>CM077671.1:517338286-518691203 GCA_039707655.1 Elymus sibiricus | reverse complement strand
CCTATTCCTATGCATTTCCTACCCTATGAATCAAAAGAAGCCCCTAAACTATGACATGTTCTCCCACGATGGACAATATGCAACTACAAGGAAAATTCTTATGCAATTTTCCTATCCTATTCCTATCCTCCTATTCCTATTCCTATGCAATTTTCCTAATCCTCCTATTCCTATGCAATTTTCTATTCCTATGCAATTTTCCTATGAATCAAAGAAAAGCCCCAATTTTCCTATGAATCAAAGAAAAGCCCCAATTTTCCTATGAATCAAAGAAAAGCCCCAATTTTCCTATGAATCAAAGAAAAGCCCCAATTTTCCTATGCATTTTTCCTATGAGTCAAGGAAACTATGACATGTTCTCGACATTCCCAATCCTCCTATTCCTATGCAATTTTCCTATCCTATGAATCAAAGAAAAGCCCCAATTAAAACTATGACAAGTTTCGTATTACCTTGCCCACTGGAAGACCATGACATGTTGCTTCAAACAAAGTTGGACGACGGCAACATTGCGACCATCGACCGTGTACTCGAGATCGAGGCCCATGAACTTGTGTTTCTCCTCTTGAAGCCATTCCTCAAACATGGAAAGAAAACCCTCGACTTTGGCGCTTTCGTTCGTGTAGACGACATGGAGATTGGTCGTGCCATGTGCGAGCACATTCCCGTAGCGAGTGATTGGATTCATGGTGGAGGATGGGGAAGAAGAGAGGAGAGGGAGACGAACAGAAATGGAGGCCGGTCGCGTTATTGTAGCGTTTCCCATGTATGATCTCGCGCGGAACAACTTCCAAGGCACGGGATTTGAACGGTTGGGACCTTTAGTCCCGGTTTGAGCCACGAACTGGGACTAAAAGGGCTCGCGCCAGGCAAACGGTTGCCACCACCCCTTTAGTCCCGGTTGGTGTCACCAACCGGGACTAAAGGTCCCGTTCGAACCGGGACTGATGCGTGACGAACCCCGACCGGCGTCCTAGCCGCTCGAACCGGGACTAATGCTCCCATTAGTCCCGGTTCGTAACACGACCGGGACTAAAGCTCTGATCCGGCCTACACCGAAGCCCTGTTTTCTACTAGTGCTTGTGTCGAATCTATAAATTTGGGTTGAATACTCTACCCTCGAAAACTGTTGCGATCCCCTATACTTGTGGGTTATCAAGACCTTTTTCTGGCGCCGTTGTCGGGGAGCATAGCAATATTTGTTGAGTCACTTGGGATTTATATTAATTTATCACTATGAAGAATCTGAAAGATCAAAAGACTAAGATTTTTCCCTCTACTACGAGGGGAGGTAAGGAACTGCCATCATACTCTGCACTTGATTCACCTTCTGTTCTGAGTAAGCTTGCAACACCACCACATGCTAGTAATCCTGATATGTTGCAAGTTATTGATGATGCTACCTCTACTATGAATTATGCTATTGATGATGCTAGTACCATGCTTGATGATATGTGCCACTAGGAGAATTTGTTTATGAACAAATTGCTAGAGCTAAAGAAAATGAAACCACTGAAACTGATGAGATTGCTGAAACTGATGAAGCTTATGAAACTGATTATGATTATGAAACTCCTATTAGTCCTAGCTCTCCTAAGTTTGAAATGCCTAGGATACCTGAAGGTTATGTTATGGACGAGGAGGTAACTAGAGAAATTCTTTCTTGCAAGGATAGAGACGATCTTAAGAAATTGCTATGCAAGTATAAGGAAAAGACTTTGAATGCTAGAATGAAATGTGATCCTAAGTTTGCTACTTCACCTATCTTTGTTACCGATAAGGATTATGAGTTCTCTGTCGACCCAGAGTTAATTACTTTGGTTGAATCTGATCCTTTCCATGGCTATGAAACTGAAACTGTAGTGGCACACCTTACTAAGCTGAATGATAGCTCTTTGCTCATGATGAGAAGATTCGCTACTATTACATCCTTAAGTTGTTTCCGTTCTCATTAAAGGGTGATGCTAAGACATGGTACAATACTCTTGCTCCTGGTTGTGTGCGTAGTCCCCAGGATATGATTTACTACTTCTCTGAAAAATATTTTCCTGCTCATAAGAAACAAGCTGCCTTACAGGAAATATTTAACTTTGTGCAAATTGAAGAAGAGAGTCTCCCACAAGCTTGGGGGAGGCTTCTCCAGTTGCTTAATGCTTTGCTTCATCATCCTCTCAAGAAAAATGAAATACTTGATATCTTTTATAATGGACTAACCGATGCTTCTAGGGACTTCCTAGATAGTTGTGCTGGTTGTGTTTTCAGGGAACGAACTGTTGAACAAGCTGAAGAATTATTGAATAATATATTGAAGAATTATGATGATTGGACTCTTCCTGAACCACCGCCTAAACCCACTCCGAAGAAGAGGGGTATCTTATTTCTCAGTCCTGAAGATATGCAAGAGGCACAGAAATCTATGAAGGAAATGGTATTAAAGCTGAGGATGTTAAGAATTTGCCACCTATTGAAGAAATACATGGCCTTGACACACCACCACCTCCACAGGTGGTAGAGGTAAATTCTTTATTAAAGTTTAATGAAAGTGACATCCCTCACAATAAACCTCCTAGTCAATGCTTATATGAGTTTGATAATTATATTATGAAGCAAGATCATTTCAATGCTCATGTTCTGAAACAATTGAAATACAATTCTGATATGATTGCTCGCTCGAGTGACTTGTTATTTAGAATTAGTAATGATGTTAGGGGTGTAGGAAAGCATGCCTCTATGGTTCAAACTCATTTAGAACAAGTAGCTAAGTCTCAAAAAGAATTGCTTGATGAAATGAATAATAATATGCATGACTTTCCTGCTAGAGTAGTAACTAGAGGAGGTAGAATGACTCAAGAATCACTTTATCCTGAGGGTCATCCTAAAAGAATTGAACAAGACTCTCAGAGAATTAATACTGATGCACCTAGTCCTTCTAAGAAGAAAAAGAAAAAGAAAAATGATAGGACTTTGCATACCTCTAGTGAACCCGAGACACAAAAACCTCCTGATAACAATGATGTCTCTATTTCCGATGCTGAAACTCAATCTGGTAGTGAACATCAACCTAGTGATAATGAAAATGATAATGATGATGCTCACAATGATGCTCAACCTAGTAATAATAGAGAACCAGATAGTGATATTGAAATAGAGCCTGCTCCTGATCTTGATAACCCACAACCTAAAAATAAACGTTATGATAAAAAAGACTTTGTGGCTAGGAAACATGGTAAAGAAAGAGAGCCATGGGTTCAGAAACCCATGCCATTTCCACCTAAGCCATCTAAGAAAAAAGATGATGAAGAATTTGAGCGCTTTGCTGAAATGATTAGGCCAGTCTTTTTGCGTACCCGCTTAACTGATATTTTGAAGATGGCCCCTTATGCAAAGTACATGAAAGACATCATCACAAATAAAAGAAAAATACCTGAAGCTGAAATCTCCACCATGCTTGCTAATTATTCTTTTAAAGATGGAGTGCCTAAAAAACTTGGAGATCCTGGAATACCAACTATACCTTGCTCCATCAAAAGAAACTATGTTAAAACTGCTTTGTGTGATTTGGGAGCCGGTGTTAGTGTTATGCCTTTCTCCTTATATAAAAGACTTGATTTGAATAAACTCACACCTACTGAGATATCATTGCAAATGGCTGACAAATCAACAGCCATACCTATTGGTATTTGTGAGGATGTGCCCGTTGTTGTTAAAAATGTTATCTTAACGGACTTTGTTATTCTTGAGATGCCCGAGGATGACAACATGTCGATTATCCTTGGTAGACCCTTTTTGAATACTGCAGGGGCAGCTATTGATTGCAATAAAAGCAAAGTCACTTTTCATATTAATGGTAATGAGCACACAGTGCACTTCCCAAAGAAACAATTCCAAGTGAATGGTATAAATGTTATTGAAGAATCTCCGACCATCACTATTGGAAGTTTTCAATTACCTCTACCTACTGCCAAAAAGAAATATGATATACTTATTGTTGGGGATATGCACATCCCCATTGAGGTAACTTAGTGTTTTACGAAAGTTCTTCGGTTTCATGCTAATCGGAAGTGGTTGTTAATAAGACTTGATCAACCTTATTAATGAATCATTTTTGAGAGGTATGACGTCGATGAATCTAGTAAGCACAACTCCCTGTTCCCACATTTTATTTTCTGTTTTAGTTAGTCAAATAAAATAAAATGCCATGTTTATCCTGTTTTCTGTTTTCTCCGTGCAATAAAAAATGACCCAAAAATAAAAATTCTCAAAATGCCCTGAAAATTTAACACGGTTTTTTTCCGAATATATATGAATTTTTGGTACAAATAACACCAGAGGGGGTGCACCTGGTGCCCACAAGACACCAGGGCACGCCAGCACCCCCAGGCGTGCCCTGGTGGGTTGTGACCCCCACGTGGCCCCCCTCACTTATCTCTTTAGCCCACATCATCACCTACCTCCAGCAAAAAATCACCACAGCCACCATTTTCGTGTTCTTGCTCTCAAACCCGCGGATTTCGATCTCTTTGCTTGAAGCTCCGTTTCTGAAACTGTTTGGAGGGATTGCTACTTGGTATGTGACTCCTCCATTGCTCCAATTAGTTTTTGATTTAGTGGGTTATATTTAGAGTAATTAGCTACTCTTGGTGCTGCTGTAGATGAGCTTGCACGTTGAATTCTTAGAGTTCTAAGTAGTTTGGATGCTCAATATGGCCTCTATGCATGCTTAGGAGTAGTTGCTAACAATCTTACAAAGTTTTGTTGACACATTTTTGTGGACTAAATTTTTTCAGAATTTTTATAGGAATAAAATGCAATTCTTTAGGAGTTCTTCGAGGAGGAGATCCTCGGGAGCCTCATCAAGTGGGAGCTCTGTTCGACAGTCTTATGTTGAACCAAGTGAAAGCTCGATGCGAGATGCCACCACCAAATCATGCTTGTGGCCTTGTGATGAGTTCATGGAAGGTGCAGGTATTAAGGAGGAATTTTATCAATTTATCCACAACACAGGGCTTGCTTCCTTCATCGCAGATAAGTGCCCCCAACACCTCGAACTCACGAAAACCTTTACAATGAAATTTAAATATTTTCCCCGTGAGTCTAGAGTTTCATTCAACCTGTACGATCATTCCTTTACCATGCCATTAGAAATGTTTAGCGAAGCATGCATACTTCCATATGAGGGTTCCTTCGATGAACCAACAAAATCTGAGTACGAATCATTTTTAGTCAATCTTTGCTTTGGAGAAGATAGGGGGGTTACACAAGGGAGAATTAACAGCATCCATTTTCCATCACTCCAATATTTTGCGCTCTTTAACGGTAAATGTATTGTAGGCAAACAAGATTGTAGCACATTATGTGCTCATGATTTAAGTCTCTTACAAACTGCCATAACTGGGAATAAGGATTATAATCTTGGTGCAATTGTTGCACGGAGGTTGCAGCTTAATGCTGCTAGTGGTAATTTTTATGGAGGAATTTATGCCTCCCGTGTAGTTGAGAGATTAAATGTTTCACCTTGGCCTAATGACCCCATCCTACCCACTCAGTATTTAGACTTTGATGCCATGAAGCGTCATAAGTTCCTTACGGGTACGGCCACCAACTACACCTATAACTTGAGATTTAATAAAAGACCTGTTGTGCCTGTTGCTTTGCCTGCTCCTGCTCTCTTTGATTTTCACACTAGGGGAAGATATTATGTTCTTGAGAGCGAAGCTTATGAGTACAACGCGGAGGTTGAAGCTGCCAGGAGGGCCGCGGAGTCTGCTCCGAGGTTCTCGATGAGCCATCGCCCAGATTATTATTCATACGGATGGTGACTACCAAGCTAGGCCAAAAGCCTAAGCTTGGGGGAGTATGTATTTCCACCGACATTACATTCATGTTCGCACATTTCATTCCAGTTGTCGGTGTTCATACTTTTTCATTGTAATATCCATGCTATATTTGTTTTCTCGCTTTCTTCTTGTGTGTTTGGAAAACTTTGAGAAAACCCAAAAAGATTTCTCGCTTCTTCTTTTACTGGTTGGGAGCTTTCCCGTGTAAATAGTTTTTTCTCATTTTTGTTTTTCTTCTTTAATTTGCTTTCTTCAAGAAAAACCAAAAAATCCAAAAATATTTCAGTGTGTTTCTCTAAAATTATTTTCTTTTTACTCGAGTCATACCTAGGAGAAGACCACGATGAAATTGTTGAGTGGTTCTCATCTGCATTATCGTCTATCTAACAAAGAACCCATATTACCTTGTCTTCTCCTCTTGAATAAAATGTTTGCAGATTCCAGCTTAGTCCACGGCATTCTTGCACTATTATTATTTTTCTTATCATTCGGTCATGCAAGTGAAAGGCAATAATGACGACATTTGATGAATTGACTGTGGCAGAGAAAGGCAGGTATGAACTCAACTTGTTTTTGTAAATATGTTTAACCTAGTATCCCTTGATTCAGCTCATTATGATTAAACATGTTTGCGATGACCATTAGAGATTATAGTTGTTCATGCCATGCTTAAGTAGCTAGGAGTGGATAATGATTTATCTTGTGTCAACATGCATTAAAATGGTTGTGATGCGGTATGATGATATGGTATCCTCCTCTGAATGTTTCAAGTGGCTTGACTTGGCACATGTTCACGCATGTAGTTGAATCAAAACCAACATAGCCTTCATGATATTTATGTTCATGGTATCCATATCCTACTCATGCTAGTATTCAATGTTGGTTATATGTAATGCATGTTCATGACCGTCTTTGCTATCTAGCTAGCCGCTTCTCAATCTAATTGCTAGCTTTCGCCTGTACTAAGAGGGAATACTGCTTGTGCATCAAAACCCCTAAACCAAGTTATGCCAGATGAGTCCACCATACCTACCTATATGCGGTATTACCCTGCCGTTCCAAGTAAATTTGCATGTGCCACCTCTAAAAATTCAAATGAACATCTGTTTTGTGTGCCTGGACCGCTCATGGAGCGACAGGGGGCGGTCAGTATCTTCCATGCTAAGCGGGTTATTCTCATGATGAGTGTTTATTCACTTGTCCTCACACGAGAGGGGCGGTAATAGGGATTCCCAATCCCGAAATCAAAAATCAAAAATAATTAAACAAAACTCCCCCAGGAATGTTGTTGGTTTGGACGGTACCCGTGGATGCGGCTCGCCATGGAATGTGATTGTTGGTGGAGGGGGAGTAAACCTTTACTTTTGCCGCTTGGGAACCGCCGCTAATTTGTTTAGCATGGAAGATATTGATAACTCTTGGTCGTGACATTGACAGGAAGGGTGTACCTCCCAAAATTATATCTATCTCTATTTTAAACTTTGAGCTCTGGCACCGCTGCAAATCCATGCTTCCCTCTGCGACGGGACTATCTATTTACTTTTATGTTGAGTCATCGCCTTCTCAAAAAAGCGCCAGACCTGAGAGCACTATTGTCATCCTCATGCATTGTGTATAGTTGATGTTGGGTGCAGCATGACTGGATCTTTTCTACCATGAATTACAATGTTTAGTCGCTGCTTGAACTTTGGAGGTGCTATGCATTTATGTTTTGCGGTCTCAGAAAGGGCTAGTGAGATACCACTATTTTCATATTCTATCACGATTGTTTTGACAAAGTGTTGGCGCTTGAGATATCTTATTATTGCTCGCTAGTTGCTTATGTTATTGTTATGAGTAAATATAATTTCTAAGAGTTATTGTTGACATGGTTAATCATAATCTTTGCTGAAAACCTGGGTGCTACTTAAGCATATATATGTAAACAAGAACAAAAGAGTTCATAAAAGTTTTTCTTTATGACTTTCAGTTTGTCAACTGAATTGCTTGAGGACAAGAAAAGGTTTAAGCTTGGGGGAGTTGATACGTCTCCAACGTATCTACTTTTCCTCACCCTTTTGCCCTTGTTTTGGACTCTAATTTGCATGATTTGAATGGAACTAACCCGGACTGACGCTGTTTTCAGCAGAACTACCATGGTGTTGTTTTTGTGCAGAAATAAAAGTTCTCGGAATGGAACGAAACTTTTTGGAGAATTATTTTGGAATAATTAAGAATTATTGGAGCCAAAATCCACCGAAGAGGGGGGCCAGGGTGAGCATCACCCACCAGGGCGCGCCAGGCTCCCTGGGCGCGCCCTGGTGGGTTGTGCCCACCTCGTGGCCCCACTTGCCCTATCTCCGCCACTATAAATTCCTAAATTCAGAGAGCAAAATCAGGGAGAAAGAATTATCGCGTTTTACGATATGGAGCCGCCGCCACCTCCTGTTCTTCATCGGGAGGCCAGATCTAGAGCCCGTTTGGGGCTCCGGAGAGGGGAATCTTCGGTCTTCGTCATCACCAACCTTTCTCCATCGCCAATTCCATGATGCTCCCCACTGAGAGTGAGTAATTCCTTCGTAGGCTTGCTGGTCGGTGGGGAGTTGGATGAGATTCATCATGTAATCGAGTTAGTTTTGTTAGGGCTTGCTCACTAGTATCCATTATGTTCTGAGATTGATGTTGCTATGACTTTGCTATGCCTAATGCTTGTCACTAGGGCCCGAGTGCCATGATTTCAGATCTGAACCGTTTATGTTATCATCTCTATATCCATGTTCTTGATCCGATCTTGCCTAGTCATATGCACCTATTACGTGTTATGATCCGTCAACCCCATAGTGACAATATTTGGGATACTTCGCGGTGATGACCGTAGTTTGAGGAGTTCATGTATTCACCATGTGTTAATGCTTTGTTCCGGTTCTCTATTAAAAGGAGGCCTTAATATCCCTTAGTTTCCTTATGGACCCCGCTGTCACGGGAGGGTAGGACAAAAGATGCCATGCAAGTTCTTTTCCATAAGCACGTATGACTATTTATGGAATACATGCCTACATTACATCGATGAACTGAGCTAGTTCTGTATCGCCCTAGGTTATGATTGTTACATGACGAATATCATCCAACGAGTTACCGATCCAGTGCCTACGATCTTTCCACTTATTGTTCTTGCTAAGTTACTACTGTTGTTGCTGCTGTTCCAACTGTTACAAAACTATTGCTACTGCTATCAAAACTATGATACTACTATGCTACTGATCACTCTGCTGCAGATATTTAATCTCCAGGTGTGGTTGAATTGACAACTCAACTGCTAATACTCTCAAGTATTCTTTGGCTCCCCTTGTGTCGAATCTATAAATTTGGGTTGAATACTCTACCCTCGAAAACTGTTGCGATCTCCTATACTTGTGGGTTATCACCCATCACCGACGGTCGAACTATTAGTGTGAGAGAGTGTCCACCAACATATATACACCACCATATCAGTGTGAGAGAGTGTGCACCAACACACCATGAGATATGAGAGTTATTTAAGGAAAGCCTCGACAGACCGAAATTCAACCGATATTGAATTAGGTCTATTTGGACATGTGTGTATGTTATTGCAGGGAACACCTCCTAGTGCCTATGTTTTGCCGGAATGTTGATTCATTTCCGTTCCGTCAAATTTCAGGCGCTCAATATGTCTTATTTTAATAATGGTCATGCCGAATTTTTGAATCATGAACACAGGAAATGTCTGACGACGATAAGATCCCCGAGTGTGATTACTGCGGCGATGATTGGGGTTTGTGCGGCATGCCTCACCTGCGAGACGACAGGTTCTTCACCATCAAGCTTGATGAGACCTTCATTGTTTCTACGGTACGTGATACGTCTCCAACGTATCTATAATTTTTGCTTGTTCCATGCTGTTATATTATCATTCTTGGATGTTTTACAATCATTTTATTACAAATTTATATCATTTTTTGGGACTAACCTATTGACATAGTGCGAAAGTGCCAGTTGCTATTTTTGCTTGTTTTTTACTTCGGAGAAAATCAGTACCAAACGGAGACCAAACGCTGCGGGGATTTTTGTGAATTTTTTACGGACCAGAAAATGGTTTAACTGGTTTGGATGAAAATTAGGTTTGTGTGGCAAAGGATGAGGATTTTCATCCACTAGAATGGGATCTTCATCAGGTGAGTCTCCCCCTAAAATCTCCTATAGAATGATAACCATAGGAAGACTCCATGATTCAGAACTAAAGTCTTCACTTTCCCCAACTACTATAGTGGAAGACACATCCCTTAGCTCCTCCACTCTGATTTTACCATCAGGGTGGCTTTTGCGCTTCTAGATATGTCCCAAAGCAAGAGTTTGCCAAAGCTTCGGACATCGTTAGCAAGTTTATGAATTCTCTTTTATCGAAAGGGAAAGGAACCAACAAAGCCTAGATTTCCCTGTTAAGTGTCAATCCTCTCTAGTTCAGACCGTGATTGTGCTTTTGGAAAATGACATGCACGTAACCTAAAGCATGGGGACTCTGATTAACTAGATCATCTCTACCAAACACATTGTTCAGCTTCACATAAGCTTGACCAAAAGGGAAAGGACAAATTTTTGAAAACCCTAGGTGTTTGACATCCCTAATAAGCTCTTCTAGAATTTCATGAACATTTGCACACGATACCTGCGGATCCGGCATCAACACAATGGTGGAAATCGCCCAATCTTCATGAACTTGAGTAGATGATGAAGAGATGACCCAAACTCGAGCAGGTCGCCTAACAACATTGATGGATTGATGATTTTGCTGGAGGAAAGGGTCGGATCAAAGGGGAAATTAGCCATTGTAGGTGCTCCTTCAGTGGCTATCAGGGATTGTGCAGCTCAAACCGCGGCAATGGTAGTGGTGGCGGCAGGGTAGGAGATGGCGATGAGATAGAGGTGGGGATGGTAGGCACGAGAGTAATGAATCTCCTTGCAAGAGACATCAAGGGAGAAGACATGGAAAGAGAGGCCACGTCATTTGACGTAGATGATGGCCTAGAGCTGGAATGACAGCAAGTGGCAATGTGGCCCCACCCCTTGCAAGTATGGCACTTAATATTATTAGTGCAAGCAGGCCTCAGGTGCCCCTTCATGCGACGAACACAAAAGGGCTTAGAGTGTGTCCAGGGTCTAGCATGCTCAGACCGCACTGGAGGCCCAGGGCACGCGAACAGTGGGGTGAGGATTGTGCCCATTACAATTCATTTGAAAGTCCATGGATCCCGCCCCCAAATTAGTGTTTTGAATGGGAAATTGAAAACGACCAAAAACTGAACAAACGGGAACCGTGGCCTCAGCTGCCGGAGTTGTAGCAGATCGAACTAGATTAACCAAATCTTGATTGAATATTCTAGGCACACGACCAACATTTGCATAGGAAGTGGGTTTACGAGATCGTGAGACTAATGTCCATCCATCCTCTTGTTCTTGGGGAAGGTGATCAAAGGAGGATTTCAGCTTGGGGCCGTTCGGACCCCAGAGAAGTTAACCCATATTAAATAAATATGAAGAAATGTTACCTCCATTGTAGATAGCAATGCCCACTTCTATGGAAGATACCGGAAATTTGAATAAATTGCCCTGAATCTTGGCAATCTAGAATAGAGAGGCTCTACCACCGAAGCAAGATAATAACTGAATCATCTGTAAGCATGACCCTCGATCTGGTAAATTTATCAACCAAAAAGAATTCCGGGGACCTTTTCTAGGGGTAAATTTCACCGGAGGATGAAGCTTGTTCTAGATACGCTCCTCGAAAGCGTGAGCCATGTCGAAAGTTATATCCGCCAAAGCCACGACGAGAGATCACCAGAGAAAGCTAGGGGAGGTGGCCGCCGAAGATTAGAGTGATCGGCGTCGGGGGGGGGGGGGGGGGGGGGGGGGTGCGGAGGTCAAAGTGGTCACCGATGGGGGAGGGTGGTCGCCGTAGACTGAGTGGCCCACAACACAAGGAGGCTAGGAGTTAACAACCCTGCAATTAATTTAGTCAAATGTATTTTTGGTTTGAACTTTGATCCTCCGAAAATTAGTTAATCTAAAGCAGAGCAGTCCTAAGTTACTAGATATCTCAGCTGTGTATGTTAGTTGTAGTTGTTTATACTTTAGTCTATATATGTATATCCGGAGTCCGGTTAAATGTCCGAGTTTTGGGGCAAAGTGCATTACAACTAGGAGAGGGGGGGTAAAAAGGTCAAAACTCGGGTAAGCTTAACAATTGCTCGTTTGCTTGGCTCATTACAACTCGTGCTCGTTTGCTAATGAGTCAAGCCAATCTTTATTTTTAGCTTAATTAATCTTGACAATCTAGTTCCACATGTCAGCTTAGCTTTAGCCCATCTTGTCACAATTAGCCAGACCATCTCACAAACCTCAGCCGCAAGCCTCCTATTATTTGACTTGTCCATTGCGATGCTATGTTAACTTGTTGGTTGTTGCTAAATATTAATGCATTTGTGATGTGGTTGTTTAAATTATGGTAAATTGTTGTTGAAATTATGTGCTACTTGTACTTTTAACGAGCTGTAGGAAGTGCCCTTGAGCTTCTAGTGAACCGAGCCAATCCTTGTTTTCAGATCGTTATTTAAAAGGAGCTTAATGATTCGAGCCTTAACGAGCCGAGCTACTTATTAATTAATCAACCCCTAAGAGCATCTCCAGTATATCTCTTATAAGTTATATTTGAGGAGAAAAAAACCGTTTAGGGGATTAAGGGGTACCTAGCAGACCACTTAAACGACTTTTTCCCACCTTCTTCCTCGAGCACAACACCGTGGAGAACCTCCATTTTGAGCTCTCGAGCTTGATCCAAGGCGAAGGAGAGGGGCAATAATGGAGGAGAAGGGGGCACCATCCATGGCAAAGAAGGTGGAAGAGGAAAAAGGAGGAGGGCCGAGATCCACCGCGAGATCCATGACGACTTACTAACGAACCAGAGGATGAGGAACAACAGAAGACGAGTAGTCCAACGGAGGATATGCTGCAAAGGGACAGGTTGTGAAAGAAGGAGCAAGTATGCGGACGCAGCTGTTCTAATCCTGAGCTCATATGAGCTTGGGTGAACAAAGAAAAATGGATAAAAATGCAAACAATTCGATTTTTTGCGTGTGTGTGAAACCTTGACAAATGTTTGTTGGCTTGCAGAATTTCATCACCATATGACTTTCGTGGAAATAGTGGCAAAGAAAAACAAAATCGATGCTCGTAAATGTTATTTTCAAATGCATTTTGGAGCATTGATTTTTTTGCCACATTATGGTGATGAAATTTTGCAAGCTATGAAAACATTTGTCAATTTTCCCTCAAAACAAACTAAGATTTTTTTTTTCAATTTTCTGATTTTACTATTCACCCAAGCTCACATGAGCTCAGGCTGAGAACAAAACTTTCGCAAGTAGGCAACGATCCGTCGGCCCATAATAATCATCTCATAAGATTTTTTTTTCAATTTTCTGATTTTATACATCATTCGTCCAAACACATGTTACTTGTATGGCCTCTATATACAAAGAAAAAGAGAATACATACAACTGCAATATGCAAGGAAATTCAGTTATTCCCAAAATGTTGCACTCGTTTCATTAGCCGTTTGGTTTTGTGTACATTCCATTGTACTGTAACTAAATTGAACAACCGAGAACCGAGAATACATGGAATGATGGTAAAACCACGAACTTAACATGAAGCTCCAAAAACATTATATAGACGATGTTCGGCCAACCTAGCTAATTAATCATCTCAAATACCGTGCATAACAAGAACAGGCAAGATCACCGCCATGAGGACAACAATGGCGCCGGCGGCTCCAAAGCCGGGCGGCGCGGCCCCGCTGGGGGGGCCCGACGACGGCGCGTCCTTGCCATTGACATGGATGACCAGCCTCTGCCCGCCCTGGCAGTGGCCAGTGACGCCGCTGATGATGTAGAAGGGGCCGGGGCGGTCGAGGAGCACCTCGGTGTTGCCGTTGTTGGAGAAGAAGATAGGGTGCGACGACTCGCACTTGTTGTACCCCTCCTCCGTCACCACCATCACCGAGTCCTGATTGTACTTGAAATCTACGCACGCACGCAAGATCACGTCACATACAAAATAGTTTATCAACCAAGCTATGGATCGATCAATGGACTCTTACGGACGATGTCGCGGACGTGGAAGTGGTTCTTGGACGCCCAATGGTTGTACGTGTTGGAATCGCCGGCCTGCGGCAGGACCCACTCGGCGTCGCCGCCGACCTCGAAGTTGGTGGCGCGCGACGCGTCGAGAAGCGCGAGGAGCATGACGAGGCAGAGGAGGTTCGCCATGGCCGGCCAAACTGCTGGAGACGCACACAAGTAACCGAGGTTGACATGCAAGGGGAAGAAGATTAATAGGTGGTGGCGAGTTGGGGAAGAGGAAGAAAGAATGGAGTATGTGGTGCATGCACCAAGCCGGAGTTGGGTCGCCGCGGGAAAGCATGCATGAGATCGATCCATCCTTTGGTTTGACCGCGCGTCCAGAGCGCGTGGCTAGTGGTGAAGAGTAAAAATAGGTGCTGATTATGCAAACCCATTTTTATACTGTATTAGCTAACTTAAATATTATATTGTATTTCTAACCAGAAAATATTTAAGATGTATGTTTTAAAACAAAAATGCATTGACTTACAAAAAGAATAAGAATTGTAGTTTTTTTCTTCCAAAAACAGGAATTGTATCTTTGTTGTGAGGCACTAGATAGAAAAAAAGTAGCATCACATATGCGCTTTCGAGTGCGGTGCTCCAATCCTACTCTATTCACCTTACACCCTCTGAAACCGTTAACCAGATTTACGATCCGTTTTCATGGTGGCTTCGTCAGGGCGACATCTTCGAGATGACATCTCATATCGGCATGTTTTGGTAATTTTTTCACCCTGTACTTGCCAACTAGTGTGTGTGCGTACTTGACAAGTTATTCACAACTTAGTTTTCAGATAGAATTAACTTGGTTTTATCTCTCACACCCTTAATCAGATTTAGGATCTGCTTTCACCGGTGCCTTCATCACGGTGATATTTTCGAAACTAGATCTCATGTCGGCATGTTTTGATAATTTTTTCACCCGTACTTACTAACTCGTATGCAATTACTTGATAGGTTATCCACAACTTAGTTTTCAGATAGAAATAACTTGATTTTCTAGTTAGTGGTTACTGGACGTCAATAACATACACATATTTCAAACTTGCTTCTTGGTGTTGTATGATTTGATGCCACTCCTTACCTGTTGTTAACATTTGAATGCCCACTCTTTACCTATACGTAACATTGCTATCCCTAAAAGCATCACAACTATTATCGGGGTAACTGTACATGATTATCGTGGCAACATTTAAAGCTATGCTATGTAGTATTAGTAATTTGTATGTCCAACAACATCGCCTTTGCATAGAAGAGTTAAATAAAAAGTAAAAAAAAAGGCGACACGGAAGACCAAGCCACCACAATCTTCTCCAACCCTCTCATCGCCACCGAGCAAAATCCTTGCGGCGTTGGTGGCAACGAGGAGGATATGTCCACATGGGTATTTGATGCGGCAGGGGTTGCTTGCCTACAACGAATCAGGGTTGGTGGTGATGGCCGATGTGCATCCAGGCAGCGCCGATTCTAGGCTGGTGGCATTCGCTGACGATGTTGCCTACGGTGGCAACATCCGATGGCTCTCGGAGACGGGGTCTTAGATGGAGAGGGCTCAAACTCTGACCTGGATTTGGCGTATAGTGGTGTGGGCGTCTTGGTTTAGCATGACTAGGACAATGCCCGTGCGTTGCTACGGAAAAAAAATGCTATTTTCATATCCTTAGCTCAAAGCAATCATATATGCACGGATCATATAGTCAAGTGATATTATTAAGATTTGTCGTAACTAAAAAGTTCATTGAGCTTAATCCACTTTTTGTCAAAGCATCATACATGCAGCCATGCTTCCGTACGAAGCCGACATTCCTTATAATATCATTGCCATTCCTGAAAAAGGATGACACTTTGGGCCAAGTAATTTTTTCTATTTTTCAATTGCGAATGCAGGTCAAGTAATTTAATTGATGTTCCATTGGAAGATTAAAGCATGCACGACAACAAGCTTATGGACTACATCATTGAAACATCCTCAACTTTTCAGTGAGATTGTGCATGGGTCTTTGTTTCATACATTGCAGTGTTGTCCGAGAGTGTATGATAACTAATGACACAGATGGTTTATTTAAATATCACAAGGACCCAGGATAATATAAACATACACATATTCTTTTTCCTCAAACACACCAAAGTGTTGTATTTTGTATTAGAAGAAAAGCAGGTAGGTGGAGTGAGCCCCTCTGCCTAAAAGTCATTTTTGTGCAGTCAGGCCGGCTTTCTCAAACATACCCTAGTACATCTGCCCGTGCGTCGCAACGGATGAAAAGAAAACAAAACCCACGTCACGTGCCATTACGCCCCACTTCTATCCAACTCTGATAAACGTTGAGATAAGATTACCATCGTCTATGTAAGGTGCACATGCGCATGTGTTGCGGGTTGCATTATGTTTTTTTTTGGATCATGAAGTGTTGATGTGAAGGGGCACCCCAACGTCCTTTATTAGCACGTATTTAAGCTTTGTACTACCGGGAGAATATCTGGTACTCCCACCCCTAGGGTGCTCCTGATGCTCCATACTCGGTAGCACATCTTTGAATGTTTGAAAAATTCTGAAAAAAATCCAGCACATTGACACAACATCAATGTATGTTTTGAAAAAAATTGAATCAATATTCAAAACATTGCTCGAGATACAAAAATGAGAAATCTGACATCAATGTGATAATGGGCCAAATCTGAAGCCCAACTTATGCTGTGTACTATTTACTGTCGAATTTGTTATTTATGTTTCTCAACCTATGTTTCGAATTTTGATTTCAATTTTTTTTTTTGACAACATACATTGATGTTGTGATAATGTGCTGAATTTTTTTCAGAAATTTTTGAGCATTTTAAAATGTGCTACCAAGTTTGGAGCACCGGAAGCACCCTAGGGGTTGGGAGTACAGGATATTCTCCCTGTACTACCATCGAATGAAAGAACAGTGATGCATAAAATAGTCTTTTAAGGGGAAACATATGTAATTCATTTAAATATTTTTTATGGAATTATCAAAAGATTTGAATCCTAATGATTTTTATTATGTAGAATTTTTGTTTTTTTATTGAAGGTTGTTTGATTTGTAAGATTTTATATCAGCGTTGGTTGGTTTGAGCCGACACGTGCACCATCCACCTCCACGTCAAAACCACGTGCACCATCCACCTCCACACCTCCACACCTCCACCTCAAAACTTACCATACGTCTCCACCTCCACCGCTCTGTCTGCTATCAAAAGCAAAAAAAAAAAAAAACTCCACCGCTCCTCTCGTCTGTTCTGTCGCTCCATCCATCCCATCTCTCGTCCCTATCTGCATCTCTTTCTTCATTGATATAGCACACGGCCGAGTGCCTGGCGACACCGGCGGATTCCCCGGAGCGCGCCGCCACCAAGCCACCAAGCACCCCACTCCGGGCACCTCCCCTCGACGCCGCCCGGTGGCAGATCCATGGCAGTGGCGGTGGGGCCTCTCCTCGTCGTCTCCCGGCCGACCCTTTGCGCGCGACCCCCCCCCCCCCCCCCCCCCCCCCGCCCCCTCGCAGCTGTCAGCCCGGCACTCCGGCGGCGCGTCTCTCGGTGGCGGAGTGCCCCCTGGTGACAGATCTGGGGCGGCTGTTCCGCTGGCCTCCTGTGACTTCCCGCGGTGCCTTGCCCCTACTCCCTCTCCGCCGCCACCAACAGTTGCCCGGTGCGGCGTGTCCTCGATCTGCAGCATCCGGCTCCACCCACCCTGGCCATGCCCACCTCTTCTTTGACTGGTTGTGATGTTCGGCTCAGCCTGGCCATGCCCGCATCTTCTTTGACTGTTTGTGATTTTGTTGTGGCCACAATCGAGTTCTAATCTGTCATTAGAGTATCATGCTTCCCCTTCGTCCCATGCTTTCTCCACCACGGGATGGGCCACGCCCAGGTCGGCGAGCCAACCTGTGATGGCCGGCTTCCCCTCCTTCCTCTGCTCTCTACGCCACGGGATGGCACTGCTGGCCGCCACCGCGGCCGCCATGCATGGCGCCCCGTAGGCCCCTGCTGCCCTCGCATCGAGCCGCCTGTGCCCTGCTTCCTCTCCTCTGGCAGGCCATGCAGCCGCTACCGTTGCCCGTTGGTCACCCGCCAGCAAGCTCCGGCACCTACTCCACCTTCCGTGAAGCCTCGCTGACGAGCCCAGCCGAAGCTGTCCCCCCCTTCCACCTTCTCGTGCTACTGGATAAAAGAACAAAGGAGCGCGGTCCGAATTCTTATAAAATGCAGGGTTTAGTTTGCATATACGAAACGTTATCTGAGAACCACTTAAATAGGGATTGCGGGCTCTATTATCAGAAAGCGCAAGGTCTTTTCTGCAAAAAGATGCGACGGACGACCAGAAGCGATCGCCACTTTATTATGTGAAATGATGTTACGTGATGTTGCCGCTCGTACGGACGGACCGCCGTACGTGATAAAAACTAACAGAAAAAAAAATCTAATCGCGGGACGAAACCAAGAATATCACCTTGCTTTTAGGGAGTCTCCGTGTCTTGGTTGGGGAGGCGAGCGGGTGGTGTGGCCTCAATATAGGAAAATGTCCTTCTTGTCCTATCCCTGTCATGTCCATGCACTTAGCGTCGATGGAGTGCATGTGGAGGTGTGTCTCCAGCGGATCTTTCTGGATCCGATCGACATTGTTCTCTCGTGGATCTATCTGGAGTTGGTTGACATTCATGGTCTTTGGATTGGAGTATCTACAAGTTCTCTTCGGCGTCTTTTTATCTGGGACGACAACTTTCTACGTAAACCGTGGCCGTCGACATCTTCTAGTATATATCGACGACTTCCTGACCGCTGCTTCTACAAAATCTCGGGCTTTAACAGTTTGCTCCACCGAGGCGAAGGCCCAAAGGTGACATCGAGCATTGTCCACGGCGCGCCGACGGGAATGCAAGAAGAATATTTTGCGCCCCCCCCCCCCCCCCCCCCCCAAGGATCTAGATGTAATTTTTTGTTCTATAAAAGTGTGTTTGTAAGGAGTTGTAACACTTAAGGTATGTACTCGGGCCTTCCACAAAAGAAGTAATTTGTATGTGCGTTCCATGTACACCAACTTATGTTACATAGTAAATAGTATCATGTACGCAGACCGAGCCTAGTTTAGGTGGTTAGGTTTTTTGTAGTGAAACCTTGCATTTTTTTTCCAGTTATTTTGATGTGCGTTCAGTGGAAGAAGGCATATGTGTGTATTGTTAAAGAAAAAGTATCGTGTACACCCGTTGCATGTCAAGCCACTATTTGCTAGCGTAGCGGTAGTCAAATTTAATATACTTGTCTAAAATACATTTAAAATAAAATCAGTTTAATACCATTACAACTAGTTTAAAATAAATTTTCATGCTGTGGTATTTTGGATTTTAAATTTAGTTTAATGTAAACCTGAAAAGAGTTTACAATACTGAAAATTCTTGGATGTAAGTTATATGTAAAATTCAAGAGTGTGGTTGGTTTTCTCTTGTTGAGTCCAATAAAAACGACTAACATTACCGATCGAGAATATAAATTTTGGATAAGTTCCAACCAATTTAGTTGATGGGTGAGTTTCACCCCTAACACAATTAAATAAAAGGGAAATCATCATAAATCCAATACGACAATAAATAACCATCTTAGCGCTCTTTTTCTTTTCTTTCATTAGACAAAGGTAATGTGACAACTACTGGTACACCATCCTTGATAGGCAAAAAAAGGTCTAATATTTATATAGAAAATATTCCTTCTATGTAATACCCTTATATTCAAATCCAAATATGATAATAGATGAATGTTGTAATCATTTGTGTGTACGGACTATGATAACTTCGACAACGTATCTTATTTGCTTAATGCGGGATTATCTTATATTCAATTAGGTGTTCCCATCAATGTTGTGATATTACTAGATGTTATAATGTTTGAAAGTTAGGATGGCAAGGACACACACATGTCCTCCATATACATATTCCGATGTTGTTAGTGGTTTAAGGCATCGTCCCAATAATCCACAATAGTCAACACATGAATTCCAAGGTGGTCTTAATAAGTAGTTTTGTTGAAAATAGTTGCTTTTAATCAAAGTCAAGGTGTTGCTATTGTCTAGTACTAATTCTTATTCGCTCCAACCTGCAAGTACCGCGCTTTATTACGCATTGCATTTTATTTGTTTTCAAGGGCTAAACAACCAATGAGCCCGTGCAACATCGATGTAGGGTGAAATTTTCTGACAAAATGTTACTCTTCTACCTGCACTACCATAACAAATAACAAAAAAGGGTTAACATACCGTGTGTCATTGACAGATGGCCCCAGACTGTGTATGTCATTGCAGCCACGAGGCATGCCATTTTGTCAAAACCAAACGAAAGTGTGTCGTTCTGTCAGATTTCCTCGAAACTACCCCAAGGTTTTTAGAACAACTAAATTTTATTTGCCTTGGACTTCTTTGATCCTTGATTTTTTGCTAAATTTAAGTTTCTCGAGCTGCTAGGCAAGACGCGACCCAACCCCTCCTACATCGTCCCACAGGTTAAGAGCATCTTTAACAGGTCTCGTATAAATCCGGCGAACTGCGTTTTGCGGGACCTGACCCAAAAAAAGACCCATGCAGATCCTTAAAAGGGGCCCGGCCCGTAACACTTTTAGAGGAGGCCCGTAAACCGTCCCCAGTTCCGCTATATATTCGGGTGCCGGAGGGATTTAGGGTTCCCGTCCTGCAAATCCCGTAGCCACCTCTGTCACGAACTCATCTCCTCCGGTGATAAATCCCTTCCCGTCCGACCATCTGATCTCTCTGGCGATGGCATCCGCTGGTGCAGGGCGTGGAGGCGGCGACGGTTTCGGGCGGCGCTGGGGCCTCGGGTGCGGCGGGGGGGGGGGGGGGGGAGGGCGCGACAGGAGTCGGTGTCAAAACCGGCGGATCTCGGGTAGGGGGTCCCGAGCTCTGAGATTAGGATCGATGGTTAACACGGGACGAAGGAGACGATGTTTACCCAGGTTCGGGCCTCCTATGGAGGTAAAACCCTACGTCCTGCTTGGTTGTATTGATGTGTATGAAGGTTACAGAGTCGATCTACCTCGAGATCAAGTAGCCAAAACCCTAGATGAGCTTGTCTGCCCTCTACAATCTAAACCCCCTGGTTTATATAGACACCGGGGGTACCTAGGGTTTACAGATGATAAGTCTCCTGTCGGATGCGAAGACGCTGATCCTCTCATCTTGACTTGGAGTGCACGCCGCGTCTTCGGAGGTTTCCTTCTAGAATACGGGGTCGCCGCACACCCCGGCCCTTCCTGCGATAACCGGAGAGCGGCCCACCAAGCCGGCCTATGAGAGATAGGCCGACGGCCCGAGGACCCCTTAGTCTAGGACTCCCTCAGTAGCCCCCGAACTAGCCTCCAACGCCAGGGGTCATGACACTAGCAGCTTCGAGTGATCGGAATCTCCGGCTTACGGGGTGAGTTCTTTTCCCCCCTTTATGATCGGCTGGCTCTAGTCCGGCCGCCGATGATATTTAGTTATCCGAACATACAGTTATCTGGGCGTCATAAGTCGCTTAACCTCGAAGGCAAAATGTCAAAGTGTGAACAGTATTTCGTGACAACCTTTCCGACGAAGGGTCGTGGCCCGTCACGACCGCTGAGCCAGTTACAAAAACTAGATTCGCGGTTCGAGGCCGTTTCTCCATTGGTACGTCTTATCAGCATGTAGATCGTGTCCCGTTTATTACGGGATATGCTCAATGGCCTGGGTATCCCACGCGCGCATAACGGCACGATTGTTTCGGGAAGTGGCGAGGCCTGCGGCGCAGTAAGAGGGAGGCTCTTGGTATTACGGCACCCCATAAAAGGGAGAAAACCCCCAAGACCTATTCACGTTCCAAATCCGCGCCCTCCGCCTCCTCAACCTTTCCAAGCTCCGAGAGTCCAGATCCAGCTCTTCCTCAATCTCCTCTCCGAGCTCGGCCATGGCTAGTTCCGGCTCCATGGGCAAGTGGGAGGTTTCCTCCGTCACCGACAACGACATCCAAGAGCTCAAGCGTGTCGGCTACCTCTCCGCCGACATCGTCCACCGCGCCCCAGAGGCGAACCAGGTGGTGCCTACACCAAAGCCGGGCGAGAGGGTGGTGTTCGTCCCCCATTTCATCCGGGGACTGGGCTTTCCGCTCCACCCCTTCGTCAGGGGTCTCATGTTCTTTTATGGACTGGATTTCCATGACCTCCCCCCGAACTCCTTCATGCACATCTCGGCGTTCATCACCGTCTGTGAAGCTTTCCTGCGGGTACATCCGCACTTCGACCTGTGGCTCAAAGTATTCAATGTCAAGCCGAAGACACTTGCGGGCGCGCACGCAGATTGTGGAGGGGCGGTGATCAGTAAGCTCCCCCGTGTCGAGTGGCCGGATGGCACCTTCATCGACACGGTCAAGATCTGGCAGAAGGAATGGTTCTACATCACCGAACCAAGGAGCGCGGACTGGGCGGCACCTGCCGAGTTCAGATCCGGACCCCCCGCGAGGCTAACCTCGTGGCTCAAGAAAGGCCTTGACTGGGGGTCGGCCGCAGAGGTAAGATCACTGCAGAAGCGTATCTCCTCGATGATCGAGGCCAAAATCGAGCTGGTCAACGTGGTCCAGGTCATGCTTCGCCGCCGTATCCTCCCCTGCCAGCATCGGTCCTCCCCAATGTGGTTTCACCAGCTCGGGGACCCGGCCACCGTGCATCACTTCTTCCGTACTACCCACGAGAAATTGTGGAAGGCGCTGTTCAAGCCCCAGAAGAGTTGGCCGGCCGAGGAGGAGGACACCGGTCTTGACGCCGAAACTCCTGCCACCAAGGTATGATGAAACCTTTGATTCTCCGGATCTGTTTTTTGACAAAGACCCGAACCCCTTCTCCCTCATCTTCACAGAAATGGCTGAGCAAGGCCGTGCAAATCGACTGTCCGGCCCCGCAACCCGAAGACCCTCGATCGGACCTATTGACGGAGATGCTCATCGTGGCGCCGTATTCGGCACCAGAGAAGAAGGAGAAGAAGAAGAAAGGAGAGAAGAAGGAGGCCCGAGAGGGTCTTTGTCAAAGGGGTCTTCCGGACTCTAAGTCCGAGGAGGCCCATGCTTCTTCCACTCACGAGGAAGAGCACAAGGACGAGGGGGAGTGCGGCTCCCCCCTCACAAGGAAAAGGGCGGCGTTGGCAGACGCCGCGGAGGATCTACCTCCTCCGGCCCCGAAGAGGTCGTGCCGGACAAAGGCAGTTCTGGCCGATGATAACTCGGACTCCGATAAGGAGTCTGAGAATTTTGAGAGGGTCCCCCGAAGGAACCCAAGGGTTAAGCCCCCAGCCCAGAGGTATGAATCCGAAGACCCTCTGGGTTATTTACATAGAGCTTTTAATGCTTAATGGGCGAACGTCTTTCAATTTGCAGCCCACCACGTGATCTTCCCACCGACCAAATCTCAGACGGGGAGTCTCCGCCCGCCGACCTGGCAGAAAGTGGGACTGCGTCACATCCTTCGCCTCCTGAGGTCTCGAAGGAGGCCGCGGAGGTGTTATCGCGTCGGGCTCCTACTGAGCCGAACACCGGCGGCGGGGGTGACGACGTTATGGCTGAGGTTAATACCTCGGCCGCCGAAGACCAGGAGAAGGAAACTCCCCTGGCAACTGAAGAGGGGGAACGGCGTTCGGCCCAGCCCCCTCCGAGGACATCTCCGGAGCGCTCTACGCCTCCGGAGGTGCCAGCCCAATACCCGACCGGAGGGAGGGTTGGCGGGTCAACACCGGTGCCGCCCATGACTGGGTGGCCGGCCATGATGGAGGAAGCTTTATCCGGCTCCTCCATTGCCGAAGATCACCGCGCCCTTATGGGTGCGGTTTTGCAAGGCATTCAGTCCGTTGATAGCGGACTGAAAGAGGCCTTCAACGGTCTTTTGACGGGCTTCAAGGTGAGCCACATAATACTCTTATTTCCAGAAAAAGTTTAATTTTCCTAGTTTATGCAGTCCTTATAAGTGTAGTAGCCCCCGAGCCCTGGGTGAGTTTGAAAAACCCACCCGGGGGTCAAATGCCAGAATATTAGAAACGATGCTCAAGGCACCCTTTGACCTTTACTACTCTAAGAGCTCCGGGGAGTACTTAGCAGAGGGTCTGAATTCGACAGCTCGGGAGTTTTAATGCACATAAGTTGTTTTTGTAGGCCTCGTCATCGGCGGCGGCCTCCAACGTAGTGGAGCTTGCCGAGCTAAACCGGAAGCTCAAGATCTCCGATGAGGAGCTCGATCGCCTGAACAAGAGGTTTGACGAGACTCAAGGTGAGTCCGAATTGTACCATTCGGTCTACCGTCTATCCTCATTGATTGAGGTATTCGGATTGTTATTCCTAAGTGTTATTTTGCTCATTGTTACCACAGTCGTGGCCACGGAGGTCGAGAACCTCAAGGCCGAGTTGGCAAAGGCGAGGCAGGAGGCCGCGGATGAGAAGGCGGCGGCCGAACGAGCGGCGGCCGACCTGTCCGCGTTAAAGGCCGCGAGCGACAAGCACGAGGCCCGGGTGGTAGAGGTACAGCTGGAGCTCAAGGATGCCAGCACGAAGTGCGAGGCCCTTGAGCAAAAGAACGAGGACCAGGCCACCGAACTATTCGGTAGCCCCGCCTCCCTCTGCAAAAGAATGAGGACCGCAAGCGCCGCAACGACGGCGAGCGAGGCGGCTCCGGCCTCCGGCCTCCCGTGACGGAGAAGCAGAGGGAGGTGGCGCGCAAGCGCGATGCCAAGTCACGTACCGCCGGCTCGAGGTCGTCGACGTAGGACAACTTCCACCGCCTCGGCAACTTCTTCGACCCGGGGCTGCAGTGGCGGAGGCAGGCGAAGCTTGCCTGGTTCCATGCCAAGGAGGTCGCCGCAGCCAGCGATGTGGCTACGGCTGCCCGACTGCCAGCGCCGCGGGAGGAGTTTGACCTGCAGGCCACCCTGTGCTCCACCATGATGTACCATACCCTGCACGACGACGAGCCCACGCTCGCCCAGGCCATCGACTCCGTCAGCGACTAGATCTAGGTTTAAACTCCGTTTTATTTATGTATAATTATGGTTTGTAAAACTTAAACTCCCCTATGTGTGTGTGATGACAATGCTATGCTTTGTTTGGTGATGAACTCCGATAGCTTATTTTAGCGCGAACTACTTTATTTGAATTTGCGGTATCGATATGCAGCATTTGTTCTTGCGGAGAGGGAAGCGTCCTGCAAAAAACGTTTACGTGATCCCGTAAACGATTTATGCAGGACCGGTTTGCAGGATCTGGTAGAGATGCTCTAAGGGGAGGGCGATCCAGATCCCCACTGCCAGCCCCCTCCTCTTCCCCTTCGACTTCGCAGCCGCCAGAGAGGCCTCGACGACTCCTCGTGCAGCAAAGTGATGTGCTTGCTCCCCGGGTCAGGATGCGGCACTGTCGTTGGGCGTGGTGGTGCGCAGGTGCGGCTGCAACGCATGGGAGCGGCGGCAACACATAGGTGCGGTTGGCGGCATGCCGGGCTGCAGGGAAGGCGATGCATGCCTGGGCTGCAGCCGATCTGACCGGCAGGCGGTGTGCTTCGGATGTTACCGCTCTCCTTCCTGGTGCTAGCGATGGACGGCGATGTTGGTGGTTCTCTGACTGTGTTTGGCACAGCTATGCGTGTCTGACGCGGGTTAAGGCGACAAAGCGTGTGGGTGGGGACTACGACAACGCGACAGTCGTGGTTTGGTTGGCGGGGTAGCCGGGTAGGGTGGCAGTACGGTGTCCTTCCTTCTCCTGGGCCTAGGCCGGTGGCCTGCGAGGCTGGGTGCCAGCTTCGCGCGCGGGGTGGCATCTCTGACCTAAGGTTTGTGCCTCAAGGGGGTTAGATCTGGGCCCGAAGCGGATCAAAGTTGTTACACTGGGTAGGTGAGGTTGGGCTCGGCCCGGGGTGTGCCACTGAGCACTGCCTTCGTATGTGTGATGCAGTGGGTTGTGGTGGTGCTCGTGACAAATCTTCGTCGCCATAAGGATCGATACCGATGGCCACGTGCTTGGCGTCGTGCGAGCTCGCTTAAGCCAGACAGATGCTTATGGAACTGCCTTGTAAAAGTGTATCTGTTTATCGTGTGTCGTTCCACCGTGTACTTTTATCTGCGAAATTTAAATTGTCAAAAAGAGAGAGAGAGAGAGTTGTTTGTTGCGTTATTCTTTTGTTGATGAATCAGCCGGCCGAGTGCACACATGAGGCATGGGTGGGGGTGGGGGTGGGGGTGGGGGTGGGTGGCTCCAACGTTCTAGAATCTTCACAAACCCTCAACAAGGTTTCCCCTCCGCTCCCCTGCTCCTCCTCCTCCTCTGTTCCTCCCTCACCCTCACCGCAGCCGCCTCTCCTCTCCTCCCATCCGGAAAAGCCCTATCTAGACCCCACCCCATCCATGGCGACCATCCCCACCACCGGCTCCGCCCTCCTCCGGGGCTCCGCCGCCCTCCAGGTACCCTGATCCATCCAATCTCTTTCGCCGGCGGTCGTCTCTTCCGCTCAAAGCTGACCCCTTTTTCTCTTCTCGCTCCTGCGGCAGAGGGACGGGAGGTCCAGGCCGTCGTCCGCGGCCAGGCAGCTGCCGGGGCGCCGCGCGCGCTCGGTGTCGGTGGTGCGCGCCTCCGCCAAGGACATCGCCTTCGACCAGGCGTCCCGCTCCGCCCTCCAGGCCGGCGTCGAGAAGCTCGCCGCCGCCGTCGGCGTCACCCTCGGCCCCAGAGGTTTAACGCGCGCGCGACCCCCCCCCCCCCCCCCCCCCCCCCCCTGCATCTACATGATCCCCCACAACCCCACTTCCCTTTGATCCGAGCTTCATGTCACTGTCAGGCTCTTGTCTCTAGTGCCCCTACGAATCTGTCTTTGGATGATGCGGAAACTTGGCAGTATATTGGTTATCTATCTAATGATTAGTAGTGGTAGTACTTGAGAGATATGCAGCCTCATGGCCCCTCAGTCTGATTTGTGGTCAGTAGGATGTTTTATGATTTATTGGTTGATGTACAAATTTCAAGATTTAGGATTTACAAGTGTCAATGTATGCTTCCACTCCTTTAGAGGTTTAGTTTAGGCACAAATCCGAAGACCTTTTTATTTGTAAGCTTATGGCGTATGTGTGAGCTTATAACAGTTGACCGCAACTTAGTGCCGTTAGGATGGCTTCGTCGGTTCCGATGTGTTTTTAGTGTGCCCCCCCCCCCCCCCCCCCCCCCCCCCCCCCCTTTAGAATTTCTGGTCAATTGATACATATGTATATCTGTGTGATTTTTTTCTCTGCTTGTGCAAGGCTGACTGGTTCTTCCCCTGACCTCTACTCATTGCTTTGGTTTTATTGCAGGAAGGAATGTCGTTTTGGATGAGTTTGGCAGCCCCAAAGTGGTCAACGACGGAGTTACAATTGCCCGGGCTATTGAGCTTGCTGATCCCATGGAGAACGCTGGCGCTGCTTTGATTCGCGAAGTAAGCATTGCGTTCTCTGAGCTTATCTTCTTGTTTTGTCTTGTTACACACAAACCAAAAACATATGTGTTTTCTGGATTATCTTTCAATTCCTTAACTTACACATTTTGTATCTGTTAATTAATGAAAGGTTGCTAGCAAGACAAACGACTCGGCTGGTGATGGGACCACAACCGCATCTGTTCTGGCTCGTGAGATCATTAAACTGGGGTTGTTGAGTGTTACCTCAGGAGCAAATCCAGTATCAATTAAGAAGGGCATAGACAAGACTGTGCAAAGTTTAGTTGAGGAACTTGAGAAGAAATCGAGGCCTGTGAAGGGCAGTGGGGACATTAAAGGTGAGACACAGCTTTATAATGATGATGATTTCGATGCTTTTCATCTAAAGTGACCCTGATAGCTTGCTCTCTGTACAAGGAAGGAATATATTGAAAACTCTTTGCTCTTCTGTTTCAGCTATTGCTGCCATATCTGCTGGAAACGATGACTTCATTGGGACCATGATCGCGGAGGCTATTAACAAAGTTGGCCCTGATGGTGTCCTCTCGATCGAGTCATCATCGTCGTTTGAGACCACTGTTGAAGTTGAAGAAGGAATGGAGGTAAGCAGTTTAACAAAGCACTGTTATCTTGCATTCTTGCTTATTCCGTTGTGTGGTTGAATATGTACTGAAGTGGTGACTTATTTTCACTCATTTGTACAGATTGACAGAGGATACATCTCTCCTCAGTTTGTCACAAACTCTGAGAAATCAGTTGTTGAGTTTGAAAATGCTCGAGTTCTTGTCACTGATCAGAAGATTTCCTCAATTAAGGAAATCCTTCCTTTGTTGGAGCAAACCACGCAGTTGAGAGCACCACTTCTCATAATTGCAGAGGACGTATCTGGAGAGGCTTTGGCAACTCTAGTTGTCAACAAGCTTAGAGGAATTCTGAATGTAGCTGCGATTAAAGCTCCTGGTTTTGGGGAAAGGCGTAAGGCTCTCCTTCAGGACATTGCCATTGTTACAGGTGAGACCAGTTTCTGCTAGGCTGATTGGGCTTTGGTTTTTATTCTCGTGATGCTTATCTTTGTAAACCAAAAGCTCTTTCTTCCCAGTTGAATACTTTATGTTGCTATTGCTACAATACCCCCCCCCCCCCCCCTGTCTATTCGTCTCTTTTTAGCTTACGTTTGACTGCAACACAGTCCTGGGTACTGCACATTACCTATTGTACTAGATAGAATATGGAAAATTAATGTGTTGATTTGCTTTCTACCAAGCTATAGTATTTGGAATACCACTTTTTGTATTGACAGGAGTGGTGGTAAATGATGGAAACAACATCAATTTCGTTATACTTTCAAGTTTACAGTTCAGAAGTTAAAACAAAAACAACCCTTGTTTTGTTGTACTTTCAAGTTTTCAGTTCAGAAGTTAAAACAAAAGGACAACCCTTGTTTGCTCAGCAACTGGTGTTCCAGCTCTCAAATGTTCTAATCTGGAATATATTCATCTGTCCTTCTCTGTGTTATCAGGTGCTGAATTTCAAGCCAAAGATCTTGGCCAACTGATCGAGCAGACTACAGTGGAGCAGCTCGGCATAGCCAGGAAGGTGACAATCTCCGGGTCATCCACAACCATAATTGCTGATGTTGCCACCAAGGATGAGATCCAGGCCAGAATTGCACAGCTGAAGAGAGAGCTTTCTCAGACAGACTCGACATATGATTCTGAGAAGCTGGCAGAGAGAATAGCAAAGCTCTCTGGCGGAGTTGCTGTGATCAAGGTTGGAGCTGCAACAGAGACGGAGCTTGAGGACCGCAAGCTCCGCATAGAGGATGCCAAGAATGCAACTTTTGCAGCCATTGAGGAAGGTATAGTACCTGGAGGCGGTGCGGCCTATGTTCACCTGTCCACATCCGTACCAGCTATCAAGGAGAAGCTGGATGACCCTGAGGAGCGCCTTGGTGCTGATATCATTCAGAAGGTATTACTCCAAATGAGATGACTACTGCAAACTGTTGTCCCTTAGTTTGTAGTGTTGAACAGTTTATTTGTTTATTATATTATTAAAGTAAGAGCAGTTATCAGTATAACTTTGACAGCATCCACAAGTCAGTAATAACTTGAGCATGTAACTGTTCTTTTACCTGACTGATGAGACTTTATTTGTTATCTGCAGGCTCTGGTGGCGCCTGCATCATTGATAGCACACAATGCTGGAGTCGAAGGGGAGGTGATTGTGGAGAAAATCAAGGACAGCGAGTGGGAATTCGGTTACAACGCGATGACCGATAAGCATGAGAACCTGGTTGAGGCTGGTGTCATCGACCCAGCGAAGGTGACGAGGTGCGCCCTGCAGAACGCGGCGTCAGTGGCTGGAATGGTCCTGACCACCCAGGCGATCGTCGTGGAGAAGCCAAGCAAGAAGGCCCCCGCACCCGCCGGGATGCCCCAGGGCATGATGTAGAAGCGCAATGATACATAACATACCATCCTGTGGGCATGCAATTTTAGGGGCGTGTGGTGATCATTTTGCCAAGGGAATTGAGGAATCATGATGTGTAATGGATAGTGATGACCTGTTCTATTGTCTATTTGGTACCGCTTCATGGCGAATCGAATACCATGTTGAAAACTATTTTGCCTAGCTGAGTTTGAGAAGAGTAATAAATTAGTAGTGAAGTTGAGGATGTCCCTGATTGATTTTTCTGTGATTGTTCGATCTGGGACTATTGTAGGCTGAATGTTCTCTCTAGGGGAATAAAAGCATGTAGGCAGCAGCTTTGTCTCAAAACTTGAACACTTGTTAAATACTCAGACGTTTTTTGACACTATCACAGCGTAAAAAAAACGGCTTATATTAAGTTACAGAGGGAGCAGTACTTACCACGCTTGAACAATTGTAAAATAGTATCATGCTTGCAAAAATCATTGTTTTCTCTGCTGGCTTCTTCCTGTGTCCATCTAAGGACTCAGCTACACAACCTTGTTATTTCTAGCTGAAGTCATGCTGCTTTTATGTTTTTGCTATTTGACATCGAAATATTCTTCAAATGTTAGTTCTTTGCCCTGCATGTTGTTTATCTTCAAATGTTATTTATTTTTTACTCAAGTACCCTAATCGGCATTGAACGGTGATGCGGCTTCGCTCATGATGTCGACAAAACTCAAGGTTTTCTATTAGGCCAGCACCTTTCTATTGTGCTTCTATCTCATCGAATGCATTAATCCATCATTTAATGTTTCATTCAAAAAAAAAACAATGTCCAGAATATTGGGAGAGAGATCCAAGCCAAAAATACAGGCGTACGCCAACTTGCCATCTACAACCAATCGCTCAAGATCGCCGACCCCCTCCTTTCAATTTGCACAAATATAGAGCGCTGCCCAGTGGCTGGCCGACCATAATGCATGGCTATTTAACTAAATGCTTATTAATGTTGACAAAACAATAGTATTATGTGTTGTTGAAAAGACGTGGATGTCGCCTAGAGGGGGAGGGGGTGCATAGGCGCTTTAAAATAATTACGGTTTAGACTTGAGCAAACGCGGAATAAAACTAGTGTTTAATTTGTCAAGCACAAAACCTAAAACAACTAGGCTCATCTATGTGCACCCAACAACTTATGCTAAGCAAGATAAACAACTAAGTGATAGCAGGATATATAACAAGAAACAATATGACTATCACAAAGTAAAGTGCATAAGTAAAGGGCTCGGGTAAGAGATAACCGAGGCACAAGGAGACGATGATGTATCCCGAAGTTCACACCCTTGCGGATGCTAATCACCGTTTGAAGCGGTGTGGAGGCACAATGCTCCCCAAGATGCCACTAAGGCCACCGTAATCTCCTCACGCCCTCGCACAATGCAAGATGTCGTGATTCCACTAAGGGACCCTTGAGGACGGTCACCGAACCTGTACAAATGACAACCCTTGGGGGCGGTCACCGAATCCGTACACTTTGGTAACCCTTGGGGGCGGTCACCGATACCCGTACAAATTGCTCGGGGCAATCTCCACAACCTAATTGGAGACCCCGACGCTTGCCCGGAGCTTTACACCACAATGATTGAGCTCCGAGACACCACCAACCGTCTAGGGCTCCAAGGCACCCAAGAGGAACAAGCTCTAGGGTGCTCAAACACCAAAGAGTAATAAGCTTCTCAAACTTCACTTCCACGTATCACCGTGGAGAACTCAAACCGATGCAACTAATGTAATGGAAAGAACACACGAAGTGGTCAAGTCCCTCACACTCAAATCCCACCACAACAACAAAAGCTATGGAGGAATATGAGAGGAAGAACAAGGAGCTCACCAAGAACTCCAAGATCTAGATCCAAGGGGTTCCCCTCACATAGAGGAGAAAGTGATTGGTGGAAATGTGGATCTAGATCTCCTCTCTCTTTTCCCTCAAAAAGGAGCAAGAATCATTGGAGGGATTGAGAATTAGCAAGCTCTAAGAAATTTAACAATGGAGGGGGGGAGGGCAAAAACGAGCTCAAAGGTTGAGAACCATTGGGGAAGAAGACCCCCTTAAATAGGTCCCCACGAATCTGCCCGTTATGTGCAGACTAACATAGGGGCGGTACAACCGCTATGCGCACCGGTACAATCGGTCAAAGCAGACGAAACCTACCCGTAGGAAAAGCAATAAGCGGTACAACCGCCCAAGAACCGCTCCACAATAGAAACTAGTCCGGTGGTAGAGCGGTACATGCCCGGTACAACCTTCGGACCAATTCTGAAGCGGTACAACCGCTCCAAACACCGGTTGTATTGGTCAACCGGTACAACCCTTCTATGAACCGGTACAACCTCTCTATGTAAAACATGCAAGACTAAAACAGCTATAACTTTCGCATACGAGCTCCGAATTGAGCAAACTCAAGCTTGTTGGATAAAGGACAACAAGAGCTATCCAACAACAACTAGTTATATTAAGAACAAGCAATGGAGAATAAATGCCACTAGGATAAGGAAGATGACCTTCCCAAGAATTATCCGACAAAATCTCCAACACCGAAAATACAAATACGATGCATACGAAATCCGTTTTTGATGAGCTTGAGCTTATCATGAAGATGACCATAAGCTCCAAAACTCACAAAGCGAAAAGCCAAACAAGAACCAAGAAAGATGATGATGCCAAGAATGCAATGGTTTGAGCTCTCAACGAACAATACGATCAAGCTACTCACTTGAGAGCCCCCCTTGATAGTACGGCAATCGATCATATAACTCAGTCTCCCAACTATCACCATGAGACCAGTAAAATATAAAACCCTATCAAGGGCAAACCTATACCTTGCACATAGTCCACTTGAGTTAGATGATGACGATCTTGACTTCCTCAAGATGGACCACCTTTCTTGATTGCATTGGCTCGATGAAGACTAGTTGATTGCTCCCCCATACTCCACTATGGGTGAGCCACTCTTCGGCACATCTTCACAAGTCCATTGTAACCACAATGGACGACAAGCTTCAAGCATGATCTCTTCGTGATGCTCCACTTGAACTTGCACATCGTAGTCTTGATGACGATCACCACTTGATGTCATCCTCCATGGGTTGTATGAGATCTTCCTCTTGACCCAAGCCCATGAAAACATACCTAATCCCACATAGAACTCTCATGTAGACCATGGGTTAGTACACAAAGCGTAATGGACAATGCTTACCATACCATGGGATCACTTGATCCCTCTCGGTACATCTTGTACGCTTTGTATGTTGATCAACTTGATTCACTCTTTGACTTAGTCTTGATCAACCTTGTAACTTATCTTCTCTTTTCATGAAGATGATGTCTTGAAGGTAAACATGAATGCTCACACAATCTTTTTCTTCAAGACATGCTTGCAATAAGCTCAACTCTCACATGAACAATCTTTGGATAAAACCTTGAATACCACCTTGGTCACCATATAAACTCCTTGAAACCACCAGATGGACTTCCAGAAGTGCCCATGGACAAATCCTTCGAATATAAATTAAAGCAACCATTAGTCCATAGGGATGTCATCAATTACCAAAACCACACATGGAAAAATGTGCTCTTACAGTTGTGTTGTTTGACATAACTAACAAAATTTAGCCATCAAACATTGTACAAATAAGTTGAAGAGTATGCTTGTTTGTCCCTTTCCATTTGGTGACATGCACACTTGCTGCTATTCCAACAGCACTTCAGTGAACTTGTTCCTTTAAACTGTTGTCCTTTTGCTATTGAGAGGAAATAACGACAGCTTCAACCGCAAAAAAAAGAAGAAATAAGGACAGCTTGCCTGAAGTTGTGTAAGAATGAGATTTATTTATTTTATTTTTGCACGAACACGAGGGGGAGGGGGAGGGGTGAGGGAGGCGCTTTGTGTCTATAACCATATATTTGTCCTTGGTAAGAGCGGATGTCACCAAAGGACAGGGTAGGAGGGTCTTGCAATCACTGCAACAAATAGGATCAGATCGTACAACAACACAATCCTTTCAACCCCCACTCCCTACCCTCTCTCGAAAAGCTCAAGATTGGTGCTGGGCTCCTCTCACTTACACATTGCGATGATCTATCCTCCCAGGCTCCCACCCACACATTGCGTCGTCCCGTTGGAGAAGCCGTTGCTTCCGCCACCACCTTGTGGCGAACCTGCTTCATCATCTTTCCCGCCCCATGACTGACTGCATATATATATGACGTGTGCATGGATCGATCGGCTAATCTTACCTGGAGATATGTAGCCGGTATTCCAACTTTACCTCGGCAATGAATCATCCTAGATTAGTCAACCCCCTCTTCTTACCCCGCTGGCGGGGGGATAACCCCGGGGTAGGCTCATCCAGGTCGCAACTCCTTTTTTCAAAACAAGACGTGGGGCGAGGCGCGATCTATGAACACAAATACGATCACGAATATGAACAAATAATACGATCTACGAACCCTAACCCTAGTCGAATGTGGTCGCGGTCACAGCCGTGGGTGGCGAGGAGGAGGGCCGTAAAGAGAGACGGGGACTAGTACGACGACGCCGACGGCGACGGCGACATGGGCGGCGGGGAAGAGGCGCCGGCGACGACGAGAGCGAGATGAGGGAAGAGTGAGTGAATGAGAGTGAAGTGGGGAAGGAACGGCGCGCGCATGCGAATAAGCAGGCGCGTCAACAACCCGACACTAGTTGGGGTGGCGGGCGGCAATCTTTGAGTTGAATTTGAACATACCACAACTAACTTATGTGTGGCAGGCACAAACTGGTGCACGCCACAACTAATTTTTGGATAGTTCTTTTTTTTTTACGTAGGTTGCAAGCATTTATCTGTGATGAGCATGTGACGTGCCCGTCACTGCTGCCTTGTACTCCCTCCGTCCCAAATTAAGTGACTCAACTTTGTACCAACTCTAGTACAAAGTTAGTACAAAGTTGAGTCACTTATTTTGAGACGGAGGGAGTAGATCAGTGGCGGAAGCGAATTAACACCAACCAGTGTTAGCATTCATCACGCGGACACATTCAGAAGGGGTTACGTGTGGTGGCGGGTCTGAACGTAGGCCCGTCACTGCTATGTCTATTCTTCTCGCGGGTATAATATACCATCCGTCATTATTATTTTTCCTAACTAACTAGCAGGGGCTGGTGTCTAGCCGTGCCCATCACTAATTTGAGGCCATCTATAAACTTTTTCCCAGTAGTGTGATGGTGGTGGCCAAGGGGGAGGTGCTGGTAGCCGAGGGGGTGGTGGTGAAGATGGCGGTGGTACCGGCCGAGAGGATGGTGGTGATGATGGCGGTGGCGGTCGAGAGGATGGTGGTGGTGATGTTTTCTTTGAAGACCACCTCGTTTGAGTTTTGTGCATACCAATGGTTGGCTTGATCCACAATATATACATGTTATATGTTTGTGATGGTTATGGATCAAACATTTCTGTTTGAAGTGCTGCCTTTTCTATGAACAATGCATGTTTTTATTTGAAATTTGCGATGATAAATCTATATGTTACTACGGTTATGTTAGGCATGTTTTAATTTTAATATTTTCGTGATACATATTGTGAAGTGTTTGAAGTTGATGCGGCTAGAACAAAAAAAAATGTATATAATTTCTTTACTCTTCTAAATTTAGAGTATCGACTGCGGCCACCATCTAACTTCACTTTGACTTTTAAGGGATTGCTTAGAAATTGCCTTAACTCCTAGCAAAGCAAAGAAGAAGAGAGAAGACGGCGGTGGTCTCTACATGTTCCTTGCGCCGCCGGTGGTCCTGAGTCCACGTCGTCGACGTGCACAGGCGCCGTGAACCTCAGCGACTGGCTCGCGTGCACCGATCCGGGCTACATTGAAGAGCCCAGCCAAGCATCGGACTCGGTCAGTTCAGGCCGTGATCTCGTCGACCAGCGGTGCGTGCCCGCAGGCCGTTCGGCGGAATGCCTGCCGGAGAGGAAGGGAAAGCGGGAGGTGATGAGGGCGGGCCGGGAAGAGGGAGGCGACGACCATGCCGTGCGCGAACCCGCCGGCGACGGCGTCCTCAACGTGGACCGGGCTCCGGCACCGCCAGGCCGCCCTCCGCGAACCGACGCCCGCCTCGAGCCCCACTGATGTCGAGGTCGAGGTCGAGGTCGCCGCCGGTTGGACGAGCGGGCGGCGAGGCGCGTCCCGCCGGCAGATCCAACTCTCAGGACTCAGGTAAAGTAAAAAAAGTTGCTACTTTGAGAATAATTACAAGGAATCAAGCGACTTGCACACGTGTCGATCTGCGGGTCCAGCTTGGCAGCAGAATCCATGGCGCGAGCGGCTTATCCTCGCTACAGCAGCCTCCACTCCTCTACCCTCCCTCCAAAACCATATCACTCACTCACTCAATCAATCGGCTGCTGTTGCTCACAGCTCAGCTCAGCTGGAGCATGGGATGAGAAGTACGTAGGTAGGAGTAGAAAGGGAGCAGAGCCGGTCCAAAGCATTTCTGGGCCCAGGGCGATGTAAACATTTTTTTTCATACTAAACTTTTATACATGTTTTAAATAAGTGTACCATCTTAAAGTTGTAATAATTAATATATTTTTGTATTACTTAGTCACATGAGAATGTTTCCAAATAATATTTATATTATTCATTAGTATACAACCATAATATATATCATTGAAATTTTTCATTCTAAAAATATAAAATTTATGATGTACAAAAATTTTCTTTATTTTTAAAAGAAATTTTCAAATTTATTCCGTAAAATTGCATAAACGATTTAGTGTATACAAATTTGCATATCTATGTTTGTGTCCATATATCTTATAATAGTATTGAATATCATGGTAGAGTTTTCTAAATCATATACACACTAAAAAATATTTTAATAGTGGTTTGTAGTGTATATTAGGCAGCGATATTCATGAAAACTTGTAAGGCATAGAAAATGTGACCTACAAGTTGGGTTTAGTAAAAGAATCATCGAAGAACCAAAAATGTTGTTGATAATACTTTTACGTATGATCCAATTACCTAACACGCTCGTCTAGATTCACTTGGTTTGATTTGGTGCAAATGAGATGTCCTATACGTTTATTAAATTAAAAATTATGCATTGGTTTAAATATTGAAATCTAGTTATCATAATTTTTATTATGATACTAAGACATCCGTCGTAAAGACAGACTAGTGTATTTAAACTCAACGTCGCCAGTTAGATTGGTTTGCTTATGCGTGGTATACCTTATTAGTATGTGGTGTAAACTTACGCTTCTGTAAATTGATGCTCTATTTTATCTATTTATAATAATCTTACATATGTAATGTATACTTATATAGTGTTTATTGGTATAAGTTTTAATTTAGGCCCTCCCCTTTTGGGGCCCGGGGCGACCTATGGGCCGGCCCTGAAAGGGAGGGGGGGTCCCTGATCGAGCGAACAAGATCTGCCTCACCAATCAAAGGACACAGGTAGCTCACCTTTGATGAAAACGGATAGGAAAGGAGGAGGAGGACACTACTGAGCCAGACAAACTGTGCTCAGCTCAGCTGCCTGCTAGCTTGGTGCCTGTGAGCTTCTTCTTCTTCCTCTTCCCCGGACATGAATTCCAGCCGGAGCCTGCTCTCGTCGCCCCTCTTCCCCACCTCATCTCCAAACTTCAGGGGCGCCGCCTCCTCCCCATCCCCTTCCCGGACCTCAGGTACATACAGGCCAGCTCTTCATACATACAAGCTTTCCTTTCCTTTCTGCTTCTGTTGGCCCTGATGCTCATCCATCTGGTTTTGGCAGTTCCGATGATACATGACAGCACCGGCGGCCGAGCATCCACCACGTGCCACTACTCGCCGTCGCTCGTAGCAGAGGAGCAGGCCCATGGCGCCGTATCCCTCAAGGGCGACAAGGCCTTGCTGGAGTTCCTGCTCCACATGGTTGGCTGCCCATCCAATCCAACCCTCACTTGCTTCCTTTGATGTGTGGTCAAGAGCTAGCTCATGATGCCTAAAAATCTAGAAAGACCATTCTCATTTTTAAATAAATAGTTCCACTCTGCCCCATTGATATATATATAGTGCTAATTAATTATGTGTTGTATGTCGTCTTGCCTAAGGCTTTGGAGCAGCACACGGAAGGGAAGAGCCTTACAGGCGAAGAGGGGGCGGAGGGCGAGTTCGAGAGCTATCTGCGAGGCCTGCAGCGGCAAGTCATTTACCAGCAGGCATTTGGGTAATAATTAATAGTCTCTGTTTCTGTTTCCCTGCACAAACTGAATGATTTGATGGTTAATAGTCTCTGTTTCTGCTTAATTACTTGCGCGAATTGATTGGTTAATTTGCTGCTTATTATTCTGACCTCAACTGAACCACATTTGATTTGATTGGCAGTGAGATAACTTCAACTTCAACCCCATCGGCAAAATCAGGTCCAAGTTTGGATCTCGCCGCAACCTCGGCGACCTTGATCAAGGAAGAATCAGGCACTTCAGCAACCCAGCTGAGTGTACCACCACTGCTTGCAACCAGTCTGGAGACGAACCAGCCGTATGAGAAACTGCTGAGCAATGGGCAAGTGTTCATTCGGTCGACACGGTTGCTCGAGAGAAGGTCCAAGAAGCGCAATGCTCCTCGAGCATCAACAAGCACTGATGTTGTCCAGTGCGGTGTCGCCGACTCCAAGAAGAAAGACAGGCCAAAGAAGTATGGCAGGGTTCTCGGTCCAGATGAACCCTTCCGGTTGTTCCTACGAGACCGCGAGACGACAGAGTTCTTGACGGCAAAGGAAGAGAGACACCTGTTCAGTCAGATACAGGCATGTTCCCTTGTTTCCTTCTACAACACCTTGTAACGACATTGTATCCTTCTGTCCTTCTGTACCATTATCAATGTTTTAAATAGCGGGCTATGGTAAATAGCGGCGGACCTCCAAATAGGCTATAGCTCCAAGCGAAGCTATAGCGGGCTATAGCGGACTTTTTGTACATGAGACCATTTAGCGGCACCCTCCTGAAAAGGCTATAGCGGGGCTATAGCGGGCTATTTAAAACTATGACCATTATATATATATCCTTCTGTCCCAGATGAGATGCAGATATTTCAGCTTTGCTAATAATTCGAAGATATATACGATGTCTTCCATGTACAGAATCTCATGACACTGGAGGAGGCTCAGCGTAGGCTAGAAGAGCAATGTGGCCGCGAGCCGACGCTTCCCGAGTGGGCTCAGGCCGTAGGAATGAGCTGCAAGGAACTGCAGTCGTCCATACACATCGGAAGGCGCTGCAGGGAGAAGATGGCCCGCTCCAACTTCCGCCTTGTGATACACGTAGCTAGGAAATACCAGGGATATGGCCTCGACATTGAGGACCTGGTTCAGGTTAATTTCACTCTTCACTTTTTTGTTCCAATAAAAGGAGGATCGACTCATTGCTGCAAAACCTATATATGCATGCCAGTATATATCTTGCTGTAAATGTTTCTTTCCTCTTCTTGCTTCCAGGACGGATGCTGCGGGTTGATGAAGACCTTCGAGAAATTCAATCCAAGCAAGGGATGCAGGTTCCCGACGTACGCGTACTGGTGGATACGCCAAGCGATCAAGAAGTCCATCTTCAAGCATTCGAGACTGATTCGGCTGCCGGTATGACCTGAACTCTTCTGGTCCTACAATCCATGTTTGAGAGGGGACAGGTTCATTTTAGTCTGGCATAACTAATTCCTGAAAATTACAGATTTCCTCATGCAGTGGTGTGACCTTGCTTTCTTGTGCAGGAGAGTGTGTATGCACGTCTGAAAAAGGTGGGGAAAGCAAGGCTGGAGTGCATCTTGGAAGGGGAGCAGCCTACCAACGAGAATGTAGCTAGGCGTGCCGGCATCACGATCGAGAAGCTGGCGAAACTCAAGGCGAAGACCAGGAAGCCACGATCAATGCAGGATCAAGTTTGGTCCAACGACGCAGTCACCTTCCAGGTACTAGCATGAATTCCCTACGATCTTTGCAACACACCAGTGAACAAAACACTGTGTATATAACATATATACTCCCTCTGTCTCATAATGTAAGACGTTTTTTGATCATTATGGGACGGAGGGATTAGATCATTCCAGGAGTGAATCGATTGAGCTGTGATCTTTTCTCTGGTCAAATAAACGAAGACTGAGCTGTAACAAATTATTAACGCCGCAGGAGATCACGGAGGACCCGAACATCGATTCACCGGACCTGGTGGTAGACAGGATCATGATGAGGCAGCAGGTGCGGGAGTTCCTGGGCATCCTGAGCACGAGGGAGAAGGAGATCATCGAGCACCGGTTCGGGATCTACGACGGCGAGCCCAAGACGCTCCACGTGATCGGCGACATGTACGGCCTGTCCAAGGAGCGGATCCGGCAGCTCCAGAACCGGGCGTTGGACAAGCTCAAGAGGAGCGTGTCGACGCAGGGGTTCGACGTCTACTTGGACCTGCTGACCTCGAATGGCTAAGCAGCGCCTCATTTGTTCTCGGTTCGATTGTTCATACAAAAGGGAAATGGAAATGGGAGAAAGAAGAAAGAACACACATGTATGTATGTATGTAGCCTAAGAAGCTAGAACCCCACTGACATGTGCAAGCCTAGAAGTGAAGCAGAAAAACACACAGCACACTTTCAGAGTTTCAGTGGCATGTTTTTTTGGCCGGGTGTAAGTAAAATTTCGCAGCAAAGCAAAGCTGGTGGTACATACATACTACATACATACTGATACTGCAATGAAATTTCTTGCAACCAAGTAGGTATGTCACTTGTTTTCCTGGGTCATCAGGTACTACAATAAGCCTAAAGATTGTTTTAAAAAAAAAAGTATTAGGAAGCAGGCAGTGGGTATTTGTCACTTGCACACTGGTTTCATGCACCTAGGACTTGGACTGCAGCCAAGTGAAGTCTGTTGAGTGTGCCCTGTGACCATGGGCACACTGGTTAGGGCTCAGTTTATTAGATTTCTAGAGGATTTGAATTCTTGGGAATTTTTCCTATATAGTCTGTTTGATTTGTAGGATTGGAATCCTTAGGATAATTTCAAACAACCGTTTTGCACTCCATCTTGAATGAAAATTTCCATCCACTCAAACCTCCCTTTTTACAAGTCCTTTGTTTTTCGTGTGGCATCAAACACTCTCTAATCATATAAGATTCAAGTGGAGATGCATATCTAATCCTATATTTTTCCTATTCCCGTGAATCAAATCTGGCCATGGCTTCTGTGCATGTGCTCTTAGACATGCTGAGATACTCGTCCCTGCAACCGTGCCATATGCAAGCATCCGCAACGCAGCCGTGCACTTTTGGTAACCAGAGGATCCCATTCTTTCGGTGCCATCCTTTTTCAAAATGAAGTGGTCATCGTAGGTCTTGACGCCATTGTAGAGGCGATTGAACACATTTTTCGGCATCCGAAAGCGCTAGCGAAAATTGTCCGCAAATAGGGCATATGGGGGCAATCTAGTCACCCATCAGCGTCAAATGCCCCCATTCCCTATTCCGATCCAGCACTCGATTATCATGATTGCTTAGAGTATATGCTCTTTCGCATGCTTCACGTCTACAAGGGCCGCTTGCATCATCGTCGTTTCATCCGCATGATCCTCCTCGTCGGATGACTCAATGTAGTGCTCGTACAAGTACTCCATGTACGAATGCATTGCTTCAAAGAAGGGAGAAAAGTTGTCAAAAATTTAGCACATGCATTTCATGAAATACTTCGGCCGCCGGGCGTGGTGACCCCACTGACGACATCTGCAGGGGCGGATGGGACCTGCGCGACAGACGAACGAGAGTGGGACGACAACATAGGCAAAGCAGCGTGGCGACCGGGTGAAGCGGTGGCGGTCACGACAAGGGCTTGGCGGGTGGTAGGGGTGGTACATCAACAACTTCGGATAGGGAGGAAGCGGGTGTAGAGCAAGGGGAAAGGATGGAGACGTGGCCTTCGGGTGTGGTTTTGAGTGGGCCGGCAGTATCTGAATCCTACGCGGTGGAGGTCCGAACTCCCGCATAGCCCCCTTTGTTAACGGTCATGCAGACTGGTCAGCGGACCAATGCGAGACGGCGTTGGATGGATTATAACGCCCGACGATGCAAATAAGTGGCACCTAGTGCCAAAAAATACATCGAAACTAAAAGGATTTAGCAAAAATAATAATTGAAGGGGTCGAAGGAGATTACCTTCCACTTCGCTTTGCATTCAAGATCCGTCAAAATGGTGCCCAAACGGAGGAGATCGGGTGAGGGTGGGTGGGGGGGGGGGGATTGGAGGGGAGGAGAGAGGTGCAAGCTTTCTGTTTCGGGACGAACCGGTGAAGAGAATGGGTGGCCCACCTACCGCCCCATCGGACACTTACCTTCGAGGGGCCTACTGCTATCGACCCTGGCGATAGGGTATAAAGGGCTACCTCCACGACCCCTGGCGGTAACACTTGTCCAAGTCAGCGAGCGCCGTGACGACACATGCATGTTGACATGCTTCATGTCGCAGTTGACCACGACGGTAAACAGTGGTATCATATCGCCAGCGATGACGGTGGTAGCAAAAATGTCAGATCCGATATTTTTATATAAACAAAGTCAAACAGTGCTAAACTTTTTTTTTTTGAAACGAACAGGTGCTAAACTTTGGTATCGCGGGGAAAGCAGTGATATTGGCCCCAAAGAGGTGCTTCCGCAGCTTTACCCCTAGATTTGGGAGGGAATTACCCACCTTTGCCATCCCAAAAATCTGAATCGGTGCCCCCCATCGATGCACAGCGCCGCCGGCTAGCGATTTAGGGTTTGCTGTCGCCGCCGGCCACCGGCGCGGCCCCTCGTCAACCCTCCACCGACGCCCGCCTCCTCTTCTGTCCCCCCTGGCCGCCGCAGGGGCTCCACCGCCGGCGAGGCCCCTCGTCGACCACCGCCAACGGCTGTCGCAGGAGCCTCACCGCCCCCGGATCCGCCTCGAGCGGCAGGAGCTCCACCTCTGCCCGCATCCGCCATCCCCACCCACCTCGAGCAGCAGGGGCACGCCTTGAGGCTGCTCTTCCGCTCTCCCCTGCGACCAACCACAGGTAAACAAGCAAACTTACTTGCATATGCTGTTTTTATTTATGTTTCTAATTCTTACGAATCAATCCCAGCATGAATGAAAAACCTATGTGTAGATTCATATGATTCATAACTTGTGTGTGTGTGTGTGTGTGTGTGTACTCAACATGGATTGTTTCCTGGTCATGTTGGTACACAGCAGCTTGTGTGTGAAACATGTTATTACTTCCTGGTTATGGCAGCAGTGAAGTGTGTGACAGTTTACCTTATATGCTTGATTGGAATTTATGATGTGAAATGAATGGAAAAGTAAAAAAGGCAATTTCGAATGCACACCACATAGGGGGATGTTTGAACGGTAGAGGTTATAAAAATCTTGGAGAAGTTCTTGGCTAGGACAGGGAAACAGATTTCCAAGAACCAATTAAAAAAAAATGGGCCATGTTGAGGAGATGGTATACACAATTCATGGTGTTGAAAAATGCGGCAACTGGGCTAGGTTGGGATGACGTGAAAGGAACTATTGTAACCGATGATGATTCGTGGAAGGTTCATCTTAAGGCATGTGTATCTCGTGAGGCCGGTGATGAGGCGCTCTAAAGACTGACCCCATCCCACCCATCACATCACCCACAGATCCGATTCAGCGGATCCTCATCGAGGCCCCCAAGCCGCTAACCCCACGCTGGCTCCCTGACACCCACCCCACTGCTCTCTCACCGTAAGCCGCACCCTCCGCCCCCGCCCGTCCTACCCGTCCAGACGACGCCGGCGGCGACCGGTGGCGACGGAGAAGAAGGCCCAGGCGCCCCTGTGCACCCCCTCCTCTGCCCTCACGTACCACCGAGGGTGAGCTCCGCGCGACGTTGGCCGCGACCAGGGCCGACGAGAGCGGCGGCGCATCCAGGCGACTCAAGGTGAGCTTCCTCCGCCGAGCACTCCTCTCCTCTTCACCAGCCTGCCCTCTTCTCTGATCTCGTCTCCCGTCTGTTCACTCACAAACCCTAGAACCCTAGGTCGCGCTTGAATGTGAGGCGTTTGGCATAGTAATGTGGGGGTATTCGATCACGTAATCCCCGCTCCTGGACTATCACACGCTCTGGCCTTGGACATTGCTTTCCGAGTGAGCTTTCAGTCGTCCAGTCACCGCTTAATCCCAAACTGATCTCCACAATTTTCGGCTGTGCCGGTGCTCGCCCGGCACACCATTTAGATCCGTCGCCCATGGTCGCAGTGTGGGTTTCTGCCGTGTTTTTAAGGAGATCGTGTAGCAGATTCTACCATTAGGGTAAGTGGGTAAAGAGTGATGGGAGATCGTGTCTGTCATTGATTTGAAGAGTTTATTCATCGTAGGCCGTGGGAACTCCACAAGGATAAGCATCGTGTGAAATGTCACAAGGAGTAGAGAGTTTGGCAATCTATAGCTTGCTCCCTGTGTCGTGCGTGCCGGTCACTCCCTGGTGTGAGCTTGAATATGTTAACTGCAACCATTAATGAAAGCAATTGGACTGTGTTTTACCCTGTAAATAGAAACTTCTTGCTTCATTCATCTATGAGAGGAATGGCGTAACTTCTTAAGGCTTTGGAACTAGAATGGCAGAATACCAGTTGTGGAATTTAAAATGACAATGATAGACTCCCATTATTGTAGTATTGTTCAATTATCATATCTTGTAGTGTGATTTGGAATTAAGAATGACAACCATAGAATCCCACCATTTGCAGATAACTTTCATTTGTTCTTCTGTTCTATATATGGGATTACTTCATTACTCTTTGTATGACAGGCAGCAGGTCATGTTGCAGATTTCACCTTGTACTGTACAGGCAGGAACACTGGTGATTTTATAAAGCAGTATCCTTGTCTTCTACACTGAATATGTGGACCAACATTTTCAAAATTGTAAGTTTATTAACCCCCCACCCACGCGCCCCTGCGTGGGTTCTGTTGAATTGTGACCCCATAACTTGTTTTATTTTATTTCATCTGCAAAAGGCAAACTCTCTTGTTTCTATTATTGCAACTTGCAAGTTCCCAACGCGTTATACTCCATCATTTCTATTAGGTGTATTTCCTTTTTACCCCTGTCGATGCCAATTCCAGCCGTCCTGAATTGGAGGACCATTAATTAGCCGACGATAATTACCCCTCTAACCGACATTGTAACCAGGGGCATTTGAGTCCCAAATTATCCTCAAATCAGTGCTTTGGTTACAATGTACACAAATTACACCTAATAAAAAGGAACGGATGGAGTATCATCATTTGCAAACGACTTTTGTTCTATTCCAACCATGATGATGTGTGAAAAAGTGAACAAAATGTAGTACAACAACTGTTTAAATCTCTGCTGCATTTTTTTTCTCGGACACGCAGGAGAGCTGCGCATCATTTCATTAAGAAGAAAGAAAATAGTACAAGGAAGAGGGAGAAAAAACCTCTCAGCACGGTTTGCCCAATAGGGAGCATAGTTGTGCGTGGGGCATTTTTGTTGGATCTTCCACAGATTATTTCTCACTGCTATCTTTGTGACTTACAATGTCCTTTTTTTCTCTCTTCAATTTCTGTAATGGTTGTAACTTTTTTTTTTATGAAGTAGAAGTAGAACTTGAAACTGATTGCAAAGTTGAGAAGTTAGGAGAGCTAGTGAACCACCCTCCTCACACATCACAAACTACAGCACAGGAGAGGCATTACCTGCCACACTTCCAAACTGCGAATGGTGTTCCATTTCATATCTGTAGGTTTCTGGCTTTCTGCTAGAGCTTTGGAGTATGGAAGTGAGATATTTTTTGACCTACTTAGTCTGCCACAGCCTGCTATGGGATTAGTTTGTAGATTTTTCAGATAGGCTTTCTTTGGTTTAGTCTTATGTATATATTTCATGCTTGCAGGGGGAGCTTCAGACTTTATCATGGTTTCAGTTTCTTCCTGTTGAACCAGATTATAGTGCTACTTCTGATAGAAGGTGTTAATTGTACCCTCCATATGCCGTTTTTGTGCTGTCTTTTAGTTGCTTGTTGCCACTTGTTATTTTGTTCTGATGCATGTGTTCTTTTTTGTGATCCCTGTTCCTCGTCCAGTTCAAAAGCCGAGCAGAAAGACGCTCTTAATAGCACTGTGCTGTCAGCGTATCTTCGCTTACAGAATGAAGGTTTCCTAAGTACTTGGACAAATTCCTTTGTTGGTCCTTGGGATCCATCACAAGGAGAGCATAACCCTGGTAATAATCATGTGCACTACCTGCATCCATCTTTCTTTCTACCTATGTCAAGACTATGCTTTTTTATGCTATAAACATTTTTTTTGTAACAATGACAGATGAGAAGATCAAGCTCTGGTTGTTTCTTTCTGGCCATCACTCGTCAGTACCTGAAATGACCCAGCCCGCTGTAGCTAAATTAAGAGGTTGATTGTATTGATATTTGTTATTGCATGGAGTCTTAGACTGTCTACTTTACTTATTTATTTGCTTGTTTCTACTGCCTATTCTGTTTTGCAGTTGTTTCAAGTGGTTTATGGGTGGCTCCAGGCAACTCGGAAGAGGTTGCAGCTGCATTATGTCAGGCCTTAAGAAATTCTTTGGAGAGGTATCATTATACTTGTTATAGTATGAATCTTTAATTTATAATTTGTTGTCTCGTTGATGAATTTCCAATCTGACAATTTCTCTTGCACAGAGCACTAAGAGGGCTTTCCTATGCAAGATTTGGTGATGTATTTACAAAATACAACCCCCCTACAAGAAATCAAAACAGCTTTAGGTTCGTGACCAAGTTGCTATGCCTTCTATTCATTTTGTATTCTCGGTTAACTAGTTTTTTACAATCTTTGTTCAGCAACTGATGCACGTGTCTGTTAAAGTTCCACACATAACATGCCTGTTAAAGTTCCAATGTCGCGCACTACAATAGATAGTGTATGGTATATTCAGATAGAGTGAAGTTGGCCATTATTCCTGTGTTTGAAGAAATGAAAAGGCCCCTGCCCATCTAGTGATACAAAAGTTTGTCTCAACAATAACTGAATTGTCAACACGGGGTTTCAACTTAATAGATTTTTTTCTTTCTGCTATAGTGGTTTTGAAAACAGCCACATCCCTTTTTTTGCCAATCTTTATATGATGACGAGAATGTCATGATAATATTCGGATACTTGTTGGCCATTTATCTTGTACACAAGCATTGGAGTGAGGCCTGCATGAATTCGTATCCTCTGAGATGTTTTAGATAATTGTCGACATGACTCAGTAGGCTGACCTTTCTTCACTTCCAGTAATTGGATAATGAAGCAGAAGTCCATATCAACTTGCTATAATGCTACAATCCATAACAGGCTCGCAACCATTCCTCTTTGATCCGACGGGTGAAATAAGTATTGTCAGTGTGACATGGAGGATACAGATGTGGCTGGCCATGTAGTTTCATTGCTTTCCGTTTGTTTTCCAAGGACAACCTCGTTTTTCTTGATTTCCATTCCATTTAATTTTGTTATCATTGCGTTATAGGCGAGCACAATCTACAGTAGAATTTGTCTTTGCGGCCACTGAGGAAGCAATCTTTGTGCATGTTATTATATCTGCAAGGTCAGTTCTTATTGTGTCCCATCATATCATTGGCTTTCTTCAGTTTATTTAGTGCCAGTGGTCTTACTTTAAATGTTTCATTCTATTAGATATATGCGAAACCTTTCTAGTGATGATATAGAGAAAGTTCTCACACACACTCCCCGTTCTGTTGGTGAAGGTCTTCCAGGTACTATTTCATTTGCTAATTCTATCTTTACATATCTTGCTGTATTGACATCCTTAGAAAATCTACTGTCTTATCTGCTGGAAAAGGATAATACATTTGTGCTACTCACAATTCTGATCTGACATGATTTTCTTGTGATAGGGGAACTTGAAAAAGTCCTTGGGTCTGATTTACAAATAGGGACTGCCCACTGTTTTATCTTACTTTTTAGTTCTTTATAAGGTGGATTGAAAGATGACTAACTAATCTCATTTAGAGTGGGGAGCCATTCATTAATATGGTGTTTTTGGAATTTCACCTTTACAAATAGAATTTCACGAGAGGCGGTATGCGCTTATGGCATTCATTTTGATTTAGTTTTCTAATTGTTCAACCTTTATAGGGATCCCTTTAGTTAAAAACACGACTACATTGGTTATTTTGACAGTTAGACCCTTCTAAGTAATCACACTGCTACTGGTGATAGTTCTGTATTTCTCTTAGCCTGTGTGCTATGACGTTGACAAAATGGGCAGAAGCACAGCCATATAGTGCTTTATGTTCTTGGAGTCATCATCTTGAATCAGGCTGGAATATAAAATAGTTCTCTAAATAGTTAAACTAACTTCATTGCGCATTCTATTTCTGTGACCAAGCCCATGATAACTTTGATTTGTAACTTTGCTTTTGTCAGTTTCTTCATCGTTTATGTAAATTATGTTTTATGCCTTTTCTGGATGAAAGTTATGTTTTATATCATGCATATTCAAATTCACGACCTGTTTAATTGAATGCTGCAGTTATTGTCGCTCCTAGCGGAATGCTGGGTAGGCTTGTTGGCTGTTGCCCAAGTGACCTCGCGAAACAAGTATATTCAAGGTATTTCAGAACTCAAAACTCAAATCAACTTATATGCTAAGCTTTTTTTAGTTAGACACTTACACCTGCTTGCACCTCTTGGGTGTTGCCTCACCTGTCAGTGAGATCTTGTGTTTCTTTTAAGGATATTCATATGCAGAGCAGTTCATTATGATAATCAGTTCTCAGGGTAACTTTCTGTAAACATTTCAGCAAATTATCGGCACCTAGCCTACCAGGTTTCACTCAACCCACCATCTGCCAGCTGAGAGGTCAAAGTTACTATGTTGAAGTTGCCCTTGGCTTTCCACCTGCCTCAGTTGACAAAATTTCTGAATCGGAAAATAATCAGATTAAGAAAGAATTAGATTCAGTTAACGACCCTCATTTAGGTGCTGATGGGCAGCAAAAGTTAGAATCTGCAGATGGCCTTCCAGTTCTTGAAAGGACATTTATATACCCACCTGAGGCTGTTATGGTACCTATGGTCCATCAGGCATTTGTTCACTTTTCTAGTAAAAGGTAATAGTCTTGCTGTAATGATCTTGTTATGTTTGGAGAGTGCATGGTTTAAATTATGTTGCCTGCAGAATGTGGTCACAGGACTGGATGGGTAGTTCATCATGGGAGGCTTGGCCATTCTGGAACTTCTCTCCGTCTTCGTACTTCCGGAACAGGTCAGTCTTGCATACATGGTTTTCTCTATCAATGACTATCTGGAACAGCTCATAAATCAAAACGTTGGAGACCAACTTCAAATGCTGTTATCTGCAATGAACTCTGTAAAATGTTGAAAGAACAGCATTGATATGCTATTTTGATGTTATCCTATATCTGTAAGAACTAAATAGTGGAATACAAGATCTAAAAAATAACAAGAAAATACTGTATTTGTCTTAAGAGGAATACATGAAATTCTGATTTTTTTTTTTATGTTAGACATAGAAACACCCTCCTACTTTCTGAGCTAGGTGTGGACATAGAACAACTAGGTAAATCCTGTCATTTTTCACAACTTAGAAATTAAAATTGCCGATCATGCGAAAACTATCATTTCTTTAGAACTAGGATAAAATAATTGGAACATAAAGTATGTTGCCTACCACCTTGCTGTAAATTGTAATATCACGTACCCATGTTCCTTACAGTAATTCCTTTCTGGCTTGCTCTCATTTGAGGGTCAGAACTTCTCTTGAACTGGAGAAAAACAGCACCAAGGACCGTTTCAGTTGGTGCCTAACAGTGTCCTAGCATGCCAAATATTTTTGCCTAACGCATGTTCTTATGACGTCATTTTTGGCATGTCTAGCTGTGGTTATGAGATACTTGTCTAATTTGGCTAAGAAAAGTCTGCACATTGTTGCAAATTTTGGCTTCCAACCAAACAGGCCGTAAGTGTTGTTTTAAATGCACTTATTTTGTAATAAAGGCTCTCAAGTCTCAACTGCCACATTCCCACACAAAAATGGACCTAGAAGAATTGGCAGCTAAGTTTATCCAAAAAATTAGAGTTACTGAGGCTCAGTTTGCGGTTGCTAAACTGTGCTAAGCTGGACTAACTATTTGTTAAGGATCACCACAATCAACAAAGGTGCTTATTTTGTAATCAGGGTTCTCTACTGCTTCATTCCCACAAAAAAGGAAGACCTAGAAGAATTGTCAACTAATTTTATCCCCAAAAATTGAGGTTACTAAGGCCCAGTTTGCGGTTGTGGAACTGTGCTAAGCAGGACCAACTTTTTGTTAAGGATCACCATCCACACAGCAGATTCGTAGTCTCTATGCAGTATAACACGTTTTGTTGCCATGGTTCATTATACCCAAAAGTTACTTGCAAGAATTACATAGATTCAATCGTGCCTATGGATCATAATCTCTGGGTGCAACTAAAGAGTTGATCTGGAGTATTACATGACATTTTTTCAGTACTTCTTTTAATACATCATGATTGCAAATTTGTTTTGTATGATTTCTCCTGCATTAATTGTTTTGTTCTGTTAGCAGCTCTTTCTTCGGATCTTCACGTGGACTGGGTGTGAACTCTAATTTTCTAAGACTAAGAAGACAAAGGAATAGCAACTCCAACGGCATGGCTAGTAGTATCAGTAGTGTCAGCAGCACTTCTAATGGAAGTGAGCATGCAGTTGCTGCTAAAGGTGGTGATCTTTTAGCAGATGCTGACTCTACAGCATGCCGTCAGTCTGATCTGCCATTGAACAATGACATTGCTGGTAGCAAGATGGTACTGTGTTGTTTTCCTCTTAATTTATAAACTTGTACGATATTGAATTAGTTCTTTTTCTCAAGAATTACATTTTAATATATGTTTGTTAGTACAACACTACTTTTTCCTCTTCTCAGTAGCTGCTAACTTGTAGTGATAGACTGATAGTATCATGCTTTGCTGATTAACAGAAGACTGTTATGCCACTGTTGACATACAAACATGTTTATTGACTTATTTCTAATTAGTTATACACGTGAAATATGAGATATGGTCAATTTTTGTGTAAATGGATAATGCTTTAAGTAAAACAATGATCAGCTCCTATGAGTGACTGCATCCTTTTTTCCTACAGAAAACTAAGTATGTATACTACTGCATAAAATATTTTGTCATCTTCACTCCTCAGTGAGGCTTACATGTGAAATACAGGCTAGGGGAATATGACTTGCTGAACAAATATGTGCATAGTTTGGGGCTGTTTGGTTCTACACCTAGCAATGCCACACTTTGCCACACAATATTGCCACACTTGCCTAAGGTTAGTTCTTCAAAATGAGAGCCACAAGTTGGCAAGCCTAAGGGAATCTTGCCACACTTTTTGAGTGTATGTGATGTGGGACCCTAGTGTGGCTTGCCAAAGGTGTGGCTCAAACTTGCCTAACCTTAGGTGTGGCAACCTTTGGCAAACTTAGTCACAAACCAAACAGCCCCAATTTTTGGAAGTACACAACACTTTACGTAGCAAATAATCTAAGCATTGATGGTGATAAAATGGAGCAAAATCTGGATAGAAACTGATAACTGAATGCTGGCAGAAATTTCATTACATGGAAGAACACATGCTATACAGTTCATGCCATTTTGTGCATAGAATTATTTGCATAAAACTATCACAACACTAAATTTCATTGCATAGAAGTTTAATTTGTGAGCATATACCAATCTGTTGATGCTAAAATATCACAAAACTAAGTTTTCTTGCCACATTACATGCATGAAGTTCTATTCTGGTGAATAATCTCCATATATACATGTTACGCTGTTCGTGTTATTAACTCATTTTGCTATGTTAATGCTTGATAGCGTACTGCACAATCACACTTTTGCTGTACCATTCTACGTCAACGTTGTGCTGAAGAAGTCGTGATGCTTTGTATTCGTTCAATTAGGTATCCAAGCGTTCTCGTTCTGAAATAACAGAAGATTCTTCTCATGCTGGCAAAGAAGCTATGGAAAACATGCAAGGCACAAATGGTCAGGGGGGATGTTCTTGGGGCTGGGGTGAAGAGGGGGTTGTGATGGACATCAATATACTTCTCTCGGAGTTTGGAGATTTTAGTGACTTCTTTCAAGAGGATGAGTTAGATTTTGGTGAGGTAGGTACCCTATCATCCTCGTAGTAGTTATGTGTAGATGAAGCAAGGTTACAATATTTAGAGTGACTATGCTTGGTCTTGTATGAGAAGGTCTGTGATAATGATGAACTCATTATGCATATGACAGCGATAACATGACTATGTTAGGAATCTGTAGTACTTTTGAAATATTTAATTCCGTTAAGTACATCACTAGCTGTATTCTGCAACGTTATATTGACTTCTTTGCATTTCATGCTCCTGCCATGCTGTGCATTTTTTTAACAAAAGGTTGCTATTGTTGCCGCTGCTTGTTTAAGTTTCTAGATTGTAGCCAATTACTTCACTTCTGCTTTGTTGAGTTTTTAGATTGTAATCAAGGACCATTTATTGACTTACTCACATATTTCATGCGTTGAAACATGTTGCTTATGGTATCACCAAAAGCTTGTGAAAGAATTTTCTCCTACTGTGCAACTTGTCCCTTTTAACCTTCTACCCTGTCTACTAGCCATGAAATGGAATTCTCTGCTTGTTGGATCTAAACAATGAGCATAATGCAGAACCCTTCTTTAAATGTAAATAACATACTACCTTTTCTGGACATGCAAGTAGAAAACTGTATGGCAATGATACTTACCTGCTATCTATAATCCTGATGTTCCATTTTATGTAGCCTCCAGGTACTGCTGAATCACATGCTTTAGTAACCCCTGCTTCAGAATATGGAGACATGCCATTCATAGATAGTCCATCCATAGCTATGGATATACCTGAACAAAGACTTTCTCCTATTGGTTTCACATCTATGGAGGCATTTAACCACCAAACGATGTCACCTATTCAGGATGTTGCTTCTAAAGTTCAGGAACCTCTCAAAGAAATTGCATCACCTACAGGGTCCCAGTCCTTAGTATTATCATCTAGCAGATCTGATGTTCTCACCAGAGCTGAAGCTACACTAACATTTGCAGCAGAATATGCAGCTGTTGAAATTTCCAGTTGCGAGACGCCAGCAACACTGTTTACAAATCCCTACTTGCCCGGATCGAGAAAAAGAGGGAGTTGTGGTTTTAGCTCAAGAGTTTATTCATATGATGTCACACAAGGTTCTAAGCTTGAGTCTGCAGGAGACAAGTCTGAGAAGTCTAATAAACTAACACCAGCTAATCTTTCACGTGATGTTGGTCGATCGAGCTTATACACACTTGTGCAAGGTAGGAAAAATGAGAGTGAAAAGAGCTTAAACAATGCAGACGAACAATCATGCAAGGGAGAAACATCAAGACCTGTTTCTGGTGAAACTTCATTTAGCTCTTCTCTGACTTTGCAAAAGAAGAGTGATAACATGCTTAATGTTGGGTATTTCCTCCTATCTATGAAGACCGCGCTTGCAACTGAAATTGAATGCATCACATTTCAGGCTGCCATGTGCAGAATAAGGCATACACTAGTGTCTCTGAGAACCAAAGCATCTGCCGAGTTAAAAAGTGCCTTGCCCAGTGCTATGCAGACAGAGAGCAGTAGTAACTCGGATCTTGTCCCTAAATATGACATGAAAAGGAAAGAAAGTATATCAGCTAGGCTGTCTAGTGACGTTGACCATGAAATGTATGATAGGTCCCGATTGGAAAACGTGGGAGTTTGGAGGTCTGTTGTGGTACCTAAAGGGGCAAAACCCTTTGATTCTTTGTCCGCTAAAACATTTACTGGCACAAGCCCATCTGTACAAAGACAACCTATTGTGGAACTCCTCAGTGCCATGGCTCTGCTAGTTCAGCAATCTACTTCATTTGTTGATATCGCACTTGATATGGATGATGGAGATGGTTCTTTTTTCTGGCTTTCCTTGGATGAGCAGAGGAGACGCGGATTTTCTTGTGATCCTTCTATGGTTCATGCTGGCTGTGGTGGACTATTAGGAACATGTCATTCCAAGGATTGCGCTGGTGTTGATTTAGTTGATCCACTTTCTGCAGAGGTAAAAAATCTGGTGCTCTGCTTTTCTTGCCATTTCTACTTATCCATGCATCATTTCTCCATGTCTTTTTCTGGATACAGGTTTCAGAATCATCCATGATTGGCTTGTTGCAGTCGGATATGAAATCAGCTCTTAAAACAGCGTTTGCAAACATGGATGGCCCATTATCAGTAATTGATTGGTGCAGGGGTCGAAGTAATATAGCAGAATCTACTGCCATGGGAGATGCATACTCTTTCCATTATACTACTGGTGATATTCGAGAGACTTCAAATTCTATACCCATTGGTGGAGATGCAATGAGCCCACCCCAGTCTAGCAGCGATCGAGGTATTCCTGCTGCCATATCTCTCAACTTGTCTTCAACTTCTTTATTATGTTACAAGTATAATATTGCCAGAAGGAGCAAGCCATGATTCATCTAGAGGAGATTGAATATCAATGCAGGCACTTCAGAGGAGCACCATAAGGGATATCACCGTGTTAGACCAACCATCGCTGTCCTCCCTTCACCATCTCTTCTTGTTGGGTAGTAGACTTGTTTCCCTGAAAATATTTATTAAATGAACTAACATTTAATTGTCTGCATGAGTTACTGATGTAACTACTGAAATTGCAGTTATCAGGATGACTGGTTAAAGACCTCTGCTAATTGCCTCAAGTTGTGGGAGAAGGCTCCTTTGGAACCTTATGCTTCAGCCAAGCCTGTAAGGCATAATCTGGCACTGTGGTGGCTTATAGCCCACTATATTTTTATTACCTTTTGATATATCAACTGCCTGAAAGCATATTTGTAGTGTCGTTCTGGATCCATAAAAGCAACATGTTAATAGAATCAGTAAATATTTTTTGTAATGTAAGTATTCCATATCATGAGGTCAAACTGTTGCCTTATGACCTTGAGGTCACGGGTTCGAGTTCTGGAAACAGCCTCTTGGCGAAATGCAGGGAAAGGCTGTGTACAAAAGATCCCAAGTGGTCGGACCCTGTGCAAGCGGGAGCTACATGCACCGGTCTGCCCTTTAAGTATTCCATATCAGGAAAATAGCACAACACAACACAACTGCAAATTGGCCCGAAGTTCTGTAGCCATTCTTGAATCTAGATTACTTCTTGTTTCTTTGTTTTGGTTACCCTGGAAAGAGTTTTACAGTTTTGGGATTCATAAATTTCTCATTTGTTCGCTCTTTCAGGTTACTTACTATGCACTGTGCCCCGATATTGATATGCTTACTTCTGCAGCCACTGATTTTTTCATGCAGCTTGGAACAAGTAAGTGTCTATAGTGGTTGCTTCTTCTCTATAGCTAGCAATGATCAGTGCTAATTAGCGGTAATTAATGTTGACCAGTAAGGTAGGACTCGAGTTCATAAACTTAAAGTCTTGATAGCTATTGATTATTTTCTACACTTATGCCTGCAAAGTGTCTATGAATCCAATGAATATCATTGGTTCACTGTGTTGGCTGTATGATAATGATACATATATAGAGTTTTAGGCCTAATGCCACCTTTCCTACCTTTGTATTTACTATTTGTGCAAGCTATACGTTTCGTTCAGAGGCAATATTTACAACCAGTCATTATGCTTTTAAGATAACACTGTAACAAATTATATGGCTTCATGGATGCAATACAATTGATTTCGTTCTATTTGATCACAACATTGTAATAGATATAAACAACCAAAATAATATAACAATGTTTTGTCATTACTGGGGCGACTTATCAATTAGTCATAGTTTAGCAATCTCATTATCTCCATATGATTATTCTAATTCATTGTGTTTCAGAGTTTGTTCCTTACTTTTATCTATTTTGCATTCTTATAGTTTATGAAGTTTGCAAACTGGGTACTCATTCGCCACAACACAGTGGAGGGCAAATAGAGCAATCTCCTGGAAAATATCTGCCTTCAGGACTTGTTCTCGTTGAGTGCCCTGATCAATTGAAGTCTAGTGGCAGCCACTCAGTTTCTATCAGTTCAGTAACTGAATACTTTCAAGCTCTTTCAAAAAGTTGGAGTGTGAAAAGTTTTTTATCATCTCTGGCAAGGATAATTAAGGATATAAAGCTTAATTTAAACATTTCAACAAATCAGAAAGAGAGCAGTAACATACCTTGCACTGTAAGGCCTTTTACCTTTTCTTCCTTCTCCACTTCTTTGATCCAAGGGACTTACAAAACAATAGCCGCATGTCTCACTTCTTGCATTGTTCAGTGCTGATACTCTGCATGGTTTATATTCATGTGGTCTTCTCGTTATTTGATCTTCTCTGATCAGTATTTCTTTTTCCTCTTCTTTTTTATGAGCGCAGAGAAGCCCACTGAAATAAATATTATTGTTATACATACTTGTACAAAAGGAATTGGCAAACGAGAAATACATATTAGTAATCAACTTACTGTAGGATGTTTGTTTAATCAGATATGATAATTTACTTATCATTGTTGTTTTGTATATATGATTTGTTGCTTTGTAGACATGTTGCTTGTGTCATTCCCATTCTGTCCAAATACAGCTTTCCTATTTTCTTGATCCAACTGAGGCTCTCGTCATGGGATATACCATTATTTGTTTCCTCTTATGACAACTTTTGTAGGATGCCATTATTATTCTGCACTTGTTACTAATATAAATGCCACCATTGCAGTACACTTTACATATATACGTTGCCAATTCTTTTGGAGATATATCTTAACTCAATTTTTAAGTTTTTGGATGCAGAAATGATCCAACAGTTCACTTCTACTAACTTGTATTTACCCAAAAGAAAAGATCACATGATCGGGACTTCTAATCATTCAGTTATATGCATGATGGTCTCTAGGTGGATGAAATTGATGTTTCTTTCATGCTTTGCCTGGAGTAGTGCTGTGCCACAAAAATAAACTTTAAGTTGGTATTTTCCCCCAAATCGCAATGCTAATCTATTTTAACACCCATGGTCCATTATGTACGCAGGTAGTTTATGTGGTCTGCCCATTTCCTGAACCATCTGCAGTCCTACAGACACTGGTAGAAAGTTCTGTTGCCCTTGGGTCTATCTTATCGTCAGAGAGAGAAAGGAAATCATTCCTATATACCCAGGTCGCCAAAGCTCTAAACAGCAGTGCTTCTGCTGATGAAGCATCAGCATCCAATGTTGTAATGCTCTCTGGGTTCAGTATACCGAAGCTTGTCTTGCAGATTGTTACTGTTGAAACTTTACTGAGACTCCACAAACCAAATGAGCTTGCTGCTTTCAAGGACATAGCTTTCACTGTGTACAATAAGGCTCGACGGATCCCACGGTTTGTTTCCACGAGTGACATGCTCCAGTCACCTACTTATATGAGTAGGCCTCAGTCCACGATGATGCATACTGCATCTCCTGGTCCTACCCTTTGGAAAGAATGTCTAGCTCCTCGGATGTCTGGACAAACTCTCTCTAGAGAAACAGAGTTTGATGCATCCATGAGGTCAGTATCATGGGACAACTCATGGCAACCTGGCCGTGCTGTAGGATTGCCTGATCCAAGCAAAATCCCAGAATTATGCGCTCAGGATGACAGGAAGTATGCCTTTGAGCCGCTTTTCATTCTGGCAGAGCCTGGGGCTGTTGATTACAATGATATAATGGAATCTTCAAGATTTGGAGCTGATGCAAGTAGCAGCAGGGTTTACAGCTCAATTTCAGGTGGCACTGATAGTGGAGCAAGCCCGCTACTTGAAGGGTCTGAGAATGACAGTGGTACGAGTCTTCATTGCTGTTATGGCTGGACCGAGGACTGGCGATGGTTAGTTTGCATCTGGACAGATTCTAGAGGAGAGTTATTAGACAGCTTAATATTTCCTTTTGGTGGTATTAGTAGCCGCCAAGACACCACAGTCCTCCAAAGCCTATTCATTCAAATTCTGCAGCAGGGTTGTCAAATAATGTCGTCTTCACCAGAGGCTAGCAATACGAGATCAAGAGATGTAGTAATAACCCGTATTGGAGGTTTCCTTGAGCTTGAAATCCAGGGTACTAACCAATTTGATCATTGATTCTGTACTTTTTCATTTGATAGGCCATAATTTGTTGTTATCTATGTGTTTGTAATGTCTATGTATTGTTTATGCAGAATGGCAAAAGGCAATATACTCTTTTGGTGGTAACGAGGTAAAGAAGTGGCCTGTGCAGCTACGGGGATCTATACCTGATGGTATTCCGTCATCAAATTCTAATGGACCAACACTCCAGCAACAAGATATGGGCTTAATCCAGGACAGAAACATGCCTTCCTCACCAAGTACGTTATACAGCTCCCATTCAAAATCTAGCTTCACGAAAGGTCAGCCAGGCAACAAGAAGCAGATCCTAGTGGAACAAACTGGAATGGACAGTTCAAGGGGTTCATTGCACTTGGTTCGTAGCATCAGTTTAGTTGCAGTTTCGCAAGATAGCTCATTGCATCTTGCATGCCAAACGGATCTGCCGGCGACCAGACCTACTTCTGGTAAGTACTGTCTGTCTGTGTATGTTTCTTGTATTTTATTATCTCCACCTACAACTTTATTTAATGTGGAGATTTTTAAAGTAAATGATCATCACTAAAGAAAGGGCCTCATCATATACGAATACATTATATGCTTATTTGTTTTGAATCTTGATCGTGTCAAGTGTGCCAGTCAAATAAAGGATCATGCATGCTTTTAAGGAAATCCATATTCAAGGACAGTGTCATACTACTATTTAGTATTTACTAATGTTCCTTTTCCCGCCTCATCTCTTGCAGGTGAAGGGAATCAAAGCAGCAGCAACACTGGGTCTTGTACTAGTTACTTGGATGGGTTTGCCCCAGTCAAATCCATCGGGTCAATGTCTGCATCATCGTATCTTCTGGTTCCATCACCAGGCATGCGATATCTTTCCCCTGCGACATTACAGCTTCCAACGTGCCTTACATCGGAATCCCCACCGCTTGCCCACCTATTGCACAGCAAAGGGACAGCAACCCCCTTGGCAATGGGTTATATCGTCTCCAAAGCCATCCTACCGGCAAGAAAGAAGCTCACCAAGGAGGACAGGCACTCGGTTCTCTCTGTTAGCATCGTCGATTACTATGGAGGCACCACTGTCCAAGACAAGATGAGCAGAGGGAGCAAGCAGGCTGCAAGGCATGAAACATCAGTTGGCCGTGATTACGAAGTGGACATGCACAATGTGTTGGAAGCGGTGGCGGCCGAGCTCCACTCCCTTTCGTGGATGACGGTGAGCCCGGTCTTCATGGAAAGGCGCAGCGCCCTCCCCTTCCACTGTGACATGGTTCTGAGGCTGAGGAGACTTCTCCACTACGCCGATCGACATCTCTCTTCTCAGCAGACAGAGAAGGGGGATGTTAGCTAGCTTAGAGAGGTGATAGCTAGTACTTCCTCTGTAAACAAATATAAGACGTTTTAGATCACTACTTTAGTGATCTAAAACGTCTTATATTTATTTACGGAGGGAGTAATTCACATGATGTTCTACACAGGAAAAAAGCAAGGGCTAGATGCTGCTTAAACCCAAGTGCCTGTCTCTGTGTATCTAGATTAGGTAGGTAGGTGAAGGGTGGCTAGCCTGGTTTTGCTTTGATAGCAGGAGTGCTAATTTGTTGGGTTGAGGATGTATGTAGTATGTAGCAATACCTCTCCCTGTGATCGTTGTAACAAACACTGTGGAACCGGCGACTCAAACGTGTTTGTTGTTCATCGGCTTGAGGTTTCATGTTGCTGCTGGCACCTTCTTTGTTCTCAAGGTCGCAATTTTGGGTGTCAAGAAATTTTCTTGGTTTCACCTCGAAGAAAAAGGAAGTTTGCTTGGTTTATTGGTTTGCATCACCTCCGATGCAAAATGTAGGATGTTTGAATTTAGGCTCTCCTCTTTCACCTCCATCTTGTCGGCGGCTCCAAGTGCGACGACTCGCGGGAGATGTTGGCATGAGTAGGTGTAGCGATGAGTGGGAAGCAGCCTCACCATGGCGATGGCAGCGACGAATCAAGTGGTGGTAGTGATTTGGCCAATGGCGGTGGTGAGTCAACGTAAGTGACACTTTCGGGCGACAGCGGAGTCGATGGTGATTTCGGGCTGGATTCGGGAAAATGAATGGTGGCGAGCAAGAGATAGGTTTTAGGCGAGTTATGCCAAATGAAGGGTTCGGCTAGAGATGCTATAACCACTCCACTTGGAATTGTACACACGCGTCCCTAACAAGAACCCCGCTGTGTCATGTGCGAGCCTAGAAATTGAAGCAGAGTAATACGGAGTACGAGCTTCAGTGGCATCTTTTTTTTTTTTGCCTGTGTTTCAACTGCAATTCCTTTTTTTGTAATTCCTCTCTAAATGTCTCAGTTTTATACTAACTTTAATATAAAGTTATACTATATTTTTTTTAGAAAAAGTTATACTAAAGTTGAGATACTTATTTTGAGACGGATGGAGTACGTAGTAACCAAATATTACGGCATTTAATATGGATGGAAGGGATCGGTATGGTACTGGTTGGATGTATCCTACGTACTCGATTGGAATGCACTGCAGCCAAGTGAAGTTTGTTGCTGAGTGTGCCCTGCCTGTGAGTGTGGCCAGATCCAGCATTTGTCATGTTTGAAGGCTAACATGCACTTCATAATGAGACTTCTGTGTGTGTGTGTTGGATCCATTTAATCATTTTTCCTTACCATGCCACGGTTACATTAGCAATGAGACTTAATTTAATCTACTGCTGGCCTTGAAGTAATGTATTAGTGTCGAAAATGCATTTATATTATGGGACGAAGGAAGCATCACCGTGTCAGAATATAAGATGATTTTGTAGGCTAGTTTAGTGCCAAGGAATGTATACCTATTTGCTCCATGCGGCTGCGTGCCATGGAGATGTACGGCGCACACATGCGCGCGCGTGTGTGGGTGATTATTTATGCGGCTCTTCACATGGCGCTCTCCACATGGCGAAAAATTTATGCGGCTCTCCACATGGCGCTCTCCACGTGGCGAAAAATTTATGCGGCTCTCCACATGGCGCTCTCCACGTGGCGAAAAATTTATGCGGCTCTCCACATGGCGCAGGAGAAAACGGAGTGGCTCCTCTGCGAGCGCTGCTCATCGGCCGCCCCTGGAAGGACCACTCCGACGGCGGCATCGGCGGCCAGCTCGGCCAGGCGTACAGAGTCACCATCCGCTACAATGTTTGGCAATTAATGGACTTTCAGGAGTGGAGCGATTTTCCTTCCATGTTCGGCAATGGCAGTGATGTTGTTGCTTCCTTGTTTCGGGCTCCCTCTGTAAACTAATATAAAAGCGTTTAGATCACTATTTTAGTACATACCATTTTAGGAGTTGCCGTCCCATCAAACTATCACTTTTTAAAAACTGACCAAAAACTAGCATTTTTTTTAAAAAGAAAAAATTGTGACTAAAGAAAACTAGCAAAATTTCTTAATTTTGTGACTAAAGAAAACTAGCAAAAAGTTTGATGGCCGTTTTAGACGATTTAAACAAACACGTTTATTACAAGCGAGACCCACCCGCCAGGGCTGATGTGGCAAAGAAGTCAACACAATTTGTTTTGACCGGTATGTTGACCATTGTGACAGGTGGGGCCCACATCAGCCTTCTTCCTCCTCCTCTCTCTCTCTCTCTTTCTCTTTAGCATTTCAACAAACATCTTATGTTCACCCGCACATGCAGCAGATGGCCACCACCGTCACGCCGCTGCTTTGCCACCGGCTCGAGCCAGAGCAAGGAGCTGGCATGCCCGGGGAGCTCACCCACGAGAAGGGAACGTGCGCGCGCTGCGGCGACGCGGACCCGCAGCAGGAGTCGGCGAGTCGGGCAGCTGTGCCACGACATGCCCGTCGCTCGGCTTGCGCGGGAGCAGCAGCAGTAGCACTTCCCTTCCTTCATGCCCAAGTTGAAGAACCTGATGGTCATCCTGCTGTACCACGCCGTGCCGGAGCCGGACTACTACTCGCTACAGCTCCTCACGTCCAACAACGCTCGTCACCTCCAACGCGACCTCGCCGTGGTGCCTCCTTCTGGACCTTGCCGTCGCCTCATTCCCTTAGATGCACACAAGGTGCTTGTCGAAATGCCCGAGCGAGACGGAGGAGGATGAGGAAGAAGAAGGTAGATGCATGCTGACACGTGGGCCCCACCTGTAATAAAAGTGTGCAGACCTTACGGGTTCGAGAACTATGTAGATATGACCGAGACAACTCTGGTCAATAACCAATAGCGGGACCTGGATGCCCATATTGGTTCCTACATATTCTATGAAGATCTTTATCGGTCGAACCACGATGTCAAGGATTCAGACAATCTCGTATGCAGTTCCCTTTGTCCATCGGTATGTTACTTGCCTGAGATTCGATCGTCGATATCTCCATACCTAGTTCAATCTCGTTACTGGCAAGTCTCTTTACTCGTTCCGTAATACAAGATCCCGCGACTAGCTCCTTAGTCACATTGCTTGCAAGTTTCTTGCGATGTTGTATTACCGAGAGGGCCCAGAGATACCTCTCCGTCATACGGAGTGACAAATCCCAGTCTCGATCCACGCCAACCCAACAGACACCCTCGAAGATACCTGTAGAGCACCTTTATAGTCACCCAGTTACGTTGCAACGTTTGATACACACAAGGTACTCCTCCGGTGTCAGTGAGTTGCATGATCTCATGGTCATAGGAACAGATACTTGACACGCAGAAAACAATAGCAATAAACTTGACACGATCATATGCTACGTTCATAGTTTGGGTCTTGTCCATCACATCATTCTCCTAATGATGTGATCCCGTTATCAAATGACAACTCATGTCTATGGTCAGGAAACCTTGACCATCTTTGATCAACGAGCTAGTCTAGTAGAGGCTCACTAGGGACATAGTGTTGTCTATGTATCCACACATGTATCTGAGTTTTCGATCAATACAATTCTAGCATGGATAATAAACGATTATCATGAACAAGGAAATATGATAATAACTAATTTATTATTGCCTCTAGGGCATATTTCCAACAGTCTCCCACTTGCACTAGAGTCAATAATCTAGTTCATATCACCATGTGATTAACACCGAATGAGTTCTGAGGTTTTATCATGTTTTGCTTGTGAGAGAGGTTTTTAGTCAGCGGGTCTGCAACATTCAGATCCGTGTGCACTTTACAAATCTTATGTCATACTGTAGATGATGCTACCATGCTCCACTTGGAGCTATTCCAAATGGTGCTCCACTATACGTATCCGGATTGCTACTTAGAGTCATCCGGATTGGTGTCAAAGCTTGCATGGACGTAACCCTTTACGACAAACTCTTTATCACCTCCATAATTGAGAAACATTTCCTTAGTCCTCTAGTTACTAAGGATAATTTTGACCGCTGTCCAGTGATCCACTCCTGGATCACTCTTGTACCCCTTGAAAGACTCATGGCAAGGCACACACCAGGTGCGGTACACAGTGATACGTCCATTTTGCATCATGATTTCCTACTGTTATTTACTTTGTTTTGTTGAATAATAATGCTTTGGGGAGTGAATCTAATGCCTTTTATCTCATAATATGCATGGTTTACACAAAGCGGGAGAATACCGGCAGTTGGAATTCTGGACCCAAGAAAAGAACGTCACAGATACCTATTCTGCACAACTCCAATGAAGCTGAAAATTTACGAAGATTATTTTCGTATTTAATAAAAATTACCGGAGCTGAAAACTACCGGAGGAGGGCCCCCAGGTGGGCACAACCCACCAGGGCGCGTCAGGCCCCCCTGAGCGCGCCCTGATGGGTTGTGCCCAGCCTGGCCCGCTTCCGGTGCCCATCTTCTGGTATAAATTCCCCAAAAACCTAAAACAATTAAGAGGAGGACTTTCGGGACGAAGCGCCGCCGCCTCGAGGCCGAACTAGGGTAGGAGCACTTTTGCCCTCCGGCGGAGCGATTCCGCCGGGGCAACTTCCCTCCCGGAGGGGGAAATCAAAGCTATCGTCATCACCAACACCCCTCTCATCTTTGGGAGGCCAATCTTCATCAACATCTTCAACAGCACCATCTCCTCTCAAACCCTAGTTCATCTCTTGTGTTCAATCTTTGTACCGGAACCTCAGATTGGTACCTGTGGGTGACTAGTAGTGTTGATTACCTTGCGTAGTTGATTACTATATGGTTTATTTGGTGGAAGATCATATGTTCAGATCCATTATGCTATTCATTACTCCTCTGATCTTGAGCATGATTATTATTTGTGAGTAGTTACCTTTGTTCTTGAGGTCACGGAGAAGTCATGTTGCGAGTAATCATGTGAATTTGATATGTGTGTTCGATATTTTGATGATATGTATGTTGTGATTCCCTTAGTGGTGTCATGTGAACGTCGACTACATGACACTTCACCATTCATGGGCCTAAGGGAATGCATTGTGGAGTAGTTATTAGATGATGGGTTGCTAGAGTGACAGAAGCTTAAACCCTAGTTTATGCGCTACTTCGTAAGGGGCTGATTTGGATCCACATGTTTAATGCTATGGTTAGACTTTGTCTTAATACTTTTCTCGTAGTTGCGGATGCTTGTGAGGGGGTTAATCATAAGTAGGTTGTTAGTTCAAGTAAGAACAACACCTTAGCACCGGTCCACCCACATATCAAATTATCAAAGTAGCGAACACGAATCAAACCAACATGATAAAAGGGACTAGACGAAATTCCCGTGTACCCTCAAGAACACTTTGCTTAATACTAGTGATTGTTCTGGCCTGTCCTTTGCCTCAAAAGGATTGGGCTATCTTGCTGCACCTTGTTTACCGTTACCGTTACTTGCTCGTTACAAATTACCTTGCTACCAAACTATCTGTTACCTACAATTTCAGTGCCTACAGAGACTACCTTGCTGAAAACCGCTTGTCATTTCCTTCTGCTCCTCGTTGGGTTCGACACTCTTACTTATCGAAAGGACTACGATTGATCCCCTATACTTGTGGGTCATCAAGACTCTTTTCTGGCGCCGTTGCCGGGGAGTGAAGCGCTCTTGGTAAGTGGAAATCGGTAAGGAAAAACTTATACTACGTGCTGAAATTTATTGCTACTTGCTACTATGGAGAACAATCCTTTGAGGGGTTTGTTCGGGGTATCTTCACCTCGACCGGAACCACAATTAGTTACCCCTCAACCTACAGTACCTACTGAAAATGTTACTTATGAAATTCCTTCGGGTATGCTAGAAAAACTGCTTGCTAAACCCTATGTAGGAGATGGAACTGAACATCCTGATATGCATCTTTTATATGTGAACGAAATATGTGGATTATTTAAGCTTGCAGGTTTACCCGGAGATGAAGTTAAGAAGAAGGTTTTCCCTTTATCTTTGGAGGGAAAAGCATTGACATGGTATAGGCTATGTGATGATCTTGGATCGTGGAACTGGAATCGTTTGCAATTGGAATTCCATCAAAAGTTTTATCCTATGCATCTAGTTCATCGTGATCGGAATTATATATATAATGTTTGGCCTCGTGAAGGAGAAAGTATCGCTCTAGCTTGGGGGAGGCTTAAGTCAATGCTATATTCATGCCCCATTCATGATATTTCGAGGGAAGTTATCATTCAGAACTTTTACGCTCGGCTTTCTCATAATGATCAATCCATGCTCGATACTTCTTGTGTTGGTTCTTATATGAAGAAAACTATTGATTTCAAGTGGGATCTCTTAGAAAGAATTAAAGGCAACTCTGAAGATTGGGAACTCAACGAAGGTAATGAGTCAGGTATAAAGCTTGAATTTGATTGTGTTAAATCTTTTATGAACACCGATACTTTTCATAAGTTTAGCACTAAATATGGACTTGACTATGAGATAGTAGCCTCTTTCTGTGAAGCATTTGCTACTCATGTTGACCTCCCTAAGGAGAAGTGGTTTAAATAGCATCCCCCTATTAAAGAAGAAATTAAAGAACCGGTCATAGCTAAAGAAGAAACCATCTTTTACAATGTTGATCCAGTTGTGCCTACCGCTTATATTGAAAAACCACCTTTCCCTGTTAGGATAAAGGAACATGCTAAGGTATCAACTGTGGTTCGTAAGAGTAATATAAGAGCACCTAAACCCCCTGAGCAAATTAAAGTAGAACCTAGTGTTGCTATGGTTAAAGATCTCTTGGTAGAAAATGTTGATGGGCATGTCATCTACCTTTGTGATGAAGCTGCTAGAATTGCTAAACCTGATAAGAAAGATAAACATAGACCTATAGAAGGCTTGCCCGTTGTCTCAGTTAAAATAGGAGATCATTGCTACCATGGTTTATGTGATTTAGGCGCTAGTTTGAGTGCTATCCCTTTTACCTTATAACAAGAAATTATGGATGAAATAGCACCTGCTGAAATGGAAGATGTTGATGTTACTATTAAACTTGCTAATAGACACACTATCACACCACTTGGGATTGTTAGAGATATTGAAGTCTTGTGTGGGAAAGTAAAATACCCTACTGATTTTCTAGTCCTTGGTTCCCCACAAGATGACTTTTGTCCCATTATCTTTGGTAGACCTTTCTTGAGCACCGTCAATGCTAAGATAGATTGTGAAAAACAAACTGTCGGTGTCAGTTTTGGTGGTGTGTCTCATGAGTTTATTTTTTTCAAGTTTAGTAGACAACCTCGTGATAGAGCGTTATCTAGTAAGGATGAAATAATTGGTCTTGCTTCTATTGATGTGCCTCCTACTGATCCATCAGAACAATATTTGCTTGACCATGAAAATGATATGCACTTGCGTGAAAGAAATGAAATAGATCAAATTTTCTTCGAACAACAACCTCTCCTGAAACACAATTTGCCTATTGAAACCCTTGGAGGTCCTCCTCCACCTAAAGGTGATCTTGTGTTTGAATTGAAAGAATTGCCTAACACTTTGAAGTATGCTTATCTGATGAGAAAAAGATATATCCTGTTATTATTAGTGCTAACCTTTCAGAACATGAAGAAGAGAGATTATTGAAAGTTCTAAGGAAGCACCAGGCTGCTATTGGATATACTCTTGATGATCTTAAGGGCATTAGTCCCACTCTATGTCAGCACAAGATCAATATGGAACCTGATGCTAAACCCGTTGTTGATCACCAACGGCGATTGAATCCCAAGATGAAAGAAGTGGTAAGAACTGAAATATTAAAGCTTCTGGAAGCAGGTATAATCTATCCCATAGCTGATAGTAGATGGGTAAGTCCCGTTCACTATGTCCCTAAGAAAGGAGGTATTACCGTTGTTCCTAATGATAAGAATGAACTCATTCCACAAAGAATTGTCACTGGCTATAGAATGGTAATTGATTTTAGAAAATTAAATAAAGCTACTAGGAAAGATCATTACCCTTTGCCTTTCATTGATCAAATGCTAGAGAGACTATCTAAGCACACACACTTTTGTTTCCTAGACTAGATGGACATTCTGCTTTCTCTCAAATACCTGTGTCACAATCCGATCAAGAGAAAACCACCTTTACTTGCCCTTTTGGAACCTATGCTTATAGACGTATGCCTTTTGGTTTATGCAATGCACCTGCTACCTTTCAAAGATGTATGACTGCTATATTCTCTGATTTTTGTGAAAAGATTGTGGAGGTTTTCATGGATGATTTTTTCGTTTTCGGAACTTCTTTTGATGATTGCTTAAGCAACCTTGATCGAGTTTTGCAGAGATGTGAACAAACTAATCTCGTCTTGAATTGGGAGAAGTGCCACTTTATGGTTAATGAAGGTATTGTCTTGGGGCATAAAATATCTGAACAAGGTATTGAGGTGGATAAAGCTAAAGTTGATGCAATTGAGAAAATGACATGTCCTAAAGATATTAAAGGTATTCGAAGTTCCCTTGGTCATGCTGGTTTTTATAGGAGGTTCACTAAAGACTTCTCTAAAATTTCTAGGCCTCTTACTAATCTTTTGCAAAAGGATATCCCTTTTGTTTTTTATGACGATTGTGTGGAAGCCTTTGAAACACTCAAGAAAGCCTTAACCTCTGCACCTATCGTTCAACCACCTGATTGGAACTTGCCTTTTGAAATTATGTGTGATGCTAGTGATTATGATGTTGATAAGAAATTAAATGTTATCCATTATGCTAGTAAAACTCTGTACAATGCACAACGAAACTATGCTACTACTGAAAAAGAATTTTTAGCAGTTGTGTTTGCTTGTGATAAATTTAGATCTTATATTGTTGATTCCAAAGTCATTGTTCACACCGATCATGCTGCTATAAAATATCTTATGGAAAAGAAAGATGCTAAACCTAGATTTATTAGGTGGGTTCTTTTGATTCAAGAATTTGACTTACATATCGTTGATAGGAAAGGAGCTGAGAACCCCGTAGCTGATAACTTGTCTAGGTTAGAAAATATTCTTGATGACCCATTACCTATTGATGATAGTTTCCCTGACGAACAGCTAGCTGCAATAAGTGTCTCACACAACACACCTTGGTATGCTGATTATGCTAATTACATTGTCGCTAAATATATAGAACCTAGCTTTACATATCAACAAAAGAAAAAATTCTTCTATGACTTGAGACATTACTTTTGGGATGACCCACATCTTTATAATGAAGGAGTGATAATCCCCAAGTGCAAGGAATCATCGTAGCAATTTCCAAAGGTGGAAGTGATAATTATGGAGTGTCGAACCCACAAGGAGCTAAAGGTAAGATCAATATTCTCTCAAGTCCTATCTGCCACTGATACGACTCTACGTACGCCGAACGTTTGCTTCCAACTAGAAACGAGAAATAACACTACGTTGTGGGTATGAAGAGAATAGCTTTGCATGATATCGGAGAACTAAAATATAAAAATAGGTGCTATTATCATAAAGTTAGAATATATTACAATATATTACAAATAGCAAGTGTGGAATAATGATGGGTCGGTGTGCGGAATTGTCCTAGGCAATTGTTAACAAGATCGGTAATCATTATTGCAATTTTATATGAGGGAGAGGCATAGGCTAACATACTTTCTCTACTTGGATCATATGCACTTATGATTGGAACTCTAGCAAGCATCCGCAACTACTAAAGATCATTAAGGTAAAACCCAACCATAGCATTAAAGCATCAAGTCCCCTTTATCCCATACGCAACAACCCCCTTACTCGGGTTTAAGCTTCTGTCACTCTAGCAACCCACTATAAGCGAATCATGAACGTATTGCAACACCCTACATCGGGAATCCTTCACGTGTGCGCGGCACGGAAGGCAACATAGGACAGCACCAAAATAAACATACAACTCAAACCAATCTAGATCATCAATCAACCCATAAGACAAAAGAAATCTACTCAAAACATCATAGGATGGCAACACATCATTGGATCATAATATGTGGCATAAAGCACCATGTTCAAGTAGGGGATTACAGCGGGATGCGGGAGAGTGGACCGCTGAAAAGATATGAGGACGGTGATGAAGAAGGTGATGTTGATGAAGACGGTCCCCGCGGCGATGGTTCCCCCGATGGCACTCCGGCGCCACCGAGAGAGAGGGGGAGAGGGTCTCCCCCTTGTGCTTCCTCCTCCATGGCCTCCCCCCTAGGTGGGGATAGGTTCTCCCTCTGGTTCTTGGCCTCCATGGTGTTGATGGCACCTCCGTCTTCCTCCTCCATGGTCTCCGGTGATGGTGACCCCCTCCGGCAGGGTGCCGGAGAGGGACAAGATTGATTTTTCGTGGCTACAGAGACTTGCGGCGGCGGAACTTCTCATCTAGGGTTCTTTACAGGGACTTGAGTATTTATAGGAGTATTTGGCGTTGGTCCCACGTCCAGAAGGTTCCTGAGGAGGTGACAAGCCAGGGGGGCGCGCCCCCCACCCTTGTGGCTGCCTCGGGCTTCCTCTCCGGTATCTTTTCGCTCCAGTATTTTTTATATTTTCCACAAATATTCTCCATAAATTTTCAGCCCATTCCGAGAACTTTTATTTCTGCACAAAAAACAACACCACAGTAGTTCTGCTGAAAACAGCGTCAGTCCGGGTGAGTTCTAATCAAATCATACCAAAATCATATAAAATTATTGTAAACATGGCAAGAATACTTCATAAATTATAGATACGTTGGAGACGTATCAGCATCCCCAAGCTTAATTCCTGCTCGTCCTCGAGTAGGTAAATGATAAAAGAAATAATTTATGAAGTGTGAATGCTAGCAAGTGCACAAGTTTGATCAATGATAATTCCAATCACTTTTTCTAGCATCAATATAAACCATAAACAGTAGCTCATCTCATAAAACTTCCCATGATCAAGTAACAAGCTATTCACATGTTAAAGTATAGACCATAAAGTTTCTTGAAAACTAACAAACCATATTCCTAGTCATCGAACAATTGCAATTCATCTTATTTTCTGGAAGGGTCTATGTAAGAGCTTTGATTTAGCAAATTCCATATACTCAACTATCATATAGTCTTCCATGATTATTAACACTCAAAGCATATTTTTAGAACAAATAGCATCCATCGAACACAGAGAAAGATAGGGGCTTAATGTTTTGCCTCCCAACTTATTTATCATATAGATAATTGTCAACAATAATAATTCATGATCAAATATATTTGTATGGATATATATGTCTAGATCATTCCCCAACACATGACGCTTGCCAAGAGAAAAAGGAGAAATATAGGAAGTGGTGAAGATCACCATGACTCTTGCATAAAGGTGAGTACTAGAAAGTAAAAGATAGGCCCTTCGCAGAGGGAAGCAGAGGTTGTCATGCGCTTTTTGTTTTTGGATGTGCAAACCCTTAATGCAAAGGAACGTCACGTTGTATTGCCCTTTGTGATAGCAACCTTTATTATGCAGTCCGTCGCTTTTATTTCTTTACCATCACAAGTTCGTACAACGCTTATTTTCCTTTAAAATAAAAGATCATACATATTTAGGAGCAATTTTTATTGCTTTTTGCACCGATGACAACTTACTTGAAGGATCTTACTCAATCCATAGGTAGGTATAGTGGACTCTCATGGCAAAATTGGTTTAAGGGTGTTTGGATGCACAAGTAGTATTTCTACTTGGTGCGGAAGTTTTGGCTAGTATGAGGTGGAAGCAAGCACCACATGTTGGAGGATCCATAACAATATAACTTCTATACAAATATACCCAAACATAACTCATTAAGTTGTCTTCCTTGTCCAATTTCAACTAATTTGCTCGAGTTTGAAAAATAATTAATGAGCTCACAATCATAGAAGATGTCCAAGATAGTATATTTATATGTGGAATCTCTCTTCCTTCAATATTCTTTCATGAATTGTTCAAGTGACCAATGCGGTGTTTGCTAACTTTCAATAAATTTTACCACCTATACTTATTATGTGTGAAGTCATTACTCCCCATGTGATAAGTATATGAAGCATATTTAATTTCAGATTTATGATATTCAATTCATTCAACCATTTACTCATAGGATATAAGTGAAGCACAAGAGTGAATGACAAACTACTCCAAAAAGATATAAGTGAAGATCAATGCGTAGTCAATTAGTTAAATAGCCATGTGAGGACTCTCTCTCTTATTCAAAATTTCAGATCCAATGCTTTTATTCAAACAGCAAAAAAAAATAAAATGATATTCCAAGGATAGCACATATCATGTGAAGAAGCAAAAACTTAGGTTCAATCGATACTAACCGATAATTGTTGAAGAAGAAAGGTGGGATGCCTACTGGGCCATCCCCAAGCTTAGATGCTCGAGACTTCTTGAAATATTAATTAGGGATGCCTAGGGCATCCCCAATCTTGAGCTCTTGTGTCTCCTTAATTCCTCTCATATCACGGTTTTCCTAAATCTCAAAAACTTCATACACCCAAAACTCAACAAGAACTCGTGAGATAAGTTAGTATAAATCAATGCATAACCTTATCATTCCCTACTGTAGCAAATCACTAAAATTATTATTTGACATTGCATAATAAGTGCCTCTGCATATTTAATACTTCCATCCTCAAATAGAATCATTAAACAAGCCAACATATGCAAACAATGCAAACATAACAACAATCTGCCTAAACAGAACAGTCTATAAAGAATGCAGAAAAATCCATACTTAATTAACTCCAAAAATTCTGAAACTTTACCACACTGTATATAATTTATAATATCATGCTGTGTCAAAATTTCAGGATTTTATGACATACTGACTATTCTAGGGAATTTTTGCACTAACAGCAAACTTTCTGTTTTGAAACAGCAACTCGTATACTTGCAAATTGAGCATGGTGCAGGCTACCCTTGACACTTTTATTGAAATAAAAGATGCAAAACATTAATCTAAATAACATCAAGCAAATCCTAACAAAAGAAAATGACGCTCCAAGCAAAACACATATCATGTGATGAATAAAAATATAGCTCCAAGTGAGGTTACCGATGATGTTGAAGACGAAAGAGGGGATGCCTTCCGGGGCATCCCCAAGCTTAGTTGCTTGGATCTTCCTTGAATATTACCTTGGTGTGCCTTGGGCATCCCCCAGCTTAGGGTCTTTCCACTCCTTATTCTCCTCATATCGATATCTCACCCAAAACTTGAAAACTTCAATCACACAAAACTTAACGGAACTTCGTGAGATGGTTTAGTATGATAAAGAGCAAACCATCCACTTAGGTACTGTCAAATACAAGATCCATAATTGTTCTCGCATAATGTCTACTGTAACTTATCATTTCCACAATTTATATCACTTAATATAGGCCATGGAAATGCTAAAACAAGCAAACTATGCAAACAAGGCAGATTCTGTCAAAAACAGAACAGTCTGTAATGATCTGAACAATGACCATACTTCTGCAGCCCCAAAAATTCTGAACAATTAGGAAAACCTAGGAAATTTGTATATCAATCATGTTTAAAAAATTCAGAAGCTTTTGACTCTCTGGTGAATTTATAAAAATTCTGGACTGGGCACCAAAGTTTCTGTTTTTGCACAGAATCAAGTCAACTATCAACCGCATCATCCCAAAGGCATTACTTGGCACTTTATTGAAAGAAAACATATAAAACATAGTTACTACAGTAGAATAATCATGATAACACACACAAACAGTAGGGGTAAATATTGGGTTGTCTCCCAACAAGCTCTTTTCTTTAATGCCTTTTTAGCTAGGCATGACATTTTAATGATACTCTTCCAAGCCTAATTTCGATGATAATTTTATTCATACTCTAAAAGATATAAGCGAAGTTCATAGAGAATTCTACAATTAATATAGATTAACCAATATCCAAGCTCAAAATATATAAGTGAAGCACACGAAGCATTCTATAAAGCCATGCTCAAAAGATTTAAGTGAAGCACAAAGAGCATTCTACAAAGCCATACTCAAAAGATTTAAGTGAAGCGCATGAAGCATTCTACAAATCAATGAAGGACTATCTCATACTAGAAGGGTGCATAAAGGAAAAGAAAAACACTAAAGAAGCATATCATGTGAACAAAACAAAAACCGAGATATACCGATAATTGTTGAAGAATAAAGATGGGATGCATTCCGGGGCATCCCCAAGCTTAGATGCTTGAATCTCCTTGAAATCTTTACTTGGGGTGCCTTGGGCATACCCAAGCTTGAACTCTTGTCTCTCTGTATTCTTCTTATATCGATACCTTCTCGATCTTCGAACACTTCATCCACACAAAACTTAACAAAACCCTCGTGAGATCCGTTAGTATAATAAAGCAAATTACTACCTTTACGTACTATTGTAAACTCATTCCAATTTCATATTAGCATTATATCTACTGTATTCCAACTTCACCATGATTCATACCCCCCGATAGAACCCATAGATTCATCAAAATAAGTGAACAACACATAGAAAACAGAATCTGTCAAAAACAGGACAGTCTGTAGCAATCTGGAAACTTCGTATACTTATGTAACTCAAAAAATTCTGAAATATTAGGAAAAATTAAAAAATTTATATAGAAGTACTGTGTAAAAATTTCAGCAACTTTTGACATTTTGGTAAGAAATGTAAATTAATGCACTCAGTCAAAGTTTCTGTTTTTGCACCGCACATGGCAAACAAGCAATCTAATCATCCTAAAAGCAAATCTTGGCACATTATTTTTATAATACAATGGATATATACAAGGGGATAATTATTTTTGAGAAGCTTCCATGAAAAATTCTACATTGTTTCCATGAGCATGAACACAAGTGTTCAAGGTCGACCCTCACTTCTCCAATGCACAACCTTCCAATCACTTCTCTTTTTGAAAAACTTCTTAGGCATAAGAGGCAAGTAATTCTTTTTGTATTTTACATTATTTAATTTTTTGTATGTTTCACCCACAACTAAAGAAAGCAAAAAGGGAAAACAAAATATACTTAGTGAAGAAAGCAAACAAGCACACACGAGAATATCAACCCCACGCTATTGCTCCCCGGCAACGGCGCCAGAAAAGAGCTTGATAATCCCCAAGTGCAAGGAATCATCGTAGCAATTTCCAAAGGTGGAAGTGATAAGTATGGAGTGTCGAACCCACAAGGAGCTAAAGGTAAGATCAATATTCTCTCAAGTCCTATCTGCCACTGATACGACTCTACGTACGCCGAACGTTTGCTTCCAACTAGAAACGAGAAATAAAACTACGTTGTGGGTATGAAGAGAATAGCTTTGCATGATATCGGAGAACTAAAATATAAAAATAGGTGCTGTTATCATAAAGTTAGAATATATTACAATATATTACAAATAGCGAGTGTGGAATAATGATGGGTCGGTGTGCGGAATTGTCCTAGGCAATTGTTAACAAGATCGGTAATCATTATTGCAATTTTATATGAGGGAGAGGCATAAGCTAACATACTTTCTCTACTTGGATCATATGCACTTATGGTTGGAAGTCTAGCAAGCATCCGCAACTACTAAAGATCATTAAGGTAAAACCCAACCATAGCATTAAAGCATCAAGACCCCTTTATCCCATACGCAACAACCCCCTTACTCGGGTTTAAGCTTCTGTCACTCTAGCAACCCACTATAAGCGAATCATGAACATATTGCAACACCCTACAGCGGGAATCCTTCACGTGTGCGTGGCACGGAAGGCACCATAGGACAGCACCAAAATAAACATACAACTCAAACCAATCTAGATCATCAATCAACCCATAAGACAAAAGAAATCTACTCAAAACATCATAGGATGGCAACACATCATTGGATCATAATATGTGGCATAAAGCACCATGTTCAAGTAGGGGATTACAGCGGGATGCGGGAGAGTGGACCGCTGAAAAGATATGAGGACGGTGATGAAGAAGGTGATGTTGATGAAGACGATCACCGCGTCGATGGTTCCCCCGATGGCACTCCGGCGCCCCCGAGAGAGAGGGGGAGAGGGTCTCCCCCTTGTGCTTCCTCCTCCATGGCCTCCCCCCTAGGTGGGGAGAGGTTCTCCCTCTGGTCCTTGGCCTCCATGGTGATGATGGCCCCTCCATCTTCCTCCTCCATGGTCTCCGGTGATGGTGACCCCCTCCGGCAGGGTGCCGGAGAGGGCTAAGATTCATTTTTCGTGGCTACAGAGAATTGCGGCGGCGGAACTTCTCATCTAGGGTTCTTTACGGGGACTTGGGTATTTATAGGAGTATTTGGCGTTGGTCCCACGTCCAGAAGGTTCCCGAGGAGGTGACAAGCCAGGGGGGCGCGCCCTAGGGGGGGGGGGGCGCCCCCCACCCTTGTGGCTGCCTCGTGCTTCCTCTCCGGTATCTTTTTGCTCCAGTATTTTTTATATTTTCCACAAATATTCTCCGTAAATTTTCAGCCCATTCCGAGAACTTTTATTTCTGCACAAAAAACAACACCACGGTAGTTCTGCTGAAAACAGCATCAGTCTGGGTTAGTTCTAATCAAATCATACCAAAATTATATAAAATTATTGTAAACATGGCATGAATACTTCATAAGTTTGTTGGTTTCCAATAAGGTTTATGCTTCATACTTCTATATTGTGATGAATTGTTACTTGTTCATGAGAAGCCTTATGATAAAAATGTATTGAAATAAGTTCTTATGTTAGAGTTTGTTGTTGTTATGTTAATAAGCATGATGCTACTATGTCCGTATTTTTTTTTTATCGACACCTCTCTCTCAAACCATGTGGACATGCTTTTCAATATCGGCTTTCGCTTGAGGACAAGCGAGGTCTAAGCTTGGGGGAGTTGATACGTCCATTTTGCATCATGATTTCCTACTGTTATTTACTTTTTTGTTGAATAATAATGCTTTGGGGAGTGATTCTAATGCCTTTTCTCTCATAATATGCAAGGTTTACACAAAGAGGGAGAATACCGGCAGCTGGAATTCTGGACCCAAGAAAAGCACGTCAGAGATACCTATTCTGCACAACTCCAATGAAGCTGAAAATCTGCGGAGATTATTTTTGTATTTAATAAAAATTACTGGAGCTGAAAACTACCGGAGGAGGGCCCCCAGGTGGGCACAACCCACCAGGGCGCGCCAGGCCCCCCTAGGCGCGCCCTGATGGGTTGTGCCCAGCCTGGCCCGCTTCTGGTGCCCATCTTCTGGTATAAATTCCCAAAAAACCTAAAAAATTTAGGAGGAGGACTTTCGGGACAAAGCGCCGCCGCCTCGAGGCCGAACTTGGGCAGGAGCACTTTTGCCCTTCGGCGGAGCGATTCCGCTGGGGGAACTTCCCTCCCGGAGGGGGAAATCGAAGCTATCGTCATCACCAACACCCCTCTCATCTTTGGGAGGCCAATCTTCATCAACATCTTCAACAGCACCATCTCCTCTCAAACCCTAGTTCGTCTCTTGTGTTCAATCTTTGTACCGGAACCTCATATTGGTACCTGTGGGTGACTAGTAGTGTTGATTACCTTGCGTAGTTGATTACTATATGGTTTATTTGGTGGAAGATCATATGTTCAGATCCATTATGCTATTCATTACTCCTCTGATCTTGAGCATGATTATTATTTGTGAGTAGTTACCTTTGTTCTTGAGGTCACGGAGAAGTCATGTTGCGAGTAATCATGTGAATTTGATATGTGTTTGATATTTTGATGATATGTATGTTGTGATTCCCTTAGTGGTGTCATGTGAATGTCGATTACATGACACTTCACCATTCATGGGCCTAAGAGAATGCATTGTGGAGTAGTTATTAGATGATGGGTTGCTAGAGTGACAGAAGCTTAAACCCGAGTTTATGCGCTACTTCATAAGGGGCTGATTTGGATCCACATGTTTAATGCTATGGTTAGACTTTGTCTTAATACTTTTCTCGTAGTTGCGGATGCTTGCGAGGGGGTTAATCATAAGTAGATTGTTAGTTCAAGTAAGAACAGCACCTTAGCACTGGTCCACCCACATATCAAATTATCAAAGTAGCGAACACGAATCAAACCAACATGATAAAAGTGATTAGACGAAATTCCCGTGTACCCTCAAGAACACTTTGCTTAATACTAGTGATTGTTCTGGCCTGTCCTTTACCTCAAAAGGATTGGGCTATCTTGCTGCACCTTGTTTACCGTTTCCGGTACTTGATCGTTACAAATTACCTTGCTACCAAAGTGCCTGCAGAGACTACCTTGCTGAAAACCGCTTGTCATTTCCTTCTGCTCCTCATTGGGTTCGACACTCTTACTTATCGAAAGGACTACGATTGATCCCCTATACTTGTGGGTCATCACACAGCATGGCATACTATATAGAGCCTATGGCTAAGGCATAGGGGACGACCTTCGTCCTTTCTCTTTTTTTTTGCTGTGGTTGAGCTTTGAGTCTCACTCAACTTCACACCTTACAAATCAGGCAAGAACTCCTTTGACTGATCTATTTTGAACTCCTTCAAAATCTTGTCAAGGTATACACACATTGAAAGTCTTATCAGGCGGTTTGATCTATCTCTATAGATCTTGATGCCCAATATTTAAGTAGCCTTTTATCCAGGTCTTCCTTTGAAAAACACCTTTCAAACAACCTTTTATGCCTTCCAAAAATTTCTACATCATTTCCGATCAACAATATGTCATCCACATATACTTATCAGAAATTCTATAGTGCTCCCACTCACTTTCTTGTAAATAAAAGTTTCTTATAAACTTTGTATAAACCCAAAAGCTTTGATCACCTCATCAAAGCATATATTCCAACTCCGAGATGCTTGCTCCAGTCCATAGAAGGATCATTGGAGCTTGCATACCTTTTAGCATCCTTAGGACCGACAAAACCTTCTGGTTGTATCACATACAACCTTTCCTCACGGAAACCGTTAAGGAAACTCTGTTTTGACATCCATCTGCCAGATTTCATAATCGAAAAATGCAGCAACTGCTAACATAATTCCAACAGACTTTAGCATCGCTACGGGTGAGAAAGTCTCATCGTAGTCAACTCCTTGAACTTGTCGAAAACTACTTTGCGACGAGTCGAGCTTTATAAATGGTGACATTTACCTTCAGCATCTGTCTTCTTCTGAAATATCCATTTGTACTTAACGGCCTGCCGTTCATCGGGCAAGTCTATCAAAGTCCATACTTGGTTTTCATACATGGATCCTATCTCGGATTTCATGGCTCCTAGCCATTTGTTCGAATTCGGGCCCACCATCGCTTCTTCATAGCTCGTAGGTTCACTGTTGTCTAACAACATGACCTCTAAGACAGGATTGTCGTACCACTTAGGGGCGGTACGATTCCTTGTCGACCTACGAGGCTCGGTAGTAACTTGATCCGAAGCTTCATGATCATCATCATTTGCTTCCTCTTCACTTGGTGTAGGCGCCACAGAAACATCTTTCTATGTCGTGCTACTCTCCAACTGAAGTGACGATTCAACAACCTCATCAAGTTCAACTTTCCTCCCACTCAATTCTTTCGAGAGAAACTCTTTCTCGAGGAAGGACCCGTTTTAGCAACAAACACTTTGCCCTCGGATCTGAGATAGAAGGTATACCCAACTGTTTCCTTGGGGTATCCTATGATGATGCACTTGTCCGCTTTGGGTTCGAGCTTATCAGGTTGAAGCCTTTTCACATAAGCGTCACAGCCCCAAACTTTAAGAAACAACAGCTTAGGTTTCTTGCCAAACCATAATTCATACGGTGTCGTCTCAACGGACTTTGATGGTGCCCTGTTTTAAAGTGAATGCGGTTGTCTCTAATGCATAACCCCAAAATGATAGTGGCAGATCAGTGAGAGACATCATAGATCGCACCATATCCAATTGAGTACGATTACGACGCTCGGACACACTATTACACTATGGTGTTCCAGGTGGCGTGAGTTGTGAAACAATTTTCACATTATCTTAAGTTGTATACCAAACTCGTAACTCAGATATTCACCTTCACGATCATATCGTAGACATTTTATCTTCTTGTCACGATGATCTTAAACTTCACTCTAAAATTGCTTGAACCTTTCAAACATTTCAGATTTGTGTTTCATTAAGTAAATATACCCATATCTACTCAAATCATCAGTGAAGGTAAGAAAATAACGATATCCACTGCGCGCCTCTACACTCATCGGGCCGCACACATCAGTATGTATGATTTCCAACAAGTCACTTGCCCGCTCCATTGTACCGGAGAACGGGGTTTTAGTCATCTTGCCTAAGAGGCATGGTTCGCATGTATCAAGCGATTCAAAATCGAGTGATTCCATAAGTCCATCAGCATGGAGCTTCCTCATGCGTTTAACACCAATATGACCTAAGCGGCAGTGCCACAAGTATGTGGTACTATCATTATTAAGTTTGCATCTTTTGGCATCAATATTATGAACATGTGTATCACTACGATCAAGATTCAATAAACCATTCACATTGGGTGCATGGCCATTGAAGGTATTATTCATGTCAACAGAATAACCATTATTTTTTGACTTAAATGAATAACCGTATTGCAATAAACACGATCTAATCATGTTCATGCTCAACGCAAACACCAAATAACATTTATTTAGGTTCAACACTAATCCTGAAGGTAGGGGGAGCGTGCGATGGTGATCACATCAACCTTGGAAACACTTCCAACACACATCGTCACCTCGCCCTTAGCTAGCCTTCGTTTATTCCGTAGCTTTTATTTCGAGTTACCAATATTAGCAACTGAACCGGTATCTAATACCCAGGTGCTATTAGGAGTACTAGTAAGGTACACATCAATAACACGTATATCAAATATACTTTTGTTGACGTTGCCATCCTTCTTATCTACCAAGTATTTGGGGTAGTTCCACTATTAGTGACCGTTCCCCTTATAATAGAAGCACTTAGTCTCGGGTTTGGGTTCAACCTTGGGTTTCTTCACTGGAGCGGCAACTGTTTTGCCATTCTTGAAGTTTCCCTTCTTGCCCTTGCCCTTCTTGAAACTAGTGGTCATGTTAACCATCAACACTTGATGCTCCTTCTTGATTTCTACCTTCGCGGCCTTAAGCATTGCGAACAGCTCCGGGATCACTATCTCCATCCCTTGCATGTTATAGTTCATCACAAAGCTCTAGTAGCTTGGTGATAGTGACTGGAGAACTCTGTCAATCACTATCTTATCTGGAAGATGAACTCCCACTTGATTCAAGCGATTGTAGTACCCAGACATTCTGAGCACATGCTCACCGATTGAGCTATTCTCCTCCATCTTGCAGGCAAAGAACTTTGTCAGAGGTCTCATACCTCTCAACACGGGCATGAGCCCGAAATTCCAATTTCAGCTCTCGGAACATCTCATATGCTCCGTGACGTTCAAAACGTCTTTGGAGCCTCAATTCTAAGCCGTAAAGCATGGCGCACTAAACTATCAAGTAGTCATCAGAACATGTCTGCCAGACGTTCACAACATCCACAGACGACGCTTGAGGGGGTGGCGCACCGATTGGTGCATCGAGGACATAAGCCTTCTATGCAGCAATGAGGACAATCCTCAGATCATGGACCCAGTTCGCATAATTGCTACCATCATCTTTCAACTTACTTTTTCTCTAGGAACGTATCAAAAATACAGGGGAGCTACGGCGCGAGCTATTGATCTACAACATAATTTGCAAATACATTTTGACTATGTTCATGATAATGAGTTCAGTTAATCATATTACTAAAGAACTCCCACTCAAATTGACATCCCTCCGGTCATCCGAGTGTTACATGATCCAAATTCACCAACCCAAGTCCGATCATCACGTGAGATGAGGTGGTTTCAATGGTGAACATCTCCATGTTGATCATATCTACTATATGACTCATGTTCGACCTTTCGGTCTCTTGTGTTCCGAGGCCATGTCTGTACATGCTAGGCTCGTCAAGTTTAACCCGAGTGTTCCGCATGTGCAAAACTGTCTTGCACCCGTTGTATGCGAACGTAGAGTCTATCGCACCCGATCATCATGTGGTGCTTCGAAATGATGAACTTTGGCAACGGTGCACACTCGGGGAGAACACAATTTTATCTTGAAATTTTAGTGAGGGATCACCTTATAATGCTACCGTCGTCCTAAGCAAAACAAGGTGCATAAAAGGATTAACATCACATGCAAATCATAAGTGACATGATATGGCCATGAACTTGTGCTTTTGATCTCCATCTCCAAAGCATCGGCATGATCTCCATCGTCACCGGCATGACACCATGATCTCCATCATCATGATCTCCATCATTGTGTTGCCATCGGGGTTGTCGCGCCAACCATGCTTCTACTACTATTGCTACCGCTTAGCGATAAAGTAAAGCATTACGTAACGCTTAAAGATTGACACGCAGGTCATACAATAATTAAAGACAACCCTATGGCTCCTGCCAGTTGCCGTATGCATCGACATGCAAGTCGATATAAACTATTGCAAAACATGATCATCTCATACATCAAATATATATCATCATGTCTTTGGCCATATCATATCACAACATACCCTGCAAAAACAAGTTAGACGTCCTCTAATTTGTTGTTGCATGTTTTACGTGGCTGCTATGGGTATCTAGCAAGAACGATTCTTACCTACGCAAAACCACAACGGTGATATCCAAGTTGCTATTTAACCTTCTACAAGGACCGCCTTTGTCGAATCCGATTGAACTAAGGTGGGAGAGACAGACACCCGCCAGCCATCTAATGCAACAAAGTTACATGTCAGTCGATGGAACCGGTCCCTCGTACATGGACGAGTAAGGTTCGTCTGAGCCGCTTCATCCCACAATACCGCCGAATCAAGATAAGACTAAGGAAGTAAGCAATCTGAACATCAACGCCCACAAACTCTTTTGTGTTCTACTCGTGCATGTTATCTACGCATAGACCTAGCTCATGATGCCACTGTTGGGGAACGTTGCATGGGAAACAAAAAAATTCCTACGAACACCCTAGATCTATCCATGGAGATGCATAGCTACGAGAGGGGGAGTGTATCTACATACCCTTGTAGATCGCTAAGCGGGAAGCGTTAAGAAACACGGTTGATGTAGTCGAACATCTTCGCGATCCAAATCGCAATCCGTCCCGCGATCCAATCACGATCCGTCCCGATCTAGCGTCGAACGGACGGCACCTCCGCGTTCAGCACACGTACAGCTCGATGACGTCTCCACCTCCTCAATCCAGCGAGCGAGGTTGGAGTAGTAGATGATTTCTCCGGCAACACGACGGCATGGTGGCGGTGGTGGTGGTGCTATCCTGGCAGGGCTACGCCTAGCGCTACCGAAACAGCGAACGGAGGAGAAAACGATCTAGGGAGAGAGAGGGGCGCCAAGGGCTTCGTGTGTGCTCTTGGGGCGCCCCCTCCCCTCTATATATAGGTGGAGGGGCGTGGAGATCAGCCCCTCAAAGCCCTAGGGCGCAGCCAAGGGGGAGGAGTTGGACTCCTAGTCCAATTCCCTCCCTTTCCATAAACAGGTGGATTTTCCACCTCTCCCAAGCCACATGGGCCTTGAGGGACTTGTGCGCCTGGCCCAATAAGGCCAGGGCGCCTCCCCTCAGCCCATGCAAACCCTTGGGATGTGGTGGAACCCTTGGTGGACTTCTGGACTCCTCCGGAAGTTCTGGAACCTTCTAGAAGCTTCCCTGTACAATACCGGAAAAACCCGAAATTTTTCCGGTCGCCAAAATATGACTTCCCATATATAAATCTTTACCTTCGGACCATTCCGGAACTCCTCGTGACGTCCATGATCTCATCCGGGACTCCTAACAACCTTCGGTCACCAACATACATAACTCAACAATACCAAATCGTCACCGAACGTTAAGTGTGCAGACCCTGCGGGTTCGAGAACTATGTAGACATGACCGAGACAACTCTACGGTCAATAACCAATAGCGGGACTTAGATGCCCATATTGGTTCCTACATATTCTACGAAGATCTTTATCGGTCGAACCATGATGTCAAGGATTCAGACAATCTCGTATGCAGTTCCCTTTGTCCATTGGTATGTTACTTGCCCGAGATTCGATCGTCGGTATCTCCATACCTAGTTCAATCTCGTTACTGGCAAGTCTCTTTACTCGTTTCGTAATACAAGATCCCGCGACTAACTCCTTAGTCACATTGCTTGCAAGCTTCTTGTGATGTTGTATTACCGAGAGGGCCCAGAGATACCTCTCCGTCATACAGAGTGACAAATCCCAGTCTCGATCCATGCCAACCCAACAGACACCCTCGGAGATACCTGTAGAGCACCTTTATAGTCACCCAGTTACGTTGCGACGTTTGATACACACAAGGTACTCCTCCGGTGTCAGTGAGTTGCATGATCTCATGGTCATAGGAACAGATACTTGACACGCAGAAAACAATAGCCATAAACTTGACACGATCATATGCTACGTTCATAGTTTGGGTCTTGTCCATCACATCATTCCTAATGATGTGATCCCGTTATCAAATGACAACTCATGTCTATGGCCAGGAAACTTTGACCATCTTTGATCAACGAGCTAGTCTAGTAGAGGCTCACTAGGGACATAGTGTTGTCTATGTATCCACACATGTATCTGAGTTTCCGATCAATACAGTTCTAGCATGGATAATAAACGATTATCATGAACAAGGAAATATGATAATAATTAATTAATTATTGCCTCTAGGGCATATTTCCAACACTACCACTATTACTCCACACATCGACCGCTATCCAGCGTGCATCTAGTGTATTAAGTTCATGGAAAATCGGAGTAATGCAATAAGAACGATGACATGATGTAGACTAGATCTATTCATGTAGGAATAAACCCCATCTTGTTATCCTTAATGGAAACGATACATGCGTGCCTTGCCGCCCCTTCTGTCACTGGGAAAGGATACCACAAGATCGAACCCATCACAAAGCACCTCTTCCCATGGCAAGAAAAATCGATCTAGTTGGCCTAACTAAACCAAAGATTCGAAGAAGAAATACGAGGCTATAAGTAATCGTGCATATAAGAGATCAAAGAAGACTCAAATAATATTCATGGATATAAACTAATCAAATAGATCTCCAAGAGACCATTGTATTGAGAATCAAAAGAGAGAGAGGAAGCCATCTAGCTACTGCCTACAGACCCGTAGGTCTATGGTGGACTACTCACGCATCATCGGAGAGGCACCAATGAGGATGATGAACCCCTCCGTGATGGTGTTAGATTGGATCTCGAGGTTCTGAAACTTGCGGCGGCTGGATGTGTTTTTTGTCGACTCCCTTAGGGTTTCTGGAATATTTGGGAATTTATAGGCACCAGAGGCGGTGGAGAGGGGCCCCGAGGAGGGCCCAACCCATCAGGGCGCGCCGGGGGCCTCTAGCGCGCCCTAGTGGGTTGTGGTCTCCACGGCCCACCTCTCTGGCACTTCTTTGGCCCACTGGGTGTCTTCTGGTCCAAAAAAAATCTCCAAAAAGTTTCGTCGCGATTGGACTCCATTTGGTACTGATATTCTGCGAAGTAAAAAACAAGCAAAAACAGCAACTGGCACTTTGGCACTATGTCAATAGGTTAGTCCCAAAAAATGATATAAAGTTGCTATAAAGTGATTGCAAAACATCCAAGAATGGTAATATAACAGCATGGAACAAGAAAAAATTATAGATACGTTGGAGACGTATCAATCTCACACCTCGTCCGACGGCAATGCCGCTCAGCGATGGCTAGGGAGAAGCGCCCGGGAGTTTCTTGTATATAATAGTTTAGCTATGGTCTTTGTGTGGTTTGGACTCCTGTCGTGTCTTGGCGTTATGTCGTTGGGATTCTAGCCGCCGGAGCTTGCGAGCAGCCGCCGCTGGTCGTCGTCCCCGTCTTCTTCTTCGACTCCATGATGGAGAAAGGGGAAGGCGCCGGATATGGTGAAATCCCTCTTAATAAGCTCGAGGTGCCATCTAGAGTTGATGCGGTGGTAATCCTTCCATTCTTCCCTCGCCGTCGCGGTGGCAGATGGAGCAACGATGGGGATTACTGGCATTCTAATCTTTGTTGGTACCTGGTCTTAGTGGATTCTTGCATGTGTCGTGGCTAGACTTGTTCCCTGATCAAGAGAAGGCACTCCTGCTTCTGCTTGTACTACTTGTCATCCTACAAGAGGAGACAAGATGGAGAATATGCAGATGGGGACCTGATGTTCAATCGACGGTGGCATGTGAGAGACCTTGGCGCGCATGGTGGCTGGACGGTCTTCTCCAGCAATCCGTCGAATCTGATGGCCGAAGGGCGGCCCCTTCTATTCCTCTTGGCTATGATGCCATAGGGGAGGCAGTGCGGCTTCTGTGTGAAGCCCATGGCGTGCATCTGTGGAGGGCTTGTCGGTCCAAGTGGTTTCGTCCCCGGCACCAGCAATCTTGGTTTTGCATGGAGGCTGTTTCGGACCCAATTGCGTTCTATCTTTGTCACATGGGGTCCTTCTTGCAATTATCAAGGACCAGTGTGTATTTTCTGTTTCATTCTGGGTCATGTTGTAAGATGCTCGGTATCATCGCTTTGTTATTAATGTAGCATCTCGTGCCTTCGAGGCCCCTCTCTGTTCAAAAAAATCTAGTTTTAGGAGCTGCCAGTAGTGTAGGATCAGACGAGAATATAATACTCGAGATGATCATAGCAATAGTAGCAGTTCTACTTGAGCTCTTGTGCTGTTCGAGCACACGTGGCCTGGCTTGGAGAATTAATTCATTTCATGATATATGGGGATTGGGAGATTGACAAACACAGTTTACAGAGCACGCAATCGTCATCAATTCGATTCAAGTGGCGTAGTATTGATAATGAACACATCCATCATCATCATCATCATCATCATCATCAAACTTCAGGAAAATGCAAAAAAAGTATTGATAATGAGCCAAGCAATTGCAAGGTGGTGTGTTGCAATTCCCTTCCTTGTAACCAAGTACTCGGTTTTGGATGCATCTATCCTAGATTGGAGTGCATAGCAGCCAAGTAAAGCATGTTGCTCGACTGTGCCATGTGACCATGAGCACAACTGAGGGCGCGTTTGGTTGCTTGAATTACCCTCAGCCAGGCCCGTGGGGGAAGAAATCGGCCTGTTTGGTTGCCCGGCCCGCATCCAAATCTTGGCCCGCACGAACCTTAAAGTAGTGCTCAACTAGGCCCGCTAGGAACGGTAGAATCGGCAGTTTCCAGCAAGCCAGGCTTGAGAGATGCAGGGGAGGGGAACGCTGCACTGTGCAGCTCCGGGCAGGGAGATGGCGGGAGTGATGACACGTCTCCGAAAAAGCGGCGGGACGAATTCGCATCACCGCCCGCCGATTCGGTCGCCCTATATAGCAGTGTGACCGGTGCGGCAAAACTCCCGCCACCATTTCCCCCCTACCGAGCTTTCCCTCCGGCCCGGATCCACCTCGACAACGAGGTAAGCGACGCAACTACTCCAGTGACCGGTTGACTATGGCGACGGATCCACTCCTCCTCTTCTCCGGCGTGTCAGGCACCTCCTCCACGGCTCCTCCATGGCGTGTGTAAGTTCAATCACCCCTCCATTCTACTAGTTCTAGCTATATCTGGCGATATGGTGGGGTTAAATCTTCCGATCTGTTCGACTGTGATGTTGTAGTAGCTGGTTGGGATGGATTTGAAGCATGCTAGAGGTTGTTTCCATGATTGCTTGCCTAGATGTTCATGGATGGATTGGTAGTATGCTTAGATGTGTGGTATGCTAGTGTGCAAGTGTTGAACAAGATCATCCACCGGTGTGCAAGCTTTGATGGATTTGGTACTGTTGTCTTGAACTAGATCATCCATGTGTGCATGTGTTACTGTTGGTTCATATTTACTGCTAGTTCATGCTGTCTATGTGCAATGTGTTGTCCATGTTTACTACTAGTTCATAATGTTGATCTATAGTGTGTTATGCTGTTGATGACGCTTACATTTGTAGGACATGAGCGCGCAAGAGTTTAGTCTAGTCCTCGTGCCGTCTGAGAGCTAGTTACTGGCGTCCTACGTCGAGGACTCCCAGCCTAACATCGACCACATGCCTCTTGATTCAGAGGTTTTCGAGGTGCCGCCTACGGTTCCTTCATTTGTGCTGGCTCAACCCAATGTTGTAGCTCATGTTGCTGCTCGAAAGGCAGCCACAAAGGAGAAGCAGGATGGACGGATGCCACATGAAAATGGCGGCCGTTCCTCTCCACTTTCGTGCTTAACAAGATGTATGAGATCATATATATCTAGTGGAGTGAGGACTGACAAGGGCTTCAAGGAGGTGCACTTGAACGTTGTGGAAAAGCAAGTGTTCGAGTTTTTTTGGATAGGAGGTCACCTCAACCCAGGTCTACAACCACCTGAGGAAGTGGAGGACGAGGTGGATCATCTCCTCCAAGCTGAGAGACCTAAGTGGTGCTTCATGGGATTAGGAGACCTGCACGATCCTGTTGGAGGCAGAGCACTACCAAGGCCACGTCGCGGTTAGCTCACAAACCATGCCATTCTAACTGATCAGTTGTTTAAACCTATGATCCATTGCCATACTAACTAACCACCACTCTACCATGTTTCTTTCTTAGGCTCACCCAAGGACACAAAATTCCTCAACACGCCTATCCAGAACTACCACTAGATGCAGCAGATCTTCTCCTTCGGTCTCGCAACTGGCAAGCATGTCATGGGCTCTGGTCAGTCGTTGGGCTCACCGATGCCCGCGATGCCCGAGTATCCAGACACCTAGGAGTCAGAAACCATCAACGTTGAAGCTAATGAGAAGGATGGCGAGCACGTTCTTGTGCTTGATAGGAAGAGGAAGCGGGCAGGCTTCATGAAGGTGGAGTTGACCGTCTTCAGCAGCATAACTTAGGCTGTAAAGGAGGTGTCCACCGCCATCAGGGAGAGCAAGACGGTCGTTGTCTAGCCTAAGCTCTACGGCGCCGTCATGGAGCAAGGTGGCTTCAGCCCAGAGGCTCTCATGGTGGCTCTCAGCCACCTGTTGGACAACAAAGCCCAGGGTGTTGGGTTTGTTGCCATGGGAGAGGCCCACAAGGTGCTCTAGCTGAGGACCTGGCTGGGCAAGCACTACTACTAGTGCTTCTTCTGCTGGTGGCGACGGCGTGCATGATCCTCGATAGCGATGGCGATGGTGACAAGGACGATGATGATGACGACGACGACGTATATTTTGTGTAGTTAAGGCTTGAAAACAATCATATGATTTGTACATTTTGGTGAGGTGGTATATACTAACCCCGCATGATGATCCTCACGGTGATCACGAACTTGCAGTGGTACGATTACACCCTCTTTTGGATGTGCTGGTAGGATGACACCAAAGTAGTGGTTGGTTGAACTTGCTATGCCCTATGATCATGCATGCTTACTAATGCTCTTCTGCTCCATTTCTTGTGTGCTTCATTGCTTGCTCCTGGAGTGCCCCATAGCTTATTATTTGTGTGTTTCAATGCTTGTTGCTTCAACTTATTTCTCATTTGCACTGCTAGGGCAAGTGATTGCGGTGTTCGTCGGGAGGGCTCCAGGGGTTTACAATTCATGAGAAGCTTGCAGCCAACAAGTTTCAGAGTATAGCGACAACAGCCATAGAGGGTTTAAGACTAGGTAGGCGGCAAAAGATGCTTACTGCAAGTTCGTGCGAGAGCATGCATGCAACAAGGTTGATGTTGGCAAAGTGGATCGTCAGTTCGGGCTGAAGAACTTCATCATCTTCGTCCAGTTCATCGCCATTGCAGTGCTGAGGTGTTGGTGTGCTCGGTATGATCGTGTGTATGATGTAGTAGTAGTGGTTAAGCTCGTCAAGTAGGATACAAGGTGAGCACAACTCTATGTTTGTATGCAACCAAACAATGTGCACTCGTGTGACCACATACAATGCGAGCAACCAAACGGGAAGCGAAGAGGCCTCGCTGCGATGCACTCGTGTGACCACATACAATGCGAGCAACCAAACGCGGAGCAAAGAGGCCTCGCTGTGATGCAGAGAGAGGATATGCAAGCAACCAATCAACATGCATATGTTATTTTTTGCCTGCATATGCTTAACCAGACCATAATGGAACAAGTATGCAAAGTGCCTAAAAACGATGTGAGCAACCAAATGCGTCTTGAGTGTGTATGGCTAGAATAGATGCAGCTCTTGTTTTGTTTAGAGCTGGAGCTGGAGCTAGGCCAGCCATTGCAAACATGCACTTGACAAGTTCACGGCGTCAAAGTGTGTGACAGGTGCTGCTAGCCAGTAGTGTTCACAGAAAGCAGCTCCAGCTGATGGATGGGCCGTCACTGAGCAAGCATGTGACATATATCCTACGTACTTTCCCTGCAATGGTTAATTATGTTAACAATGAGACCCGTAATTTGCATACAAAATGGTGGAATGTGCTTGCATGTGGCTGCCATGGAGATCTGCACCGCACACATGCGTGTGCTGTGCCTGATTATTTATTTATGCAACTAGTAGTACTAGATTAAAGATTGATTTAGATGCTTAAGCTGGTCCTGGAGTTGCAAATGTCCGTCTGAATCTGGCAGTAGAGTAGAATCAGACAATAATAGAATACTCGATCGAATCGGTACTTCCCGATCCAGCGGTACTACGACTCCAGTTCCCCTGCACACACGTGACCTGGGCTATATCACTCATTTCGTGATATCTCAAGAGATTGGCAAACACAGATTACAGAGCAAACCCATCATTAGTTGGGATGATTCAGATAGAGTGGTGATGATGAGGTGGATGCGACGCAGGTAGGTGGAGTAGCATCAATGTAATGCTAGTGACCTGTAATTGGATTTTTTTCTTTTACTAAGTACTCCCTCCGTTCGTAAATATAATATGTGTTTCAATATTTTAATACTGGCTCCGTTTTATAATGTAGTGCGTACATATTTTTTGAAAATTCAAACTGTTCATACTTTGATCAAGTTTATAGAGAAAACTACTTGTATCTACAATGCCAAACATATAAAATATGATACTACATCTTATGATGGATCTAATGATATATGTTTGACATTCAAGATATAGCTTTGACATTTTAAAAAATCTACATGCACTACGTTATGGAACGGATAGAATAAATACTACGTATAAATTGGAATAAATGAATAAACACACGACAAAACGTGTATATATACATCCAGTTTAGAGCATCTTATATTTGTGAATAAAGGGAGTACATGACAGCTGCAGGAGTTACTAGAATCTCTCACTTACTCACCCTAGCTTGCTTGAGTGTGAGGGAAAGAGCGAAGGGGGGAAACAATTACTCCATCCGTAAACTAATATAAGAGCGTTTAGACCACTAAATTAGTTATCTAAACGCTTTTATATTAGTTTACAGAGGGAGTAGATGAGAAGCTTCTCTTCTTTTGTTTGATTCTTCCGCTCCGTCCTTTCAATCTTTTCGGAAGCACAAGAGTTCTTTTTCCCCACACAGACAAGGAAACTAGCATAATACATGTTGAAGTACTACTACTAATTAATCAAGAGTGGAGTAATACCTCCGTCCTGGTTTAATAGGCTCTCTCGTATTTTGGGTGATATTTTGACGATGGTTTTAACTAATACTCTTAAAATATAAGTTATATGTAGTAAAAATAATATCATTAAAACTACATTTAGATATGAATAGAACAACATATTTTTTGATGACATGCATTAATATTTTCTAGTCAAATATATGGTTAAACTTTAACCCAAAATACTGTGGAGACTAAGAGCATCCATAGCCAGACCTTGCTAATATGAGCCCTCGTACGCCCGCGGACGCGCTGAACACTGACCGGGTGCGCCTCATTTGTTGCATTCCACATCCGCGTCCCTCATATCCGAACTCTCATATCCATACAACTCATGCAACACTACGTAAACAAAGTAGATCAACACAGTTCATCGGATCGGATTGCATCGCCGAACAAAAAGAGCATAATTCATCGGAGTTCATTGGCAAATCCAAACTACAAACTACTTAAACATAATTATAATATAAACAAAATGGGGAAGGGCGGAGGAAATGACCATTTCCTCGCCGGCCCATTCCCCTTCCGGTCATCCACGCGGTCGTGCCCTCCTTCGTGTAGGCGTCGGCGTGCGGTGGAGCGTCGTCGTCGTCGTCATCGGAGCCGAAGGTGAAGGCATCGTCGTCGTCCTCGTCGGAGTTGCACAGCATGCCGGACAGCCCGCGGAGCAGGCGGTCCTGCCCCTTCACGTGACCGGCCGCTTTCGCCTTCGCCGCTGCCTCGCGCTCCGAAAACTGGATGGCCAGTAGGAGCGCATTGAAGGGATCGATAGAAGAGACGTCTAGAGGGGGGGGGGGGGTGAATAGACTACTTGCAAGAATTAAAACCTAACATTTTCCCAAGTTAATTGGTGGGCAGTTTTAGCAATTATAACAAGTCTAATGCACCCTACACATGCTAGTCAACAAGTATGGCAGCGGAAAGTAAGACAAGCACATGTAAGAGAGAGTAGAGATAGGAAGATCAAAGGCAATTTGGAGACGCAAGGATTTTTCCCGTGGTTCCGATAGGTGGCGCTATCGTACATCCATGTTTATGGAGTCTTCAACCCACGGAGGGTAACGGTCGCGAGAGTCCACGGAGGGCTCCACCCATAAGGGTCCACTAAGTAGCAACCTTGACTATTCCATAAAGGCTTCCGTCCACGAAGGACTAGCCTCACTATGGGTAGATCTTCACGAAGTAGGCGATCTCCTTGCCCGTACAAACTTCTTGGTTCAACTCCACAACACGAAGTAGGAGGCTCCCAAGCAACACCTCACCAATCTAGGAGGCACCACCCTCCAAAAGGTAATAGGCTTGATAATGATGATGAACTCCTTGCTCTTGTGCTTCAAGATGATAGACTCCTCAACACTCAATCACTCTCTCACAGATTTGGCTTGGTGGAAGGGATTGATTGGGTGGAAAGCAACTTGGGGAGGCTAGAAATCAAGATCCATATGGTTGGAGTGGATGATCTTGATCTCAACACAAGGGTAGGTGGTTCTCTCTCAGAAAATTGGATGGAGCAAGTATGGAATAGTTCTGAGTGCTTCTCTTACGAGTGAGAGGTGGTGGAGGGGTATATATAGGCTTCTCCAAAAATCCAACCGTTACACCATTATTGAGCAACTCGGTGAAACCGAAGTGAAAACTCGGTGACACCGAAGTGTTCAAAATGTGGCAACTTTAGGAATCTCGGTGAGACCGATATATGATTCTCGATGGTACTGATATGAGTAGCCGAGGGCAGTTTCCAAACTCGGTGAGACCGATTCACAATTCTTGGAAATTCCGATTCTTGTGAAACATCTAACAGAAAGTTGGTCACTGAAACTCGGTGGCACCGATGCAAAACTTGGTAGTATCGAGATGGGTTTGTGGCTAGGGTTTCTGTCTAGGGTTTAAACTCGGTGTAGCCGATATGAAAGTTGGTAGCACCGATTTTGAGTGGAAGGGTTTTAGACAGAATCTTTGAGAGAGAGCTTGTGGGTATTTTTGGTGACTAGCACTTGTGTACGTGAAGCAATTTGTTCACCAACAATACCTTACCCCCTTTTAATAGTATTGGCTTTCCTATGGACTCAAAGTGATTTCTCACAAAGCAAAATGTAGAGTCTTCATGCTTGTAGCTTTGCCAATCCTATTCCTTGCATCTTTGGGTCTCCTCACAATCCTTTGCCAAGCCATCATCCTCTATGGACTTTTGTCTGAAATACACTAGGTAAAAATGTTAGTCCAATAGACAATGTATGTTGTCATGAATTATCAAAACCACCAAGGGAGCATGTGTGCTTTCAATCCCCCCTTTTTGGTAATTGATGACAACATACAACCAAAGCTTCAAATAAAGATGTGCATAGATATAATGAAGACTTTGAGAGACACATGACTAAGACTTGCTCCCCCTAAATGTGTGCAATCCCTTTAAAGGATAGTTTCTTTGGAATGCATAGACACACATGTAGTAGAAAGGGATGAGATGAGTCATGTGTATCTTGGCTATATGCATCAAATATATATGAATGATTTGTATCCTTATTCAAGACTTCACTCTTACAAACAATATGTGCAAGAAGCAAGAGATCTTCTTGATCAAGGATATGATGCATACACTTACCTTGAGTTCTTGAGCATTCTAGTAGTAGAAACACACTTGAGAAAAAATGTTAGGAAACACAAGAGTATTCTACCAATCAAAAAGCAATAGAACTCAATAGTACCAAGATGTGGAGAGCATACAGAAGATAGTATTCCTTAAGATCGATATGTCTCCAAGAACATTTAGAACTTTCTCCCCCTGAATCTTAGCATTTAGATATTGGGAGAAGGTAGGGTGAGACAAGTCTAATATGAGAATAACAAATAAGAGTATCAATTTAGAAAGATTATGCATGCTCTCTCTCCTTTGGGAAACAACAAAATTTTTCTCCCTACTTTGTTATTCTCCCCTTGTCTATGTAAGCATAAGCTTTGATATTCTCCCCCTTGATTGTATCTCCCCCTTTGCATTGAAGCATGTATCTCCCCCTTCACATTTGAAGCTTTGGTATTTATCCCCCTTTGGCATTAATTGCCAAAAAGGTCCATACACAGGGTCAGACACAGGGATCATGGAGTCAGAAGGGATCCTTGAGAACAAGGGTCATAGAATGTAGGGTTCACAGAAAAGAATGAGGATCATAGAGAGCATTAAAACTGAGGGAGAATAGAGAATAATTTCTCCCTCTTTCACTAATCTGAGAGCTTGTAAGACTTCTCCTCCTTTGAGTTAGGGATCCTAGAATAAAGTTTCTCCCCCCCCCCCCAATTTTGTTTTATAATATATCAAAGGAATCACTGAAGAAATAAAGATTTGCTAATATGAACACAAACCATAGAAGAAATCAAAATCGGTGGCTCCGAGACAAATGAGTCGGTGGAACCAAATTGTAGTCATGCAGCTTATCTGCTAAATCGGTGAAACCAAGTGCTTTGAGTTGGAGGCTCCGAGGAGTAAACAGAAACTTGGCAATGTTTTAGAAACTTGCAAATGAGTTTGGAAAACCTGTAATAGAATGTCAAAAAGATCTGCAAAGGAAATACAAAAGACTTTACAAAGAAATATCAACTAGAGAAGATTTGAGTGGTTCCAAGAAATCTTGCAAATATAGGATGAACCACACTAGAAGCTTCAACTAGATGATGGTCGGTGACTAGGTCACCTATATTAGAGTATATTGACTTAGGAGCCAAGCAAGAATACTTGATCATAGGTCATACTCATCGTTAAGCTCAAAATGGGGTTACCATTTTTCGATTAAGCATTTTAATGTTTCCATATCACTTGAGTTGCTTTATCTCATGACTTGGAGTAAAGCTTTTTCAAGAATATGAGTACATAACTTTGAGTGATGTTGATGACGTAGCATGTAGAAGAACTTGTTGTGGATGCTCGATGTTGATGAAGATCATCTTGAGTTGGGAGCAATCCTTGTTTGTTTTGGTTCTTTTTTTACCTACATGGGTTAGTCATGCAAGGAAGAACAAGATATATCCATTTGACATGGTATCAATTTGAGAATTAGCAAATGTGATCACATCAAATATATGTCAAGGATATAGTTGAGTTGTCTTGTTCCTTCCATCAACAAGAAGGGTTGTGGATACTTGGTCATGACAAGATTGCTTATGATTGGAGTTGTTGGCAATCTTGTGGAATGAAGTTCTCCAAGTACCTACAAAAGATTAGTTGCAATACAAGGGAGCATATATTTCCATGGTATAAGATAGCATGTCAAGTGTATCATGGAAGTAATATGTAGTCTCATGCCCTTGCATGCAACCGAGTGAGTCTAGCTGAAGTTTGAAGCATCAAGGATGTTCAACTCACTCCTCAAGTGACAAAACACTTTCTCATCAAGTGGCTTAGTAAAGATATCAGCCAATTGCTCTTCAGTACGAACATGCTTGAGATTGATATCTCCTTTGGCAACATGATCACGAATGAAATGATGTCGAACTTCAATATGCTTAGTTCGAGAATGTTGCACGGGATTATGGGAAATTTTGATTGCACTTTCATTGTCACATAAAAATGGTACATGTCTCACATGTATGCCATAGTCCTTAAGAGTTTGAGTCATCCATAGAAATTGAGCACAACATGATCCCGCGGCAATGTATTCCGCTTCGGCAGTAGATAGAGATACCGAGTTTTGTTTCTTGGAGGACCAAGACACAAGAGATCTACCAAGAAATTGACAAGTAACCGAGGTGGATTTTCTATCAACCTTGTCTCCGACATAGTCCGAGTCGGAATAGCCAACAAGATTAAAAGAAGATCCCTTGGGATACCATATGCCAAAGTTTGGTGTTTGTATCAAGTATCTCACAATTCTTTTCACGGCCTTAAGATGACACTCTTTAGGAGCGGCTTGATATCTAGCACACATGCAAACACTAAGCATAATATCGGGACGGGAGGCACATAGATATAGCAATGAACCAATCATAGATCGATAAACCTTTTGATCAACCGGTTCGTCCTCCTTGGTAAGATCAACATGTCCACTAGTAGGCATAGGAGTTTTCATACCTTTACACTCTTGCGTGTTGAACTTCTTGATCAAGTCCTTGGTATACTTGGTTTGAGAGATGAAAGTTCCTTCTCTCGTTTGCTTGATTTGCATACCAAGGAAAAATTTCAGCTCACACATCATGGACATCTCATACTTCTCGGACATCAACCTTCCAAATTTCTCGCTAAATTGTGGGTTAGTAGATCCAAACATAATATCATCCACATAAATTTGGCACACAAATAGTTCACCATTAACTCTTTTAGTGAATAAGGTTGCGTCAATTTTACCAATCTCAAAACCCTTTTCAATGAGAAACTTTGTTAAGCATTTATACCAAGCACGTGGGGCTTGCTTAAGACCATAAAGAGCTTTACGAAGCTTGTATACATGATTAGGTTTCTTAGGATTCACAAAACCAGGGGGTTGTTTAACATAGACATCTTCTTCAATCTCACCATTTAAGAATGCACTTTTAATATCCATTTGATAAAGCGTGATATCATGGTGATTAGCATAAGCAAGAAGAATGCGGATAGCTTCAAGTCTAGCAACGGGTGCATAGGTCTCACCGTAGTCCATACCTTCGACTTGGGTGTAGCCTTGAGCTACGAGACGCGCCTTGTTGCGTAGGACTTGACCGTCTTCATCTTGTTTGTTCCGAAACACCCATTTGGTTCCGATGATGTTTTGCTTGTCCTTGGGCTTCTCCACAAGTGTCCACACTTCGTTCCTCTCGAAGTTGTGTAGCTCCTCGTGCATGGCATTCACCCAATCCGGGTCCTGAAGAGCTTCTTCTACCTTCAAGGGCTCAATGCTAGATATGAATGAATAATTCTCACAAAAGTTAGCTAGTCGAGTTTTAGAGCGAGTTATTCTCCCGGTTTGTATGTCACCGAAGATTTGATTCAGGGGATGGTTTTTATCCACTCTTGCTCGAACTCGGGGTAGCTTTTGCTTGTTGGATGGTGGAGCTTGTTCATCATCATCTTCTTCTTCATTGCTGTTGAAGGTGTCGTTGCCTTGAGGTGGTGGTGAAGGTGGTTGTGGTGGATCATCATGATGAACTTCTTCCTCCTCTTCATCTTGTCGTGTACCTCTTGTGGATGCCTCCATGTCGTGTTGAGGTTCACCTTGACGTGAAGTAGGTGCTTCTACTTGAGTTGACGAAGTACTTTCCTTCACCTCCATGGGACGAATCTTGCCGATGGACAAATCTTGGATAGCTTCCGAAGGTTCCTTATCTCCTACATCATTTGGCAATTGTTCGACTTGCGAACCATTAGATTCATCAAACTTCACATCTACCGTCTCTTCAAATTTTCGAGTGAAGTTGTTGTAGACACGGTAAGTGTGAGAGTTTGATCCGTAACCGAGTAGGAAACCTTCATGAGATTTAGGAGCAAATTTCGAACGACGATGCTTATCAAGAATGTACACTAGTAGAAAACAGGGTACTAGTCTCGGTTCCAGAGGGCCTTTAGTCCCGGTTCTGGAACCGGGACAAAACAAATGGGACTAATACCCAAAACCTTTAGTCCCGGTTTGCTTACGAACCGGGACCAAAGGGGCTCCACGTGGCCGCTGCGGGGCGCCCAGGCAGGAGGACCTTTAGTCCCGGCTAGTAACACCAACCGGGACCAAAAAGCAGCCACGCGTCAGCAGCTCGCAGGCGCTGGGGGGTTTGTTTTTTTATGGAAGGGGTGGTTTAGGGGTTTTGGAGGGTTAATTTAGGGGTTTCATATTGTGTTAGCTAGCTAATAGAGAGAAGTGACATCTCTTTCTCCGTGCTTGGTCGACGCTAGCTACTATACATATAGAGAGAACTCGACGCTAGCTAGTAAGCAAATGAAGGAAACCATTAATTACACAAGATCATCATGAACATATATAGAGAGAAGTGACATCTCTTTCTTCGTGCTTGGTCGAACAACAAGTTTTCGTATATCTATCCGACACTACTACATATGTACAATATAACATCTCTTACAATCCCTAACATCATCTACCTAAGACCATTGCAATTCCACATGGTATTCTCCGTGTTCAGGTATGACGTGGTCAAGAAAGAATCCCGCCAATTCCTCTTGAATTGCTCGTATGCGATCATGTGGTAGGAGTTCATCCCGCATCTGCTAGATCTAATTTAAAGAAGGGGGTCAATACATATATATGAATGAAACTCAACACAATTGATCGTAATATATAAAATAAAATTGTGAATATTGTTTACGTACTTCAAATTGTTTCTCAGAGAATCCCCGCTCAGAGGTCGAGTGGCGAATGAACTCGCATACGTAGTATCCACATAAATGATTCCCGGGTGCCTGGTACAAGCACTTTACGAGAATAGAGTTCAATCAAACTGATAAGCAAGCATGATAATGGTATTGATGAAACTAGAATCAATGAGAGATGTGCGGAACTAGCTAGTACTACTTACTTTGGGGTGTGTAAATCGCAGCTCCTTCTTCAGACCCGGAACCATAGTGGTGAACTTTTTCCAAACCCTGCCCGGCAAAGAAAATGATTACTTGATATCAGGAAATGAACGAAAGTTGCCGAGATGGTCCCGGTATTGATTGAACTTACTTCTGGAGCATTGCAGTCATGTTCGCATAATACTCGGGATCTTTACGTCTCGAGTCTAAGACAGTTACTAATGCCCCGTCAAGATTAATGGATAGCAGAATATAGTGGAACCTGCGCACGCATAACTCATCAATTACATTACTTAACCTCAAGTAAGCGAAACCAAATATGCACAAGACAGTAACACTCACTTGAAGTTGTAAGGAAAGAGTATTTCCCTTTTGTTTTGATGTCTAAGGAACGATTCTAGCAAGTTCTCCTCAGTATCTTTGGCTTCCTTTTGTACCGACTATTCATTTATGGTATTTGGGCTAATGAACCCAATGTCATAGATTTGTTGTTTTTTGTATTCGACCATCTTCAATCTGCATAATATAGTGAGCATAATTATATATACATGCAATGAACGAGCTGAGCTAGAGACTTAATTATAGAAGTAATACTTACAGAAAGCAGCAAGTCATGAGTTGTTTGTCGAGGGCCTCTTGATTGAATAACTGAAATAACTCCATAAATTAAACAGGCATCAGGTCGACTCCAATGAAGTCGTGCTCTTTTTTAATTCCGACCATCAAACTGTCGGTCCCAGTCTTCCTCCAGGTTTCCATGTACCACTCATGCAATTTTTGCATCATCGTTGTTAGAGGAGGATGATCAGGTTTGACGAGAGGCTTCCCGTGCTCGTATCTAAAGTCCTCTGCTACTACTACCTCAGCCGTTTCAAACTGTACATCATCGTCCACGTAATCACCAAGAGTGGTACCGGGCAGTAGCAACGGATGATTAGCGATATCGCTAGACACCTTGAGCGGGGGGGCACGATTGCTTTTCCTGTTCGCCGAGCTGGGGATTTATTTTCCCACTTCTTCGTTTTTTTCTCTTACAGCACTGGAAGTACTTCCCGACCGCCGCGCTTCATCATATGTCTTATGAATAACGCGGTCATAGTTGGATTGCCGCGGAGGCGGTGGTGGTCGCTTTAGGGCATCCAGAGTGCGCTTCCCTTTCACCGGATCTACCGTTTCCTTCGGAGGTGGTGGTTTCCGTGCAAAATGGGCCTTCACTTCGGCTTCACTGATTTTAGCGTTTTCCTTGTCAGTCCTCTCATATGGTAACTTTGGAAGAGGCTTGAGGCTTGGACCAAATTTGTATTTCTTCCCGCCTATTGTACTGCTAGCCGCCGGAGCGGCGGCGTATCTCTTCCGCCGTTGCTGACGCGCCGGAGGAGGCGGAGTGCCCTGATGCGCCGGAGGAGGAGGAGGAGGAGGCGGATTGCCCTGACGCGCCGGAGGAGGCACAGGAGGAGGCAGAGTGCCCTGACGCGCCAAAGGAGGAGAAGGAGGAGGCGGAGTGCCCTGACGCGCCGGAGGAGGAGGAGGAGGAGGCGGAGTGCCCTGACGCGCCGGAGGAGGCTGAGTCTGCTGAGGCGTCCAATTTGGAAGCTTGATGTACTCCTTTCTCCATAGACAGGTACTCCTCAAAGCATTTTCCAGAAGAATAATATCCTCTTCACCTGTAGGGTTGTCAAGCTCCAGCCCCTCAAATCCATCCATTACTTCATCCACCGTCACAACAGCATAGCCATGTGGAATCGGACGGCAATGGAAAGTTCCCTCAGCTCGAGGAGGTACAACAGAGCCGACCGCCGCCTTCAAGGTCAAGTTCTGGCATTTCGTCATTAGCTCGCAATGTTCAGCCTCCGTGATACTATCCACGGGGTAGCGAGGAGCCGTGAAATCAGGATGAACGAGCTCCGTGGAAGCCACGCTGCTTCTCCGCTGAGATGGTGGGGTAGCTTTTGGGGCAGCGTCGAAGGAAGGATCTTCGTGCCGCTCAGATGGTTGGCCAGTAGCTCGCTGGCTCTCAAGTTCCTCTAGTTTTGCTAATCTTGCACTGAGCTTCTGCATTTCGCTTGCTTCCTGTTTCCTCTTTCTCTCTCGGCTTCTATAACCACCGCAGTCGGGAAACCCATGCACCCACGGAACGAAGCCTGATGTGCCTCGTGTTCGTCTAGGGTGTTCAGGATTCCCGAGGGCCTCTGTCAGCTCGTCCTTCTCTCTGTCGGGAATGAACGTCCCTTCCTGCGCTGCCTTGATTGCTGCCTGAAGCTTCTGGAAGGGTATTGCAAGTTGCTTGTCCGTCCAAACACACTCCCCTGTTTCTGGGTCCAAAGTTCCCCCAACCCCGAAGAACCAAGTCCTTGAACGATCTGGCCAGTGCAATGTCGCTGGTTGGACATTCTTAGCAAACAGGTCTTGCTCAGCTTTGTCCCACAACGGCCGGGCTTTGTAGTAGCCACCTGACCCCGTGTGATGGTGATACTTCTTCTTTGCAACATTTTTCTTGTTTGTCAGTGACCTTTTCTTACCATTCTCCGATTTCTTGTAGGCCACAAATTCGGGCCATTGATCTCTTATCTTCTCATATCGACCGATGAATACTGGAGTCTCCTCTTTCTCGACAAACTTTGTGTTCAACTCTTTCTTCCAGTTCCTGAATAGTTCTGCCATCTTCTTAAGAGCAAACGCCTTGACCTTTCGCTCTATAACTAGGTTATTCGGATCCTCCCCTCGCGGTAGGCTGAAATTTGTCATCAGCTCGGTCCAAAGATCATCTTTTAGTCTATCATGGACATAAGAAACTTCAGGGTCCTTATTATTCTTATTCCATTGCTGGGTGCTGATCGAGACATAGTCCCTAACAACAACTCCACACTGATGTACAAATGCGTCCTTGGTCCGCTTGGGAGCAATCGGTTGGCCATCTTTCGCGACTTCTGTGATCGTGAACCTTTCATCCGGGCGCAACCTTTTCTTCGGGCCTCGTCTCCTTACCTCGTCGGACTTAGCAACAGTTGAGGCTCCCTCCTCCATTCGGTCACCGGAGCCGTGATCATGATCTCCTTCCTCCGCCATTCGATCACCGGAGCCGTCATGATCTCCTTCCTCCTCCATTGTTGGATCACCGGAGCCGTCATCCTCTCCTTCCTGACCATCGGTGTCATTGAGATACGACAAGGGATCACCTCCGGCAAGGATTATATCCCCCAACAACTGTTCTTTTTCTAAGTCTCTGTGATCCATAGTTTATGCAAATATTACAACATGGCAATATACAAACATGAGATATGCAAATCAATACAAGGCAATGCAAGAATACGATCATATAATATCACTAATACATCATCGAATAGTATCGCTAATACATCATCGAATATTATCACTAATACATCTCGAATATTATTATATAATATCACTAATACAGATCTAGTTGACGTCTCGCGGCGCAGGCGGTGGACACCCAAAGAGAAGGAACTATGACAGGATCATAGCTCGGGTGAGATCCCTGAAGAACCTGCCAGGTATTGGAGAACCTGGTGTCCAACGCAGCCATGTAGCGTCGGACGTGCTCGTCCTCCTCGCTGACACGGCGACGTACCACCTCCACGGGGGCCGGATCCCTCTGCACCAACAGTGGTCCACGCGACCGCCACCAAAGAACCTCCGGGTCGACGACGGGACCCTCATTCCTCACCAAGCTGGGCGCCCCGGAAGGCAGCACCTCCCAGTGCCAGCCCGGCGGAGCCCAGTCCCGGACATGGCGCCTCTCAAGCAGGTGGTTGCCACCGAGTCGACGACGAGGATGCTGGCCGGGCATCATCGACTCAACGGCTACGCTATGCAACTAAACATTTAAACATCTAATTAAACATCATATCGCGTCACCGACGATCGTCGGGGACTCCTCGATATCGTCGGGGACTCTCCCTCACCGACGATCGTCGGGGGGTACTCTCCCTCACCGACGATCGTCGGGGGCTACTCTCCCTCACCGACGATCGTCGGGGACTCCCCGATATCGCGTCACCGACGACCGACGATAAAACAACTAAACATCTAAACAATAAAAACAACTAAACAATAAAAACAACTAAAACAACTAAATTAACTAAATTAACTACCGCTTTTGTATATCCTAAAACAACTAAAACAACTAAAATTAACTAAATTAACTAAACAACTAAATTAACTAAATCAACTAAAATAATAAAAACAACTAAAAACAACTAAACAATAAAAACAACTAAAACAACTAAATTAACTAAATTAACTACCACTTTTGTATATCCTAAAACAACTAAAATTAACTAAATTAACTAAACAACTAAATTAACTAAATCAACTAAACAGAGAGGAGGGGGGCCGGGAGCCTTACCGGCGAGGAGCGGCGACGGCGACGGAGCGACGGAGGAGACCGGCGAGGAGCGGCGACGGCGATGGAGCGACGGAGGAGACCGGCGAGGAGCGGCGATGGCGTCGGGTCGTTGCGGCGGCAGCGCAGGGCAGGGGCGGCGACGGCGGCAGCGCAGGGTAGGGGCGGCGTCAGGGCAGGGGCGGCATCGAGGGCGTCGGCGAGGGCGTCGACGGCGAGGTGGAGCAGCCTGACGGCGTCGACGGGGCAGAGGGCAGCGAGGGCATCGACGGCGAGCTCGGGCAGCCTGGCGGCGTCGATGTGCTCGGCGTCGTCGGGGGCAACTGCAGATGAAATCTGAAAAATTCCTAAGTCCCTGCTTATATAGCCCCCCCCTTAGTCCCGGTTGGTGGCTCCAACCGGGACGAAAGGCCCCCTTTCGTCCCGGTTGGTGCCACCAACCGGGACTAAAGGTCAATTTCAGCAGCCCAAAGGGCGGGAAGCAGAGACCTTTGGTCCCGGTTGGTGGCTCCAACCGGGACGAAAGGCCCCCTTTCGTCCCGGCTGGAGCCACCAACCGGGACCAAAGGCCTGTGCCTGGCACAGCCACGGTGCGGTTGTATGTTTAGTCCCACCTCGCCAAGCGAAGGGCGCCCGGACCTGTTTATAAGCCCCGTCGCGGCTGCAACGTTGAGCTCCTCTCTAAAGCAGGCCTGTGGGCCTAACCGACCTCTTTCTGCTCTGTGGGGCCTACTATGTGAAAAAGATGCGAATTTATAGAGAAAATTCAACCTAAATTCAAAGTGAATTTTCTCTATAAATTCGCAACTATTTTTACTTTTGCTATTTTTTATGTTATTTTTTTGCATATTAAAAGTTCTTAACAAAAAATACTTTATGAATATTCTTTTTGCTATTAAAGTTTTTAACAAAAATAACTTTGATAATTTTAGTTGCACAAATTTTATATAATACTAAGTTAAATAACTTTGATCGGACGAAAACACGTCTATTACAAAGGGATTTCAATTTTTTAAACATATTTTAACTCAAGACTTTTTCTGCATTCAATATGCACCATTCAAAGCCACATCATCACTTTTCAAACCTTTTCTGACTTCATTTGCTATTTTTCATGTATTTCATGATTTATTTTGAGCCAAAATGACCCTGAATTGAAAAGCACTGCAAATGAACTCTGAAATGGTTGAAAGTTGGCATGGTATCATAATTTCACCCACATAGCATGTGCTAAAAAGTTGAGAGGGTTACAGGAAAAACTGGATGCACTTCGTGTACAAACTGGACAATCTCTTTCGAAGTATCAGGGTTTTGGACGAAAACTCGTCTATTACAAAAGGATTTCAATTTTTAAACATATTTTAACTCAAGACTTTTTCTGCATTCAATATACACCATTCAAAGCCACATCATCACTTTTCAAACCTTTTCTGACTTCATTTGCTATTTTTCATGTATTTCATGATTTATTTTGAGCTAAAATGACCCTGAATTGAAAAGCACTGCAAATGAACTCTGAAAAGGTTGAAAGTTGGCATGGTATCATAATTTCACCCACATAGCATCTGCTAAAAAGTTGAGAGGGTTACGGGAGAAACTGGATGCACTTCGTGTACAAACTGGACAATCTATTTCAAAGTATCAGGGTTTTGGATGAAAACTCGTCTATTACAAAAGGATTTCAATTTTTAAATATATTTTAACTCAAGACTTTTTCTGCATTCAATATGCACTATTCAAAGCCACATCATCACTTTTCAACCCTTTTCTGACTTCATTTGCTATTTTTCATGCATTTCATGATTTATTTTGAGCTAAAATGACCCTGAATTGAAAAGCACTGTAAATGAACTCTGAAATGGTTGAAAGTTGGCATGGTATCATAATTTCACCCACATAGTATGTGCTAAAAATTTGAGAGGGTTACAGAAAAAACTGGATGCGCTTCGTGTACAAACTGGACAATCTCTTTCGAAGTATCAGGGTTTTGGACGAAAACTCGTCTATTACAAAAGGATTTCAATTTTTTAAAAATATTTGAACTCAAGACTTTTTCTGCATTCAATATGCACCATTCAAAGCCACATCATCACTTTTCAAACCTTTTCTGACTTCATTTGCTATTTTTCATGCATTTCATGATTTATTTTGAGCTAAAATGACCCTGAATTGAAAAGCACTGCAAATGAAATCTGAAATGGTTGAAAGTTGGCATGGTATCATAATTTCACCCACATAGCATGTGCTAAAAAGTTGAGAGGGTTACAGGAAAAACTGGATGCACTTCGTGTACAAACTGGACAATCTCTTTCGAAGTATCAGGGTTTCGGACGAAAACTCGTCTATTACAAAAGGATTTCAATTTTTTAAACATATTTGAACTCAAGACTTTTTCTGCATTCAATATGCACCATTCCAAGCCACATCATCACTTTTCAAACCTTTTCTGACTTCATTTGCTATTTTTCATGCATTTCATGATTTATTTTGAGCTAAAATGACCCTGAATTGAAAAGCACTGCAAATGAACTCTGAAATGGTTGAAAGTTGGCATGGTATCATCATTTCACCCACATAGCATGTGCTAAAAAGTTGAGAGGGTTACGGGAAAAACTGGATGCACTTCATGTACAAACTGGACAAACTCTTTTGAAGTATCAGGGTTTCAGACGAAAACTCATCTGTTACAGAATAGTTGTGGAGAGAAAGTCTTCACTTTTTCTTCGCGTGTGTCCCTTGCTTATTGCGCCGTAACCATGGATAATCTTCATTGTTTAACAGGGTGCTTGGGTCAGCCTTCACTTTGAAGGGAGGAATTTCATGAAACTTTTCATAATCTTCAGACATGCCTGTGTTGCCCTCCACTCCCACGATGGCTCTTTTCCCTTAAAGAACTATGTGGCGCTTTGGCTCATCGTATGATGTATTCGCTTCCTTTTCTTTTCTTTTTCTCGTTTTGGTAGACATGTCCTTCACATAGAAAACCTGCGCCACATCATTAGCTAGGACGAATGGTTCGTTTGTGTACCCAAGATTGTTCAGATCCACTGTTGTCATTCCGTACTGCGGGTCTACCTGTACCCCGCCTCCTGACAGATTGACCCATTTGCACCAAACACTAGTACAAAAGGGCCCATTTGTCCCGGTTCGTAAGGCCCATTTGTCCCGGTTCTGGAACCGGGACTAAAGGGTCGGGACTAAAGCCCAAAACCTTTAGTCCCGGTTCGCTTACAAACCGGGACCAAAGGCCCTCCACGTGGCCGCTGGGGGGAGCCCAGGCAGGAGGACCTTTAGTCCCGGTTGGTAACACCAACCGGGACCAAAAGGCAGGACCTTTAGTCCCGGTTGATAACACCAACCGGGACCAAAAGGCAGGACCTTTAGTCCCGGTTGGTAACACCAACCGGGACCAAAAGGCATCTGTCAGGAGCTGGGGTTTTTTTTTTTTTTGAAAGGGAGGGGGGTTAGGTGGTTTTGTAGGGTTAATTTAGGGGTTTCATATTGTGTTAGCTAGCTAATAGAGAGAAGTGTCCTCTTTTTCTCCGTGCTTGGTCGGCGCTAGCTACTATAGAGAGAACTCGACACGCTAGCTAGTAAGCAAATGAAGGAACCATTAAGTACATAAGATCATCATGAACATATACAGAGAGAAGTGATCGACCTCTCTTTCTCCGAGAGATTGGTCGAACAACAAGTTTTTGTATATCTATCCGACGCTACTACATATGTACAATATATAACATCCCTTACAACAATTTCAATTTCACATGGTATTCTCCTTGTTCAGGTATGACGTGGTCAAGAAAGAATCCCGCCAATTCCTCTTGAATTGCTCGTATGCGATCATGTGGTAGGAGTTCATCCCGCATCTGCCAGATCTAATTTAAAGAAGGGGTCAATACATATATATGAATGAAACTCAACACAATTGATGGTAATATATAAAATAAAATTGTGAATATTGTTTACGTACTTCAAATTGTTTCTCAGAGGAGGCCCGTTCAGAGGTATAGTAGCGAATGAACTCGCATACGTAGTATCCACATAAATGAGTGTTGGGTGCCTGCAACAAGCACTTTACGAGAATAGAGTTCAATCAAACTGATAAGCAAGCATGATAATGGTATTGATGAAACTAGAATCAATGAGAGATGCGCGGAACTAGCTAGTACTACTTACTTTGGGGTGTGTAAATCGCAGCTCCTTCTTCAGACCCGGAACCTTAGCGGTGAACGTTTTCCAAACCCTGGCAGGCAAAGAAAATGATTACTTGATATCAGGAAATGAACGAAAGTTGCCGATATGGTCCCGGTATTGATTGAACTTACTTCTAGAGCATTGCAGTCATGTCCGCATAATACTTGGGATCTTTACGGAGCGAGTCTAAGACAGTTACTAATGCCCCGTCAAGGTTAATGGATAGCAGAATATAGTGGAAGCTGCGCACGCATAACTCATCAATTACATTACTTAACCACGAGTAAGCGGAACCGAATATGCAGAAGACAGTAACACTCACTTGAAGTTGTAAGGAAAGAGTATTTCCCTTTTGTTTTGATGTTTAAGGAACGTTTGTAGTAAGTTGTTCTCGGTATCTTCAGCCGCCTTTCGTACCGACCATTCATTTACGGTATTTGGGCTAATGAACCCAACGTCGAAGATTCCTATTTTTTGGCATTCGACCATCTTCAATCTGCATAATATAGTGAGGATAATTATATATACATGCAATGAACGAGCTGAGCTAGAGACTTAATTATAGAAGTAATACTTACAGACAGTAATAAGTCATGAGTTGTTTGTCGAGGGCCTTTTGATTGTATAATTGAAATAACTCCACAAATTCAATAGGCAGCAGGTCGACTCCAGGGAAGTCATGCTCTTTTTTAATTCCGACTAACAAACTGTCTTTCCCAGACTTCCTGCAGGTTTCCATGTACCAGTCATGCAATTTTTGCATCATCGTTGTTAGATGAGGATGATCAGGTTTGACGAGAGGCTTCCTGTGCTCGTATCTAAAGACGTCTACTACCTCAGCCGTTTCAAACTGTACATCATTGGGCAGGTAATCATCAAGAGTGGTACCGGGCAGTAGCACCGGATGATTAGCGATATCGCTAGACACCTTGAGCGGGGGGCACGATTGCTTCTCCTGTTCGCCGAGCTGGGGAATTGTTTTCCCACTTCTTCGTTTTTTCGCTCTTGCAGCACTGGAAGTACTTCCCGACTGCTGTGCTTTAGCATGTGTCTTAGTAATTATGCGGTCATAGTTGGAATCCGGCGGAGGCGGTGGTGGTCGCTTCAGGGCATCGATAGTGCGCTTCACTTTCACCGGATCTAGCTTCTCCTTCGGAGGTGGAGTTTTCTTTGCAAAATGGTCCCTCACTTCGGCACGACATATGTCCTCGTTTTCCTGCTCGGTCCTCTCATATGGTAACTTTTCCACAGGCTTGAGACATGGACCGTATCTGAATTGCCTCCCGCCTCTGCTTGTACTGCTAGCCGCCAGAGCGGCGGCGTCTCTCTTCCGTCGTTGCTGAGGAGGCGGAGAAGGAGACGGAGTGCTCCGACGCGCCGGAGTAGGCGAAGGAGGAGGCGGAGTGCCCTCACGCGTCGGAGGAGCCGGAGAAGGAGGCGGAGTGCCCTGATCACTCGCCGGAGGAGGAGGAGGAGGAGGAGGCGGAGTGCCCTAACTCGCCGGAGGAGGAGGAGGAGGCGGAGGCGTCCAGTTTGGAAGCTTGATGTACTCCTTCTGCCATAGACATGTACTCCTCAGAGCACGAACCAGCTGATTCTCCCCTTCACCTGTAGAGTGGTAAAGCTCGAGCTCCTCAAATCCCTCCATTACTTCATCCACCATCACAACAGCATAGCCATGTGGAATCGTAAGGCAGTGAAAAGTTCCGTTGGGTTGAGGAGGTGCAACAGAGCCGAGAGCCGCCTTGAAAGTGAGGTTATGGCATTTCGTCATAAGCTCGCAATTTTGAGCCTCCGTGATAGTATCCACGGGGTAGATAGGCTCCGTGAAGTCAGTCTGAATGGGCTCCGTGGAAGCCACGCTGCTTCTCCGCTGAGATGGCGGGGTAGCTTCTGGGGTAGCTTCGTGCCGCTGAGATAGTTGGCCGGCAGCTCGCTGGCTCTCTGCTTCCTCTAGCTTTTGTAGTCTTGCACTCATCTTCTGCATGTCGTTCAGCTCCGCTTTCCTCTTTCTCTCCCGGCTTTTGTAACCGCCTGCATCGGGAAACCCAAACTTCCACGGAACGGAGCCTGGTGTGCCTCGTGTTCGTCCAGGGTGCTCAGCATTCCCTAGGGCCTCAGTCAGCTCGTCCTTCTCTCTGTCGGGAATGAACGTCCCTTCCTGCGCTGCGGTGATATACTTCTGAAGCTTCGTGACGGGTATTGCAAGTTGCTCGTCCGTCCAACGGCACTTCCCTGTTTCAGGGTCCAAAGTTCCCCCAACCCCGAAGAACCAAGTCCTTGAACGGTCTGGCCAGTTCAATGTCTCTGGTTCGACCCCTTTAGCAATCAGGTCATTCTCAGCTTTGTCCCACAACGGCCGGGCTTTGAGGTAGCCACCTAACCCCGTGTGATGGTGATACTGCTTCTTTGCAGCGTTGTTCTTGTTTGTCTCTGACATTTTCTTACTCTTGTCTGATGTCTTGTAGGCCACCAATGCGGGCCAGTGATCTCTTATCTTCTCAAATCGGCCGATGAATTCTGGAGTCTCACCTTTGTCGACAAACTTTGATTTCAACTCCTTCTTCCACCTCCTGAATAGATCTGCCATCTTCTTAAGAGCACACGCCTTGACCAGTGGCTCTATAACGGGCTTATTCGGATCCTCCTCTGCGGTAGGGTGAAATTTGCCTTCAGCAAGGTCCAAAGATCATCTTTCTGTCTATCGGTGACATAATCACCTTCAGGGGCGCCGTCCTTAGGCTTATTCCATTGCTTGATGCTGATCGGGATGTTGTCCCTAACAATAGCTCCGCACTGAGCAGAAAATGCGTCCTTGGTCCGCTTGGGTTCAATCGGTAGGCCATCGTCCGCGAGTGCTGTGATCGTGAACCTTTCATCCTTGCGCAACCTCTTCTTCGGGCCTCGTCTCGTTACCGAAGTTTGGCTCGATCCGGAGGGCTATAAAAGAAGAAAGAAGAGTTAATATATATATGTACATACCAAAACAATTAATGCATCAATTAGCTAGTCAGCACCTCCGGAGCCATCATGATCATGTCACCGGAGCCATCATGATCATGTCCTTCCTCCTCCATTGTTCCATCGGTGTCGTCGAGAAACGACAAGACAGCATCACCTCCGGCGAGGATTATCTCCCCCAACAACTGTTCTTGTTCCAAGTCTCTTTGATCCATAGTTTCTACAAATATAGAAGAATATATATATAGATGAGATCAGAAAAAAATTGGATCAACTTGTGCACATCCATAATGGGGGTATTCTTGATAAATCTATGTTACCGGAGTTATCTATGTTACCGGAGGGGGTAGATGACAACGACGCTCACCCCTCATGTCATGTCCGATGTCCCTCCTCATGTCGAAGTTATCGGGGAGGGGGTAGACGACAACGACGCTCACCCCTCATGTCCGACGTCCCCCCTCATGTCGAAGTTATCGGGGAGGGGGTACAGGTGGCCTCGAGAGTTGGTCGGGCGAGCGGACCGGGAGTAAGTAACTTTTAACTCATTTTAACCTTTAAGGAATTTAATTAACAAAATGGCGCCATTAGGAATGTGCAAAAAATGGTCCATATTTTTCCTGATCTCATTTACCCTTCTATATGTCACGTTGTCTAGTGTCAAATGATTCAAGAAAACCATGGCTTCATCATTAGCCGGAAGTAACCGGCGCATAATGGTACGAAGCTCTCCAAAATTGTTTTGGAACGGAGTCCCGGATAGGAAAATTAATTAGCTTTTTGGTACGAAGTTCAGCAAGAGCCTTCCGAATATCGCTATTTGGACGGCCTTTGCTGAAATTCGTACCAAAAAGTGAATTATTCTATCCGGAACTCCGTTCCAAAACAACTTTGAAGAGCTTCGTAGCTTCATACGCATGTTACTTCCGGCTAATGATGAAGCCATGGATTTATTCAATACTTTCACAGACAATGTGACATATAGAAGAATATATATATATAGATGAGATCAGACAAAAATTGGATCAACTTGTGCACATCCATAATGGGGGCATTCTTGATAAATCTATGTCAAAATTCAAACTTTGACATATGATCAAACTTTAATATATGATCAAATGTTGCATATGTCAAAATTCAAACTTTGACATATGATCAAACTTTGATATATGTCCACCGCGATATAAAATGATACATAGACTTGTTCGGGCGAGAGGGGGTTGATCGACGTCCCCCCTCATGTCGAAGTTACCGGAGTTTTCTTCTAGTGGTTTGGGTGGCCTCAAGAGATTGTCGGGTAGGGGCGGGAGGGGGTGAGATCGACAACGCTTTTTTCTAGGGTTTGGGTGGCCTCGAGAGTTGGTCGCTCGGTATATCGAGAGGGGGGTGAACATTTTACCTTAGTAACTTAGAAAAAAAATGTTATCGGGGAGGGGGTATAACGACAACGCTTTTTTTCTAGGGTTTGGGTGGCCTCGAGAGTTGGTCGCCCGGTATATCGAGAGGGGCTTGAACATTTTACCTTAGTAACTTAGGAAAAAAATGTTATCGGGGAGGGGGTATATCGACCCACCCTCATGTCGAAGTTATCGGGGAGGGGGTATATCGACAACGACATACATACATGGAAAAAAATGCTATCCATCTATACATACATAGCCACATACATATATACATGGAAAAAAAATGCTATGAAAAAATACATATATGAACAAAAAAATGCTATGAATAAAAATAATTAATACAGAGATGAACAAAAAAAATACATATATGAACAAAAAAATGCTCTGAACAAAAAAAATTAATACATATATGAACATCCATACATACATATAGCCACATACATATATACATTATATATATATGAACAAAAAATTCATCATATAAAAAATGAACAAAAAAATGATATGAACAGAGCCGGGGCGGCGGCGGCTCACAGCGGGGGCGGCCGGCGAGGGCGACGGTGGGAGCGGCGAGGGCGTCGGCGACGGCGACGGTGGGGGCGGGCCGGGGCAGGGGGGTGGCCGGGTGCGCTCGGGGGCGGCTGACGGTGTCGGCTGGCGAGGGCGACGGCAGGGGCGGCGCCCGAGGGAGCCGGCGACGGCGTCGGCTGGCGAGGGCGACGGCGGGGGCAGCGCACGAGGGAGCCGGCGACGACGGCGATGGTGGGGGCGGGTCGGGGCGCAGGGTCACGGCCGGGCGCACTCGGGGGTGACGGACGGCGACGGCGTGGGCGGCGGACGGCGTCGGTGTGGGCTCGGGGGCGGGGCAGGGGCACGGGCGACGGCGACGGCGTCGGGGCAGCCTGGCGGCGTCGAGGAGGTCGGCGTCGTCGGGGGGAACTGCGAGATGAAAATGAAAATTTTCACAAGTCCTGCTTATATACACAGAGCATTGGTCCCGGTTGGTGTCTCCAACCGGGACTAATGCACTCCTTTAGTCCCGGTTGGTGCCACCAACCGGGACCAAAGGTCTCTTTTCAGCAGCCCAAAGGGCGGGAAACAGGGACCTTTGGTCCCTGTTGGTGAATACAACCGGGACTAAAGGGTGGCATTGGTCCCGGTTGGTGCCACCAACCGGGACCAAAGGTGGGCATTGGTCCCGGTTGGTGCCACCAACCGGGACTAAAGGGTGGTGCTGCCCGGGGCCAAAAGTTTAGTCCCACCTCGCTAGCTGAGAGGGCTCGAGAGTGGTTTATAAGCGCTGCTGCGCCAGCCCTCTCGAGCTCCTCTCAACAGCAGGCTTACGGGCCTAATCGCACACACCTCTGCCTGTGGACCTTGTGGGCCTTCTGCGGGCCTGAATCCTGGCCCAACTAGATGGTTGGGTTTCTAGTCGTATTCAGGCCGTGGTGGCCCACTAGGTGGCATTTTTTTAAATTTTTTTTCTACTTTTTTTGTTTTCTTTTTTGCTTTATTTATTTTCTTTTGTTTCTACTTACAGTTTTTCAATGATTCTTTTTGCTTTTAGGTCACAAAAATTATAAACTTTCTGTTAGTGCCATTAGTTTCCAAATTTGAATAGTTTAAATTTGAATTCTTTTAAATTGGTGTGAATCACTAGTTTGTGAATAACTTTACTATAAAAATAGATTTTTGAGTGATTCTTTTTCCTGCTATTTAATATTACTGTGTTTTATCATTATATTCAATTTGGTAATTTTTAGGTAATTTTAAATGTCTGTTTTAACCAAAAACAGATTTTGTTATTTTAGTTTGCTATTAAAGTTTCTAAAAAAATTCTTTATGAAAATTCTTTTTGCTATTAATGTTTTGAACAAAAAATACTTTGATAACTTTAGTTGCATAAATTTTATATAATTTTAGTTTCATAAATACTAGAGGTTTATAAAATATTTTTAGTTGATTCCTTTTGCTATTAGAGTTTTATAAAAGCTTTTTAGTTGATTCTTTTTGCTATTGAAGAATATTATAGTTTTATTTTAGTTGATCATAACAGAATTTTTTAATTAATTATTTTTAGTTCATTATTTTTGCTATTAGAGTTTCATAAAGGTTTTCTAGTTCATTCTTTTTGCTATTAGTTCATTCTTTGAGCTAAATGACCCTGAAATTGAAAAGCACTTCAAATGAACTCTGAAAAGGTTGAAAGTTGGCATGGTATCATCATTACACCCACATAGCATGTTCTAAAAAGTTCAGAGGGTTACGGCAAAAACTGGATGCACTTCATGTACAAAATGGACAATCTCTTTCGAAGAATCAGGGTTTCGGACGAAAACTCATCTGTTACAAAGGGATTTCATTTTTTTGAACTTATTTGAACTCCAGACTTTTTGTGTGTTCAAAATGCACCATTCAAAGCCACATCATCAATTTTTAACCCTTTCTGGCTTCATTTCCTATTTTTCATGCATTTACTGATTTTTTTAAGCTAAATGACCCTGAAATTGAAAAGCACTACAAATGAACTCTGAACAGGTTGAAAGTTGGCATGGTATCATCATTTCACCCACATAGCATGTGCTAAAAAGTTGAGAGGGTTACGGCAAAAACTGGATGCACTTCGTGTACAAAACGAACAATCTCTTTCGAAGTATCAGGGTTTCGGACGAAAACTCATCTGTTACAAAAGGCATTTAATTTCTTCACATGTAACTGCAATGATATAGTTGTGGAGAGAAAGTCTTCACTTTTTCTTCGCTTGTGTCCTTTGCTTATTGCGCCATAACCATGGATAATCTTCATCGTTTAACAGGGTGCTTGGGTCAGCCTTGACTTTGAAGGGAGGAATTTCATGAAACTTTTCATAATCTTCAGACATGTCTGTCTTGCCCTCCAATCCCACGATGTCTCTTTTTCCTGAAAGAACTATGTGGCACTTTGGCTCATCGTATGATGTATTCGCTTCCTTATCTTTTCTTTTTCTCGGTTTGGTAGACATGTCCTTCACATAGAAAACCTGCGCCACATCATTGGCTAGGACGAATGGTTCGTCTGTGTACCCAAGATTGTTGAAATCCACTATTGTCATTCCGTACTGTGGGTCTACCTGTACCCCGCCTCCTGACAGATTGACCCATTTGCACTGAAACAAAGGGACCTTGAAATCATGTCCATAGTCAAGTTCCCATATGTCCACTATGTAACCATAATATGTGTCCTTTCCCCTCTTGGTTGCTGCATGAAAGCGGACACCGCTGTTTTGGTTGGTGCTCTTTTGATCTTGGGCGATCGTGTAAAATGTATTCCCATTTATCTCGTACCCTTTGTAAGTCAATACAGTCGAAGATGGTCCCCTGGCCAACGAGTACAGCTCATCAGAAACAGTGTTGTCACCCATGAGACGTGTTTGCAACCAACTGCCGAAAGTCCTGATGTGTTCATATGTAATCCAGTCGTCACACTGCTCCGGGTGTTTGGAGCGCAGAATATTCTTGTGTTCATCGACATACGGGGTCACCAAGGTAGAATTCTGTAGAACTGTGTAGTGTGCTTGAGACCAAGAATGCCCGTCCCTACATATTATTGAGTCCACTCCTAGCGTGCCTTTTCCAGTCAGTCTCCCCTCATACCGCGATTGAGGGAGACCAATCTTCTTAAGGTCAGGAATGAAGTCAACACAAAACCCAATGACATCCTCTGTTTGATGGCCCATGGAGATGCTTGCTTCTGGCCTAGCGCGGTTACGAACATATTTCTTTAAGACTCCCATGAACCTCTCAAAGGGGAACATATTGTGTAGAAATACAGGGCCCAGAACGACAATCTCGTCGACTAGATGAACTAGGACGTGCGTCATAATATTGAAGAAATATGGTGGGAACACCAGCTCGAAACTAACAAGACATTGCACCAAATCACTCCTTAACCTTGACAGGATTTCTGGATCGATCACCTTCTGAGAGATTGCATTGAGGAATGCACATAGCTTCACAATGGCTAATCGAACGTTTTCCGGTAGAAGCCCCCTCAATGCAACCGGAAGCAGTTGCGTCATAATCACGTGGCAGTCATGAGACTTTAGGTTCTGGAACTTTTTCTCTGCCATATTTATTATTCCCTTTATATTCGACGAGAAGCCAGACGGGACCTTCATACTGAGCAGGCATTCAAAGAAGATTTCCTTCTCTTCTTTGGTAAGAGCGTAGCTGGCAGGACCTTCATACTGCTTTGGATGCATGCCGTCTTTTTCATGCACACGTTGCTGTTCCTCCCGTGCCTCCGGTGTATCTTTTGTCTTCCCATACACTCCCAAGAAGCCTAGCAGGTTCACGCAAAGATTCTTCGTCACGTGCATCACGTCGATTGCAGAGCGGACCTCTAGGTCTTTCCAATAGGGTAGGTCCCAAAATATAGATTTCTTCTTCCACATGGGTGCGCGTCCCGCATCGTCAGTCGGAACAGATAGTCCGCCAGGACCCTTTCCAAAGAGTACTTGTAAATCATTGACCATATCAAGTATGTGATCACCAGTACAGAGGGCGGGCTTCTTCCGGTGATCTGCCTCACCTTTGAAATGCTTTCCTTTCTTTCGACATTGATGGTTGGTCGGAAGAAATCGACGATGCCCCAGGTACACATTCTTCCTGCATTTGTCCAAATATATACTGTCGGTGTCATCTAAACAGTGTGTGCATGCGTGGTATCCCTTGTTTGTCTGTCCTGAAAGGTTACTGAGAGCAGGCCAATCGTTGATGGTTACAAACAGCAACGCATGTAGGTCAAATTCCTCCTGTTTGTGCTCATCCCACACACGTACACCTTCTCCATTCCACAGCTGTAAAAGTTCTTCAACTAATGGCCTTAGGTACACATCAATGTCATTGCCGGGTTGCTTAGGGCCTTGGATGAGCACTGGCATCATAAGGAACTTCCGCTTCATGCACAACCAAGGAGGAAGGTTATAGATACATAGAGTCACGGGCCAGGTGCTATGATTGCTGCTCTGCTCCCCAAAAGGATTAATGCCATCTGCACTTAAACCAAACCATACGTTCCTTGCGTCACCTGCAAAGTCCCCCCACCTTCTCTCGATTTTTCTCCACTGCGACCCGTCAGCGGGTGCTATCAACTTCCCGTCTTTCTTACGGTCTTCTTTGTGCCATCGCATCAACTTGGCATGCTCTTTGTTTCTGAACAGACGTTTCAGCCATGGTATTATAGGAGCATACCACATCACCTTGGCAGGAACCCTCTTCCTGGGGCGCTCGCCCTCAACATCACGAGGGTCATCTCGTCTGATCTTATACCGCAATGCACCGCATACCGGGCATGCGTTCAAATCCTCGTACTCACCGCGGTAGAGGATGCAGTCATTAGGGCATGCATGTATCTTCTGCACCTCCAATCCTAGAGGGCATAGAACCTTCTTTGCTTCGTACGTACTGCCGGGCAATTCGTTATCCTTTGGAAGCTTCTTCTTCATTATTTTCAGCAGTGAACTAAATCCCTTGTCAGATACACCATTGTCTGCCTTCCATTGCAGCAATTCCAGTGTGGTACCGAGCTTTCTGTTGTCATCTTCGCAATTTGGGTACAACCCTTTTTTGTGATCCTATCACATGCGATCGAACTTCAACTTCTCCCTTTCACTTTCACATTCTCTCTGTGCATCAACAATGACCCGGCGAAGATCATCATCGGGCACATCGTCTGGTTCCTCTTGATCTTCAGCTTCCCCCATTGCAGCATCACCGTATTCAGGGGGCGGGTAGTTGTCATCATCCTCTTCTTCTTCGTTGTCTTCCATCATAACCCCTCTTTCTCCGTGCTTGGTCCAAACATTATAGTGTGGCATAAAACCCTTCTCAAGCAGGTGGAAGTGAAGGGTTTTAGAGTTGGAGAAAGCCTTCGTATTCTCACAGACAGTACATGGACAATGCATAAAACCATTCTGCTTGTTTGCCTCAGCCGCTTCGAGAAAATTATGCAGGCCCTTAATATACTCGGAGGTGCGTCGGTCACCGTACATCCATTGCCGGTTCATCTGCGTGCGTTATATAGTTCTTATTATTGAACAACATATAACTCTCTAGAGCATCTAATTAAAACACACAAATAAGAATTTTTTTCTTTTAGAAAGAAGATAAGAAGAAGAGGCTAACCACGGTGTTGCCGGCGCCGAGATGGGCGCGGGCGATCGACGGCGGTGAGGACGGGGACGGGACAGGACGGACCGCCAAACCTAGACAAATCTTGAGGAAAATGGAGCTTGGACAAGGAGCTTCAAGAGGAGAAAGCTTAAGTGTGGCTCGGGCATTTCATCGAACACCTCATGTGCATAGGAGGTGAGCTAGAGCACCACAAAAGCTCTCCCACGGCCGGGCAAAAAAACAGAGCAATGCATTGCTCTGCTCGCGGGCGGGGGCTATATATAGGCCAACCATTGGTCCCGATTCCAGCCACAAACCGGGACCAATGGTTGTGGGCCAGGAGCGAGGCGCATTGGTCCCGGTTCGTGGCTGGAACCGGGACAAAAGGGGTCACCTTTAGTCCCGGTTCCAGCCACAAACCGGGACCAATGGTTGTGGGCCAGGAGCGAGGCACATTGGTCCCGGTTCGTGTCTGGAACCGGGACTAAAGGGTCCAGACGAACCGGGACCAATGCCCCACGAGGCCCGGCCGGCCCCCTGGCCTCACGAACCGGGACCGTTGATCCCATTGGTCCCGGTTCGTGACTGAACCGGGACTAATGGGCTGGCCCGGCCTGGACCAAAGCCCTGTTTTCTACTAGTGAAAACAATGGGACCTTAAAATCATGTCCATAGTCAAGTTCCCATATGTCCACTATGTAACCATAATATGTGTCCTTTCCCCTGTTGGTTGCTGCATCAAAGCGGACACCACTGTTTTGGTTGGTGCTCTTTTGATTTTGGGCGATCGTGTAAAATGTATTCCCATTTATCTCGTACCCTTTGTAAGTCAATACAGTCGAAGATGGTCCCCTGGCCAACGAGTACAGCTCATCTGCAACAGTGGTGTTACCCATGAGATGTGTTTGCAACCAACTGCCGAAAGTCCTGATGTGTTCACATGTAATCCAGTCGTCACACTGCTCCGGGTGTTTGGAGCGCAGAATATTCTTGTGTTCATTGACATACGGGGTCACCAAGGTAGAATTCTGTAGAACTGTGTAGTGTGCTTGAGACCAAAAATGCCCGTCCCTACATATTATTGAATTCGCTCCTAGCGTGCCTTTTCCAGTCAGTCTCCCCTCATACCGCGATTGAGGGAGACCAATCGGCTTAAGGTCAGGAATAAAGTCAACACAAAACCCAATGCTTTCCTCTGTTTGATGGCCCATGGAGATGCTTCCTTCTGGCCTAGCACGGTTACGAACATATTTCTTTAAGACTCCCATGAACCTCTCAAAGGGGAACATGTTGTGTAGAAATACAGGGCCCAGAATGCCAATCTCGTCGACTAGATGAACTAGGACGTGCATCATGATATTGAAGAAGGATGGTGGGAACACCAGCTCGAAACTGACAAGACATTGCACCAAATCACTCTTTAACCATGGTAGGATTTCTGGATCGATTACCTTCTGAGAGATTGCATTGAGGAATGCACATAGCTTCACAATGGCTAATCGAACGTTTTCCGGTAGAAGCCCCCTCAATGCAACCGGAAGCAGTTGCATCATAATCACATGGCAGTCATGAGACTTTAGGTTCTGGAACTTTTTCTCTGCCATATTTATTATTCCCTTTATATTCGACGAGAAGCCAGGCGGGACCTTCATACTGAGCAGGCATTCAAAGAAGATTTCCTTCTCTTCTTTGGTAAGAGCGTAGCTGGCAGGACCTTCATACTGCTTTGGATGCATGCCGTCTTTTTCGTGCACATGTTGCTGGTCCTCCCGTGCCTCCGGTGTATCTTTTGTCTTCCCATACACTCCCAAGATGCCTAGCAAGTTCACGCAAATATTCTTCGTCACGTGCATCACGTCGATTGCAGAGCGGACCTCTAGGTCTTTCCAATAGGGTAGGTCCCAAAATATAGATTTCTTCTTCCGCATGGGTGCGCGTCCCTCAACGTCATTCGGAACAGATAATCCGCCAGGATCCTTTCCAAAGATTACTTGTAAATCATTGACCATATCAAGTATGTGATCACCAGTACGGAGGGCGGGCTTCTTCCGGTGATCTGCCTCACCTTTGAAATGCTTTCCTTTCTTTCGACATTGATGGTTGGTCGGAAGAAATCGACGATGCCCCAGGTACACATTCTTCCTGCATTTGTCCAAATATATACTTTCGGTGTCATCTAAACAGTGCGTGCATGCGTGGTACCCCTTGTTTGTCTGTCCTGAAAGGTTACTGAGAGCAGGCCAATCATTGATGGTTACAAACAGCAATGCTCGTAGGTCAAATTTCTCTTATGCATGCTCATCCCACACACGTACACCTTTTCCATTCCACGGTTGTAAAAGTTCATCAACTAATGGCCTTAGGTACACATCAATGTCATTGCCGGGTTGCTTAGGGCCTTGGATGAGCACTGGCATCATAATGAACTTCCGCTTCATGCACAACCAAGGAGGAAGGTTATACATACATAGAGTCACAGGCCATGTGCTATGCTTGCTGCTCTGCTAACCAAAAGGATTAACGCCATCTGCACTTAAACCAAACCATACGTTCCTTGGTTCACCTGTAAAGTCCCCCCACTTTCTCTCGATCTTTCTCCACTGTGACCCATCACCGGGTGCTCTCAACTTCCCGTCTTTCTTACGGTCTTCCTTGTGCCATCGCATCAACTTGGCATGCTCTTTGTTTCTGAACAAATGTTTCAACCGTGGTATTATAGGAGCATACCACATCACCTTGGCAGGAACCCTCTTCCCGGTGTGCTGGCCCTCAACATCACCAGGGTCATCTCGTCTGATCTTATACCGCAATGCACAGCATACCGGGCATGCGTTCAAATCCTTGTACGCACCGCGGTAGACGATGCAGTCATTAGGGCATGCATGTATCTTTTGCACCTCCAATCCTAGAGGGCATATAACCTTCTTTGCTTCATACGTACTGTCGGGCAATTCGTTATCCTTTGGAAGCTTCTTCTTCATTATTTTCAGTAGCGAACCAAATCCCTTGTCAGATACACCATTGTCTGCCTTCCATTGCAGCAATTCTAGTGTGGTACCGAGCTTTGTGTTGTCATCTTCGCAATTTGGGTACAACCCTTTTTTGTGATCCTCTAACATGCGATCGAACTTCAACTTCTCCCTTTCACTTTGGCATTGTCTCTTTGCATCAACAATGACCCGACGAAGATCATCATCGGGCACATCATCTTGTTCCTCTTGATCTTCAGCTTCCCCCATTGCAGCATCACCGTATTCAGGGGGCGGATAGTTGTCATCATCCTCTTCTTCTTCGTTGTCTTCCATCATAACCCCTCTTTCTCCGTGCTTGGTCCAAACATTATAGTGTGGCATGAAACCCTTCTCAAGCAGGTGGACGTGAAGGGTTTTTGAGTTAGGGTAATCCTTCGTATTCCCATAGATAGTACATGGACAATACATAAAACCATTCTGCTTGTTTGCCTCAGCCACTTCGAGAAAATTATGCAGGCCCTTAATGTACTCGGAGGTGCGTCGGTCACCGTACATCCATTGCCGGTTCATCTGCATGCATTATATAATTAAGTGTATCAAAAACCATTACAAAACATCATGAATAGAGAAGTGACCAAATTAATAGAAGTTCATCATCACATTAAAAACAAAGTACAGTAGTGACCAAAATAAATACATAAAGTTCATACATAGTTCTCATTGAACAACATATAGCTCTCTAGAGCATCTAATTAAAACATACATTGAAACTATGTAAAACATTTAAATGCAACAACAAATGCGATCATAACCGCAACTAAGGTACCAATTGATCCAACGGCATAATGATACCAAGCCTCAGTATGAATGGCATATTTTCTAATCTTTCTAATCTTCAAGCGCATTGCATCCATCTTGATCTTGTGATCTTCGACGACATCGGCAACATGCAACTCCAATTCCCTCTTCTCCTCCTCAATTCTTTTCAATTTTTTCTTCAAGTAATTGTTTTCTTTTTCAACTAAATTTAACCTCTCGACAAGAGGGTCGGTTCGAATTTCCGGTTCACATACCTCCTAGATAAAAACATCTATGTCACGTTGGTCGGCATAATTGTCATAAACACTAAATGAAACAAATAGTTATAAAAGATAATATACCACATCCGAATCATAGACAGGACGAGGGCCGACGGGGGCGGATACCAAAACCATGGCACTATATAATAACAAACAATAATAAAAGTAAGAAAATTGTACAAGTATCTATCTAAATCATACAAGTAGGAATTTTTTTTCTTTTAGAAAGAAGATAAGAACAAGAGGCTCACCACGGTGGTGCCGGCGACGAGATCGGCGCGGGCGATCGACGGCGGTGAGGACGGGGATGGGATAGGACGGACCGCCAAACCTAGACAAATCTTGAGGAAAATGGAGCTTGGAGGTCGAGCTTGGAGAGGAGAAAGCTTAAGTGTGGCTCGGGCATTTCATCGAACACCTCATGTGCATAGGAGGTGAGATCTAGAGCAACACACACCTGCACATGCCGGCCGGCCAAAAAACAGAGTGAGCGGGCAGGGGCAGGGGTATATATAGGCTTATCTTTAGTCCCGGTTGGTGGCTAGAACTGGGACAGAAGACCGACCTTTGGTTCCGATTCCAGCCACCAACCGGGACTAAAGGTGTTGGGCCAGGAGCGAGGCCCATTGGTCCCGGTTCGTGTCTGGAACCGGGACCAAAAGTGTCAGACGAACCGGGACCAATGGCCCCCGAGGCCCGGCCAGCGCCCTGGCCTCATGAACCGGGACTGGTGCACCCTTTGGTCCCGGTTCGTAAGTGAACCGGGATTAATGCCCTTATCCTGGCCTCAACCAAAGCCCTGTTTTCTACTAGTGGTAACACTTGGAGACGAATACCCGAAAGTATCCAACTTGGGGTTTGTTACCGGTGAGTAGCTCGTATGCCGTTTTACCGAGAAGCTTGTGAAGATAGAGTCAGTTTGTGGCATGACAAGCTGTTTCCACGGCTTCCGCACAAAGGTGTCTTGGCGTCTTGTATTCGTCTAGCATCGTTCTTGCCATCTCAATAAGAGTTTGGTTCTTACTCTCAACAACTCCATTTTGTTGAGGCGTGTACGTAGCCGAGAACTCATGTAGAATCCCTTCTTCGTCAAGAAAGGTGTCTACATTTGTGTTCTTGAACTCCGATCCGTTGTCGCTCCGAACTTTCTTGATCTTCACTTCAAACTGATTTTGGGATTTGCGAGCGAAGTTCTTGAAGATCTTTTGTACCTGCGACGTATCATCGAGAAAGAATACCCACGTAAATTTGGAAAAATCATCAACTATAACTAGACCAAAGGAATTTCCACCGAGGCTCTTGTAAGCATTGGGACCAAAAAGATCCATATGAAGCAACTCGAGTGGTCTCCTAGTAGTCATGATATTCTTTATGGGATGACTTCCACCTACTTGTTTTCCGGCTTGACAAGCACTACAAAGTCTATCTTTGTCAAAGATAACATCTTTAACACCAAGAATATGATCACCTTTGATAAGCTTGTCTAGATTACGCATACCAACATGTCCTAGTCTTCTATGCCAAAGCCAACCTTTAGAAGATTTTGCAATAAGACAAGTACAAGGTTTGGATCTCCTAGTGAAATCGACAATATATAGATCACCTCTACGGAAACCGGTAAAGACCATGTTATGATTATCTTGACGAAACACTTGGCAATCTACTTTGGTAAATAGCACATTAAAACCGAAGTCGGCAAGTCTAGATACGGAAAGAAGATTGTAGCCAAGGGATTCAACAAGCATGAAGTTTTGAATAGAGCTATCATGGGATATGGTCACCTTACCAAGACCAAGTACCTTACCCTTGGAGTTGTCTCCAAAAGTTACATACCTTCGCGGTTCATGGTTTGGTGTGATCTCTTCAAACATGTCTCTGTCTCCGGTCATATGATCGGTGCATCCACTATCGAGAATCCACTCTTTTCCTCCGGACATGTAATCCTTGAAGTTTGCCATGAGACTTAGATTCTTCATTGTCTTCTCATACTCGATGTCTAACAACTCATCTTCATCATAGTAGCCATGTTCCATATTGTCATCATCAAATGGGAAAACCTCGTCATAAGAAACAAGAGATTCATTAGGGTTGTGATCATGACAATGTTCAAGATTATGAATGCGAATGGCTTCAACAATGATGTTGTTGATAGTTATGACATCTCCTTTAGCACGCATGAGGTCTCTAAGCTCAAATATATAGTCATCAAACTTAGGATCACTAGGCATCATTTTGTGAAAGACAATAGTTTTATGAAGAATTTCATCAAGATTACTTAGTGAATAATTTGGATATAGTTTCTCCAAATCACTCCACAAAGTATAGGCACATTCAAAATTCTTCATTTGATTAAGCACAATTCTAGGCAATCCTCTAATGATAAGATTAATAGTTCTAAGATTGCATAGCATATCAATTTCCTCTTCGTGTGTGGGATTTAAAGGATCAATGGGAGGTACATAGGGGCTCTTAACATACTTGCTTAAATGAAATTCATCGAATAGTTCAAGCATCTTATATTTCCATTGACTATAGTACTCCCCATCGAGAACGGGCACTCTACAACTAATACTACCCAAACTAGACACATCCATCTTCCTCCACGGTGATGAAACCGAAGCTATGGAGACCAAAGCTCTGATACCAATTGAAGGGATCGATAGAAGAGACGTCTACAGGGGTGACGTGGCTTGAGACTGCGTCGGTATTTCCCCAAAGAGGAAGGGATGATGCAGCACATCGACGGTAAGTATTTCCCTCAGTTATGAAACCAAGGTATCGAACCAGTAGGAGGATCACCGCCACCCACTAAGCAGCACATGCACACAAATAACAAATACTTGCAACCCGACGCGAAAGAGAGGTTGTCAACCTCTCTACGGTAAAAAGATAGATTAGGATATGATAGATAGGAGAGATAGATCTCTCAAGAATACAAAATAAAAAGAGCAAATAAAAAGTGCAGCAATATATTATTGGGTTTTTTGGTATAGTAGATCTGAAAACAAAGAGGCAAAAAAATAGATCGGAAAGCAATATGTTGGAAAAGTAGACTCGGGGGCCGTAGGTTTCACTAGTGGCTTCTCTCATGAGTATAGCACATGGTGGGTGAACAAATTACTGTTGCGCAATTGATAGAAGATCAAATAATCATGACGATATCCAAGGCGATGATCATTATATAGGCATCACGTCCAAGATAAGTAGACCGACTCCTGCCTGCATCTACCACTATTACTCCACACCTCGACTGCTATCCGGCATGCATCTAGTGTATTAAGTTCATGGAAAAATGGAGTAATGCAATAAGAATGATTACATGATGTAGACAAGATCTATTCATGTAGGAATAGACCCCATCTTGTTATCATTAATGGCAACGACACATGCATGCCTTGTTGCCCCTTCTGTCACTGGGAAAGGACACCGCAAGATCGAACCCATCACAAAGCACCTCTTCCCATGGCAAGAAAAAGCGATCTAGTCGTCCTAACTAAACCAAAGATTCGAAGAAGAAATACGAGGCTATAAGTAATCATGCATATAAGAGATCAAAGAAGACTCAAATAATATTCATGGATAGAAACTGATCATGAACTCAAAATTCATCGGATCCCAACAAACACACCGCAAAAGTTTACATCAAATAGATCTCCAAGAGACCATTGTATTGAGAATCAAAAGAGAGAGAGAGAGAGACATCTAGCTACTGCCTACGGACCCGTAGGTCTATGGTGGACTACTCACGCATCATCGGAGAGGCACCTATGAAGAAGATGAACCCCTCCGTGATGGTGTTAGATTGGATCTTGAGGCTCTGGAACTTGCGGCGGCTGGATGTGTTTTTCGTGAACTCCCCTAGGGTTTTCTGAATATTTGGGTATTTATAGGCATCATAGGCGGTGGAGAGGCGTCCCGAGGTGGGCACAACCCACCAGGGCGCGCCAGGGGGCCTGGGGCGCGCCCTGGTGTCTTGTGCCCTCCTCGGCCTTCTTCTCCGGCACTTCTTTGGCCCACTGGGTGTCTTGTGGCCGAAAAAAAATCTCCAAAAAGTTTCGTCGCGATTGGACTCCGTTTGGTACTGATATTCTGTGAAGTAAAAAAACAAACAAAAACAACAACTGGCACTTTGGCACTATGTCAATAGGTTAGTCCCAAAAATTGATATAAAATAGCTATAAAGTGATTGTAAAACATCCAAGAATGATAATATAACAGCATGGAACAAGCAAAAATGATAGATACGTTGGAGACGTATCAAGGGGGGGGGGGTGAATAGACTACTTGCAAGAATTAAAGCCCAACCTTTTTCCAAGTTAATTGGTGGACAGTTTTAGCAATTATAACAAGTCTAATGCACCCTACACATGCTAGTCAACAAGTATGGCAGCGGAAAGTAAGACAAGCACATGTAAGAGAGAGTAGAGATAGGAAGATCAAACGCAATTTGGAGACGCGAGGATTTTTCCCGTGGTTCCGATAGGTGGCGCTATCGTACATCCATGTTTATGGAGTCTTCAACCCACGGAGGGTAACGGTCGCGAGAGTCCACGGAGGGCTCCACCCATAAGGGTCCACGAAGTAGCTGTTGGGGAACATTGCATGGGAAACAAAAATTTTCCTACGCACACACAAGATCTATCCATGGTGATGAGCATCTACGAGAGGGAGAGTGAATCTACATACCCTTGTAGATCGCTAAGCGGAAGCGTTTAAGAAACGCGGTTGATGTAGTCGAACGTCTTCGCGATCCAAATCGCAAGTCGTCCCTCGATCCGATCACGAACTAGCGCCGAACGGACGGCACCTCCGCGTTCAACACACGTACGGCTTGATGACGCCTTCACCTCCTCGATCCAGCGAGCGATGGTGAAGTAGTGGTTGAGTTCCAGCAGCACGACGGCGTGGTGATGGTGGTGAGGAACAATCTCTGCAGGGCTTCGCCAAGCGCTACGGAGATTATGACGGAGGAACTAGAGGGTTAGGGTTGCCGCACACGGCTTGGGGAAATCTTGATGTGTCCCGTGTGCTAGCCCTGCCCCTCTATTTATATGTTGAGCCTTGGGGTCTAAACTTGGAGTAAAAGCCTCCTCCAGGTCGGTTTTGCCCGCACAAGGTCGGTTTGGCCCGCAGGGAAAGAGTCCAACTCGGACCCCTGCCGAATCGTGCACAGCCGCACACAAGCGGTAGTACCGCTTCACACAAGCGGTAGTATCGCTTGGGCGGTAGTACCGCTTCACACAAGCGGTAGTACCGCTCGGGCGGTAGTACCACTTCACACAAGCGGTAGTACCGCTTACGCGGCAGCAAAACTACTTTTTGCACTTTCCAATACCTCGTGGGCTTTATCCCTTTGACCCATATAAAGTGTTGCTGCACCCGAACACTTCGGTAAACATCCGGAACCCCTTCCGGTGAACTCCGGAACCCTTCCGGAGATCAAAACACTATTATCACATATATCAATCTTTACCTCCGGACTATTCCGGAGATACTCGTCATGTCCGGGATCTTATCCGGGACTCCGAACAACTTTCGGTCACCAACATAATAACTCAATTATACTAATCGTCACCAAACGTTAAGTGTGTAGACCCTGCGGGTTCGAGAACTATGTAGACATGACCGAGACACCTCTACGGCCAATAATCAATAGCGGGACCTGGATGCCCATATTGGCTCCTACATATTCTACGAAGATCTTTATCGGTCGAACCTCTATGTCAAGGATTCAGTTAATCCCGTATGCTGTTCCCTTTGTTCTTCGGTATGTTACTTGCCCGAGATTCGATCGTCGGTATCACTATACCTAGTTCAATCTCGTTACCGGCAAGTCTCTTTACTCGTTCCGTAATACAAGATCTCGTGGCTAACACTTTAGTCACATTGCTTGCAAGGCTCATTGTGATGTTGTATTACCGAGTGGGCCCTGAGATACCTCTCCGTCACACGGAGTAACAAATCCCAGTCTTGATCCATGCCAACCCAACAGACACCCTCGGAGATACCTGTAGAGCACCTTTATAGTCACCCAGTTACGTTGCGACGTTTGATACACACAAGGTATTCCTCCGGTGTCAGTGAGTTGCATGATCTCATGGTCAAAGGAACAGATACTTGACATGCAGAAAACAATAGCAATAAACTGACACGATCAAATGCTACGTTTACAGTTTGGGTCTTGTCCATCACATCATTCTCCTAATGATGTGATCCCGTTATCAAATGACATCTCATGTCCATGGCTAGGAAACCTTAACCAGCTTTGATCAACAAGCTAGTCAACTAGAGGCTTACTAGGGACACAGTGTTGTCTATGTACCCACACATGTATTTGAGTTTCCAATCAATACAATTATAGCATGGATAATAAACGATTATCATGAACAAGGAAATATAATAATAACCAATTTATCATTGCCTCTAGGGCATATTTCCAACAGTCTCCCACTTGCACTAGAGTCAATAATCTAGTTCACATCACTATGTGATTTACATTGTAATGAATCGAACACCCATGCAGTTCTGGTGTTGTTCATGTTTAGCCCTTGGAAGAGGTTTAGTCATCGGATCTGCAACATTTAGATCCGTGTGTACTTTGCAAATATTTATGTCGTCCTCCTTGATGTAATCGCGGATGGAATTGAAACGTCGTTTTATGTGTCTGGTCCTCTTGTGAAATCTTGGTTCCTTGGCTAGAGCAATGGCACCAGTGTTATCACAAAACAGAGTCATTGGGTTAAGCGCACTAGGCACTACTCCAAGATCTGTCATGAACTCCTTCATCCAGACACCTTCCTTCGCCGCCTCCGAGGCTGCGATGTACTCCGCTTCGCATGTAGAATCAGCTACCACGCTTTGCTTGGAACTGCACCAGCTAACCGCACCCCCATTAAGAATAAATACGTATCCGGTTTGCGACTTAGAGTCATCCGGATCAGTGTCAAAGCTTGCATCGACGTAACCCTTTACGACGAGCTCTTGATCACCTCCATAGACGAGAAACATGTCCTTAGTCCTTTTCAGGTACTTCAGGATATTCTTGACCGCTGTCCAGTGTTCCATTCCTGGATCACTTTGAAACCTTCCGACCATACTTATGGCAAGGCTGACATCGGGTCTTGTGCACAGCATTGCATACATGATAGAGCCTATGGCTGAAGCATAGGGGATGACACTCATCTTTTCTCTATCTTCTGCAGTCACTGGGCATTGAGTCTTACTCAACTTCACACCTTGCAAAACAGGCAAGAACCCCTTCTTGGACTGATCCATTTTGAACTTCTTCAAAATCTTATCAAGGTATGTGCTTTGTGAAAGTCCTATTAAACGTCTTGATCTATCTCTATAGATCTTGATGCCTAATATGAAAGCAGCTTCTCCTAGGTCCTTCATTGAAAAACTCTTGTTCAAATATTCCTTTACACTTTCCAGCATTTCTATATTGTTTCCAATCAGCAATATGTCATCCACATATAATATTAGAAACGCTATAGAGCTCCCACTCACTTTCTTGTAAATACAAGCTTCTCCGTAAACTTGTATAAACTCGAACGCTTTGATCACCTCATCAAAACGAAGATTCCAACTCCGAGATGCTTGCACCAGTCCATAAATGGATCGCTGGAGTTTGCAAACTTTGTCAGCATTCTCTGGATCGACAAAACCTTCTGGTTGCATCATATACAACTCTTCCTTAAGGTAACCGTTAAGGAACGCTGTTTTGACATCCATCTGCCAAATTTCATAATCGAAAAAGGCAGCTATTGCTAACATGATTCTGACGGACTTAAGCATCGCTACGGGTGAGAAGGTCTCATCGTAGTCAACTCCTTGAACTTGTGAAAAACCCTTTGCCACAAGTCGAGCTTTATAGACGGTGACATTGCCGTCCGCGTCCGTCTTCCTCTTAAAGATCCATTTGTTCTGAATGGCCTTACGCCCTTCAGGTAATACTTCCAAAGTCCATACTTTGTTTTCATACATGGATCCCATCTCGGATTTCATGGCCTCTAACCACTTCTCGGAATCCGGGCTCATCATCGCTTCTCCATAGCTCGTAGGTTCATCGTTGTCTAACAACATGATGTCTAAGACAGGGTTGCCGTACCACTCGGGAGCAGTACGCGTCCTTGTCGACCTACGAGGTTCGATAGCAACTTGATCCAAAGCTTCATGATCATCATCATTAACTTCCTCTTCAGCTAATGTAGGCTCCACAGAAACAACTTTCTGTGCTGCGCTACTCTCAGGTTGAAGTAAAGGTTCAACAACCTCATCAAGTTCTATCTTCCTCCCACTCAATTCTTTCGAGAGAAACTCTTTCTCAAGAAATGTTCCGTTTTTAGCGACAAACACTTTGCCTTCGGATCTGAGGTAGAAGGTATACCCAACTGTCTCTTTTGGGTATCCTATGAAGACGCATTTCTCCGCTTTGGGTTCCAGCTTTTCAGGCTGAAGCTTTTTGACATAAGCATCACATCCCCAAACTTTAAGAAACGACAGCTTTGGCTTCTTGCCAAACCAAAGTTCATATGGCGTCGTCTCAACGGATTTCGATGGTGCCCTATTTAAAGTGAATGCAGCTGTCTCTAATGCAAAACCCCAAAACGATAGTGGCAAATCGGCAAGAGACATCATAGATCGCACCATATCTAATAAGGTTCGATTACGACGTTCGGACACACCATTACGCTGTGGTGTTCCAGGCGGTGTCAATTGTGAAACAATTCCACACTGTCTTAAGTGACTGCCAAACTCATAACTCAGATATTCTCCTCCTCGATCAGATCGTAGGAATTTAATCTTCTTGTTACGATGATTCTCAACTTCACTCTGAAATTGTTTGAACTTTTCAAATGTTTCAGACTTGTGTTTCATTAAGTAAATATACCCATATCTACTTAAGTCATCAGTGAAGGTGAGAAAGTAACGATAACCACTGCGCGCCTCAATGCTCATTGGACCGCACACATCAGTATGTATGATTTCCAATAAGTCACTTGCCCGTTCCATTATTCCAGAGAACGGCGTTTTAGTCATCTTGCCCATGAGGCATGGCTCACATGTGTCAAGTGATTCAAAATCAAGTGACTCCAAAAGTCCATCAGTATGGAGCTTCCTCATGCGTTTTACGCCAATATGACCTAAACGGCAGTGCCACAAGAAAGTGGTATTATCATTATCAATTCTACATCTTTTGGCATCAATGTTATGAACATGTGTATCATTACTATCGAGATTCAATAAGAATAAACCCCTCACATTGGGTGCATGACCATAAAAGATATTACTCATATAAATAGAACAACCATTATTCTCTGATTTAAATGAGTAACCGTCTCGCAATAAACAAGATCCAGATATAATGTTCATGCTTAACGCAGGCACCAAATAACACTTATTTAGGTTCATCACTAATCCCGACGGTAATCGAAGAGCGAGCGTGCCGACGGCGATCACATCAACCTTGGAACCATTTCCCACGCGCATCGTCACTTCGTCCTTTGCCAGCCTCCGTCTATTCCGCAGTTCCTGTTTTGAGTTGCAAATATGAGCAACCGCACCGGTATCAAATACCCAGGCACTACAACGAGAGTTGGTAAGGTACACATCAATAACATGTATATCATATATACCTTGTTTGTTGTTGGCCGCCTTCTTGTCAGCCAAATACTTGGGGCAATTCCGCTTCCAGTGTCCAGTTCCCTTGCAATGAAAACACACAGTTTCTGGTTTGGGTCCAGCCTTGGGTTTCTTCACGAGAGGAGCAACTGCTTTGCCACTCTGCTTGGAGTTACCCTTCTTACCCTTGCCATTTTTCTTGAAACTAGTGGTTTTATTGACCATCAACACTTGATGCTCCTTCTGAATTTCAGACTCAGCGGCTTTCAGCATCGCAAACAGCTCGGCGACTGACTTGTTCATCCCGTGCATGTTATAGTTCAACACGAAGCTCTTGTAGCTAGGTGGCAATGATTGAAGAACTCTGTCAGTGATAGCCTCTGGCGGAAGGGGCATCCCTAACTCAGCCAGACGGGTGGAGTACCCAGACATTCTGAGCACGTGATCACTGATAGACCCGTTCTCCTCCATCTTGCAAGCATAGAACTTATCGGAGATCTCATATCTCTCGATCCGGGCATTCTTCTGAAAGATAAACTTCAACTCCTGGAACATCTCATATGCTCCATGACGTTCAAAACGTCTTTGAAGTCCCGGTTCTAAGCCATACAACATTGCACATTGAACTATTGAGTAATCATCAGAACGAGCCTGCCAGGCGTTCACAACGTCTAGAGACTCAACTGGAGCAGGTGGATCACCAAGCGGTGCATCAAGGACATAAGCCTTCTGGGAAGCCGTAAGGATAATCCTTAGATTACGGGCCCAGTCCACAAAGTTACTTCCATCATCTTTCAACTTAGCTTTCTCTAGGAACGCATTAAAATTCAGGGGTGCTACTGCGCGAGCCATGATCTACAACATAAATATAGCAAAGACAACTTAGACTATTGTTTTAGATAATGAGTTTAGTTAATCATATTACTTAAAAACTCCCACTCAAATTGACATCCCTCCGGTCATTCGAGTGTAACATGATCCAAATCCACCAACTCAAGTCCGATCATCACGTGAGTTGAGGTGGTTTCAATGGTGAACATCTTCATGTTGATCATATCTACTATATGACTCATGTTCGACCTTTCGGTCTCTTGTGTTCCGAGGCCATGTCTGTACATGCTAGGCTCGTCAAGTTTAACCCGAGTGTTCCGCACGTGTAACATGGCTTACACCCGTTGTATGCGAACGTAGAGTCTATCACACCCGATCGTCACGGCGTGTCTCGAAACGACGAACTTTCGCAACGGTGCACACTTGGGGAGAACACAATTTTATCTTGAAATTTAAGTGAGGGATCACCTTATAATGCTACCGTCGTCCTAAGCAAAATAAGATGCATAAAAGGATTAACATCACATGCAAATCATAAGTGACATGATATGGCCATGAACTTGTGCTTTTGATCTCCATCTCCAAAGCACCGGCATGATCTCCATCGTCACCGGCATGACACCATGATCTCCATCATCTTGATCTCCATCAACGTGTCGCCATAAGGTTGTCGCGCCGACTGTTGCTTCCACGACTATTGCTAACGTTTAGCGATAAAGTAAAGCATTACATAGCGCTTAATGATTGACACGCAGGTCATACAATAATTAAAGACAACTCTATGGCTCCTGCCAGTTGCCGTACTCATCGACATGCAAGTCGTGATATTCTATACAAAACATGATCATCTCATACATCACATATATCTCATCATGTAATTGGCCATATCACATCACAACATACCCTGCAAAAACAAGTTAGACGTCCTCTAATTGTTGTTGCAAATTTTACGTGGCTGCTACGGGTTTGCAAGAACCGTTCTTACCTACGCAAAACCACAACGTGGTGTAGTGATTGCTTTTTGATCTTCTAAAAGAACCCTCTTCATTGAAATCGATTCAACTAAAGTGAGAGAGACAGACACCCGCTAGCCATCTTTATGCAACGAAGTTACATGTTAGTTGAAGGAACCTGTCTCGCGTAAGTGTACGCGTAATGTCGGTCCGGGCCGCTTCATCTCACAGTACCGCCGAATCAAATATCAACTAGTAACGACAAGCAATATGTATACACCCACGCCCACAACTCGTTTGTGTTCTACTCGAGATCTCATCTACGCATAGACCTAGCTCTGATACCACTGTTGGGGAACGTTGCATGGGAAACAAAAATTTTCCTACGCACACACAAGATCTATCCATGGTGATGAGCATCTACGAGAGGGAGAGTGAATCTACATACCCTTGTAGATCGCTAAGCGGAAGCGTTTAAGAAACGCGGTTGATGTAGTCGAACGTCTTCGCGATCCAAATCGCAAGTCGTCCCTCGATCCGATCACGAACTAGCGCCGAACGGACGGCACCTCCGCGTTCAACACACGTACGGCTTGATGACGCCTTCACCTCCTCGATCCAGCGAGCGATGGTGAAGTAGTGGTTGAGTTCCAGCAGCACGACGGCGTGGTGATGGTGGTGAGGAACAATCTCTGCAGGGCTTCGCCAAGCGCTACGGAGATTATGACGGAGGAACTAGAGGGTTAGGGTTGCCGCACACGGCTTGGGGAAATCTTGATGTGTCCCGTGTGCTAGCCCTGCCCCTCTATTTATATGTTGAGCCTTGGGGTCTAAACTTGGAGTAAAAGCCTCCTCCAGGTCGGTTTTGCCCGCACAAGGTCGGTTTGGCCCGCAGGGAAAGAGTCCAACTCGGACCCCTGCCGAATCGTGCACAGCCGCACACAAGCGGTAGTACCGCTTCACACAAGCGGTAGTACCGCTTGGGCGGTAGTACCGCTTCACACAAGCGGTAGTACCGCTCGGGCGGTAGTACCGCTTCACACAAGCGGTAGTACCGCTTACGCGGCAGCAAAACTACTTTTTGCACTTTCCAATACCTCGTGGGCTTTATCCCTTTGACCCATATAAAGTGTTGCTGCACCCGAACACTTCGGTAAACATCCGGAACCCCTTCCGGTGAACTCCGGAACCCTTCCGGAGATCAAAACACTATTATCACATATATCAATCTTTACCTCCGGACTATTCCGGAGATACTCGTCATGTCCGGGATCTTATCCGGGACTCCGAACAACTTTCGGTCACCAACATAATAACTCAATTATACTAATCGTCACCAAACGTTAAGTGTGTAGACCCTGCGGGTTCGAGAACTATGTAGACATGACCGAGACACCTCTACGGCCAATAATCAATAGCGGGACCTGGATGCCCATATTGGCTCCTACATATTCTACGAAGATCTTTATCGGTCGAACCTCTATGTCAAGGATTCAGTTAATCCCGTATGCTGTTCCCTTTGTTCTTCGGTATGTTACTTGCCCGAGATTCGATCGTCGGTATCACTATACCTAGTTCAATCTCGTTACCGGCAAGTCTCTTTACTCGTTCCGTAATACAAGATCTCGTGGCTAACACTTTAGTCACATTGCTTGCAAGGCTCATTGTGATGTTGTATTACCGAGTGGGCCCTGAGATACCTCTCCGTCACACGGAGTAACAAATCCCAGTCTTGATCCATGCCAACCCAACAGACACCCTCGGAGATACCTGTAGAGCACCTTTATAGTCACCCAGTTACGTTGCGACGTTTGATACACACAAGGTATTCCTCCGGTGTCAGTGAGTTGCATGATCTCATGGTCAAAGGAACAGATACTTGACATGCAGAAAACAATAGCAATAAACTGACACGATCAAATGCTACGTTTATAGTTTGGGTCTTGTCCATCACATCATTCTCCTAATGATGTGATCCCGTTATCAAATGACATCTCATGTCCATGGCTAGGAAACCTTAACCATCTTTGATCAACAAGCTAGTCAACTAGAGGCTTACTAGGGACACAGTGTTGTCTATGTACCCACACATGTATTTGAGTTTCCAATCAATACAATTATAGCATGGATAATAAACGATTATCATGAACAAGGAAATATAATAATAACCAATTTATCATTGCCTCTAGGGCATATTTCCAACAGTAGCAACCTTGACTATTCCATAACGGCTTCCGTCCACGAAGGACTAGCCTCACTATGGGTAGATCTTCACGAAGTAGGCGATCTCCTTGCCCGTACAAACTTCTTGGTTCAACTCCACAACACGAAGTAGGAGGCTCCCAAGCAACACCTCACCAATCTAGGAGGCACCACCCTCCAAAAGGTAATAGGCTTGATAATGATGATGAACTCCTTGCTCTTGTGCTTCAAGATGATAGACTCCTCAACACTCAATCACTCTCTCACAGATTTGGCTTGGTGGAAGGGATTGATTGGGTGGAAAGCAACTTGGGGAGGCTAGAAATCAAGATCCATATGGTTGGAGTGGATGATCTTGATCTCAACAGAAGGGTAGGTGGTTCTCTCTCAGAAAATTGGATGGGGCAAGTATGGAATAGTTCTGAGTGCTTCTTTTACGAGTGAGAGGTGGTGGAGGGGTATATATAGGCTTCTCCAAAAAATCCAACCGTTACACCATTATTGAGCAACTCGGTGAAACCGAAGTGAAAACTCGGTGACACCGAAGTGTTCAAAATGTGGCAACTTTAGGAATCTCGGTGAGACCGATATATGATTCTCGGTGGTACCGATATGAGTGGCCGAGGGCAGTTTCCAAACTCGGTGAGACCGATTCACAATTCTTGGAAATTTCGATTCTTGTGAAACAGCTAACAGAAAGTTGGTCACCGAAACTCGGTGGCACCGATGCAAAACTTGGTAGTATCGAGATGGGTTTGTGGCTAGGGTTTCTGTCTAGGGTTTAAACTCGGTGTAGCCTATATGAAAGTTGGTAGCACCGATTTTGAGTGGAAGGGTTTTAGACAGAATCTTTGTGGGAGAGCTTGTGGGTGTTTTTGGTGACTAGCACTTGTGCACGTGGAGCAATTTGTTCACCAACAATACCTTTCCCCCTTTTAATAGTATTGGCTTTCCTATGGACTCAAAGTGATTTCTCACAAAGCAAAATGTAGAGTCTTCATGCTTGTAGCTTTGCCAATCCTATTCCTTGCATCTTGGGGTCTCCTCACAATCCTTTGCCAAGCCATCATCCTCTATGAACTTTTATCTGAAATACACTGGGTAAAAATGTTAGTCCAAGAGACAATGTATGTTGTCATGAATTATCAAAACCACCAAGGGAGCATGTGTGATTTCACGCATCGTCATTCTTGCGGCAGAGGCGGCGCGCATCCGTCTTCGCCGTCATCAGCGAGCGACGAAGGACGCCCGCGAGGAGCGCGTCCTCGGGGTCGACCGACACGCTCGTGGTCGAACGCCGCGCGGCCAGCGCCTCCCCCCTCTCCCTCGCCCGCTGCTGCTCGCGGCGGGCTGCACGCGCCTTCGACTCCGGCGTCCTCGTGCGCCCCGTCCCCGGAGCAAAATGTGGTAGAGGTGGGCGGCGTACCTGTCCTGCAGCGGACCGGCTGGAGCGGGAGCGATCGGAGCTTCGCGCCTTACGGGAAGGGCCGGCGACGTCGCCGACGCTCCATCGACGGGCGACGGGCCCGGAGGAAGAAGATCCGCCGACGTCGGGGCCGCCTTGGTCCTGCACATCGACGTTCGACCCGTCGGAGATGCTTCCCTCGACGGCCATCGGATCGAAGGGTGGGGGAATGGAAGTGGAGTGGATGGAGAGTGAACTGCCGGATGTCTAGGGTTTCTGGACTGGGGTATTTGTGGGGTCCGTGGTGGGCCGGGTTGACGTGGCGGGCGTGCCCGGACATGCCCGGGCAGCCTCATATCCGCCCCATATTTGGGCTGGATATGAGGGGTGCCGGTCAGCCCGGGCGTTTGAGGCCCGTTTAGGGCGTCCGTCTGGGTCGATTTTTTCCTGACCGGACGGCATGTCCGGGCGTTTGAGGGGGGTATGAGGGATCCGGTTGTAGATGCTTTAATAAACCCAAACGGAGTACTAGTAAATTTCTCTTGGTTGTTTTGTTCAGTAGTGGTATTGGTATTGTTGAGCGAGTGACCTCCATGTGACAGGTGGAGATATCCACGAGGATCGAAGACGGTATGAGGTAACAGTGAACCGCTTAACTTAATGCATGGTTCCAGTTTAACGACCTGAATTGTGGAGACGACCACACTGTGACAACGTCGAAGCAGGGCCATAGAGTAGAATGTACTCCCGAGTGGGAGGGATTCTACAACCGCGGGGGGGGGGGGGGGGGTCCGTCTACTAAATGAGAAATAGTATACTAGACTCATTATACAAGGTAACTCGTATTACCGTTACACTCGCACACTTGATGTACACCATGATACGAAGTTTCTTCGCGTCTAATCTCTCTACTGCAGGAAACCACTTTTATTTTCAGTCTTTAAGTTTATTTTCTTTACTTTTGAGTTGTTATTACTCTCGATAGTACTATCAATCCTTCTTACAACTCTTGTATATTTGTTTCAAGGGACACTAATAGTTTCTTCAGATTCTCAACAGTTACTTCATACGGAACCGTGGCAACTTGTGTGAGACTGAAACGCTATTCATAAATACTCCCATCTGCCCTTCGTTGGGACAATTACTATTGGAATATTTACACGAAGGTGCTACAATACCATGTGTGTCTTGCAGGTCATCACATGCCCGTACCCATCCTGCCGGTTTGGCCGTCAACCGTCACTCCCGACCGCCGTCGCACCCGTTGGCCTTGCCTCGCCGCCATGACCTCCTCCTCCAATAACGAAGGCCTCACCCCCGCCGGCGATGGTTAACTCCTCCGGCGCCACTCTCGCTCCCTCCGCGTCCTCGCGCTTCAACGGCTTCAATCTTCAGGTAATATACACATCAAAATCTAGGGTTGGAGTTCGGTTTTTGTATATGGTTAATTCGGGTTTTGTATAGCAGTGCATTATGTAGCGTTCTGAAGTGAAATAAGAGAGTGTCCATTAGCTAGTACTCACTCCATTCTAACTATGCTTAGTACGAAAGAAATTTTTCGAAAGAATCTATCTAATAAGACTAATTTGATAATCTGGATGTTGACATACTGTTTTCTATAAAATTTACCAAATTCACATCAAAATTTTGCTTAGAAAATTTTAATTAATTTAGAACGAAGGGAGTACATCATAATTAGACACATCAATTATATTGGGAGCTGACCTGAAACCGGTACGCAACCCTGCAACATGAAGCGATTGATATATTTGATGTTTCTTATATGTACTTAACTGATAGCCTTTTGTTCTATTGGTTTCTTATCCATCGGAGTGCTCATGTTTCACGGAATGCTCAAACTTTGCAGGGCTTCAAAGTGAGTGCCAAAATTATGGTGAAATATTGATTAATTTTGTCTCGCCACTTCTGATGCTCGATATGTTCACCTTTTTAGAAAAAAATCATGCCCAATTTTCTCGTTGATCCATAATTTTAATGATTATTTTATGGCTGCGCTCATTGTAATATAGTGTAACATGATGCCATCAATTATGTGCTTTCTATTTAATTTGTAAACATGAATGTAGGCAACCAACCAAGCACGCCCATGGTGTGGCGATAGCATGCTAGGTGTGTGCCACAAGGATAACCTCACTTGCAAGGAAATGTGCGGAGGTCTCCGGGAGGACTTTCTAGAGTAGCAGTACATTTTAATTCAACTAGTGTTGTGGCTGATGAGTTGCTCACATATATTAAGTTGCGTCCAAAAATGTCTAATTGTTGCTTTCTTTCCGCATCCCTCGTTGGGGAAGGCCAATTTCATGCGTAAGGTGAACCTGTCCCATGGAGGTGGAGGGCACATTTCATTTTAAGATGACCTTGTAAAAAGTGGCATACCCTTGACCCTTATGGTCATCAACGAGGCACACCGGGAGTATTTCAGTGGTCCTAGCTGGATAAAAATTGCAACAAATTTAGGGATGGAAGCTGGAAATGCGTTCTTACTATATCTTGGCGAAGTAGATGATACCGGCGGCATCTATCTATGGTACGATGTCCCCCAGTATCATAGCATTTTTCGGGTTGATCCCGATGTCGTACGTGTACTTGTATTGTAATAGCACTATGTTGAACATATATGTTGTATGCGGTTATTATAGTGTTTATGTTAAACATTAGAGAGTTGTTAAACTAAAATGTGTTTTTAAACTACGTTATGTATGACTCTACGATACTACTATTATTGTTAAACTAAAAAACCTGTCACGGCAGCCAAAACGCTGTAAGGATCGAGGCAAGTGGAAGAAACAACATAATATGACTTCAATTGTGTGGTGTTTTATGTGTACCTCATCTTGAGCTTCGGGGTGAAAATCCTAGGTCTGACCATTACATGCAATGAATTGACCACTGCATGTTGTGCTAGGTAATCTCAAGTCATTAAAAACATACACGTCTCACGTTTCTTATTGATTGATTTCTTCATTCATGTGAAGAAACAAGAAACGAGGTGAAAATTAATGCACCGTGCCTAAATATTTTGAGATTATTTTATTTTTATAAAATGACTTATACATGGTACAGAGGGGGTAGTAAATTGAAGATTGGTTTGTTAGATGCTCGATTAGTTAAAGATAGATGGCCCAGTTGCAATGGTCCGTCTGAACCTGGCTTGTAGGAGCTGCCAGTAGGTAGGAATAGGATCAGACAATGGTAGGATCAGACAAGAATAGAATACTCGACTGAATCGGTACTCGTCGATCCAGCGGCGCTACTACTCAAGTTCCCCTGCTCCAGCTCACACGTGACCCGGCCTATATATCACTCATTTCGTGATATCTCAAGAGATTGGCAAACACAGATTACAGAGCAAACCCATCATCATCAATTCGATTCAAGTAGGAGTAGATTGCTACTGATAATGAGGTGGAAGCGATGCAGGTGGAGTAGCATCAATGTAATGCTGGTGACCTGTCTGTCTGCCCTTGAGGCGCAAATGCATATGCATGCCATTGCACAGCAGTACTCGCTCCGTTTCTTTTTAGTCTGTGCATAAAACTTGATTAAAGTTAAACTATGTAAAGTTTGATCAAATTCAACTTAAAAATGTTAACATTTACAATTAAAAAGTTATATAGTATGAAATTATTATCATGATGCATCTAATGATATTTATTTTATATTGTGAAAGTTAATGTTTTTTATATAGTTGATCAAATTTTAAATATTATACGCAGACTAAAAAGAAATAGAAGTAATACAATATGGAACTTCATGGCGAGTACTACGCAACAAAATACAGGCAAAAAGGGATTGTTACTAAGCAGGACCTAGTTAATCCGACCCTTTAAACGTCCGCGCATGCGTCCACGGACAATGACCAATTACCCCTAAAAATCCACTTCCACAACGAGATATTTCATTAGCAAATCCTCAAATCCATACAACTACATGCAGCATTAAAAGCTAGTCTAAAATTTTGCAGGCGGCCATCATCCAAGTCCTTGTTGCTCCCTTATGTTCCCATGTCCGACGGCCGTGAGCCCCGGGAACTAAAGGTTCAGTCATCGACGAGAAAGAGTAAGATATGAGACACAGACTGACCCACTTGAGACACGAGGCGTTGTCGGCTCCTATGCCCTACTCTTCCTGCTCGGAGCCCGTGACCTGGACATCAACGATGGAGGTGAGATCGACGATGGACGAGGACCGGGTAGGCCTTGTGGTTGCGACAGAGGCAGGGGTGCCGGTCACTCATTGCGGCCTCGCGTGGCCAACGGCGTGAGACCGCTCTGACACAGAACCCTACGCCGCGGGAAGGACGTCCGGGTTGGGGCGCCAACAACACCGACTGCTCTTCTAACTACACCTCTGCCATGACGGCGTTGGAGTGCGCATGTGCCTGCTCCATGCTGGCAGGCGGACGGACGGGCAACCGACTTCAATGTGATAGAAAGTCGTCCCGATCGGTCACGTTTGTTCCGGCATTTAACATGGACGACGACATGGGCGGTGCCCTCGACCGACACGCCTCTTTAATGCCGGATCCAATGATCCGTCTATTTTGGATCGGCCTGAATGTAATGCTGGGAGCGGGGGTGTGGTCGTGGGGGATGGCGTGGGTGCGGAAGATGGTTTTTGGTGGGACCACATTGTTAGACGCATACGTGGGGTGCCCTGGTTTGCGTCCAATTTACAGGAATTCGAAAGAGCATACATGTTTGCGGATAAATAGGGATCCGTGTTGGATAACAATTTATGTCCGAACAATTCAATATAGGCGTTTACGGGCTATTTCAGGAATCAGGAGATGCCCTGAGTACGTGGTAGCTTCAGGAGCTACTGGAATCTGTCACTCACTCTAGCTTGCTTGAGTGTGAAGGAAACAAGGAATGGGATACACCAGTTAGATGAGAAGCTTCTCTTCTTTCGTTTGATTCTTTCGCCTTTTTGCCGCCCTCGTTTGAACTTTGTTGGAGGTAAACTGAGTTCCTTTCCTCCACAGATACACAAACAAGATCAAAAGTAAAGGGAAAAAGAACAATCAAAGAGAAAAGAAGAGCGGCTATTGAAAAGTGGTAAAGAGGAACACACTGAAACTAATATAATACATGTTGAAATACTACTAGTACTAATTAATCTGGAGTAGAGTACTACCCACGTCCTGATTTACGGACCCCACACGTACGGTGGGTCATATTTTGAGGATGATTTTAACCAGTACTAAAATACAAGTTATATATAAAGAAAATAATACCATTAAAAACTTCTCCCTCCGTCCTGATTTTTTTTTATACTATCATGTAAGACATTTTTTAACACTATGGTAGTATCAAAAAAATGTCTTGCATTTCGGAACGGAGGAAGTACGGTACATTCAAACATGAATCCAACAACATAAATTATCATGACATACAGATACAGTAATATTTTGTAGTCAAATACGGGGTGGGGTCAAACTTTGACCCAAAATAAAATGAAAACTAAGGGGTTGTTTGGTTCTACACCTAGCCATGTCCCACTTTGTCACACAATGTTGTCACACTTGTCTAATGTTAGTTCTTCAAAATGAGAGTCACAAGTTGGCAACCCTAAGGAAATCTTGTCACACTTTTTAAGTGTATGTGATGTGTAACCCTAATGTGACTTATCAAAGGTGTGGCTTGAACCAAACGCCAATCTAAATTGATCAAATTTACCTAACCTTATGTGATGCAACACAACCCCTGATAAACCATGGTGCTAGTAAATTTGTGTGGGTTGTTTTGCTGGGTAGTGGTATTGGTGTTGTTTCTTGTTTGGGAGGGAGCGAGTGAAGCAGTCTCCGATCCTGTTCCTCTCGCCATCGCCACAGCCACACCCACACCCACAGCCGCGTCGCCTGTCCATCCCTGGAACCGTCGTCGTCTTCCTCGGTCCTCGTGACCACACTACTCCTACTCCACCTACCGCTCTACGCCACACTCCTCCGCTCCCCGAGGCTCCGTCCGTCTCCATGCCCGCCAGCTGGGCCATCACATGCTCACTCTCACTCTCTCCCCTCCCACTCCTGCTCCGCTGCTCTCAGCTCTCCTGCAGCAGCTCAGGCTCAGCTGGGCAGCTAGCTCCACACCTTTCTCTTCTCTTCCACGGAGAGCAGCACTCCATTAAAGACAGCGAGCAGAGCACCACCGAGGGGGAAAGAGAAAACCCGTCTCTTTAACCAAAGCAAAGCGAAAAAAGGAGCTCCAAAGCGGCAATGGCGTCCTAGATACCAGACCAGACCGAGACCAGAGCAAAGCAAAGCAAATCAAAGCGGAGCAGAGCAGACAGATTTCCCAACCCCCACTCATCCCCAGTCTCTCTCTTCTTGCTCGTTTGCGCGGCGATGGAGGCGGTGTCGTCGGACCAGTACCGCTCGAGCTCCTCCTCGGCGGGGAGCCCGTCCGCCCCGGCCACCGGCGGCGGCGGGGGACGGCGCTACTACTTCCCGAGGCCGGGCCGGCCCGTCTCCTTCGAGGACTCGCCGGACTGGGGGGACGACATCACCGTCGACGCCGCCGCGGGGTCCTCCACCTCCTCCATCCACCTCGCCTCCGCCTCCGCCGCCAGCAGCGCCTACCCGTCCCCGTCCCCCTCCCTCCCGGGGCCCTCCGCGTCCGGCTCCGGATTCAGGGAGCGCAAGGTGGCCGGCGCCGCGCTCGTCTGGAAGGAGCTCAGCGTCTCCGTCCGGGCCGGCCGCCACCCCGGCCGCGTCGTCAGGGGCTCCAGCGGCTACGCGCTCCCCGGCACCCTCACCGTCGTCATGGGCCCCGCCCGCTCCGGCAAATCCACCCTCCTCCGAGCCATCGCAGGTCACCAATTCTTGCCTCGCCCTCACTGCTATGCTGTTGACTGACTGAACTTGAGCTCACTCACTGATGCCACTCACTGGTCTCAGGGAGGCTGCGCGGCGCCGAGCGGATGTACGGCGAGGTCTTCGTCAATGGCGTCAAATCACCATTACCATATGGATCATATGTAAGCTCTTTCTTCCTCACACAAACCGCTAGCCTACTACTCTGCTGCCTCTGAATTCTGGTGCTTCAAGTCTGAACCTACTTGCTTTGCCCATGTACATCTGAAATAACGCACATGTCTGATGAAAAAGGTGTGTGTTCTGTTAAAACAAAAATCTTCAGACAACTGTGAACTAGTAAGGCCCATCATATTGGCCAAATTTCATTGCTTGATGGCCATTAGTACTCTGTATGCTCAAAGGATGATGTTTCATGTTTGTGTCACATATCAAGGATGGGTTTGATCCTGTCCCACCAAATTTAACTGAATTATCTATGACCAACTACTTCCATCTATGCTGCTTCATTTATCCACCGTTCCGTCAGTTCATACATTTACATTGCTAAAATAAAATGTTGATTTTTCTGCTGATGCTAGCACTGCATACCATGGATTGTTTACGTCCTGTTCTTGGAGCGCTTGTAGGGGTATGTTGACCGGGACGATGTGCTAATCGAATCTCTCACAGTACGGGAGATGCTGTACTACTCGGCGCTCTTGCAGCTCCCCGGCGTCTTCTCTTCAAAGAAGTCATTTGTGGAAGATGCTATCTCGGCCATGTCGTTAGGTGACTATGCTGACAAACTCATTGGTGGACACTGCTTCACGAAGAGGCTTCCGACTGGCGAGAGGAGGCGGGTCAGCATCGCAAGGGAGCTTGTGATGAGGCCGCATGTTTTGTTCATTGATGAGCCTCTGTATCACCTTGACAGGTTGTTTCTCTTCTCCATAATTACATTTTTCCTATTTGTTTTCCTTTAGTAAAAATAGCACCTGTTATGCATGTGTGTGGTTGTGTCCTGCAAAAGAAAATAAAATGTCAGTTTATGCTTTTTCAGTCTGCTAAGCATGAGACTGCATCGAGTAACTTATCTTCTTATTTATTTTGATGCAGTGTTTCTGCACTCCTCTTGATGGTAACACTGAAGAAACTTGCCAGCACAGGCTGCACAGTCATCTTCACAATGTATCAAAGTAGCACCGAAGTCTTTGGACTTTTCGATCGGATTTGTCTGCTTTCAAATGGGAATACCCTCTTTTTTGGGGAAACATTGGCTTGCCTGCAGGTGAACAAGTGTTTCTCTGTAGTAGTATTTCGTAACTCTGCCAACGACATTTTACATGTATTACCAATTTAAATTTACCACGAGTGAAACGATGGTATCCAGTAATGGGACAGTACTAACTTTTCATCTTAGCTACTCTAAGATCACACAGGTTGTTAATCGGGTGGGATGCTATTTGCTTGATTCACTGAATCACCGATGTTTATGTCCAAGTTGCATTGTTAGGAAACAAACAAGCCTCCACAAAGTAGTTTTGACACATTTTTTCCTTGCACAATACCATATATTCATGAGAGCAGTTTCCCTATATTATCCTCACTGCTGCAGCTTTCGAGTCCAGCTCTTCTTACTTGGCCTTGTTCTGTTGTAGCATTTCTCAAATGCTGGGTTTCCATGTCCAATCATGCAAAGTCCATCTGATCACTTCTTGAGGGCAATCAATACCGACTTCGACAGAATCATAGCCATGTGCAAAAATCTGCAGGTATCTTTTGATTTTACTATTGACATAATTTCTGATATTATCTTCAGTCATTTTAGTCAACTCGATGGCAAAATTTTCCTTTGTTGTGAGAGATAAAAAGCTTTGTAGTTATTAACAGGATGATCAAGGGGATTTCTCATCAGTGAGCATGGACACTGCTGTGGCAATCCGGACACTAGAAGCAACTTATAAATCATCGGCTGAATCTGCCGCTGTTGAATCAATGATTGCAAAATTGATTGAGAAGGTACTAGTGATCTACACCCTAGAATAATTAACAAACCATCCATCCTTTCAGAAAACACATAATTGACAATATTCTTGTCATCGATCATATAGTAGGAATTCTACAATCAACCATGTTAGATTGAGAAAGTAACAATGAATAAAACTAGTCTTTCTCTTTTGATGCCGCAAAGTTGAAACCAAGAAATATCTGTTACGTTCCTGATGTTTCCGAACACTTTCAATAAAACCCTCTCGTAGAAGCATTTTAACAATGTTTTCGGTAATATTTGTAGATACTACTCGAACTGTTCCTTTTTTATTCATGTCCGCGTTTCTTATAGAAGTTAGTAAATCAGCAATAGTGTCGTTGCCCATAAGACTCTAATTCTAGGTTCCTCCTAATTTTTCTATAATCAACATGTTTTTTTTTTCATTTTGGATTTAAAAACATATACGTAAAACACAATCTACAAATATTAATTTTTGATCTAAATTTCGCCTTATCTACATGGTGTCATGCAGGAAGGTCCTTACTTGAAAAGTAAAGGCAGAGCCAGTGATGCAGCAAGAATTGGGATTCTCACTTGGAGATCATTGTTAATCATGTCAAGAGATTGGAAGTACTTCTGGAGCAGGCTTGTCTTGTATATGCTTCTTGCCCTCTCAATCGGCACCATATTTATTGACATTGGTCATTCATTGTCATCTGTAGTGGTTAGTGTCACTACAGCATTATGTTCCGATTTACTGGATATCTTTATTTCTTGATTAAATTTGCTATATTTACGATTTGATGCTCAATGTTCACTTTGTTTTGACAGGTTAGGATTTCTGCGATATTTGTGTTTGTTTCATTTCTCGTCCTTCTGAGTGTTTGTGGAGTACCTGCTCATATTGATGAGATCAAGGTCGGTTTAAAAAAAATCTTTCAAGCAGAATCGCAACATTATGGCCACTTCCTTTATAATAATTTTTATTTTGTAAAGATGTGATTTATTGCTGAATGATGTCTTCTTATTCACCGTAGACTTCGTTGGTGATAAACAGTAACCACCATGGCAGTATTAGGTACTAACATTGAATTCCTTCTATGCAGATATATTCCCATGAGGATTCAAATCGGCATTCTGGGACATTGGTTTTCCTACTAGGCCACTTCCTATCCAGCATCCCCTTCCTATTTCTTGTGTCCATTTCGTCGTCGTTGGTTTTCTACTTCCTGATAGGCCTCAGGAATGAGTTCAACTTCCTTATGTACTTTATAATCACCATCTTTATGTGCCTGTTGGCCAATGAAGCACTTATGATGATTGCTGCATACATCTGGCTTGAAACTTACAAGTGCACCTTAACCCTGATTTGCTTATATGTGAGTTTCCATCTTGGTCTTCTTTCAAGTGGCCACAAATATTGAACGAACCAACATTAATTAACCATGGCTACTTCAGGTTCTCATGATGCTGGTGGCTGGGTATTTTCGGATCCGAGACGCAATACCTTCGCCCATGTGGAATTATCCGCTGTCCTACATTTCATTCCACACATATGCCGTCCAGGTAAATTATATATGGCCATCTTATGTAACCTACATAAACCCTATGCCCATCTTGCTTGGACCGGGTCAGGCGTGCTAACGAGCAATGCTGCTGCAGGGCTTGGTCGAGAATGAGTATGTCGATACATCATTTGCAGTCGGGGCCACAAGGTCGATACCCGGCGTGCAGGCTGTCCGAGGCTCGTATGGCATATCATCGTCGACAGGAGCAAAGTGGATGAATCTCCTTGTTTTGTTCCTGATGGCGATCGGCTACCGGGTCGTCTTGTACGTTTTGCTTCGTCTAGATGTGAGGAGACATGTGAGGCTTGGCAGCCGCTCTTGCTGGCCCAGCATCCACACCACCAGTGCAGCTCCAAAGTGAGTTCGCCCTGAGCCGCCGAGTGTGCTGATGTTGTAAGAAGACATTTTTGTGTGGGTTTGGGTGTGTGGCTGTTCATATGTATGTATACATGTGTGATTGCTTCCTAGGTAGGCATATCTAATCTGATGCATCCAAAGTAAAGAGAAACAAGGAGAAAATTAGAGTAACATATATACTGTATGTATCATGGTTAATTTGAGTATTGAAGAAATGGATCATGATTTGGCTACTTTTACTTTATTTTCCTTTCTTTTTGCACTGAGTATTGCTTCATTTGCCTTGTTCTCTTTCACAAGTTTTATCTTCCTGGTTGGATCTGACGACATTAATAGTCGAGTAGCGATCCCCTCTCAAAGATGTTTTCTTCAAGTGCTGTAGATGAAGGGGTTCGGCGCGTGCGGGGCTGTGGCAACAGGCATTTCCATGTCAGTAGGTATGTGGCATTGTAGATGATGTTGAATGAAGTTATTCATGCCTGACATGAAGCTTGGCATAGTAGTGATTGAGCAAATAACAAATTGTCTCTTCTCGTTAAATTCATTGTTGCTTCAAATCTATGAATGTAGTTGGAGACAGTGGATAATCGAGTCAAGACATGAAAGGTTCTAACTAAGGAACTGTGTAGGTGTGGAACAATCTCACCGGCAGAAAACCTCAGATGTATCAATGACATACTACCTTTGTTCATCAATATAAGACGTTTTGGCAGTGTAGATTGAACTGCCAGAACGTCTTATATTTACGAACGGAGGGAGTACAAGATAAGCAAAATATGAGAAAATGTCGTTCCAAATGAAAAAAAAATCCATATAGACGACGGGATACAATACACTTCCACTTCAACCAAGAACCTAGTCTAGACTAGTATGAAGTTACGAGTTGCCTAAATCCAAACGATCTCAACCATCCTGACATAATCAAGCCCAAGGACTCATGATGAATTTATTAAAAAGGTAAAAATGATGACACATGTGCAACATGGTTTCCTGAAATCAGCAAACGACAGACATCATAAATAGTGTATTGCCATACGGTTCTGCTAATCAGACTTCAGTGAGTTCGGTCATTTTTTTTTTCTTCCTCTTGAGCGAAATGAGTTCGATATTGTTGTTTGGCAGATTCCTCGGCATGCCCCTGTAAAACTTGACCAACGGATCGACCGAAGCATCACCGTCTCGGTGTATGATTTCAGTAAGCCTAAGGTTGTTGCACTTGAAATGCGCCAGGTGCTCAGAATATGACTGGTGGCGTTTCATCACCGCCTTTGTAGATTGGAAATCCGAGACCTGTTGAGCAGCGCAGAGGAATGGAATACCAATATATTACGAAATGTTTCGAGTTATGGTAGTCATTAATTGTTGATGAAAGAAGTAGCAGTAGGACCTTGCAATGGCGCAAAGTGAGCTTCTGCAGGTTAGGCGAGTTGTGTAGGTATTGCCGCAGCCCGAGGAAGTCGTCATTGATACGGCACCCATCCAGAGAAAAGCTTCTCAGGTTCTCAAACTTGAATACAGGAAGATTCTCATGATTCTCAAAGAACAGCAACTGAAAACAAAAAACCATACAGGCATTTATTTTCTTATCCTTAAATTTAATAGCTCTGGAGATATAGGAAAATGCAAACTGAATAATAAATAAAAGGGGCGTCAATCAAGAAGAAGATGATACCGTGACCGCAAAATGCGACAAGCGCAAGGTTGTCACATTAGACATGGTGACAAGAATATTGAGTTGTTCTTTGATGCTCTGGTAACTCTGGTAAATCCAGGGCAGATGAATGGACGCATCGACAAGAGACGGCATGGTATGTGGCTGAGTGGTGTCAAGAATGTGATCAAACTCCTCGCCGGTCAGGCGAAGAGAAACAAGAGCTGGGGCCTCTATAACCAACTTGAAAACCTCGAGATCTTCCACGGTGTACTCGCCGTCGACAATGGTCAATTTCTTGAGGGACGAGGAGACGATCTTAGCATTGCTGGTGAGCAAGAGGCAGCAGATTTCCAGTTGCAGGTCCTCCAGAGAAGGGCAGCCGGAGCTGCTGATATGGCTGGCAAGATCATTCAGTTCCAACTGCAGGCTGGAAAGATGCAGCTTTCTGAGCCGGCGGGGCCATGTATCTTGACCTATGTCGCGGCGGAGCCAGCGGTCGCCGACGACAGCGGTGGCCCCGTGCAGCCGGAGCTCTTCCAGGAGCGCAAACTCATGGCGGCGCAGGAGGTTGGCCGTGAAGTCGTCAAAACGGTGGCTTGTATATCGACGGTCGATGTCGAGGCACGGCACGGCGCGCCAGAGGTGCCGCCACCGCCTGGACAGCACGCACGTCTGCACCGCCTTCTGGGCCTTGAGGCGCGAGAGGATGGCGCGGAGGAGGTAGTCCGGCAGCGCGCTTAGCCGGTCATCGCTGGCATCACCGCCGCCGCCGCTGTCGTCTGCATGGTGTGGACGCTTCGGCTCGGCGAAGGCGTCGGTGGTGCCAAGCATTTCCGTTGTTCTCGATTGGTGGGCGCAGTAAGTAGCGGAGACGACTAATCTGCCGGCTGTCGCTGCGCCGCCGCCGCCGCCGCCGCCATGACTCTGGATCGGGGGGTGAGGAGGACGGATGAGATGAGAGAGAGGCTAATGGGCCCTTTCTAGTGGGCTCTACTCTATAGAACGGGCCCTTTCTATTTCATTTTTCTTCCTTTATTACGCCCACGCCCTCTTATATTATGGGACGGAGGGAGTACTATTTTGTTTCAAAGTTTTTTTTCTACTTCCTTTTTTCTCTATTTCCTTTTTATATTTTTCTCCTTTATCTTCTGTTATTATGTTTCCTTTTTATTTCGCCCCCCTTGCACTTCTCAATGTTAAATGTCTTTTGTGGTTTTCTAGAACGTATCTATAATATGCGTAAATAGTTTTATTATTTTCTTCTATAGCATTTTTTTAATCTACCAATCATTTTCAAGAGTTGTGAGAACGTTTTATTTGGAAAGCATGAACATTTTTATTTTATGTACCTAACCGGTGGAACATATTCCTAAGAAAAATGTGGACCATCATCATTTGTCAAGACTATCTCAAAATCTCATTAGGTGTTTTTCATGCACCTTTGTATGCTAGTACTTACTTTCCGCACCGAGCTACTCCAACCATGAAGAAAAGCTCAAGGGCCACAGAAAGGTGACAAGCTGCCACAGAAAGCTCAACGGCGATGGGGAGTGATCAACGAGGTATGAAGAGGGATGGGGAATCGAGACCTGTTTACGAAGGTGTGTACACGATTGGAGGCTACGGCGAGGGATACTTTTATCCAACATGGGTGGCAGCATGATCTTAGGATTGCCCCCCCTACGCTTTAGGCCTTATACAGACTATGCTTGTTTGCATGTATTTCGTCTTTTTATTTCCGTTTGATTGAGAGAATATTATTTGGCTGTGTGCATCTTAGTGTAGGGGAACGCGATAGAAAACAAAAAAATTCGGTACAGCGAGCACGCCCAGGACCTCTATGGAGACTGCATACAAGGTTTGATCTGATCCGTACCGACTCGAAGCGCAGCGGAAGAAGAGTCGGTGGAGATCGTTGGTGCAGATCCCCACAGCTAGGATTTACAACCTCCTAACCGCGAGGATGTACTCCCTCGTCGGACAGCCCTTCGGGAGGCGGTCGGACAGTCCCTCGGACGATGTCACGGACAGCCCTTCGGGAGGACCCTCGAAACTCAAACGGAAACTAGGACAACCCTTCGGGAGGACACTCAAACAGCCCCTCGGGCAAAAGATCGAAACTACGACCTCTCTACGGGGTTGCACACATACGGTGTCAGCTATCCGGCAGGGCTTCGCCGTCCAGAACTAGTTCCTGCCGGAACCCAGACAGCCTTTTGGCTCTACGAAACTATTTCGCTGGGAGGGAGAGAGAAGCCAGACAAGTCTATGGCATGTGTATGAGAGCAAGGATGAAGCATTTGGGCTGCCCCCTCCTCCTCTATTTATAGGAAAGCCAAGGGGGTAGAATGGACATTCCAAAATACCAAAGTACCCCCACTTTATGTCACACACAAAGGGCATATAAGGGAAAAGGAGTGCCATGTGGAGCTCCATGGAGGAGCTCCTCCTTTGGCCGGCCACCCCTAGGGGGCCCCCCTCCAAGGGGGTTCCTTGATCCCCACTCCTTCTAGAAGCCTTTTTGCAAAAGCCCTAAAAAGTGGCTTTCCATAAAAATATCCATAAAGTGATTTTCACTATTCACGGAACCAATTTTCCGCGACCGTTAAATCCGAAAATAATTTTGTGGGTCTTAGAATAATTCCAGTACCCACACAAATGATTTTGGATGCGTTCCGAAACAATTTTGGAATATTGATTTTCATCTGCGAAAAGCAACCAAATCGGTTCCGGCAGCTCCGGAACATTTCCGGTTTTTATCCCGGAAAATTCCTAGAAGTTTCCAGAATGATTCTGGCACCCTCCAAGAATTATCAGGCGAGTGCCGAAACCAATTTGACTTTATGGTATCCCCTGAAACAACTTTTCAGTTCCACCGGAACCATTCCGGTGTCCTCTCCGGAACGTTTCCGTTGCGTTCGAAACTTTTCCGGTGCGTCCAAAACTTTTCCGGTGATTTTCTCTTAGACTCCCTATCTAGTATTCAGCAGATAGATGACCCTTAAGCGTGTGACCCTATAGGTTCGGTGAAGTATAGACATGACCCGGAACCCCTTCCGATCAATGATCAACATCGGAGCCGTGGACACCCATATTGACCCCTATACCCACACGAATGAATATTCGAGTGAACCTCCAGTTGCCGTGTGCTATTCCTGTTGCTTCGCGATATGTTACAAACGCCCTAGGTGAGATTTACTTACATCCCCGTGGATCAACAACTTGTCCACTATGCCAGTTACCTCGTTACCGGTTTTGTTCTCTTTTCTCGTTTCCATGTTCCGGCATCCCTGTGATCAAATCACCTTGTGTCTGGCCAGACGATGATGGATACCGTAACACCGAGAGGGCCCGAGAATATCTCTCCATTGTCGGATGAGCAAATCCCAATCTTGAGCTATCTCGTTACTTGCCATACTTTTCCGTGAACCCGTAAGCCGCCGTAATAGCCACCCAGTTACGGATGACGTTTAACAAACCCCAAAGTTCACGAAGCAAGCACGAAGGAACTCAATACTCTCATGGTCTATGGAATTATGCAAACATTAACTAATTCTGTGATATTAACCATTAACTTGTGACGAATGCATCTCATGGCATAACATCAATTTGGGTCGATTCAACACAAGTGTTCTACTAACATCGTGCCCTCAAAATTGCCGGCATAGCCATGCCCATGATCAGGAAAACAGGATCACCATGCAATACTTGAGCCAGTCTTAGAGGCAAGACTAGGAATACAATTTATCGTTTATTATACCACACGTGCACATGAGTTTCCCTCCGAGCCTCGTGTTATTGCAGACTCGAGAATCATTGCAGTTACAGCATGGAACATAAACATTCATTACAACCTTTGGAGATACAAAATAACTGTTATTACTGCCTCTAGGGCATATCTCCTACAGACTCCCACTTGCACTAGAGTCATAATCCAGTTACATGGCTTCCCTAACACCAATGGCTAGCAGGTGCTGCTCATGCTTCGCTCGTGGTAGAGGCTTTGTCATCGGGTCTGACACATTCAGATCCGTGTGAACTTTGCGTACTTTCACTAAACCTTCTTCGACATGATGTCGAATGAGTTTATATTTGCGTTGAATATGCATTGTCTTATGGTGCGAACTTGGCTCCCTTGCCTGAGCCACGGCGCCACTATTATCACAATAGATCTCCACCGGGTCCAGAGCACTTGGAACCACACCAAGGTCTTCAAGAAATTGCTTGATCCCGACAGCCTGCTTGGAGGCTTCTGAAGCAGCAACATATTCCGCCTCCGTCATAGAATCCGCCATAGTCTTTTGTTTGGAACTTTTCCAATCAACTGCGCCGCCGTTCAATATGAAAACATAGCCTGATTGAGATTTGAAGTCATCTGGGTCAGTCATGAAGCCTGCATCAGTGTAACAACTTACAATGAGCTCTTCATCACCTCCGTACACAAGGAGTAAATCCTTGGTCCTTCTGAGGTACTTAAGAATACCCTTGACTGCGGCCCAGTGTTCCAATCCTGGATCACTTTGGTACCGGCTGCTAACACTTAGCGCATAGGAAACGTCTGGCCTTGTACATAGCATGGCATACATAATAGAACCAACTGCCGAAGCATATGGAACATCATTCATTTGTACTCGCTCATCAAGGGTCCGAGGACACTGATTCTTGCAAAGCACTGTGCCAGGTGACATGGGGAGTAGGCCTTTCTTGGAGTTCTCCATGTTGAACCTTTTCAACACCTTGTCAATGTACATGCTTTGGCTAAGCGCTATCAGGCGTCTTGATCTACCTCTATAGATTCTGATGCCCAATACATATGCCGCTTCGCCTAAGTCTTTCATTGAAAAACTCTTCTTCAATGAGTCTTTTATTTCGCTAAGAAAATTCACATCATTTCCAATCAACAATATGTCATCCACACACAAGATTACAAATGCTTTTGCGCTCCCACTAAACTTCTTGTAAACACAAGATTCTTCGTCATTCCTGATGAAACCAAACTCTTTGACCACTTCATCAAAACGAATGTTCCAGCTCCTTGATGCTTGCTTCAGACCATAAATAACTTTCTGAAGTTTGCATACCTTTCCAGCATCCTTATGAATGACAAAACCTTCTGGCTGTATCATGTATACATCCTCTTTGAGGTTTCCATTTAGGAAAGCCGTTTTGACATCCATCTGCCATATTTCATAATCAAAATAAGCAGCAATTGCTAGCAATATCCGAACAGACCTAAGCATAGCTACGGGCGAGAAAGTCTCGGCGTAGTCCACTCCTGGAACTTGCGTGAACCCTTTCGCGACAAGTCTAGCTTTGTGGATAGTAATGTTACCATCCGCGTCCGTCTTTGTTTTGAAAATCCATTTACAACCAATCGGCTTTACGCCTTCTAGAAGTTCTTCCAAGTTCCAAACTTGGTTTTCGTACATGGATTCCATTTCGGATTTCATGGCCTTGTGCCATTCCTTTGAGCTGGGCCCCGCCATCGCTTCCTTGTAGTGCGCAGGTTCATCGTCTTCAAGAATGAAGATTTCGTTATGAAACCATTCAGGTGGCTGGATAGCCCTACTTGATCTGCGCAGTTCAGTTACAACATTGTTTGAAGTCTCCGCATCACATGCGACAACTTCCGGCTCGGTTGTAGGGATAATTAGCGGAATTTCTTCCGGTTCCTTAGCCATATCAACGGTTGCCGAAGATTCACTAATCTCATTAAGTTGTACTGTCCTCCCACTCACTTCTTTAGCGAGAAACTGTTTCTCGAGAAAGATTCCGGTTTTGGCGACAAACACTTTGCCCTCGGATGGGTGGTAGAAGGAATACCCAAAGGTTTCCTTGGGATAACCTACAAAGTAACATTTGTCTGCTCTGGGATCGAGTTTTTGAGGCTGTAAACGTTTTACATATGCATCACAACCCCAAATCTTGAGATACGACACACTGGGTTTCTTCTCATACCATAACTCATATGGCGTCGTCTCAACAGACTTTGACGGTGCTTTGTTTAGTGTATAAACGGTAGTTTCTAGTGCGTGACCCCAAAAAGATATCGGTAGATCTGTAAGAGACATCATCGACCTTACCATGTCTAACAGGGTTCGGTTACGTCTTTCCGACACTCCATTTCGCTGTGGAGTTCCGGGAGGCGTAAGCTGTGAAACGATTCCACGGTCACTCAGATGTTGGCCAAACTCATGACTAAGATATTCGCCTCCGCGATCAGACCGCAGAAACTTAATCTTTTTGTTACGATGATTTTCTACCTCATTATGAAATTCTTTGAACTTTTCAAAGGTTTCCGACTTATGCTTCATTAAGTAGATATAGCCATACCTACTCAAATCATCAGTAAAAGCCACGCAGTAGAAATACCCACCCCGTGCGATTGTGCTCATTGGACCACATATATCACTATGTATTATTTCCAACAATTCACTCGCCCGTTCAGGATGACCCGTGAACGGCGTCTTGGTCATTTTTCCCATCAAGCAAGCTTCACATGTGTCAAATGATTCAAAATCAAAGGACGGTAAAACTCCATCTTTATGGAGTCTTTGCATGCGTTTCTTTCCGATGTGGCCAAGCCGACAGTGCCACATGAAAGTGGTGGTGGTATCAGCCTTCTTAAGGCGTTTAGCATTCACGTTAAAGACATCATTTCCACATTCAAGGTTTAGAATGAAAAGGCCCCCAACAATGGGTGCAAATCCATAAAACATATCCTTACAATAAAGTGAACAACCATTGTTCTCACACTTGTACGAATACCCATCGTGTACTAAACATGATCCAAAGATAATGTTTCTACACAACAGCGGAACAAAATAACAGTTACTTAGTTCCAAAATAAATCCTGAAGGGAGATGTAGAGGCATAATGCCGACGGCTTGAGCGGCGATCCCAGCGCCGTTTCCGACATGCATCACGACTTCATTCTTTGCCAGATTGCGCACCTTCTGAAGCCCCTGTATCGAGTTGCAAATGTGAGCAACCGATCCGATATCAAATACCCAAGACTTAGAATTTTCGCTAGCAAGCAAAACGTCAATGACATTAACTTGTATAACAATTATACCTTTTCCGGTTTTCCCGGACTTCTTATCTTCCAGATACTTCTTGCAGTTTCTCTTCCAGTGCCCTATGCCCTTGTAGTAGAAGCACTCAGTTTCATTCTTGGCTCCGCCCTTAGATTTGCTTTGGGAGCCGGTCTTACCAGCGCCCTTGCCCTTCTTTGGCTTGCCTTTCTTTTTGAAACTGGCAGTTTTATTCACAAGCAACACTTGCTTGCGATTTTTCCGCAGTCCTTCTTCTGTAGTTTTCAGCATGGCGAGCACCTCTTCCGGTGACTTCTCCATCCCTGTCATGTTGTAGTTCATGACAAAACCATCATAAGACGGGGGGAGTGAAGAAAGCAACATGTCCATCATATGGCCTTTTGGAAGTGGAAATTCCAGGGCTTTAAGCCTTTCAGAATAGCCAATCATTTTGACCACGTGTTCGCCAACTGAACTACCCTCAGCCATCTTGCATTCCATCAAAGCCTTCATGATATCAAATCGTTCAGACTTTGCGGTTTCCTTGTACAGAGCATCCAATTCCCGGATCATATCACGGGTTTTGTGGAATTCAAAACATTTTTGAAGCTCTGGACTCATGCAAGCTAGCATGAGGCACTGCACTAAGTTGTGATCATCATCCTTAGTGGCCCAGACATTTTGTTCATCTTCCGGGGCCTCTGCCGCCGGTTTAGCTGGAAGAGCAGTTTCAAGCACATACAATTTCTTAGCGCTCCTGAGGACAATCCTCAGGTTGCGGACCTAGTCTGCATAGTTATTTCCAGTCGCAGCTAACTTCTCTTTCTCTAACATCAGGCCTAAGTTGAACACGTTGTTGCGAGCCATTTGATCTACAACGGAAAACACAAGTTGCACTTAGACTTTGTTCATAATGATATTTGCACTAGTGAATAAACAATTTTATTCTAAAGTGCGCTCCCACTCAAATCAATATCTCTCATAATTGATTGTGAGTGATTCAAGACCCGAGTTTTGATTGTTCGCCACGATGGTAGCATCACAGATGACGAAAATCTCAACCGGTAGGCCATCTTGCTAATCACATCTTTATGTGATTCTTGTTCATCTTTCGATGCATGTGTTCCGAGCTCAGGACTTTCCTGCCTGAACGTCAAGACAACCAAGTGATCTTGCAGTGAGGTCTGACCTCACCCGCCTTACACTTTCCAGTCGTTCGTGCCCATGGTAGCATGTGGCACCCCGAAAGGATACATGCTGTGACGGTACTACACTTGGGAGAACACTAACTACTTGATATTTTAAGTGAGAGATCACCCTAATAAAAGCGACTACCGCGCAATCAAGAAGGGTGCATCATAAGGGATAAACATCTCAGGCAATTTAAAATAGCATGATATGGTATAGCCCCTTCTGACGGAGAAGTCAAGTATTTCTTCGTCTTCGACATTCGCATCGGTGTTCACCTTCGCGAAGATTGCCACCACCTTGTCGATGCACCAAATAATATTGCTATCTCTATAGCTAATAAAATAAGTGCATTACATAAGGTTGACACGCAGGTCATTAAAGTGCAATCATATGGCTCCAGCCATCATGCCGAATCATGACACGCAGGTCATGTTAATCAAATTACATCATATAGTCATCTCATACATAATCGAATTAATATGAGACTTGCTATACCACATCACATGCAAACCATCCTGCAAAACCAAGTTAGACGCCTCTAATCGGTTTATGCAAAATTTTATTTTACGTGGCCTGTAAGGTTTTGACTCAAACCGCAGCTACCAACGTTTATCATCAAGTATGATTTATTCAAGTCGCTAGATTAACTTTCCAGGGTGTATGAAACACGAGATAATAAAATCTCGATCCCCATACTAAACTTCATCATACGCATGACCCCCGTGCAGATCATATCTGCATTGCCCTTTTGTCTGCGCAATTTCATCTTTCCCTCAACTATGGTGGAACCCAAAGAACTGATAGCACTTCGTTGATCAATCAGGATCGCGGATTGCCAGAACTTTGTGAAATTCCACCATGCTGTTTCAAGATCAGAAATACGCAAATTCCAGGGAAGCAACAAGAACATCGGGTAACAGATTTCATCTGCCACCCGCATAAATAATTTTCAGCAATAGATCTCATCTACTCCAAAATTATATTATGCAATACCCATACATCTCCATGTATTCTAGATCGTAACCTGCATCTATGCATAGCACGGCTCTTGATGCCACTGTAGGGGAACGCAACAGAAAACAAAAAAAATTCGGTACAGCGAGCACGCCCAGGACCACTATGGAGACTGCATACAAGGTTTGATCTGATCCGTACCGACTCGAAGCGCAGCGCAAGAAGAGTCGGTGGAGATCGTTGGTGCAGATCCCCGTAGCTAGGATTTACAACCTCCCAACCGCGAGGATGTACTCCCTCGTCAGACAGCCCTTCGGGAGGCGGTCGGACAGTCCCTCAGACGATGTCACGGACAGCCCTTCGGGAGGACCCTCGAAACTCGAACGGAAACTCGGACAGCCCTTCGGGAGGACACTCGAACAGCCCCTCGGGCAAAAGATCGAAACTACGACCTCTCTACGGGGTTGCACACATACGGTGTCAGCTATCCGGCAGGGCTTTGCCGTCCAGAACTAGTTCCTGCCGGAACCCAGACAGCCTTTCGGCTCTACGAAACTATTTCGCTGGGAGGGAGAGAGAAGCCAGACAAGTCTATGGCATGTGTATGAGAGCAAGGATGAAGCATTTGGGCTGCCCCCTCCTCCTCTATTTATAGGAAAGCCAAGGGGGTAGAATGGACATTCCAAAATACCAAAGTACCCCCACTTTATGTCACACACAAAGGGCATATAAGGGAAAAGGAGTGCCATGTGGAGCTCCATGGAGGAGCTCCTCCTTTGGCCGGCCACCCCTAGGGGGCCCCCCTCCAAGGGGGTTCCTTGATCCCCATTCCTTCTAGAAGCCTTTTTGCAAAAGCCCTAAAAAGTGGCTTTCCATAAAAATATCCATAAAGTGATTTTCACTATTCACGGAACCAATTTTCCGCGACCGTTAAATCCGAAAATAATTTTGTGGGTCTTAGAATAATTCCAGTACCCACACAAATGATTTTGGATGCGTTCCGAAACAATTTTGGAATAGTGATTTTCATCTGCGAAAAGCAACCAAATCGGTTCCGGCAGCTCCGGAACATTTCCGGTTTTTATCCCGGAAAATTCCTAGAAGTTTCCAGAATGATTCTGGCATCCTCCAAGAATTATCAGGCGAGTGCCGAAACCAATTTGACTTTATGGTATCCCCTGAAACAACTTTTCAGTTCCACCGGAACCATTCCGGTGTCCTCTCCGGAACGTTTCCGTTGCGTTCGAAACTTTTCCGGTGCGTCCGAAACTTTTCCGGTGATTTTCTCTTAGACTCCCTATCTAGTATTCAGCAGATAGATGACCCTTAAGCGTGTGACCCTATAGGTTCGGTGAAGTATAGACATGACCCGGAACCCCTTCCGATCAATGATCAACATCGGAGCCGTGGACACCCATATTGACCCCTATACCCACACGAATGAATATTCGAGTGAACCTCCAGTTGCCGTGTGCTATTCCTGTTGCTTCGCGATATGTTACAAACGCCCTAGGTGAGATTTACTTACATCCCCGTGGATCAACAACTTGTCCACTATGCCAGTTACCTCGTTACCGGTTTTGTTCTCTTTTCTCGTTTCCATGTTCCGGCATCCCTGTGATCAAATCACCTTGTGTCTGGCCAGACAATGATGGATACCGTAACACCGAGAGGGCCCGAGAATATCTCTCCATCGTCGGATGAGCAAATCCCAATCTTGAGCTATCTCGTTACTTGCCATACTTTTCCGTGAACCCGTAAGCCGCCGTAATAGCCACCCAGTTACGGATGACGTTTAACAAACCCCAAAGTTCACGAAGCAAGCACGAAGGAACTCGATACTCTCATGGTCTAAGGAATTATGCAAACATTAACTAACTCTGTGATATTAACCATTAACTTGTGACGAATGCATCTCATGGCATAACATCAATTTGGGTCGATTCAACACAAGTGTTCTACTAACATCGTGCCCTCAAAATTGCCGGCATAGCCATGCCCATGATCAGGAAAATAGGATCATCATGCAATACTTGAGCCAGTCTTAGAGGCAAGACTAGGAATACAATTTACCGTTTATTATACCACACATGCACATGAGTTTCCCTCCGAGCCTCATGTTATTGCAGACTCGAGAATCATTGCAGTTACAACATGGAACATAAACATTCATTACAACCTTTGGAGATACAAAATAACTGTTATTACTGCCTCTAGGGCATATCTCCTACACTTAGCTATGCAGAGGCCGGGTGTAATGCTTAAATCCTTTAAGTAATAAAGCGCCCTTTTTCGAAAATGAAGAGGGATGGGGATCCTCTATTTGCCCTCTGTATTTGGAATCAAAGTGAAATGAGGTTACAATGGAGGTCCATAGATTATTGAGGTGAGCGACGGGAGGATTGGAGTGGGTTTTCTTCTCAAAAAGCACAAAATGTAGGATGTCATGAAGACATGTGTTTGCTTGGAGTTTCCCTTAAAAGACAACTTAATGCCAACATTTCTAGACACCAATCATCACGATCACGTCATATGTCTATAATCCAAATAGTCATAATTCTATGGATGTACTGATAAATTATAAATATTTATTCACGCATATGCACACACATCAAATCCAGAAAAATGGGGTCACGACAAAAGAAAGTTTTGCAAGAGCTTACGAAATTGGTAACAAAACATATAAGTTCCTTGTGGTGGAACCAATCCTCAAGGGTTCAAATCCTATATTTGGCATTGGTGGTCGTATTTTTCTAGGTTTATTTCAGGCCTTCTGACGATGTGCGTTCAGTGGGAAGAGACGTTCCCATCGACACAAAGGCGGGTGTGGTGACTTTGTCAATTTGAAGATGATGTGATGGCTCAGTCTTTTGAAGGTGCTAATAGTAGTAGGTTGTGCATGTGTTCGTTCATAGGGATGAGTGTATGTGCATATGTATGAGCGTCTATATTGTGTTAAAAAAACACTGCGAAAATACAAAAATAGAAGGCCTCTGTCCAAACTTCCACAAACTAAGAAAATGGCGTCTTGTGATGAAAACTCTAGAGTGTTTTTTCTCTTTTGAAGCCATAAAATTAATTTTTGATAAAAAATTACTCCGCCCTCCCTCCCTCCCTCCCGTGAAACCTTAGGATCTAGGGATATGATGCCGGTCACCGGTCCCCTCTCCCCATCTGCCATTTTGACAGCGGGAGGGGGTGGGACCCTGAAGTTTCAGACTGGTGGTGGTAGGGTGTTTTCGTTTAGGTTTCGGTCCAGTCATCAGTGGTGAGGCGATGTCACCGGCAACGAAAGTTTTCTTCTTTGGTGCGACGATTTGCTAAACATATCACAGTTGTTGGCATCTTCTGGTCTATTTTCAATGACTTTTTGGTACCTGCTTTTAAAAGCTCATGTGTTCCAAACAATTTGTTTTGCCGAGACGGAGACTCGGAGACGAGAGTGAGCTTTGATCACGTTATGCTTTCGGTGAATGCAAATTTCGTCCCGATTTGCATTTGAAGAACGGCGTCTGGGGGTGACCTTGGGGGGGGGGGGGGGGGGGAACCCAAGCCCCCCCCCCCCCCAAGCCGATTTTAGCGCCGGTTAGCCCTCAAGCGGCGCTATTTCAAGCCCTTGGGGGGGGGGGGGGGGGGGGGCGAACGGCTGGAGATGCTCTAAGAATTTGATTGTATTTTTCATTTTCTGTAAAGGTGGTTTTCAAGGGTATGTCCTACTTATCCTCTATCCTCTATTCCTACATAGCTTCAACCCACTACTTACTTTTCTTAACCATGCAACCATGATAACAAAGTAATTCATGGATGTAAATGCATAAGTTACTTTTTTGCACTAATCCATTCATGCAACAATACCACATCATACGCGGCGATTCTACACCCAGGTCTAGATGCTCCGAGGTGTGAATGGTAAAATCATTTAAATAGCGGAAACATTCTTTTTTTTTTTATGATGCAAGATGGTCGAATGCGTGATGCCCATGTCAATTTTGGTGAAGTTTGTACATTCGACGAGCTCGTGGTAAAAAAGACAAATTTCGGGCCAGTGAGAAAGTTTTTTTAAAAACACACTGTTCACAGGCGTGAGCTCCTCGAATGTCATTTACCTGGGAATTTTTGCACACCCTGGTGCACGGAAGCATCTTGCACGCCAAGAAGTTTCAGAAATTTTAAACTTTTACTATTTCTTGTGATTTTATTGTTCACCGGGTGTAGATGTGCCCGTTCTCCGAACTGAATTATCATTAGCCATAAGTTATTTTTTACGTTGGACCTTTTCTTGACAGTATATGTGTTAGGCGATTGTAGCATACCTATGTGGTCCATCGTTCACATTTTTTAGAAATGACATTCTTTAATTGCAATCCACAAGGATTTTTTTCTCCTTTTATATACCTCATATTTTTAATTGTTTTTTAAGTTTACATTTGCTTTTCCGTAATTCACCCTTCACAATTTTTTTAGAAATGACATCCTTTAACTGCAATTCAAAAGTTTTTTTCTCCTTTTTATACACCTCATATTTTTTATTGTTTTTTTAACTCTACATGTACTTAGCCAATTTGCCAAGAGAAAGGGGAAATATGGCGTATACGCTCAGGCCAGCCCATAAGGCGAAGAATGAGCACCGAATTAATTAAGGGTTTGTCTAGGTCTCAGTCGACTTAGACTTCTCTAAGTCGGTTGATGTCATCTAAGACAGATTAGACCTGTTTGTTTACTCGATAGTTGTTGGGTATTATTCTTAACTGGGCCTTTTTCGTTTCTCCGTTATTTGTTTGTTTTTTGTGGTTGTGATGCTTGTTTGTTTATCTTTGTTTTTTCTAGACACGGTAAAAAAGTGTTCAACAAGGGAAGTAAATAAAAAAACTTTTTTTTGTCACCAGTGTAGCTCACTGTTCGGTCCTTATCTTCATGCGTCATCTTGCTTCTCTTTTTATTCTTCGTTTTCATAGTTTCTTTGAAAAATGAATCTTTAATGTAACAAAGAAATAAAATGGAAACAAGACAAACTAAATAGTGTGACACTGTTTTTCAAAAGAAAATAATATTAAAATGCATACAAATGGAGGACATGAAAATGTGTGCACCCGATGTGGGTTGCGTTGTTTTTCTTAACAAATAAAAAATACAAATTCAAAACACAAGGGTAAAAATAGAAAAATAGTAGAAAAAGAAAAGGTCAATAATAAACCCGCATAGCGGGCCGCCCTAGCCGGGTGTGTGGTTGCAAAAATAAAAGTCAGTTGCACCCCGGGACGAGACTTGCAATTGCGAGCCTAGTGTCGGACATGCAGTTGCGGTCGAGGGTGACACTTGCAGTTGCGAGCCAGGTGTCGGACATGCAGTTGGAGTCGAGGGCGACACTTGCAGTTGCGAGCCTATTGTCGGACATGCAACTCCCCCCTCCCAACATGACAAAAAGTCTAGTTACAACCATGTTGGAAGACATGCAATTGTAGTCGGGGTGACTTTTGAAGTTGCATGTCTAGTACTGGACATGCAATCGCCTCCCCCCACCTCAGATATGCAACTACCCACCCCTCTCCCGTCGCCCTCTAACAAAAACACAAGACCAACTGCAGTCGGAAGGGAGACACATAGTTTCATTCGAGGGTGACATTTGCAGTTGCATGCCTAGTGGACATGCAACTCCACCCCACCCACCTCTCCCACCACTCTTAAAAAAAAGGTGAGACTTGCAGTTGCAAGCTTAGTATCAGACATGCAACTCCCCCCTCTCCCGCCGCCCACTAACAAATCAAAAAATGCCGGTTGCAGTCGGGTGTGTGGGCATGCAATTGCAGTCGGGTATGTAGGCATGCAGTTCCAGTCGAGGGCGACACTTGCAATTGCAAGACTACTGTCGGACATGCAATCCCCCCCCCCCTCTCCGACAAAAACACAAGGCCAGTTGCAATCGGAAGTGGGACATGCAGTTGTAGTCAAAGGCGACGCTTGCAGTTGCAAGCTTGGTATCGCACATGCAACTCCCACTCCCTCTCCCGCCGCTCACTTAAAAAATTAATGTTAGTTGCAGTCAGGTGTGTGAACATGCAATTGCAGTCGGGGGTAACACTTACAGTTGGATGCCTAGTGACACACATGAAACTACCCTTCTCTCGACAAAAGACTAATAAATTACATTCAATGACAGACACTTACAATTGCGCCTAATAGCATGCATTAAAAAAGAAAATGAAATGGAAATAATAAAGAAAGAAAATGAAATTGAAAAAGGGCAAACAAACACCGAATGACTCAAAACCCCCCATAAAAATATATGATAGAGGGGACAAAAAGGCTGTACAGTAAAAATATCCGGGATACAACATAAGAAGCCTACAAACCTATCTCACCCGTGCTAAAAAAGAGAGATGGCTTTTGATGCCTATCTGCACCGCTGGACGACACAGCTAAGTGTTGCGTGACCAAATCCATGAATTGCAACGTGTTTTTGTAAGACGACGAAAGACATGAATGAGACATAACTATTTTTCAGAAAATTAGAATAACATGCAACAAAAAACTAAAAATGAAATAAAGATAGAAGAAAAAAATATTATGAGAAAAGATGAAGAAAAAAGCTATAAAAGAAAAAAGGACAAACAAATGAATTGTGGAAAATGCCACATAAAAATGCCAAATTACTAGGCAAAGAAATAACCAAAAAATGGAGACAAGTACAAATAATAAAATAAATAAATTAGAATGCTTGATTCCAAAACATGAAATAGCTAATAATTTTAAAAGAGCGAACAAAAAAACACAAAAAATCGAAAAGTAAACTATCCTAGAAATCCAAAATTAATTGGCTCAATCCATTTTGAAACACAATGTTGCAATCAGAAAAAGGAAATGCAACACAAATTTGCACGACTCTTGGCGCATAGATAAACAGTTTGTCGCATTACCAAATCTTATATGAGCAAACCTTGACCCACGGCGTGGAGGAAAATAAAAGTGTGTATTGATTATGACATGCTAAAAGACATAGGGGAAGATAGACACACACGTTGATGTACTCAGTAACAAAAGACAACACGCTCACTCTGTACTCTCTCCATTCCCTTATACAAAGCCACAAACTCAAATTACAAGGACCAAGGTAAAATTTAATGACTGCTTTGGAAGCTAACTTTTCTTCTTGTTAACTGGGATCATTTTTTTTTTCGAACAAAGTAACTGGGATCATTAATATGACACATGCATGCAAGGAAGGAATGAGACTACCCACAATGGGAAGTAACATAGAGTAGTTACATGCATATGTTACTAGTCTAAGTTACTACCTCCATAGTGGATAGTAACATAGGGGTAGTAACATTGAGCCTTTCATTTATTAGCTTATAGACTCATCTTGTCTTGGTATGTGTTATGTTATTCATAGTAGAAGTAACATAGTATGTTACTCAATTTCTCTCTATTCTCATTAATTAGCTGTCACATCATATTTTTTGCTTAGATGGCATCTATGTTACTACCCATGTTACTCTCACTGTGGGTAATCTGAGAAGAAAGTAGCTAAGTATCATTATGACTACATGCATGCAAGCATTAAACAATTTGCTAGTACGAGCAAACATCATTAATTTTGACCTCGATTACTGTTGGTGGCCTTGTATAGATGCAAAATGTATTTTTCATAGTGACCTTGTATAAGGGAACGGAGGGAGTACTTTGAATGGTCTATTTCCATCCACAACCCAACAGACAAAAAAAAAAAAGAAACAGGCCGGCCGCGTCATCCTAGCAGGCCGATTAAACAAGACAAGCAACTAGCATAAAAAACAATGAAGGGGTCGACTGAGACTTCCTAAGAAATCAGTCGACTGAGTTTTAGTCGTTCCGATTAATTAATCCCCACCCGCAAAAAAAAAAGATTAATTAATCCCACAGCCGCCGCCGTCCGCCGCTACGTATGCCCACCCCCGCACTTTAAAACCCAATCGGCCGCCCGCTGCCCTTCTCCTCCGATCCTGCCGGGAATTAATCGCCCTCCAAATCGAGGAAGCCAACCGTGACATGGAAGCGGCGGGCTTGACGCGGGGCGCGGTGGCCGCCATAGCGGAGAGCAAGGCGTGGCACACGGCGCCGGTGGTGATGCAGGTAGTGGGCACCGTGAGGATCCCGGTCCGGCACGGCATGCCAGGCAGCAGGGTCGAGCGCTACTCCCTGGTGCTCTCTGACGGCCTGTACACGATGGAGATCACGCTCATCACACCCCTGAGGCACCTCGTCAGGGACGGCCGCGTCCGCCGGTGCTCCGTCCTGCGCCTCCTCTGATACGGCACCATCTTCGAGTAAGATCTACGAGATCCATTTGTTTCCCTCACTTTGCTCGCAAATGTAGTATGTACCAGTCAATTAGTGGCACGTTCATGGCCGATCAGGTGTAAATATATATCGGATCTGTAATTTTCTAAATCCAGTACTCTCGTATCTTTTCTGGAGGCCCTTAATTTTCAAGCTGGAAGTTGTGCAAGCCGGGGCTGCGCTGATTGGAAGCCCCATACCCTACAAGCGCGAGCCTGGATGCAAGGCCGGTGACAACGCAGGGCCGAGTGGTGGATCCAGTGGCAACGCATGATGACTTCTCCTTCCCGCCTTGCTTGGATCATGTGCAATTTCCCTCCATGGTAAATTGGTAGCTCGAGTGAGCCTGTCTTGTGTGTGGACTGTGGAAATGAAACGTCAACTATATATGCTTGGGTTGTGTGGTCTTTTCGTTGCTGGCTACAAATCACTGCTTTCATTTTTATCTTAACTGTAATACCATGCGTTTGCCACCAAAGTTAGTTATTTATCACTACTAGGAAATAGCTTATAGATAGAATTACTAATAGCACGGGACAAACACACCACGCTAGTGTTAAATAGTACTAGCGCGCTCTAGCAGTAGCGCTGGTCCTCACACGCGGCGCTACTAATATTGAGCTCCACCGTACGCCCACATTAGCAACGCTTTTTCCAAACCACCGCTACAGCTAACACAATTAACAGTAGCGCTGGTCTTCGCCCGGCGCTACTGCTGTGTCCAGTCCAGGCCCACATCCCTTGCTTCCACTTAGCAGTAGCGCGTTTTTAGCCCCCCGGGCTGCTGCTAACCAACCTTATCCAGTAATCTTTGTCCCCGCGCCGGCCCCTCATTCTCTCATCACTCTGCGCCTCCTCCCTCTCTCTCCCTCTCCACTCTCTCCCATGCGGCGGCCCTCACCCACGCCCGCTACACTCGCACCCACGCCCGCCGCCTCCCACCGACGCCCGCCGCCGTCGCCCGCCACCGACGCCTGACAAGGTAGCTCCTTCCTCTCTCCTCCCTCCACTTCCCTCCCTCCTCCCTCTCTCCTCCCTCCACTTCCCTCCCTCCCTCCTCCCTATGTTCTTGTACATGATAGGGTGCTATTCGTTTTTTAAATATAATATACTAGATTTGAATATTTTGAGGTATATAAATGTATTGGATTACAATAGAATGTGTTGGAATACAATAGATGTTATAGGTTTGAATTGACTATTTTCTTGAATAGAATAGAAAATTTTAGGTAGAGAATAGGGTTTTTTAATACAATAGCATGTAGAAATTTTAAGGTATAGAAATGTATTGTAATGGTATGTGAGAAATTTTTAGTACTTATTTTTTTCAATATCGAAATGTATTGGACATGTGTATGATTTTTAGAAAATTTTAGTACTTATTTTTTCAATACAGAAATGTATTGGACAATTTTTTTTTTGTCATTATCACTTTGTCAACAAAAAAAAATAGGTTTAGAAATTTTTAGTAAAAAATATTAGGTATTTCAGTCTGTCGGAGCTCCTTGTGTGACTTTCATGTATGTTCTTGATGGAGGAATCCCGACTGTTGTCGTGGGGCTCGTTTCCTCTTCCTTTTCTCGCGATATATACCTTGGTATAATGCACGACAGAGGGAGAGGAAGCGACCAACACCAACGATCGAAATATCAGAGGAAGAATCCCGACTGTTGTCGCGGGTTCGTTTCCCTCTTCTTCTTGTCGCGATATATACCTTGGTATAATGCGCGAGAGAAGAAGGGGAAGCGACCAGCACCGATGGTCGAAATATTAGTGTGAGGGAGTGTCCACCAACATACACCACCATATCAGTGTGAGAGAGTGCGCACCATACACACCATGAGATATGAGAATTTTCTAAGGAAAGCCTTGACAGACCGAAAGTCAACCCATGTTGAATTAGGTCTATTTGGACATGTGTCTATGTTATTGCAGGGAACACCTTCTAGTGCCTATGTTTTGCCGGAATGTTGATTCATTTCCGTTCCGGCAAATTTCAGGCGCTCAATATGTCCTATTTTAGCAATGGTCATGCTGAACTTTTTTTAATCTTTGAATCATGAACACAGGAAATGTATGACGACGATAGGATCCCTGAGTGTGATCTCTGCGGCGACGATCGGGGTATGTGCGACAGGCCTCACCTGCAAGACGATATGTTCTTCACCATCAAGCTGGACGAGACCTTCGATGTTTCTACGGTACGCAATGATGACAAGTGTTTTTTCGTAATTAACCATGACTTCTGTTTCTTTGCTTCAACGTGTAATTTCTGTTTTATACAATTCGACTAGTTCATCCCCTGCCATGCAGGACGGTATGTCTTGGAGAAGCTCGGTTTCGAAGACCATGAGAATATGGAGACGAGGAGAGCTAACCCGAGGACTAAACCTGGTCACACATTTCTAGTTAAAGTAATGAATGCAGTTAATAACTCAGAATTTGGTTACTCAAATTGGGAAGCTCTAGCCAATGTATATGGATTTCAGGAGGATATGGAAATAACCTTCGATATTCGTCCTGAAGATCACATTGAAGGTAATATCGACATTTGGGTGGATGTCGATATGCTTTCAGTTTTAACTCCATGTGAGTTTGTCAACCATATTTGTTAAGTAATTTATATTGTTTATTGAAAAATAGTTGGTGTTCATTCCTACTTAACTTGTTTGTCCTTAATTGTCAGCTTATTTCTCTTCTTCACCAAATATTCAAAAGATAGTAGATCAAACCTACTATAGTCATGGCTCCAAACTAACTTGGTTGGAGATAGATCATTTGATCTCATTTATTAATGATATCAATCATTTTAAGACCAATTATGAAGATATTGGCGAAAGTTTTTCTGAATACGTGTCACTAGTGCACCCGTTGAACCATGGTAACATTACTGCAGATAGCATGGTAAGATTCTTTTTTACTATTCTGTCACTAATTAGTCCATCTTTTGCATACATAATTTTTTCATAAGCAAAACTAGATTGCTAACTATGTTATTATTATGTTCTTCAACAGAAATTTCCTTCGGAGGTTGTGCCTCGACTGATGTTTGTAGAAGGTCATTTGAATGTCATCAGGTTACGGCCGCGGTGGCCTATAATATTCCGCCATGCATACTTGGTTTCTAAAAGCGATGAAAGACTGAACTCAAAGGATTTAGCAAATTAATGAAAGTCAGCATACAACCACTTGGCGGAGGCGCGAAGGATTTGCTCAGGCCACGTATCGAAGATACGTGGATCTCTGTTATTCACAATGGAGGGGCTGGAGCTTACCTGTTTTATGCTATTTTACCTAGGAGAGAGTAGTAGGTTCTACCTATCTAGGAGAGAATAGTATGTGCTAGCTAAAAAGAGGACCTTTTCTAGTTTATGAGATTGTGTTGTAATGGTCAACTTGTCATGAGTTGTTAGATGATTAAGAGGATGATAAGTTGTTATGTGACTAAGGATGATGAGTTATTAGATGACATAAATTAGATTAAAGTGGATGGGTGGAAATGATTAAGTTGGGTTAGTAGGAAAATATGATGTTACAACGGCACACAATTGTCGAATCAAGGGAATCCTTTCATTCGACACTTGTGTGCCGTTGTAATATCATATTCAGATTTTCCTACTAATTAAACTTGATCACTTGCACCCATCCATTTTAATCTAAATGTTGTTTCTTGCAACATTATTATTGATGTTGTATATTAATATGTACAACCGTGTGTAAATACAATATAAATATAAAAAAAGAAATATGCGTGATTAGTAGTGGCGCGGGGTACAGAACAACGCCGCTAATAGTTAGCAGTAGTGCGGGTCCGAAACCACGCTACTGATACTTTACTTACCAGTAGCGCTGGGGTACCCACGCTACTGCTACAAGTTAGTTATAGCGCCGTAGCAATAGCGCGGGTCCGCGCTACTGCTAGTCCAAAAACCAGCGCTACTGCTAGGGTTTTCCCTAGTAGTGTATAGTACTCCCTCTCTAAGCACTTAGACATGATGCATTAACTTCCATCTCGATTCTTTTTTTTACATGAATAAAGGAATCAACCAATACGAGATGCCGGGCGTGTATGCTTTCGATGAGAAACTACCTAGCAAGGCATGCAATGGTCAGTTTGTTGCATGCAATGGTATTAATTAGCAAATAAATATTAACTTCTTTCGTTTTTTATCCGCCTTGGTCGCGGTCCACAACCTAAGATGACTAATGCACCAGTACGTACTAACTATCATGTTACAAAAGGCGTGTGTGTGTGGTAAGGTTTCTTCTACTAACATGTGAAGATTTACTCACACAAAAAAACGTGAAGATTTGATCAAGACAAGATGAAAGTCAGTTCCGTGTTCCACAACGTCAAGAACATAGATTTTCTATGTGCAGCAACAAAATAAAGTATTGGTATAGTTATTTGTGTGTACTGCACAAATTTCAGTTTGTGGAAAGTAGTGAATGATATCCTGAAGAACAAAATGGGTACAAAATAACTTGATTCGTACGTCACCTTGTGCATCTTTGTCTATGGTGTAATAGAGCCTTTCTATTCTGCATTGTTTCTTGGTAATAAACTGTGTAATAGAACTTCTGTAATCAGAAATTGTGCATATTTTGTACAGTTTGCATGTTCTGAAACTACTCGATTTACTATGTCATGTCAATTAAATTTCTGAAATAACTCACTCAGATCTTGTGTCACTTATTTATCTACTATTGTATCATGTCGTTCTAGTTGGCATTCTTTCGCACCAAGCCCGTAAAGAAGCCGCAAAACTGTACCATAATGAAATCCTCGAGGAGCCCATCGATGATTGTGAGGCATGTCAAAAGGAGCCCGATAAAAACCAATACATGCAAACTCAGCTTTGTTGCTGTACTGAGGATGAAGTGTGGGATAACACTATTGGAGTTCCTCCGAATACAAGGGAAAACAGGGGGTGTTGCCAAAAGGCACGGTTCAAGTCATAATGTGTAAGCAAAAACAGGCGTGGTTAGTTCAGACCAAAAGTTTATTGGCAAATTGCATTTAGTTTCATGAGTCTTGATTTTGTATGGGCACTTTGCTAAAAGAGCTTTTTTTTCTTGTATGTAGGGAAAAGAAGTTTATATGGGCAGTTTATGTACGGACCAAAAGTTTATAGGAGCAGTTTCATGAGTCTTGCTGAATTTTATGTAGGCACTGCGTATTTGATCCATTAATAATACAATGATAAGAGTATTTACAACCGGACCCCTCATACCCCCCTCAAACGCTCGGGCAGGCCGCCTGGTCACTGGCCGGTCACGAAATTTTGACCCAGCTGGGCGCCTCAAACGGGCCTCAAACGCCCGGGCTGACCGGCACCCCTCATACCCAGCCTAAATATGGGGCGCCCGGGCACGCCCGCATTGGCCCGCATCGACCCCACATATATTCGTCCCCATCCACTCGCAGGACCAAACCCTAACCACTTCACTCCACTCCCATCCGCCACCCTAGCTCACCTCCAACGATCTCCGGCCTCCTCCGAGATGGAGAGCAGCGGATCTGACCCCGACCAGTCCGGATCCGTCGACTGGGTGTCGTCCATTGCAGATTGGAGGAAGCAATGACGGTCCGCATTGCATTCCGCCGCACCCGCGAGGACAGCGCCCGGCCGATGGCAGGATTTGTCCGGTGCGACTCCATAGCATCGTCTCAACGGGCGCTCAGGTCCTCTGGGCGGGATCATCATGGTCCTGGCGACCGAAAAATCTCTCCTTCCCCATCACTGGTCCGACAGACTGTGAGTCCCACCGGGAACGGGCTGCCCGCCATGGGAAGGAGATGATAAGGGTCGCCGAGGCCCGTCTCGCAGAGAAATTGGCGGTGGCGGAGGCGGCTGATGCGGCGGCGTGGGCGGCCGCAGAGGAGGAAGCCATCCGCGCCTGCATTTTGAAGAAACGACAACGGAGGAACACGTGCGCCGTCGCCCGAGAGCAGAATCGGGCAGTCCGTGAAATGTCCGGACTGCCACCGAAGGAGGAGAAGGAGGTGAGCGACGGTGAGGACAGCTTCGGCAACGAGCAGATCCGACATGATCCGTACTGCATCTTCGACAGGTACTTCGGCGAGGGCTCCGGGAAGAGCAAGGGCAGCCGTGGATGATCTCCACCATAGCAGAATATGTCAAATTTTGGTAGTCCGATGGCATGTTAGTAGTGATGGAGTAGCCGGACGATGTGTGTAATGCATCGACATAGTAGTTGCATGGTTTGTATGGATTTAAGATATGAGATTTGAGATGTCCAGTTGTAGAATGCATTATTTGAGGCGTGACAAGTCAGTGTCCACGGACGCGCCCAGGCGCGTCCGCTGGTGTTTAAGGGGTCGGATTTGCCCAGTCCGGCTGTAGATGCTCTAAGCGTTGGTATCTTGAGAGTTATGCCACATGGCTCACTACTCGGCTTAACATTTTTCAAACAAAAGAGGAATGTGTATGAAAATGTACTTCGGTGCTTGTACTCGTGGATCGGCCCAATCCCTATTAGCGAGTGATCTAGTAGAGGAAACACACGTACACGTCTCTCCTCCCAAGGAAAGGTGGCTAGGGTTTCTGCTTCCCGTCGACGGCGGCGCCGATCTGCCACGTCTCCTGTGGCCTTAGGAACATGGATGCGCGGTGGATCCCCGGGCCCTTGCCGGCGGGAGGGCTCTGCTTTTAGGTGCTTCTTCAAGTTTTGTTAAAGTTAGTGTCCTGTTCAGGAAGACGAGATGGCGGTGGTTCCCTGAAGATGGATCAGGTTCTCCCCATCTAGCCCCCGTCCCAGTGATGCGTCTAGCATCGTCGGAGGGCGTGTGGAGGTGTGTCTTCGGCGGATCTCGCGTGATGCAGTCGGTTGTTGTCTTTGGTGGATCTGCTCGGATCCGGTCTGTTATACTTTGTTTATGTGTCTTTAGGTTCGATCCTTCCGATCTAAGCTTCCCTTTATCGGCGGCGGTTGTTGTTCTGATGCGTTGGTCCTATGGGGCCTTAGCACGACGATTTCACGACTGTCTAAACAAGTTGTGCCCGGCTCCGACAAGGGAGGGGTGATGACGGCGGTGCGCCTTTGGCTCGCTTCAGTGCTCGTAGTCGTTGCTAAGTGTTTTATGATTCTGGATGTAATTTTTATTATTTTTGATGTTCGCTGTACTGCCATGATTGAAGATGAATAGATCGAAATTTTCCTGCCAAAAAAGGAGTAAAAAAGAAGGACAACCTGCTTACTTTAGCACAATATGGTTTATAACAGGTGTTTGGCTGCAGGAAATACCATAGTCTTGTAAACCGTGGTATTTTTTAAATTGTGGTTTTTTTAGTATTAAAATCAACACAAAACCTCTTCTTAAGGACCGTGATATATGAAGAAATGTTATAAATTTAGAGGTACCAAATGTCTCCAGGGCACATGCATGCTTTAGTGCAAGCATGTATATATGACATAATGGTTGATGGTAGCAAAGATTCCATCCCGTTTTCAAAATTCATTTTATTTGGAAATTTATGCCTTTGTTTACCTGAGAGTGGTAATCATTACTCCGCTTTGACGACCAAGTTACAAGTTCATCAAAGTCGAGCAAGCATCGCCGCACCACTGAAACAGTTCATTTAGGAGAACAACGAGCAAAACAGAGTTGATAGATTTAGACAGAAAGAATCATTTGTTCATGGCATCTAATGATTTAATTCCTAAATAAAATTCACGACGAGATTTCACTCGGCCTTCTCCAGTCTTATTGTCTTAACATCTAAGGAATGTGTATAAAAAAAACAAAAAAATTCACGACGAGATTTCACTCGGCCTTCTCCAGTCTTTGTGTGGCATGAAGCTTGTCCAAATGCCCACAGAAACAAGAAAATAAAGTCCTTGATATAAATGACTTTTTTCGAAATAAAACTTTCCGATAGTTTTTTTGTTTTTTGGAACCCATCAAACTGTGCTAATTTTGGATAGACCCTATTTGACGCTCGTTAGCGTCAGAACGTTGTGCCTTCGCTGAGGCAAACATCCCATTGGGCCGGCCCACGTACGGGAATCGCGTTTGGTTCCTTCGCAGCTGCTTCATTCGCTGTTCCTTGTGTTTATTTTCGTTTTTCTTCAATGGTTTTTTGCTTCCCGTTTTTCAACGTTTTCTCTGGTTTCTCAAAAAAATCTTTTCTCCGGTTTTCAGTGGATTTGTTCTGGTTTCTATATCTTCGTTCCTTTTTCCTTTCATTTTTTTCATTTTTGTTTATTTTCTTTTATGTTTTCTATTTATTTTCTTCTTCTCTTTTTTGTGTGTTATTATATGAAAAGTTCACAGTGTATTACAAAAATGCTCACCATATATTAGGAAAATGTTTCATCGTATTTTATAAAAATGTTCATCATATATTACAAAAATGTTCACCATATATTAAGAATATGTTTGACATATTTAAAAAATGTTCATTATGTACTTAAAAAATGTTCAGCTTATATAAAAAGAATGTTCAATGTGTACTTAAAAAAGTTTAGCTTATATTAAACAAATGTTCAATGTGTACTCACGTGTTGAAGATAACATGACAGATAGTCCGGACAACAATATTTCTCCCCCTCATATGGTCTAGATTTGAAGGAGCCCGGACTATCCCGACGATTGAATTTTGAGGAGCCTACTAGGCTTCCATTTGATGTCCGAACGCGCATATACGTATGTGAAAGAAATGAGTTTCGAGTTTAGAGATGACTCTAACCATTTGTTTGATTCAATTATATCCATTGTAACCATTGTAGCCCGTAGTCTTGGAGGGAGTGCGTTAAACTTATTGGAGAGTACCACTGTACACCGGTTGTCGCTAACTTGTGTGTTTAATTTGGATTTTGGAAGGAAAGAACTTGTCAGCAGCGTTAATCCTCTTGCCTGCTCTGTGCTCTCCTTTACATCATAGTGCATTTATGTACGCTTGTGTTTTCAGCAATGGTGACGCCTGCTATGATCGGCGATGTTGCAAGGATACATACACAGCATGGCGAGGCGGCACCATCATACGGTATGTCCATGTCTACTTTCCAGTTATAACTTTGGATGAAGTATATAGAAATAAACTAATGCGTAGATACTGAAGTGCTGTGAAATTAATCCTTGTCAATCACTTTTCTCCGAGCTGTTGCCATCCCTCTACATATTGTCCTGCACAAATTTCAGTTTGTAGAAATTACTGTAAAAGGCTACTTTCAGTTACCCAAAAGAACAGAATGGCTACAAAATAACTTGACGACACCTTTGCGTATTTTGTAATAGAGCCCTTTCTATTCTGCATTGATCCTTGGTGATAATAAACTGTGTAATAGAGCTTCTGTAATATGAATTATGCATCTTCATGTAGTTTGTATGTTCTGAAACAGCTCGATTTACTGTGTCATGTCAATGAAATTTCTAACGACTCGGATCTTGTGTCACTTATTTATCTACTGTACCATATCGTTCTAGTTGGCATTCTCGAATAAACATGCATCGATGGGAGCATCTAGCTCGCAAATGTTTGTTAGCAGTAACAACAACAACAACAACAATAACAACAACAACAACAACAACAAAGCCTTTAGTTCCAAACAAGTTGGGGTAGGCTAGAGGTGAAACCCATAAGATCTCGTGACCAACTCATGGTTCTGGCACATGGGCAGCAAGCTTCCACGCATCCCTTTCCACGGCTAGTTCTTTGGTGATACTCCAATCCTTCAGATCTCTCTTAACGGACTCCCTCCATGTCAATTTCTGTCTACCCGACCTCTTTTGAAATTATCAGCCCGCTTTAGCCGTCCACTATGCACTGACGCTTCTGAAGGTCTGCGGTGAATATGCCCAAACCATCTCAGACGATGTTGTACAAGCTTCTCTTCAATCACGCTATCCAAACTCTATCTCGTATATCATCATTCCAGATTCGGTCCTTCCTTGTGTGGCCACACATCCATCTCAACATGCGTATCTCCGCCGAAGCTAATTGTTACACATGTCGCCTTTTAGTCGGCCAACACTCAGCTCCATACAACATTGCGAGTCGAACCGCCATCCTATAGCACTAGTAGAAAACAGGGCTTTCGTTCTAGCCGAATCAGAGCAATAGTCCCAGTCGCGTTACGAACCGGGACTAATGTGAGCATTAGTCCCGGTTCGAGCGGTTAGGACGCCGAACGGGGCTCGGCAGACATCAGTCCCGGTTCGAATGGGACCTTTAGTCCTGGTTGCAGACACCAACCGGGACTAAAGGGGTTGCGGCAGGCGCGATACCCTTTAGTCCCGGTTGGTGTCTCCAACCGGGACTAAAGGTCTGTCTTCAGTCCCGGTTTTAGACCCCAACCGGGAGTAAATATTTGCGTATATATATATCCTCGCCCCTGCCCGCCCTCTCCTCTGTTTTTTCCTCATAGAAGGTGGGAGGTGTGTGCTAGTTTGTTTCCCTTCCTATGCACAAGAGGTACTCGATGAAATGCCTGAGAGCATGATGCCACTTGAGGCCACACTATCCATTATTCTCCTCTGTTCTTCCTCCAAGCTCGACCCCCAAGCTCCATTTTCTCCAAGATTTGTCTAGATTTGGCGGTGCACCAACTATCTAAGTGTTCTAAAAGCTTAGCAACTTCATCCTTTCATCTCTCATTGCTAGTTTAGCTCATTTCATGCTATAGAACTAGAGTGATTTGTGGGTTTTAATGGAGGAGTGTATGTGGGAGTTTATTTGATTTAGATGCAATTTGAGCTCAAACTAACTTCTTAGTTTGCACATGTGTAGGTGTGGTACTGTTAATTAGGTATCTCAATTTTGTGGTTAGTGGTACTATTAGTGAGTTAGTGTGTTAGCTAGTGTTACTATTAGCTAGTGCGTGTTAGTGTGTGCTAGGGTGTGTCTTAGTGGTATAGTATTAGTGTGTGTGTTAGTGTGTGCTCAAATTAACTTCTTAGTTTGCATATGTGTAGGTGTGGTTTAGGGTGCCGTCCCGTCCCCGTTCCCGTCCTCATCGCCGTCGATCGCCCGCGCCGATCTCGTCGCCGACACGACCGTGGTGAGCCTCTTGTTCTTATCTTTTTTTTAAAAAAAAAATCTTGTATGATTTAGATAGTTACTTTTATAATTTTCTTACTTGTATTATTGTTTGTTATTATATAGTGCCATGATTTTGATACCAGCCCCCGTCGGCTCTCGTCCGGTCTATGATTCGAATGTGGTATATTATCTTTTATAATTATTTGTTTCATTTAGTGTTTATGACAATTATGCCGACCAACTTGACATAGATATTTTTATCTAGGAGGTATGTGAACCGGAAATTCCAACCGACCCTCTTGTCGAGAGGTTAAATTTAGTTGAAAAAGAAAACAATTATTTGAAAGAAAAAATGAAAAGAATTGAAGAAGAGAAGATGAAATTGGAGTTGCATGTTGTCGATGTCGTTGATCTACACAAGATCCAGATGGATGCAATGCGCTTGAAGATTCGAAAGATTAGAAAATATGCCATTAATAAAGAGGCTTGGTATCATTATGCTGTTGGATCAATTATTACCTTAGTTGCGATTTTGATCGAATTTGTTGTTGCATTTAAATGTTTTACATAGTTGTATGCCAGTTTTAATATATGTTTTAGATGATCTAGATAGTGGTATGTTGTTTTATGAGAACTATGTATGTACTTTATGTATTTATTTTTGCTGTAATAACATTTGATCACGACTGTACTTTGGTTTTAATGTGATGAACTTGTATTAATTTGGTCATTTCTCTATTCATGATGTTCTGTAATGGTTTTAGATATACTTAATTATATAATGCAGATGAACCGACAATGGATGTACGGTGACCGACGCACCGCCGAGTACATTACGGGCCTGCATAATTTTATCGGTGTGGCTCAGGCAAACAGTCTGAATAGTTTTATGTGTTGTCCATGTGTTGACTGTGAGAATAAGAAGGATTACTCTTCCTCGAAAATCCTTCACACCCACCTGCTTCGGTCCGGTTTCATGCCTAGTTATAATTTCTAGACCAAGCACGGAGAAAGAGGGGTTATGATGGAAGACAATTAAGAAGAAGATGATGATGACAACTATCCTATGTTTCCTGAATACGGTGATACTGCAACGGGGGAAGCTGAAGATGAAGAGGCACCAGATGTGCCCGCTGATGATCTTTGCCGGGTCATGTTGATGCACAGAGAGAATGCGAAAGTGAAATGGATAAGATGAAGTTGGAGCGCATGTTAGAGGATCACAAAAAATTGTTGTACCAAAATTGCGAAGATGGCAACACAAAGCTCGGTACCACACTAGAATTGCTGCAATGGAAGGCAGAGAATGGTTTATCTGACAAGGGATTTGAGAAGTTACTAAAAATAATGAAGAAGAAGCTTCCAATGGATAACAAATTGCCCGCCAGTACGTACGAAGCAAAGAAGGTTGTCTGCCCTCTAGGAGTAGAGGTGCAGAAGATACATGCATGCCCTAATGACTGCATCCTCAACCGCGGTGAGGAGTACGAGAATTTGAATGCATGCCCGTTATGCGGTGCATTGCGCTATAAGATCAGCCGTGATGACCCTGGTGATGTTGAGGAACACATCGTGCTTACACATTGGACACCAAAGCCATCGACTCCTCAGAGTAGCAATCCAGCTCTATCTCCGCCGCCTCAGCCGTCTCCGCCGCGTAAGCAGACTCCGCCACCTCCACCGCCTCAGCCATCTCCGCCGCGTCAGCAGACTCTGCCGCCTCCGCCGCCTCAGTCGTCTCCGCCGCGTCAACAGACTCTGCCGCCTCCGCCACCTCAGTCGTCTCCGCTGCGTCAGCAGACTCCGCCGCCTCTGCCGCATCAGCCATCTCCGCTGCCTCAGCCATCTTCGCCGCGTCAGCAGACTCTGTCGCCTCCGCCACCTCAGTCTCGGGTGGATAAGCGGAAGAGAACCGCCGCTCCGGCGTCTAGTACTACAACTGCGAAGAAATCCTCAGCAGGTACAAGGAACAACGTCAAGGAGGCTCCTGCCAAGTTACCATACGATCTGGCTGATGAGGAAACCAGGATGGTCGTGGATGCCGATGTGAAACGCCAACTTGCACCGAAACGGCCCGAGCCAAAGGAGAAAATCGATCCGACAAAAGCGAAGATCTTTTTGGAAAACCTTACGCGACCACCGCCTTCGCTGTCATCAAATTATGACCGCTCTATTATGAAGTCACATAAAGAACATGTGCAGCGGTCGGGAAGTAGTAGTGCAAGGGGGGAAACAATTCCCCAGCTCGGAGAACAGAAAAACCAATCGTGCCCCCCGCTCAACGTGGGGACTAATATCGATTATGATCCGGAGGTAGCGGCCCATGATCTTAGTTTCACTTTAGCTGAATACTTAGGCCAGGTAGTAGAGTTCCCCAAGGCTGATTTAGCATACAGATACCAGCACGGGAAGCCTCTCGTCAGACCTGAGGAGGTTCCGCTTGTACCAACACAAATGCGAATATTGCATGAATGGTACATGGAAACCTCAAAGGAAGGGAGCAACTGGCTCATGGTGGGAATTAGAGATGAGCATTACTTCCGTGGAGACGACGAGATAAACATTGAATTTGATGAATTATTTCAGTTATACAATCAAGATGCCATCGACAAATCTATCATCAATTGCTATTGTCTGTAAGTATTAATTCTGTAATTAAATCTCTAGCTTCGCTCGTTCATTGCATGTATGATTATCTTCACTATATTATGCAGAATGAAGATTCTCGAATGCAAAAGAGGACAAATCTATGTCATTGGGTTCATTAACCCAAATAACATATATGAATATACGGTAAAAACAACGCCAAGGCCGGAAACAGAGGATAACTTGCTAAGGGCGTTAACGAAACAACAAACCAAAAGGGAAATACTATTTTCTTACAACTTTGGGTGAGTGTTACTGTCTTGCACACATTCTGTTTCGCTTACTCGATGTTAAGTCTAATTGATGAGTTATGCGTGCGCATGATCCACTTATTCTGCTAGTCATTCAGGTTGACGCAGGAGTAGTACTTTTCATGGACTCGAAACGTAAACACCCTAAGATGTGGGCGGACCTGGGTGAAATGCTCCAGAGGTAATTTCAATCATTATCGCACTATATCGGTAACTTTCGTTCATTTCCTGATATCAAGTAATTAATAACTCCTTTATTCATTTTCTTTGCCGGTCAGGGTTTGGAAACGGTTCCAAGAAGGTTAGGGGTGAATGGAAAGAGGAGCTGCAATTTCGACAACTCAATGTAAGTAGTATTAGCTAGGTCCGCGCATCTCTTTGATTCTAGTTTCAATACCATTATCATGCTTGATTATTATTTTGATTGAACTCTATTCTCGTAAAGTGCTTGAGGCAGGGAGACGGGAATAATTTATGTGGATACTACGTTTGCGAGTTCATTCGCCAGACGACCTGTGAGAAGGGCAGAATTTTAGAACAACTTCGAGTACGTAAACAATATTCACAATTTTATTTTATTACCATCAATTGTGTTGAGTTTCATTCATATATACTGACCCCCTTCTTTAAATTAGATCGAATGGATGCGGGACGTTCTCCTACCAAAGGATCGCGTACGAGCAATTCAAGAGGAATTGGCGGGATTCTTACTTGAAGAGGTCATATATAAAACCGGAGAATACCATCGGGAATTGGTAGAGAATTCGTAATTAGATATTAGGGATCGTAAGAGATATTATATTATATATATGCATGAATGTGTAATATATGTAGTAGAGTCGAATATATATACGAAAACTTGTTGTTCGACCAAGCACGGAGAAAGAGGTCACTTCTCTATATTCATGACGATGTTGTGTAATGGTTCCTTCATTGCTATATGTAGTAGTGTCGAGTTGAATGGAAAACATAAAATAAAAATGAAAACCCTAAATGAAAAAGAATTGAATGGTAAACACAAAAAGAAAAGGGAAACACAAAATGAAACACGGCCCCTCCAAAACCCTAAACCCTAGCGCTTGGCAGCACCTGACGCGTGGCGGCCTTTAGTCCATGTTGGTGTTACCAACCGGGACTAAAGGTCCTCCTGCCTGAGCGCTCGACAGCGGCCACGTGGAGCCCCTTTACTCCCGGTTCGTAACACAACCGGGACTAAAAAGGGGGGCCTTTAGTCCCGATTCTCTAGTCCCGGTTGCCCAACCGGGACTAAAGGCCCTTATGAACCGGGACTAATGTCCCTTTTTCTACTAGTGTAGAACATGCCTTTTATCTTTTGGTGCACTCTTGTCATAGAGAATGCGAGAAGGTTTGCGCCACTTCATCCATCCGGCGTTAATTCTATGGTTGACTTCTTTATCCATCCTTCTGAAGCATTGACCCCAAATATCCAAAGGTGTCCTTCTGAGGCACCACCTGCCCATCAAGGCTAATCTCCTCCTCCTCCTCCTCCTCATGCCTATTAGTACTGAAACTGCATCTCATGTACTCGATTTTAGTTCTGCTAAGTCTAAAACCTTTTGATTCCAAGGTTTGTCTCCATAGCTCTAACTGTTGGGGAACGTTGCATGGGAAACAAAAATTTTCCTACGCACACACAAGATCTATCCATGGTGATGAGCATCTACGAGAGGAGAGATCGGATCAACATACCCTTGTAGATCGCTAAGCAGTAAGCGTTAAGAAACGCGGTTGATGTAGTCGAACGTCTTCGCGATCCAAATCGCAAGCCGTCCCGCGATCCAATCACGATCTAGCGCCGAACGGATGACACCTCCGCGTTCAGCACACGTACAGCTCGATGAAGATCTCCGCCTCCTTCATCCAGCAAGGGAGGGTGGAGAGGTAGATGAGTTCTTCACCAGCACAACGGCGTGGTGGCGGTGGTGGTGAAGCTGTCTCGGCAGGGCTTCGCCAAGCACGACCGAGCCGATCTAGTGGAGAACAGATCTAGAGGGAGAGAGAGGCAGCCGTGGCTTTTTCAGGTTGGCTGCACTCTCAATCCCTCCACTATATATAGGAGGGAGGGGGGAGGGGTGGCGCCCTAGGGTTTCCCCTAGAGTCCTAGTATGACTCCCTCCCACTTAGCCCTCTTCCCACCCCCTTGCACAAGGGCCTCTAGGGGCTGGCTTTCCAGCCCACCAGGGGCTGGTGCGCCACCTCCTAGGCCCATGTGCCCCCTGGGGTGGGTGGGCCCCACTTGGTGGACCCCCGGAACCCATTCGTCACTCCCGGTACACTACCGGAAGTGCACGAAACTTTTCCGGAGCCCAAATACCAACTTCCTATATATCAATCTTTACCTCCGGACCATTCCGGAGCTCCTCGTGATGTCCGGGATCTCATCCGGGACTCCGAACAACCTTCGGTCACCAACATACATAACTCAATACTACCGAAACGTCACCGAACGTTAAGTGTGCAGACCCTGCAAGTTCGAGAACTATGTAGACATGACCGAGACACCTCTACGGTCAATAACCAATAGCGGGACCTGGATGCCCATATTGGTTCCTACAGATTCTACGAAGATCTTTATCGGTTGAACCTCTATGTCAAGGATTCAGTTAATCCCGTATGCTGTTCCCTTTGTTCTTCGGTATGTTACTTGCCAGAGATTCGATCGTTGGTATCTCTATACCTAGTTCAATCTCGTTACCGGCAAGTCTCTTTACTCATTCCATAATACAAGATCCCGTGGCTAACTCTTTAGTCACTTTGCTTGCAAGGCTCATTGTGATGTTGTATTACCGAGTGGGCCCTGAGATACCTCTCCGTCACACGGAGTAACAAATCACAGTCTCGATCCATGCCAACTCAACAGACACCCTCGGAGATACCTGTAGAGCACCTTTATAGTCACCCAGTTACGTTGCGATGTTTGATACACACAAGGTACTCCTCCGATGTCATTGAGTTGCATGATCTCGTGGTCATAGGAACAGATACTTGACATGCAGAAAACTATAGCAATAAACTGACACGATCATATGCTACGTTCATAGTTTGGGTCTTGTCCATCACATCATTCACCTAATGATGTGATCCCGCTATCAAATGACATCTCATGTCTATGGCTAGGAAACCTTGACCATCTTTGATCAACGAGCTAGTCTAGTAGAGGCTCACTAGGGACACAGTGTTGTCTATGTATCCACACTTGTATCTGAGTTTCCGATCGATACAATTATAGCATGGATAATAAACGATTTATCATGAACAAGGAAATATGATAACAACTAATTTATTATTGCCTCTAGGGCATATTTCCAACAGTCTCCCACTTGCACTAGAGTCAATAATCTAGTTCACATCACCATGTGATTAACACCCAATGAGTTCTGGGGTTTTATCATGTTTTGCTTGTGAGAGAGGTTTTTAGTCAATGGTCTGCAACATTCAGATCGGTGTGTACTTTGCAAATCTATATGTCACACTGTAGATGCTGCTACTACGCCCCACTTGGAGCTATTCCAAATGACTACTCCACTATACGTATCCGGTTTGCTACTCAGAGTCATCCAGATTAGTGTTAAAGCTTGCATCGACGCAACTCTTTACGATGAACTCTTTATCACCTCCATAATCGAGAAACATTTCCTTAGTCCTCTAGTTACCAAGGATAATTTTGACCGCTGTCCAGTGATCCACTCCTGGATCACTCTTGTACCCCTTGACAGACTCATGGGAAGGCAGACACCAGGTGCGGTACACAGCATGGCATACTATATAGAGCCTATGGATAAGGCATAGGGGACGACCTTCGTCCTTTCTCTTTCTTCTGCCGTGGTCGAGCTTTGAGTCTTATTCAACTTCACACCGTACAAATCAGGCTAGAACTCTTTCTTGGACTGATCCATTTTGAACTCTTTCAAAATCTTGTCAAGGTATGTACTCATTGAAAAAACTTATGAGGCGTCTTGATCTATCTCTATAGATCTTGATGCCCAATATTCAAGTAGCTTTATCCAGGTCTTCCTTTGAAAAACTCCTTTCAAACAACCCTTTATGCTTTCCAGAAATTATATATCATTTCCGATCAACAATATGTCATCCACATATACTTATCAGAAATTCTATATTGCTCCCACTCACTTTCATGTAAATACAAGTTTCTTATAAACTTAGTATAAACCCAAAAAGCTTTGATCACCTTATCAAAGCGTATATTCCAACTCCGAGATGCTTGCTCCAGTCCATAGAAGGATCGCTGGGGCTTGCATACCTTTTAGCATCCTTAGGACTGACAAAACCTTCTGGTTGTATCACATACAACCTTTCCTCAAGGAAACCGTTAAGGAAACGATGTCTTGACATCCATCTGCCAGATTTCATAATCGAAAAATGCAACAACTACTAACATATTCCAACAGACTTCAGCATCGCTAGGGTGAGAGAGTCTCATCGTAGTCAACTCCTTGAACTTGTCGGAAACTACTTTGCAACAAGTTGAGCTTTATAAATGGTGACATTTACCATCAGCGTCTGTCTTCTTCTTAAAGATCCATTTGTACTTAACGGCCTGCCATTCATCGGGCAAGTCTACCAAAGTCCATACTTGGTTTTCATACATGGATCCAATCACGGATTTCATGGCTCCTAGCCATTTGTTGGAATCCGGGCCCACCATCGCTTCTTCATAGTCTGTAGGCTCATCGTTGTCTAACAACATGATTTCCAGGACAGGATTGCCGTACCACACAGGGCAGTACGTGTCCTTGTCGACCTACGAGGTTCGGTAGTAACTTGATCCGAAGTTTCATGACCATCATCATTAGCTTCCTCTTCAATTTGGTGTAGGCGCCGCAGAAATATCTTTTTGCATCGTGCTACCATCCAACTGAAGTGACGGTTCAATAACCTCATCAAGTTCTACCTTCCTCCCACTCAATTCTTTCGAGAGAAACTCTTTCTCGAGAAAGGACCCATTTTTAGCAACAAACACTTTGCCCTCGGATCTGAGATAGAAGGTATACCCAACTGTTTCCTTAGGGTATCCTATGAAGATGCATTTGTCCGCTTTGGGTTTGAGCTTATCAGGTTGAAGTCTTTTCACATAAGCATCGCATTCCCAAACTCTAAGTAATGGCAGTTTAGGTTTCTGCCAAACCATAATTCACACGGTGTCATTTCAACGGATTTAGATAGTGCCCTTATTAAAGTGAATGTAGTTGTCTCAAATGCATAACCCCAAAAAGATAGTGGCAAAACAATAAGAGACATCATAGTATGCACCATATCCAATAGAGCACGACTACAACGTTCGGACACACCGTTACACTATGGTGTTCCAGGTGGCGTGAGTTGTGAAACAATTTCCACATTGTCTTAAGTTGCATACCAAACTCGTAACTCAGATATTCACCTCCACAATCATATCATAGACATTTTATCTTCTTGTCACGATGATCTCAAACTTCACTCTGAATTTGTTTGAACTTTTCAAACGTTTCAGACTTGTGTTTCATTAAGTAAATATTCCCATATCTACTCAAATCATCAGTGAAGGTAAGAAAATAACGATATCCACCGCACGCTTCAACACTCATTGGACCGCATACATCAACATGTATCATTTCCAATAAGTCACTTTCCCGCTCCAACATGCCGGAAAACGGGGTCTCAGTCATCTTGCCCATGGGGCATGGTCCGCATGTCTCAACAGATTCAAAATCGAGTGAGTCCAAAGATCCATCAACCTGGAGTTTCTTCATGCGCTTTACACCAATATGACCTTAGCGGCAGTGCCACAAGTATGTGGTACTATTATTATTAACTTTGCATCTTTTAGCATCAATATTATGAACATGTGTATCACTTCGATCGAGATTCAATAAACCATTCACATTGGGTGTGATACGTCAATTTTGCATCATGATATCCTATTGTTATTTACTTTGTTTTGTTGAATAATAATGCTTTGGGGAGTGATTCTAATGCCTTTTCTCTCATAATATGCAAGGTTTACATAAAGAGGGAGAATACCGGCAACTGGAATTCTGGACCCAAGAAAAGCACGTCAGAGATACCTATTCTGCACAACTCCAATGAAGCTGAAACTTTACGGAGATTATTTTTGGAATTAATAAAAAATACTGGAGCAAAAATCTACCGGAGGGGGGCCACCTGGTGAGGAGCACCCACCAGGGCACGCCAGGCACCCCCTGGCGTGGCCTGGTGGGTGGTGCTCACCCAGGCCCATCTCCGGAGTCCATCTCCTGGTATATATTCCCAAAAAACCTAAAACACGAGGAGGAGGACTTTCGGGATGAAGCGCCGCCGCCTCGAGGCGGAACTTGGGCAGGAGCTCTTTTGCCCTCCAGCGGAGCGATTCCGCCAGGGGAACTTCCCTCCCGGAGGGGGAAATCCAAGCTATCGTCATGACCAACACCCCTCTCATCTTTGGGAGGCCAATCTTCATCAACATATTCAACAGCAACATCTCCTCTCAAACCCTAGTTCATCCATTGTGTTCAATCTTTGTACCGGAACCTCAGATTGGTACATGTGGGTGACTAGTAGTGTTGATTACCTTGTGTAGTTGATTACTATATGGTTTATTTGGTGGAAGATTATATGTTCAGATCCATTATGCTATTCATTACTCCTCTGATCTTGAGCATGATTATTATTTGTGAGTAGTTACCTTTGTTCTTGAGGTCATGGGAGAAGTCATGTTGCGAGTAATCATGCGAATTTGATATGTGTTCGATATTTTGATGATATGTATGTTGTGATTCCCTTAGTGGTGTCATGTGAACGTCGACTACATGACAGTGTTGACACCAGATTTTGGCATGGTCAAAAACATAATTAAGAAGGCCTCAAATGGAAAAGTGCTCAAAGTGAGAAAGTTCCGTATCGTCGAAAAGAGAAACTTTGATATTTGGGCCATAGCCATCCGATCTCATCTCTGAGGCCGAAGTTGTGTTCGAAGTGCTGAGATTTTGTATCCAGAACACTATTCGGCTGATTAAGCCCCCAAGATGACCTCATATGAGAAAATGATCTACACGGATTGTCTTCGTCTCGTCGAATCGGTCGATTTTGATATAAAAATCGTCTAAATCCGAGGTCATATGAAAAAGTTAGAGCCATCTGAGTGCGGCCCTGTCCCTTCAGGGCGGTAGTACCGTCCTCCAGAGCGTAAGTACCGCTAAGCGGTAGTACCGTATTTTACTACCGCGTCTACTACCGCTTATGAAAATTCTTCTGGTATCCTGAGACCCTTACTCGGTAGTAGAGCGGTACTTAGCTATGCTCAGAGCGGTACTACCGCTTGCCGTCGCGCAGACTCGGGCAGATTTTGGAGAGTCCGAGTTTGGATAGCGTTTTTGACCCTTTGGAAGGAAATCTGGGTCTGTGTCTTGTACGGGAAGTCCAACCCCCTCTTAAATAGAAGAGGTGATGGCCGATTGAAAGAACACACAATCGAACAAACACATCTACTACTTTTTCGTACTTTTACTTTCGTTTACTGTTTTCATCTTTGTTGCTTTGCTCGTAAAGCATCCGTCCCTCCTCTCCGAAATCGAGGAACCTTCTTTGTTGCTTTGCTCGAAAAGCATCCGCCCCTCGCCGCGAAAGTGCGAGGATTATCGTTGTGTTGCGCGGTGCGAATTTCCGCGCCAACAACTTCACCATTCATGGGCCTAAGGGAATGCATTGTGGAGTAGTTATTAGATGATGGGTTGCTAGAGTGACAGAAGCTTAAACCCTAGTTTATGCGCTACTTCGTAAGGGGCTGATTTGGATCCACATGTTTAATGCTATGGTTAGACTTTGTCTTCATACTTTTCTCGTAGTTGCGGATGCTTGCGAGGGGGTTAATCATAAGTAGGTTGTTAGTTCAAGTAAGAATAGCACCTTAGCACCGGTCCACCCACATATCAAATTATCAAAGTAGCGAACACGAATCAAACCAACATGATAAAAGTGACTAGACGAAATTCCCGTGTACCCTCAAGAACACTTTGCCTATTACTAGTGATTGTTCTGGCCTGTCTTTTGCCTCAAAAGGATTGGGCTACCTTACTGCACCTTGTTTACCGTTACCGTTACTTGCTCGTTACAAATTACCTTGCTATCAAACTATCTGTTACCTACAATTTCAGTGCTTGCTGAAAACCGCTTGTCATTTCCTTCTGCTCCTCATTGGGTTCGACACTCTTACTTATCGAAAGGACTACGATTGATCCCCTATACTTGTGGGTCATCAAGACTATTTTCTGGCGCCGTTGCCGGGGAGTGAAGCGCTCTTGGTAAGTGGAAATCGGTAAGGAAAAACTTATACTACGTGCTGAAATTTATTGCTACTTGCTACTATGGTGAACAATCCTTTGAGGGGTTTGTTCGGGGTATCTTCACCTCGACCGGAACCACAATTAGTTACCCCTCAACCTACAGCACCTACTGAAAATGTTGCTTATGAAATTCCTTCGGGTATGCTAGAACACTTGCTTGCTAAATCTTATGCAGGAGATGGAACTGAACATCCAGATCTACATCTCTTATACGTGAACGAAATATGTGGATTATTTAAGCTTGCAGGTTTACCCGGAGATGAAGTTAAGAAGAAGGTTTTCCCTTTATCTTTGGAGGGAAAAGCATTGACATGGTATAGGCTATGTGATGACCTTGGATCTTCGAACTGGAATCGTTTGCAATTGGAATTCCATCAAAAAATTTATCCTATGCATCTAGTTCATCGTGATCGGAATTATATATATAATTTTTGGCCTCGTGAAGGAGAAAGTATCGCTCTAGCTTGGGGGAGGCTTAAGTCAATGTTATATTCATGCCCCAATCATGACATTCCGAGGGAAGTTATCATTCAGAATTTTTATGCTCGGCTTTCTCATAATGATCAATCCATGCTCGATACTTCTTGTGTTGGTTCTTATATGAAGATGACTATTGATTTCAAGTGGGATCTCTTGGAAAGAATTAAACGCAACTCTGAAGATTGGGAACTCGACGAAGGTAATGAGTCAGGTATAAAGCTTGAATTTGATTGTGTTAAATCTTTTATTAATACCGATACTTTTCACAAGTTTAGCAATAAATATGGACTTGACTCTGAGATAGTAGCCTCTTTCTGCGAAGCATTTGCTACTCACGTTGATCTCCCTAAGGAGAAGTGGTTTAAATATCATCCCCCCTATTAAATAAGAAATTAAAGAACCGGTCATAGCTAAAGAAAAAACCATCTTTTACAATGTTGATCCAGTTGTGCCTACTGCTTATATTGAAAAGCCACCTTTCCCTGTTAGGATAAAGGAACATGCTAAGGTATCAACCGTGGTTCGTAAGAGTAATATAAGAGCACCTAAACCCCCTGAGCAAATTAAAGTAGAACCTAGTGTTGCTATGGTTAAAGATCTCTTGGAAGAAAATATTGATGGGCATGTCATTTACCTTTGTGATGAAGCTGCTAGAATTGCTAAGCCTGATAAGAAAGATAAACATAGACCTATAGAAGGCTTGCCCGTTGTCTCAGTTAAAATAGGAGATCATTGCTACCATGGTTTATGTGATTTAGGTGCTAGTGTAAGTGCTATCCCTTTTACCTTATACCAAGAAATTATGAATGAAATAGCACCTGCTGAAATGGAAGATATTGATGTTACTATTAAACTTGCTAATAGAGATACTATCACACCACTTGGGATTGTTAGAGATGTTGAAGTCTTGTGTGGGAAAATAAAATACCCTACTGATTTTCTAGTTCTTGGTTCCCCACAAGATGACTTTTGTCCCATTATCTTTGGTAGACCTTTCTTGAGCACCGTCAATGCTATGATAGATTGTGAAAAACAAACTGTCGGTGTCAGTTTTGGTATTGTGTCTCATGAGTTTAATTTTTCCAAGTTTAGTAGACAACCTCGTGATAAAGCGTTACCTAGTGAAGATGAAATAATTGGTCTTGCTTCTATTGTTGTGCCTCCTACTGATCCTTTAGAACAATATTTTCTCGACCATGAAAACGATATGCACATGCGTGAAAGAAATGAAATAGATCAAATTTTATTCGAACAACAACCTCTCTTGAAACACAATTTGCCTATTGAAACTCTCGGAGGTCCTCCTCCACCTAAAGGTGATCCCGTGTTTGAGTTGAAACTATTGCCGGACACTTTGAAGTATGCTTATCTTGATGAGAAAAAGATATATCCTGTTATTATTAGTGCTAACCTTTCAGAACATGAAGAAGAGAGATTATTGAAAGTTCTAAGGAAGCACTGGGCTTCTATTGGATATACTCTTGATGATCTTAAGGGCATTAGTCCCACTCTATGTCAGGACAAGATCAATATGGAACCTGATGCTAAACCCGTTGTTGATCACCAACGGCGATTGAATCCTAAGATGAAAGAAGTGGTAAGAACTGAAATATTAAAGCTTCTGGAAGCAGGTATAATCTATCCCATAGCTGATAGTAGATGGGTAAGTCCCGTTCATTGTGTCCCTAAGAAAGGAGGTATTACCGTTGTTCCTAATGATAAGAATGAACTCATTCCACAAAGAGTTGTCACTGGCTATAGAATGGTAATTGATGTTAGAAAATTAAATAAAGCTATAAGAAAAGATCATTACCCTTTGCCTTTCATTGATCAAATGCTAGAAAGGCTATCTAAGCACACACACTTTTGTTTCTTAGATGGATATTCTGGCTTCTCTCAAATACCTGTGTTACAATCCGATCAAGAGAAAACCACCTTTACTTGCTGATACGTCTCCAACGTATCTATAATTTATGAAGTATTCATGCCATGTTTACAATAATTTTATATGATTTTGGTATGATTTGATTAGAACTAACCCGGACTGGCGCTGTTTTCAGCAGAACTACCGTGGTGTTGTTTTTGTGCAGAAATAAAAGTTCTCGGAATGGGCTGAAAATTTACGGAGAATATTTTTGGAAAATATAAAAAATACTGGAGCGAAAAGATACCGAAGAGGAAGCCCCAGGTAGCCACAAGGGTGGCCCCCCCTAGGGCGCGCCCCCCTGGCTTGTGGGCCCCTCGGGAGTCCCCCTGACTTGATTCCAACGCCAAGTTCTCCTATAAACCCCGTAACCCCCAGAAAGAAACCTAGATCAGAAGTTCCACCGCCGCAAGTCTCTGTAGCCACGAAAAATCAATCTTGGCCCTCTCCGGCACCCTGCCGGAGGGGGTCACCATCACCGGAGACCATGGAGGAGGAAGACGGCGGGGCCATCATTACCATGGAGGCCAAGGACCAGAGGGAGAACCTCTCCCCACCTAGGGGGGAGGCCATGGAGGAGGAAGCACAAGGGGGAGACCCTCTCCCCCTCTCTCTCTGTGGCGCCGGAGTGCCATCGGGCGAACCATCGCCGCGATGATCGTCTTCATCAACATCACCTTCTTCATCACCGTCCTCATATCTTTTCAGCGGTCCACTCTCCCGCATCCCGCTGTAATCCCCTACTTGAACATGGTGCTTTATGCCACATATTATGATCCAATGATGTGTTGCCATCCTATGATGTTTTGAGTAGATTTCTTTTGTCTTATGGGTTGATTGATGATCTAGATTGGTTTGAGTTGTATGTTTATTTTGGTGCTGTCCTATGGTGCCTTCCGTGCCGCGCACATGTGAAGGATTCCCGCTGTAGGGTGTTGCAATACGTTCATGATTCGCTTATAGTGGGTTGCTAGAGTGACAGAAGCTTAAACCCGAGTAAGGGGGTTGTTGCGTATGGGATAAAGGGGACTTGATGCTTTAATTCTATGGTTGGGTTTTACCTTAATGATCTTTAGTAGTTGCGGATGCTTGCTAGAGTTCCAATCATAAGTGCATATGATCCAAGTAGAGAAAGTATGTTAGCTTATGCCTCTCCCTCATATAAAATTGCAATAATGATTACCGATCTTGTTAACAATTGCCTAGGATCATTCCGCACACCGACCCATCATTATTCCACACTCGCTATTTGTAATATATTGTAATATATTCTAACTTTATGATAACAGCACCTATTTTTATATTTTAGTTCTCCGATATCATGCAAAGCTATTCTCTTCATACCCACAACGTAGTTTTATTTCTCGTTTCTAGTTGGAAGCAAACGTTCGGCGTACGTAGAGTCGTATCAGTGGCAGACAGGACTTGAGAGAATATTGATCTTACCTTTAGCTCCTTGTGGGTTCGACACTCCATACTTATCACTTCCACCTTTAGAAATTGCTACGATGATTCCTTGCACTTGGGGATTATCACTTGCCCTTTTGGAACCTATGCTTATAGACGTATGCCTTTTGGTTTATGCAATGCACCTGCTACCTTTCAAAGATGTATGACTGCTATATTCTCTGATTTTTGTGAAAAGATTGTAGAGGTTTTCATGGATGATTTTTCTGTTTACGGAACTTCTTTTGATGATTGCTTAAGCAACCTTGATCGAGTTTTGCAGAGATGTGAACAAACTAATCTTGTCTTGAATTGGTAGAAGTGCCACTTTATGGTTAATGAAGGTATTGTCTTGGGGCATAAAATATCTGAGCGAGGTATTGAGGTGGATAAAGCTAAAAGTTGATGCAATTGAGAAAATGCCATGTCCTAAAGATATTAAAGGTATTCGAAGTTTCCTTGGTCATGCTGGTTTTTATAGGAGGTTCATTAAAGACTTGTCTAAAATTTCTCGGCCTCTTACTAATCTTTTGCAAAAGGATATTCCTTTTGTTTTTGATGATGATTGTGTGGAAGCCTTTGAAACACTCAAGAAAGCCTTAACCTCTGCACCTATCGTTCAACCACCCGATTGGAACTTGCCTTTTGAAATTATGTGTGATGCTAGTGATTATGCTATTGGTGCTGTCTTAGGACAAAGAGTTGATAAGAAATTGAATGTTATCCGTTATGCTAGTAAAAGTCTAGATAGTGCCCAACGAAATTATGCCACTACTGAAAAAGAATTTTTAGCAGTTGTGTTTGCTTATGATAAATTCAGATCCTATATTGTTGACTCCAAAGTTATTATTCACACCGATCATGCTGCTATAAAATACATTATGGAAAAGATAGATGCTAAACCTAGACTCATTAGGTGGGTTCTCCTGCTTCCAGAATTTGACTTGCATATCGTTGATAGAAAGGGAGCTGAGAATCCCGTAGCTGATAACTTGTCTAGGTTAGAAAATATTCTTGATGACCCACTACCTATTGATGATAGTTTCCCTGACGAACAGCTAGCTGCAAAAAGTGTCTCACAAAACACACCTTGGTATGCTGACTATGCTAATTACATTGTTGCTAAACATATACCACCTAGTTACACATACCAACAAAAGAAAAAAATTCTTCTATGACTTGAGACATTACTTTTGGGATGACCCACATCTTTATAAAGAAGGAGTAGATGGTATTATTAGACGTTGTGTACCTGAGCATGAACAAGAACAGATCCTATGGAAATGTCATTCCGAGGCTTATGGAGGACATCGTGCGGGAGATAGAACTGCTCATAAGGTATTGCAATCCAGATTTTATTGGCCTACTCTTTTCAAAGATGCTCGTAAGTTTGTCTTGTCCTGTGATGAATGTCAAAGAATTGGTAATATCGGTAAGCGTCAAGAAATGCCTATGAATTATTCACTTGTTATTGAACCATTTGACGTGTGGGGTTTTGATTACATGGGGCATTCTCCTTCCTCTAACGGGTACACTCATATTTTAGTTGCGGTTGATTATGTCACTAAGTGGGTAGAAGCTATTCCAACTAGTAGTGCTGATCACCACACCTCCATTAAAATGCTTAAAGAGGTTATTTTCCCGAGGTTTGGAGTCCCTAGATATTTAATGACCGATGGTGGTTCACACTTTATTCATGGTGCTTTCCGTAAGATGCTTGCTAAATATGATGTTAACCATAGAATTGCATCACCCTATCATCCTCAATCTAGTGGTCAAGTTGAATTTAGCAATAGAGAAATAAAATTAATATTACAAAAAACTGTCAATAGGTCTCGTAAGAATTGGTCTAAGAAATTAGATGACGCACTTTGGGCCTATAGAACAGCTTATACAAATCCTATGGGTATGTCTCCATATAAAATGGTGTATGGAAAAGTTTGTCATTTGCCTCTAGAATTAGAACACAAAGCATTTTGGGCAATTAAAGAACTCAATTATGATTTCAAACTTGCCGGTGAGAAGAGTCTATTTGATATTAGCTCACTAGATGAATGGAGAACCCAAGCGTATGAAAATGCCAAGCTATTCAAAGAAAAAGTAAAAAGATGGCATGACAAAAGAATCCAAAAGCGGGAATTCAAAATAGGAGATTATGTTCTTTTATTCAACTCTCGTTTAAGATTCTTTGCAGGAAAGCTTCTCTCCAAATGGGAGGGACCATATATTATTGAAGAGGTTTATCGTTCTAGAGCTATCAAGATTAATAACGCCGAAGGTACTAACCCGAAGGTGGTCAATGGCCAAAGAATTAAGCATTATATATCAGGTACGCCTATTAACGTTGAAAGCAATGTTATCCAAACCATGACACCGGAGGAACACATAAAAGAAACCTTCCGGAACACTCCAGAATACTTAAAAATAGGAGGTACGTGATACGGTAAGTAAACGGACTCCGAAAAATCCGCAAAAATATTTTCTATCAGTTTTGAAATATTTTAGAATTTTAGGAATAAAAAAATAAACCGGAAGGTGATCGAGGTGAGCACGATACACCAGGGCGCGCCAGGCACCCCTGGGCGCGCCCTGGTGGGTGCTGCCCACCTCGGATGCCTTCCCAACTCCCTTTTCCTTCCAAATACTTGTTTCCCAAGAATACAAATTCTCTATATATATCCCCGACTGTTTTGACGACCGCATCACAGAAAAATCGTCTGTTCTTGCTTCTTGCTGTTTTCCTATCAGATTTGTCAAGTCAGGCATCATGTCTTCTCCATCTCCTAACAATATGGAAGAAGATGCCTGGCTAATGAAGATAGAGTTGAAGAGGGAGGAGCCGGAAGAAGCCTACAAGGAGAAGGACAATGAAGCTAAGGTGGATTATCTCCCTGAAGGAGATCAATTCATGCCAGCAAAGGAGGGAGAGGAAGAAGATATCCTTCAACCTTATTACAGTCATCTCACCCCTATTGAAATCGAGGCCTTTAGAGCCTTTGAAGCGGTTCGTGTTCAAAATAAATTTCTCCTCTGTGAAAATATCTTGTTGCAAGAACATATCGACAATCTTAGGAGAGTCATCCGCAAATTGGAGGATCTTCTGAAGCTAAAGTGTGACATCACATCATCACCACCTACATCAACACCTCCACCTTCTTCATCATCACCACCGAAGGAGACTTGAGTACATGGGTATGGGCACTCCCCATGGCTTGAGCCAAGCTTGGGGGAGGTGCCCCGGTATCGTATCACCACCACTATTATTCACCTTTACCTATTTTAGTTCTATCTTTAGTTTCACTTTGCCTTAGTCGAATAAAAGTTTAGCGAGATCTATTTTCGTGTGTTAGTTTTGTGGTCTACCTATCTATGTAATCGTGTGAAAGTTATATAATAAAGTTTAGTTTGAGTTTTTGCTTCTCTACTTTCTTGTTGCAATCAAATAAAAGAAAGACAAATAAATGAAAAGAATCATATGCTAATCCTATGATGAGTAATGACATCACATAAGGAAAAGTATAAGTAGTAAAATTTATTGGAGATTGACAAACATAGCATTGGTCAATGATGCAATTCATGAAAGAATTAATTAGGGAAGAGAAGATTCACATGCAAATACATTATCTTGGACATCTTTTATGATTGTGAGCCCCCATCAAATATTATATGTCAAAATTGTTGACGTTGGACAAGGAAGACAACGTAATGATTTATGTTTGTTCATATACACGTAGAAGTTATATTGTCATAGATCCTTTAACATGTGGTGCTTGCTCAATATCTTTGCGAGCCAAAAATTCTGCACTAAGTAGAGATACTACTTGTGCATCCAAAAACCCAAACCAAAACTCTTTCCTTGAGTGTCCACCATACCTACCTATGGATCGAGAAAGATCCTTCAAGTAAGTTGTCATCGGTGCAATAAGGCAATAAAAATTGCTTCTAAAAGTGTTTCGATCAATTAGTGTAAGAGAAAATTGAGCGTTATACGAACTTATGATGGCAAAGTAATAAAAGCGACGGACTGCATAATAAAGGTTGGTATCATAGGGGGCAATATAGCGTGACGTTCTTTTATATTAAGGGATTGGGCATATAAACCAATAAGCGCATGACAACCTCTGCTTTCCTCTGCGAAGGACCTATCTTTTACTTTTATGCACTTACTTTTATGCAAGAGTCAAAGTATTCTTCTCTATTCCTTTTTACTTTTTTTCCTTTGCAGGCATCATGTGGTGAGGAAAGATCTAGGCACATATATCCAGTTGGATATGGGTGGGCATGAGTTATTATTGTTGACATCACCCTTGAGGTGAATACGTTGGGAGGCAAAACTATAAGCCCCTATCTTCCTATATGTCCGGTTGAAACTTTTTGTTCATGGGTATGCCGTGAGCGTTAGCAATCATAGAAGACTAAATGATGGTTGAGTATGTGGACTTGCCAAAAGGCTCCGACATGAGACCCTTCCTGAAAATATGATGAATTGTAGTTGCAAAGTTGACTGAGAACACTGTTTGTTGGTTTCCAATAAGGTTTATGCTTCATACTTCTATGTTGTGATGAATTGTTACTTGTTCATGAGAAGCTTTATGATGAAAATATATTGAAATAAGTTCTTATGTTAGAGTTTGTTGCTGTTATGTTAATAAGCATGATGCTTCTGTGTCCGTATTTTGTTTTTATCGACACCTCTCTCTCAAACCATGTGGACATGCTTTTCAATATCGGCTTTCGCTTGAGGACAAGCGAGGTCTAAGCTTGGGGGAGTTGGTACGTCCATTTTGCATCATGATTTTCTACTGTTATTTACTTTGTTTTGTTGAATAATAATGCTTTGGGGAGTGATTCTAATGCCTTTTCTCTCATAATATGCAAGGTTTACACAAAGAGGGAGAATACCGGCAGCTGGAATTCTGGACCCAAGAAAAGCACGTCAGAGATACCTATTCTGCACAACTCCAATGAAGCTGAAACTTTACGGAGATTATTTTTGGAATTAATAAAAAATACTGGAGCAAAAATCTACCGGAGGGGTCCACCTGGTGAGGAGCACCCACCAGGGCGCGCCAGGCACCCCCTGGCGCGGCCTGGTGGGTGGTTCTCACCCAAGCCCACCTCCGGAGCCCATCTCCTGGTATATATTCACAACACAAGCCTTGGCAGCAGGCGGCGAACCTCTGTGGGAGAGCCTTTCCAAGGATATGAAGCACATCGTGGCCGCCCTTGTCGCCGCCTGGCAGAGCCGCGGCGCCAGTCGGATTGAGACCGGATTGCTGGCCAGCTCGTCCGAGGTCTCCGATGACGAGAACAACACCACGATGGAGATGGGCTCTGACGACACCGCCCCGACTTCCGCGCCTCTTGTGCACTCCGGCTTCACCATGGAGCAGGCGCAGGCGCACTACAATACCGCCATGGCAAAGGTGCAGCCTGCGCCGGCGCCTACGTTGGTATTAGGGCGGGCGCTGGAGCATCATCAGCTGGCGTTGGGCCAAATCGACGGCAAGCGCACGAGCAAGGAGGCCCTGGTGGCCATGGTCGCGGTGAACCCGAACTTCGTCGAGGAGCAGCTTTCCATCTACGATGCCCTCCATGCTCAAGTCGCCGCTCGCCAGGAAGCGGCCGCTGAGGCGCAACTACAGGCGATCGCGGACGAAAACAACGCTAGTTGCGCCTCCTACGTCCCGCCGATGAACTATCGGGCAGGCCAGTTCGACGACGACAGCGCTGGCGCCACCATCTCCATCGTGGACCTCACGTCCACCGGCGAAGGACAAGGTGCAGACTCCTTTGAGGATGAGTAGGGCACGAGAGGCGGCTGTCAGAATCGGGGCTCCGGGGACCCAAAGAGGTTCGAACACTGGGGTGCTCTGGTTCTCTCGCCCTACTCTACCTCGCAAACTCACGGCGACACTCTGGCGTGCTCGAGTTAAGGAAGAAGAACAGTGGACACGGCAGTTTACCCAGGTTCAGGCCACCTTGCGCTTTAAAAACCCTACTCCTTTTTGTCTGGATTGCTTGAGGATGAAAGCGAGTACGAAGGTGGGTTCTGGCTACCCGGGGTCCATCGGGGGTCCATCCCCTCTACGGCAGCAGCCTGCCCCCTCTTATACTGGCCCTGGTCCTTTTCCCCCGAAAACACAAGGCGGGAAGGGTTGCCACAATGGCCAGTTTGAAGGGGGACAGGACTGCAACTTATCCTTACAAAAGTAGTCTTCGCCTGCAAAAGCCTCCTGTCATGAGACGCCGGTGGGCTCGGGGATGACCTCCGTGCTAGCGAGTCCACACCCTCGGTCTTCTTGCACCAAAAGGGAAACCTTTGAAGATTGCTTTGGGAACCGGCAAACTGGCCTTGTTCCCTTAGCACAAAAGAGGAAAGCCTCCCCATCCATGCCTGCTGGCACGGCTCCTAGCGCCGGTCGGCGTGGCGCGCGTCACTCACGTGAAGATGCAGGACCGCGCAACCCCGCCGGGCCACCCTTGATTAGTCCGCCCCGCAAGGGCCTCGGGGGCAGCTTCAGGTGGCGACCTCGCGAGGGGGGCTTCGCGAGGCTCTTGACGATGCTTGCTGACGTGCGCCTCGCTAGGCGGGGGCCCTCGTGAGGGTCTTGCTCGTGATGTCCAATGGTGGGCCATGCTGGGCCCATGGCATGCGTCGCGTCATGGGCCACAGGCAGACGGGCCTGGGTACCCCCAGTCTCACGGGCCCGACAGTGGAATTGCCTGGTGTCCCATGTGGGCTAGTTCGTCTCCCGTGTTCTACTCTTACTTGTCGGAGACCGCACCTTCACTTCATTGGCCTTATCACTGGTGCCCGTGCAGACGGTGGATGCAGGACGACAATGGCTTGGATGCCGGCCGCCGCCGTAGGATAGGTTTAGGGTCGGGATCGAACGGGATTTTTGTTCTAAATGTTCGAAACCTAATGAAAATTCGTCGTGGTTCTATGAAATCCGTCATGTTTATATGAAATTCGGCCGCGTTTACACGAATTTCATCCGGTTGGATTGAACTATTGTTAAAATGTATGTGGCTATTGTTGGATGGCGGCATTTCGTATCCATGTCCGCGGACTGGTCTTTCCTATCCGTGAACGGATGCGGAAGGAGATTTACGGATTGTCGTTCGAGATGTCCTTACAATCAAAATTATTCCATTCCATTCAGTTCCATCCCGGCGTGTGTGTATACGTACCATCGATCATGTCTTTTCTTTGTACGAGTTACCATCGATCTTGTCATGACCTACAAGCTATCAATACATTGCAAGCATATGTGTATAAATAATACTTTCTTCGTTTCACAACGTAAGACGTTTTTACAAGCTACCAAAATACGTATAACTCTGCTGCCGTGCCATCATTGGCTCCGGGGGGCACCCATCCGAGTCCTCATCAGTGCCCCGCCACCTCGTTCGGCTCGCCTCAACGCGTCTTTGGCCTCGGAGCTTCACTGAAATTTGATTGATATCGAGATCGACTTTATTCCACGGACGGATATCAAAACATGTGTGCGTTTTGACATATATATGCAGTACTACCTAGGTACGATACCTTTCGAGGTTCTCAAGATGACGTGTTGACGATCGATGATCAATCGGTGACAATGGATTTCTTGTGTTGTTTTTTACTGGATTTTTTTCCTCATGTGGTTAAAAAGGATGGCGGAGATGGCCGAGCCCGCAAGCGACGCGAGAGGCCGAAAGGTGAACCCACCCGTGACGTACCCCGCCATTAATGGCCATCGCGACCTCGCATTATCCCCTCCCAACTCCCCCAGCCGCTCGCTACCCCCACCTACCACCAGTTCACTCTCTCCCTCCCGATTGAGATCCAGACGGGATGGCGGGCCGTGCCCGCAGGTTCAGGGCAAGGCGCGCGCATCCGGCGGCTCCGGTGGCGGCACCGCCGTCGATCCCGGCTCCTCAACCACCAACTCCGGTGGAGCTGCTGCCGGAGATAGACGCGGATGAGCCGGAGGCGCATGCGGAAATTCTCCGCGTGGTGCGGGAGAAATACCCCAACCGCAGCAGCTGGCCTGCGGTGTGCGTGGAAATCATCTGCTACTCGACATTCGAGGAGCGGGCGAGGTTCAGCAGCGACGACGGAGGGATGGATTACCAGATGATTTTCTGGGCCATCCAGGAGGCGGAATCGACAGATCCGCTGCAAGCAGCGAAGTGGAGGCGATACAAGACTCGGAATCCTTCCCGTCTCAACATCAGGAGGCCGTCGGTGGTTGGGCTGGTCAATCTCCCGTCCGGAGTGCTGCCGCCGGGGGTCAGGCCCCCCCCTCCCCGCGTCCCCTGATCCATCCAGCGGAAGCCCGGCGGGCGTGCTCTACGGGGGGTTTGTGCCCCTGAACCAGGAGCACGTCATGTGGTGGCCAAGGAGCGATCGAGGAGAGGTAATCCCGTCTACCAGATCCTCTGTCTCGTATATTCCACAAGTGTTGCACGGTGTGTGCCGTAGAAACGTTCCATCTCCGAGGAGGGTTGTCCCTCTAGGATCTAAGCTTCCTGTGAGTAATCTAGAACTAAACTGTGCTCAATCTTCCCCAGGAATGGCGCTTGAGCACAAGGGCAGTGGCCATGGAGTTTTGAAACTCAGTCCGATTGCGACGGCAGCGGCTAAGAGAGGGATGACGTCATACTCCTCCCCCAGACCCACCCCTGCCCCGCTGATTCGGGGACATGTCCTAACAAGGAAAGCGGAACGAGGAAATGCGCCTTCTCATAAAGTTTGTGCTGATGAGGAGGAGATTGCGGATTTCTACTGGCAGCTGTGGGTTATTCCATCCCCCTGCCGCTGCCGTCCCTCACACAAACCCTCCCCCCTAACCCTAGTTTTGCCTTCCCCAGCCGCCTCTTCTGGGTGAGGAAAGATCTATTTCGGGAGGGGCGATTTACCGTTGATGACTGCTTCCCAGTCCGTCGTCTTCGTAGATCAGATCCAGTTCCTACAAAATTCCAACCTGCCATAGAGGGGATTGGCCCAGGCTCTCTCTCCTTTGCTGATATCGTCAAGAAGCCTATGGCTAATCTCCAGGGGAAAGGGCCGCAGGAGCCGCGTCCAGCTCGCCGGCAACCACCTCCCAAGAAGACACAGGGAGGATATGGGGGAGGGGGGCCAAGCAGAAAGCCCCCACTGCCCCAGCAGTCAAGATCCAAGCGGGTGGAGTGGCTGTACCCCCAGCACAGCCAGCCCCTCTTGCCCCAACTCCACCAGCGCCTCCAGTCGAGCAGCCCATGGATCCAAGGTACAAAGAGATGGTTTGCTTCAATTGTGGGGGTCCTGGCCACTATGTGGGCAACTGTGTGAAACCAAAGAAGTGTTTTATCTGCTCTGGTAATTATAATGTTAACAACTCTTCTGCGTGGGCTCGGTTGCAACCTACTGCCACCTACTTTGGTAGTGCAGCTGCTGGATTAGGCTTTTATCATGTGGATGTGCCCATGCCTACAGAGACCAGTTGGCTCAACTTCGACAACTGTGTTGTTCTGAATGTGGTCACAGGAGATATCAGTGCTGAGGATTTACTAGTGCAGTTGAATGGCATGTTCTGTAAGAGTAAACAGTGGTCGTGGGAAATCAGAGAATTGTCTGCTAAAGCCTTCCTTCTGAGATTTCCCCCTTGGAAGAAGATAGAAGACCTGATAGAATTTCCAGCTTTCAGTCTACCTACTGAGGGTGTCATTGTTAATATCACTGAATGGAGTGGTGCAGCGGATCCGTTTGGAGAGCTGACAGAGGCTTGGATTCAAATTGATGGCATTCCTCTCAAGTGGTGCACATGGAAAGTGTTTGCGCAAGTTGCTTCTATGTTTGGCATTCTCACTGATGTTGATTGGAATGGTATCTTCAAAACTTTCTATGATCAAATCAGGATCAAAGTTGCTTGCAGAGACCCAACAAAAGTTCCTTTTGAGAGACTTGTGGAAATGAAGAAAAAACTTTACTTGTTATATTTCATTGTGGAAGGTTTGAGCAAGTGGGACAAGACAACAATGGAGATGATGATGATCCTGATCAGGATAAACCTTCTGGTGGTGATGGAAAACCTGATCAACAGAGCCCCAAAGATGATGATGATATGATAGATGATGATGAGCCTATAGATGAACTTGACAAGGTCAATTTTCCTCAAAAAAGCCATGCTGCTTCTAGCTCCAAAACCAACAAAAACCTGGCTGTGCCTGCTGCTGAATTCCACCCCAATATGTTCCAAGATGCTGAGCATATCCATTTCCTGGAAGAAACTAAGGAAAAACCAAGACCTATACCCGTGGATGAAGAATCAGATACTGTGAATGGCCCCAACCCTGGTAATGAGGTGGTGGATGGAAAGATATCCACAGAGACTTCTCTGTTTGAGCAAATGGAATTCTGCTCTGCCCAGTTGAGCAGGTTTGAAGTGGCTGACACAGATGATGATAATGATGAAGACCCACAAGACATGCAGGTCCTGTCTGATGAAATGGTGGACAAGTTAGCTTCGGTTAAAAGGTCCCTGATGAACTCACTAGATCAAGCTAAGGCTGAGAAAAAAAAGGAAAGGTGCTAACAATGGGACCAGCCCAGCCAAATGGGGACCTGTGCTAGGCCACAAACATAACACCAGGAACCATGGAGATATAAAAATCATGGACAAAGCTGCAGCCTACAAGCAAAAGAAAAACCTGGAAATCCCCAAGTCATTCAAAGGTAACTCCTATACAGTTTTGGAACCTTGTGTTCTTATTGACCATGTGGATAAAATTGACTTATGCATGGGTGACTCTATTGTGGAGCGTAATGATATCTTAAATAATCTGATTGAATCTGAAAAAGCTAGTTGCTTAAATTTTGCTGATAAACACCCTGAAGAAGTTCTTCCTGATAATATAGATGTTGTGGAGTTTTCTGACTCTAGCTTTGTTTCTGCAAATGTCGCGGCCACTTACTCGCATCCAGGGGGCACTGCTGGATCGATGAGTGATAGCCCAACCTTATGTACTAAGGCTAAATCTTATGGTTTATCTCATACTTTTAAAACACAATGATAGGAGCTTTTTGGAATATTAGAGGACTGGGTAAACCTGGTAAAATACAGTGCCTTGCTGATTTCATTGCTAATAACCATCTGGATTTTGTGGGTTTCTTGCAAACAAAGAAAGAGAATATCCCTGACAGTACACTAAAGTCCCTTGCAGGGAAATCCAACTTTTGTTGGCACTTTCTCCCTGCCCTTAACACTGCTGGTGGGATCCTTCTGGGTCTAAACTCTGATTTATTTGAAGTGATTGGTTTTGTAGACAAAAAATTCTGTGTTGTTGCCACCATCAAGAATAAGAGTGATAAGTTTGTTTGGCATTTGGTGGTGGTGTATGGCACGGCTTACAACGAGCTTAAGCTAGATTTTATTACTGAGATGCATGAACTGATGGAATCGTTGTCTTTTCCTGCTCTTCTTGGCGGCGACTTTAACTTAGTTAGGTCTAGTTTGGATAAGAACAATGGGAATATTAACAACCATTTTGCCTATCTCTTTAATGATTGGATTAACAAATGGGCCTTGGTTGAGTTGGTTATTGCCAACCAAAGTTATACCTGGAGTAATAACCAGAGTAAACCTATCTTTGCTGCCATTGACAAAGTGTTGGTCACTACCAATTGGGATGCCCACTTCCCCTTGTCGGCTGTTAATGCTCTCCCAAGGGTGGGTAGTGATCATACTCCGCTGATTATTGATATTGGTGCTCGGAGGGTTACCTCCCCGAAGCTCTTCAGATTTGAAAAATGGTGGCTTGACCACCCTGACTTTAAAACCTTAGTACAAGATATTTGGAATACCCCCGCCCCTGGCACTTCTTCCATTGATATATGGCAATTTAAAACCAGGCTCTTTCGCAAGAAAGTGAAAGGATGGATCATCAATCTTGAGGCGGCCATGAAAAAAAGAAGAGAGAGCTGATGTTAGAATTTGACATCTTAGATGTTTTTTCTAAAAAAAACTTGCTTAGTGATGAAGAGAAACTTAGGATGGATGAGATTAAGAAAGACCTGGATGATATTTGGCGTAAGGAAGAGACTGACATGTGGCAGAGATCCAGGGACCACAGGATCATAGATGGGGATAAAAACAATGCTTATTTTCACACCCTTGCTAACCACAGACATAGGAAAAACCATCTTCTGGTGCTGGATGGTCCTGATGGACCGGTCACTAATACTTCAGATATGCTAGATGTAGCCACATCCTTTTATAAAAACTTTTTTGATTCTGAGGAGAGGCATAACATTCGTTTGGGAGATTCCTTTTGGAATGAGGATGAACTTGTAACTGCGGAAGAGAATGAGATGCTCCAAAAAGACTTTTCTGAAGAAGAAATTAAGAAAGCTATCTTCAACTCATATGCCCATGAGGCCCCGGGCCCTGATGGTCTGTCCTTCCTTTTTTACCAAACATTTTGGGAGGTAATCAAGGAAGATTTTATGGCCCTGGTAAGAGACTTTGAGAGAGGAACGTTGGATCTCTACAGACTCAACTTTGCTCTGATCGTTCCGATTCCTAAAGAACCTAATGCTAGGGAGATGAAAAAATTCAGACCAATTAGTCTTAGCAACTGCAGAGTGAATTTTTTTCCAAAGCTATGAATAATAGATGTTCACCTCTTGGTGATAGATTAATTTCCCCTAATCAAACTGCGTTTATGAAAGGGAGGTTTATTTTGGAAAGTGTGTGTAAGAGCACATTTCTCCATGTGTGGTTTTGGTAATTGATGACAATCCCTATGGACTAATGGTTGCCTTGAGTTATATTCAAAGGATTTGTCCATAGGCACTTCTTGAAGTCCATTTGTTAATTTCAAGGAGTTTATATGGTGACCAAGGTGGTATTCAAGGTTTTATCCAAAGATTGGTCATAGAGAAGATATGACACAAGGTTGATCAAGACTAAGTCAAAGAGTGAATCAAGCTGATCAACACACAAAGTGTACAAGATGTACCAAGAGGGATCAGGTGATCCCATGGTACGGTAAGTATTGTCCATTACACTTTGTGTACTAACCCATGGTCTACGTGAGAGTTCTATGTGGGGTTAGGTATGTTTCCATGGGCTTGCGTCAAGTGGAAGATCTCATACAACCCATGGAGGATGACATCAAGTGGTGATCGTCATCAAGATTGTGGTGTGCAAGTTCAAGTGGAGCATCACGAAGAGATCATGTTTGAAGCTTGCCATCCATTGTGGTGACAATGGACTTGTGAAGATGTGACGAAGAGTGGCTCACCCATAGTGGAGTATGGGGGAGCAATCAACTAGTCTTCATCGAGCCAACACAATCAAGAAAGGTGGTCCATCTTGAGGAAGTCAAGATTATCATCATCTAGCTCAAGTGGACTATGTGCAAGGTATAGGTTTGCCCTTGATAGGTTTTCTATTTTACCGGTCTCATGGTGGTAGTTGGGAGACCGAGTTATAGGATCGATTGCCGTACTATCAAGGGGGGCTCTCAAGTGAGTAGCTTGATCGTATCGTTCATTGAGAGCTCAAACCATTTGCATCCTTGCATCATCATCTTTCTTGGTCCTTATTTGGTTTTTCTCTATGTGAGTTTTTGAGCTTATGGTCTTCATCGTGATACATTCAAGCTCATCAAAAACAGATTTCGTATGCATCATATTGTGTTTTCGGCGTTGGAGATTTTGCCGGATATTTATTGGGAAGGTCATCTTCCTTATCCAAGTGGCATTTATTCTCCAGTGCTTGTTCTTAATTTAACTAGTCATTGTTGGATAGCTCTTGTTGTCCTTTATCCAACAAGCTTGAGTTTGCTCAAATCGGAGCTCGTATGCGAAAGTTATGGTTGTTTTAGTCTTACCTGTTTTACATAGAGAGGTTGTACCGCCCCATAGAGAGGTTGTACCGGTTGACCGGTACAACCGTTGTTTGGAGCTGTTGTACCACTCCAGAATTGGTCCGAAGGTTGTACCGGCCATGTACCGCTCTACCACCGGACTAGTTTCTGTTGTGGTGCGGTTCTTGGGCGGTTGTGGCCGGTTGTACCGCTTATTGCTTTTTACCGGTTGTACCGGTGCTCATAGCGGTTGAACCACTTCTATGTTATTCTGCACATAACGGGCAGATTCGTGGGGACCTATTTAAGGGGGTTTTCTTCCCCAATGGTTCCCCAACTCTTGAGCTCGTTTTGCCCCCCATTGCTGACCTTCTTTGAGCTTGCTATCTCTCAATCCCTCCAATGATTCTTGCTAGTTCTTGAGGGAAAAGGGAGAGGAGATCTAGATCCACATTTCCACTAATCACTTTCTCCTCTATGTGAGGGGAACCCCTTGGATCTAGATCTTGGAGTTCTTCGTGTTCTTCTTTGTTCTTCCTCTCATTTTCCTCCCTAGCATTACTTGCTTTGGTGGGATTTGGGAGAGAAGGACTTGGGCACTCTGTGTGCCCTTGCCATTCCATTTGGTGCATAGGTTTGAGTTCTCCACGGTGATACGTGGAAGTGAAGTTTGAGAAGCTTATTACTCTTGGGTGTTTGAGCACCCTAGAGCTTGTTCCTCTTGGATGCCTTGGCGCCCTAGACGGTTGGTGGTGCCTCGGAGCTCAATCATTGTGGTGTAAAGCTCCAGGCAAGCGTCTGGGTCTCCAATTAGGTTGTGGAGATTGCCCCGAGCAATTTGTACGGGTACCGGTGATCGCCCCCAAGGGTTGCCAAAGTGTACGGGTACCAGTGACTGCCCCCAAGGGTTGCCATTTGTACGGGTTCGGTGACCGCCCTCAAGGGTCCCTTAGTGGAATCACGGCATCTTGCATTGTGCGAGGGCGTGAGGAGATTACGGTGGCCCTAGTGGCTTCTTGGGGAGCATTGTGCCTCCACACCGCTCCAAACGGAGATTAGCATCCGCAAGGGTGTGAACTTCGGGATACATCGTCGTCTCCACGAGCCTCGGTTATCTCTTACCCGAGCCCTTTACTTGTGCACTTTACTTTGTGATAGCCATATTGTTTCTTGTTATATATCTTGCTATCACTTAGTTGTTTATCTTGCTTAGCATAAGTTGTTGGTGCACATAGGTGAGCCTAGTTGTTTTAGGTTTTGTGCTTGACATATTAAACGTTAGTTTTATTCCGCATTTGTTCAAGCCTAAACCGTAATTATTTTAAAGCGCCTATTCACCCGCCCCCCCCTCTAGGCAACATTCACGTCCTTTCAATTGGTATCAGAGCTAGGTCTCTCATTATTAGGTTTAACCACCTAGAGAGTAAGGATGTCAACTAGGGGAATAGGATTCTCTGACACTCTTAGTTTCGATGGCACAAATTTTGATGTTTGGGTAATTCGCATGCTTAATCTCTTTAGGGTCATGGACCCAAATTTGGAGCGAATTGTAGATATGGGTTTTTCTCCTCCAAAGGATTCTCAACACATATCTTTAGAGGATGAGAAAAACTCTTATCTCAATGCTCAAGCTTCTAATGTGCTTTTCGATGCTTTGAGCAATGTAGTTATATTTCAACTCATGCCGTTCCGGGATGCTCATGAGTTGTGGACAAAGCTTCAAGATAAATATGGTATGTCCAAGATTTGTAGGGATGATTGTTCTCCCTCCACCTCCGGTCGTGTTGTCTTCTCAACTTCATCTACTTCACCTACATGTGGATTGCCACAAGGTAATGATATGGTGAGTAGTGGTGATCATTGTAATGATGATAGTGGGCTTATTGTTGATGATACTTCATCACTATCTTATTGCAATGCTTCATCTTTGGACTTTAACACTTCGAGCACTCTAAATGTTTCACATGCTTGTGTTGATAGTCCTTGCATATCATGTAGAAATTGCTTGACTAAATCTCATGATGATATGCTTGCCATGTCTTGTCATCATGATAAAAATGCATCGCTTTCCTCGAGTTGTTGTGCTAACAATGTAGAGGAAACCCAACACTTCATGGAACAAGATGTGGTCTTGAATGGTGCCTCAAGGGATCCTACATCATCATCTATTATTTCTCACTTTTGCCTTATGGCTAAGGCTTCAAAGGTATCTCCTACTTTGAATCCCAATATATCTCATGATGATGATGTTGATGATAATGAGGATGAGGATAATGATGAAGAGAGTGATAATATTGCTTCCTTAAAAATTAAGGGAGAAATGGTTTTTAAAGCTCTTCATAAGAATAATATTGTTCGTTCCAACTTCATGGAAATCATGTCTATTGCCATTGAGGGAAAGAAATATATTGAGGAGTTGGAAGCTCATCTCGAGGAGCATGAGGCCACCATTGATAAAATGGAAGGTCATGAGCGTGATTACGCTAATGAGATCGTAGAGCTATCTCAAGCTCTTGAAAATGAACAAACCACCAAGGAATCTCTTAAGGAGACCTTTGCTCTAGAATTATCTAGATTAAAGGAATCCCATGATAGAGCTCTCGAGGTGGCTAATGATTTTAGAACTAAAAATGATAAGCTTGAAGTTGCAGATGGTAAACTCCTTGCGGACTTTGAGCACCTCGAAAATGGCTCAAGGGTCATTAAGAGTTCACTCATTGAACTCACCGAGTCTCATGCTCAACTTGAAGCTTCATATGCTAAAGAGCTTGCCAAGTTGCCTTCTCCTCTTGTTGTTAATGATGATGCTTGCGCTACTAACTCTATTCCTTGTGAAGCATCCATTTTGAAGAAGAATGTTGAGCTAAGGGCTCAACTTGAGTTGCTATCTAGCAATTATGGGAAATTGGAAGAAAGTCATGAAAAGCTCTCGAGCTCTCATGGTGATCTTCTAGTATCCCATAATGTGCTAAAAATAGCTCATGAGGCTAGTACTACTAAGGTAACATCTAGTGAGCCTCATGTGGACATTAGCACTACATCTAGTAGAAATGCTTTATTGCCATGTGCTAGTCCTCATAGTTCATCTACTCATAATGTTGCTACATCCTGTGATGAATTACTTTCCTTGCCTTGTTGCTCTAACGATGAAGCTTATACTTCCTCTAGTACTTGTGTTCATACTAACCATGTAGAGGAAATCAATGAGCTCAAGGCCCAAGTCACTTCTTTGAAGAAAGACTTGGAAAAGAGTCATGAAGGGAAGTCCACACTCAACAATATCTTGAGTGTGCAAAAATCCCCAAATGACAAAGGTGGACTTGGATTCAACTCCAATAAGAAGAAGGAGTCCAAGAGCAACAAGAAGAAGGGCCAAGAACAAGTCAAGAACTCGGCCAAAATTGTTTGCTTCAAGTGCAAAATAGAAGGGCACCATGTTAGATATTGCCCATTGAAGAAGAAGCCCCATAGTGACAAACAACATGGGAAGCGGTCACAATCTCATGCTCAACCGCAAGTTGAAGCAAAGCATATTCCCAAGAAGACCCAAGTCAACGCTCCTCAAGTTGAGAAATCAATTGAGAAGAAAGTAAAGGGTAAATGTTGCTACTTATGTCGTGAGAAGGGTCACTTTGCTTCTTCATGCACGAATGGTAACTTACCCAACCCAATTATTATTGATGATATCTATTCTCTTGGAATGGATAAGGTTGGGAATGTGTTTGCCAAGTTTGTTGGTACTCAAAGTGGTGTCAAGAAAAGAACCATTTGGGTAGCCAAGCCTATTGTGACTAACCTCTTAGGACCCAACTTGGTTGGGGACCAACAAGCTCAAACTTGATCAATAGGTGTTGTTGGAGGGCATTGGTGACTTGGCTACATCATGAAGAATTAAGGGATCTTCATCATTCATATTATCTCAAGCCAAGTCATTTGGATTATCGAGTTTCTATCTTATATCCAATGTGCCTCCTTACGATAACTTGTACTTAAATTGTTTACATTGATAGTTACTTGCCCCTTTGCATGTTGTGGTTTTGTACCTTGCATGTGTTTTTATATGTTGTGCTTCCTATTTGTTTATCTTGAGTAATCAAGTATGTATGATGGGTTGCACATCATGTATGTGTGAGTCTTGTGTAGAGCCTTTTTGCATCTTGTCTTATCTTAGTTGGCTCTTTTGAGAGATTAATGGATTATCCCATTTTGGGGGAGTGATGTGCTTTGTGCACTTCACAATCCTAAAAATGTGTGTACATGAGTAATACCACTTAGTATTGATATTACAATATTATCTAGCTTCTATGTGGTATGTCTTCTGATGAGAAATTCAAATTCTAAACGGTCCATTAATTATCTCTTGTTGGATTTCATTTACCAATTGTTAATCATTTTGGGTTATCACATTATGGGGGAGTAATATGCTATGTGCATATTACAAGCCTAGAAAATGTGTACATTTGAGGTATTGCCACTTAGAATTGATATTGTAAATTATCTTGATCCTAGGTGGCATGTTAGCTCTACAAGTGTCATTTGCTTATGATTTAGGTGTGAAGATGATGTTGGATATCTTTGCAATCTACCAATAGGAATTATTTCGAATTACTTCTTGTCCTTTGACAATTGGTATCCTTTTATGTGGTAAAAATTGCTTCTCATCATTACATTGGATTTTGTTTATCTGTTTGTCTTCCTTGCCTCTTGTGGATCTTTTTGAACATGTCTAGTGTTTCTATAGATATAGTGAAAGTGATGATCCCATCTTGTGCATCTTGTATTGAAATGCAAATTCTATATAAATCACATTTGTTGGGGGAGCTATTCTATTTTCTTTAGAACACTCTCTTTATGCATTTATCATAAGACGTTTTTATCCTTATCAAGTGTGTGTTGGTGGAAGTTAATCCTTTTCTTTTTAGTGCTTTGTGCCATCATGAAAATTTGCCGAGGGTTTGGTTTGTTTGGAACCTAGCTCTTTTTTGGGAACTTGATACCTCTTGTTTGTTTTCTTTCGATTGGTATCTTGTTTCCTGTTATTTGGCATGTGTCAATTGATATCTCATTCCTTGATGTATCTTTTTATTGGTATCCTTCAAGTGATAATTTATTCGTTTGGTATCTTATTTTCACTTGGTATCTTTTCTTTTGGTATCTTATCAACTATGTCTTGATTTGGTTCTTGAAAGTCTTGAGCATGCATATTTACTATGTACTTTCTTTGGCATACTTTCTTTCTTCGACCCAATATATAGGAGAAACTCAACTACCGCCCCCAAGGGTTGCCATTTGTACGGGTTCGGTGACCGCCCTCAAGGGTCCCTTAGTGGAATCACGGCATCTTGCATTGTGCGAGGGCGTGAGGAGATTACGGTGGCCCTAGTGGCTTCTTGGGGAGCATTGTGCCTCCACACCGCTCCGAACAGAGATTAGCATCCGCAAGGGTGTGAACTTCGGGATACATCGTCGTCTCCACGTGCCTCGGTTATCTCTTACCCGAGCCCTTTACTTGTGCACTTTACTTTGGGATAGCCATAGTGTTTTTTGTTATATATCTTGCTATCACTTAGTTGTTTATCTTGCTTAGCATAAGTTGTTGGTGCACATAGGTGAGCCTAGTTGTTTTAGATTTTGTGCTTGACATATTAAATGTTAGTTTTATTCAGCATTTGTTCAAGCCTAAACCGTAATTATTTTAAAGCGCCTATTCATCCCCCCCCCTCTAGGCGACATCCACGTTCTTTCAGTGTGGTTATGGCGCATGAGGTTATCCATGAGGTGAAAAAATCTCGGAGGGTCTGATTCTCAAATTAGACTATGAGAAGGCCTATGACAGAGTCAGCTAGGAATTTCTTTTTGAAATGCTGGCTTCTCGAGGCTTTGGTAGTAAATGGATCAAATCGATCAAAAGTACTTTGATTCAAGGGTCTTCCTGTGTTAGGATTAATGACACCAATGGACCATACTTTATTAGTAAGAAAGGTCTAAAACAGGGAGATCCTTCCTCTCCTTTGCTTTTTAACTTAGTAGCTGACGTGTTCACTAAGATGTTGATCAAAGCGGAGAGGCATAACTTGATCACAGGGCTTTTGCCTGATGTGATTCCTGGAGGTGTTGTCAGTCTGCAATATGCAGATGATACACTTCTTTTCCTGGAAAACTCTATTGAGAAAGCCAGGAATTTTAAATGGATTTTGTCCTGTTTTGAAAACCTATCTGGGATGAGAATAAACTTTCATAAAAGTGAACTTATGACCATCAACATTGATGATGAGATCACTAGAACTTTTGCGCAGATCTTTTGCTGTCAAGTGGGATCTTTCCCTATTAAATACCTGGGTGTGCCTTTGCACTTTGACAAGCTTAGAAGAGAAGATTTACAACCTATTATTGATAGGATTATTAAAGGGAATTCTGGCTGGATGGGTAGAACCCTCTCCTATAAAGGGAAGTTAATACTTCTTTGCGCCTGCATTGTCAGTATCCCTGCTATCTCATGGCTATTATTAAGTTCCCCAAGTGGGCTATTGATGCCATTAATTCCCAAATGGCTCACTTCTTTTGGGGCAATCTCGGAGATGATCATAAATATCACTTAGCTAACTGGGGCCTAGTATCTAGGGACCAAAGTTTTGGAGGTCTTGGTATTCCTAATATGAGAGATTTTAACATGGCACTGCTAGCCTCTTGGGGTAAAAGATATTTTGATGCGGAAGGTAGAGATTGGAAGAAATTGATAGACTACAAATATAACACTAACAATCCGAACGTGTTGTGGTCGAGGAACAATGTGGGATCCCCCTTCTGGAAAGGCTTTACCTGGTCCCTGTCGGCCGCAAAAGTTTTTTATAAATGGAAAATAGGGAATGGTCATAACATTAGCTTTTGGCATGATATTTGGGTTGGGGAATGTTCCCTCAAAGTGCAGTTCTGGAGACTTTTCTCCATCTGCAATCAGCAAGACTGCAATGTAGCCCAAGTATGGGATGGTGAGGAACTTAAACTTTCCTTTAGAAGAAGTGTGGATCAGGAAGGTTTAGACATGTGGCATCAGATGATTTCCTGTATTAAACAGGTACAACTGTCTGATGGCCCTGACTGCCATATTTGGACATTGGAGGCAAATGGGAAGTATTCGGTTAAATCCTTTTATAAGGCCATCAACTTTGGGGGTGTGAAGTCCAGTGTTGGGGATAGGTTCTGGAAGATCCTGTGCCCAAAAAAAATACATGTTTTTCTGTGGGTGGTTATTTATAACAAAGTTCTTTCCCGAGACAATTTGAACAAAAGAAGAAAGGCGGATGACATGTCTTGCTTGTTTTGTTCGGATAGTGAATCAGTACAGCACCTATTCTTAGATTGTATTGTGGCTAGACACTTATGGAAATTTATTGCAACATGCTTTGATATTCATATGCCTAGTCATCTTGATAATATTGTTGCTATTTGGCAATTGCATAAAACCAAAAAAGTATTAAATCTGGTTGTGGTAGCTTCCTTGTGGAGCCTATGGATACTAAGGAATGATTTTTGCTTTCAGGGAAGAACTTGGAGAGGCATGGGCTGCGTGTTTGCTCGTCTAAGAGGCTTTCTTCAGCAGTGGAGTGTGCTTTGGGACGACACACAATCGGTGCTTCTTCAACGGTGCATCCTTCTACTGGACAAATGCAAGGGGGAATTGCTCAGGATTGCTTGGAGGTGATCGACGCGCTGTGTGGAGTAGAGATGTAGAGTTCCTCTATGTTGCTGTTCCCCAGCCTTATCTTTTTAGATGTAATAAGACATATTAGACTACTTGTTTTCCCGTTCCTTGGTCTAACCGTCCTGGCAGACCCAGACTCTGTGAACCTTTGTTTGCTTCATATATAAAACGGAGCAGGGGGCAACCCCTTTCATTCAAAAAAAAGGAAGAAAAAAAACAACACGATCCAACACGACGCATACACTTAGGACGTGTTTAGTTCTCGTAGCAACTTTTATATGCATCACATATGCTTCCCAGTTAGACCTGGCTGAGGAAAAACATGCAAAAAATCAACATTTGCCTTTAGTTTGGTTGTCTGCATACCCTCTAGCCTTCATGGGGTGTAACGAAAGGTAACCTGTTTGGTTGCTCGTTTGTTTAGGCGCAAACATAAGGCATGATGTTTGGTTCCATACAAAGCATGTTGTCTGGTAAGCTCTTTGGCGAGGTGGTGAGGTTACCAGCACAGAGGGACGTGTGTCCCTGTGTACAACACTCCAAAGACACACAAAAGATAGCATAATAACATATTTCTAAACCATAGCAAGCAATTTTAAATATAGTACCACACTTAAACATAGCAGTTTTGAAGCAAAGCAGTACAATATAGTCGATACTAAACCAGTTGGAGCATAGGAAGGACTGTGCTAGACGTTCACGGCAATGCGTTGTCATGCCTCCCGCACTTGGTCACCACTTCAATGTCGTTGTCGTTGAAGACGATGACCTTGAGCATGTCAGGAGTCAGCAACTTGAAGGTCACCATGTACCCGATATTGATCTGATGGACGACGGCGAAGGTGGCCCAGCCCTAATCGAGGATGACCCTGTCGTTCATCAGCCGGACAGTGACCCTCCATGAGCAGTCGTTGTTCGTTTTCAGTTTGAACTCCGTCGGCACGGCCGGGAAGTGCTTTGTGAATTCTAAGGGCATTGGTTTTTCCTCGAGCTTTGGGGCCATGATCACCTTGTAAAAGTGAGTTGGCCCACCCTCCTCATGGTAGTGCTCGTAGTTCTGACGCTTGCCGTTGGAGGGATCCTTCGGCACCACGTCGCCGTCCGTGGGCGGTACCTGGATGGGCATGTGCAGTATCACCTCTAAGGGCGGCACTACCTCCTTGCCCTTGTCCATGGGCGGCACCACGTCTTTTCCCTGCTCCATTAGCGGAACCACATCCTTGCCCTTGTTCTCCGTGTCGATTTGCATTATGAAGAGCACAAAGTTCAAAGTTTGATCGCCATTAAAACCTATCGTCTAGAGCCCCTATATTTACCCAGCCTGACGGTCACTACTTACCCACCACCTCACTCAGTTAACCCTCTCTGTCTCTCACTCTTCCGCCTGTCCATCGTCATGAACTCCAACAGCAACCCCAACCACTTCCCTTGGGGCATTGGATGAAGGGATTTCTCCCTCGGATGCTCGCTCGGTGACCGCACCAAGTTAAAGAACATCATGGAAGTGTGCTCAAACTTCAGCAGCATCGAAGACATGCACAAGGAGGCAGACGGAGTGGCGAAGAAGGCGACGACGGAGGAGTTGAAGATGATGATTCCTGACCAACGAAGGGCACTATGTCAGTTGACATCCTTTGCTGGGCCATGAATCAGACCGACGCCGGTGACGCTAGACAGAGGGCAAGGTGGGCCAAGTACAGGGACTACTGGCGTCCACATGACCAGCGTGTCGCAGTGTATTGGACGACAAGGACTGTAATGGCGTCGGAGGAGGAAGAAGAAGCGGTGACGATGGTTGTCAGGGCGCCAGAGCGAGGATACCGAAGTATGCCAATCATTTTGGACTCCGGCGAGGAAAACGAAACGGTGGTCCATATGTTAGAGGCAGTGATGTGCTGCCTCTTCACAATGCTGATGCTCAAGGCATGCTCGTTGCTATAGTATGTCAACATGTAAATGTGGTCTTAAAATAGTACTATCTTTGTTTCTAAATACAAGCCGTTTTAACATTTCTCTCCCTATTAAAATTAGTATTTGTTTTGGGACGAAGGAAATAACAATCAGGTGTCTAGGCTTTTAAAGGGTGTGTCTAGGTCTCAGTCGACTGAAGTCTCAGTCAAGTAATATAGTATGCAAGAAGAAGAAAAAAAACTGAAAAAAATTGTTTTCACGAATCTCGATGCAATATCAATGGATTATAGTATCGATTGAGAGAAGTCTCAGTCGACTAATTTTTAGCAAAACCGTTAAACTAATATAGATGCCCGCATGGGAAGAGCCACCCACGCAAGCACGCATGCATGCATGCATGCAGCTCAGAAGCTGAAATGAAAGGGGACTTGACCGGTGATGGAGAAGTGATATTTGAGACGCACGATGCTTAATTTGGTGTGAAAAATGACAAAATTGGCCCTTTGGGCAAAGTTCAGCACAAAATGAACCCATTTTGAAAATATTTCACAAAATGGCCCTTCCTGCATGACGCCCGCTCCCGGGGCCCATGCTAAATTGCATAATGCCCTGGTCAAGGGCGCCATAATGGTCAGCGGCCACTTGCCACGTTGGCAGTGCGTGCTCCCATGGCGCCCTAGGCCAGGGCGCCATGATCAACAGCATAACGCCCCAGGCCAGGGCGCCATACCCCTTCGCTGAACAAAACGGACTGCTCCTCTGTTTCCCTCCATAACCCTCTCATTTCCCCCCCTTTCTCCACCCCGGTGCCCCACTCATGACCCTCCCCAATGGCAACAAAATGTCTCTGATCGGAGCTCAAAATCGGTGATTTATCCTTCCCTTCAACCCCTAAAGGTATTCTCCCTCATTCCTCATCTTTTTGTTGGTTGAAATCTCCGCATTGTGGCCATTTGGGGAAACCCTAGGTCATCCAAATTTGCAATTTTCATTGATGCATTTAGGTGTTTATGATTGTAGATGGCGAGGATCGTGAATGTGCATCATGTGGACTTTGTCTCCTTTGAGAAGGGAGGCCCAGAGTATGGTGACCCGAAGAAGAACCCGGTAGTGATGGTGTTTCCCACAAGTCCTAGCCTTGAGGAGGTTGTGGTTGAGCTTCGAAGAAGGTTGAATTGGATGGAAGAAAGTGATGGAGTAGACTTAATCGGAAGGTATAATGTTGGGTATGGGCAACACATTCGTTGGAAGATAATGCCTCTTGACTCCAAGTTTCATTGGGAAGCATATAAGGAGAGTGTGTTGGCCTCACAAGATAAATCATTTGAGTTATTTGCCACAAAGGTTGTTCGTACTCGGTTGCACATTGATTTGAATCGGTGTGCATCTTCATGTGATGTTAGAAGCCCGGTTCGAGATTCAACACATGTCAATCCGGATGTGCATGACACAACAATGAGCCAACCTCCAATGACCCAACCTTTGAGCCCCGTCGGGAATGACCAACTTGATAATGAAGACTTGCATGTGGATGGTGATGAGTTTGAGGGTGATGAATCGGAGGCTTATCTTCATGACCATTATGTGGGCGATGTGGAGGCAAATTACATGGAAGAGGACATGGACCATGACATTCCATACAATAGGTCCTATGCGGTGGACTCGGAGGACGAAGGCCCGGATGAAGAAATAGATGAGGATGGTTTGACGGCTAAAGAAGCCAATGCTTTCAAGAAGGTAATAGGCCGGGGTCACAATACATCATTGTTCCGTGATCTAAGCCTAGCCGATAAGGCGATTGTTGATGGTGGCACAAGTAAAATTCTTCCACCAAGGTTAACTTCAAAGCGAGATAAGAAGGCAAGAGTGTATGGTGTTAGTGAAGGAACAATCTTTGATAGCTTGGTAGAACTTCAAATATGGGTCAAGGACTACGCGATTAAGTTTCATCGACCATTCTTTGTGGAGAAGTCAAACTCCAAATTGCGTTATGTGGTCAAATGTGAGGAACACAAGAATCATTGCCCTTGGGTTATCCGTGCAAGATATGTCAAAGGCGGGCCGCAATGGAAGATTACAAGTTCTGTGTTTCACCACCGATGTAGTGGCAAGGATATTGATGATGCTGATGTAAAGGATGATCACCGCCAATTGACCTCCAAATTCATTGCATATCGATTTTCACAGTCCATAAAGATACTCCCGACATATCCCATTAGGGCGCTGATGGAGATGGTGAAGGAGGTCTTTGGGTACACGGTGAAGTATGGGAAGGCATGGAAGGCCAAGCAAGCCGCCTTTGAGATTTTGTATGGTGGTTGGGAAGAATCATACAACCGCCTCGCGATGGTGTTGAAAGCGATGGCGGCAGAAAATTCGGGCATGTACTATTTGGTGGAGCCAGATGGTGTGAGAATAAGGATATACAATGGTGCAACCGTTCGAATATTTGGACGTGCATTCTGGACTTTTGACCCATGCATTAGGGCCTTCAAGTATTGTAGGCCGGTTATGGCCGTGGATGGCACATTTCTGACTGGCCTGTTCAAAGGCACATTGTTGATTGCTGTTGCTAATGATGGTGGTGATAAATTGGTTCCATTGGCCTTCGCTTTGGTGTCGGCGGAGAACAATGACAACTGGAGTGGTTTCTTAATCTGGTGCGGACCAAGGTAATTGGACCTCAAAGAGAGGTTTGCATCATCTCGGACCGCCATTCAGGGATACTCAATGCAGTGAAGATTGACATTCCAGGACATCGTCGCGTGCATCATAGGTGGTGCATGAGGCATTTTGTGTCTAACTTTTATCGAGCATGGGGAGACAAAGAATTATCTGACCTTCTCCATGATTGTTGTCTCGCATTCACCATTGGACATTTCGAGAAGTTGTGGGACATGGTGTATGCCAAAGCAAATAAAGGTGGAAAAGATTTCCTAAATAGGAACCTTGCCGATAAAGAAAAGTGGGCACGGGCTTTCGACAACGACGGAGTGAGGTACGGTGACATGACAAACAACATGGCTGAATGTTTCAACATGGTGTTAAAGGGTATCCGTGCATTGCCGGTGACACCAATAGTAGAGTATACATTCCAGAAGTTGAATGCCTATTTTCAAAAGTATAGTGAGGAAACTGCCAGGTTGATATCCGGAAAAAACAAGACGAAAAAGATGTACAGGTATCCACCAAAGGTTGATGATTGGATGGAATACCAAGCAAGGAAGGCAGATTCACACAAAATCCAGTCCTTTGATAACATAGAATTGATTTACCAAGTTGATGAGCATGGTGGAATGTCGCGTGACGGTGTGCCATATGGAGGTGGCTCGTTCAAGGTATATCTTAAGAGGGGCGCGTGCTCATGCGAGAGGCCTACGTTGTATCATCTACCGTGCTCTCACTTGATGGCTGCATCCCGCACTAGAAATCTGAGTGTCAATATGACCAGCAATGTAAGATTGGAAGAGTATTCGATCGATGCGGTCAAAAATACATGGGCTGCAATATTTCATCCCTATCTAGACCAATCTAAATGGCCAGAATATAATGGACCCCCACTATACCCCGATCCGGAAAATAAGGTAGTGACACGTGGAAGACGGAAGACAAAGCGTTTCTTGGGTGACATGGATGATTGGGGTGGTGGATTCCGTAAGGAATGGGGGAGCCAACATTTCGCGGAGCCTCGTGATATCAGCCGTTGCGGTGAATGTAACAACGAGGGGCACAATACTAGAGGTTGTAGCAAAAGAAAGAGATTAAAATGAGATGGTGATGGAGGTGATGGTAGTGTTGGTGGTGTTGGTCGCGGTGATGGTGGCGGTGGTGGTGTTGGTCGCGGTGATGGTGGTGGTGGTGGTGTTGGTCGTGGTGATGGTGGTGGTGATGGTGGTGGTCGTGGTGATGGTCGTGGTGGTGATGGTGGTGGTCGTGGAGGACATGGTCGCGGTGGTCGTCGAGGACGTGGTCGCGGTGATGGCGGTGGTGCTCGAAGACGTGGTGATGGTGATGGTGGTGGTCGTGGAGGACGTGGTCGCGGTGATGGCGGTGGTGGCCGAGGCTTTGCTTATTGGCTTGGATGTTAGCTATGACGTGAATCTTTTGTATGTGTCGAACTTATGTATGACGTGAGCTTTTGGATGTGTCGAACCTATGTATGTTGTAAGCTCTTGGATGTGTCGAACTTATGTATGACGTGAATCTTTTGTATGTGTCGAACTTATGTATGTTGTGAGCTTTTGGATGTGTCGAACCTATGTTTGTTGTGAGCTCTTGGATGTGTCGAACCTATGTTTGTTGTGAGGTTATGATGTGTTATTTGCAAAGTCAATATAAAAAAAAGCATGTTCATGACCATGGCGCCCTACCTTGGGGCGCCATGTAAGTAATCACAGCGCCCTACCCTAGGGCGCCATCCATGGCGCACAGATTTAAAACCCATGGCGCCCTGAACATCAGAGAAGAAATTTAAACCTTTTTTGGGACTTAGCGGTTTCAGGACTATGGCGCCCTACCCTGGGGCGCCATGTAAGTAAGCACAGCGCCCTACCCTAGGGCGCCATATATGGCGCCCAAATTTAAAACCCATGGCGCCCTGAACATCAGAGAAGAAGTTTTACCCTTCTTTGGCGCCCTGAACGTCAGCAAAGGACCATGGCGCCCTAACTCGGGGCGTCATGCTGGCAAAGGACCATGGCGCCCTCCCCCGGGGTGTCATGCTGGCTGCAGTTTTTTTGGGACTCAGCCATTTGCAGGCACGGCATGACATAGTTCATACAACACCTACGTAGTTCACGACATAGTAGTTCATATAACACATACATAGTTCATGACATAGTTCATATAACACATACATAGTTCATGACATAGTTCATATAACACATACATAGTTCATGACAAATGCATCATTTCCTTCCTTTCCCCCTCTTAGCCGGTGCAGCATCCTTCCCCTTCACTAAGCGCCTTCTCCTCTGCAGCTGAGGCACCTCCTCCTCCTCCTCTGAAGCATCATCGATCACAGGGGCCTGACGTGCCTTTCTTGCGTAATGCCTTTGACTAGGCTGAGGTGCATCTGCCATCTGCGAGGTGTTAATCTCATCATGCGTCTGTGCATCGCCCTCCTCCCCCTCAACCTCCTCCCCGTCGCCATCAACCGAGTCGTCGAGTTGGTGCTGAGTGGCGCTTGATGATGATCTCGACCTCGACGTAGTAGGCAAGGCAACATCGGTGGAGCGGCAGCCTAGTAGAGCACCCAAGCCACGTGCCCAAGACTTGCTCCGCTGTGAAATTGACATATCGAAGTTAGGGGATATAAACATGAACAAATGTGTATGGAAATCAATTTATCAAACGTCATACCTCAACAAAATCTTTAAGCTTATTGTACGACTCTTCACCTGGAGGGTACTTGAGTGCCTCACCGGCGTCATTCACATGCTTCGAGAGCTCCGATTGCTTTTGAAAACGACAATATAAATCATTTTCGGTTGAAAGTTTGTTATGCTTGCAACTAGAGAAAATGGTAACTTACCACAAAGCGGACAACAGGTGCCGATTCATACCGTCTGCCATCTCTTATAAGTTTGTTGTACTCCATATTGGCAATCCGGTCGAAACCCGGATTGGGTTCATGCAATATGTCTTCCGAATCAAATGCCGGCGGGTTTATTTGAGTACGAGTAACGGAGCGAAACCACACGAGATAGTGGTTGAATGCCTCCGTATCGAAAGACCGCGGGGGAGGCTTAGAAGTAGGTTCACGCAATGAGAGCTCAATCTTATTGATCTTGTGCTTGAACTCCTGGATATACATGTCATGCTCACGATTCCACTTCTTTATACTCTTCTGCTTCATCTTGTCAAGACTGCATATTCAAATTCATTTTGGTTACTAGCGTGAAACAATAAAAAGAGTAGTTCAAGTGGTATTAAGAACTTACCTATGCAAATGTATCGAAGTGTCCTTGTACTTTGGCGGGGTCTCCTGATATAAGCCGAATTGTGTCATAACCGGTTGTGGCTGATGAAACTCGACAGCATAGTAACAAATCAATGGGCAACGCATCCGCCATAGGTGTGCTTCTGCTACACACTTTCGGTTCAATCTGAAAGTGAGACTTCTGCCAATATTGCCCGCCGTTCCATACGGCTCCCAGGTCACCTATAGCGTGAAATAATAAAATAGATGCTTAGTATGATTTTTTGAAAACCGAAGGGGCAACGAAGTCAACAAACTAACCTGCTCTGGGGTCATGATGTCGAGCTCGTTGCAATAGTGCAAATATAATGATTTTTGAACTGCCGACAAAACCTTCAACCTTGTCCCACTTATACGCCCATGTAGGCATCATGTCCGAGTCATTGTGATCATCCCATTCCTCATAACCAACACCCGCAGGCGTTGGCCGCCCAACTGGCAAGCGTTCCCAACTCCAAATCGACAAGAGAAGCATGGGACCACCGATATTGGCTTCCTTTGCCTTGGCAGTGTTCTTTGGATCCATGCCCCTACGGCAAGCCTCGTCCAACTACACACATACAGAAAATATGTCAATACAAACTAGATAAATTATCTACATTGTGATGATACTATGCAAAACTAGTTACCTGCCGATACAAGTAAGCTAGTGCCGCGGTACCCCAACTGAGTCCATGTTCCCACCCAGCAAACAACTTTAACCACATAAAGGAAGCGTTCACACCAGTGCAATCGGAGAAAAGAGTTCGGCTGACTACATACCACAAGTATGCCCTACAATATTGTTGCACCACTTCCTCATCAGCATCATCCGGGCAGTTGCTAAAGTTCTCAGCAATCCAATGATAAGTTGCACCAGCGGACTTCCCTCGCACCCCCGGCTCCCTCCCGATGAGTTCCACCATAGTCTCACGCCATCCCTCAGAATCTGTGCTAAAACAAATAGGCTCTCCTTTGATTGGAAGTCCAGTGATCATTGTAACATCCTGCAAAGTCACCGTCATCTCTCCAGCAAAGAAGTAGAAAGTATGTGTCTCAAGACGCCATCGGTCAACGAGTGCCGTGATCGCACACGGGTTCATCTTAGGCATCGAACGAGACACGAGTGAGATAAATGGGAGAAGCCCGGTCTTCCGGATATACTCCGTGTATCGCTCGTCATATTTCATCTTGTCATGAACCGCACCGGACCTCAAGTGAAGTTGATCGAAAACCCTTCTTTCATCTGCCATGAACCGTCCACGATGAAATAGATCGTACGATGGATGGATAAGAGAAGCCATCCTACAAAATTACAATGTATATCGTAAGCCTCATTGTCATTTGTAAATATCCGGAGTAGTGCAAAAAGAAAATACATACATGTGCAAATATCCATATCCATACAACAAATGGATACATACAAGTGCAAATATACATCTAAGACAAATCATCCATACAAGTGAACATGCATACACACATTTACAAACAACCTATTTCTTCCCTATGTCAAATGTACTACAAAGAGTCTAAAAAAACCTATTATAAATACCAAATCCTAATCATACCATACAAATCCCTACCCATGCCTTTCTAAAACAAGTGCAAATATCAACAAATTTTGAAAAAAGAGATGAACTAGGGTTTCTACACATGGGGTTAATGCAAAAAAATCAACCAATAAAAATAGGAGAAAGTTGGGGGAATACCTTGAGGATGAAGAGGGGAACAAGATCCACTATTTTTCCCCTTCGATCTTTTGAATGTAGCCACGAATCTGAAGGGGGGAAGAGAGGGGCGACGGGCTAGGCGAGAGGAAGAAGAACAGAGAGCCCTCTGGCCAGCCAGCCTCTCTGTAACGATTCGGTCGGGCAGGCCGTTTTGTTTAGCGAAGGGGCATGGCGCCCTGGGCTGGGGCGTTATGCTGTTGAGCATGGCGCCCTGGCCTGGGGCGCCATGGGAGCACACACTGCCAACGTGGCAAGTGGCCGCTGACCAGTATGACGCCCTTGACCAAGGCGTTATACAATTTATCATGGCGCCCCGGGTGCGGGCGTCGTGCAGGAATGGCCATTTTGTGAAATATTTTCAAAATGGGTTCATTTTGTGCTGAACTTTGCCCAAAGGGCCAATTTTGTCATTTTTCACTAATTTGGTTTGTTATTAATTCTAGCATATCATCTCTTTCTTTTCCAGCTATACGTAGGTGAGAAATCTGTTTATGTCACCGATCGATCATCAGTTCATCGTCACATCCATGGATGGATGAGACCCTGAGGGCTGAGGCCAATCACATGATCTGCTGCATGACACGATCGATGGGACGTGTACACCAGGGCAGGGCACGCAAGCCGGGATGGAAATGGAAATGAACGGAAAACGGAACGGAACGGAACAGCGCTGGCACGCTGCGCTTGCAGGTGCAGGCGATGAGAGGCCGGCGGCGGTCAGCCCGCACATGCAAATTAATGTCAGTCGTCACAGAAATTGACGGGTGGACGTACGGACGTCGATCACGTCGCGGCCGGGCAGCATGGCCATGGCTGCTGTGCGCTGCATGCCCTGCTCCAGCTCCAGCAATGGGTATCGATCGCTGCCAATCTCTACCTGCACAATTTAACGCCGCCCCGGACGTGCGTGCACGCATACCGAGGCGAGGCCGGCCGCAGTCTGCACACGTACTGCATGTGTGCGTGGTGGTGTGGTCATCGGTCGATGCCATTGTTATTGAATGCCGAGGGATGGATGGAAATGAATCGTGTCACCAACCAATACAACACAAACTTATATACGTATATGCTGCAATGCAAGAGCAACGTTAAGTCGTTAACCATGCACGTACTTTCTCCGCCCCGACCCCGAGACAGCAATGAAAATATGTCTGTCTAGATATATATCTATTTCTGCGACAAGTAATTTCAAATGGAGGGACTCGGGAGTAGCAGCTACAGTACGTATTATATGTTGCCATGGTACTTATATACGTGCATGCATACGTACACGGACTGCTACTTGGTGCTGTACCATTATTACGAGTCTACGACTAACATCTTCCTTCTTCACTATCACATGACGGCGCAGGCGTTGGGGTTCTCGTCGCTGAAGAGCTGCGGCGCGTGCAGCATCTCCACCCGGTACGACGTCGTCCACCCCCCTGCCACCACCCCTCCGCCGCCGCCGCCGTACATCATCGCCATCGGGAACGCCTGGTCCTCCACCGCCGTCTCGCCGGCGTCTTCTTCCCCTTGCTTGTTCTTGTTCTTGTTCTTCTTCTTGCCGCCGCCGCCGCCGCCTCCTTGTCCCTGCTGCTGTTGCTGCTCCCCGGCCACCTTGTCACCGCCCTCGCCGCCGTCCTTCTGCTGCTGCTTCTTCTTGTCGCCGCCGTCCTTGCTCTTGGCCGTCAGCGGGGGCACGACGTCGACGTCCCTCCGGAGCTTGCGCCTGAGCACGTCGGGGAGGGCCTTGGCGTCCATGGTGCCCTGCACCGTCACGTGCTCCCTCGCCGTGTCCACCTTCACCTCCTTCACGCCTACATTCATGCACCCAGAGGCAATCATTTCGAGTTCCAGCGACAGCCATGAGCCATGCATGCATGCATACAGTGTCGCAGCAGGCAGCGTTTGCATAGCAATAGCACGACAACTCCATGAATGAATGTACGTGCTCTGCTGCATGCATGCCATGGCATGGCAGGAAGAGAGAGAGAGAGAGAGAGAGAGAGAGAGAGAGTCAGTGGGTGGGTGGGTGGTTGCATGCTCAATCAGTTACCTTTGATCTTGTGCGCGGTCCGCCTGATCCGGTCAATGCAGCCGTTGCCGTGGAGCCCGATCTTCACCACCACCGTCGACTCCGGAGCCTAATTTTTTGTTAGTTATAACAAAACAAACTACCATTAGCATCCATCTATCCATCAAACGTATGCATGCTAATCATGCACCGTACGTTTGATTGACTACAACCCTGCTAATGATCAAATCTAATCTAATCTGATCTAATCACCTCCTTGTTGTCCTTCTTGTTGTTGTCATCGCCGGCGGCCAGACACTTGTTGCCATCGGCGGCAGTATCGCCGCCATCCTTCTTCTTCTTGGGGTTGGGGGGATTGGGCGGGGAGACGAACGCGACGGGCTTGTGCGTCCTGGCCTCGACGCGGTCCTTGAGGTCCCAGGGGTCGATGGCCTTGCCGCTCACCGTCACCGTGCCGGCGGCCACGTCCGCCGCGACGCCCTCCACTCCCTGCGCCGCCTTGATGGCCTTGACGACCTTGCGGGCGCAGCCGTCGCAGTGCAAGTCCACGCCCAGCACCACGGGCGCCACCTTCTTCTTCCCAGACCCAGCGTCGCCGTCTTCTTTCTTCTTCTGCTGCTTGCTCTTGTTTGGCTTCCCGTTCTCCCCGTCCTCGCCGCCGCCGCCGGTGCCTTTCTCCTCCTTGCAATCGGCGTCCTCTGCCATGACCGGCTCGCTCGCGCTCTCACTCGAGATGTACGCTACGTACTCGTGGATGTTGTGCGTGTGTTGTGTTGCGAGAGGAAGAAGAAAGGGAGAGATGGAGCGGAGGTTGGGTTGGCTAGGAGAGAAGGGGAGAGGCGTATAAATAGGAGCCACGGGACTCGGTCGTCGTCGTACCTGCTCTGCTCAGCTGAGACCGCTTCTCCTGTACATCACTAGTGTACGTTGCATGCATGCATGCATATGCCCGAATCTTTCTACTCCGCTCTTAATTTTTTGTTACAAATTAGAGGTATTTCACTCCACATACATAAAATTGGCCGGTGGAAACACATTGGTTCAAAAAACTTTTAAATTCCAGTTTTGCTAAATCTCAATCGACTAAGTCTCAGTCGATGATATATTCATGTGATCTTCTGACATTGAGATCCATGCAATTTTTCATTTAATATTTTTCTTTCTTACATATTATAGTACTTGACTAAGGCTTGGTTAAGTTTTAGTCGACTGAGACACATCCACACCCATTATAAAAACGTTCACCGTGGGCACACGAACTTGGCTTTCGGCTTCATACCGGGTACAAAATCGATCGCTCTTGGTTTGACACGTATGGTGTTCCCTTTTCAAAAAATAAAAATTTTGTTTTATTCTTTTTAGTTTAGCTGAATGTCAGTCGCCTGAAAATAATATTTGGGTCAGTTGATATTGGATGAAGGAAGCAACAACCGCTGGCTCATTGGGTCTATCTTAGGATGGCAGGCTCACCGGATATATATCTTCGGGGCGGGGGGTGCTGGTTTGTCGGAAAAATATGTTCCTCCTCGAGGTTAGGGGGTCGCCGGGGGAGGAGGCAGCATGATGGTGGGCAGTGGTTGGGGGGCGCGGCGGGGGGGGGGGGGGGGGGATGGCGCCAGAGCGTCGCCGGCTGCGGGCGGTGGAAGCTGGCGGTTCTGCTGGTGGTCCATGGGGATATTTAGGGGAGGAAGATAAGCAGGGTGGACATCAGGTTGAAGAAGACCATTTCGTTGTTGGTATTGCATCCGACGGTCCAAAATGAACCGACCGGCCCAAAAACAGTTTTCAGTCGATTGACCCCTCCCCTTGCCTATCCCTATGTTTTCATGATCGTAGCTCCGTCCCCTTTCCCTTGGTGGACTGAGCGGCCACACTCTGCGCCGCGCTGCAGCCTGGGCAATGTCGTGCGTGGCGACAGGCTCAAGGTCCATGGTGCTACTAGCCGGAATAATTATACGAGGTAGGTAGTGCGAGCAGACAACAGCTCGAGACATGGTGAGCAAATCTCCAAAACCATCCCCTGGACTACGGACGCTTGCATGTGCCTTGCCGTCAGGCTCGGATCAGAGGCCACAGGCGGCGACCTCGCAGGCTTGCAGCCATCGCCGGCGTCGCATCTTGTTGCATGGTAGTATGATCATCAGCATTGTTAGTAGTCTAATGGATCTATTTTAGTGTGTTTCGGGTACGATCATGGCGATCAGTGTTGATGCTTTCTTTCTTTCCGCCTTTTTCCACAGCTTCAACAAACAATGTAACCATGGCGCAACAACATTCGTATGGATTCAGTCTACGATTCGCAGCAAAGCGGTTGCCCGAGGTCGCTACAAAGTCGGTCAGCAAGCCGAAGAAGACCATATATAATCCTGGATGGTGCGGTTTTGGAGATTTGCTTAGTATCAGGCCATTCTATGTGCCACAAGAGCTTATCAAGTTCTTTGTGATGAAGACGAGACACCCGCTGCCTGAGTTCAGATACAAGAACAGGGCCGACGAAGAAAATGACCAGCGTGCCATCCAGCTGCCTCGACCTCCACATCATCTACAAAGTTGGACTTGATGTATGATTATGATCCAAAATGATAGTCGAAATATACAACTTCCCATCAGGATAACGAGCAATATTATTTTAGCTTCACATCCTAAGCCGACTGTTGGAGTTGGCTTCAACTTATATTTTGATTTGTACCTTGGCAGCGGGATACATGCCGAGGTCGTTCGCGGCGGTGCGGTCGGAAATCTGCAAAGAGGGCAACCAAGTTGCTCCGCTTTTTTTTTTTATAATGCATCCTTGTTTATTAACTTGCGTAAACAGCGGCACGTCTCTGTTTTTTCAATAAAACCAGCGCTCGCAGCCACGACGGATCGTTGCCCACTCAGCGTGTGAAAGCCCTAATCCTTAGTACGTGTAGCATTATTGGCTTAGGCCTTTCGGCCTTTAGCAGGTCCACCCGAGCGCCTCGCTAACAGCACTCTTGGTTTCACACGTCTGGTGTCCCCTTTTCAAAAAATAAAACTTTTGTATTATTCTTTTTAGTTTAGCTGAATGCGAGTCGCCTGAAAATAATATTTGGGTCAGTTGATATTGGATGAAGGAAGCAACAACCGCTGGCTCGTTGGGTCTATCTTAGGATGGCAGGCTCACCAGATATATATCTTAGGGTTGTGGGGGTGCTGGTTCGCCAGAAAAATATGTTCCTCCTCGAGGTTAGGGGGGTGGCCGGGGGAGGAGGCAGCATGATGGTGGGCAGAGGTTGGGGGGGGGGGGGGGGGGGGGGGGCTGGTGCCATGGCATCGCCAGCTACGGGCGGTGGTCCATGGGGATGTTTAGGGAAGGAAGATGAGCAGGGCGGACATGAGCTTGAGGAACACCATTTCATTGTTGGTCTTGCATCCGACGGACCAAAATGAACCGACCGACCGAAAAACAGTTTTCAGTCGATTGACCCCTCGCCTTGGCTATCCCTATGTTTTCATGTTCGTAGCCCTGTCCTCTTTCCCCTGGTGGACTGAGCGGCCACACTCTGCGCTGCGCTGCAGCCTGGGCGATCTCGTGTGTGACGACATGCTCAAGGTCCATGGTGCTACTAGCCGGAATAATTATACGGGGTAGGTAGTGCGAGTAGACAACAGCTCGAGACATAGTGAGCAAATCTCCAAAACCACCCCCTATACTACGGACGCCTTCTTGTGCCCTGCCGTCAGGCTCGGATCAGAGGCCACGGGCGGGGACCTTGCAGGCTTGCAGCCATTGCCGGCGTCGCATCTTGTTGCATGGTAGTATGATCATCTGCATTGTTAGTGGTCTAATGGATCTATTTTAGTGTGTTTCGGGTACGATCATGGCGACCTGTGTTGATGCTTTCTTTTTTTACGCCTTTTTCCACAGCTGCAACAAACAATGTAACCATGGTGCAACAACATTCGTGTGGATTAAGTCTACGATTCGCGGCAAAGCGGTTGCCCGAGGTCGCTACAAAGTCAGTCAGCGAGCCGAAGAAGACCATATATAATCCTGGGTTGTGTGGTTTTGGAGATTTGCTCAGTATCAGGCCATTCTCTGCCACAAGAGCTTATCAAGTTCGTTGTGTTGAAGGCAAGACAGTCGCTACCTGAGTTCAGATACAAGAACAGGGCCGGCGAAGAAGATGACCAGCGTGCCATCTATCCAGCTACCTCGACCTCCACATCATCTACAAAGTTGGACTTGATGCATGATTATGATCCAAAATGATCTTCAAAATATATAACTTCCCATCAGGATCACGAGCAATATTATTTTAGCTTCACATCCTAACCCGGCTGTTGGATTTGGCTTCAACTTATTTTTTGATTTGGACCTTGGCAGCGGGATACACGCCGAGGTCGTTCAGTGGCGTGGTCGGAAATCTGGAAAGAGGGCAACCCAGTTGCTCTGCTTTTATTTATAATGCGTCCTGCTTATTAACTTGCGTAAACAGCGGCACGTATCCATTTTCTCTATAAAACCCGCGCTCGCAACAACGTCGGATCGTTGCCTCTCAGCATTATTGGCTTAGGCCTTTCGGCCTTTAGCAGGTCCACCGGAGCGCCTCGCTAACAATGCTATTGGTTTGACACGATTGGTGTCCCCTTTTCAGAAAATAAAACTTTTGTATTATTCTTTTTAGTTTAGCTGAATGTGAGTCGCCTGAAAATAATATTTGGGTCAGTTGATATTGGATGAAGGAAGCAACAACCGCTGGCTCGTTGGGTCTATCTTAGAATGGCAGGCTCCCCGGGTATATATCTTAGGGTTGCGGGGGTGCTAGTTCGCCAGAAAAATAGTTTCCTCCTCGAGGTTAGGGGGTGGCCGGGGGAGGAGGCATCATGATGGTGGGCAGTGGTTGGGGGGGGGGGGGGGAGGGGGCTGGCGCCAGAGCATCGCCAGCTGCGGGCGGTTGGTAACCCACAAGTATAGGGGATCGCAACAGTTTTCGAAGGTAGAGTATTCAACCCAAATTTATAGATTCGACACAAGGGGAGCCAAAGAATATTTGAGAGTATTAGCAGTTGAGTTGTCAATTCAACCACACCTGGAGATTAAATATCTGCAGCAGAGTGATCAGTAGCACAGTAGTATGATAGTTTTGATAGCAATAGTAGCAGCAGTAGTAACAGCGATAGCAATAGTTTTGTAGCAAGTGTAACAGTAGCAGTAGAAATAGTAACTCAGCAAGAACAATATGTGGAAAACTCGTAGGCACTGGATCGGTGAACTCGTTGGATGATATTCATCATATAACAGTCATAACCTAGGGCGACACAGAACTAGCTCCAGTTCATAAATGTAATGTAGGCATGTATTCCGTAAGTAGTCATACGTGCTTATGGAAAAGAACTTGCATGACATCTTTTGTCCTACCCTCCCGTGGCAGCGGGGTCCATAAGGAAACTAAGGGATATTAAGGCCTCCTTTTAATAGAGAACCGGAACAAAGCATTAACACATAGTGAATACATGAACTCCTCAAACTACGGTCATCACCGGAAAGTATCCCGACTATTGTCACCCCGGGGTTTACGGATCATAACACGTAATAGGTGCATATCACTAGCAAGATCGGATCAAGAACATAGATATAATGGTGATAACATAAATGGTTCAGATCTGAAATCATGGCACTCGGGCCCTAGTGACAAGCATTAAGCATGGCAAAGTCATAGCAACATCAATCTCAGAACATAGTGGATACTAGGGATCAAGCCCTAACAAAACTAACTCGATTACATGATGAATCTCATCCAACTCCTCACCGACCAGCAAGCCTACGAAGGAATTACTCACTCCCGGTGGGGAGCATCATGGAATTGGCAATGAAGAAGGGTTGATGATGACGAAGACTGTCGTGGATTTATCACGGCAGATGTCCTAGTGCAAGGACTTAGGGGTGAAGCCATCGCTACGGCGATTAACTCGAAGGGGTTGATTAGGACGAAAGACACAGGTTTACCCAGGTTCAGCCCCTCTCGAAGGAGGTAATAGCCTACGTCCTGCTTTGAGTTGTATTGATTGGATATCGATTACAAGGGAGCGGATTCGCTTGACCTAGTACTCTATCAAAAGGTTTCGTGTCTTAAGCCGCCCAGGGAACTCGCCTTTATATACACAGGTCGAGGCCCTGGGCTTACAAGAGTCCGGGCCGGGTTACATCTAGTAACCGACCTCATCTCTAACTATCCTTGCCTTGTCTGGCAAGCCGTCTCCCGGCGGCTTACGCCTCCGGGTCATACGTAGCCTTCCGGCTCTGGGCCTCTTCCAGACCCGTCTGGCAAGTCACTTCCAGGCCCTTGTCTTGACTTTTCAGCCTGCTCAGGCCTCACCGCTAAGCCGCCAACCTCATGACCCGGCCCCTCCTGGGCGGGTCTCACCATGGGGTTATATCCCCAACATTAGGCCCCAGATTGATTTGAACTGGTTCATGTCAATCTTCAAGTCCTCTAGTTGGCGAGTCTTGCATTCTTCGTAAGCACCTGACCTGCAATAAATCTTCATGGCCCGCCATGTGAAAACGGATGACGTCATTTCTGATAAATCCAAAAAATCTGGATGACATCACAACGGATCTTTGCATTAACTAGTCAACCCCAGAATCGAGGCGTTTTCTTGGTCAATCGTCATTTTGTCTCAGCGATTCCCGTGCGAGACTGTTGCTGTTCCATCCCCCTCATAAATAGGCGCGTGGGGTCCTATCCTTTTCACTTTTCCCCCTGCCGCCGCTTCTCTCTTCTTCTTCCTCCTGACGCCCGTGCTACTGAAACTCCGCCGCGCCGTTTGGACCTTGCCGTCATCCTCCACAAGGCCGCTGCATCACCCTGACTGCGTCCCGATTTCGTCAGCGCACGCCCGCATCTCCTGCGCCTCTCAGGTTCCATCTCCTTCCCCTTGTAGATCCGCATTAGTTCGTCGGGCTTCTTCGAGTCCGCCGCCGTTTCACCGGAGTTCTTGCCATAGATGAGGAAGGGAACAACCTTTTAGGCTTTCAAATGCTAGCCAAAAACCCGCGGCGCTCCGCTTAACATGCTTTTCATATCCATCGCAGATCATCCCTTCACAAGAATTCATATATGGACGGTCTGTTCTTCGTTGTCGTTTTAGGTTTAGGAAATATTTTCCTTTTGTTTCCTTCCGTAGATCTCAAAATAGTAATTGTAATCGGTGGAAGTTGTTTGTCCACACTTAACAATTTTTCCAACACTTGCTAGCAACTTGACCCGCCATCATGCTGCCGGCTCTCCTTGTAGCGTTGCAATCCGCCTCATTACTGTAATTAGTGGCGGCTCATACTTTAGTAGTGACCCGCCAAGTAGTGTTTGTCGTTTTTAGTCACAGTCGTCTTGGTCGGGTAGCGTTCTTAACCCGCCACATTTTCATGTCCTTCCACAGCCTTTTAACCCACCGTCATGGCTAAAGCCCCCGCTTCTTGCGATTGGGTAGGCTCTGGGGTTACTGAAGAAATGCTCAACGACTTTGTAGTCATGGGAGTTTTGCCGGCTCGGGTTGTTATCCACTAGCGGGTTCCTGGCAACGAAGTCACTCCCGAACCCAAAGATGGGGAAGTTATTGTCTTCACAGATCATCTTCTCCGCGGCTTCTCACCGCCCGGATCAAAAAAATTCCGGGACGCCCTGCACTTCTACAATCTGCATCCTCAAGACATTGGCCCCAACTCTGTCACCAATTTGTGCCAGTTCCAAATTCTCTGTGAGGCCTATTTGCAAGAAGAGCTATCTGTTTACCTCTTCAGAGATTATTTCTATATCAACCGCCAAACAGAGATTGCGCATGGACCAAGCCTTGAACTTGGAGGTGTTTCCATTCAGAGACAAAGAGATGTATCCTTTCCGGCGGCGATTCTGCCTAGTCATCCCAAGGACTGGAATCAGACCTGGTTCTACTGCAAAGATACTTCCCCAGAAGGAGAGAATCCACTGCCGGGTTATCGTCCTTACCGGCTCAGCACCGGCACCGAGCTCCCAGACCGGATGTCTGCTGCAGAGCGCACCCAATATGGCCCAACTTTTTCAAAGATATGGGCCCTGTTAGCCAACGGGTTAACTGGCGTTTATCTGACCCATTGTTGGGTCTCTTGGAGAATTCTGCCGCTGAGCCGCCGCAATGCCTTGATGTGTCAATATACTGGTGAGGTGAATGACCCTCAGCACTTCAACCAGACCCCCCTGACCGACAAGGACCTCAACGCAGTCGTCAAATCACTGCTGGGAGAGCCGCAAGAAGTTTGCAACAAGACGGCGTTAAGCCCTTTCTACGCCCGTAACCCGGCTCCTGAGGTAAAACTTTTATCTCAATCTTCACTCTTTTCATTTAAATATCACACTTTACTTTATTTAACCTCTCTGCCAATGCATGTATTATATGCAGGCCGGCTCTTCTTTCTGGAATAAGAGGCTGACCGCCGCCTCTACTTCCAAGAAGAAAGCAAAAGCAACTAAGACCCGGGCTCCATCTCGTAAGAAGAAGCCGTCGGCTAAAGAACTGCTTGAATTGGACAACTCGAAGGTAGAACTTGACTCTCTTGGCCTTCTCTTCATGCAACTTATTGACGCTGACTTCTCTCAGGGTGACGCGGAAACAAGTGAAGCCGGTGCCGTAGAGGTAACTATCATCTCCTCTGACTTGAAACCTCTGCCAACAGAGAAAATCCGGCGGGTCATCCAGAAAGTAAAATTTTCACATCCTCTTGCTCACTTGGACCCCGACTTTTTTTTGAAGAAGCAGCAACATGACGCTAGACGTCAGACCCGGAGCGGCGGCTCTGAAGACCTGGTGGCCGGCTTACCTGACACTCCGGCTCGTCGAAAACGTCGTAACGAGGTACTTCATAACTTATCTTTGTACTTTTGCATATTAATCTTGTGTTGACACTTGCTCATACTGCTTAATTTAACTATGTCAGGAATCACCTCCTTCGTCTGGCGACTCAACCGCCTCCAAACTGCCTCCCCTTGTTATCACCCGGGGAAAACTTCTTTGCATCCTCTTTCTGCTTATTACTATTCTGCTCTTGCATATAACTAATAATGAAAACTTTGTTCGCAGGGACCAGGCTAAGAAGAGGAAACTGAGCGGGTCATCTCCCCATCCGGATGTCTCAGAGCCGGAGGACCCGAGACTCGGAACTTCTGAGATTCCAGTGGAAACCTCCGAGGCTGACCAAGGCACCCATGAAGAAACTCCTCAGCCTACTGAGCCGGCAGATGCCGACATTACGATTCCTGAGGCCAATCTAGAAATGGATCCTAAGCCGCCCAGCCCCCTACCGACAACTCAAGACGTGACTGTCCAAGAGGAAGAGGTCACTATCACCGGCTCAGCCTATACTGCCCCGGCTCCTTCCAACGTGCTATCAAAACACATCAGCAAAGATGAGCCACCTTCACCTGAGAAGGAGAGGGCCAAGCTTGATCTGCCCAACTTGGAGAAACTGACTGCTGATGAATTGCATTCGGGTTATTTGAGCCGCCTTGCCGCGAGCCGGGACATGGAGGCCAACCTAGTTGGTATGATGAAGAGGAAGTATGAGGTACTCCACTTTTCTATTCTCCGCATATCCTTACGTAGCCCCCAAGAACAGGCTTATTTTCTCGAAGATAAGTCGGGTCTTCAGTAATATGTAGACTTCGATAGACCAACATGTAGCCCCCAAGGGCCGGGTCATTATACCAATAATGAGCCGGCACTTATTACCTTGGTAAATGCAAAATGCCAAGTGTAGCCCCCAAGGGCCGGGTCACTATGTAAATAATGAGCCGGGACTTTTGTAGATCTGATCCTATAGATTTGTAGAGCAATGTGTAGCCCCCAAGGGCCGGGTTATCTTCATGAAGATGATCCGGTTCTTGCTTGTATTTGGATAAACTTGAAAGAACTGATGCACATTAGCCCCCAAGTGTCAAGTATATTGCTTGCAATCTGCTTGAGACTTGTAACAACCCTCTGCAGTACCTCCAAGCACTATTATAAGCTGGACTGGCGGCTTAAAATTGATGATCTTGCTGTTTTACAATTTGTTATTTGTAGGAATCTTTAAATGCGGCCGAGTCTAGCGTGACGGACCTTAAGAAGAGCCTGGCAGTGCAACAAGACGCCCGAGCTAAAGCTGACACAAAGTGGCGGCTCTCTTCGTCAGAACTGGAGAAAATCAAGGCAGATTTTGAAGCATACAAGCAAACTGCTGAAGCCAACCAAGCCTCCTTGACCAGACGCGCAGAAGATGCCGAGGGCCGTCTTAAGCCTGTCACTGAAGAGCTAACCAGCCTGAAGCGCCATATAGCCCGGATGACCGAAGCTATCTTTGGTAAGCATTGCTGACTATGCTGTGATCTTTTTCCAAATATTCTCATAGAGAGTCGCCTGGCGACTTACAAACTTGATCCGTGTTCAGGCAAACGAACTCGCCAGCTTCCAGATGACAGCTTGTTGAAGCTGAAGGCTTTATATGCCTTCACTGAACAGCTGTACGCTGGCAGCCTCTTCACCATCAGGGTTGTATTTGGCGAGAAAGGGGTTCCAAAACTGATCAAGGACGTGTTGAATTGCCTCTCCACCGTCCCCGAGCACTTTGAAGAGATGACGAAATCAGCCGCCCGCAAGGGTGCAATTTCTGCTTTAAGCCGGGCTTTGGCATATGCGTCGGAGCTCAACCCGAACAAGATGACAGGAGGCTTCCCGCAGCTGAAGGCCGACGGGTCAGAATTCACTCAAGATGATTACGCCCGTTGCTTCAGAGCGTCTCGGGTGTTGGCCAGCTAGTTAGCCGCAGAAGCTGATCTGAAGACGTACCAGGCGGCTTACGACGACAACAACACTCGAGTCCGGGCGCCCACATTTGAGCCGAAGGACCTGACTCCTCAACGGCGTAAGCACATCTTTGCCCCTGACATTGACCCGTCTCCAATCTTGCATGATGAAGCTGAATTTTAAGCTTTACTCAACTGGAACTGGGATGTGAACAACCTGGAGAGCGAAGACCCGGCGCTGGATGACCCGTCGACGAGCTAGGCGAAGAGCCGGTCCCCAATGACGTTAACCCGGGCAAAGCTGAGCTGCCGGGTTATAACTTGTGCAAAAAACTTGAGTCCCACATTTTGGGTCCTCTAAGGCCTTGTAATAGCTGTAGGAAAAACTTGATTGCCTGTGCCGTGCCTTCGTGTACTTTTTTAGCTTCTCTAACTCATATGCCGGTGGGTCAAAATTGTTCCAGTATGAATGCCTTGACATGAATATATGCCTCAGTATGAATGCATTTATTCCCACTGGCGGGTTATACTCCATGAGCAATGCTAAGCCGGGATTACCCAGAAACTTAGAATCTTATCATGAAAAACTCCTGCAAAATAACAAGCACAAAATACATGTATAGCTTGTAGTATAATTTAGGCGGCTTTGAAGGCACAGCCCAAAGAGATCAACTCTTATATGTTTGAAAATTTTCAAATTTTCTGCTTCAAAGAAGCTAGGCATGAGTGCCTAAAATCCCATAAGCCGGCTCTCATGTGACATAAATCCGTCGTTTTAACCTTAACCAGTTCAGGGTCTTAAAAAAGATTGACTGTTAAGAGTACGAACGGGCCACATAGCGGAGAGACTACGACAGATAGGTGAGTTTATCATTGCTCTCTGTAAGCCAGCTGTCACGTGACATAAGCCGCCGGTTTAACTTTGACAAGTTCAGGGTCTTAAAAAAGATTGACTGTCAAACGTTCGGTGGGTCACCTGGTGGAGTAGCAAGTTGCAAACAGGCAGGTTTAACTCAAATATGGCATATAAAGCCGGTCAAGAGGGTATGAAAGCTAAACCCAGTGGGTTGGAAGCCCCCAAGTGACCATATGAAGATTCAAACTCTTTGCACAAAACTTGGTGCAGGAAAACGGCAGAGGCCCCGAATTATAGGGATGCCGGCTTTATTATATCGTAAAAAGTGGTATATACAATGACAGAAGTATGTACATTGATGAGAGCCGGTGGCTCAAGTGTAGTATGGCCAAAGATGAGCAATGTTCCACGGCCTGGCAGTTTCCTCCCCAGAAGTGCGTGACTTGTCGCTCTCCCGTATATCAATAAGATAGTAGGAACCATTGTTGAGATTTCTGCTGATCACAAAATGTCCTTCCCAGGGAGGTGATAACTTATGCATATCTGACTGGTCTTGAATCAGCCGGAGCACTAAGTCGCCTTCTTGGAACGTCCGGGTCTTGACTCTGCGGCTATGATAGCGACGCAGATCTTGCTGGTAAATTGCCGATTGTGCTGCTGCAAGATCCCATTCTTCATCCAATGCATCCAAAGGGTCCTGACGTGCCGTCTCATTACCAGTTTCAACGTAAGCTGCCACCCTGGGCGAGTCATGACGGATATCACTGGGGAGAACAGCTTCCGCGCCATAAACCATGAAGAAAGGCGTGTAGCCTGTTGACCTGTTGGGGGTGGTTCTGATGCTCCAAAGAACTGAAGGTAATTCCTCCACCCAACAACCCAGCATTCGCTCCAAAGGAACCATAAGCCGGGGTTTTATCCCTCTCAAAATTTCCTGGTTAGCACGCTCTGCTTGGCCGTTTGACTGTGGGTGAGCCACGAAAGAAACATCAAGGCGGATGTGTTCACCGTCACAAAACTCTTTCATAGCCCCCTTGGACAGATTTGTACCATTGTCAGTAATGATACTATGAGGATAACCAAACCGAAAAATCAGTTTTTTGACGAACTGAACTGTTGTTGCTGCGTCACACTTACTGACCGGCTCTGCCTCAACCCACTTAGTAAAGTTATCAACCGCCACCAAGAGGTGGGTCTTCTTGTCTTTAGACCTCTTAAACGGTCCAACCATATCAAGCCCCCAGACCGCAAACGGCCAGGTGATTGTAATCATCCGTAACTCTTGAGACGGCACATGGGCACGTCGTCCAAATTTCTGACACCCATCACATTTACTGACCAAGTCTTCTGCATCTGCATGAGCTGTCAACCAGTAAAAACCATGCCGAAAAGCTTTAGCCACCAAAGATTTTGACCCAGCGTGATGACCACAATCGCCGGCATGTATCTCTTGCAAGATTTCACGGCCCTCCTCAGGAGAGACACAGCGCTGAAAAACGCCAGTCACGCTGCACCTGTGCAACTCGCCATTGACAATAGTCATAGACTTAGACAGCCTCATAATCTGCCGCACCAGGGTCTCATCTTGGGGTAACTCGCCGCGAGTCAGATACGCCAGATAAGGCAGCGTCCAATCAGGGATTGCGCGAAAAGCCTCCACCAATTGTCCTTTCGGGTCAGGTATAGCAAGATCCTCCTCAGAAGGTAATTTAACCGACGGGTGATGCAGTACATCCAGAAACACATTAGGTGGCACCGGCTTACGCTGAGACCCCAATCTTGATAAAGCATCAACCGCCTCATTCTTCCGACGATCAATATGATCCACCTGATAGCCCTTAAAGTGACTAGCAATAACGTCAACCGCCTGGCGGTAAGCCGCCATACGCGGGTCCTTAGAATCCCACGTGCCTGATACTTGCTGGGCCACCAGGTCTGAGTCACCAAGACATCTGACCCGGCTCAAATTCATCTCCTTTGCCACACGGAGCCCATGAAGCAAGGCTTCATATTCAGCTGCATTGTTAGTACAAGGAAACATTAGCCTTAATACATAACAAAATTTGTCACCTCGCGGGGAAGTTAAAACAACTCCAGCCCCCGAGCCTTCCAATTGTCTGGATCCATCAAAATGAATCGTCCAATACGTGTTGTCCGGCTTCTCCTCGGGTGCTTGACACTCTGTCCAGTCATTGATAAAATCCACCAGGGCTTGAGATTTAACAGCCGTCCAGGGCACATACTTCAGATTAAGAGGCCCAAGCTCAATTGCCCACTTAGCAATCCTACCGGTGGCTTCTCTGTTTTGAATGATATCTCCCAAAGGAGCAGAGCTGACCACCGTGATTGGATGCCCAAGGAAGTAAGGCTTCAGTTTGCGATTCGCCATGAACACTCCAAACACCAGCTTTTGCCAATGCAGGTATCTTTGCTTGGATTCTGTCAAAACCTCACTGACATAGTAAACCGGCCGCTGGACTGGATATTCTTTGCCTGCCTCCTTGCGCTCCACAACGACTGCAGCACTGACAGCTTTATTATTAGCCGCCACGTATAGGAGCAAAGGCTCTTTTTCCACGGGAGCAGCCAAGACGGGCGGCTCAACCAACTGCTTTTTGAGCGCCTCAAACGCATCATTGGCAGCATCGCTCCAGACAAAGTCATCTGTCTTCTTCATCATCTGATACAAAGGAATAGCTTTTTCACCCAGGCGGCTTATGAACCGGCTTAAAGGGAAAATACGACCCGCCAAGCGCTGGACATCATTAATGCACGCCGGCTTAGACAAAGTGGTGATGGCCTTTATTTTATCCGGGTTAGCCTCAATGCCCCGCTCTGAGGCCAAAAATCCCAGGAGCTTGCCTGCAGGCACACCAAACACACACTTAGCCGGGCTAAGCATCATCTTGTAGACCCGCAGGTTATCAAAAGTTTCCTTCAAATCATCCAACATAGTCTCCTTCTTCCTTGACTTGACCACAATATCATCCACATAAGCATGAACACTGCGCCCAATTTGACCATGAAGATAGTTCTGCACACAGCGCTGATAATTCGCTTGCGCGCTTTTGAGTCCAAAAGGCATAGACACATAGCAGAAAGCTCCAAAAGGCGTAATGAAAGACGTCTTCTCTTGGTCTTTGACTGCCATCTTGATCTGATGATAACCCGAGTAAGCATCCAGGAAACATAAACTCTCGCAACCCACCGTTGCATCAATGATCTGGTCGATACGGGGGAGAGCAAATGGATCAACCGGACACGCCTTGTTGAGATCCGTGTAATCTACACACATGCGCCACGTGCCGTTCTTCTTAAGTACAAGCACGGGTTTAGCCAGCCACTCCGGGTGAAAAACTTCCATGATAAACCCTGCCGCCAAGAGCCGGGTTACCTCTTCTCCGATAGCTTTACGCCGCTCTTCGTTGAAACGACGGAGGAATTGTTTGACTGGTTTAACTTAGGATCCACATTAAGGTGGTGCTCAGCGAATTCTCTCGGTACACCCGGCATGTCAGAAGGTTTCCATGCAAAGATGTCCCGATTCTCACGGATGAATTCGATGAGCGCGCTTTCCTATTTGGGATCCATATTAGCCCCAATAGTGAACTGCTACGATGAGTCGCCAGGAGCAAAATCCACCAACTTGGTATCTTCTGCCACAAACTTCAGGGGCGGGTCAGATTCTGTGCTGGGCTTCTTCAGCGGGGTCATATCCGCCGGGTCAACATTGTCCTTATAAAACTTTAGCTCTGCCTCAGCACAACTTGACTCTGCATATGCAGCATCACCTTCCTCGCACTCAAGAGCAATCTTCCAATCACCATGCACTGTAATCGTCCCCTTCAGACCAGACATCTTGAGCTGCAAGTAAACATAACAGGGCCGTGCCATGAATTTAGCATAAGCCGGCCTTCCAAACAGGGTGTGATATGGGCTCTTGATTTTAACCACCTCAAACCACAAGGTCTCCACCCTGTAATTGAACTCATCACCAAAAGCTACCTCCAGGGCAATTTTTCCAACTGGATAAGCCGATTTGCCGGGTACCACCCCATGAAAAACTATGGATGATGGCTTGAGATCCTTGTCAACCAGGTTCATCTGACGAAAAGTGTCATAATATATGATGTAGATGCTGCTGCCACCATCCATCAGCACCTTGGTAAACACATAGCCCCCTACCTGAGGAGCTACCACGAGGGCTAAGTGCCCCGGGTTATCAACGCGCGGCAGGTGATCCTCCCTACTCCATGATATCGTGTACTCAGACTACTTCAAGTACTGCGGAAGAGCCGGCATGGCTGCGTTAACCGCCCGCTTGCGCACTTTTTGATCACGCTTATCAAGGCTCGTGGTAAAGACATGATACTGGCCTCCATTAAGCTGCTTTGGGTTACTCTGATACCCTGATTGGTTGTTTTGCTGTTGACCACCATTGCCAGATTGATGATTATGACCTCCATGGTTACCTTGACCTTGATAACCAGAGCCCGAGCCGCCTGCACCAAAACCGAACCATGAGAACCGGAACCTGACCCGCCGGGCAGTCCATTGCCATTACCGTGATGCTGGTTAAGGCTGTAGTTCCAGAACTCCCGCATGATATAGCAATCCTTCCAAGCATGAGTGGATGGTTTATTGGGAAGACTATGCTTCGGGCAGGGGTTGTTAAGCATTGCTTCCATGTTGAAAGGCTTGCCTTTGCCGAAAGGTGGTTTACCGTTGCCCTTGCCACGGTTGTTCCCAGTGTTGATATTGGCCACCAGATCTGACCCGCCGTCCGGATGCTTCCGCTTCCTGCCATTGCCTGGATTGTTATTTCCTGCCCCGTTCTGCTGCTGACCCTTGCCGTTGGCATTCTTCTTATCCTTAGCTGATTTCTCATCATCAGACCCAGGATCCTTTGTGCTGTCAAAATCTGCATATTTGGTGAGATCCGCCATGAGCTCACGCATGTCCTGGCAAGAACGTTTGAGCCGCCCAAGCTTCTGCTTAAGGGGCAAAAAATGACAATTCTTCTCCATAATTAGCACTGCCTAAGCTGCCGTGATGTTAGCATACGAGTGGATGATGGTTGAGACCTGCCGGACCCAATGATGGGCCGACTCATCTTCCCTCTGTACGCAATGATCCAAATCAACAATCGTCATTGGATGTTTGCACGTCCCTTGGAAATTCTTGATGAACCTTGCTTTCAGCTCGGCCGAGGAGTTAATGGTATTGGGTGGCAAACCCTTTAACCATGTACGAGCCGGTCCTTCCAGCATCATGATGAAGTACTTAGCGCAGACTGCATCACTGACATCTAACATCTCCATGGCTAGCTCGTAACTCTCGATCCAGGCTTCTGGAGGCAGATCAACAGTATAATTAGGCACTTTGCACGGACCCTTAAAGTCTTTCGGCAGGCGCTCGTTTTGCAGAGCCGACACTAAACACGGTACTCCCACAGCTCTGGAGGTTACTCCGGCTCCCACCGAAGCTGAAGGTGTTACCGGGGGCGGGTCTTGATAAGCCGCCGCCGCCGCCTCCCGTTGAGCTCTAGTATTGTCCACAATCGCCTGAGCATCGACAATGGGTGGGCTATCATAGGGCGGGTTCCGACGCCGCTCGCTACTGGACACTGCTGGCGACTCTATACGCCAGCTGTAACTGCGGCTCGGGATGGGGGTCGAGTGCACACGACTCCGGCTATAAGTATATTTCTCCTGTTGCGCCACCGCTGTCTGCAAGTATCCAATGGCGTTTCGGGCTTCCTCAGCAAAGGGTGTTCCCTCAGCAAGGGGGAGCGCATTGAGCCTGACCGCCGCTGCTACCATGTTCTCTACCGGGTTAGAATAATGACCGGGTGGTGTCGAAAAATGCTGCGGCGGGGTCTGGTTCCTGCGGAGCGGGTCTGGCTGCCGATGCTGAGTCGCCGCCCTATTCCCAGGTACTTCCGCCGTTCGGGTCACGGTCAGAGGCGCGTTCCATCCTATCCCCGGCGTGTTGAAAATATTTCTGGGCTCATACTGATCAGGCAGACGGGTCTGATGCCTCATCCGAAGAACTGCATCTGAGGTTTGTTGATCTACGTTGAGACGAAAAGCTTCCGCCGAGAGGCGCTCCGACTCAGCATCCATCTGAGCCTTCAGCGCGTTGATTTCCTCCTGGGCCCTGGTCATCTGGTCCTTCTACCTCGCAATCTCTGCGTTATGGGTTGCTTGGTTTTCCGATGTGACCTCGGTTCCCATCAGAGTTGTTAGCTCATTCATCAGATCCAGCAAAACTTGAGCCGGGGGCCTAACTGACCCGACACCTGTTGCACCGGCCGCCGCCGTCCCAGCCGTCGTGCTGCCAGAAGTCGGCGTCGATCCGGCCATGAATACGGCGGCTTGGCTTGGCGGCTCATAGGGCTCCGGAAAGTTTTTTGCCATCGAAGTAGCCCCCAAGCCCGCCGTTATGAAGCTGGTAGATTGATTCCGCCTCTCCGCTCGAGGATCCATCCTCTGAGCAGATGAGGGTTTCCTCCCGCGACATAGATCCTTCCTCAAGTTCCATGCCTTGGGTGAAGCCGACGAAGACGTACTTCCGGCCCGGGCTGATTCGGGCGGGTTGCGCGCGCCGGGCCGACTCGACGAGGTTGGTGTAGATGTCCGGCCCAGGCTTAGATCCGCCGATCTTGCCGATGAAGACGTGAATTCCGCCGAAGGGGACCCGGTACCCATACTCAATTGAGTCGGCCCCAGGGCCCCAGCCAGCATCGTCGATGTAGAGCTTGCCGCAACGACTCTTGGTCATCCTGCCAATGGTGTATCCCTCGATCCCTAGGAGAGAGCCCTTCGAGTACTCCAAACCACCGTGCACCGGCCCCACGGTGGGCGATACTGTCGTGGTTTTATCACGGCAGATGTCCTAGTGCAAGGACTTAGGGGTAAAGCCATCGCTACGGCGGTAACTCGAAGGGGTTGATCAGGACGAAAGACACAGGTTTACCCAGGTTCGGCCCCTCTCGAAGGAGGTAATAGCCTACGTCCTTCTTTGAGTTGTATTGATTGGATATCGATTACAAGGGAGCGGATTCACTTGACCTAGTACTCGATCAAAAGGTTTCGTGTCTTAAGCCGCCCAGGGAACCCGCCTTTATATACATAGGTCGAGGCCCTGGGCTTACAAGAGTCCGGGCCGGGTTACATCTAGTAACCGACCTCATCTCTAACTATCCTTGCCTTGTCTGGCAAGCCGTCTCCCGGCGGCTTACGCCTCCGAGTCATACGTAGCCTTCCGACTCTGGGCCTCTTCCAGGACCGTCTGGCAAGTCACTTCCAGGCCCTTGTCTTGACCTTTCAGCCTGCTCAGGCATCACTGCTAAGCCGCCAACCTCATGACCCGGCCCCTCCTGGGCGGGTCTCACCATGGGGTTATATCCGCAACAAAGACCGAACATTCCCCTCTCCGGAGCCCCAAACGGGCTCCAGATCTTGCCTCCCGAGGAAGAACAGGAGGTGGCGGTGGCTCCGTATCGTAAAACGCGATAAAACTTTCTCTCTGATTTTTTTCTCCGAAAATAGGATTTTTTAGCGTTGGAATTAGGGTCAGTGGGGCCCCGAGGAGGGCACAACCCACCAGGGCACCCCCTTCGGTGGTTCTTGGCTCCAGTAATTTTTATTTATTGTAAAATAAATCTCCAAAAAGTTTCGTCCAGTTTCGAGAACTTTTATTTCTGCACAAAAACAACACCATGGTAGTTCTGCTAAAAACAGCGTCAGTCCGGGTTAGTTTCATTCGAATCATGCAAATTAGAGTCCAAAACAAGAGCAAAAGCATGAGGAAAAGTAGATACGACGGAGACGTATCAAGTCCCCCAAGCTTAACCCATTGCTTGTCCTCAAGCAATTCAGTTGACAAACTGAAAGTGATAAAGAAAAACTTTTACGAACTCTTTTGTTCTTGTTTACATATATATGCTTAAGTAGCACCCAGGTTTTCAGCAAAGATCATGACTAACCATAATGTCAGCAATAACTTTTAGAAATTATATTAACTCATATCAATGACATAAGCAACTAGCGAGCAATAATAAAATATCTCAAATGCCAACACTTTGTCAAAACGATCATGATATAATATGACAACAGTGGTATCTCGCTAGCCCTTTCTGAGACCGCAAAACATAAATGCAGAGCACCTCCAAAGTTCAAGTAGCAACTAAACATTGTAATTCATGGTAGAAAAGATCCAGTCATGCTGCACCCAACATTAACTATACACAATGCATGAGGATGACAATAGTGCTCTCAGGTTTGGCGCTTATTTGAGAGGGTGATGACTCAACATAAAAGTAAATAGATAGTCCCTTCGCAGAGGGAAGCAGGGATTTGTAGAGGTGCCAGAGCTCAAAGCTTACAACAGAGATAAATATAATTTTGGGAGGTACACCCTTCCTGTCAACGTTACGACCAAGAGTTACCAATATCTTCCATGCTAAACACATTAGTGGCAGTTCCCAAGCGGTAAAAGTAAAGGTTTACTCCCCCTCCACCAACAAACACACTCCACGGCTAGCCGAATTCATAGGTACCGTCCATACCAACAACATTCCTGGGGGAGTTTTGTTTAATTATTTGTATTTTTTTTTATTTTTGGACTGGGAATCCCTATTACCGCCCCTCTCGTGCAAGGACGAGTGAATAAACAATCATCATGAGAATAACCCGCTTAATATGGATGATACTGACCGCCCCCTGTCGCTCCATGAGCGGTCCAGGCACACAAAAGAGATGTTCATTTGAATTTTTAGAGGTGACACATGCAGATTTACTTGGAACGGCAGGATAATGCCGCATATAGGTAGATATAGTGGACTCATCTGGAATAACTTTGGTTTAATGATTTTGATGCACAAGCAGTATTCCCGCTTGGTACAGGCGAAGGCTAGCAAATAGATTGAGAAGCGGCCAGCTAGCTAGAGAGCGAAAACGGTCATGAACATGCATTATGAATAATAAACATTGAATACTAGCATGAGTAGGATATGGACACCATGAACATAAATATCATGAAGGCTATGTTGGTTTTGATTCAACTACATGCGTGAACATGTGCCAAGTCAAGCCACTTGAGACATTCAGAGGAGGATACCATATCATCATACCACATCACAATCATTTTAATGCATGTTGACCTCCAAGATAAATCATTATCCACTCCTAGCTACTTAAGCATGGCATGGGCAACTATAATCTCTAATTGTCATTGCAAACATGTTTGATCATAATATGCTGAATCAAGGATACTAGGCTAAACATATTTACAAAAACAAAAACAAGTTGAGTTCATACCCGCTTTTCTCTGCCACAGCCACTTCATCAAATATCGTCATTATTGCCTTTCACTTGCACGACCGAATTATATGAAAATAATAATAGTGCAAGAGTGTCGTGGACTAAGCTGGAATCTGGAAACATTTTATTCAAGAGGAGAAGACAAAGTAACATGGGCTCTTTGTTAGATTAACAATGATGCATATGAGAGCCACTCAACATTTTCATTGTGGTCTTCTCCTTGGTATGACTCAAATAAAAGGAAAAGAATTTCAGAGAAACACACTGAAATATTTTTGGAGTTTTTGGTTTTTCTAGAAGAAAGCAAATTAACGAGGGAAAAACAAAAATGAGAAAAACTATTTACACGGGAGAGCTCCCAACAAGTAAAATAAGAAACGAGAAATCTTTTTGGGTTTTTTTGGTACTACAATTAATTTAAGCTAGAAAGAAAAACCGAAAAGAAGTAGGAAATATTTTTTGGTTTTCTCAAAGTTTTTCAAACACGCAAGAAGAAAGCGAGAAAGTAAATCTAGCATGGATAATACAATGAAAAAGTGTAGACACCGACAACTGGAATGAAATGTGTAAACATGAATATAATGTTGGTGGATATACGTACTCCCCCAAGCTTAGGCTTTTGGCCTAACTTGGTAATCACCATCCGTAGCCTGGATAATAGTCGGAGTGATAGCCCACCTAGGTCCTTGGTGCAGCCTCCTAAGCCTCCTGGCAGCTTCAACCTCCGCATTGTACGCACGGGCCTCGCTCTCAAGAACATAGTATCTTCCCCTACTGTGAAAATCAAAGAGAGCAGGAGCAGGCAAAGTAACAGGCACAACGGGATCTTTATTAAACCTCAAGTTGTAAGTATAATTAGTGGTTGTGCCCTTAAGGAACCTATGACGTTTCATGGCCTCAAAGTCTAAGTACTGAGTAGGTAAAATTGGATCGTTAGGCCAAGGTGATACATTTAGCTTCTCTGCTACACGGGAGGCATAAATTCCTCCATAAAAATGGTCACTAGCAGCGTTGTGATGCAATATCCGTGCAACAATTGCTCCAAGATTATAACGTTTATCTCCTGGTATAGCAGTGTGTATGAGGCTCAAATCAGGAGCACAAAGTGTGCTGCAATCTTGCTTGCATACGACGCATTTGCCATTAAAGAGTGCAAAGTAATGTATTGATGGGAAATGGATGCTTTTAATTCTACCTTGGGTCACTCCCCTATCTTCACCGTAGCAAAGATTAATCAAAAATTATTCATACTCAGATTTTGGTGGTTCATCTAGCGAACCCCAATATGGAATTTTGCACGCTCTACTGAACACTTCTAAAGGTATGGTAACGGGGCGGTCATAAAGGTTGAATGAAACTCTAGACTCACGGGGAAAATATTTAAATTTCTTCGTGAAAGTTTTTGTGAGTTCGAGATGTTGAGGGCACTTATCTGCGATGAAGGGAGCAAGTTCTGCATTGTGCATAAATTACTCGAATTCCTCCTTGATACCTGCACCTTCCATGAATTCGTCACACGGCCACAAACATGATTTGGTAGCTGCATCTCGCATCGAGCTTTCACTTGGCTCAACATAAGATTGTCGGACCGAGCTTCCACTTGATAAGGCCTCCGAGGACCTTCTCCTCGAAGAACTCCTAAAGAGTTGCATTTATATTTGCGAACAAATTTCTGAAATATTTTTGAGACACAAAATTTTGTTAACAAAACTTCGTAAGATTGATAGCAACTACTCCTAAGGATGCATAGAGGCCAAATTAAGCATTCAAACTACTTAGAACTCTAAGAATTCGACATGCAAGCTCATCTACAACAGCACCAAGAGTAGCTAATTATTCTAAAAATAACCCACTAAATCAAAAACTAATTGGAGGAATGGAGGAGTCACATACCAAGTAGCAATCCCCCAAAACAGTTTCGAAAACAGAGCTTCGAGCAAAGAGATCGAAATACGTGGGTTTGTGAGCAAGAACACATGAGTGAGAGCAATGGTGATTTTATTTCTGGAGGTAGGGGATGACATGGGCTAAAGGGATAAGTGAGGGGGCCCACATGGGGGCCATAACCCACCAGGGCGCGCCTGGGGTTGCTGACGCGCACTAGTGTCTTGTAGGCACCAGGTGCACCCCCCCCCCCCCCCCCTCTGATGTTATTTGCACCAGAAATTCAGAAATATTCAGAAAAAAATTGTATCAAATTTTCAGGACATTCTGAGAACTTTTATTTTTGGGTCATTTTTTATTGCACGGATGAAAGGATCGATATGGTTGACTAGAGGGGGGGTGAATAGGCAACTACCAATTTTTAGCTTTTCTAAACAAATTAGGGTTAGCAACAAAATAGGTTGTCTAGATGTGCAACTAGGTGAGCAACCTATATGATGCTAACAAACACAACTCAAGTAAGTAAAGGATACAATACAAGTGAATCAAGCACAATGTAAAGGTAAGAGATAACCACAAGTGGAGTCGGTGAAGACGAGGATGTGTTACCGAAGTTCCTTCCCTTTGAGAGGAAGTACGTCTCCGTTGGAGCGGTGTGGAGGCACAATGCTCCCCAAGAAGCCACTAAGGCCACCGTATTCTCCTCACCCCCTCACACAATGCGAGGTGCCGTGATTCCACTAGTGGTGCCCTTGAAGGCGGCAACTGAACCTTTACAAACAAGGTTGGGGCAATCTCCACAACTTAATTGGAGGCTCCCAACACAACCACGGAGCTTCACCACAATGGAATGTGGCTCCGAGGTGACCTCAACCGTCTAGGGTGCTCAAACACCCAAGAGTAACAAGATCCGCAAGGGATTAGTGGGGGGAATCAAATATCTCTTGGTGGAAGTGTAGATCGGGGCCCTCTCCTCCAAACCCTAGCAAATCAACAAGGTCTATTGGCTAGGGAGAGAGATCGGGCACTTTTGAGCTTTGGGGCAACAATGGAGCAAAGAGAGGAAAGAGGTGAGTCTACTTGGAGAAGAAGACCCCCTATTTATAGGAGGGGAAAATCCAACCGTTATCTGCCCACAGCCCGCACACAAGCGGTACTACCGCTCTGAGGAGCGGTACTACCGCTTGGGCGGTAGTTCCCGTCTGTCCAACGCGAGCAACAGAGAACTGGAGCGGTAGAACCGCACCAAGCGGTACTACCGCTCAACTCAGCGGTACTATCGCTTAAGATATCGCAGGGCAGAGGAAACAGAGGTAGTGGGGTAGTACTGGAACGGCAGTACCGCAACAAGCGGTACTACCGCTCTACTACCGCCCCACTACCGCTTAAGAGAAATGGGCAACTGAACCGAGCACACCACCTCACACAAGGGCGGTAGTGGCAACGGTAGTAGGGGCCGGTAGTACCGCACCAAGCGGTACTACCGCTCGACTACCGCTCTACTACCGCTTAGCGGAAAACAGCACCAGAGAGGGGTTTCTCCAAGCGGTAGTGCTGCGGTAGACCACAGCGGCAGTACCGCTCTAAGCGGTACTACCGTGGTACCGAGCGGTACTACCGCTTGGGTGCATTCAAATTGCCCAAAGATAACAGAGGGATGCTCCATGTTACGGGAAGGTTATGTGGGTGCAAATGGGTTGTGTACGTGTTGATTCCACCCATACCTTCCAAAGCGGACCCCCTCTTAATAGTACGGGTTTCCTACGACTCAAATCCACCAAAAAGAAATCGTCGGAAAAACACCGTCTTCACTCTTTACCATCGAGGGGAACAAACCGTCTCGTGCCACCTAATAAAATCTGAAATGCTCAAAGCACACGGTTAGTCCGCAAACGCATTGTCATCAATCACCAAAACCATTAGAGAGAAATATGCCCTAAATACGTGGGTTTGTGAGCAAGAACACATGAGTGAGAGCAATGGTGATTTTATTTCTGGAGGTAGGGGATGACATGGGCTAAAGGGATAAGTGAGGGGGCCCACATGGGGGCCATAACCCACCAGGGCGCGCCTGGGGTTGCTGACGCGCACTAGTGTCTTGTGGGCACCAGGTGCACCCCCCTCTGATGTTATTTGCACCAGAAATTCAGAAATATTCAGAAAAAATTGTATCAAATTTTCAGGACATTCTGAGAACTTTTATTTTTGGGTCATTTTTTATTGCACGGAGAAAACAGAAAACAGGATAGACATGGCTTATTTTATTTGACTAAGTAAAAAAAAAGGTGGGAGCAGAAGATTGTGCCTACTAGATTCATCAACTTCATACCTCTCAAAAATGATCCATTAATAAGGTTGATCAAGTCTTATAAACAACCACCTTCGATTAGCATGAAACCGAAGAACTTTCGTAAAACACTAAGTTACCTCAATGGGGATATGCATATCCCCAACAACAAGTATGTCATATTTCTTTTTTGCAGTAGGTAGAGGTAGTTGAAAACTTCCAATAGTGATTGTCGGAGATTCTTTAATAACATTTATACCATTCACTTGGAATTGTTTCTTCGGAAAGTGCATCGTATGCTCATTACCATTGATATGAAAAGTGACTTTCCTTTTATTGCAATCAATAACAACCCCTGCAATATTCAAAAAAGGGTCTACCAAGGATAATCGACATGTTGTCGTCCTCGGGCATCTCAAGAATAACAAAGTCTGTTAAGATAGTAACATTTGCAACAACAACGGGCACATCCTCACAAATACCGATAGGTATGGCAGTTGATTTGTCAGCCATTTGTAATGATATTTTAGTAGATGTGAGTTTATTCAAATCAAGTCTTTTATATAAGGAGAAAGGCATAACACTAACACTAGCTCCCAAATCACACAAAGCAGTTTTGACATAATTTCTTTTAATGGAGCAAGGTATAGTTGGTATTCCAGGATCTCCAAGTTTTTTAGGTACTCCATCCTTAAAATAATAATTAGCAAGCATGGTGGAGATTTCAGCTTCAGATATCTTTCTTTTATTAGTGACGATGTCTTTCATGTATTTTGCATAAGGAGCCATCTTTAAGATATCAGTTAAGCGGGTACGCAAAAAGACTGGCATAATCATTTCAGCAAAGCGTTCAAATTCTTCATCATCCTTTTTCTTAGATGGTTTAGGTGGAAAGGGCATGGGTTTCTGAACCCATGGTTCTCTTTCTTTACCATGTTTTCTAGCCTCAAAGTCTCTTTTATCGTATCGTTTATTTTTAGGTTGTGGGTTATCAAGATCAACAGCAGGCTCTATTTCAACATCATTATCTGGTTCTTTACCATTGTTTGGTTGACTATCTTCAGGAACATTATCATTATCATTTTCATTATCACTAGGTGAATGTTCATTACAAGATTGAGTTTCAGCATCAGAAATAGAGACATCATTATTATTAGGAGGTTTTTGTATCTCAGGTTCACTAGAGGTATGCAAAGTGCTATCAGTTTTTTTTTCTTTTTCTTCTTAGAAGGACTAGGTGCATTAGTATTAATTCTCTAAGAGTCTTGTTCAATTCTTTTTGGATGACCTTCAGGATAAAGAGGTTCTTGGGTCATTCTACCTCCCCTAGTAACTACTCTATCAACAAAATCATTCATATTATTATTCATTTCATTAAGCAATTCTTTTTGAGATTTAGCAACTTGTTCTAACTGGGTTTGAACCATAGAGGCATGTTTTCCTACACCTCTAACATCATTACTGGTTCTAAATAACAAGTCACTCAAGCGAGCAATCATATCAGAATTATATTTCAATTGTTTCAGAACATATGCATTGAAGTGATCTTGTTTAATAATGTAGTTATCAAACTCATATAAGCATTGACTAGGGTGTTTATTGTAGGGGATATCATTTTCATCAAACTTTAATAAAGAACTTACCTCTACCACCTGTGGAGGTGGTGGTGTGTCAAGGCCATGTATTTCTTCAATAGGTGGCAAATTCTTAACATCCTCGGTTTTAATACCTTTTTCCTTCATACATTTCTTTGCCTCTTGCATATCTTCGGGATTGAGAAATAAGATACCCCTTTTCTTCGGAGTGGGTTTAGGCGGAGGTTCAGGGAGAGTCCAATCATCATAATTCTTTAATATATTATTCAATAGTTCCTCGGCTTGTTCAACAGTTCATTCCCAGCACAACTATCTAGGAAGTCCCTAGAAGCATCAGTTAGTCCATTATAGAAGATATCAAGTGTTTCATTTTTCTTAAGAGGGTGATCAGGCAAATCATTAAGCAATTGGAGAAGCCTCACCCAAGCTTGTGGGAGACTCTCTTCTTCAATTTGCACAAAGTTAAATATTTCTTGTAAGGCAGCTTGTTTCTTATGAGCAGGAAAATATTTTTCAGAGAAGTAGTAAATCATATCCTGGGGACTACGCACACAACCAGGAGCAAGAGTATTGTACCATATCAGCATCACCCTTTAATGAGAACGGAAATAATTTGACAATATAGTAATAGCGAATCTTCTCATCATGACCAAAGAGGATGGCTATATCATTCAGCTTAGTAAGATGTGCCACTACAGTTTCAGTTTCATAGCCATGGAAATGATCAGATTCAACCAAAGTAATTAACTCTGGGTCAACAGAGAATTCATAATCCTTATCGGTAACAAAGATAGGTGAAGTAGCAAACTTAGGATCACATTTCATTCTAGCGTTCAAAGTCTTTTCCTTATAATTGCGTAGCAATTTCTTAAGATCGTCTCTATCCTTACGAGAAAGGATTTCTCTAGTTATTTCCTCATCCATAACATAACCCTCAGGTATCTTAGGCATTTCAAATCAAGGGGTGCTAGGTCTAATAGGTGTTTCATAGTTCTCAGTTTCAAAGGCTTCATCAATTTCAGCAATCTCATCAGTTTCAGTAATTTCATTCTCTTTAGCTCTAGCAATTTGTTCATCAAGAAATTCACCTAGTGGCACATTATCACCAAGCATGATACTAGCATCATCATAAGCATCATTCATAGCAAAAGGAGCATCATTAATAACTTGCAACATATCAGGATTAATAGCATGTGGTGGTGTTGCAAACTAGATACCAAGGTGCAGAGCTAGATGGCAATTCCTTACCTCCCCTCATCTTAGAGGAAAAAATCTTGGTCTTTGGATCCTTCAGATTCTTCATAGTGATCAATTCATATAAATCCCAAGTGACTCAACAAATGTAGCTATGCTCCCCGGCAAAGGCGCCAGAAAAAGGTCTTGGTAACCCACAAGTATAGGGGATCGCGACAGTTTTCGAGGGTAGAGTATTCAACCCATATTTATAGATTCGACACAAGGGGAGCCAAAGAATATTTGAGAGTATTAGCAGTTGAGTTGTCAATTCAACCACACCTGGAGATTAAATATCTGCCGCAGAGTGATCAGTAGCACAGTAGTATGATAGTTTTGATAGCAATAGTAGCAGCAGTAGTAACAACGATAGCAATAGTTTTGTAGCAAGTGTAACAGTAGCAGTAGCAATAGTAACTCAGCAAGAACAATATGTGGAAAACTCGTAGGCACTGGATCGGTGAACTCGTTGGATGATATTCATCATATAACAGTCATAACCTAGGGCGACACAGAACTAGCTCCAGTTCATAAATGTAATGTAGGCATGTATTCCGTAAATAGTCGTACGTGTTTATGGAAAAGAACTTGCATGACATCTTTTGTCCCACCCTCCCGTGGCAGCGGGGTCCATAAGGAAACTAAGGGATATTAAGGCCTCCTTTTAATAGAGAACCGGAACAAAGCATTAACACATAGTGAATACATGAACTCCTCAAACTACGGTCATCACCAGAAAGTATCCCGACTATTGTCACTCCGGGGTTTACGGATCATAACACGTAATAGGTGCATATGACTAGCAAGATCGGATCAAGAACATAGATATAATGGTGATAACATAAACGGTTCAGATCTGAAATCATGGCACTCGGGCCCTAGTGACAAGCATTAAGCATGGCAAAGTCATAGCAACATCAATCTCAGAACATAGTGGATACTAGGGATCAAGCCCTAACAAAACTAACTCGATTACATGATGAATCTCATCCAACTCCTCACCGACCAGCAAGCCTATGAAGGAATTTATCACTCCCGGTGGGGAGCATCATGGAATTGGCGATGGAGAAGGGTTGATGATGACGAAGATCGAAGATTCCCCTCTCCGGAGCCCCAAACGGGCTCCAGATCTGGCCTCCCGAGGAAGAACAGGAGGTGGCGGTGGCTCTATATCGTAAAACGCGATGAAACTTTCTCTCTGATTTTTTTCTCCGAAAATAGGATTTTATAGCGTTGGAATTAGGGTCAGTGGGGCACCGAGGAGGGCACAACCCACCAGGGCACCCCCTCCGGTGGTTCTTGGCTCCAGTAATTTTTATTTATTGTAAAATAAATCTCCCAAAAGTTTCGTCCAGTTCTGAGAACTTTTATTTCTGCACAAAAACAACACCATGGTAGTTCTGCTGAAAACAGCATCAGTCCGGGTTAGTTTCATTCAAATCATGCAAATTAGAGTCCAAAACAAGAGCAAAAGCGTGAGGAAAAGTAGATACGACGGAGACGTATCAGCGGTGGAAGCTGGCGGTTCGACTGGTGGTCCATGGGGATGCTTAGGGGATGAAGATGAGCAGGGCGGACATGAGGTTCAAGAAGACCATTTCGTTGTTTGTTTTTTATCCAACCCAAAATGAATCGAGCGACCCAAAAACAGTTTTCAGTCGATTGACCCATCCCCTTGCCTATCCCTATGTTTTCATGATCGTAGCCGTGTCTTCTTTCCCTTGGTGGACCGAGCGACCACACTCTGCATTGCGCTGCAGCCTGGGCGATCTCGTGCGTGGCGACGGGCTCAAGGTCCATGGTGCTACTAGCCAGAATAATTATACGAGGTAGGTAGCGCGAGCAAACAACAGCTCGAGACATGGTGACCAAATCTCCAAAACCACCCCCTGGACTACGGACGCCTACATGTGCCTTGCCGTCAGGCTCGGATCAGAGGCCACGAGCGGCGACCTTGCAGGCTTGTAGCCATCACCGGTGATGCATCTTTTTGCATGGTAGTATGATCATCAGCATTGTTAGTGGTCTAATGGATCCGTTTTAGTGTGTTTCGGGTACGATTATGGCGATCTGTGTTGATGCTTTCTTTCTTTTCGCCTTTTTCCACAACTGCAACAAACAATGTAACCATGGTGCAACAACATTCGTGTGGATTCAGTCTATGATTCGCAGCAAAGCGGTTGCCCAAGGTCGCTACAAAGTCGGTCAGCGAGCCGAAGAAGACCATATATAATCCTGGGTGGTGTGGTTTTGGAGATTTGCTCAGTATCAGGCCATTCTCTGTGCCACAAGAGCTTATCAAGTTCGTTGTGATGAAGGCGAGACACCCACTGCCTGAGTTCAGATAAAACAACGGGGCCGGCGAAGAAGATGACCAGCGTGCCATCCATCCAGCTACCTCGACCTCCACATCATCTACAAAGTTCGACTTGATGTATGATTATGATCCAAAATGATCTTCAAAATATATAACTTCCCCTCAGGATCACGAGCAATATTATTTTAGCTTCACATCCTAACCCGGCTGTTGGATTTGGCTTCAACTTATTTTTTTGATTTGGACCTTGGCAGCGGGATACACGCTGAGGTCCTTCTATGGCGCGGTCGGAAATCTGGATAGACGGCAACCAAGTTGCTCTGCTTTTTTTTATAATGTGTCCTGCTTATTAACTTGTGTAAACAGCGGCATGTCTCCGTTTTCTCTATAAAACCCGCGCTCGCAACCAAGTCGGATCGTTGCCTACTCAGCGTGTAAAAGCCCTATTCCTTCGTACGTGTAGCATTATTGGCTTAGGCCTTTCGGCCTTTAGCAGGTCCACCCGAGCGCCTCGCTAACAATGCTCTTGGTTTGACCCGTTTGGTGTCCCCTTTTCGAAAAATAAAACTTTTGTATTATTCTTTTTAGTTTAGCTGAATGTGAGTCGCCTGAAAATAATATTTGGGTCAGTTGATATTGGATGAAGAAAGCAACAACCGCTGGCTCGTTGGGTCTATCTTAGGATGGCAGGCTCACCGGATATATATCTTAGGGTCGCGGGGGTGCTGGTTGATACGTCGCCAACGTATCTAGTTTTCCAAACACTTTTGCTCTGGTTTTTACCTCTAATTTGCATGATTTGAATGAAACTAACCCGGACTGACGCTGTTTTTAGCAGAATTACCTTGGTGTTATTTTTGTGCAAAAATAAAAGTTCTCGGAATTGGACGAAACTTTTTCTGAATTATTTTTGAGAATTATGATGAATTATGGAGCAAAGACCTGCCGGAGGGCATGTGCCAGGGGGCCACCACACATCAGCCCCCCCCCCCTAGGCCGCGCCCTCATGGCTTGTGGGGCCCTCGAGGCTCCTCCGACCCTAATTCCAATCCTATAAAATCACATCCTCGGAGAAATAAACTAGAGAGAAGTTTGCATCGCGTTTCATGAGACAGAGCCGCCGCCACCTCCTGTTCTTCCTCGGGAGGGCTGATCCGGAGTCCATTTTGGGCTCCGGAGAGGGGAAATTGTCGCCGTATCGTCATCACCAACCCTTCTCCATCAACACCGTCATGATGCTCACCACCGGGAGTGAGTAATTCCTTTGTAGGCTTGCTGGACGGTGGTGGGATTGGATGAGATTGATCATGTAATCGAGTTAAGTTTGATAGGGCTTGATCCCTAGTATCCACTATGTCCTGATATTGATGTTGCTATGACTTTGCTATGCTTAATGCTTGTCACTAGGGCCCGAGTGCCATCATTTCAGATCTGAACCTATTATGTTTTCATGAATATAAGAGTGATTTGGATCCTATCTTGCAAGTTGTATGCACCTATTACGTGTCTTGATCCGCATACCCCAAGGTGACAATAATTGGGATTCTTTCCGGTGATTGCCGTAGTTTGAGGAGTTCATGTATTCATCATGTGTTAATGCTTTATTCCGGTTCTCTATTAAAATGAGTTCTTTATATCCCTTAGTTTTCAATAGGACCCCGTTGCCATGGGAGGGTAGGACAAAAGATGTCATCCAAGTTCTTATCGCAAGCACGTATGACTATATATGAAATACATGCCTATATTACATTGATGAATTGGAGCTAGTTCTGTGTCGCCCTAGTGTGTAACTATTATATGATCAATGTCATCTAAATCATTATCCATCACCGATCTACGTGCCTACGCTTTACATATACTGAGTTTTGCTAAGTTACTATTGATACTGCTATTGTCACAACTGCTACAAAATTGCTGCTGTCACTACTACTGTTACTTTTGCTATGACTATTTGTCATGCTACTAAATCTTTGTTGCAGAGAGATATCCCAGGTGCGGTTGAATTGACAACTCAACTGCCAAGGCCAATAAATATTCTTTGGTTCCCCTTGTGTCGAACCAATAAATTAGGATGAAATACTACCCGTGAAGACTGTCGCGATCCCCTATACTTGTGGGCTATCAAGACCTTTTTTTGGCGCCATTGCCGGGGAGCATAGCTCTATTTATTGTGTTAACTTGAGGACATCCAATTGCTACTATGAAGAATCTGAAAGATACTCGAACTAAGATCGTCCCCTCTCGCACGAGAGGAGGTAAGGAACTGCCATCTAGCTCTGCTTTTGATTCACCTACTGTTTTGAATCAGCTTGTTACACCACCGCCTGTTGATCGTCCTGATATGTCACATGAACTTGATGATGCTACCTCTGAAATTAATGATGATACTATTGCTACACATGTTGAAACTGAACCTGTGCCACTGAATGAAGTACTTGATGCTCGTATTGCTAAAGCTAGAGAACTTGAAAATGCTAAAATTGGTGAGGACTTTGAATCACCTGTTACTCCTCGCTCTCCTAATAGATACTGTATGAAGATAGAGCACAACCGTCGCACGTCCCGCGTGCTGCCGGTTGTAGACGCTACGCGCTTTTATCCGGCAGTCTTGTTTGCGCCGCAGAAGGCTGGATCCCCTGGACGCTGTGTCATTTTTTTCGCTGTCTCCGCCATGCATCTGCGCCACCATGCGTAGCTGGAGTCTCACCGCCGCACGCGCTGTGCGTAACCGCCGTCTCGGTCTTTTCTTTCTCTCACGGTAGAGACTATGTGTTGCTAACGTGATTTAGAACAAGAGGGACAAATGAATCTCTGTCAATTTCATCGATAATGTTTGTACATTATATATCCTTGAGGGGACGCGAACGAATGGACATATCCATTCGGGGGCTTAGGATCCTCAGCTGTAGTGCACCGTGTTGTACGCTGTCATGTAGACCCGGCCCCATGTGTCATTGGCACTATAGCATGGTACAGTACTGTAGAGGATCTCAACCCCATTCCATTCGGGAGGGGGCGAGGAGAGACGCGACAGTTAGAAAAGGCTAAGAGCATGTCGGTTTACATGGAGGAGATTATCTATAATTAACTACTCCTATATATCTAATTAATTCTTAACAGTTAAAGCGGGCGTGTTCCTCACAGCAGTGCGTTCAGGGACGGTGGTGCCTGGGAGGGCGATTACGATGATGGGGAGTCTAACTGGCGAATCAGCAAATGAACATCATCAAATGCTTGCGAATATAAGCGGACAATAATTTTTCAATATTATTTTACATAGCACAAGATTCCAAGGACTAAAAAACAGCTAAAAACCCTAATCAACTCCTCTCGTTAGAGGTGAGGTCATAGAAATCTACGCGGGTGCGTCCGGCCTGGCCGTCGTTGGTGGCCGACACAAATAATAGGAGACTAGCAGGAGGAGGCACGGCGGCACGCCGCGCCTGTCGTGAAGCGCGTGTGTGTGGTTGTGCTGTTTTCCTTATAGAATAAAAGAAGACAGTGGATAAGCGAGCTGACAGTTGGTAATGTGAAAGTCAATTTAACTTAGATAAATAGCGAAAGGTACCAAAAAACAGTTAACTCATGGTTATAGTCACTTACATATATATCTTAAATGTTCCCGCCAAAATTGTTCCTACTATGATAGTCAAAGTTTGTTCAACCAAAATTTGTACGAAATAAAGCTTCATTCGAACCGAAGGAAAATTGTTCTAGTATACATTTTAAAGATCTCATTTTACAGAAAATATCCCATGCTTCAACAGATGGAAATTGGTATTAGTGATCGAAGCAAGATACAAAAAAAGGAAAAACACCAGAAAAGTGAACTAACAACAATTTTATTGTTTCTTGTAATGCATACAAATCATAGTTCACAAAACAGTAAAAGATGAATGAAACATTTGGTATGATTTTTTATACATGGTATTTTGAGTAAGATTTTTTGCATCTCATAACCCTTTGTCGTGATAAATACCATGCGTAAGCAACAAAATTATAGATGCATTATCAACTAAAATCAAGAATAATTCTAAGAGTCTAAATGGATACTCTTTGATTTGCTTATTCTATGTTGTCCTGCAGAAAAAATTTCTTATGTATCGCATCATAATTAACCTACTTTATATAGAAGGTAGAATGAATAAAGAATGCTACACTTTGTACTACTCACAATGTTATATGGGTAGGGTGTACATGTATGTGCATTTATAGGGATATGTGTGTTTCAGCATCTGTATTGTATTGTCTTGGCATTGGTGCTCGCATTTTTGAATTTATTTCAGGCTTTTCTATAGCGTTATAGGGATAGGGTTTGCGTGCAAGCGTTCATAAAAATGAGTGTGTACGATCATCTGCGTTGTACCGTGTTGAAAACAGTAGCAGACACACAAAAAAACCCTAGTAGTAACCAAACAAAAAACCACCACCATGTGTTAGCTCGGAATGCACTCACGCCAAACGACTTCAAACACATGGCTTCGGCGCTAACTTAGTAGCTAACGATATTAGCGCCAATCTCAAGATGTTGTATCGGGTTAGTATCTTGAAGGTTTTCGTAATTACATGATGTGCGTACATGTGTTCTTATGTTCTTAGGGATGAGTGTATGTGCGTATATGTGAGCATCTATTGTACTGTGTGAAAAAGGTAGCTAACACAAATAGAAAAAACCCAGGAATGAACAAAATAAAAAAAATCAATGTGAGCATCTACGTTGGCGTTGGTGCTCACATTTTCGTGGATTTATTTCAGATTCTATGGCAATATTCGTTTAGTGGAAGAAGACGTTTCTATCAACTACAAAGACACTCGTGATGATTTGTCGATCTCAAGATGTTGTGTTGGCTCTGTATCTTAAATATTTTCATAAGTGTAGAGTGTACGTGCATGTGTTCATAGAGTAAGTGTATATGTGTATATATGAGTATCTGCTTGTACTGTATTAAAAATAGTAGCAAAAACATGAAAATAATTGCAAAAACCAGAACCACGTGTCCACAGGAGAGAGTGTGCTAGCTAAATTGGGAACTCATGGAAGGAGCCCCTGCTTAGCAGCTTTAATATATAGTAGCAAACACACAAAAATAATAGCAAAAATTATAGCCACGTGTCCACAGGAGAGAGAGTGATAGCTAAATCGGGAACTCATGGGAGGAGCCCCTGCTTAGCAGCTATAATATATAGTTATTATATGACAAAGAATGTCTCATGCCGCCGTGCGGCTCTGTCACATTGACAACCATCCCTTCGACCTCTTTCGCGGGCGCCTCCTTCACCATCTCCGGTCGTTGCGCCTCCTCCTCCTCCTCTGTCATGGCCATCCAACCCTCCTCATTCTCCATCTTCCCTCCTCGTGTGCTCCGGCGAGCGTGAAGGCTGGTACGGGAGTGGTCAGTGGCGTCGGGCGTTCGTGGCGCAGACCTCCGTCGTGATTTTGGCGCGACGCTCCGGCTGCAGCTGCTTGTACCATGTGACCAATTTGCATACCATGGCGAATGACGTGCAGTGGACGGTGGACTACGGGGCTCGATGGTGCGCTTTTTGCGAGAGTACACAACCGTCTTTAAATAGCAAAGACATTTCTATAAAACACTTTTCAAACAAATTAAGACATTCAGAATTTTGTTGTGATTTTCCAAAAATGTTCACAAATTTTAATAAACATATTTGAGTTTAGACAAAGTTAGTAGATTTAAAAGTTCTGCATGAATATGAAATAATATATCCATAAATTCTAAAAATTGTTCTTGATTTTTTAAATGCTCATAAGTAATGTTGGAATTTTTGATAAAAAAGTAAATTTTAATATGTTCATTCATATGAAAAGATCTTCACATTTGTAAGTGAACTCAACTTTAAAGAAAAAAATTATGAATTGGAAAACATTAATGTAGAATTTAAATTATTTTCCTAATTTCAAATAATATTCGTAAATTTGGAAAATAGTCATAAATTAAAAAAAGGAAAATAAAATAAATATTAAAAATAAAGTATGACATGAAAAAAGGTAGAAAAAAGGGAAAAATCAAAAAGAACCTTCCCCAAACTGGAAGGGATAGCCTAGATTGCGAACCCAATAGGGCGGGGGTCGGCGCTTAATAACCACCTCCGTTGGAAGATGAATTATCATAATAATCCTTTAGAAGAAAACAAAATTAATTCCAAAACCAAACAAAAGCACCGCAAAGCACGTGTTTCCCTCCAGAATGAAAGCCTTTGTTGTTTGTGATGCAGCGAAATTAATTAGCCACGTTATATAGTGGTCCAGAGAGAGCCCGCAATAGCGTTTCCTATTTGGTGCCTTCTGCGCCTAATGACTTTCAGGATGAAAATTTTCATTTTTTGCCATTTATTTTTCAAAATTGATGAACTTTCTTCAATTGATTTTTCGATTTTTCGAATTTTTTAGATGGACAAATGTGTTTAGAAAAATAAAATAAAATTGATGAATAGTTTTTAAAAATCAATGATTTTTTATGTCAAATTAATACCAGCATTTCAAATATAAGAACTTTTACAAAATTGATTTTTTTCAAATTTGCAAACTTTTTCCAAAAAATATATGAACTTTCTTTGAATTGTATGAACGTTTTCAAAACTTTGAATTTTTTTTCTCAAATTCATGAACCTTTTCCATTTTTCTTGAACTTGTTCAGATTTACAAACTGTTTTGTACAGTTTTCTATTTTTCTATTTGGTGAACTTTTTTGTTTTGATTAAGCGATTGACAAATAAACTGTCGACTGCTGACTGTCAACCGTGAACGACCGAAGGACAACGAGGAGCGAGCATGAAGGAAGGAAGCGGCAGCGCCCAACATGTATTATTGGGCAGGCCCAAATGAAGCTGCGGCGTGAGCGCCAGTGGAACGAGCGGGCGCTTGAAGCGCCGACTAGGAGCTCCCCCTCGCAACGGCCTGATGGAAGATGAAAGAGGCGGCACATTAGCACGTTCTGAATCGCAGTCGTCGCATTCGCTAGTTCGGGTGTAGATTGCTTTATTTTATCTGTTTTTGTTGTATACACTGGCTTCCAGATTAATTAGTTTTCTTTCATTCTTTCTTTTCCTGTATTTTTACAGTTTTTTTTGTTTTATTGGTTTTTCCATTAAAAACAAATCACTTTTACATAATTAAATTGACCATAATAATGCATACGTTCCCACCAATATTAGCGTTCTAAACATATTTGATATACCATCCATAAAAATTTAATCCTTCTCAGCTGCAGCCACACTTGAAGAGGTATAACTACAAAACTTCTCTATACAACAATTTGAAATAAAAAACAGATAAATTGGTAGAACGTGCCCATGCTTTTGAGCGGGCCACTCCGCTAGTTAAGAAAGAATTCTAAAATTTTGGGATATGAAACATGGTCGACCATTCTACTCACATATGAAGTTCCGTGAAGGAATGACACCCGTGATATACCGTAATGAAGAAATATAATCTGACCTTACTATTCCTTCTAACAATGTTTTTGAAAATAGCTTCGATTTCATCATTTTTGCCCATGACGTCATTGGTGTCATTTCTTTTTGAAAATTCATATGGGAGTAGAATGTCGATCTTGTATGTTAGAAAACAAATTCATATTTTTTTACATCTTCTAGTATGTTGCCCAGTTTACTATTCATAGCGGGTGTGCATGCAACCATGTTCCAGAAATCCCCGTCTGGTATAAAATACCTATTTTGTTTGACAATTATTTTTGGTGGAATTTTGAGGTCAAATTGGACCAAGAGAAATGACAGAGGATGCTATTCTTCTTGATAGACAAAAGTTGGGCATATATGTGGCACTGAAGGCAGGTTTAATTCCTGCAAACATAGAAATGGTCGTGGCAGTAAATCCTAAGTGGCTTAGAATTTATAAGAAATGAACTGGAGCTAATACAAACATTTCTTATGGACACTGACATTAAGGGTTAAAATCAAGTACCCGAAACATGTACATAGGATTTTTCAAATCAAATCCCAAGTGGCAAACTACAGATAAAACTGAGGCTACGGTGAGGGCAAAAGGTATGTTAGGATTTTTCATACAACATATAAATTGCTTGGAAACTCAGGTGCAAGCAAAAATGATGTATTATCTGTAATAAGGTTATAGATTTAGTAAAAATGTGGCTCTTTGAAACATGGTTACAAATGCAGCGTACAAACATAGAGCCACCTTACAAACACGACCACCATACAAACGCTGTTACAAATATTATGGAGGCATCAGTTGCCCCTGTCTTAAGGATTTTCTCAAACATAACTTAGTGACAAACATCCTACACCTTACGAGATCGGTCCAGTATGAGTAGCCGCTCAGCTACCTCCATCATCGTTGGTCTTTGGTCTACATCAAGGCTAAGGCATTCCACGACCATACCTGCTAGACTATCAAGAAGCTCCAAATCTTCTTTTAATGCAATTTCCTTGTCAAAAAACGCAGTCGCTTTCTTATGCTTCTTGTGGGCTTCAAGAAAGCTCTTTACCAAGCTATTCTTCTCATAATGTATGGCTCTCCTTCTACTAATAAGCTCCAGGATAACAATCCCAAAACTATACACATCACTTTTTTCAGTGAGTAGGCCTTCTTGTAGATATATTGGATCCATATAATTCATGTCACCGATGACTGCTCCAGTGTGTTCCTTGTCTCTCTGAATCAACCTAGATATGCCAAAGTCTGAAACCTTTGGTTCAAAGTTATCATTCAAGAGTATATTTGCTGGTTTAACATCACCATGTAGAATTGTAATATTTGCTTTTGAGTGCATATAAGCTAGACCATCCGCAGACTGTGCAGCAATACTTAAACGTGTACTCAAGTTGAGAGCCACCTTTTTATTGAAGTTGTGAAGGATGTCATGGAGGCTACCTTTGGAGATAAACTCGTAGACCAACATGGGGGCATCAACTTCAAGGCAACAACCAATGAGCCTAACAATGTTCTTGTGGATGACTCGAGATTGGATGATGACTTCATTTGCAAATTGTTCACTCTCTAGCACACTACCATTAATAGGCTTCTTTATTGCAACTAATTTATCATCAAGAAGGCCCTTGTAAACTTCACCAAAGCAACCTTTTCCAATTAAGTTGCTACTCCTTACAATTGGCTTGAGCTCACCCTTTTTGAAAAGTTTAATGACATCTGCCTTCTCTAATACAGGGCCACCATTCCTTTTGTAGAATTCTTTCGTCTTCTTTTTCTCTTTGTGGAGAATAAAAAGAAACGATGTAATCACCATGAGAAGAATACCACCTATTGCACCTAGAGGAACAAGAAACAAACTTAGTCAATATCACTAAAGTCGCAATTACAAATATCGTAAAAATGTAAGCATTGTTTGTTCAACTACTCCGAATGTAAAATAAATTGCCACTAGAACTCTCCTATGAAAAACAGAAGCGAAATCAAGATTGGTAAAGTGGTTGAAGCTCCAAGAAAATTGAGTGTGCAAAAGGGAACGGAATCATTTATAGTCGCAAATTATAGTCAGGTCATTTATAGAAATAGTTAAGCAGTAATTCAGTATTCAACCGAATGGTCGGAATCCTTGTACTCTGAGCGCAACGTGGCTAGCTAACAACAAAATAGGCACACTGCAGTGCAGTACTAGTAGCTTACCCACAGTCGCCTTTGCTGCTCGAGGGAATACAAGTGTGCAGCTTCCCCCTTTGCCGTCGTCTCTCATTCCGGGTTTGCATGGACAGTCGTAGCCTCCCACCTTGTTTTCGCAGTCCCCGCCATTTGTGCAGGGATTTTGGGGCGTGCACTCATCAATGTCTGTAGAACCAGCACCAATTAACGAATTGGTAATGAAAACTTCTTGTGTGCATGCACATGTATGTATGTATGTATGTATGTATGTATGTATATGTATGTATGTATGTATGTAGCAACGTACGTACCTTGGCATCCATCAGGCATGTAAGGGTTGCCATCGTAGCCTGGCCAGCACTTGCAGACATAGCGAGCATGGGTAGTATATGTTGCGTTGGCACAAGAGCTGTTGCCGCTGACGCAGGCATAGTCCCGAGGCGGCGGCCGCCCTTCCGCCGGACACGAAGCGTCCCCGGCGGCGAAATCCAACACAAAGGGGGTGCCCCGGGGGAACCTTTGGAGTAGCGTCGTGTTGCGGGAGATGTCAGGCGTAGAGTAGCTGTACCCTGACTTCTCCACAAGCATGCTGTAGGAGCACGGGTAGGTTTTCCACAATTCGTTCTTCTGGGTGAAAAGAAATTTGACAGACCAGCTCAAACTGTCGCCGAGGCGGTCAACGGGGGCCGGGCAGCAGCCCCCCGTGCACGTCCCGTTCCCCGGCTTATCCGGCCATGTACTGTTCAATTCGTTATCTAATGCCCGGCAAGAAAAAAAGAGCTCGGAAGGACTATAGTATGACAGTAGAGCGTCGGCTTTCCAGCCAAGGCCGATGAAAACATTACGTGTCGCCGACACGGCGAACAGCGTGCTGGCCAAATGCAATGCATTTTCCGTGGAGAGGTTGTTCTCCGTGTCATCAGTGGCGCAGCGGTACGAGACCGCGGCATACGCCCGTGCCTCGGCCGTGGCCACTGATATGCTCACCAGCTCGATCTGCTCTTCGCGAGTATAGACCCGGGAGTCGTTGGAGAAGCCCATTGCCATTGTTGTGTTGGCTGCAGCAAGGAAGGCACGAGGGAGACCGGAGGAGGATTGTTTGCACAAGACCTCGAAGCCATCGCGGAAGCAGCCGGGGCCGATGCCGAACGGGAAGGGGATGCTGATGTTGCCGCACATGCCGGGGCAATCCGGACGTGGCATCGCCTGTTTCTGCTCTTCAGCGGTGGCGGCATGGATGACTAGTAGGATTACTCCAAGCAGCAGCAGCAGCTGCTGCTGCTGGGAATGGAATGGCGAGCGGGGCGTGGTGGTCATGGTGCTCTTACATGGGCTGCAACTAGGAACTAGAACTAGGGCTGAATGAATGCCACGGGTCTTTCTTGGGCTGCACCTGCACACCCTCCTTCCCTTCTTATATACACGCACGCACGCGCACATGCTCATCACCAAAAGAATATTGCCTTCCCTAAAAAAAAATTGTCAAGGCAAACGGGCAAAAAGATGCTTTTGTACATTGTGCACTTGCAATTTTTTAATTTTTACTTCTTTTTTGTTGCATTCTAACTTGTGACTTGATTCACGCATATAGATGTAGTAGTGCCAACTGGTTGTGCAACGACCCTTCTTTAGCCAGCAATCTCCGTTCTTACCCCTTATGTTTCCTTCCGAGCTTTGCTACACCTATTTAGATATAAACTACTTAAAGTTACGTAAGAGTTGATCTGGCCTAATTGGATTGGAGGAGAGAACCTTATGTTTCCTTCCGAGAATTGCTACACCTATTTAGATAAACTATTTAAAGTTACCTACAAGCTTCGTCTCCCCAAGGCATGTCTCCAGCCGATATTGGACAAGGTGCTTCGCCGTCTTCAGCCTTGGATCGCGGGTATGATCACCACTGTTGGCCGCCTCGTGCTCATCAAATCGGTCCTCACTTCCATACCAGTCTACCACTCCATCGCCATCGAACTGCCTGCGTGGCTCATCCAAGGGTTTGAGAAGAGGATTCGGGCCTTCTTCTAGAAGGGGACTGATGTGCTGAGCGGCGGGCACTGCTTGGTCGCGTGGGACCAGGTATGTCGACCGGTCGAGTACGGCGGCCTCGGCATTCTCGATCTCAGGCTCTTGGGGTATGCTTTCCGTGCCCGCTGGCTTTGGTTGCAGCGTACCTCTGTGTGCTGCTGGGACGGCTTGCAGCCGGCTGTTGAGCCCGAAGTGCAGGAGATATTTGATGCATCTATCAGCGTCGTTCTTGGGGATGGGCAGAAGGCCCTTTTTTGGTCTGATTGTTGGTTGGAGGGCCGATCCATCAAGCTCATTGCGCCAGACCTATACGCCGCTGTCGATGCTGCCGCCCGTGGCTCTCGTACGGTGGCTGAAGCCTTGACTAATAGGCGTTGGATAAGGGACATAAATGGGGCTCTAAGCATCCGGGTTATCACGCAATTCCTACTGCTCACTGACGCCTTGCTCACCGTGCATCTTTCGTCGGGGATCCCGGATCGACTCGTCTGGAAGTGGACTGCGGAAGGTGTGTACTCGGCGAGCTCTACCTACAGGTTGTTCTTCGCCGGCCTCGTGCACTTCCCAGGCGGGAAAGCCCTCTGGAAGGCCTGGGCACCGGCCAAGTGCAAGCTGCACTTCTGGTTGGCCATGCGGAGGCGGCACTGGACGGCCGACCGGCGTCTACGGCATGGCATGCCGTCCCATGTCATGTGCCCACTGTGCGACCAGGAGGCGGAAACTGCGGACCACCTCGCCTTGGGCTGCGTCTACGCTAGGGAGGTGTGGCATTCGACACTTGCTCACTGCGGGGTAGGCCATTTCGTGCCGACACTTAACGACTCGCTCATCGAATGGTGGCCGGGTAGTCGTGATCTAATTCCTCATGCGCAGCGCAAGGGCTTCGACTCCGTGGCCATCCTCACCGTGTGGATGCTCTGGAAGGAGCGCAACAACCGCGTCTTCCAAGGCTCAGCGGTCATGGCTCGGGAGCTTTGTCGGCGTATCGAAGAGGAAGCCGGGCTGTGGAAGATCTCTGGAGCAAAAGGGTTGTCTCATATTTGGAGATAGTTTTCTCTCCTTTGTAGGGCGTTGTCTTTCTTACTGCGACATTCTAGTTGCCTGCCAGTCACAGTCGCGTCGTCCCTTGTAACCGTGGCCTGCCGCCGGACACTCTGTACTATTTTTCCTTCCTCTAATACATTGACACGGAAGCCTTTTGCGTGTTCGCAAAAAAAAAAGTTACGTAAGAGTTGATCTGGCCTAATTGCTTTGGAGGAGAGAACCTTATGTTTCCTCCCGAGCTTTGCTATACCTATTTAGATAAACTACTTAAAGTTACGTAAGAGTTGATCTGACCTAATTGGATTGGAGGAGAGAAAGGCCCAGGCCCATCCCGTGGAATTCAGGGGGAGATGATTGGTTGAGAAAGAAAAGAACATAGCTTTACGTTGATAAGCTACGTAGCCGTAGCATTTTTCTTTTTTCCCTCGCAATAATTGCTAGCTGGTCGATGGTATATATACTAGTTAGCTTTTTTCGATAAAGGGTGTCTTTATTGACTCATAATGAAGCATCAAGCGGATACAATCACAATGAGTGAACGCCCAGTCTCTGCATAGCTAACATGCACACAGCCAGCATCAACAACAAAAATCACACTCGCAAAAAGCAAAGTCATGAAAGACCGAAGCTATGCGTTGGTGGACATTAAAAAAACAAGAAAAAACCCGAAGCGATCAAACAACGGTAGACGATATACAACAACGACCATGACACCGGTCAACTATCACTTGACAACATAATGACTGAAATCTTCAAAAGCAATGCCTCCAAGATGGGAACGACACACAAGCACCGTCATCGCCAGATCCAACCTCCGAAGGCCCGATCGTGGGTTTTCACCCTGAAATTCATGTGCGAGCAAACTCCAAGCAATGCCACCAACAGGGTAACAACGTAAAAACGCCGCCATTGCCAGGTATAACCATGTCGGGCCAGACCTAGGGTTTTTACCCCGGAGCTCGAGACCGGGTACTCGAGAAGCACCACCAACTGAAAGTCAAGCAATGTTGTCTCCTCCACTTGCATCGATCCCAAGAACAGCAACAGCAGCCCAACGTCGCACGATGAAATCTTTGATGAGGGTAGAATTTCACTCGCACCGCCAAAATCTCATGTTTGGGACGCTTAGGCAGTACAATATCATATCCTCGGAAGTGGCAGCCAACTGGTGTTCTGTATTAGACAACACCACTATGCGTGGCCACTAGCTCCATCATCATCATCATCGCCTATGGCAGCAGATCATAACGGGTGATATATACTAGCTAGCTAATTTATTGTTTGTGGAGTTAATATAAAACCACAACAATTGTGGTCTGAATTTCAACGGTTTGTAGTTTTCACAAAGAACAATCGGTATTGTGTAATATTTTATCAAATATTCCCTCCGCCAGATCTGGGGCATGCCTAGCCCGATCTGGCGCCCGAATGCTCTTCCTGGTCACCTCTCCCATATCTAGGTGCCTCACCACCGGATCTGGTTTATGCGCTTCGTGGTTGCCTTATCCTCCTCAAGTTGATGGGAGTTGGTCATTTGGGTAGTCTTGGTCGTTTGTAACACTCCCTACGGTCGTTGTTGTCTACCTCCTCATCGACAGGGTAGATTCCCTCCCCCTCGATCTTTTTCGTCTCTAGTTAGTTGTGGCATGTGCGGTGTATGGCTTGGAAGTGCGGTGGTGCTTTTGTGCGGCATCCTTTGCTTCTATTCTCCTAGCATCAGTGATTTACCTTTCATGTGTGTTGGTGCACGTTATTGTGCACTATGAGTTGGTGCTTGACATTGTCCTGGCAGAGCCCACACCCTTGTCGCAGTTGATCATGTTCTACCTGGTCCTATAGGCCCTGCTGCAGATTGACGATGCCCATGCAGTTGGTATTTACCTTTCATGTGTCGAGTTTGGGTTATTGGATTGTTTTTCTAGGCGGTGGGTTGTAGGAACTTGTCTATCTTTTTTAGGTCGTGTTAGGTGGTCTGGGGGTCTCACCATCTTTGGCTTTGTAAGGGTCGTGGTGTTGAGTCATGTCGTCTTTGGCGTTGTAAGGGTCGTAGTGGTTGAGTGGGGCCATCTTAGGCATTGTAATGACCGTACCATCTTGGGCGTTGTACTCTTTGGTCTTAACTAGAAAAATGGCCTGTGCGTTGCAACGAGATAAAAAATCATTGCAATCCTCTGGCATTTCTAATCCAATCACTATGGTTTAAAAAATATGGTCAAATATCCCTAACATGAAGAAGAATTGTTCTTTGAAGCCGATCATCTTTGCATAAGGTTTTCTCAGACAAAATTAGGGATTTTATTGACCATCCTATTTTAATTAGAGCACTATGCAGGCCCATATATGTGAATGCAAAATGTGCATGTAATCCCTTGTGCGCTATGCTGCTAACCAATGCCAACGTCTCCTTTGATTATGTGCAATGTTCTCCTTCCTTATTCACGTTGAGGATTAGAGGTTGTCCTTCTGAAAGCACAACTTCTCCCTAGATGGTTTTGGTAATTAATAACAACATACATTTCCTTGGACTAATGTTTCCACTAAGCATATTTCAGGAAAAAGTTCAATGTTTGATTGGCAAAGGATTGTGAGGAGACCCCAAGATGCAAAGAATAGGATTGGCAAAGCTACAAACATGAAGACTCGACATTTTGCTTTGTGAGAAATCACTTTGAGTCCATAGGAAAGCCAATACTATCAAAAGGGGGTGAGGTAATAATGGTGAATGAAATGCTCAAAATGATCAAGTGTTAGTCACCAAATACACTCACAAGCTCTCCCACAAATATTATGTCATAGAGCCTACCACTCAAAATCGGTGCCACCAACAATTCTACATCGGCTACACCGAGTCAAAAGCCCAGACAGAAACCCTAGCCAAGTCCCACATCTCGGTACTACCAAGTTCCATATTAGTGCAACCGAGTTTCAGTGACCAACTTTCTGTTACCACATTCACAAGAATCGGAACCTCCGAGAATTGTGAATCGGTCTCACCGAGTTGTGTAACTGCCCTCGGCCACTCATATCGGTACCACCGAGAATTCCATATCGGTCTCACCGAAAAGCCTAAAGTTGCCACATTTTGCACTAGTAGGTGCCACCAAGTTTCACTTCGGTTTCACCGAGTTGGGCAATAATGTTGTAACGGTTGGAATTTTGGAGATGCCTATATATACCCCTCCACCACATCCCACTCGCAAGAAAAGCACTCAGAACAGACCCACACTTCCCATATCCAAATTTTTGAGAGAGAACCACATATCCTTGTGTTGAGGTCAAGATCATCCACTCCAACCATTTGGATCTTGATTTCTAGCCTCCCCAAGTTGCTTTCCACCCAATCAATCTCTTCTACCCAAGCCAAATCTGTGAGAGAGTGATTGAGTATTGAGGAGACTATCATTTAAAACACAAGAGCAAGGAGTTCATCGTTACTATCGAGCCTATTACCTTTTGGAGGGTGGTGCCTCCTAGATTGGTTAGGTGTCGCTTGGGAGCCTCCTACTTCGTGTTGTAGAGTTGAACCAAGAAGTTTGTACGGGCAAGGAGATCGCCTACTTCGTGAAGATTTACCCATAGTGAGGCTAGTCCTTCATGGACGGAAGCCGTTATGGAATAGTCGAGGTTGCTACTTCGTGGACCCTTATGGGTGGAGCCCTCCGTGGACTCTCGCGACCGCTACCCTCCGTGGGTTGAAGACTCCATAAACGTGGACGTACGATAGCACCACCTATCGGAACCACGGGCAAAATCTTCGTGTCTCCAAATTGCGTTTGATCTTCCTACCCTTATCCTCTTACATTTGTTTGTCTTTACTTTCCGCTGCAATACTCATAGACATGCAAGTGTAGGGTGAACTTGATATGCTAGAATCGCTAAAATCTACCAACCAATTAACTTGGGAAAATGTTAGGTTTTTATTTAGTCAAGTAGTCTAATCAACTCCCTCTAGACCTACTTTTGATCCCTACAAGTGGTATCAGAGCTTTGGTCTCCATTGCATTGGTCTAACAACCAATGAGAGTATGGCGTCTAGTGAGGGAAACTATCACCGTAGAGGTCCATATTTCGATGGTACAAATTTTGCTAGTTGGAAGCATAAGATGAAAATGCATATTCTTGGTCATAACCCCACCGTATGGGCTGTTGTTCGTGTTGGCTTGCAAGGTGAATTCTTTGGTGATGGAAAGGAACCGGATCATGAAGCGACCACGGAAGAATTGAAGATGTTGCAAAACAATGCTCAAGCATCTGACATTCTATTCAACTGCCTATGCCCCGAAGAATTCAACAAAATCAGCCGTCTGGAGAATGCAAAGGAAATTCGGGATACTTTGGTTGATATGCACGAAGGTACCGAATCCATCAGGAAATCTAAGTTGGATGTGCTACAAAGTCAACTTGACAAGTTCAAGATGAAGGATGGTGAAGGAGTTGCGGAAATGTACTCTAGGCTTGCTCTCATCACAAATGAGATTCCGGCTTAGGAAGCGAAGAAATGACCGACAAATTCATCATCAAGAAGATCCGTAGAGCCTTGGATGGAAAGTACGACACCGTGTGCACATTGATCCAAATGATGCCAAACTACAAAGATCTCAAGCCTACATAAGTAATTGGAAGGATTGTTGCTCATGAGATGTCACTCAAAGACAAGGAAGAACTTCACACCACGTCAAGCGGTGCTTACAAAGCTTTAAGTGACACTCCCGCTACATCAAGTGACAACCTTGTAACCAATGAATAGATAAGACTCATGGTCAAGAAATTCAACAAGTTCTACAAGAATAGAGGCAAAGAGAGAAACTCCAACTCAAGATATGAAGAGAAGCGTTCATCTAGTCGTGACCGGAATTGTTACAATTGTGAAAGGCCCGGACACTACTCCAATGAGTGCATGGCCCCCCACAAGAGAAGAGAAGAGTCACCTAGAAGAAAGAGCTCAAGAGATGAGTCACCTCGAAGAGAGAGAAGGAGTAGATATGATCGTTATGAACGAAGACCCTCAAGGAGAAGTAGGGACTCGGAGAAGAAGGACAAGTACACCAAGAGCTACACAAGAAGAGGACATCAAGCTCATGTTGGTGAATGGGTTTCTGGCTCCGAATCCGACAACCAATCCGAGAGAAGCTATCACTCTGACTCCGACTATAGTCAAGATGAAGGTGTTGCCGGACTTGCACTCGTTTCCTCCAACTCCTACGACATATTTGATTCACCAAATGATGGGAGTGGAAGTTGCTTCATGGCTAAAGGCCCCAAGGTATCACACCCCGAATACATTGACTTCAATAGTGATGAGGATGACTTACTTGGAGATGATGACTTGCTATTTGATAAAACTAGTGATATTAGTCAAAATGAGGTAGATAATGATCATTCTAGTCAAGATAAGTCATGTGATGATGATAAGAAGGAAATAGAACGACTAACTAAAGAATTGAACACCCTTAAGTTAGCTCATGAATCTACTTTAGAAGATCATAGAGAGCTTGTTAGAACTCATGAGAAGCTACGCTTCGAGAAGCTCAATTTGGAGCAAGAACATGAGTTTCTTAAAGCAATCAATGACGATCTCCAAAAGAAGACTTCTTCTTATCTAGCCAAACAACTACTCTTGTCTACATTTATTCCACAAGCTAAGACTAAGCAATCTAGTAACAAATGCAAGAAAGGTTTTTCAAGTAGTAGCAATAAAAATGATAAACCTAATGATATTGCTTCTAGTAGTTCTATTGATTCCACTAACGATTCTCTTAGCCAAGTTACACTTGAGCAAGAAAATGATCTATTGAAAGGGATTATAGAAAAAGGTGTCTACAAAAGTCTTGCCGGATGTAAGCAATTTGAGGAAATTGTACGCAAGCATGGAGGATACCGGAAGAACCATGGCATTGGCTACTTCCACGATAATGGAGTTTAATGGGAAGAAGGTCAATACCCCAAGCCTAAGTTTGTTCCTCAAAGGGAGAAGTATGAACATACTCTCCCCAAGGGAACAAAAGCTCAAGATGACCTTCCACCACAAGATCACAAGCTCAAGGGCAAAGACAAGCTTCAAGAGGAGATTGACTCATATGAAGATGAATCCCAAGCTTTGGTCAAGTGGGTTCCCAAGGCTACCACAAGCTCAACTTCAACTCCAAGGATTCCCATCAAGTTGATGTGGATCCCAAAGAAGAAGAACTAGAGAAGTTTTTGAGGGGTGACTCCGCCAAATGAAATTCACTCACATTCATTATTGGCAAGGACTATTTGCAATCAACTTCAACCTTATGCAATAGTTCAAGGAGTCACACATTCCCTCAAAGGTAAGCAAGAGACAAGGTAATGAAAGAATCCATGGACATCATCATGTATACATTGCACTCCATGTCCATCGATATCCTTGTATGTGTCTCTTGTTTGGGACTAACCCATGTAGGTGAGAAGAGTAAGAAATAATGAGGATTGCTCCCAACTCAAGATGATCTTCATCAACTATGAGCATCCACCACTACATCACTCACATGAAGTCTTCTACGACAAAACCCAAGGTTAGTTTATCCCTCTTAGGCGGGATTAGCAAAATTGCCCATGCGTTGCAACGGGAAATATGCTATCATGTCATTCAAAACTGAAATTGAAGAAAAACAGAAAATGATTGTGTGTATTTTAGCGGCATTACAATGCTAGCACCGTTACCTAAGATTGTTCTAAGGATCTGCCTCGGCTCTGTCGTGAAGCCCAACCGTCCTTAGTCAGTGTGATAGCCCACACCACGGTAAGGTGTGGCAACCTAGGTTCGTGTGTGGCCTACAAGTATTGTTGAACACCTAACGTCACCATGGGCCTCCTGCTCCTCTATCGGCACAGCTGCATGAGCGTCGTCGTCCGGTCTAGGATGTCCTTCTCCACGTTGAGGCCGGTGGACACTAAACGGCGCCAGCCTCCAGTAGATAATAAGTGTATTTACAAAAAAAATCAACATATCATGACACATGGTACTAATTATATTACAAGAAATTCAGTGACGAACTGTTGCCACATGTACGCACATGTATATTGACCTTTTTGCAGAATTTCAAGTATCCTGCATGCATGTCCTTACTGATCAACTCTTTTTTTTCTTTGATTCTACACAGCTCTATAAAAATTAATTTGATTTCCTATACACTACATATCACTATAAGGTTCAGGTCACTTTGCTACCAAATTACTTTTACTTTTCACAATAATTGTAGCTTCCAACCTACATTAAAAATATATTATTAATAAGTAAATTTGATGGGTAAATAATGCTAAGTGAAAATACCAATAAATTAAGTGCAGTTTCCTGCATGGACTTGTAGCAGGTTCTTACATAATTAAAATTGCACTCCATATACCTAGATAAAGAGAATTTAGATCTAACTTGCAGCCAACATTAAGAGAAATACATCCCCAAACTCACATGGGTAAGCAAATTAAATTTAGATCCGGTAAAACCAAGTTAAAAGAATAAATTAACCAAGCACATGCATTATCTTGTCCTTACCTTGTAGATGACTGCAAGAAACTATTTCTCTTGTTTCATTGTGAGAGCAGATCGCTTATTTGTTGCTGCTATCTCTGGATGCAGAACAATCACAAGCATCAGAATGAAAATATTCGCTGCAACGTCGTTGGTTTGTATAAATACGTCGGGCTTGATATTGCTGGAGAAGAAATTCGGCTGATATTGCTTTCCAAATAATGTTTCATCATGCTCTGGTCCGTTCTTTCCAACCGAACCTCGCTGGTTTGTATAAATACGTCGGGCTTGATACTGGTGGAGAAGACCATTGACGACCCAGACGCTGGGCCGCATCCCCGCACAGAAGTAGCCGCGACCGCGGCCGCTCATCGACCCGACCTGCCATGATCCCTCGACTCGGTGTAAATAGCAGTTGCTTTGACAGGGCTTTGCACTCTACGGCGGCGTCAATCATTAGTTGCGTGCAAATATGTCCAGATAAAAGGATACTCTCTATTCTTTTAAAATCAGAATCCAAAGCAGCGTAACGACACAGAAACGACCATGGCAATGCAACATCCTTCCAGTTAACACCAAACAACAAAATCAACAACACGACATGCAGGGTTAGGAGGTTCCTGAGGCGTCGGATGGCAAAATTGATGAGCTACTCAATCATGGCATTGGCGTTGTGCAGCTACAACTCGCGTAGCTATCAAGGGATCAATGTCCAAGCTCCCCCACTCTGAATGGCACCCCGCTCTCACCCGTGAAAAACAATCGGAGCCCAGTCCAACCACTACAAGCTTGTCGATGAATCCCAGCGAGTGCATGCGCCTGCGTTCGATCTGCGTGAGACGACGGCGGAGGCACGATGTCAAAGCTGAACCGTCCAAAGCGTGTCCCAAGCTCCGCGTCATCGTCGTCGTGTGTTGCGAGCTTGAGGCGAGGCGGCTGCAGCAGGGTCACGGCGTCCTCGTCGTCCCTCGATCCGTTGCGAGCTCGGGGCGAGGCAGCTGCCGCGGGGCCATGAAGTCCTCGTCGCCCCTTGATTTGTTGCAATCCCGGGGTGAGACGGCCGCCGCAGCCGGCATCCTCGTCGTCCCAACGACGGATTCTGCTGATTGGTTCGGGTGCGACGCTTATTATAGGAGTTGTAGTTCTTGTCCTGGTTTCTAGATCGATCTTCTGGTCGTTACACGGTAAGAAAGAAAACTACCCATGATATAAACGAAGGAAGGAAACATGTAGAAAAAAATCTAGAAACACTCGACAGGACGAAAACGTACTACGGATTGGTTCTAAGAAAGGCTAGGGACTTTTCTGCAAAACATACGTGGTGGACCAGACCAACAAGGTGTCCTAAACCAATAAAAACACATAGACGGGACAAAACCAAGAATATCACCTTGCTTTATTAGTAGGTATAGATGTCACATCAAGGAGGAGCTTTACTCTAAGACTTGAGTTAAAGCATCTCTTAAAGATGTGAACACATTAAATGCTTTATGTAAAAGTGGTAACCCCACTTGTGCTTAAACGATGTGTATGACCTATGATCAAGTATTCTTACTTGGCTCCTAAGTCAATATACTCATATATAGATGACTCCGTCATCGCCCAAGTGCTTGGTAGATACTAGAGTGGTTTTGCATGTTTGCCATATTTCACTTGATATCTTATTGCGTGAACATATTGTTCAGCATGTCTTTACTTATTCGAGGATATCCAATTGTTGTTATTTGGGTTTCATTTTTATTTGGCCAATTGGATATACAAGAATGCCTAGGACCCCTCTCTAGCTATCTATGCTTTCTCGTCTCAAATTTTATTCATGCTACATCACAAAACTTGAACAAGCACTTCTCAAACCCTCTGTGTGAGGAGCACTCGGAGTTCCGTTTCGTCAAGAGCTGACCACCAAAACCTCCCAAGTGCAACTCGGTGGAACCAACACAAAAATCTCGGTCTCACCGATGCCTACGGTTGATCTGATTTTCCCATCTCGGTAACACTGATTCCATATTCTTGGCTTCATCGAGTTTCCCTGTCAACTGACAGTTGAGGGGCTCGGTGGCACCGATAATTTTGAACCGGTGTCACCGACAGCAAAGGGTATATATTCTGGCGGACCCGACTTTTGAAATCAAACCTTCAAACGTCTGACTCCTCCAAACCCTAGCTGTCGCTCGTGGACCCCTGGTCGTCGCCCTTGACTCCCCGTGCGCCCTCGCTGTTGGGTTCTTCGCCGTCGACGGAATCTTCACCACCGTCGTCGCCGTAGCGGACTCCTCTCCGAATTAGGTTGAGATTCTGATCCCCTCTTGCGCTCTACTGTCAAATTCTTGCGCATTAGGGCTGTTCCATCTATATGCCACCGTTTAAGATTGAACCATCCTCGAAAAACCTCCATTAGAATAGGATAACGAAAAAATTTAGGGTTGAGTTTCCGCCAAGTGTGTCTCGGTGACACCGAGTTGGAAATATCGGTCTTACCGATATGTTGTTTAGGGCAACCGAGAACACTCTCGGTGAAACCGAGTGCCTCTTTTTGGTCCCACCGAAAAGGGCTGCCAAGTTTCTGTAATATGAGAGTGTCAGTCTCGGTGGCTCCAAATTTTCTAACTCAATGGTACCGAAACCCACTTAGCAGAAATTCAAAACTAAGAATTTGAGTTCAAATTTGGAAAATCTTCTGCATTTTGTGATGCTCAACCTCTCTACTCTTCTATGCTCTATTCTCAGGGTCAGCATGTCAGGATCAGATGACAGACAGAACAACTTCAAAGAGAGTAATGTGGACATGAGCTCAGGCTCTAGCCCTAAAGCTAGTTCATCCTCTTATGATGACAACCCCAGCTCACCTGATTTGCCCAAGGCTGCCACCAGGGTAAGGAAGAAACTAATATCTAATGAAGAAGATTCTGATTTTGTGCCAGAGGAAGAGATAGCCAAGAGGCAGAAAGAGAAGACTGCCAAGAGCACAGCTACAGATGCTACAACTTCCAAGAAACCTGTCAAGAAGGTCTATGCCAGTGCTGATGCTATGAGGGCACCTGAGAGTGCCAATGCTAACACTTCAGTTTCTGTTGAGCCATCAAAGAGCTCTATGCCTAAGAAGGCATGTGACAAGAAGAGAGCGGGAAAGAGGATTGTCAAGGTCATTGGCAGACCCACCTCCATGTATGAGGATCCAGCAGATGTTGTAGAGGAGGAAGAGGAGGAAGAGCAAGCTGCCCAAGCTCCTCCTTCCAAGAAGAAAAAGCTTCTTGCAGATGCTATGCCAAAGCAGGCTCCATCAAAGAGCAAGAAATCTGCCCTCAAGAAACCAGTTGCTCCAAAGTCCAAGAAGACAACTAGGGATATCCCTCTTGCTGCCAAGAACAAAACTCCAACTTCCAGAGATGCTGAGGAAGATTTGCCAGTTTTGAGAAAACTAAGGCCACATATGCCAGAGCATGATGATGCTCATCTTGTAGCTAAGGATATGAAGAAGAGGAAAGATTCGGGTCTGAGGTTGTGGAGAGCAAATGACCCCTATGCCTCCAGGAGAAGGACTGATGTGGATGCCAGATTTCACAACAAGGAACATCAGGATTTTTATGAGACTGTCCTATTGCACAAGTGTTCAGCAGTCAGTGACATGAGATATGTTGACTGGGCCTTCATCAAGGAAAATGAAGATTGTTTTCCAAGTGTGCAAGACAACTTCCAGTGCATTGATATTGCAAATTTTGCTGGAAGAGAGTTCACTGCCTGGAACGATGAGATGATCATGCAATTCTACTCTACTGCTCACTTCTATTCAGATGGCAGGATTGTTTGGATGACTAAAGGTACGAGGTACCAATCCACTGTTGATGAGTGGGCTACCATCTTAGGAGCCCCACAGGTACAAGAAGGTGAGTTGGATGTATATGCTGAAGCCAAAATGAATCACAATTCCATGGCAAATATGTACAAGGAAATCCCTGCTGATTATGTGCATTCACATAAGTTTGGTTCCATTTACTATCTTCAAGCAGGATTGCCTACTACCAACACCATCTTGAGGCACACCTTGATGCTCAAGCCAGGAGATGACAAGATGATACGAGGCTACTCCATCAACATGTTGTACCACATTGACAACCACACCAGGATTAGGGTGATGGATTTGATAGTTGAGACAGTGAAGAGGACAGCTGCAGACCAGAAGAGATCTAGTGGATATGCACCGTACATTCAGATGCTCAGGTTAACATTTGAGAAATCAGAGGCTTTCCTACACCCCCTTATCAAGCCATCCATTTTTGCATCGCGATTCGTGCAAGCACTTTTTGTCTTTTTTGTTTCTTCCAAATAAAAGAACATATGAACTTCAAACTTCGGAGGACAACAAAACATTCTAACTAGAATGTGAGATAAAACTTTCGGATTTTTTCGTGCATTATAAATACTAAAAATGTCATTTTTTAATCAAAAAAATATGATTTCGTATATTTATGTTGGACCGAAAAATCTGAAAGTTTTATCCCACATTGTACTTAGAATGTTTTGATGTTTTGCAAAGTTTGAAGTTCAGATGTTGTTTTATTTGGAAGAAACAAAAAAGAGAAAATCTAATGTTGTAACTTAGTTGTGTAGTACGGATCTCAAAGCAATATTGAAAGGTAGGGATAAGGGGTGTCCGAAAGCACGTGCTTTCAAAATCCACGTTCCAAATGCTCATCAACTCTAAGTTAGAGAAGAATGTATATGCACTCAATCGCCCACATTTGCCACTCCAGCCAGAGTTAGAGGATAATGTTGTGGTAATGGATCCCAGTCATCCCACTTCATCTACTGCACAGGCTGAGGCAGCTAGCGCCACTAGTGCTCAGCGTCCTAGATCCAGGAGTGAGCAAATGGATCTTCTACTTAGTACAGTTCAGGGCATGCAGAAGGACATCAAGAACATATTGCTGAATCAGCAGAGTCTTGTGAGGATCATGGAGGATAAGTTTTCCACCCTGAACCACAAAGTGGATGGGCTGACTAAGACTGTGGATGAACTTAAGAAGGAAGTGGATGAAGCTCCCATTTCCCACTCTTCGGATTCTGATGATGATGACAGTCCACCTCTCAGGACCAGCACTCAGTTCAAGACTCAAGCCAGAACTCATACAGTGTTTGCTCCAGAGTTGAGGTCATCTTCTTCAGCCCCAGCCACAGCTCCAGTGTCTACTCCACCACCTCAGAGGACTTCAGCTGAAGCCTTCGCAGATGCTCTTCTCTCGACTCCATCGACAGCCACCGGAGACCATGCCCAGAACAACGAGTAGCTCTATGGCTTTGAACTTTTTGGTAACTTGTTGCCAAAGAGGGGGAGGTCATAGATCATAGGGCTTCGAGAGAGAGAGAGAGTGTTGCTTTTTGATCCCTCTCTGTTTTTCAAAAACATTTGGTTTATCGTTTGGTAACCTTTGTCGGTATTTGATCATATACTATTGTGTGATGCTATTATCGCCTATCTTTGAGATATCTATGTGATGATCATTTACTTATGTTTGGTGTGATGTGCTTATGTAATTCACTCATATAATTTTTGCGCACCACCAAGTTGTATGTGACATGGAAGAGTGACCCATGATCCTAATCGATTGTGCATTTACATTCAAACGCAAATTTAAAATAATGCACAAATTTAGGGGGAGCTCTTGTTTATAACGTACTTCTCAAAGCGACGATGCTATTCATTGATTATATCTCTCATCGAAGCTTTGATCTATATGTTGTCATCAATTACCAAAAAGGGGAAGATTGGAAGCACAACTTCTCCCTAGGTGGTTTTGGTAATTAATAACAACATATATTTCATTGGACTAATGTTTCCACTAAGTATATTTTAGGAAAAAGTTCAATGTTTGATTGGCAAAGGATTGTGAGGAGACCCCAAGATGCAAGGAATAGGATTGGCAAAGCTACAAGCATGAACACTCTACATTTTGCTTTGTGAGAAATCACTTTAAGTCCATAGGAAAGCCAATACTATCAAAAGGGGGTGAGGTAATAATGGTGAATAAAATGCTCAAAATGATCAAGTGTCAGTCACCAAATACACTCACAAGCTCTCCCACAAATATTCTGTCATAGAGCCTACCACTCAAAATCGGTGCCACCAACAATTCCACATCGGCTACACCGAGTCAAAAGCCCAGACAGAAACCCTAGCCAAGTCCCACATCTCGGTACTACCAAGTTTCATATCGGTGCAACCGAGTTTCGGTGACCAACTTTTTGTTATCACATTCACAAGAATCAGAACCTCCGAGAATTGTGAATTGGTCTCACCGAGTTGTGTAACTGCCCTCAGCCACTCATATCGGTACCACCGAGAATTCCATATCGGTCTCACCGAAAAGCCTAAAGTTGCCACATTTTGCACTAGTCGGTGCCACCGAGTTGGGCAATAATGTTGTAACGGTTGGATTTTTGGAGATGCCTATATACACCCCTCCACCACATCCCACTCGCAAGAAAAGCACTCAGAACAGACCCACACTTCCCATATCCAAATTTCTGAGAGAGAACCACCTATCCTTGTGTTGAGGTCAAGATCATCCACTCCAACCATTTGGATCTTGATTTCTAGCCTCCCCAAGTTGCTTTCCACCCAATAAATCTCTTCTACCCAAGCCAAATCTGTGAGAGAGTGATTGAGTGTTGAGGAGACTATCATTTGAAACACAAGAGCAAGGAGTTCATCGTTATTATCGAGCCTATTACCTTTTGGAGGGTGGTGCCTCCTAGATTGGTTAGGTGTCGCTTGGGAGCCTCCTACTTCGTGTTGTAGAGTTGAACCAAGAAGTTTGTACGGGCAAGGAGATCGCCTACTTCGTGAAGATCTACCCATAGTGAGGCTAGTCCTTCGTGGACGGAAGCCGTTATGGAATAGTCGAGGTTGCTACTTCGTGGACCCTTATGGGTGGAGCCCTCCGTGGACTCTCGCGACCGCTACCCTCCGTGGGTTGAAGACTCCATAAACGTGGACGTGCGATAGCACCACCTATCAGAACCACGGGAAAAATCTTCGTGTCTCCAAATTGCGTTTCATCTTCCTACCCTTATCCTCTTACATATGTTTGTCTTTACTTTCCGCTGCAATACTCGTAGACATGCATGTTTAGGGTGAACTTGATATGCTAGAATCGCTAAAATCTGCCAACCAATTAACTTGGAAAAAGGTTAGGTTTTTATTTGATCAAGTAGTCTAATCACCCCCCCCCCCTCTAGACCTACTTTCAATCCCTACACCTTCCTTATATTCCTAGGCGTGTACTGCTCCTTCCGTATATTCCTTCACTTCCTTATTTCTTCGCACATGGATGAAATTCTCTTACTTTTTTCCTTACTTTCTCTGCACAACGACTCAATTTCTTTTGACTTCCTTACTTTCCCTGCCACAATGGACTCAATTCATTTCCTTCCTTATTATTTCTTTGCCCGCTAGCCTAAATCTTTTCCTACATACCTCAAACGAATCCCGTTAATTATGCCACACGAATCCTTCGATTTCTTTACTGTGCTTATTGATTCTTGAGGTGCTTATTGATTTTAAATTGCATACGTATATAAAGGGGCGGATGGTAAGCAAGCGGTGTGGGATAATTTTATAAATTGATGGTTAACTCAGTTGGTTGTGCACATTATGATTGTGTCGCACCTGGTGATCTGGTTGTGCACTGGCCAGGGCATGGAGGTGATGTGGCGGTTTGGCCCTAACGATCTTCGTACGCCATGGCGTCTACTATCGGACGTTAACCGCTTTGATCTGGCCGCTGACGAGTTCCGGTCTTTACCGTCATAGATCTATACGGATATCGCCCCTAAATATCTAGATCAGAAAGGCTCCGGTCGCACGCGCTCATATTATCAGCCAGCACGGCTTCAAGATGGCACGGTGCGAAGCTTCGCTTTCTTATCGGAGTCATGGGACATGCCTAAGTCAAGATTTCCATAGCACTTATAGAGGTGGAGAAAGTCATTGTGGCTGTGATCGGAGGTCTTGAAGCGTTGACAGAAAGGTGTACTCGATGCGATGAAGACTGTGTGCTAGGTGTTCTGGTGACTTGCAACAGCGGCCTTGGCAAGTGGGGGCGGCAGAATTGGTGGTCGGCAATTTTGGTGGTGCTCCTCGAGTACCATGTCTTGATTCCCAGGGTGAAAATCCAAGGTCTGGCCTTTATTGGTTGTACATGGTAATGGACTTGTTGAAGGCATTGTTTTTGGGTAAAACTCGGACTCTCTCGAGGGTGAAAACTCAAGATCTTCGATCGGGCAACGACAACGCTTGTCCATTGTTTCCTTCTTGGAGGCGTTGTTTTTGGAGAGCCTTTTTATATACTGGGTGTTGTCTTCGGTGGTGGTTAGAGTGTTGTTATTGCTAGTGACTAATCACCGTGGCAGGCTTTTTTCTTCTGTTCTTTTTCTTTTTCTTTTTTGGTTGTGTGCATCCTTGATGTTTTTGGATATCTTGTTCGTAGAAAGGCCGGATGTAATTGATATCTTCATGATATTAATATATTTCTTTTCTCGAAAAAAAATAGGATAAAATATGAGAGGAATGCATTCAGCGTCAACACTGCTTATCTTTCGAGTCAATGCACCACCAGCTGCTTGGATTGATGATGAGGCGACAGGGCGTGAGTCGATTAGTACTCCATCCAATCTAATGCATATCGATCACAGACGTTGACGGTACTACAATATGCAAGTTGACGTTACAGCTTGCATATTCCAAGTTCACAAGTTGAGTACAATATGCAAGCTGTAACTTGTGAACTAACTTGTGAACTTGGAATTCATAAACTAGCCTAGTAGTTAGAGTAGTCATAAATACGTATAGGGCCGGTGAGTGTTGACTTCGAGGTCAAGTCTTCCGGGCTCGATCTTTCCCAAAAAAAAACACTTTCACGCTCGACGTTGCCCTATGCAGTTAGCATTTTTTTAGACAATTTTGTAAAGCTTTAGTAAACCGTTACAATGTTTACATAAGACTTACGGAGTAATATAGATAGTAACATAGATGCCACCTAAGCAAAAAATATGATGTGACAGCTAATTAATAAGAAGAGAGAGAAATTGAGTAACATACTATGTTACTACTACTATGAGTAACATAACACATACCAAGACAAGATTTTTCGAGAAAGGGAATATATTAATACCGCGAAGATATCAATTACACCCGGCCTCTGTACCAACAAGATGTCCAAAGACATCAAGGATACACACAGCCAAAAAAGAAAACTAAAAAAAAGAAAAGACCCCGCCACGGTGATTAATCACTAGCAACAACAACACTATAACCATCACCAAAGACAACACTCGATATACAAAAAAGGTTCTCCAAAAGCAACGCCTCCAACAAGGAAACAATGCACAAACATTGTCGTTGCCCGATCGAAGATCTTGAGTTTTCACCCTGGAGAAAGTCCGAATTCATCCAAAAACAATGCCTTCAACAAGACCATTGCTAGGTACAACCAATGAAGATCAGACCTTGGGTTTTCACCCTGGAAATCATGACTCGGTACTTGAGGAGCACTACCCAAATTGCAGACTTCCAATGTTGCCGCCCCCGCTTTCCGAGGCCGTTGTTGCAAGACCAAACACCTAGCACACAATCTTCATCGCATGTAGTACACCTTTCCGCCAACGCTTTAAGACCTCCAATCGCAGCCGTCATGACTTTCTCCACCTCTAACAATGCGTTGGGAATCTTGACTTAGACATGTCGCATTACTCCGATAACAAAGTGAAGCTTCACGTCGTGCCCTTATGAAGCCGTGCTGGCTGATAATATGAGCACGCGCGACCGGAACCTTTCCAATCTAGAAATCCAAGGGCAACATATGCCAATCCATATAGATCTCCGACGGAAAAGACCGGAACACGTCAGCGGCCAGATCGAAGAGGTCAACGTCCGGCAGAAAGACGCCATGGCGAACGATGATTGCTATGGCCAAACCACCACAACACCTCCACGCCTCCATGCCCTGGCCAGTGCGCCTGGCACATCAGCCACGCCTCACCGGCGCAACCAGGACACCAGGTGCATCACCACTCCCGTCCCGCAGGGCCGTGGACCCCATGGGCCTCGAGCACACCGAACAGCAGCAGGAAGCAGCCTAGGGATGAGCAGCCGAGGCCGTGCAGTGCAGCAGTCGAAGAGGAGCACCATCCTGATGCAGCAGATCGGATCTGGGGGAGGGTGGGGTGTGGGAAGGGGGGGTGGGGGCGCCGCGGTGCAGGATGAAGTCGCCCCACCGCCGCCATCCCTGGGTGGCGCGGCTTTGCCGGCGGCCCTCCGGCGACGGTGATGCAGACGGGGGCGACGGGGAGCGGCCTAGGTGCGGCGGCAGGTGTTTCCCTTCACTTCGACGACATCTTTCATGATGATCGTCGCAATGTCCCTCTGGATGCGAAAGAAGTCATCTTTAAGTTTATAATCCGCTTCTCCTTGAGATTCTACCCACTTGCGGATATGATCATCGTTTCTGGTTGTCATGCGAAGCTTTTGGTGATCCCTTCTGAACTCCATCATGAGATGGAGGAGGTAGAATCCATCGTTCCTACTTGATTTCGGGACATGGATGCAGCAGAAGTTGGTTTTATGCGAGAAACCCGTCTTGCGGTTCCTTTGTTTCCTGATCTGCATGTGGCCACCCCTCAAGCTGAAGCCTTGGAGAGCATCATCTAGAATATTCATTACGTGGGTGTAGTCCTTCTTCTTGTAGTTTCTGGTAGGGTCGAAATACACGGCGTGGGAGACTCGCGGGTAAAGAACGATAAGGACGGCGCAACCGTTGCTGCGGGGAAAAAAACACCTCAAATTATTCTCCATATGAGCGAGAAGGAATGATTGAAATGTACGAAAGGGTTGTCCGGCACTGACTTACTTTGGATGATAAGGCAGGAGGACAATTTCCTGGTCCTTATTCTGTACCATGAAGTTTTCGAGGTACTCCCTAGCAGTTTTACGCTCAAAGTCGCCGAGACTCAAAAAGGACTCGTGCATGTAGTATGGATCCGCCACACAGATTTGCGAGACTTCTTCTCTCTTCATGACGGAGTTCATATGTAGCGCAAAAAGGCGACGATTGTACAATCGAGCCGCCTTGTCAGAAACATCTCGAAGATATGATCAAACCGCAGGAAGAACACCTCCGCGGGCCGTGTGTCGACGTAGCACTTCCCCTCAGGCACACGAGCCACATATGTCGGATATCCTGGATCCTTCGAGGCTAGTAGGATTTTCTCAGTCGACAGCACATGGTCGTGCAGTCTCCTGAGATCCCCTGATATTGCCTCCAGCGGTTTCGGCGGTAGCATCGGCTCGCCCGTGACATGGAACATGGCCGCACCTTTGACGGGTACACGCTCTTCAAAATCCGCCGTCTGGCTGCTATGTGCTCTGGCTTGTTTGTAGGCAGCAGAGCCTATCTTCCCCGTTCTCTTCCTCTCCTTTTTCTTGGGCTGACCTTCCAGACCCTTCCTTAACCCCTGCCCCAGTGTTGTCGGGCTAAGCACTGTACGACCCCCTGCATGTTCAGGCGTGTCCTGTGAGGATTGCATGAAGAGAGACTTCTTGCAATCCCTGCTAGGACGTTCCTGCCCGGGCAGATCGTCCATATCCTCATTAGCATGCTGATAGCCCGAGTCGTCATATGGCTGACTCATCATATCTAAGTCACCGTCATAGGCGCCTGTATTGAGGAACCGAAGAGGGTCCTCCTCCATCTCATTATCCATTCTTTGTTCTACGGGGGCGATTACATCAGCCACTATTGGACCCCCTTCATCACGTCGTCCGCCACTCTCACCCGGCACTACAGGCGCTGGTAATTGCGTAGGCAGGGTGGTGGTGTCCATACCTGCTTGTTGATGTGTGGTTATTGGTGTGCTCTCGGCCGGCTCCAGACGAAGAAGATTCTTCGGCCATAGCAGCACCCAACCCTTGCAGCTTCCAATCTGCGACGGGGTCTCGTCGTCCTCTCCCCCTAGCCGTACTGGAGGAGGCAAATCCCCGTGCCCCAATTTCACACTCGACAAGGTAACCCTGAAGTGCCTACCGGGCATCGGCTGGCCGTGGAACGTGAGTTCCAAGGGCTTCATTATCACCCCCTTTCCCACGTCCACCTTCTGGCCTTTGATCAAGTAGAGTACGGTGCACGGGGTTTCGTCGGCCTGCAAACACATGTCTGCGGCGTAAAACATCCGAAAGGCAACGAAAATGAAATATTCTAGATATATGTTGGTGCGACATGTAATTACCGTGAGGGCGTCGAGCTCAGCCAAAGACGAAGGCCCGCCTAGCGCCCAGAGACTGAGGACGGGCTGCTATGAGCGGGTGCGGGTGCGGGTGCGGGTGCGGGAGCAGGCCCGGTTGCGTGAACAGGTGATGGTGCGGTGGTGTTGTTCACCGAATGCCGTTTCCCAGCAAATCCCGGCACTCGATATGCCTACTTTCTAGCACAAGTCATGCCAAAATTCACGGAAAATTTCGGCATGACCTTTGCTAAAAAGTGGACATATCGAGCGCCTGAAATTCACCGGAACGGAAATGAATCAACATTCCGGCGAAACATAGGCCACTCGGATCATTTACCCTGCACATAATCATCATTTTCCAAATATGACATGTCCAAAACATCACATGTCCAAATATGACATGTCCAAATTCCAAATATGACATGTCCAAATCACATGTCCACATATCACATGTCCACTTCAAATTTGCATATAAAAGGAAGAAAAATATAGAACTTGAAGAAAAATGCAAGAAGTCATTTTTATTCACAAAATTTAAATAGCAACAGTTGCTTTAACTAATCTGTCCACTTCAAATTCTGTTTTTTTAAATAGCAACAATTGCTTTAACTAAAAAATTTAAATAGCAACAGTTGCTTTAACTAATCTGTCCTAGGTTTCATACTAATTCTAATTAACTAACTAGCACTATAAAATTTAAATAGCAACAATTGCTTAAACTAAAAAATGCAAGAAACCTATATAATCAATTCTGTTTTTTCTTTTAACTACACCTAAAACACCTAACCCTAAATTTTTGTCCTAATTTGACGAAGAACCTAATTAACCTACTGCCCTAACTAACTAGGGTTCATACTAACTAGGGTTCATACTAACCTACAGAGGGTGCAGGGGCGAGGAGGCAGGCCCGACGACGGCCGAGGTTGGGAGGGGAGGAAGCAGAGGAGGGAGGCGTGGCGCGCCGGGGCCGGGGGCGAGGGCGAGGTCGCCGGGGTCGGGGGGTCGGGGGCGAGCGCCGGGGTCGGGAGCGAGCGTCGGGGTCGGGGGCGAGGGCAGGACTCCGGCGAGGTCGAGGGCGAGGGCAGGGCTTCGGCGCTTGAGGCAGGGGCGCGGCGAGGTCGAGGGCGAGGGCACGGGCTCCGGCGGCGACGAGGGGGGAGAAGAGAGAGTGGGGATTTGGGGGAAGAAGCAGAGGCAGGAAGCCCGCTGGGGGGTTAAGTCAACATAGCAGTAGCGCGAAGTTATCTATAGCGCGTTTCTCCAAGAAGCGCTACTGCTATCACAGGTAGCTATAGCGCATTTCTCCAAACGGCGCTACTGCTATTTTGACTAACTATAGCTCTTTTTCGGAAAAGCGCTACTGCTATAGCAGTTTTCCTGTTTGTTTCTTCTATTGTCTTTTCCTTTATTTTCTCTTCCTTTTCTTTTCTTCTTTTTCTTTTCTTTTCTTTTCCTTTTTTCCGAGAGCAGGAACGAAGGGAAGGTGATACAATGTATATAACTAAGGCGATATATATTGCATCATTTTACGGTTAAGTATGTATACAAAATAGGAACATATATATTACATCATTTGACCCATGCATAACGGTTAAGTGTGTACACAAAATAGGAACATATATATTACATCATTTGACCGATAACGGTTCCTCAGCGTCGACGTTTTCGTTTTTGAGTGAGCTTCTTTCCCTTCTTGTTCGTTGAAGAATAATTGAGCCCCTCATTGTGACTTTTCATTTTCAATGGAGTACGATCTTTCTTAGGTAATGTAGTATTGATTCTTCTTTTGACGTATACTTCATCGTCATCGTCATCTTCCCTCATTGGGTTGCCGTACTGGTCGTAGTCTTCCTCGTTGGCGACTCCATCCATTCCAATGATGTTCCTTTTGCCTCTCCTCACGACAACACGGCTGGGATTGCACGGGTCGGTTATGAAGAAGCATTGTGTCACGTGCTTAGCGTGTACCCATGGCTCGTTTTTTGCGATAGCGTTCACGGTACCGCTCTTGGCGTCGGGTATAGTCATGGTAGTGAAATACCGATTTTCTCTTTCGACATTCTTAGCCCATCTGACATGGAAAATCGTCGCGTTGTGCAGTCCAGAGTAGTCAAGCTCCCAGATCTCCTCGACCCTTCCGTAAAATCTCTCAGTTGCGCCGTTGTCGCTGTCGGTCATGCATTCCATCGTCACCCCTGAGTTCTGATCATCACTGTCCATATCTTTGGCCTCCGTGTAGAACGTGTATCCGTTGATATCGTATGCCTGATAGGTGACGCGGTTGGGCGAGGGGCCATGTGCTAAGGCGTATATGAGCAATCCGTCCTTAGAGCCCTCTTCCGGGGGATTAGCAATAATATGCTCTTTGAACCAATGCAGGAAAGTGGAGTTGTGCTCTCTAGTAACTTCGGCGTCCGTCCTGCATACCCCCCGGTCACGATACTTCTTTGCGATAGTTTCTTTATGCAGTGCCGCGAAAGGATCTACCTGGTGTAGGTGTTGTAGCACTACCAAGTTTGCTCTGTCAAAGTCGTTGCGTCGATCTGAGTAGGCCACATGCAGTTCCCTGCGACCGTTGGAGTGACCTTCTCCTTCGAGCCTCCCATCGTGCTTGTTAACGGGCAAACCAACACCAGGCGGCCGGTCTGCGCCATATAGAAAATTCTCGCAGAAAGAGATGCACTCTTGTGTCAGATAGCCCTGGACAATGCTTCCATCCGGACGGGACATGTTACGAACGAATCCTTTGATGATCCCATTCATCCTCTCAAACGGCATCATGTTGTGCAGGAATGATGGCCCCAGGTCTATTATGTCGTCCACAATATGGACACACAGATGCACCATGACGTCAAAGAACGCGGGCGGGAAGTACATCTCAAGCTCATTTAGTATGACAACGATCTCTTCCTGTAGCCTTCGGAGCTGCTTCACACTGATCGACTTTCGAGAGATGACGTCGAAAAAGTTGCAGAGACCAATAAGCGTGTCACGGACGTGCTTGTCCATTATCCCTCTAAGGGCAACAGGTAGTATCTGCGTCATCATCACATGACAGTCATGGGACTTCATCCCGCTGAACCTTTTCTTCTTCGTGTCTAGATATCTGCTTATCTTGCCACAGTAACCGGAACTAACTTTGATTCCGGTAAGGCACTTGAAGAATTGATCGATCTCAGCCGGACTTAAGGTGAAGCAAGAAGGGGGGCAATAATCCTCTTCCTTTACTTTTTTGCCCTTCTTCTCCCGCGCCTCTGTCTCCGTCTCTGTCTCCTCTGACTTTTTACGGGGCGGCATGTGCAGATCTGCCCTGATCTCCAAATCTTGCAAGTCTTTTCTTGCCTTTGGCCCATCCTTTATCTTATCCGGCATGTTCATCAGTGTCGCAAGCAAGCTCTCAAGGACATTCTTACAGATATGCATTTGATCAAGGCAATGAGGCGTGTCGAGTTTGTGCCAGTACTCCAAGTCCCAAAAAACAGACCTCGTCTTCCATACCTTCAGCAGCGGCTCCAGCGCCTTTTTCATCGTCTTTCCCGGCGCGGGGCACTGTTCCCAGTTTTTCAACAGCTCATCGATTTCGGCGCCGCTCCGCTTACGTGGAGGTCCTCGATGCTCAGCCTCACCATTGAATAGATCTCCACGGTTTCTCCACGGGTCGTCCTTCTCGAGCCATCTTCGATGCCCCATGTACACGATTTTCTCAGACCCGCCATCTTTCCTTGACGTTAGCTACTGAGACGTCGTATCATCCATGCACCGCATGCATCCGCAATATCCATGGCACACCTGTCCTGCGACATATCCGTAACCGAGATAGTCGTGCACCGTCGTGATCAACGCGGCTCTCATATAGAAATACTCGCCTTTGCTGGCGTCCCATGTCTTGGCCGGTGTTTTCCATAACGTGTCTAACTCCTCTTGAAGTAGCCCCAGATACAGATTAATATTATTTCCCGGTTCTTTCGGCCCTTGAATCAGCATGCTCATGTGTATGTACTTCGACTTCATGCACAACCAGGGGGGGAGATTGTACATCCATACAAGCACGGGCCATGTGCTATGGTTGGTGTTCTGGTTGCCAAACGGATTCATGCCATCGGTACACGCGCCGAGCACGATGTTCCTTGCATCACATGCGAAATACCGATATTCGCCGTTGAACGCTCTCCACTGGCTTCCATCCACGACGTGTCTCAGCTTCGGATCATCTCCATCATCGGGCTTCTTCCTCTCCGCGTGCCAGCGCATGAGCTTTGCTTCCTTGGGATCTACGAAATACCGCTGGAGACGGGGAGTGATCGGTAAGTACCATACAACTTTCTGGGGAGATTTCTTCCCGGCCTTCATGTATCGAGAAGCATTGCACACCGGACAGCTTGTTTTTTCCGCGTGCTCCTTCCGATAAATTATGCAATCGTTGATGCATGCATGGTATCTAACGTGCGGCAGATCAAGAGGGCACACGATCTTCTTGGCCTCATCCACACTAGTAGGACATAGATTCCCCGCGGGAAGAACATCCTTTAGGTACTTGAGAAGCTCATCAAGGCTAGTGTCGGTCCATTTGTTTTTAGCCTTCGTCTTCAGGAGTTCGAGCGTGAAACTCAAGCGGGTCACCTCGGGATTGCAACCATGATACAATGGAGTGTTCGAGTCTACCACCAGTTGCTGCAGCTTGGCCTCCTCTCTAGAAGCAGCTCTCTCAGTACTCGTCTCCTTGCGAAGCAGTGCTTGAACATGAGGGTCCCGCACGATTGAACTTAGTACCGACGAATTCTGCGGCGTGCAGTCCACGTTTTCTCCGCCGCCATGTCCGGCCCCTTCTCTGCCGCCATGTCCGGCCCCTTCTCCGCCGCCATGTCCGGCCTCTTCCCCGCCGCCATGTCCGGCCCCTTCTCCGCCGCCATTATCGATCATCTCTTCGTCTTGCCCCGTGTCGTCATTGCCTGCCCCGTCGGCGTCCTCAACATCATCATCCTCATCTTCAATTATCCACCGAGTATAGCCATCCATGAAACCAGTCATGAGCAGGTGCGCCATCACACGACCATCGTCATAGGGGTCGAGCCAAGCTCGTCCTTTGCATCTTCGACACGGACATAAAACCTCTGTCAGGTTATTTTCTTTCATGTCCTGCACCGCCGACCGCAACCACCTGTCCACCACCGTTCCACTGACCATCATGAACGCCTGCACGGTAATAATAAACAAATTGATTATAAAAATGCATGCATGCATCAAAGTCATACAAAAATTCGGCATGACCTTCCCTAAAAATAGGACATATAGAGTTTGCCCGGAATTCGCCGAAACGGAAATAAATCGACATTTCGGCAAAACATAGGCAACTCACAAGCACAATTCGGCGGCAACTCATGCCACACACACAATTTCCATCATATCGCCCGATTATGTCATATCGCACACATACACATATTTCCATTCTTGCAAAAGCATAAATTTTTAATCACCTATCTCGAGATCGAGCACGGTGATGATGATGTCGATAGGTGTCGCCACACACACCTATGGAATGATCAAAAGTGGACAAAGCTCTTCTTGACAAGGCTATAGATCTAGGTAGGGAGGTACATAGGTCACTTCACTAAATGCTAGCTAGATCTACCTAGCTAGCTAGTTTGGGAGGAGACAAGTTCAACTAGTGGAGGGGGAAGGAAAAAGAGAAAGGAGATGCATTAATGGAGGTGGTGTAGTTAGCTAGGAGTAATAAAGAGAGAGAAAGATATGTAGAAGAAGGAGAGTAATGGGGGGGAGAAGTAGTGAGGAGGAAGCAAAGTGAGGGAGAGAGGAGGGGAGGGGGGAGAAAAAAGGTGGTATGGCTACGGCTTAGCAGTAGCGCTGGGAGCAAAACGCGCTGCTGCTAATAAGATAGCAGTAGCGCTCCTCTGGCACACGCGCTACTGATAAGCGAGGCCCGCCATGTGGCCAGTTTCAAAATTAGCAGTAGCAACATGAAAAAAAAGCGCGCTACTACTATTACATTAGCAGTAGCGCGGTTATCGTGGGCGCGCTACTGCTAAACCTAGCGTGGCGGGACCGGTCGGTCAATTTTAGTAGCAGCGCCGTTCTAACGAGCCGCGCTACTGCTAAGTTGGTAGCACTAGCGCCTTTCTGCAGACCGCGCTACTGCTAATTAGCAGTAGCGCCCCTTCCTGTCCCGCGCTGCTGCTAAGATTCTGTGTATAAGGTTTTCCCTAGTAGTGGCACTATGTTACATGAAATAAAAGCTGATAAGTGTAGCTTGACCTCCTGGATGATTGCTCTGTGAAATAGCCTAGTTAGACTAGTCATAGCAGGAGTAATATGCCACTGGTAGAAAACGGGCCATCAGTCCCGGTTTCAGAGGCCCTTTAGTCCCGGTTCGACAACCGGGACTAAACAATTGGGACTAATGCCCTCCACTTTTAGTCCCGGTCGTGTTACGAACCGGGCCTAAAGGTGCTCCACGTGGCCGCTGCGGGGCGCCGAGTCAGGAGGACCTTTAGTCCCGGTTCGTGACACGAACCGGGACAAAAAGGTAGCCACACGTCAGCACCTGCCAGGCGCTGGGGTTTTTTTTTGAAGGAGGGGTTATGGGTTTTGGAGGGCTTATAGGGGTTTCATATTGTGTTTCCCCCCTTTCTTTTTGTGTTTACTCTTCAATTCTTTTACATTTAGGGTTTCATTTTTATTTTATGTTTTCCATTCAACTCGACGCTAGCTACTACATATAGCAATGAAGGAACTATTAATTACACAACATCGTCATGAACATATATAGAGAGAAGTGTGACCTCTCTTTCTCCGTGCTTGGTCTAACAACAAGTTTTCGTATATCTATTCGACGCTACTACATATAGTACACGATTATGCATATATACAATAGAACATCTCTTACGATCCCTAATATCTAATTACCAAAATCGGATTGCATATCCCGATGGTATTCTTTGTCTTTAGGTATGACATGCTCAACAAAGAATCCCGCCAATTCCTCTTGAATTGCTCGTATGCGCTCAGTTGGTAGGAGTTCGTCCCGCTTTCGCCAGATCTAATTTAAAGAAGGGGGTCAATATACATATATGAATGAAACTCAACACAATTGATGGTAATAAAATAAAAATGTGAATGTTGTTTGCGTACTTCAAATTGTTCTAAAGATATGCCCCACTCAGAGGTCGAGTGGCGAATGAACTCGCAAACGTAGTATCCACATAAATTATTTCCGGGTGCCTGCCACAAGCACTTTACGAGAATAGAGTTCAATCAAAATGATAATCAAGCATGATAACGGTATTGAAACTAGAATCAATGAGAGATGCGCGGTACTAGCTAGTAGTACTTACTTTGGGGTGTGAAAATCGCAGCTCCTTTTTTCCAGTCACCCCTAACCTGGTTGGTGAACTTTTTCCAAACCCTGCCCGGCAAAGAAAATGATTACTTGATATCAGGAAATGAACGAAAGTTGCCGATATGGTGCGATAATGATTGAACTTAGTTCTGAAGCATTTGACTCATGTCCGCCCACTCCTTAGGCTCTTTACGTCTCGAGTCCAAGACAATTACTTGTCCCTCGTCAAGCTGAATGGCTAGCAGAATAAAGTGGAACCTGCGCACGCATAACTCATCAATTACACTTAACCTCGAGTAAGCGAAATAGAATGTGCACAAGACAGTAACACTCACTGGAAGTTGTAAGGAAATAGTATTTCCCTTATGTTTTGTTGTCCAAGTAACGCCTTTAGCAAGTTTTTCTCTGTTTCATCGGGGTATTTTTTTTAACATATATTCATTTACGTTATCTGGGTTAATGAACCCAATGTCATAGATTTGTTGTTTTTTGCATTCGAGGATCTTCAATCTGCATAATATAGTGTGAGGATAATTATACATGCAATGAACGAGCTGAGCTAGAGACTTAATTACATAAAAAATACTTACAGACAATAGCAACTGACAATAGTTTTGTCGAGGGCGGCTTGATTGTATAACTGAAAAATTTCTTCAAATTCAATGTACAACGCCTGGACTCCATTGAAGTAGTGTTCATCTTTAATTCCCACGAAGATACTGTCAGTCCCATCCTTGCAGGCTTTCAAGTACCATTCATGCAATTTTCGCATCATCGTTAGTAGACGCGGGAGCTGCTCATGTCTGACGAGAGGCTTCCCGTGCTCGTATCTTGCTACTACCTCAGCCTTTTCGAACTGTACCTCATTGCCTATGTAATCACCAAGAGTGATATTAAGACCACCGACCGCTATCTTCGGATCATTAGCAATATCGGTAAACACCTTGAGCGGAGGATACGATTGCTTTTCTTGTTCACGCAATGCCAAATAGGCACATTAGTGACATGTCATGGTATTAAACAGAGAAAAAGATGATGACGGTAATGTACTATTTACTTTACCATCACATACTGCTCTCAAGTCAAAACGGGTCTACAAGCTAATACAGGATCAATCTACCGCTATGGTATGTTGCACTATGAAAACAGTTACTGGCCGCAATAAAGCAGTTGGTGACATAGTAGAGATAAAGCTGATTAAGGGGCTGTTTGGATCTTCCCGTGTTCGCCCTGTCAATGAACGGCGCGCCAATTATTTGGCGGACAAATAGGCCGCCTGCGCTTCGCCAACGAATTGGCTACGGATTGCACGGAAAAGCTGGCTAGGCTTCGGGCGAGCCAAATTATTGGAGATGATCCAAACGGATGTCAGCGTTCTGGTCAACGTCGAAATTTTGGATTGGCAGACGGGGGCACCGATCACAGACTCAAGGCCCTTCCCAGTGCTCCATCGTGTACCGGTGCTAAGGGTGCCATATATGCACAAAAGTGATATGACAACGCGATTAAAGAGGAGAGAGAACATTATGGTGACCCCAGGAAAAAACGGTGCTAAGCACGTAAACATATGCAAGATGACTACTAACCAATGCATGAAAGAGTTTAATGGTGAAACAATTGAATGAAAAAAGCTTAGCAACAAAAGCTAGACACCTATGCATTGGGAAGATTAGTTGCTAAAGTTTTTAATGTGTTTACCACCTCACCTAAGCACCAATGCATTGGAAAAGGCCTAAGGCCCAAGTGGCATCACCCGCATCGATATGCGTAGAGAACGTGATTTCCGACAGCTTGGTCGATGCATCATTAACAACTGATCGTCTACAGAGTGGATGATCTCTCCCTCTCCCTCTCCCTCTCCCTCTCCTCTTCTCTTCGCCGCAGTAAATTGCTGTCCATTTTGGTACTTTTACATCTGACATGTTTGGGATGACACAGGCGAGCCTCAGCTTTTATAAAGGTTTTTTGATGTTTCCGTGGACAAGTAGCAGCTGCAAAACTTGATTAGAGTAAGTCGAGTTGACTGATGTATAAATTGTTCTGCAAATGGATTACAAAGTTTCCTATTGCTACTTGGGCCTTTGCGGGGGTGTAGCGGGGTGCACCGTGCTGGGTGTAGAAAAATCACTCTCACAGAGTGGATGATCCCTCTCCCCCCTCTCTCTCTCCTTTTCTCTTCGCCGCAATAAATTGTTGTCCATTTTGGTAGACATCTGACAAGTTTGGGAGGACAGAGGGGGGGGGGGGGGGGGGGGGGGGGGCTCAGCTTTATAAAGTATTTTTGATGTTTAAGTGGACAAGTAGCAGCTGGAAAACTTGATTAGAGTAATTCGAGTTGACTCGATGCATAAATTGTTCTGCAAATGCAAGGTGGCGTCTCAGAGTTAAATTGTTATTTGTGACAGTGTAATCACGTGTCACTGACATCTAAATGGCGTCTTGCAGTTCTGTTGAAATAATCAAATATCTATAGGGCCAGTGGGTGTTGAATTCGAGGTCAAGTCTTTTGGGCTCGATCTATCTCAAAAAAAAAAGGCTTACAGGCTCGACGTCGTCGTGTACAATTAGCATTTCATACACAATCTTGCAAAACTTTAGTCAACCGTCAGAATATTTGCACGGATAAAAGAAAATACCGTCAGATTGTCCTAACCAAGCATGACAGACAGCATCCAAATTCAAACCATGCTTCGGAGCTCCTAAATTCGTGCACTATATTACATGAAAAAAAAACAGATAAGTGTAGCTTGATCTCTTGGATGATTGCTCCGTAAACTAGCGTAGTTAGACTAGTCGTAACAGGAGTAATAAGCATAGTAAGGGCATCTTCAAGGCGAACACGCAAACCTCCCGTAATGGATTGGACCGCACGGTACAGACCGCGAAAGCCATCCAACGCGGTCCTGTATCGGTCCGCGGAGCGTTCCGGACACGATTTCTCCCGCAAACCGGAGACAAATGTGTGGGGTGTTGTGGGAGTCCGGACCGCTACTTCGCCTGATTCTGACCGCCCTGACCCATCAAAAATCCCTCCACCCCTCCCGCGTGAAACTGTCAGCACCGCTCCACAGCATCAGTGCACGCATTCATGCCCGGCCAGAGCGGACGCGACCGCTCACTGGCGTCGGCATTGAAGCGGTGTGCCGGTCGAGAGAGCGCCGTCCGCGCCGCTTCTCGATGCAGGTGACTGTTGCATGTTCAAACGACACGACGGCCGCCCGTCCGTCCATCTGCCGCCCACATTGATGGCACGCGGTTGCCGATGCGTCTCCTCCGGCGTCACCCATACATCCATAAGTTGCCCGCCATTGCTATATAAACCGCTACCTCAGCCATAGCCGTAGTCATCAGCCTCTGATCCCTCTCCCACCATGGATACCTCCCCCACCAAATCTGTCTGGGACAGGCTCATGCCAAAGCAGAAGAAGGAGATGGCCGGCATTGTTGCCCGCTGGCCGGCCGGCAGGCAGTCCGAGGACGGCAACGTCCTCATGAAGGACGCGACCGACGACGACCCGATGCTACCCTCGTCTTCCTCCTCCGTTGTGCCACCCTCCTCCTCCGTCGTGCCTCCCTCCTCCTCCGCCATGCCTCCCTCATCGGTGCACTGCACCATGACCATCGGCGAGGTCCGTGCCCATTACATAGACATGGTGCGGGGAGAGCGGGAGGAGCGGTTCCAGGAAGCGCAGGCCGACGCCGCCTACAACCACACCCTCCTCCAGGAGCACCTGCAGGTGGAGGACCAGCTCGTCGCCGACAAGGCAGTCGCAACCGATGCAGACCTGGCGAGCAGGAGGCCATCCTGCAGTCCTTTCGCTCCGCACACGAGATTCGCCTCGCACACTGGCGGGACAGGCAGCGGGTGGCAAAGGTGGCGGCTGCGGCCAAGGACGACGACGAGGAGCAGGGCGTGCCGCTGTTCAACGACACCGACGACGAGGAGGAGGACAACATCGAGGCCGCCCCCAACAAAGTCGGCGCGTCCACGGGCGCCGCCGGTAGCGACGAAGAGTCGTGCATGAGAGGCCGTCGGCGCTCAGGTCCCGGGAAGGCCACCGCTGCTCCCCTCTCGTCGATGCCAAGCTTGGTGGGCTGAATATCGACGGCCAATTAGTCGTTTGGCGGTGACATGAAGACAGACATCTGCGCTTGCCGGGCCTCCGGAGGAGGAGGTTACGGAGGCGGAGCTAGAGAGCGCCGATGTGGAGCTGGAGAAGGCGAAGCTTCAGTTCTCGGCGTTCATGGCCGGACATGGGGAACAGGCGATGGCGACAATTTAGATTAGTTATTAATTATACCTCTCTAGAGCCGTACTGATGTAAATGTAATGAAATCCGTCGTGTTTGCATGAAATCCGGCTGCGTTTGCATGAATTTCGTCCGGTTGGTTTGAGTTGTTGGACGAATGTAAGCCAGCCACTCCGCCCAAGCCTGGCTCGTGATATGTACGAGAAGCCTTTTCTAGTTGAGGCGGGTGAAACCGGTTTTCCATTTGTTTTACAGTTTTTTTTCTTTTTTCTTTTTTTCCTTCCCCACTTATTATTTAGTTTCCTTTTTCCTTTTTCAATTTTTCGCTCTCTTTTGTTTTTTCTCTCCGGGTTTTTGTTTCTTTTTTGTTCTTTCCTTCAAATATTTGTTCAACATTTTTTTTAAATGCTTGTACAACATTTTTCAAATACTTTTTCAATATTTTTATATACATATTCAACATTTTTTCAAATAATTGTTCAACATTATTCAAATACTTGTTCAGCCTTTTTATATACATGATCAACATTTTTTAAATACTTGTTCAACATTATTCAAATACTTGTTCAACATTTTTATATACATAATCAACATTATTCAAAACTTTTTCAAATACTTGTTCAACATTTTTAAAACACTCGTTCAACTGTTTTCTTCAAATGCTTTGATTAACATTTATATATACATGATCAATATTTTTTGAAATACTTCTTCCATATTTTTTAAATACCTATTCAACAGTTTTCAAATTCTTGTTCAACATTTTGAAATAATTGTTCAACATTTTTCAACTGTTTCAATGGAGTGTTTTTTACAATGTACATATTTAGAATATTTTAAAGTATAAACAAAAGTAATTAAAAAGCAAAAAACAAAATAAAAACATGAAACATAAAAATGGAGGTTGTATTCTCCCGTGCTGGTCCATCTAGGTCCCATCTAGGTCCCCGTTCAGCGGGGGGTTCATCCCCTCTTGCTGAAGGAAGACATAGGGGTGCCCCCGTGTACAGTGGGAGCTCCTATTGGATGCTTACTGCGTCAAATAGGGCTCCGACGGACAGGCAGATCTGTGATTGCGCTGACCCACTCAAAGACAGCAAGCTGACTGTGTTAATTCCATGAAAAATAAACCAAAAAAGAAACACTCTGTATGGAGGATTCGAACTCGTAATTTACAGCTCATCAACGAGTGACGCTTGCCACTAGAGGGTATGACTGCTAGTGAAATATTTTAGCGCAATGATTTTAAGAATTCACTCGAGCGGGATATTTAATGCAGCCTAATTATTTACTGTACTGTATACTTTTTTTAAGAATTCACTCGAAAACATGGAAAAAATTTTGAAACAATGTGAACAAAATTTGAAGTTTCTGTACACCTTTTTTTTGAAAAAAATGGAAAAATGAAAACACTAATGTTGAAACACTAATGTTGAAATTATAAGAACAAATCTTTTGAAAAACAAAAACATTTGTTTTTTATAGTGAACATTTTCTGAAACAATGTGAACGAAATTTGCACTTTCTGTACACCTTTTTTGGAAAAAAGGAAAAATGAAAACACTAATGTTGAAATTATAAGAACAAATATATTGAAAAACGAAAACATTTGTTTTTTATAGTGAACATTATTTGAAATTCCTCGAACATTTTTTCGAATTAGTGAACAAATTTCTAAAACATTTGTCGAATTTATGAATGTTTTTGGAAATGCGATGATTTTCTGAAATTCCTGAACATTGTTTTTACAAAAGGAACAAAATTTGGAAAAACGTAGATATTCAAAAATTAGAAGAAAATAAATTAATTCAAACTTTGTTTCTGAATTTGCAATGTTTTTGAATTTATTTACAAGTTTTGGAATCGAGAATAATTTCTGAACTTGTGAACAGATTCTGAAAATACAAACATTTTCTCAAATGTTGAACAATTTCTGAAATTACCGAACATTTTTTGAAAAGAAGCGAACAATTTTTGAGATTCTGAATTTTTTCTGAATTTTGGAAAATATTATAAATTTCTTACTAAATATGAAAACATGAACATTTTTACAGATTCTGTACAAATTTGGGTATATTTGAATATTTTTCTATTTTTTTTGTTCGGGAACATTTTTTGAAACTCCCGAACAAAACTTGAAAACATGAACAGATTTTAAAACTTGCGTACAGATTTTGAAACTCCTGAACAAACATTCAAACATGAACATTTTTTTGATTTTGCGAACAATTCTTTAAATGGAAACATTGATTGAAACTCCCAAAAAATATTGAAAACATGATTGTTTTAAAAAAAAACAATTAACTCCCAATGGTGAACAAATTTGGAAATGGAAAGATTTTTTAAACTCCCAAACATAATTTGAAAACGTGAACTTTTGTTATCATATAAATGTTTTTGAAATTTGAACCTTTTGTATAATCTGGGAATTGTTTTTAAGAAAATAAGGAACATTTTGTAGAATTTGTTAACAAAAATAAATAACAAAAATATTTTCTGAACTTCTGAACATTTTTAGAATTTTAGAAAAGAAATTGAAATTCTTAAGAAAAAAACGAAATAAAAATAGCAGAAAAGGGAATTTAAAATTCAAATAAAGAAACAGTAAAACGAAGAATAAAGAATAAACAAACAGAAAAAACCAGTGAAAATCAGAAAAAACATATCGTTAGGTTGCTCGCCTCTGTGCAATGCAGCGACAACGTAAAGGGCGTCAAATAGGAAATTCCGTGTACAGTGGCTATCCTATTCCGCGATTCAGACGCTACAAACTACAAACGGACGTACACTGCCGCTGCGTTCTGGGCCGGCCCATCCTCCTATGGTATTTTTTGGTTAAAGGTTCCACAAGAACAGGCCACTCAAAATAGGAGGTTCTAGATGACGCATTGTGAACAAAATTTGAAAACGTGAACAATTTTTTAAATGACAACCATATTTTGATTTTTTTCAAAAAAATTGAAAACCAAAAATAGAAATGTGAACAATTATTTAATACCTGAACATCAATTTAGAAATAAGAATGTTTTTTTGAAAATTTGTGATCGATTTTTGAAAACGTGAACATTTTTTAATTTATGAATATTTTTTTAATACACTTCCATTTTCTGAGAAACTTAACATTTTTTTAAAAGCATGAACAGTTTTAAAATTTTCGATTTTTTTTTAAACATGAAATTTTTGAAAAAGTAAAAAAAAGCAGAATAGAAAATAGAATTCAAGACAATTTTTAAAACATGAACTTTTAAAATATTATCATATTTTAGAAAAATTATAACATTGTAGAAAAAAAGGAAATTTTTGAAAACCATGAGGATTACTTGAAACGTGAACATTTTTCCAAATTGCAAAACAAAATTCTGAGAAATGAACATATTTTGAAACTACTGAACAAAATTTGAAAAGACGAACATTTTTTGAAACTTTTGAACAATTTATGAAACTGGGCATTTTTTGAAACTCTGGAAAGAATGAGAACGTGAACATCTTTTGCAATTTCCGAACAATTTCTGAAAATGGGAACATTTTTTTTTTAGCCCAAACTTTGTTTGAAAAGTTGTGAAATTTTTTAACAAAAGCATTCGCGACATTTTTTGAAAATCCTGAATATTTTCTGAAGTTATGAATAGCTTTTGAAAAATGACAATTATTTGAAATTTACAACATGTTTTTAAAAGCAAGAACATTTTTCGAATTTTAAGAAAAAAATCACAACTATTGTTTTTGCAATGTGTGAACACTGTTTGAATTATTGAACAGTTTTTGAAAAAATAAGAATAATATTTGAATGGGATCAGGTTTTTGAAACTCTGAACAATTGCCAAAAAAAAGAAACATTTTTCTAATTTCGAACATATATTTGAAAATCTCAAACTTATTTTGAAACGGATAAAATTGAAAAGAAATAGTAAAAATGAAATAGAATAAAAGAAAAGAAAAAACCCGCTTAAGATGGGCGGGCCCAGTTTATCGCGCCGCTGTGCGATCGGTCGACTGCTTGACTGCGATCGGCCACTGACCCGCTCGTTTACACCCACTTCGCTTTGTTCTTTTATTTTGTCTCTTCAGTTTTGTTTGTTTTTTTTTGTTTTTTTGTTTTTTTTTCTTGTCCTTTTTATTTTTATTTTATTTTTTTTATTTCAGGCCCATTTTTTAAGAAAAAATCATGATTTTTTTTGAAAACTGATGAACTTTTTCCAATTTTGATAATTTTTTTCAAATTTCAGTGAACTTTTATTTCAATTTCGATGATCATCTTTCCAAGTTCGATAAACATTTTTTCAAATTTTCTGAATTTTTTGTTAATTGATGAACATTTTTTCAAGTTCATGGACTTTTTTCATAATCCCTGAACTTTTTTGAATTCACAAATTTTTCGTTTTCTGTGAGTTATTTCGTTTTTTTTTTGCTAAATGGGATTTGTCGAACCAGAAGGAAAAAAGTGAAATCTACATGGGCCAGCCCACTAGCGTTGGCGTGGGGGCACCACGGAGCTTCCCTGGCACGTGAAGCACCGAATAGGACCTCAGTGTACAATTAGGCTTCTGCAACCTCCCACCGGTGGGGCCTTGGTAGGCCAAGACCACTGCCCTGCTTAACCCACCGATATAGCACACACGAGTCCGACATGGGCCGAGGCCCAGCTAAGCAGTGATGCGGGGCCGTTTCCACCGAGTATTGATTTTTTAAACTTTTTTGTATTCGTGAACAATTTTGGAATTCATGAATGTTTTTTGGATTTGTGAACTTTTTTGAATTCATGATTTTTTTTCAAACTCGAGAACTTTTCTTGAATCCACAAACTTCTTTCAAATTTATCAACAATTTTCAAATTCATGGATGAAAATAGAAGAAAAAACAATTTATTTTAAAGAAAACAAAAACAAAACGTGAATGAAGATGAGCGTGTGCAACGGCTAGCGAGCGAGGCGCCCCAATGGGCTGCCCCACCATGCTAGCATTCGAGAGACAATCTCTAAGCGATCGAACGAGCGGGGGCTATAGCCTAGAGGACATCGAAGTGGTACATATATCAGGGAGAACTCCTAATCACCGCCCGTTGCGTGGGCTAGCAACCCAGTGCTCATGCCCCCCTTTGTCTTTGCTAAATCCGGCAGATCCCTCGGTAGGGTTTCCTGAGCTAGGCTACTTGGCACAATGGTAACAGGTATGAGGATTTACCCAAGATCTAGCTCTCTAGAGGAGATAATACCTTACATCATGATTGTGTTTTATTGCATTGGAGTGTACACAAAGTACGAAGTACCAAGAGATTCTTATGTGTCTAAGATGTGTTCTAAAATGAGCCCGGCCCTGGCTTATATAGGATAACATGTGCCCTAGGTTTTACACAACTAGGTCGTCTATGCCAAATGAGGGAGAACTCTCCATGATTCCGTCTTCTTGTCTTGCACGTCAAGTCTTGTGGAATCGCAATGTACACGGTCATGGGTTGCCCGAAATGGCACATGACTGAACTGACAAAGGGGGTCCTTTGCCCGGCTCACCAGGCCAGGAACCATCATCATGAGAGGACCCTTAGTCGGGACACCATCAGTAGCCCATGAACTGGTCTTCAAGCTGGCAACACCTGGATCCTTCCGAGCTGCTCGTCATCGCATGTCACCGGTATTGAAATTGGCTCAAGAACAGTCTCTCAATTAGTGTCTTCACGCAGCCGACCTCCACCTACCGAGATGCCTTCTAAGGTGGTACGAACCTCCCTGGTCTTGGAATTGCTGCAGATATAGAACTGAACTGCACCCCGGAAAGATTTTCCCGTTTAGTCTGTCATTGGGCGAAACAAGTTCCCACAGAACGTGTTGAAAGTTTACTTGCCCGGCTTTGACAGGTCAAGTCCATAGGCCCACCTCGCAACTGATGACCCACAACTGTAGGGGATCAATCATAGTCCTTTCGACAAGTAAGAGTGTCAAACCCAACGAGGAGCAGAAGGAAATGATAAGCAGTTTTCAGCAAGGTATTCTCTACAAGTGCTGTGAGTAACAGTGATAGATAGTTTTGCAGCAAGATAGTTCGTAACAAGCGACAAGTCACAATAGTAACAAAGGTGCAGCAAGGTAGCCCAATCCTTTTTATAGCAAAGGACGGGCCTGAAAGTACTCTTATATTAAGCAATCGCTCCCGAGGACACATGGGAATTTCTGTCTAGTCATGTTCATCATGTTGAGTTGATTCGCGTTCGTTACTTTGATAATTTGATATGTGGGTGGAACGGTGCTAAGGTGTTGTTCTTAATTGAACAAGCAACCCACTTATGATTACCCCCTCTCACAAGCATCCGCAACTATGAAAGGAGAATTAAGATAAATCTAACCATAGCATGAAACGTGTGGATCCAAATCAGCCCCTTATGAAGTAACACATAAACTGGGGTTTAAGCTTCTGTCACTCTCGCAACCCATCATCTACTTGTTACTCCACAATGCCTTCCCTTAGGCCCATAACATGGTGAAGTTTCGTATAGTCGACGTTCACACGACACCACTAAGAGAAGCAACAACATACACATCATCAAAATATCGAACGGATACCAACTTCACATGATTACTTATAACAAGACTTCTCCCATTTCCTCGGGAACAAAAGTAACTACTCACACATCATCAACATGTTCAAGATCAGAGGTGTAATAATGGAGATCAAGGATCTGAACATAATATCTTCCACCAAGTAAACCAACAAGCATCAACTACGAGATGTAATCAACACTACTAGTAACCCACAGGTACCAATCTAGGGTTTTGAGACAAAGATTGAATACAAGAGATGAACTAGGGTTTGAGATGAGATGGTGTTGGTCAAGATGTTGCTGAAGATTGGTCCTCCCACGAAGGAGGAAGCGTTGGTGATGACGATGGCTTCGATCTCCCCCTCCCGGAGGGAGGTTTCCCCGGCAGAATTTCTCTGCCGGAGATCAAAAGGGCCTCTGCCCAGGGTTGCGCCTCGAGACGGCGGCGCTTAGTCCCGAAAGTATTCTTATGATTTTTTCTAGGGTAAAACACACCATATAGGAGAAGAGGGGGGGTCGGGAGACCTGCTGGGGCCCCACAAGGCAACAGGGCGTGCCCGGGGTGGTGGGCGCTGTTGGAAATATGCCCTAGAGGCAATAATAATTTAGTTATTATCATATTTCCTTGTTCGTGATAATCGTTTATTATCCATGCTATAATTGTATTGATTGAAAACTCAAATACATGTGTGGGTACATAGACAACACTGTGTCCCTAGTATGCCTCTAGTTAACTAGCTCGTTGATCAAAGATGGTCAAGGTTTCCTGGCCATAGACATGAGATGTCATTTGATAACGGGATCACATCATTAGGAGAATGATGTGATGGACAAGACCCAAACTATGAACATAGCATATGATCGTGTCAATTTATTGCTATTGTTTTCTACATGTCAAGTATCTGTTCCTATGACCATGAGATCATGCAACTCACTGACACCGGAGGAATACCTTGTGTGTATCAAACGTCACAACGTAACTGGGTGACTATAAAGATGCTCTACAGGTATCTCTGAGGGTGTCTGTTGAGTGGGCATGGATCAAGACTGGGATTTGTTACTCCGTGTGACGGAGAGGTATCTCAGGGCCCACTCGGTAATACAACATCACAACAAGCCTTGCAAGCAATGTGACTAAAGTGTTAGCCACGGGATCTTGTATTACGGAACGAGTAAAGAGACTTGCCGGTAACGAGATTGAACTAGGTATAGAGATACCGACGATCGAATCTCGGGCAAGTAACATACCGAAGAACAAAGGGAACAGCATACGGGATTAACTGAATCCTTGACATAGAGGTTCAACCGATAAAGATCTTCGTAGAATATGTAGGAACCAATATGGGCATCTAGGTCCCGCTATTGGTTATTGACCGTAGAGGTGTCTCGGTCATGTCTACATAGTTCTCGAACCCGCAGGGTCTGCACACTTAAGGTTCGGTGACGTTTCGGTATAGTAGAGTTATGTATGGTGGTGACCGAAGGTTGTTCGGAGTCCCGGATGAGATCCTGGACGTCACGAGGAGCTCCGGAATGGTCCGGAGGTAAAGATTGATATATAGGAAGTCCCGTTTTGGTCACCGGAAAAGTTTCGGGTATTTCGGTAGTGTACCGGGAGTGCCGGGAGGGGTACCGGGGACCATCGGGAGGGGTGTCTCGACCCAAAGGGCCTCATGGGCTGTGGGAGGAGTCAAGCCAGCCCTTAGTGGGCTGGCCGAGCCCCCCACTAAGGCCCATGCGGCTAGGGGTGGGAAAAACCCAAAGGGGGAAAGGTGGAAAGGGTTTCCAAGTGGAGAGGAGGAATCCTACTCCTAATAGGATTGGAGTAGGACTCCTCCACCTCCAATTTCGGCCAGCCCTTGAGGGTTTGAGGCTGCCTCCTCCCCTCCCTCCCTCCTATATATACTAGAGGATTTAGAGGGGAGAGCTAACCCTAATTGCCACGTGCTCCCTCTACTTCATCTAGATCGATTTCTCCTCTAGTCTAGTTTCAGCGGTGCTTAGGCGAAGCCCTGCCGGAATAGTTCTACCACCGCCGCCGCCGCGCTGTCGCGCTGCCGGAGAACTCATCTACCTCTCCGCCCCCTCTTGCTGGATCAAGAAGGCGGAGATCGTCATCGAGCTGTACGTGTGCTGAACGCGGAGGTGCCGTCCGTTCGGCGCTAGATCGGAAGGACCGTGATCAGGATCGCGAGACGGTTCGTGATTTGATCGCGGGACGGATCATGATGGGATCGCGGGATGGATCGTGATTGGATCGCGAGACGGATCGTGATGGGATCGCAGGACGCTCGGCGATTTGGATCGCGAAGACGTTCAACTACATCAACCGCATTTCTTAACGCTTCCGCTTAGCGATCTACAAGGGTATGTAGATCCACTCTCCCTCTCGTAGATGATCATCACCATGGATAGATCTTGCGTGTGCGTAGGAAAAAAAATTTGTTTCCCATGCAACGTTCCCCAACAGTGGCATCTGAGCTAGGTCTATGTGTAGATGAGATCTCGAGTAGAACACAAAGGAGTTTGTGGGCGTTGATATTCGGATTGCTTCCTCCCTTAGTCTTTTCTTGTTTCGGCGGTATTGTGGGATGAAGCGGCCCGGACCAACATTACTCGTACGCTTACGAGAGACCGATTCCATCAACTGACATGTAACTTCGTTGCATAAAGATGGCTGGCGGGTGTCTGTTTCTCCCACTTTAGTCGGATCGGATTTGACAAAGGCGGTCCTTGAGAAGGTTGAATAGCAATTTTTGTATCACCGTTGTGGTTTTTGCATAGGTAAGAATTGTTCTTGCTAGATACCCGTAGAAGCCACGTAAAACTTGCAACAACAATTAGAGGATGTCTAACTTGTTTTTGTAGGGTATGTTGTGATGTGATATGGCCAATTACATGATGAGATATATGTGATGTATGAGATGATCATGTATTGTATAGAATATCACGACTTGCATGTCGATGAGTACGGCAACCGGCAGGAGCCATAGGGTTGTCTTTAATTATTTTCGCCGTTTTGCTTTACTTTATCGCTATGAGTTAGCAATAGTCATGGAAGCAACAGTCGGCGTGACAACCTCATGGCGACACATTGATGGAGATCAAGATGATGGAGATCATGGTGTCATGCCGGTAACGATGGAGATTATGCCGGTGCTTTGGAGATGGAGATCAAAAGCACAAGTTCATGGCCATATCATGTCACTTATGATTTGCATGTGATGTTAATCCTTTTATGCATCTTATTTTGCTTAGGACGACGGTAGCATTATAAGGTGATCCCTCACTTAAATTTCAAGATAAAATTGTGTTCTCCCCGAGTGTGCACCGTTGCGAAAGTTTGTCGTTTTGAGACACCACGTGATGATCGGGTGTGATAGACTCTACGTTCGCATACAACGGGTGCAAGCCAGTGTTGCACGTGCGGAACACTCGGGTTAAACTTGACGAGCCTAGCATGTACAGACATGGCCTCGGAACACAAGAGACCGAAAGGTCGAACATGAGTCATATAGTAGATATGATCAACATGGAGATGTTCACCATTGAAACCACCTCAACTCACGTGATGATCGGACTTGAGTTGGTGGATTTGGATCATGTGACACTCGAATGACCGGAGGGATGTCAATTTGAGTGGGAGTTTTTAAGTAATATGATTAACTAAACTCATTATCATGAACATAGTCAAAATGTCTTTGCAAATTATGTTGTAGATTACTAGCTCGCGCTGTAGCTCCCTTGAATTTTTATATGTTCCTAGAGAAATAGAGTTGAAAGATGATGGTAGCAATAATGCGGACCGGGTCCGTGATCTGAGGATTGTCCTCATTGCTGCACAGAAGGCTTATGTCCTTAATGCACCGCTCGGTGCGCCACCCCCTCTGGCGTCGTCTGTAGATGTTGTGAACATCTGACAGGCACGTTTTGATGACTACTTGATAGTTCAGTGCGTCATGCATTACGGCTTAGAATTGAGGCTCCAAAACGTTTTGAACGTCACGGAACATATGAGATGTTCTAAGAGCTGAAATTGGGATCTCAGGCTCGTGCCCGTGTTGAGAGGTATGAGACCTCCAACAAGATTCTTTGCATGCAAGATGAAGGAGAATAGCTCAATCGGTGAGCATGTGCTCAGATTGTCTGGGTGCTACAATCGCTTGAATCGAGTGGGAGTTGATCTTCCAGATAAGATAGTGATTGATATAGTTCTCCAAGTCACTGTCACTAAGCTACTAGAGCCTCGTGATGAACTATAAAATGCCAGGGATAGAAATAATGATCCCTGAGCTATTCGCGATGTTTGACACCGCGAAGGTAGAAATCAAGAAGGAGCATCAAGTGTTGATGGTTAGTAAAACCACTAGTTTCGAGAAGGGCAAGGGCAAGGAGGGATACTTCATGGATGGCAAGCCAGTTGCTGCTCCAGTAAAGAAACCCAAGGTTGAACCCAAACCCGAGACTAAGTGCTTCTATTATGAGGAGAACGGTTGCTGAAGCGGAACTGCCCTAGATACTTGGTAGATAAGAAGGCTGGCAACGTCGACAGAAGTATATTTGATATACATGTTATTGATGTGTACCTTACTAGTACTCCTAGTAGCACCTGGGTATTAGATACCGGTTCGGTTGCTAAATGTTAGTAACTCAAAATAAAAGCTACGGAATAAACAGAGGCTAGCTAAGGGTGAGGTGACGATGAGTGTTGGAAGTGTTTCCAAGGTTGATGTGATCACCATCGCACGCTCTCTCTACCTTCGGAATTAGTAATGAACCTAAATAAATGTTATTTGGTGTTTACGTTGAGCATAAACGTGATTAGATCATGTTTATTGCAACACGGTTATTCATTTAAGTTAGAGAATAATGGTTATTCTGTTTACATGAATAAAACCTTCAATGGTCATGCACCCAATGAGAATGGTTTATTGAATCTTGATCGTAGTGATACACATGTTCATAATATTGATGCCAAAAGATACAAAGTTAATAATGATAGTACCACATACTTGTGGCACTGCCGCCAAATGTCATATTGGTGTAAAACGTATGAAGAAACTCCATGCTGATGGATCTTTGGACTCATTCGATTTCGAATCGGTTGAGACATGCGGACCATGCCTCATGGGCAAGATGACTAAGACCCCGTTTTCCGGTATGATGGAGCGGGCAAGTAACTTATTGGAAATAATACATGTTGATGTATTCGGTCCAATGAGTGTTGTAGCGTGCGGTGGATATCGTTATTTTCCTACCTTCACTGATGATTTGAGTAGATATGGGGATATTTGTAGGAGATATGCCCTAGAGGCAATAATAAATGTTATTGATTATCTCCCTGTTCATAATTATGTTTATGTTCCATGCTATAACTGCAATGATTCTCGAGTCTACAAATAAAACGAGGCTTGGAGGGAAACTCATGTGCACGTGTGGGATAATAAACGGTAAAATTATTCCTAGTCAAGCCTCTATGACTGGCTCAAGTATTGCATGATGATCCTGTTTTCCTGATCATGGGCATGACTATGCCGGCAATTTTGAGGGCACAATTGTTGGTAGAACACTTGTGTTGAATCGACCCGATTGATGTTATGCTATGAGATACATTCGTCATAAGTTTATGGTTAATAACACAGAGAAGTTAATGTTTGCATAATTCCTTAGACCATGAGAGTATCGAGTTTCTTCATGCTTGCTTCATGAACTTTGGGGTTTGTTAAACGTCATCCGTAAATGGGTGGCTATTACGGCGGCTTACGGGTTCATGGAAAAGTGTGTCAAGTAACTTGATAGCTCGAGATTGGGATTTGCTCCTCCGACGATGGAGAGATATCTCTGGGCCCTCTCGGTGTTACGGTATCCATCATCGTCTGGCCAGACACAGGGTGATTTGATCACAGGGATGCCGGAACACGGGAACGAGAAAAGAGAACAATACCGGCAACGAGGTAACTGGCATTGTGGACAAGTGTTGATCCACGGGGATGCCTACATGTCTCACCTTGGGTATTTGTAACATATCGCGAAGCAACAGGAATAGCACACGGCAACTGGAGGTTCACTCGAATATTCATTCGTGTGGGTATAGGGGTCAATATGGGTGTCCACGGCTCCGATGTTGATCATTGATCGGAAGGGGTTCCGGGTCATGTCTATACTTCACCGAACCTATAGGGTCACACGCTTAAGGGTCATCTATCTGCTGAATACTAGACGAGGAGTCCGAGAGAAAGTCACTGGAAAGGTTTCAGAGACGATGGAAAAGTTCCGGAGAGAACACCGGAAAAGTTTCGGTAAAACCGAAAAGTTGTTTCGGATAAAACCATTGATCCAAAAAGGTTTCGGCAAGCACCGGGAATGTTTTGGAGGTTGCCAGATTGGTCTGGTAATTTCTGGAATTTTTCTGGAGAAAAAACCGAAAAAGGTTTTCGGAGCTGCCGGAATTGTTTACCGGGTAAACGAAGATGGTTTTAAATTAAACCACCATACCGGAAATGTTCCGGAGCGCGTCCAGATAATTTTAGAGGGTGCCGGAAATGTTCTGGGACCTTCTGGAATTTTCAGAAGAAATAGTTTCGGAAAACATCTTGTCCCAGCGAGAGGGGACAAGATCCCACGGATCGTGGGGGCTGTTTTTGGGCTGTTTTTGGGGGCGCCCCCTTTAGGGGACAGCCCCCTTGTGGCTGGACAAAGTGTTGGGTGGGGCCCCCATGGTGGGGGGCAGCCTCCACAAATGGTGGAGAGTGTTGGTAGGAAGGTGGGGCCCCATGGGGGAACACCATGGACAAGGGAACATGTTTTCTCCATGTTTGGTGGGAACATGTTTTCCTTGTTTGGTGGGTGCATGTTTAGTGGGCTGAATTTCAGCCCCCCCCTCACCCCTTCCACCACTATATAAGGAGGTGGAGAGGAGCTCTCCATCCTCACTCCAACTCTCACACACATGGCATGCATGATCTGCCTTTCTTCTCTCCCTCCCACGAAATAGTTTCGTAGAGCCGAAAGGCTGTCTGAGTTCCGGTGGGAACTAGTTCTGGACGGCGAAGCCCTGCCGGATAGATGATACCGTATGTGTGCAACTCTGTAGAGAGATCGTAGTTTCGGTCTTAGTTCGTGAGTGCCTCCCGAAGGGCTGTCCGTGTGACCGTCCGAGTTTTGGAGGTCCTCCCGAAGGGCTGTCCGAGTGACAGTCCGAGTTTCGGAGGTCCTCCCGAAGGGCTGTCCGCGACACCGTCCGGGGGGCTGTGCGACCGCCTCCCGGAGGGCTATCCGCGGGGCAGATGAGGGTATACATCCTCGCGGTTGGGAGGTTGTAAAATCCTAGCTGCGGTGATCTGCACCGCCGTTCGTCATCGACTCTACTTCCGCTGCGCTACGAGTCGGTAACGAAAAATGATCAAACCGTGTATGCAGTCTCCATAGTGGTCCTGGGCTGGTGCGTAGGTCGGAAATTTTTTGTTTTCTGCTACGTTACCCTACAGTGGCATCAAGAGCCGTGCTATGCGTAGATGCAGGTTGCGATCTAGAATACATAGAGATGTATGGGTGTTGCACAATATAATTAGGTAGTAGATGAGATCTATTGCTGAAAATTATTTGTGCGGGTGGCAGATGAAATCTGTTACCCGATGTTCCTGTTGCTTCCCTAGAATTTGCATATTTCTGATCTTGATAACAGTATGGTGGAGTTTCAATGTTCTGGCAATCCGCGATCCTGATTGATCAACGAAGTGCTAACAGTTCATTGAATTCCACCGTAGTTAAAAAGAAAGATGAAATTTCGCAGACGAAAGGGCAATGCAGATGTGATCTGCACGGGGGTCACGCGTATGACGAAGTTTAGTATGGGGCTCGAGATTTTATTATCTCGTGTTTCATACACCCTGGAAGGTTAATCTAGCAACTTGGATTATCATGCTTGATGATGGACGTTGGTAGCTTCGGTTTGTTTTGAAACCTTAGAAGCCACGTAAAATAAAATTTTGCATGAACCGATTAGAGGCGTCTAACTTGGTTTTGCAGGATGGTTTGCATGTGCATATGATGTGGTATAGCAGTGTTCATAATAATTTGATTATGTATGAGATGACTATATGATGTAATATTAAACATGACCTGCGTGTCATGATTCGGCATGATGGCTGGAGCCATATGATTGCACTTTAATGACCTGCGTGTCAACCTTATGTAATGCACTTATTTTATTAGCTATAGAGATAGCAATATTATTTGGTGCATCGACAAGGTGGTGGCAATCTTCGCGAAGGTGAACACCAACGCTAATGCCGAAGACGAAGAAATGAAAGACTTCTCCGTCAGAGAGGGCTATACCATATCATGCTATTATGAATTGCCTGAGATGTTTATCCCTTATGATGCACCCTTCTTGATTGCGCGGTAGTCGCTTTTATTAGGGTGATCTCTCACTAAAATATCAAGTAGTTAGTGTTCTCCCAAGTGTAGCACCGTCACGGCACCTAACTTTTCGGGGCATTGCATGATCTCCATGGGTGCGAACAATTAGGGATGTGTGAGGCGGGTGAGTTGAGACCTCGCAGCGAGATCACTTGGTTGTCTTGACGTTCAGGCATGAAAGTCATGAGCTCGGAACACACGCATCGAAAGATGAACAAAAATTGCATAGAGATGTGATCGGCAAGTTTGCCTACCGATTGAAGTTCATGCCATGGGTGTTCATCTCGAACCGTGACGTTGAATGGATATGCGGGTCTTGAATCACTCACAATCAATTATGAGAGATATTGATTTGAGTGGGAGCGCACTGTAGAATTAACTTGTTTAATTCTCAGTGCAATTAATTATGAACCCTGTCTAAGTGTGATTTGCATAATAGTTGTAGAATAATGGCTCGCGTTTCCACCTTCCCTGTTAAAATTGAATAGCTGTTAAATATCTGGTTAAAACTTTACGGTTGGTAACGTAATGTGAGGATTGTCCTCAAGAGTGCCGAGAAGGACTTTGTCCTATCGCATACTTTCGGTATTCTCCCGCTAATGCTATGGATCATGTGACTCTAGTCCTTCGATCCAAAAGCTAGAATTATGTTTCAGTCAAGTGCAATACGTTTGCTTCCATGAGACCCGAACTTCGAAAGTTTGGATAGTTAGGTGATATTCATGGAATCTGAAAATCAGTTTCAGAGACAGACAAAGGCTAAAAGATATGAGATATCCAAAGCAATGTTTGTTTGCAAACTATTAGTAAAGGAGTTTACTATGCATTAGACTGATAAGAGAGGGATCCAGAAGAACGCCTGTCATATGATGATGGTGAATAAAACAAACAACTTAAAGAGAAAGGAAGTGTCCGAAGGGTGTTAGTGAAACTTTCACGCCTAGGAAGTCCGGGGCTATCGCCACTCTTAAGTTGGGTGCTTCTTCTGAGAGTAGGAGAAATACTGAAAGTGAAACTGTTAGAAGTATAATGGCAAAAGGAAAGAAGACTGGAATATCCAGCTCATGTATGAATGTCATACAGGTTTTTGATGTATAGAAGGCTGGTCAAAGATATAGTTCTTGGGAATTATGGTTAAACATGTTAATCACTAATTCTTGGGTATTGTGAGTTAATCACAAAGATACCCGCTCGATTGCATTCTGTTGCAACTCGATGTAAGAACTACTATGGCCTGAAAGACTAGCCAGGAATGAGGTTAGATACACGCAGGGAACATAGTAAATATTACTATGCCTTCCATAGGTATATTCCCTATGTATTTACTTTCATAATTCATTTTAGAGTTTTACACTCTAGCCCTTTGCATAAGGTATCTTGCAAGAAGGTTGTTCATAAGAGAACTTTTAATGTTTGGTGTTATGAATAACATAAGGGCCATACTTTCATTATGAATGAGACATATGTTATGAATATTGATAAATAATACATTACCTCTGGGTTTACTTTCATAATTCATTTAGAGTTTCATACACTCTAGCCCTTTGCATAAGGTATTTTGCAAGAAGGTTATTCATAAGAGAACTTTTGATGTTCGGTGTTATGAATAACATGAAGGGCCATGCTTCCATACAAGATGGGATGTATGTTATGAATATTGATGGAAATATGATACATCCATAACACTGACACTAAATGTCGCAAGACTAAAAGAATACCACACAAGTGTGGCACTGCATTTGGTCACATTGGAGAAACCCGCATGGAAAATTCCATTGTGATGGATTTTGAAGTCGTTTGATTTTGAATCATCTGACACTTGCAACTTTCCTCTGAAAAGTGAAGTGACTGAAATACCGTTCACAGGCCATAAGGAACGAGCAAAGAACATATTGGTGATCATACATTATGATGTGTGTAGTCCAATAAATGTTGTTGCAAGTAGTGGATTTATCTATCTTCAGAAATGACTCAAGTAGATATATGGATATTTACTTGTTGAGACGTAAGTCTGGATCTTTTGAATTCATTCATAAGGTTTTCAAAAATGAAGTAGAAGTTATTGTAACAAGAAAATTATGTTTCTGCAATTTGATTGCAGAAAGGAATATTTGAGTTACAAGTTTAGCGAATGTCTGATGAGTTGTGAAAAGAGTTTCATAACTTACACCTCCCAGAACACCACTGCAAGTGGAAAGTCCGTGAAGATGTAATCGAACCATTTATGACATGGTAAGATCAAAGATGACATAAATAAAATTGCCATTATCCCTTTTAAAGTGATGCTTTAGAGACTGCGGCTTTTTCACTGAAAAGAGATCCATCAGGTCTGTTGAAATGATGCCATGGTATGGTACGCCCAACCATGTTATATCTTTTCTTAACATTTGGAATATGGGGCTTGTGTAAAAGGTTACAAACCTATTCCAAATCAGACAAGTGCTACTTTGTAAGGTTATCCCAAGTCGTTTGGGTATTCCCCACCACTATACCGAGGCAAAGGATTTTGCCGCAAAACGGTATGCTTTTAAAGAGAATAGTTCTTACAAAAGGCGAGTGGGAGGACAGTGCAACTCGACGAGATAACCAGTATCTTCGTCATCAGGTCAAAGGAAAGAAACCTTGGAAGTGATTCCGGAGTTTCCTACTGCGACTGATACGGAAGTCTCTACAATAAAATGTATGGACTTCGGTCGAACTTGCAGCTGAACCACGTAGGCAAAGCTCATGCTAACCTATCAGGTGCGCAAACGAGATATTGTTGTTAGACAACAGTATACCTACAATACACAAGGAAGCGTTGATGGGCCCTGACTCCGGAATTGGCTAAATGCCAATACAATCCGAGATAGTTTCCATATAAGTGATTCGAGATTAATATCTTGATACACCTTTCGGAAGACTTAGAGTCTAACGAATATTTATGGAACTAAAAATTGATACGGATAAAATGTTTTATCCATAAAGCTCGACTTGTTGCCATAACAAGTTCAAGGAGTTGACTACGATGTGATTGTTTCATCATAGCGATGCTTGAAGTCGGTTCGGGTTGAACTAGCAATTAATACATATTTCAATCATGAGATATGAAACATGGATGACAAAAGGATTTCCATCTGATGGAAATAAAACCTAGGACTTGTATGTGATACAGTCCAAAGTAATTTGTCGATCCAGAGGATGCTAGTAAGTATGCAAACTTCAGAGTTCCAGCCATGGACAGAAGAGAGCAAAGTGGAGTTGGAATCTTCGTTTTTGATGGAATGGTCAAAGGGGTTTGACTTCATCAAATGGGTATCGAAGATGCTTGTGATTCAAGAAAGTAAGTGGGAGCATAATAATATTTCTAAAAACCTTGTGTACTTGACACATTGTTAATTGGAAATAAATTTCTTGACACGAATTAGGACTTCATTTGAAAATAGTTTTTCGATGAAGTGCTTAGGCTAAATAGCCTCAATATTAGGCATGATGATCTATGGAGATAGATTTACCTAATGGGGTTGAGCAATGAATACATATTGACAAGATGCTAAAACCTTTTAGCATTTAAAAACGCCAAGGAGTGATTCTTGCCGAAGTCACATGGAAAGAGTTTTTGCAAGACTCGGTGTCCCAAAACACTGATGAGTAAAATACATGATGGAGATTCCACACACTCTTGTGTTTGGATTAATCATGTATTCCATGGTATGTAAAAACAACCAGATATGTCCGATACTCCAAAGTTGTTGCGAGTATAGATACCAAAGTGATCAAAAGTACTGATCATGGGACAACAGTGAAAGATGTCATTAGGTACTTGAGTAGTACTGATGACATGTTTTCTCGCAAGCAGAGATTATGAAGTGCTCGTTGTAAGTAATTACATCGATACAGTCTTCATCTATGCTCCATGCGATTTTCGATTTAAATTGAGGGTTTTGTGTGATACACAATATGGTGGCACGATAGTTGGAAATTGTTCCAAACAAGATACTGTGGCGAATTCTATAACAAAGGCTAAGTATGTTGACGCTTGAGAAGCGACAAAGAAGTTGTTGAATCATATAATTCATTCATGAACTTAGTATGGTTCCAAGAAGGCTTTGGTCTATGGGACACTATAGCAGATAGTTGCTCCATAGCTCAGTCTGAGGAATCAGGTTTCGACCAATGATTCACACATATGCAAAGCCAAGTCCACACAAAATATGAATTTTGTGAAAGCGTGAAAACGCGAGGATATGCAATGTTACACACGGGGCTGAAGTTGTCAGATCCGTTGGACATCAGGCTATACCACATGCGAAGCATATTTTACACCAGTATGCCATAGGTGTAAAGTGCATTAGCATTGACTAGATTATTGACTCTAGGGCAAGTGGGAGTCTGTAGGAGATATGCCCTAGAGGCAATAATAAATGTTATTGATTATCTCCCTGTTCATAATTATGTTTATGTTCCATGCTATAACTGCAATGATTCTCGAGTCTACAAATAAAACGAGGCTTGGAGGGAAACTCATGTGCACGTGTGGGATAATAAACGGTAAAATTATTCCTAGTCAAGCCTCTATGACTGGCTCAAGTATTGCATGATGATCCTGTTTTCCTGATCATGGGCATGACTATGCCGGCAATTTTGAGGGCACAATTGTTGGTAGAACACTTGTGTTGAATCGACCCGATTGATGTTATGCTATGAGATACATTCGTCATAAGTTTATGGTTAATAACACAGAGAAGTTAATGTTTGCATAATTCCTTAGACCATGAGAGTATCGAGTTTCTTCATGCTTGCTTCATGAACTTTGGGGTTTGTTAAACGTCATCCGTAAATGGGTGGCTATTACGGCGGCTTACGGGTTCATGGAAAAGTGTGTCAAGTAACTTGATAGCTCGAGATTGGGATTTGCTCCTCCGACGATGGAGAGATATCTCTGGGCCCTCTCGGTGTTACGGTATCCATCATCGTCTGTCCAGACACAGGGTGATTTGATCACAGGGATGCCGGAACACGGGAACGAGAAAAGAGAACAATACCGGCAATGAGGTAACTGGCATTGTGGACAAGTGTTGATCCACGGGGATGCCTACATGTCTCACCTTGGGTATTTGTTACATATCGCGAAGCAACAGGAATAGCACACGGCAACTGGAGGTTCACTCGAATATTCATTCGTGTGGGTATAGGGGTCAATATGGGTGTCCACGGCTCCGATGTTGATCATTGATCGGAAGGGGTTCCGGGTCATGTCTATACTTCACCGAACCTATAGGGTCACACGCTTAAGGGTCATCTATCTGCTGAATACTAGACGAGGAGTCCGAGAGAAAGTCACTGGAAAGGTTTCAGAGACAATGGAAAAGTTCCGGAGAGAACACCGGAAAAGTTTCGGTAAAACCAAAAAGTTGTTTCGGATAAAACCATTGATCCAAAAAGGTTTCGGCAAGCACCGGGAATGTTTTGGAGGTTGCCAGATTGGTCTGGTAATTTCTGGAATTTTTCTGGAGAAAAAACCGAAAAAGGTTTTCGGAGCTGCCGGAATTGTTTACCGGGTAAACGAAGATGGTTTTAAATTAAACCACCATACCGGAAATGTTCCGGAGCGCGTCTAGATAATTTTAGAGGGTGCCGGAAATGTTCTGGGACCTTCTGGAATTTTCAGAAGAAATAGTTTCGGAAAACATCTTGTCCCAGCGAGAGGGGACAAGATCCCACGGATCGTGGGGGCTGTTTTTGGGCTGTTTTTGGGGGCGCCCCCTTTAGGGGACAGCCCCCTTGTGGCTGGACAAAGTGTTGGGTGGGGCCCCCATGGTGGGGGGCAGCCCCCACAAATGGTGGAGACTGTTGGGAGGAAGGTGGGGCCCCATGGGGGAACACCATGGACAAGGGAACATGTTTTCTCCATGTTTGGTGGGAACATGTTTTCCTTGTTTGGTGGGTGCATGTTTAGTGGGCTGAATTTCAGCCCCCCCCTCACCCCTTCCACCACTATATAAGGAGGTGGAGAGGAGCTCTCCATCCTCACTCCAACTCTCACACACATGGCATGCATGATCTGCCTTTCTTCTCTCCCTCCCACGAAATAGTTTCGTAGAGCCGAAAGGCTGTCTGGGTTCCGGTGGGAACTAGTTCTGGACGGCGAAGCCCTGCCGGATAGATGATACCGTATGTGTGCAACTCTGTAGAGAGATCGTAGTTTCGGTCTTAGTTCGTGAGTGCCTCCCGAAGGGCTGTCCGTGTGACCGTCCGAGTTTTGGAGGTCCTCCCGAAGGGCTGTCCGAGTGACAGTCCGAGTTTCGGAGGTCCTCCCGAAGGGCTGTCCGCGACACCGTCTGGGGGGCTGTGCGACCGCCTCCCGAAGGGCTGTCCGCGGGGCAGATGAGGGTATACATCCTCGCGGTTGGGAGGTTGTAAAATCCTAGCTGCGGGGATCTGCACCGCCGTTCGTCATCGACTCTACTTCCGCTGCGCTACGAGTCGGTAACGAAAAATGATCAAACCGTGTATGCAGTCTCCATAGTGGTCCTGGGCTGGTGCGTAGGTCGGAAATTTTTTGTTTTCTGCTACGTTACCCTACAATATTTACTTAATAAAACACAAGTCTGTAACGTTTGAAAAGTTCAAACAAAATCAGAGTGAAGTTTGAGATCATCGGGACAAGAAGATAAAATGTCTACGATATGATCGTGGAGGTGAATATCTGAGTTACGAGTTTGGTATACAACTTAAGACAATGTGGAAGTTGTTTCACAAGTCACGCCACCTGGAACACCATAGTGTGATGGTGTGTCCGAACGTCGTAGTCGTGCTCTATTGGATATGGTGCGAACTATGATGTCTCTTATCGATTTACCACTATCATTTTAGGGTTATGCATTAGAGACAACCACATTCACTTTAAAAGGGGCACCATCTAAGTCCATTGAGATGACACCGTATGAATTTTGGTTTGGCGGAAACCTAAGCTGTCATTTCTTAATGTTTGGGGCTGCGACGCTTATGTGAAAAAAGGTTTTCACCTAATGAGCTCGAACCCAAAGCGGACAAATGCATCTTCATAGAATACCCTAACGTAACAGTTGGGTAAACCTTCTATCTTAGATCCAAGCACAAAGTGTTTGAACGGGTCCTTTCTCGAGAAAGAGTTTCTTTCGAAAGAATTGAGTGGGAGGAAGATAGAACTTGATGAGGTTGTTGAACCTTTGTTTCAACCAGAGAGTAGCGCAACGCAGAAAGTTGTTCCTGTGGAGCCTACGTTAGTTGAAGGGGAAGTTAATGATGATGATCATGAAGCTTCGGATCAAGTTACTATCAAACCTCGTAGGTCGACAAGGACGCGTACTACTCCTGAGTGGTACGGCAACCCTGTCTTAGAGGTCATGTTGTTGGACAACGATGAACCTACGAGCTATGGAGAAGCGATGATGGGCCCGGATTCCGAGAAATGGTTAGAGGCCATGAAATCCGAGATGGGATCCATGTATGAAAACAAAGTATGGGCTTTGGAAGTATTACCTGAAGGGCGAAAGGCCATTCAGAACAAATGGATCTTTAAAAGGAAGACGGACGCGGACGGTAATGTCACCGTCTATAAAGCTCGACTTGTGGCAAATGGTTTTTCACAAGTTCAAGGAGTTGACTACGATGAGACTTTCTCACCCGTAGCGATGCTAAAGTCTGTTGGAATTATGTTAGCAGTTGCTGCATTTTTCGATTATGAAATCTGGCAGATGGATGTCAAAACATCGTTTTCTTAACGGTATCCGTGAGGAAAGGTTGTATGTGATACAACCGGAAGGTTTTTTCAGTCCTAAGGATGCTAAAATGTATGCAAACTCCAGCGATCCTTCTATGGACTGGAGCAAGCATCTCGGAGTTGGAATATATGCTTTGATGAGGTGATCAAAGTTTTTGAGTCTATACAAAGTTTATGAGAAACTTGTATTTACAATAAAGTGAGTGGGAGCACTATAGAATTTCTGATAAGTATATGTGGATGACATATTGTTGATCGGAAATGATGTAGAATTTCTGGAAAGCATAAAGGGTTGTTTGAAAAGGAGTTTTTCAAAGGAAAACCTGGAATGAAGCTACTTAAATGTTGGGCGTCAGGGTCTATAGAGATAGATCAAGACGTTTGGTAAAACTTTCAATGAGTACATACCTTGACAAGATTTTGAAAGAGTTCAAAATGGACCAGTCAAAGAAAGAGTTCTTGCCTGATTTGTAAGGTGTGGAGTTGAGTGAGACTCAAAGCTCGACCACGGCAAAAGAAAGAGAAAGGACGAAGGTCGTCCCCTATGCCTTATCCATAGGCTCTGTATAGTATGCCATGCTGTGTACCGCACCTAGTGTGTGCCTTGCCATGAGTCTGTCAAGGGGTACAAGAGTGGTCCAGGTGTGGATCACTGGACAGCGGTCAAGATTATCCTTAGTAACTAGAGGACTAAGGAAATATTTCTCGATTATGGAGGTGATAAAGAGTTCGTCGTAAAGGACTACGTCGATGCAAGCCTTGACACCTATCCGGACGACTCTGAGTAGCAGTCAGGATACGTATAGTGGAGCAACCATTTGGAATAGCTCCAAGTGGAGCGTGGTAGCATCTGCAAAGAACACACGGATCTGAATGTTGCAGACCGTTGACTAAAGACCTCTCTCACATGCAAAGCATGATCGAACCCCAGAACTCATTGGGTGTTAGATTCATAACAATGTAAATCACATGGTGATGTGAACTAGATTATTGACTCTAGTGCAAGTGGGAGACTGTTGGAAATATGCCCTAGAGGCAATAATAATTTAGTTATTATCATATTTCCTTGTTCGTGATAATCATTTATTATCCATGCTATAATTGTATTGATTGGAAACTCAAATACATGTGTGGGTACATAGACAACACTGTGTCCCTAGTATGCCTCTAGTTAACTAGCTCGTTGATCAAAGATGGTCAAGGTTTCCTGGCCATAGACATGAGATGTTATTTGATAACGGGATCACATCATTAGGAGAATGATGTGATGGACAAGACCCAAACTATGAACATAGCATATGATCGTGTCAGTTTATTGCTATTGTTTTCTACATGTCAAGTATCTGTTCCTATGACCATGAGATCATGCAACTCACTGACACCGGAGGAATACCTTGTGTGTATCAAACGTCACAACGTAACTGGGTGACTATAAAGATGCTCTACAGGTATCTCTGAGGGTGTCTGTTGAGTGGGCATGGATCAAGACTGGGATTTGTTACTCCGTGTGACGGAGAGGTATCTCAGGGCCCACTCGGTAATACAACATCACAACAAGCCTTGCAAGCAATGTGACTAAAGTGTTAGCCACGAGATCTTGTATTACGGAACGAGTAAAGAGACTTGCCGGTAACGAGATTGAACTAGGTATAGAGATACCGACGATCGAATCTCGGGCAAGTAACATACCGAAGAACAAAGGGAACAACATACGGGATTAACTGAATCCTTGACATAGAGGTTCAACCGATAAAGATCTTCGTAGAATATGTAGGAACCAATATGGGCATCCAGGTCCCGCTATTGGTTATTGACCGTAGAGGTGTCTCGGTCATGTCTACATAGTTCTCGAACCCGCAGGGTCTGCACACTTAAGGTTCGGTGACGTTTCGGTATAGTAGAGTTATGTATGGTGGTGACCGAAGGTTGTTCGGAGTCCCGGATGAGATCCTGGACGTCACGAGGAGCTCCGGAATGGTCCGGAGGTAAAGATTGATATATAGGAAGTCCCGTTTTGGTCACCGGAAAAGTTTCGGGTATTTCGGTAGTGTACCGGGAGTGCCGGGAGGGGTACCGGGGACCATCGGGAGGGGTGTCTCGACCCAAAGGGCCTCATGGGCTGTGGGAGGAGTCAAGCCAGCCCTTAGTGGGCTGGCCGAGCCCCCCACTAAGGCCCATGCGGCTAGGGGTGGGAAAAACCCAAAGGGGGAAAGGTGGAAAGGGTTTCCAAGTGGAGAGGAGGAATCCTACTCCTAATAGGATTGGAGTAGGACTCCTCCACCTCCAATTTCGGCCAGCCCTTGAGGGTTTGAGGCTGCCTCCTCCCCTCCCTCCCTCCTATATATACTAGAGGATTTAGAGGGGAGAGCTAACCCTAATTGCCACGTGCTCCCTCTACTTCATCTAGATCGATTTCTCCTCTAGTCTAGTTTCAGCGGTGCTTAGGCGAAGCCCTGCCGGAATAGTTCCACCACCGCCGCCGCCGCGCCGTCGCGCTGCCGGAGAACTCATCTACCTCTCCGCCCCCTCTTGCTGGATCAAGAAGGCGGAGATCGTCATCGAGCTGTACGTGTGCTGAACGTGGAGGTGCCGTCCGTTCGGCGCTAGATCGGAAGGACCGTGATCAGGATCGCGAGACGGTTCATGATTTGATTGCGGGACGGATCATGATGGGATCGCGGGATGGATCATGATTGGATCGTGAGACGGATCGTGATGGGATCGCAGGACGCTCGGCGATTTGGATCGCGAAGACGTTCAACTACATCAACCGCGTTTCTTAACGCTTCCGCTTAGCGATCTACAAGGGTATGTAGATCCACTCTCCCTCTCGTAGATGATCATCACCATGGATAGATCTTGCGTGTGCGTAGGAAAAAAAATTTGTTTCCCATGCAACATTCCCCAACAGGCGCGCCCTGTTGGCTTGTGGCCAGCAGGTGCCCCCCTTGGTATATTTTTGGCCCAATAATTCTTATATGTTCCATAAAAATTCTCTGTGAACTTTCAGGTCATTTGGAGTCCAGTGAATTTTCAACCATTTTCTTGGTTTTCAGGTCCAGAATTCCAGTTTCCAGTTATTTCCCTCTTTGTGATGTACCTTGCATATTCAAAGAGAAAAGGCATAAGAATTGTATCATTATGAGGAATAGTGGACAAGAATAACATTAATATCAATAAGAATTCATGATGCAAAATGGACGTATCAACTCCCCCAAGATTAGACCTCGCTTGTCCTCAAGCGAAAGCCGAACTCGATAATAATGACCACATAATTTGAGAGAGAGGTGTCGATAAAAACAGAATACGAACATGAGAGCATCATGTATATTAACATAGAAGCAAGTTTTCCATTATATAGCTTCTCATAGACGAGTAACAATCTATCCACAATTATTGAAGTATGAAACATAAACTTTATTGACAATCAACAAACTATGTTCTTAGTCACTGAGGCAATCACAATTCATCATATTCCAGAGAAGAGTCTATGTAAGAGTTTTTATTATAGAAAGTTCACATACTCAACTATCATTTAGTCTTCTATGATTGCTGACACTCATTGCATATTTTTGGAGCTAATGTTTCCATCGGACACATAGGAAGATGGGGCTTTATTGTCTTTGCCACCCAAATCATTTACCTCAAGGATAATGTCAACAATAATGAGTCATGATCGCCTACATTCTATTGGAAATATGCCCTAGAGGCAATAATAAATTAGTTATTATCATATTTCCTTGTTCATGATAATCGTTTATTATCCATGCTAGAATTGTATTGATCGGAAACTCAGATACATGTGTGGATACATAGACAACACCATGTCCCTAGTATGCCTCTAATAGACTAGCTCGTTGATCAAAGATGGACAAGGTTTCCTAGCCATGGACATGAGATGTCATTTGATAACGGGATCACATCATTAGGAGAATGATGTGATGGACAAGACCCAAACTATAAACATAGCATATGATCGTGTCAGTTTATTGCTATAGTTTTCTGCATGTCAAGTATCTGTTCCTATGACCATGAGATCATGCAACTCACTGACACCGGAGGAGTACCTTGTGTGTATCAAACGTCGCAACGTAACTGGGTGACTATAAAGATGATCTACAGGTATCTCCGAGGGTGTCTGTGTCACAGCCCTAGTTTTCCTTGGTTTGACATTGCATTCATGCATGCATTTAAATTTCAAATGAATTGGAAATGAGGAGTGATCAAGCCTCACAATTCAAAATTTTGTCAGAAGGCTTTATAAAAATTTCTTCAAATAGATCCAATAAAATGTTCCAACTATTCTGTGAAAATATTGGGGTGAGATAAGGTTGCCAACCAATATTTTTGAAACACAGAAACATTTTATATTGGGCATTTGAATTAATTCAAACCCTATTTGAAATCCATATGGAAAATATATGTCCAATAATTCTGAGAATTATTATGTGGCATAGGATATTTCCATTTAACCCACATGTATATTTTCAGCATTTATGAAAATAGTTTGCTATATATTTTGCAAACTAAAACAAATGCCAGAAAAAAATAGAAAACAGAAAACAGGAAATAAAAGAAAAAGGACAGAAGCCCTACCTGGCCACTTACCTGGCCCAAGTGGGAGGCCCAGCCCACGGGGGCAGCAGCGTCTTCTTCCCCCTGCCAGGAGGAGAAGCATCTGCGTGTCTCAACCGCAGCCGGCCGAGGCCACGTCCCTGGCCACCTCCTACTTCCCCGTCCTCATCCAGCGAGCCCAGGACGACGTGGAGCTCCCCCTCTCTCCCCCGAGCTCATTCTTCCCCCTGCTGCTCTCTCCTCGCCCCTCTACTCGAACTCGAGCGACCGCCGCCGCCGTCGATCGCCATAGCCGCGACCACCAGCATCGCCTCACCTCCCTGACCGGACCACGAGCTCTGCCACATCGCCCTGCTCCTCCTCGCCGACGGAATCGCCCCAGGAGGCCCTGCAACGTCGCCTCGCCCTCACCGTCGTCTTCGGGTCCGACGACCACCGGTGCCAAATTCGCCGGCCAGAAAGCATCCCCGAGCTCACCGTTGCCTCTTCTAGCACCGCGGTGAGCTCCAGATCCGATCCCCCTGCCCTCGACGTCGCTCGCGTGCCCTAGCTAGCGTCCCCGCCGGTACCCAAGCTTCTTGCCGCCGGCAATGGCGTGGCCGTGGCCACAGCCTCCACGGCACGCGCCCGAGCACCTCTGCGTGCTCCTGGAGCTCCCGCGAGCCGTAGATGCCATCAGCTACTCCTCCCGTGCTAGCTAACGCCAAATCCGAGCATGCCCGAGTCGCCGCCGCCGCTCAGCTCGTCGCCGGCCTCAACTCCGGTGACCCCGAGCCCCCTGCTCCCCCAAATGGATGCGGCGCTTCGCCAGCTATTCGTAGCATCCACCCGCGTTCCGAACCGAGGTCTGCAGCGCGATTCCGGCCAACTCCGGCGAGCCTCCTGTCGGTATCAAATCTGGCATATCTCGTAGTAGGGGTCCTAAGCTAGGCGTCTTGGAGCGATGGTAACATGGACGCAGGATTTTACCCAGGTTCGGGCTCTCTCGAAGAGATAATACCCTACATCCTGCTTTTGATTGTATTCATATGGGGTGTTGTACAGAGTACATGTATCTACCACGAGATGGTTCTAATGAACATAAGATCATCTAATGACTAGCCTGGTCTCGGTTTATATATGCACCGGAGGCCTAGGGTTTAGAAGAGTCCTCGTCTTGTGCACCAAGTCTTCGGGAGTCTTCCTTCTATGCGTCATGGGCTGCCCGAAGTGGCCCATGAGTGTACCGCCATGGGGGTCCTCGGCCTGATCAACCTAGTCGAGAGACGACGTAATGAGTACCACCTAGTCTAGGACACCGTCAGTAGCCTCCTGAACCGGTCTTCAAGTTGGGGACGCTCCTCGGTTCTTCTGAACTGTTCTTCGTCTTCGGTCGTCGGTCTTGAAAACTGGTTCAACAAATCTTCCCATCTCCGATCTTGCGGATCGCTGTGGTGTATCCGAAGAGCTCATACGTCGGGTATCCGAGGAGCCCCTTTAAGTTTTCGGCCTTTATCAATGCCTTATTATTTTTTATGCCACACCTTGGGTTCGAAGTGTTTCCCGTGCGGTAGTGTCCTCTTGCATCCGAGCTCCAACGCCGGACTACATCCGAGGTATCTTTTGCAGCCGAGCACCAACGCCGGACCACTTCCGAGCTCCAACGCCGGAATGTATCCGAGCTCCAACGCCGGACTACATCCGAGGTATCTTTTGCAGCCGAGCACCAACGCCGGACCACTTCTGAGCTCCAACGCCGGAATGTATCTGAGCTCCAATGCCGGACTGTATCCGAAGAGTCTTTTTACAGCCGAGCTCCAACGCCGGACTGCATCCGAGGTGTCATAGATTACCTCGGTCTTTGAAAAAGTTGAAGGGGTTCAACCGAACTTAATGCCGGAAATGCCCTCTATGGAGGCAGCCACTTGCATCTGAGCTTTATGGCGGACTCCTTCCGAGGTGGTGCACCACCTCGGCCATGGGCTGATTTTTGTAAATTTAATTCCGATTTGTGCAATGTATTCTTTGCCGAGATATATAGCCAGTAGCCCTCAAGGTGTGTGTCCGTTGAATGTCCGGCATGCACCTGAAGGAAAACATAAAACCGCTGATCCCAGTAGCCCCTGAGACTCAGGTCGATTCACAAAATCGGCCTGAGGATCAACTCCTAGCTCTACAGCATACTTAGGAATAGAAACGCGGCGTAATATATTAGAGGAAATAGTGATCGGCAGGCGGGCCCTTGAGAGAGGGTCTTGAGAAGTTGCCGTATTATATTAGCTTGATGCCGGATAGGTTCATATGGTACCTATTGTTGTCCAAAGACGCGTTTGCCCATAGCTCGGTCAAGCCGAACACTGAGTATTTTGAATTTTCTGCATTGAATAGGCAATGCAGTAGCCCCCGAGCCACTGGTCGGGTGGCAACACCAGATCAGGGGATCGATGTGCCCCTTTAATATTTGTAAATGATAAGCGCGAAGCCCAGTAGCCCCCGAGCCTTAATGTGGGCACGGGTGGCCGAATTAAGGATCGATATCCGTTTGACAGAAAATCTTGTTGTGTTTAACACAATCTTCTCGGAAAGAGAATAAAGATCTCTTAAAGGAGCTAGAGCTAACTAAAGCTGAGCTCACCAAGGTCGGCCTCAAGAGGCCTAACAGATAGGAAATCAATGCCAATAGGGAATTATGAGAGCGTTATGTCAGCTGCTCGGTTATCTCAACAAGATTGTGCCCTTGACGCTTTAAAAGATGGGCTGCAGTAAATTGACTTGTACTCGCAATTTATGTGTAATGATTCTATGTATCCAAGTACTTTACATCATTAATGCTCGGATCCGCATTGTACAAAACTTTGTTTACCGACCATCGGCTTCAACCTCCTCGGCCAGTAGCCGGGGAGTGTTTGTCCCACTTTATAAAGCCTTTATGAGGGCAAAGGTTTACGGCAAACAAGGCAATCCGGCCATATGGTTTTATAAACAAAGGTACGCGGAGAGATATGTTATATTACTTTTTAACGTAAGAAACATCTTCCAAAGAATATAGTCCCGCTATCGGTTCCTTTCTTTGGGTTGTCATGCTGACCATGATCATGAAACCCCATCTCCGATCAATGTGGGAGCAAAATATTGAGGATTTAGTTGGGGGAAAGTTCCCGAACTCTGTGGTCCATAATGAACCGAAATTTTCACTTCCATCGAGACTGTTTATAACCTGAAAGTGGCCTATCGTCGGCTTCCACCCCTTTGTAGATGCTACACAGGGTGTTTCCGTACTAACAATACAACCCTTAGCTGACATCTCGGTGCCCGGAGGCGGTTGCGTTAGCGGAAACGAGGCAATCAGGTATGTAGGCTTTATAACTTTCACTTGGTCATAGGAGTGTAAAGTTCGGGGCCAGTTACTAGCCCCCGGTTAGTGTTCGGCGTCAGCCGAGGTCAAACCAGTAACACTTCGGCCAATCTAATGAAAGGCCCATCGTTTAACACGGGGTGACCTCTATCGATCTCTAGTTTGACACAGTCATCGGATCGCTGACCAGTTTACGCTCATTGTGGCAGTCAGTTTTCGGCTTTCTCCACTGAGGCGCTTAACCATTCGAGCTGGAAGCAAAATCGCAGTGGTTCTCCCTTGGCACACCTAGCCGAACAAAGCAGAACGTAGGAGGCAAGCACAGCAGCCGGGCAACCCAACTATTGACCGAAGTCACAATTTGAAACCGATGCATATAAAGCAATATCTAAGAAGTTTTTGCCGAGGACTCCATGAATTACCTTGGCTTTTGGTGGGTTCGGCTCTAGTTGCAGCCCCTGTTGATTTTGCCGAATCTGTAAAGGTGTCCGGCGTTGCACTGCGAGACTTATGCTGGAAACACACAAATAGGTTAAAAGTGCCATAGGCTTGGAAAACCAAAATACTTCAGTAAAAACTTTACGCCCGAACTAAATCAATTTTTTGGTGGCAATCCGAAAATTGGTCTTAAAATTAGATTGTGCTTCCGTCGTGCTTTAACACTATACATCCGATCTCCAAACTTCAAGCGGGTCAGCCTTCGGCTTCAACCTCCTATCCCGAAGGCGGAGTGTTTCTCAGGCCAGTTTAGCGAACTAAACGCGAGCGGCTTTAGAGAGAAACCAGGCTATCCGGCTATTGACCACACACTCGCGTCGGAAAAAGGAGTAGTAGAAAAAGACTTTGCAACGATCAAGAAGGAAACACATTTATTATAAAACAGCTCATACAAATTAAAGAGCCCCCAAGTGACTTGGGTAAAATAATTTTATGTATAATGATTGTATGTACCGAAGTACTTGTATCATATATGTGTTCGCCCGAACTTTAAACGCGTCTTAACCAACCGTCGGCTTCTCCCTCTTCTGCCAAGGGCCGAAAAGTGTTATCTACTACGCCATCCGAGGATATCGGAGGTGTTTCGAATAACCAGGCAATCAGGCAATTGGGCTATAACAGACAAAGCGCGCCCAGGGAACTTATGCTATATTACTATTTAACGTACGAAGCATCTTCAAAGAAAATAGTTCCGCCAACGGTTCCTTTCTTTGGGTTCTCATGATTACCATGAGGGGTGTGCAATAGATTTATGTATGCTTGTCTTCCGTCGTGGCCGACCATAGTTGAAAACAGTAAGAGCGCTAGCTTTCGGCTTCACCCGTCTGAGGTACGAGTTCGGATGACCCGATCGTAACAATCGCAGAGGTGCTCCCTTTACTCCCTAGCCGAACAATCGGGAACGTAGGGGTAAGCACAGGAGCAAGGCAACCCAGCTTTGCGGAACACTTAAGTCAACATGATGCATATATTGGCGTAAACACGAACAAGGAAGGGTGCGATACATTAATAATCATATGCAAGAGGAATGGCTTCATAAAGGAAGCACCCAAGTAAAGTGGGTATTTGAATTTGTTTGTAACAAGCAAAGTTTTGACAAAGAAAGTTTTTCGCAAACAACTTTTTGTCAAAAAAGTATAATGCTTGGTCGAACCGAACAAAAGTTAAAAATTGAAAAAAGTTAAGCATGAAATCGACTTAGCTGGATAATGTGCTTGTGACGTGTGTCGAGCTTGTAGTGGGTCAAGGTCCCAGCCCCCAAGCCGGTCACGAGGTAGCCGAAGAAGAGCTCGGCTTGATGAAGTGACAACACAATACTTCCGAAGGCCGAGGAGAAACCCCCGGTCCAGTCGAGCATACGGAGTAGTTCGGCAGCGTGACGGCGAAGCCCCCACGTCCGTCGGCCATGTCGACGACACAATTTGGTTGATGGAGGCGGGACAACGATGTACGCACGCCAAGGTGACCGCATGACACAGCCGAAGTCGATTACCTGTGCACACAATATAGTGCAAGCCAAGAGTAATAACAAATAAAGGTAATAATATATTTTAAAAAAAAATTCTTCTACTTAGTTAATTTAAGTGAAGCAAATAAGTAAAGGAATATGGCCTGGGCGCCGAGGTGCCTGAACGAAGAGTTCGGCTTGACGAAGTGGCGACGCGGCACGGTCGATGTGGCGAGATGAAGTCCTCGGTCTAGTTAACATGGCGAAGCTGTGATCGGCTGACGCCGAAGTCTCATGCAGGTCGGCTGGTGACGCCGAAGTCTTATGCCAGCCGAGGTGTTGAAGCAGGTTGATGAAGGGATGCCAAAGCCCCGGTCTAGACGAGGTGATGGAGCAGGTCGGCTGGTGACGCCGAAGTCTCAGGCCAGCCGAGGTGTCGAAGTAGGTTGACCGGTGATGCCGAAGTCTCACGCCAGCCAAGGTGTCGAAGCTGGTCGGCTGGTGACGCTAGAGCCACATGCTAGCCGACGTGTCAAAGCAGGTCGGCGTGGTGGACGTCAGCTTGAAAAAGTAACAGCGCGGCGATGCCGACGCAGGTCGGAATTCGTGATGAGGTCAATGCTGGCTTGATGAAGCAACAGAGCGCCGACCGGTACAACCCGCGGATGACGAGGTTCGCTTGATGATTATTTGGCCCTTGAGATGCCGAACTCTTGGTCGGATGACCGAGATGATGAGAAAATTTCCTTCAAAAAGGACGTCCAACAACCCGTTCATGAAAAGGATGAACTCGGGTCGGATTTGTTTTCGCGCAGAAAATAGATCCAAAATTTGTTGTACTAATCGGATGTTTCCCGGAGTTTGGACGGTCGGATCGAGCTGAAATTTTGAGGAGTCAACGGTATAGGAATTCCGCAGCCGATGAACGGTGGAATTTTCCAACGGATGTCCGAGCTAGACGCTGGACTCTTTGCCCTAAACTCGTCCAGATTCTCGTCTAGATTCGACAGGGCTCCGGTATATTGTAGATCGCTAGAGATTCCTCCACCGAAACGCGACGAAATTTTGCAGGGTTGTTCTAGACTCAATTCCGCACAATTCCACCGAAGCAATCGTCAAAACGACACTCGGGGAGGCGGGGACGACGAACATGAATCCGCTGTCCAGAAAAACTGCATGATCGCGCGAGGGCAATGTTGACGTTGAGCCCCCAAGCACCATGGAGGATTCTTCCATGATCTTGGTTGAGATTGGAGTTGATGTTGATGAAGACACCCGTCCGATCTAGATGATCCGACGTGGCGCGCAGTCCTCGGCCTAGCCGAGGTGACCAGTCAACCCGGCGACGAAGATGTCGACGTTGACGATGTAGCTCGGTTCCGACACGTAGATCGCGATGGAGCCGATCTGAATTCCCATCGCACCGCGGCGACTACCCAGCAGGCTCTCAATGAAAGCACCAATGTCCGTGTCAAATCCGGCATATCTCGTAGTAGGGGTCCTAAGCTAGGCGTCTTGGAGCGATGGTAACATGGACACAGGATTTTACCCAGGTTCGGGCTCTCTCGAAGAGATATTACCCTACGTCCTACTTTTGATTGTATTCATATGGGGTGTTGTACAGAGTACATGTATCTACCATGAGATGGTTCTAATGAACATAAGATCATCTAATGACTAGCCTGGCCTCGGTTTATATATGCACCGGAGGCCTAGGGTTTAGAAGAGTCCTCGTCTTGTGCACCAAGTCTTCGGGAGTCTTCCTTGTATGCGTCATGGGCTGCCCGAAGTAGCCCATGAGTGTACCGCCATGGGGGTCCTCGGCCTGATCAACCTAGTCGAGAGACGACGTAATGAGTACCCCCTAGTCCAGGACACCGTCACCTCCGCCGTGGAACTGGTCGCCGCCGGCCTAACTCCGGCCGGTGCCGACGTGGCCGGCCATTAGGGCCTAATCTTCCCTGCTAATGACCCCCCCTAGTCGCTGACAGCGGGCCCCAGCTGCGGGTCAAACCCCGGTCAGCACGGGGTTAGTCCCTGGGTCACTGACCGATGGACCCCACTGGTCAAGTTTGACCTTGGACTGGCCCGGCTCACTGCTGACGCAGGCATGACGTCAGAATGACGCAATAAATGATTTCTGTAATAAAAATAATCCAGAAAATGGCTAAAACTTTGAAAAATCATATAAAATAATATGTAGCTCTGATTAAAATAATTTATATATGACAAATTATCAGAAAAATCCAAAGAATCTGATGGTGGCATTTTCATGCATGTTAGAGCAAGCTAAATAGGCAAACATGGACAATTTGTTCAAATCACAATATGCCATATGACTTATGGAGTTGAATTTGAACCTAGGGTTCAAACCATCTTCATTTAACATGTTGATAGGTGCATTAGCTCAAACTAGCATCATTTTAGCATGACATTATCATGCATCATTGTGAAGCATTTGCCGTGCTTAATTTATACCTTGTTTATCCTTGTCGATAGACTTGCGAGACGTAGTTATCGACGACATCGAAGAACAGCTAAGTTCTTCCGATAAACAGGCAAGCAACCCCCCTTGAGCATATTCGATACAATCCCACTCTCTCGCTCCTGCTCTCATTTCAATGCATTAGGACAATGCGATTCAACTGCTACTTGTGTTGCGGTAGATGAACCCACTCCTTTGCATGACCTGTCATTGTCATAGTAAATAGCTAAACCAAGCAACCTAGCATACCTGGTAGATGCTTGAGCCATGTTGTGCTATAACCCTGTTATGCTTGCTGTGCTTAGAGTTGTGTCAGGTCTGATTCATCTAGGTGATGAACCAGAGTGAAATGATGGTGTCCTGGTGATGAGGGTTAAGTGTTGAACCTGTTTTGGTAAAGGTAGCGATGAGAGGCCATGTGGGAGTACATGGTGGGTTGTCTCATTAAGACCGCTCATAGGAACTGAGTTCCGTGTTTTTGTTCCAAGACTAGCTACTACCGCACATTGGGTTCCGGTAACTCGACCCCTCTCGGCCTATTAACCTACCCTGTTCTCTGTCCAGGAGTCGCACTAGTTCGAATCGTTGATAGGATGTGGCCGGGCCTGCGAAGTGAATGAACGGCCCAACCGGGACCGGCTTGGGGCCCTGTACACAACTTCTGGGTCCGAATCGTGAAACACGGCCGGATTCTCGATTGTGGTGACCAACTCAGTTAGGCGACTGCCTTGGGCTAGAGTCGTTGAAGGTTAACGTTCGTGGCCGACTCCCTCGCTGGGCTTCCGCTTGAAGGTTGTCGAGGTGCCTTTTTACGTGCACATGGCGATAAGTGGCGGGAGCATGTGTGACTAAGTACACCCCTGCAGGGTAAACAATCTATTCGATGGCCTTCTCGTAGGAAGACGAGAGAGGATCCGTAGTGGTGTATTGATATGGTGAATATGTGGACACGTGTGTGCTCTCTCGTAGGGAGATGAGAGAGTAGTGATACGATGGATACTTTATCTTATTTTAGTCTAGCCAAAGGTCAAAGCTGGCATTCTACAGTAAACCCCACAATCCCGTTCATTGATACCTGATGCATATGTAGATAGATCTGATGTAAGACTTGCTGAGTACCTTCGTACTCACTGTTGCTTATTTATGTTTTTGCAGAGATAGACGTTGTTCACTTTATGTTTCTTCTGACGATGACATCGACGGAATAACTTAGTAACCCAGGTAGGAGACTGGCTCCTTGGTAGGGTCATTGTAGCTTTTCAGGCTCTTCCAGCCTTTTTTAGTAGATGTCTGTACTCAGACATGTAACTTCCGCTTGTTGTTTGTATGCTCTGAATGTTGGGTCATGTGAGCCACCCTGTTTGTAACATTATACTATGTTGGCTCCTCGGAGCCTTCTAAATAAATGCTATGTTGTAGAGTTTTGTTGTGATGCCATGTTGTATCTACACATATCATGCATATTGTGTGTATGATTGAAATGCATTGGTATGTGTGGGATTCGACACCTAGCTGTATACCTTTAGTAGCCTGCTTTACGGGGAAATGCCTCTTTGTGCTTCCACCGAGCCTTGGTAGCTTGCTACTACTCCGGACACATTGATTGACCGGCATGTATCCTTCTTGCTGCTGTGTCTGTCCCTTCGGGGAAATGTCTCGCAGTGTAATGGAGTCCATGTAGCCTGCTATGACTCGTCTACGCGCAGTTGATGACATTTATGTCCCACGGCGTAATGGAGTCCCTGTAGCTTGCTATGACTCGTCTACACACACTGATGACACACACCTGCATTGTTGGGTTACGTATGCCTGTCCCTGTACGGTTGTGCCACTTGGGTCTATAACTAGTCATGTCGACCCAGGTTCTCTGACGTGTGAATGCTAGCGACATGTTCATATCCGTGAGCCAAAAGGCGCAAACGGTCCCGGCCAAGGTAAAGTGGCAGCCGTGGGTTACCGTGCGTGAGGCCGCAAAGTGGTGTGACATGTTACAGGCTGGATTCATATGGCTTAGGATCGGGGTCCCGACAGTGTTGGTATCAGAGCTTGACTGCTTGTAGGTTTACAAAGCCAAACTGGTCGATGTTGAGTCTAGTAATGCTTTAGTTATATAAGGGAATTGATTGTGGAAGGGAACGTAAGGCTCTTTTTACTCCTTCCCTCAAGTTACTCTATTCTGAGTCACTCTCTTCTCTTCTACGAGGATTAAGAACTAGGCTTCTCACCTATCTGCTAGGATGACGAGTTACTGGACCACAGACTTATAGAATGGTTGTTGTGTCTAGTCATGTTCCATCAAAGTTGTGAGAAGTGATGCCATTGTTCTCGCTGTGCCTTGAAACCATGATGTTAAGCAGTTATGCTGCCAAATCTTGTGCAGGTTGCCTCATATTTCATTCCCGTACAGCCGTTATGCTGTCCGAGTTCTTCTACGTTTAGGTATGTTCTGGTGTTCTCCCTTATGCTGAACCCTGGCCTTTTCCTTCAGGATGTCGCTAGTAAACCGGAGATCTGCTCGTCGTGGTCAGGATCATGGAGATGGTAGGGATGAAGAAGACCCTCCCAGCCAGCCTCTGTTGGCGGAGGTTATGCTAGAAGTTGAGAGGAATAAGCGTGCCACCAACCGTCTGTTGGAGCACATCGAGCAGAATACAACACATCGTCGCAATGAGCTAGTATCCATCAGAGACTTTATCAAGTTGCAACCGCCCACCTTCCAGCATTCCATTGAGCCACTGGATGCAGATGATTGGCTCCGGAGTATCAGCAGTAAGCTACATTTTGCAAACGTGGCTGAAGGAGACAAGGTTACTGTGACACCTTGGATTTTGACTACAGTGATCATTGTAATTAAGCACAGTGATGACCATGATCAACACCAAATCATTTTCGCTAAATAGGATATGATCAAGTTGAAATTCGTATCTCATTTCAAATTCCACTTCAAAAGGGCATTGAAAATTATAGTGATAAAATAAGTGCTCAAACAGCAAGAATAAATTGTTGCACACTTGTGATAAATCACAAAACAATTGGTGTTAGGGAAAACAACATCACCAAACCCATGGAGTGGACCCCCACCTTCAATAACAACACCATTTTGCATTTAAAAGTGATTCTAAATTCAAATGGGAATTGCAAACAGATTCCAAAAATCTCCAAACTTGGTGTGGCCATGTGAAATATTGCCAAGTGTTTTATGGACCATGGCAAGCATTTTTCTGTGAAGAAATATGGCAGAAAATAAATGAAACAAAATCTATAAAAGAAAACAGAAAAAGAAAAGAGAAATAAAAGAAAAAGGTTCATGTGCACTTAGGTCCAGCGGAATAGTGCCAGGCCCGCCCACCAGCGCCATCATCCCCTACCTCCTGCTCATCAGGGGGGATGTGGACGCCGGCCGAGCGTCCGTGGCGATGCACGACCACGCGCCGGCCATCCGAACCCCCCCCACGGCGGCTACAAGGCCCCCACTCCTCCCCCGCAGCCAACCCTAACCCTAAAATCGCTCCCCCTCGCCCCGTTCCTCTCCCCCGAGCTCGGACTCGAGCTCGCTCAGAGGAGCTCCGCCGTTGTCGGGCCGCACCACCGTCTCCGACCTCGCTCTCCTCCCCCAACGGCCCCATCGAGCCTCGCCGCCCCTCCTTTCTCCAACGCCGGTGAGCTCCGGGCTGTTCCCCCCTCTTCTCTGCCCCCTCGCCATGTGCAACCTCCGCCACTGCAGCTCGCCGGAGCTCCTGCTGCTTGCAGCTGCACCCCACAGCGCCCGAGCACGCGCACGCGCTCGCAATGCTGCTCCGCGGCTGCTCAGGCCGCCGCACAACGCTCGATGACGCCCCTCCACTGCGGCCGCCATCGTTGCCGAACGGCCACTGTCGCCATTGACGATGGTGCGCTCGTTCCGGCCGTCCCCCGCTAGCGTAGATGGCAGGAACGGGTCCGCCATGGCGCCCGCATCACGTAGGGCCCGGCGGCCGTCCATTTGGTCACCGGATTCGATCGCCAGCGACCTGCCGCCGCCCCTGTAGGTCGCCGCCGGCGCGGGCACTGTTAGGCCGGCCCTGTCTCTATGACAGATGGGCCCGCCTTGCCAGTTAATTAGATTAGGTCTAATTAGCAATTAGTTTAGGCTAACAGTCGTTGACGATCGGACCCCACCCGTTAATTAATCCTAATTAATTAATCTGAACCCGGTTAGGCCCACAGAGACTGACTGGTGGGGCCTATCCACTGTTCCAGTGGATAAGCCCGGCCCAGTCAGCCTGCTGACTCAGCAGCAGGCCCACCAGTCAGCCTCTGCTGACTGGGAGTTGACCCAGGTCAACATGGCCCACCAGTCAGCCACTGTGTGTGCTGACTGGGTACAATTCTGGGTACCCCTAGTATTTTACTATTCTGGATAATTCGATTTAATAAATAAAAGAAATTTCAGAAAATGATTAAAACTTTGAAAAATCATAGAAAATAATCTATAACTCAGATGAAAATAATTTATATATGAAAATTGATGAGAAAAATCCCACGAACCCGAATACGCTGTCCGTTCATCTGTCACATGCCCCTAGCATGATGAACAAGGAACATTCCCCCTCCGGATCGTCTGTCCGATAAATCCAAAGACCCGGGAAATATCGTCAGATATTCTCCCGCTCCGTCTGATACGTGTAGTACAACATTAGAGCACCCCTAGCACTGCATTTTGCCATGTCTTGCATGTGATGCATCTGTTTGCTTTATATTTATTGTTTCTCCCCCCTCTTCTTACCGGTAGACCCCGAGACTGACGGTGCTGCCGGGTATGACTACACCGCCGACGATCAGCCTTTTGCTGCAGAGCAGCAAGGCAAGCAACCCCCCCCCCCCCTTGAGCATTCCGATATCGCCCATTTCTTTCCCTCTCATTCTTGCATTAGATTTTGCTACTGTATTAGTAACTCCTATTCTGATGCATAGCCTGCTTTGATAAACTGCTACAGTACATGCAATCATATCAACTGCTTAGTATAGGTTGATCAATGAATCCCCAGTGACCCCTTAGTCCTAGTTGCCCCTGCTTCTTCATTGACGACTCGACGACCCGAAGACTCGAAGACTCGGTCAACCGACCGACGAGCCAGACCCCTCACATCACCGCACACCCCTTAGTTGTACGACTCTGCAAAGTTACTATCGAGTACCGAGGGTGACACCTCGTGAAGTACTCATGATGTTAACTCTGTGGTGCAGCTAGTCGGTCGTGGTTATCGAGGGTGATTCCTCTTTCACCACTCCCGACGATGACTCTGTCGTGCAACCCCTCAAGTGTGGGACCCTCGAGGGTGATTCCTCTAAGTCCACCTTGACGGTTTCATCGAGCGGGACCCTTTGAGGGTGATTCCTCAGGTTCCGCCTCGATGTTTTATACACACAGTTACTATGACCTGGTTACAGAAACATGTTGGTGATGGGTCGGCCCTGAGGGGTACCCACGGTTTGATGATGATGAGGCGTGGACGGGCAGGAGAGGCCCTTGCCACACATCCTCGAGGCGGGGCGACGGGACCGCACTTCATGGGTCGCGCTTGCCCCGCATTAATAAAATGCTAATGGGTTGGGTATTAGATCTGAGTTGGTCGTTTGATCTTTTACGCACCAAACCTTCACGTGGGAGAAGTTATGGGTACTCGGCGTCGTTCTTTCTGCCGAAGCTCTTCGGACGTCAGCAATGGAGTGGCGCGTGCCCGAGTGGTCCGCAACGGCATCGCGCTTGTATTAAGGGGTGCTAGGACTGACCTCGTCCGCCCTCGCATCGTGCAGGAGTGCAAGGGCAAGTGGGCCCACGACCCCTGTGCGCTTAGGATTTAGACCGGGTGGGCTGGCCTCTCTGTTGAGCCTAGGTGGGGCGACGACGTGTTGATATCCCGAGGCCGGGCATGACCCAGGAAAGTGTGTCCGGCCGGAGGTGATCAAGCGTGTTGGAAATGCGGTGCACCCCTGCAGGGATGAATTCATCTATTCGAATAGCCATGTCCACGGTAACAGGACGACTTGGAGTTGTACTTTGACCTTCTACAACTATAATTGTGACTTAAATTTGAAATGAATGTTGGCTCCGGGATTGCTTCCTCGCAGGGAGTCGGGGAAGAATCTCTGGGCATGGTTACTTAATAAAATTTGCTACAATAATATTGCTATATATGAGATACCAGTCTACTCTCTTCTAATGCTGCAAGATGCTGAAGATGCTAGTCTTCGATAGGACTAGGCCTTCCCCCTATTCTTGCTTTCTGCAGTCAGTCCAGATAGAACCCCCCCCCCCCTTTGATAATGATGCATACTTAGCATAGTTGTGATGTCAGTCTTGCGAGTACTTTGGATGAGTACTCACCGCTGCTTTGCTTTCTCTTTCCCCCTCGATACGATTCTGCGTTCAGACGATGGAGCCCAGGAGATGGAGTACGCCGGAGACGACTACTACACCACCGCCGGAGCCTACTACTACGTGGAGGCCGCTCCCAACCAGTAGTAGGATAGGAGGTTCCCAGGCAGGAGGCCTCGCCTCTTTCGATCCGTTGTCATGTTTGTGCTAGCCTTCTTAAGGCAAGAATTGTTTAACTTATGTCTGTACTCAGATATTATTTGCTTCCGCTGACTCGTACTTTGTCGAGCTTTGTATTCGAGCCCTCGAGGCCCCTGGCTTGTAATATGAAGTTGTATGACTTTAATTTGTGTCTAGTGTTGTGTTATGATATCAATCAGTGCGTCCCTAATCTTGGTCGTGCGCATTGCGTGTATGATTAGCGTACGGTCGAAATTGGGAGCGTCACAAGTTGGTATCAGAGCCGACTGCCTGTAGGTAGCCCCCTTTCCAACTCCTTCGCCGAAGTTGAGTCTAGTCATTGAAAAACTTTTACTAACATAGTTGTGTGGCTTACGGGCCCACTTCTCAATCGGGTGGTATTAGGATCTTTTATTCCTCGTCTATACTCTGGGTTCTGATCTCTCTTCTCTTTCGGGTTAAAGATTTTGCTAACTCTAACTTAGGTTCTCGTAACTACTTCCTCCCGGAGAGCCCCTCATTTCACATGAGGGCTTGATTCATCAGAAGACTCCAAGTTACTTTCCGAAGTTCTCTCGAGAACTTGTGCTCGTCACCTTTGTGATTCCCTTCCTCCGTCAACCCCTATGGATGATTACATACAATTGTCGCTCATACTTTCATATCCAGTTGTTCTTGTTATTACAAGGTACATCGGATTGTCTTATCGGGAATTCGTTCGTCCTCAATTATCTTGGGTTTTCGCAAGTCCTTCGAGTTGCTATTCGATCTCCCGAAATCCTTAGTAGCCTATTGCTCTTGGCCTTTCTCACCTGCTTGCGTTATGGTTAATTCCATATGTCTAGCAATATTCATTAAATCCTTTGTGGTCGTCATCTGATCTTATTGATTCAACATGTGTATGAATGCACGCAATCGTCAGTTGTTCCTCATAAATTATCGTTCCGGCCTAGACATCTTCCAAACCTGAGTTGGTTCTCGACAAATCAACCTTAATTGATTGTCCATCTAAGTCCTTTCATCTTACTTGTAGTTGATCGGAGCATCTGTTTCCGATACACCAATTTGGAAGCCTTAATTCCTTTGATTATTAAGCATCAAATTATTGGATGTTCTATAACCTGATGCCTTGCATTCTTCTCCCTCTGATTGAGCACCGATATTCACATCAGGTCCTTTGTGGACCGCCAGACCCATTGTTGGGTTATTATCCGATAGCATCTTTCACATTCAAAATTATTGTGATGTTCTTCCCCTGATACATGATGCCATTGGTAAACTGTGCCTTCTCCCTCTTATAAGTTGTATCCTATGCTTTTGTCAGTCGTGCTCTTTTGTCAAGCATGTGTTAATTACTCTTGAAACTTGTGATATATGTTCCTAAGATGCCCCGATGGGTTGGACCTATGCCTTCCTTAATTCGTGTGAACCCGACAGTTTTCACGCGTCTTACTCTCCTGGTGTTTTGCCAGTTAAACTTTCAAAACTACAACTTTATCAAAGGCGAGGAGTAAATGGAAGGTGATGCATTGATGAAGTGGGAGTCGACCTTGAACTCTGTGCTCATGCCCATGGAAGCAATGTTGATCTAATCATAGAAGCTTCTCGTAACAATAAAACTCTCTTGGTATAATTCGATCTGGTATATGTGGTCTTGTCCTTTGCAATCATGGCATGTTGTTCTACTTTGATTTCATTCTCAGACAAGTTAAAAGTGCTTGTCTTCCACAGATCAATACATCAGCCCAAGCTTTAATTCTGATCTACCTTCGAGTATTATCCCTGGTATATCGAGGATATCGCGGAGCTATATAAATTCTTATGATTTTCTCTGATTCCTTTTTCCTCGTATTCTGAGTTGTTGGACACTCAAGGACACCAATAACTGAATCGAGTACGCATTGCGATTCAACAATTCTTAGTAATCTTCTTTGCTTATGGGTTGGTGCTCGATCATGTCTTTCCAAGCTATTAGGCTACATCATCATTGTCATGCTAAAGCTTGACCATGCTATCTATGTCCTTCATCCCTGAAGCACAATTCCAACAGTGCACTAAGCTTACATCGAGTTTTCAATGTCATGTTGGTTGTCTTGAAAGGCAATTTCGATTCTGAGCTAGCACTCTAATATGTGGTTCCGACCACCCTTCGCTTCATCATTTCCTTGCTTGATGTTGTCGCTGATCGATTACATCTTCAAGAGACTTCTCGGCAATTGTGTCGTGATCATCATCAACATTCTGAGCTCTTCTAGAGTATCAATTAAATTCATGATGAGAAGTAGCATCCTTGTCCTTGGTAATTGGTGTTATCGTTGGCGACATCCTTGCCATCACCTTTCATTTCTTAGTTCCCATGCTGTTTCTAACCGGAATACTGACAAATGGACTGTGATGTGTAAATTCAACACTTATGGCATACCCACTCTATTACCTTGGAGTATTGAACAATAAGTCCATTCATAGTGTGTTGGCTGTTGAATCAACATTCTAACATTGGTCGTGCTACTTAGTCCGGATTTTGGGAGCACCTTTTGATTAATGTTTAATGGTGGATGTTTCCCTCGGGCATACCTCAATATATCATCTGGTTTTGTTCACTCAATCGTGGAGATCCATCTTTGTGGGAGTCTCGACGAATTGTTGCTGAGCCCATCAGCCACATCCTCATCTTCTTCGTGCTTCATGATGAACAGTTAAGCTAGTGTTGGAAACCTTGAAATCATTATCTTTGTGCCTAGCTCATGAAGAATATGTTTGTTAAGAGAAGTGTTTCCTCTAAGTTCACGTGCATTTTTACCGCCGTGATTACGAGAAAATTTGTCTCGCTTCCTCTGGAATCGTTCCAATTCATTCTTGCATGTGCGAAGTATTCTATGGTTTGATAGATTTGCTACCTTCACCCCATATGTACTTCCTAGCACGCCAAGTCACTGATTGTTTTGATCGGGGAAAAGAAGTTCCTCGTAAGAGCTAATCCAGACTTACACATGGAACTTTGATATCCTCTATGATGGTCCCCAACCAGAACTTGATTACTTTCCATTCTAGAAAACTTCCATGTGGGCACGAGTGTCTTGACCTTGTGTTCATATGTCTTGCAGTCTGGCTAATGATTCAAGGCTTGCTTCTGTTGATCATTCCCCGAGAATCTTGCCGCATCGTCTCGTAGACGTGTGTGTCATCCTTTTCCCTTCTCAGGCCTGCTGAGCCTGAGATATCCTGACACCAACCAGATCTGAATCTCGGACAGATATGATGGTTGGAACATTATCAAGAATTATAACTTTGGTCTTTATTACTCGGTAAGGTGATGTTGTAGCTAGCACACCTGGCCGGATGACCTATTGTTATAATACTTTGTTCAACAAGGATTGCCATTCTTCCATGGGGAAATTATAAGACTTATTTTATAAGTTGTTCCTACTGGATCCTTTGTGTATCCAAACTCCATCCTTTACTCGAAACACCTTATCATTACTATCCCGAAGCATAGATGTGGTATACCGATCTTCAAAAGGAATAATGTAAGCTCAATGCTAATTGTTTCTTGATCAATTATCCAAACACCATTGTATGGGAATGTCATGAATTTCCTCGCCCCTTTACCTAAATGGTTATCTACTTGCTATCCTGTCATGTATATCATGCTCTGTTTTTCCTTGGGAAAGATATACTCCTAAAACTTGAGTATAACCACATTTTCCTTTCCATTGGTCTGTTTAATGTGATAAACACATTTTCCTTTCCATTGGTCTGTTTAATGTGATAAACACATTTCCTTTCCATTGGTCTGTTTAACCTTTCTTGTAATCTAGCTTATCTGAACAGTGGTAACTCCCTGCTTAGGTAAACACCTCGGTGATCAATTCTGTCAGTAAGGCCATATTACTATTGTTGATAACATTCCGGTAACCGCCGGTGGACGAGAACTTTGCCTATTGGTTCGCGTCGTTTTAATGAGCGGGAAAATGGTTCTATTCGTCCCCCGCCCTTGGTACCGCCAAACCTTTCTCAGGTTCATGATGTGTTCCATGTGTCACAGCTTCGTCGTTGTTTCAAGGATCCTATCCGAGCAGTGGATCATGATATGTTGGAGCTGCAACAAGACCTTTCTTACAAAGAGCAACCAGTCTGCATTCTCGATGAAACTGAACGTCGGACTTGTCAGAAGGTTACCAAGTTCTTCAAAGTGCAGTGGGCAAATCATTTTGAAGATGAAGCCACTTGGGAACGCGAAGATCATCTTCGTGTAGAATACCCCTGGCTCTTTCCTTCTACTTCTTAATTCTCGGGACGAGAATTCTTTTTAGTAGGGGAGAGTTGTGACACCCTGGATTTTGACTACAGTGATCATTGTAATTAAGCACAGTGATGACCATGATCAGCACCAAATCATTTTTGCTAAATAGGATATGATCAAGTTGAAATCCGTATCTCATTTCAAATTCCACTTCAAAAGGGCATTGAAAATTATTGTGATAAAATAAGTGCTCAAACAGCAAGAATAAATTGTTGCACACTTGTGATAAATCACAAAACAATTCGTGTTAGGGAAAACAACATCACCAAACCCATGGAGTGGACCCCCACCTTCAATAACAGCACCATTTTGCATTTAAAAGTGCTTCTAAATTCAAATGGGAATTGCAAACAGATTCCAAAAATCTCCAAACTTGGTGTGGCCATGTGAAATATTGCCAAGTGTTTTATGGACCATGGCAAGCATTTTTTCTGTGAAGAATTATGGCAGAAAATAAATGAAACAAAAGTTGTAAAAGAAAACAGAAAAAGAAAAGAGAAATAAAACAAAAAGGTTCTTGTGCACTTAGGCTCAGCGGAACAGTGCCAGGCCCAGCCCACCAGCACCATCATCCCCTACCTCCTGCTCATCAGGGGGGATGTGGACGCCGGCCGAGCGTCCGTGGCGATGCACGGCCACGCGCCGGCCATCCGAACCCCCCCACGGCGGCTACAAGGCCCCCACTCCTTCCCCGCAGCCAACCCTAACCCTAAAATCGCTCCCCCTCGCCCCGTTCCTCTCCCCCGAGGTCGGGCTCGAGCTCGCTCGGAGGAGCTCCGCCGTTGTCGGGCCACACCACCATCTCCGACCTCGCTCTCCTCCCCCAACGGCCCCATCGAGCCTCGCCATCCCCTCCTCTCTCCAACGCCGGTGAGCTCCGGGCCGTTCCCCCCTCTTCTTTGCCCCCTCGCCACGCGCAACCTCTGCCACCGCAGCTCACCGGAGCTCCTGTTGCTTGCAGCTGCACCCCGCAGCGCCCGAGCACGCGCGCGCGCTCGCAATGCTGCTCCGCGGCTGCTCAGGCCGCCACACGACGCTCGCTGACACCCCTCCGATGCGGCCGCCATCATTGCCGAACGGCCACCGTCGCCATTGACGACGGTGCGCTCGTTCCGGCCGTCCCCCGCTAGCGTAGATGGCAGGAACGGGTCCGCCATGGCGCCCGCATCACGTATGGCCCGGCGGCCGTCCATTTGGTCGCCGGAATTGATCGCCAGCGACCTGCAGCCGCCCCTGTAGGTCGCCGCCAGCGTGGGCACTGTTAGGCCGGCCCTGTCTCAATGACAGATGGGCCCGCCTTGCCAGTTAATTAGATTAGGTCTAATTAGCAGTTAGTTTAGGCTAACAGTCGCTGACGACCGGACCCCACCCGTTAATTAATCCTAATTAATTAATCTATACCCGGTTAGGCCCACAGAGACTGACTGGTGGGGCCTATCCACTGTTCCAGTGGATAAGCCCGGCCCAGTTAGCCTGCTGACTCAGCAGCAGGCCCACCAGTCAGCCTCTGCTGACTGGGAGTTGACCCAGGTCAACATGGCCCACCAGTCAGCCACTGTGTGTGCGGACTGGGTACAATTCTGGGTACCCCTAGCATTTTACTATTCTGGATAATTCGATTTAATAAATAAAAGAAATTTCAGAAAATGATTAAAACTTTGAAAAATCATAGAAAATAATCTATAACTCAGATGAAAATAATTTATATATGAAAATTGATCAGAAAAATCCCATGAACCCGAATACGCTGTCCGTTCATCTATCACATGCCCCTAGAATGATGAACATGGAACATTCCCCCTCCGGATCGTCTGTCCGATAAATCCAAAGACCCGAGAAATATCGACAGATATTCTCCCGCTCCGTCTGATACGTGTAGTACAACGTTAGAGCACCCCTAGCACTGCATTTTGCCATGTCTTGCATGTGATGCATCTGTTTGCTTTATATTTATTGTTTCTCCCCCCTCTTCTTACCGGTAGACCCCGAGACTGACGGTGCTGCCGGGTACGACTACACCGCCGACGATCAGCCTTTTGCCGCAGAGTAGCAAGGCAAGCAACCCCCCCCCCCCTTGAGCATTCCGATATCGCCCATTTCTTTCCCTCTCATTCTTGCATTAGATTTTGCTACTGTATTAGTTAGCTCCTATTCTGATGCATAGCCTGCTTTTGATAAACTGCTACTATACATGCAATCATATCAACTACTTAGTATAGGTTGATCAATGAATCCCCAGTGGCCCCTTAGTCCCAGTTGCCCCTGCTTCTTCATCGACGACTCGACGACCCAAAGACTCGAAGACTCGGTCAACCGACCGACGAGCCAGACCCCTCACATCACCGCACACCCCTTAGTTGTACGACTCTGCAGAGTTACTATCGAGTACCGAGGGTGACACCTCGTGAAGTACTCATGATGTTAACTCTGTGGTGCAGCTAGTCGGTCGTGGTTATCGAGGGTGATTCCTCTTTCACCACTCCCTACGATGACTCTGTCGTGCAACCCCTCAAGTGTGGGACCCTCGAGGGTGATTCCTCTAAGTCCACCTTGACGGTTTCATCGAGCGGGACCCTTTGAGGGTGATTCCTTAGGTTCCGCCTCGATGTTTTATACACACAGTTACTATGACCTGGTTACAGAAACATGTTGGTGATGGGTCGGCCCTGAGGGGTACCCACGGTTTGATGATGATGAGGTGTGGACGGGCAGGAGAGGCCCTTGCCACACATCCTCGAGGCGGGGCGACGGGACCGCACTTCATGGGTCGCGCTTGCCCTGCATTAATAAAATGCTAATGGGTTGGGTATTTGATCTGAGTTGGTCGTTTTACCTTTTACGTACCAAACCTTCACGTGGGAGAAGTTATGGGTACTCAGCGTCGTTGTATCAGCCGAAGCTCTTCGGACGTCAGCAATGGAGTGGCGCGCGCCCGAGTGGTCCGCAACGGCATCGTGCTTGTATTAAGGGGTGCTAGGACTGACCTCGGCCGCCCTCGCATTGTGCAGGAGTGCAAGGGCAAGTGGGCCCATGACCCATGTGCACATAGGATTTAGACCGGCGGGCTGGCCACTCTGTTGAGCCTAGGTGGGGCGACGACGTGTTGATATCCCGAGGCCGGGCATGACCTAGGAAAGTGTGTCCGGCCGGAGGTGATCAAGCATGTTGGAAATGCGGTGCACCCCTGCAGGGATGAATTCATCTATTCGAATAGCCGTGTAAACGGTTACAGGACGACTTGGAGTTGTACTTTGACCTTCTACAACTATAACTGTGACTTAAGTTTGAAATGAATGTTGGCTCCGGGATTGCTTCCTCGCAGGGAGTCGGGGAAGAATCTCTGGCATGGTTACTTAATAAAATTTGCTACAATAATATTGCTATATATGAGATACCAGTCTACTCTCTTCTAATGCTGCAAGATGCTGAAGATGCTAGTCTTCGACAGGACTAGGCCTCTTGCTGAATTGGGATTATTGGGTATTATCCCAGTTGTATGCTGGTCTTCTTGACGGCACTTGCGGATGGATCCAGTCGGAGTGAAGAAACGGAACCGACAAAAGAAACAAAAATTGTGAAAAACCAGGAAGCAAATAAAGCTCAAATATTTTGCGGACCTTACACACATGGCCAAGGATTCACTAGTATAACTAGTATAGCGCACTCGATGCACCTCTAAGGATTTAGAAGCGAAACCACACAATGCTCCAGGTAGCACTGGTGTCAAGCTCTTACTACTTCCTTAGGGAGCATCACACTTGACGCAGGACCATAGCCAAAGTGGCTTAGTCAACGTTCCTAAGGTTGTCGAGGAGAGATAGAATTTATAAGCGTTTCCCAAAGGAAACTAGAGTAAGAAGAGAAATGCCATGGCTAGCAAGCAGGGTAAGGATATCTGGTTTACCTAAGGGTTTCAGGGCTCACGGGTCGTTGCCGGGTGCGAGCATTTCAAACCGGAGGCAAGGGCCACGAGAGTTGGGGTCTGATGGAGCCGAAGACCTATGGGGTTGCCTTATGATCAATAGTAGCCAGGCCAGGTTGGCAAAGATGGCTGAAATCCATCTGGACTTTCTACTGAACACAAGACAATGAAGTCTGGCTAGGGTAACCTATAGTCAGCCTGGCTCTGATACCATCCGTTGTGGCGCCCCGCCTGATTACCACTGTAGCCAGACGGTCGCCACGCATACCAGCCCAGGAAATCACTCTGGCATGCGCGTTTACAACAAGTATCATGAACACAGGCATTTCTATTAATGGATATATAAGTCTTACAGGATATCTTACAAGAGTGATGGCAGCGGAAAAGCTCTATCTAGGGCAGCATGGACTTTGTGTGGCTCCAATCCACAGGGATCTGACTGGGTTACTCTCCTAGCCCGCGAACACTCCGGCTCCTTGACGACGGACGATGGATCCTTATGTGAACCTGTCCATGTTAAAGGCCGCTGAGTACTTTTGAATGTACTCGCAAGCAAACCAAACTAACATATACACCAAGCAAAGCAATCCATGGCATTCAAGCATGCATTTGTTATTAGAGCAATATTAATCATCATGACATAGCATAATATTAATTATCATGTTGTAACAGGATTGTCCAGTGCGATACTACTAGAGTAAAGTAAAGCATGGCAAGTAAATAATCCATACTCCGAACATTCTCAGGATCCAATCCAACTCTCAACCAGATCCAACTTACTCTCTTACGGGTTGTCCCACAACCCTCGCAATACTCACGAGTCATCGAGTGCCTCTGACCATAGGACAAGTTCTTCCATCATTATTATCACTGTTACGGTTGACCACCTAGTGAGGTCTGGACGGGCTGTCCAATACCGTGGACGCGGCTATTCGAATAGATTTTTCACTCTGCAGAGGTTGCGCACTTTACCCACACCATGAAGCACCTGGCCTCGTGATCCCATTCGGGTGGACCAGCGTTGCTCCAACGAAACTTGCCTAACCCGTGACTCTCCCATCGTACCACCGACATTCATCCTCCCCCGAAGTCCTGCCCTGGGTGGCCCCTGTGTCCCCATGACACCTACCACCGTCGTGGCCACACAAACTGTCCCAAATGGGGACTCCCGGGTTAAACAATCAACTAGGCTCACAAGGTTATCACCGCCTACCGGGCCAGGGTAGCACGCGCGCATAACCTTCCCTATCTGGAGGTACCGCTGAAAGAGCACGCGATCAGACCAAGTCAAGGCCGTCCCATACCGGCAAATGTGGCTGCACGGATAAGCCCGGACAGGTGACTCTAGATCAACCGACTAGGTTTAGCTTTAGCCATCACTTAACAAGTATGGTTATATACCACAAGTTGAAGTGGCAACAATTATGCACTCAAGTAAACTACATAGCAAACTATGCAAGTGATGTAAACAGTAAGTGCAATCTAACAGAGGTTTAACTATTTCTATCACAGGCATAATTACTAATTAAAAATGCAAGAATAACATATAGCAATGCTTTAGGGCATATATCAGATGGTCGGCTTGCCTGGGGTCGAAGAAACACTCCAGGAGAAGTGCGGGGAGTCCGCGGAAACGATCGCCGGAAAAGATTCCCTCTCGGAGGGCTGATTGAAGGGCAAGGGCAAAATGGGTATTTTTAGAAAGTGTCAACATGGTGAAAAGGGTACTATCGGAACGGGCTCGATGAGACGAAGATGTGAGCATTGGTTTCACCTCTATCGGAGTTTCGAGCGAAAAGATATAGCCGTCCGAAGTGGGAGGCACCTTTCTGTAAATAAAATATTTACTATCGGGTCCAGGCTGGAAAAACTGATGGCGCCTTTGAGGGAATACATTTCCCAGTCGGGAAAATGCATTTGTCGCCGGGCGCCTCCACTTAAGTGACGTGGCGAGGCGGGGCCGGTCTCTGGGTCACCGACGCGCGGGGCCCGCGTTGACCCTCCTCTCTCTCTCTCTCTCCTCCTCCTGCTCCTCCCTCTCCCCCCCCCCCCGACGCCGTACGTAGAGCCGAGGAGGGCCACAGGCGCCGGCGATTGTTCCGGCGGCTCAGGCCACCTCCTGCGGGGTTGCAGGTACTAACAGGCTCAGGGAGGAGCGCCGCGTCCATCCCAGCTGGACACGGACGCCAGGGAGGGGTGGAACGGAGGCACGCCGCGGAGGCAGAGAACGGCGGCGGCCGGACTTGGGGGAGACGCGGCCACAGTGCTTCCGGCGGCGAACGGAGAGGAGGGAGAGGATCACCTGGCTCTGGGTGGTGATCTGGTGGTGACAAGAGGGAGGGAGGGGCTCGACATTGCGCGAATTTAGGCCGAAGAGGGCGGCGGCCATGGCGAGCAATTGAGGCGAGGAGGACGGCTCGAGCTCGGGGAAGAGGTTGGGGAGGTTGCTGGGAGGTAGAGGAGGAGGCCGCGGTTGCTGCTGGTGCTCGGGAGGCTCCGGGGCTGGCTATTTATAGCCAGCCGGAGCAATGGATAGGCGCGGCCGCTCAGATGAGCTGGCCGGCGTCCAGAACTCGCGGGCGACGTGGCTGGCAGCTTCCTGGCGTCGGGGAGAGGCCGACCTGACGGAGAGCAGGGCGACGAGATAGCTCAGAGCAGAAGAGGCCAAGGGAGGGAGGAAGAAGACGACGGAGCGTCACGGGTGAACAGGGCCACGACAGCGCTCGACACGGCGCGAGGAGAACGAAGAAGAAGGGGGAGAGGGGTCCAGAGGGGGTTCTAGGACGTCGCGGAGGCGCTGGACATGTCGAGGCATGCTGCGGTGGCGCGAGCGCGCTGCGTTGACGGTGGCCGAGGGCCTCGGCATGCAGAGCATGCGTTTGGCCATGCCAGCCGCGTGGTCACCGCGTGTACTGGCGCACGCGGTGTGACCTGGCCTGGCACACCTTGTCCCATGCGTCGACCTGACATCCAGGAGGGATCCCATGCCTCTGGTTTGATCTCATCTTCCTTGGAATGGTCTTGAGGCTCTGGAAAGGTTCCTGACAGCAGGTGTTTGTGGCAGTTTGAGACAAATTGGCTAAATGCAATGAGCTAAGTTTTGGTGGGTGGGTTCACTACTAGAAAAATGGCTATAGCCAATATCCCTATTAGTGGCGCACCATGGTGGTGGTGCGCCACTGCTATATAGCAATGGCGCACCAGAAGCAGGTGCGCCATTGTTATTTTTTTAGTAGTGGCGCACCACCTGAGCAGTGCGCCATTGCTATTTTTTTGTCCATCCCCCCACCCCACCAGACATAGCAATGGCGCACCACACCTAGGTGCGCCATTACTATGCTACATAGTAATGGCGCACCTTGGTGTGGTGCGCCATTGCTATGTCTGGTGGGGGTGTGTGCCTGCGTGTGTGTGAGGTTAGTAATGGCGCACCCTCCCTGGTGCGCCATTGCTAAGGTTAGCAATGGCGCACCAGGGAGGGTGCGCCATTACTAACGTCTCACACACACAAACACACACCCCACCACACACACACACACACACACACACACACCCGTGGATCACCTTTTCAGTTTAAAAAAAATAAAAGAAAATGATAAAAGATTCAAATTTAAAAATCCTTCGAGATGCCCATGTGTTATGTGTTCTAGTTGTTAGGAAAATTAACAAACATGAATTTCGATTTTTTTTGCAAAAGGCCGCCGTGTTTCGGTAAAATGGCCATAACTTTTGCATACGACCTACGATGAAAAAGTTTTTTATATGAAAAAGCATCTACTCGAAAAGTTATATCCGAATTCAACTGGGGGTACCCCGTTGAAGATTTTTAGAATCCTCAAAAACCTAACAGAAAAAAAGTTACGGGGCTTTCAAGATCTGGAGAGGCAAAAAAATTCAAAAAAAATCAAACTCAGTAATGGCGCACCTGCCCATGGTGCGCCATTACTATCTTCCCGCCTTCAAAATTCAAACTATATCAAAAAAATAAAAATAAAAGTTAGTAATGGCGCACCTGCCCACGGTGCGCCATTACTATGCCGTATATATGGCATAGTAATGGCGCACCTGCCCAAGGTGCGCCATTACTATCTTCCCGCCTTCAAAATTCAAACTATATCAAAAAAATAAAAAAAAGTTAGTAATGGCGCACCTGCCCAAGGTGCGCCATTACTATCTTCCCGCCTTCAAAATTCAAAATAAATCAAAAAAATAAAAAAAAATAGTAATGGCGCACCTGCCCACGGTGCGCCATTACTATGCCGTACGGCATATTAATGGCGCACCTGCCCAAGGTGCGCCATTACTATCTTCCTGCCTTCAAAATTCAAACTATATCAAAAAAATAAAAAAAAGTTAGTAATGGCGCACCTGCCCAAGGTGCGCCATTACTATCTTCCCGCCTTCAAAATTCAAAATAAATCAAAAAAATAAAAAAAAAAGTTAGTAATGGCGCACCTGCCCACGATGCGCCATTACTATGCCGTATATACGGCATAGTAATGGCGCACCTGCCCAAGGTGCGCCATTACTATCTTCCCGCCTTCAAAATTCACAATAAATCAAAAAAATAAAAAAAAAAGTTAGTAATGGCGCACCTGCCCACGGTGCGCCATTACTATGCCGTATATATGGCTGGACGGGGTCCTCTCCTCCTTACCTCTTCATTTTTCTCCTCCACTCCACCTCTCCTCCACTCCATCTCCTCCACGCCATCTCCCCTCCTCTCCTCCACCATACTCCCCTCCTCCTCTCCGGCGACCTCCTCCTCCTCCTCTCCGGTGACCTCCTCCCACTCCTCTCCGGCGACCTCCTCCTCCCTCCTCTCCTCCCCTCCCCTCACGGTTTCTCCTCCCTCCTCTCCGGTGAGCTCCTCCTCCCTCCTCTCCGGTGATCTCCTCCTCCCTCCTCTCCGGTGAGCTCCTCCTCCCTCCTCTCCTCCCCTCCCCTCACGGTTTCTCCTCCCTCCTCTCCGGTGAACTCCTCTCCGGCGACCTCCTCCTCCTCTCCGGCGATGTAGGCGAGCTCCTCTCCGGTGACCTCCTCCTCCTCCTCTCCGACGATGTAGGCGAGCTCCTCTCCGGTGACCTCCTCCTCCTCCCTCCTCTCCTCCTCACGGTCTCTTCTCGGCCCTCCTCTCTGGCGAACTCCTCTCCGGCAAAAGAACGTACAAGATCCAAAAACGAGAACAAAATTTGAAAAAATATCATGCAAAAAAACGAGCAAAAAAAAACGAGCAAAAAAAAGGGCAAAAAAATCGCGATCCAGATCCAGATTCAAAATTCAAAATAGTAATGGCGCACCGTGGGAGTTAGAATGTGCGCCATTACTATTTTCCCGCTTCCAAATTCAAAAAAAAAAATCGACAAAAAATAATAATAAAAGTTACCAGTGGCGCACCTGAAAAGGTAGTAATGGCGCACATGTGGTGCGCCATTACTACCTGAGATAGTAATGGCGCACTATGTGGTGCGCCACTATTATCTGGGATACTAATGGCGCACCAGAGGTGCGCCATTACTATTTGTTACTAGTGGCGTGTTAATAGTGGTGCACCTATAGTGCGCCATTAATAGCAAAAACTGGTGCGCCACTAACAGCCTTTTTTCTAGTAGTGGTTTATGATGGCAGGGCAAGTCATTCCACCAATTTTCACTGGAAACAAACCAGAAAAAGCAGCACTTCCCTTGCAACTTCATAATTGGTCCAGAAACAAAGTGTTGATACTGGGGAAGAATGGCTAGATAGATCTGGCTCAAATTTGGTCTAGGGTTTATGATTTGAACATATGGAGATACTGGAAAAGTTTCAGCTCATTTGAGAATACCAAAGTGGTACTTCCTTCACAAAGCTAGAATCTGGACAGAAACTAGATTGAATTATTGGGCAAAAATGGCTAGGTAAAATGATGTGGCTTTTGGCATACTCACATCATATAGGGAATATGAGGTCCTGGATTAATTTCAAGAATTATGGAGCAATATAAAATATAGTTGCTTCACAATCTCAAAATTGGTCCAGAAACAAGAATTGGATGATGTGCTCAAAAGTTGAACTATGGGACTTGGCTTCTTGATGGGAATGGTGAAGATATGGATAGGAGAAGCTCCAAAATTTATTTGGGATTTTTCCTGGCTACCAAAATGGTAGTTCCTTTAGAAACTACCCAAAATGCAATATTGGCATTAAATAGGAAAATGCAATTTGCCCTATTTAATTATGGCCAATATTTTTATGGGAGCTCAAGATGATCACAAAGAATATCTCCACAAGTTTTCATGAACTTTGGGGATGGATAGATATTTTCCTGGATTTAATTCCTTTAACTGGCAGAAAAAGGAATTAATTATAAATGAAAATATTGCAAATGACTTGACAATATTTTTGCATATCCAGGATTTATAGATGTGAGATGATCACTGGGAAAAGTTTGGGAGGCAAGAGATCAAAGGAAATTGGGGTTTATTTGTAACTGGAAGGATTAGGGTTTCCCTTTCGATAACTCAGAAGGTCGGGTTTCGACGGCAAAACCCTGAGCCAAAGATCTTGGGTGGCAAGGTTGGACTAGAGAGAATCTCTTGTTGGATAGGAAGGCAAGGCTAAATGACCATCTTCATATACCCAAGAGCTAGAGAAATCCGATAACACTGAGAAAAGAGACGGGAGTCAAATCCCGCAAAGGAAAAAAAATAGGGAGCGAAAACCACGGTGTTACAAACCTACCCCCCTTAAGAAAATCTCGTCCTCGAGATTTCCGGGCTTAACTCCCGGTGAAGGGGGACTTACCTGTGTGCGACTTGGATCCATCAGTTGACCTGTCTTCGCTGGTTTACTGACCCCTTTAACTGCCTCTCCTGATGGACCATGCATTGTCTTTGCACACAACTTCCTTGAATCCTTCTCTTTCCTGTCAGGCATACCTTTTGTCCGAGTAGTGGTGTTGCTGGGTGGGGTAGCGGGTAATAACAAACGGCTCGGTTTCCATGGTTTGAAAGTGACTGCTTCGGGTTTTATTGCGATGCTTCGTACTCTGACTGTCGTGGGCAAGACATCCTTTCCTGGTGCAAGGCTTACATGCTCGTATGGCCTCGAGTGAGTGAGAGTAGCTTCCTTTTTGTCGTGTCAGAATGCTCAGTCTGGCTGTGGGTTCCATACCGATGTTTCTTTCTGGCTTATGCATCCTGACTTTGCCCTTAGGTGATCCATAATTCAAGGAATCAACATGACCGAGCTGTTGCTGCTATATCCTCAACTGAAATGTCCGTTATAATCACAAAGTAATCATAGACAGTAATCTCTTATTCCAATGATGTCATGATGTCTCTGAGCTGTTGGTGCTGACGTGTTTTGAGCCATTCTATCTGAATGTCTTGTTTCAAACTCTATCGCTCATGGAGATGGCTCTGTCATATATAGCTTCTGTAGTCCTTAATATGACCACTGCGCTAAACATAGTACCGCTAGCATCCGGTGTATCTCTCGGAGCGTAGCCTCTTATCTTGGTTGATGGCCCATATTCATGATGAGTGCGGCAATCTCACTTGTACCCGCAAGTAGTGCATTTTTGTGGCCGCATATGCAAGATTTTGACAAGGATTGGTAATAATACCTTGTCTGTGCAGCTGTATCTTGCTGACCGTCACTGAGGTTGTTTGTCCACCACTTCTTTGTTCTTGAGGATTCCTTTGATGGACCTGTCATGACCTGCCAACACGGCTCCTTGATTGTTTTCCCAGCTTGTCGGGCTTGTTCTCACCACTTACTCTTGCATACCTCGCAGGGGTTGATGTGCTCATATTCTTCTTTTACACATGGGCCAATGTTTCTCTAAACACAGTCATTCCCGTGTACGAGTGGCTCGCATGAACTGATCCACTGGACTGCATGCTCACAACATATGCAGGTGTAGGATAAATCCTTTCATAACCACTGAGTTCTGAGGCAGACGGGTGTGTCTGGACTAGTTCGTGCCTCTGGCAAGATTGTTGTGGGCACAATGGTGTGTTGAAGAAGACTGAATTCCTTATGCTCGAAGCTTCTGCCAGGGTAGTGTGCTGAAGAAGGCTGGGTATCGTGCCTCGAAAGTTTTCCTTCATGTGGCTTACTGCGGAAGGCCGGGTGCCTTATGCCAGAAACTTTCTGTGGTAGCACGCTGTGGAACATGGGAGTGCCGTACCCCAGAAGCTTTTCTCACCAAGTGGCGTACCGAGGAAGATTGGCGGTCTTGTGTCGTAAGCTCTTCTCGGTAGCTTGCGAAGGAAGGCTAGGTTCCTTACACCAGAAGCCTTATGTACACAGTCGGATCTATGGCCGATTCTGGCTTCCTTCCGAAGTATCCGTAATTTTACCCATAGCCGAGCCAAAACTTGATATAGGCCATACCTTGAAGATATTCCGATGGCCGCGCACATCACTTGTCTTCTGTTGATCTGATCATTGTTGCTGTAAAGGTTGCACAACTGGTGCAGACTTCATGTCGTTAATTACTTTAGAATACCCTTTGCATTCAACCCAGGTGTTGCCGATAATAAGCAGTTGACAGATAATTCCATTTGGTTCAGTTGAACTTCCAAGCATTTGAAGTTCTCAATGATTCTGGCAACTGCAAACTTATCCATATTTCTCGCAAACCTTGTTCACAGTGCCCAGAAAATTTTGTATTTGTACCGGTGAACTTCAAAATATGCTTTGAAGTTTGTACCAACGTACCGGAGTTTTGTTGCTGCTTTTGGCTCATTCACATTCTTGAAATATGTCCTCGGTGGGTGATAAATGATTCTTGGGCCCACTGAGAAAATACTCAAGGTTCATCCCACTAACTGAAATAATCCTTGTGTCGAGGACGGAATCCTTGGTCCCTACTAGTGTTTATTCTTGGTAGCTCATCTGACTGCTCCTCGGGTATGAACGGTTCTGAGGCCAACTCTCTCATGTATATTCTGGCCTTGTCTGTTGCACACATATTTTGCTTCTGACCCATTCTTCATTCTTGACAGATCCGAGGTTGCTGTTCTGAATATCAGGCAGTTGGCTGGACAGGACTCTTGCTGAATTGGGATTATTGGGTATTATCCCAGTTGTATGCTGGTCTTCTTGACGGCACTTGCGGATGGATCCAGTCGGAGCGAAGAAACGGAACCGACAAAAGAAACAAAAATCGCGAAAAACCAAGAAGCAAATAAAGCTCAAATATTTTGCGAACCTTACACACATGGCCAAGGATCCACTAGTATAACTAGTATAGCGCACTCGATGCACCTCTAAGGATTTAGAAGCGAAACCACACAATGCTCCTGGTAGCACTGGTGTCAAGCTCTTACTACTTCCTTAGGGAGCATCACACTTGATGCAGGACCATAGCCAAAGTGGCTTAGTCAGCGTTCCTAAGGTTGTCGAGGAGAGATAGAATTTATAAGCGTTTCCCAAAGGAAACTAGAGTAAGAAGAGAAATGCCATGGCTAGCAAGCAGGGTAAGGATATCTGGTTTACCTAAGGGTTTCAGGGCTCACGGGTCGTTGCCGGGTGCGAGCATTTCAAACCGGAGGCAAGGGCCACGAGAGTTAGGGTCTGATGGAGCCGAAGACCTATGGGGTTGCCTTATGATCAATAGTAGCCAGGCCAGGTTGGCAAAGATGGCTGAAATCCATCTGGACTTTCTACTGAACACAAGACAATGAAGTCTGGCTAGGGTAACCTATAGTCAGCCTGGCTCTGATACCATCCGTTGTGGCGCCCCGCCTGATTACCACTGTAGCCAGACGGTCGCCACGCATACTAGCCCAGGAAATCACTCTGGCATGCGCGTTTACAACAAGTATCATGAACACAGGCATTTCTATTAATGGATATATAAGTCTTATAGGATATCTTACAAGAGTGATGGCAGCGGAAAAGCTCTATCTAGGGCAGCATGGACTTTGTGCGGCTCCAATCCACAGGGATCTGACTGGGTTACTCTCCTAGCCCGCGAACACTCCGGCTCCTTGACGACGGACGATGGATCCTTATGTGAACCTGTCCATGTTAAAGGCCACTGAGTACTTTTGAATGTACTCGCAAGCAAACCAAACTAACATATACACCAAGCAAAGCAATCCATGGCATTCAAGCATGCATTTGTTATTAGAGCAATATTAATCATCATGACATAGCATAATATTAATTATCATGTTTTAACAGGATTGTCCAGTGCGATACTACTAGAGTAAAGTAAAGCATGGCAAGTAAATAATCCATACTCCGAACATTCTCAGGATCCAATCCAACTCTCAACCAGATCCAACTTACTCTCTTACGGGTTGTCCCACAACCCTCGCAATACTCACGAGTCATCGAGTACCTCTGACCATAGGACAAGTTTTTCCATCATTATTATCACTGTTATGGTTGACCACCTAGTGAGGTCTGGACGGGCTATCCAATACCGTGGACGTGGCTATTCGAATAGATTTTTCACTCTGCAGAGGTTGCGCACTTTACCCACACCATGAAGCACCTGGCCTCGTGATCCCATTCGGGTGGACCAGCGTTGCTCCAACGAAACTTGCCTGACCCGTGACTCTCCCATCGTACCACCGGCATTCATCCTCCCCCGAAGTCCTGCCCTGGGTGGCCCCTGTGTCCTCATGACACCTACCACCGTCGTGGCCACACAAACTGTCCCAAATGGGGACTCCCGGGTTAAACAATCAACTAGGCTCACAAGGTTATCACCGCCTACCGGGCCAGGGTAGCACGCGCGCATAACCTTCCCTATCTGGAGGTACCGCTGAAAGAGCACGCGATCAGACCAAGTCAAGGCCGTCCCATACCGGCAAATGTGGCTGCACGGATAAGCCCGGACAGGTGACTCTAGATCAACCGACTAGGTTTAGCTTTAGCCATCACTTAGCAAGTATGGTTATATACCACAACAAGTTGAAGTGGCAACAATTATGCACTCAAGTAAACTACATAGCAAACTATGCAAGTGATGTAAACAGTAAGTGCAATCTAACAGAGGTTTAACTATTTCTATCACAGGCATAATTACTAATTAAACACGCAAGAATAACATATAGCAATGATTTAGGGCATATATCAGATGGTCGGCTTGCCTGGGGTCGAAGAAACACTCCAGGAGAAGTGCGGGGAGTCCGCGGAAACGATCGCCGGAAAAGATTCCCTCTCGGAGGGCTGATTGAAGGGCAAGGGCAAAATGGGTATTTTTAGAAAGTGTCAACATGGTGAAAAGGGTACTATCGGAATGGGCTCGACGAGACGAAGATGTGAGCGTTGGTTTCACCTCGATCGGAGTTTCGAGCGAAAAGATATAGCCGTCCGAAGTGGGAGGGACCTTTCTATAAATAAACTATTTACTATCGGGTCCAGGCTGGAAAAACTGATGGCGCCTTTGAGGGAATACGTTTCCCAGTGGGGAACACGCATTTGTCACCGGGCGCCTCCACTTAAGTGATGTGGCGAGGCGGGGCCGGTCTCTGGGTCACCGACGCGCGGGGCCCGCGTTGACCCTCCTCTCTCTCTCTCTCCTCCTCCCGCTCCTCCCTCTTCCCCCCCCGACGCCGTACGCAGAGCCGAGGAGGGCCGCCGGCGCCGGCGATTGTTCCGGCTGCTCAGGCCACCTCCTCCGGGGTTGCAGGTACTGACGGGCTCAGGGAGGAGCGCCCCGTCCATCCCGGCTGGACACGGACGCCAGGGAGGGGTGGAACGGAGGCACGCCGCGGAGGCAGAGAACGGCGGCGGCCGGACTTGGGGGAGACGCGGCCATAGTGGTTCCGGCGACGAACGGAGAGGAGGGAGAGGATCGCCTGGCTCCGGGTGGTAATCTGGTGGTGACAACAGGGAGGGAGGGGCTCGACATTGCGCGAATTTAGGCCGGAGAGGGCGGCGGCCATGGCGAGCAATTGAGGCTAGGAGGACGGCTCGAGCTCGGGGAAGAGGTTGGGGAGGTTACTGGGAGGTAGAGGAGGAGGCCGCGGTTGCTGCTGGTGCTCGGGAGGCTCCGGGGCTGGCTATTTATAGCCAGCCGGAGCAATGGATAGGCGCGGCCGCTCAGATGAGCTGGCCGGCGTCCAGAACTCGCGGGCGACGTGGCTGGCAGCTTCCTGGCGTCGGGGAGCGGCCGACCTGACAGAGAGCAGGGCGACGAGATAGCTCAGAGCGGAAGAGGCCAAGGGAGGGAGGAAGAAGACGACGGAGCGTCACGGGTGAACAGGGCCACGACAGCGCTCGACACGGCGCGAGGAGAACGAAGAAGAAGGGGGAGAGGGGTCCAGAGGGGGTTCTAGGACGTCGCAAAGGCGCTGGACAGGTCGGGGCATGTTGCGGTGGCGCGAGCGCGCCACGTTGACGGTGGCCGAGGGCCCCGGCATGCAGAGCATGCGTTTGGCCATGCCAGCCGCGTGGTCACCGCGTGTACTGGCGCACGCGGTGTGACCTGGCCTGGCACACCTTGTCCCATGCGTCGACCTACCATCCAGGAGGGATCCCATGCCTCCGGTTTGATCTCATCTTCCCTGGAATGGTCTTGAGGCTATGGAAAGGTTCCTGACAGCAGGTGTTTGTGGCAGTTTGAGACAAATTGGCTAAATGCAATGAGCTAAGTTTTGGTGGGTGGGTTTAAGATGGCAGGGCAAGTCATTCCACTAATTTTCACTGGAAACAAACCAGGAAAAGCAGCACTTCCCTTGCAACTGCATAATTGGTCAAGAAACAAAGTGTTGATACTGGGGAAGAATGGCTAGATAGATCTGGCTCAAATTTGGTCTAGGGTTATGATTTGAACATATGGAGATACTGGAAAAGTTTCAGCTCATTTGAGAATACCAAAGTGGTACTTCCTTCACAAAGCTAGAATCTGGACAGAAACTAGATTGAATTATTGGGCAAAAATGGCTAGGTAAAATGATGTGGCTTTTGGCATACTCACATCATATATGGAATATGAGGTCCTGGATTAATTTCAAGAATTATGGAGCAATATAAAATATAGTTGCTTCACAATCTCAAAATTGGTCCAGAAACAAGAATTGGATGATGTGCTCAAAAGTTGAACTATGGGACTTTGGTTCTTGATGGGAATGGTGAATATATGGATAGGATAAGCTCCACAATTTATTTGGGATTTTTCCTGGCTACCAAAATGCAATATTGGCATTAAATAGGAAAATGCAATTTCCCCTATTTAATTATGGCCAATATTTTTATGGGAGCTCAAGATGATCACAAAGAATATATCCACAAGTTTTCATGAACTTTGGGGATGGATAGATATTTTCCGGGATTTAATTCCTTTAACTGGCAGAAAAAGGAATTAATTATAAATGAAAATATTGCAAATGACTTGACAATATTTTTGCATATCCAGGATTTATAGATGTGAGATGTTCACTGGGAAAAGTTTGGGATGCAAGAGATCAAAGGAAATTGGGGTTCCTTTGTAACTGGAAGGATTAGGGTTTCCCTTTCGATAACTCAGAAGGTAGGGTTTCGACGGCAAAACCCTGAGCCAAAGATCTTGGGTGGCAAGGTTGGACTGGAGAGAATCTCTGGTTTGATAGGAAGGCAAGGCTGAATGACCATCTTCATATACCCAAGAGCTAGAGAAATCCGATAACACCGAGAAAAGAGACGGGAGTCAAATCCCGCAAAGGAAAAAAAAGGGTGCGAAAACCAGGGTGTTACAAGAAGTCTCGCCTCTTTCGATCCGTTGTCATGTTTGTGCTAGCCTTCTTAAGGCAAGACTTGTTTAACTTATGTCTGTACTCAGATATTATTTGCTTCCGCTGACTCGTGCTTTGTCGAGCTTTGTATTTGAGCCCTCGAGGCCCCTGGCTTGTAATATGAAGCTGTATGACTTTAATTTGTGTCTAGTGTTGTGTTGTGATATCAATCAGTGCGTCCCTAATCTTGGTCGTACGCATTGTGTGTATGATTAGCGTACGGTCGAAATTGGGGGCGTCACAGTTACCTATGCCACATATCATCTTGAAGGTTCCGCCAGCCTATGGTGGGAAAACTTCGAGGCCATGCGACCTGCAGGTCAAGCTATTTCATGGAAGGAATTCTGTGAGGCTTTTCGTGAGCATCATATTCCACAGGCCCTGATAGATCGTAAGCAAGAGGAGTTCTGCAATCTGACCCAAGGCAAGATGGATGTGGATGCCTATAGTCATGAATTTGGACGCCTTGCGCGTTATGCACCCGAAGAAGTATCCACAGATGCCAAGAAGCAAGCAAGGTTCAGGAAAGATCTCGACCCAGAGCTACGTCGTGACCTCAATCCTGCATGAGTTTGCTACCTTCCAGGTTCTTGTGAACAAAGCCATCCAAGCAGAAACTGGTAGGATGACCTATGAGGAATCTCGCAAGCGCAACTGTGATTTTGGGTCATCCTCAGTCTCTATATCTCAGAGGCGCAAGATATGGATTCCGAACACCGCTCTTCCTCCGGGATATGCACCGAGGCCATCCTATGTGGTGCCTCGCCTGCCGATGCCATGTGTTCCCCAGAAGAACCTCATCAACCGGATGATCAACCCAGATCCTCGTCCCGTTCATGGGGCATGCTTCAAGTGCAGTCAGCCTGGACACTATTCGAAGAATTGCCCTTTGCGAGCAAATGTTCCAACCTCTTCAAGCAATGTTGCCGGTCGTGGCAGGCCCCCAATCAAGAAGTTTAATGACAGGTCAGTTGTTTACACTCGTGGATGTGTGCACCATGTAACTGTAGAAGAAGCTGAAGATGATGCTAATGTCGTGCTTAAGACGCTTCTTGTCAATTCTCATCCAGCTTCAGTTCTATTTGACTCTGGAGCATCCCACTCTTTCATCTCTGACAGGTATGCCCTGTCGCATGATATGTCCTTTGATATTATGCCAACTCCTTTGGAAGTTCAAACTCCAGGTTCTAGATGGCAAACTGCTAGAGTGAGCCATGGAAATCAAATCCTTGTTGATGGTTTGGTGTTCCTTGCTTCTCTGGTAGATCTTAAGTCTTCGGACATCAATATCATTTTGGGGATGGACTGGATGACAGCCCATCATGCCAAAATTGATTGTTTCACTAGGTCTGTTCAGCTTACCCACCCTTCTGGCCAGATAGTCAAAGTCCAAACCCGTATTCCAGAAGGGCGGATATATTCCCTCAATGCCAATCCTCTTCCAGACCTTGAGAACGTCCCGGTAGTCCATGACTTCCCGGATGTCTTTCCAGAAGAACTGCCAGGTGTTCCACCTGACAGAGAAGTAGAGTTTGCCATAGACCTTATTCCAGGAACCGCTCCAATTGCTAGGAGACCATATAAGATGTCACCCCAAGAATTAGCTGAGCTTAAAATCCAACTCGATGAATCTTTGAAGAAAGGTTTAATCCGTCCTAGTTCTCCTCCATGGGCTTGTCCTGTCCTCTTCGTCAAGAAGAAGGATGGTACGGACAGGATGGTTGTCGATTATCGACCGGTTAATCTGGTCACGATAAAGAACAAATATCCACTCCCCAGGATCAACGATCTATATGATTAGCTCACTGGATCTGCAGTCTTTTCCAAGATGGATTTGAGATTAGGTTATCATCAAATCAAAATCAGGAACGGGGACATTCCAAAGACGGCTTTCGTCACTCGTTATGGCCAATACGAGTACACCGTCATGTCCTTCGGTCTAACCAATGCCCCAGCCATCTTCTCCCGCTTAATGAATTCGATCTTCATGGAGTATCTGGACAAATTCGTCGTGGTTTACCTCGATGATATCCTCATATACTCGAAGAACGAAGAAGAACATGCTGAGCATCTTAGGCTGGTATTGATGAAACTTCGAGAGCATCGCCATTATGCCAAATTCTCCAAGTGCGAATTCTGGTTGCCAGAAGTGACCTATCTAGGCCACGTAATCTCTGCGAAAGGTATTGCTGTCAATCCCGAGAGAGTTCAAGCTGTCCTTGATTGGACTCAACCTGAATCGGTGAAGCAAGTTAGGAGTTTCCTTGGCTTAGCAAGCTACTGTCGCCACTTCGTTGAGAATTTCTCCAAAGTTGCCAAACCTCTAACTAAACTCCTCAAGAAAGATAAGAAGTTCGAGTGGACTCCAAAGTGTGAGGAAAGTTTTCAGGGGTTGAAAAGATGACTGACTACTGCCCCGGTACTTGTACCCCCGGATTTCACAAAGGACTTTGTTATCTACTGTGATGCCTCGCGACAAGGTCTAGGTTGCATTCTTATGTAAGATCGTCATGTGATTGCCTACGCATCTCGACAGTTGCGTCCACATGAGGAGAATTATCCAACACACGATCTGGAACTTGCCGCTGTAGTTCATGCACTTGTCACTTGGCGACATTACCTTCTGGGTAATCGTTGTGAAATATACACATATCACCAGAGTCTCAAGTATATATTCACCCAACCGGATTTGAATCTCAGGCAAAGACGGTGGATTGAGTTGATTACGGACTATGACTTAGGAATATCTTACACCCCAGGCAAAGCCAATGTCATGGCTGATGCACTAAGTCATAAATCCTATTGTAACAACCTCATGTTGCTACAAAGTCAACCACTTCTCCACGAGGAATTTCGTAAGTTAAATCTTCACATTGTTCCTCGAGGATCCCTTTCTACCTTGGTGGCGAAACCGACTCTTCAGGATCAGATCGTAGAAGCCTAGAAGCATGATACGGGAATTTCCCGGATCAAGAGCAACATTGCCAAGGGAGTTGCTCGTTCCTTATCGGTAGTTGATCAAGGTGTTGTATTCTTTGAGAACCGCTTGGTGGTTCCCAAGAAGCAACAACTCCGAGAGCTGATCCTTAAAGAAGCTCATGAATCTCCTCTCACGATTCATCCCGGCAGTACTAAGATGTATCAGGACCTACGCCAGAGGTTCTGGTGGACCGGGATGAAGAGAGAAATCGCACAGTTCATTGCTAACTGTGTCGTTTGTCATCGCGTAAAGGTAGAGCATCAAAGGCCTGCTGGCACTCTTCAGCCCTTGGCTATTCCCGAGTGGAAATGGGACAAGGTCGGTATGGATTTCATCACCGGCTTTCCAAATACTAAGAAAGGGAATGATGCCATCTTCGTGGTCATCGATCGCCTTTCGAAAGTTGCTCATTTCCTTCCAGTTCGAGAAAGTATAACTGCTAGTCAGTTAGCAGACCTATATATCTCTCGAATAGTTTCTCTTCATGGTGTTCCTCTAGAGATCAATTCAGATCGTGGAAGTCTTTTCACTTCTCGATTTTGGGAAAGTTTCCAGAATGCTATGGGAACCCATCTCTCCTTTAGCACCGCTTATCACCCTCAGTCAAGTGGTCAAGTAGAAAGAGTCAATCAAATTCTTGAAGATATGCTCAGAGCCTGTGTTATCTCATTCGGAATGAACTGGGAGAAATGTCTTCCATTCGCCGAGTTTGCTTATAACAACAGCTTCCAGTCTAGTCTGGGCAAAGCTCCTTTCGAAGTGTTGTATGGACGAAGATGTCAAACGCCATTAAACTGGTCAGAAACCGGTGAAAGACAATTATTTGGACCGGATATGATCCAGGATGCAGAAGAGCAAGTTTGCATCATTCGTGAGAATCTGAAAACAGCCCAATCTCGTCAAAAGAGTCAATATGATCGTCATCATAAAGACGTAAGTTAAGAAGTTGACGAGAAGGCTTACCTTCGGGTTACACCTCTCAAGGGTACCCATCGTTTCGGTATCAAAGGCAAATTGGCTCCTTGTTACATTGGTCCTTTTCGCATTCTCGCCAAACGAGGAGAAGTTGCCTACCAATTGGAACTACCCCCTCAGCTTTCCAAGGTTCATGATGTGTTCCATGTTTCTCAACTCAGGCGTTGCTTCAAGGATCCTGTCCGCGAAGTAGATCACGAAACGCTTGATCTTCAAGATGATCTTTCATATCGAGAATATCATGTTCGTATTCTCGATGAAGCCGAGCGCAGCACTCGATGTCGCAGCATCAAGTTTCTCAAGGTTCAGTGGTCGCACCATTCCGAGGATGAAGCAACCTGGGAGCGCGAAGATCGTCTTCGACTTGAGTACCCCGACCTCTTCCCGACTACGCCTGAATCTCGGGACGAGATTCTTGTTTAGTGGGGGTGAGTTGTCACAGCCCTAGTTTTCCTTGGTTTGACATTGCATTCATGCATGCATTTAAATTTCAAATGAATTGGAAATGAGGAGCGATCAAGCCTCACAATTCAAAATTTTGTCAAAAGGCTTTATAAAAATTTCTTCAAATAGATCCAATAAAATGTTCCAACTATTCTGTGAAAATATTGGGGTGAGATAAGGTTGCCAACCAATATTTTTGAAACACAGAAACATTTTATATTGGGCATTTGAATTAATTCAAACCCTATTTGAAATCCAGATGGAAAATATATGTCCAATAATTCTGAGAATTATTATGTGGCATAGGATATTTCCATTTAACCCACATGTATATTTTCAGCATTTATGAAAATAGTTTGCTATATATTTTGCAAACTAAAACAAATGCCAGAAAAAAATAGAAAATAGAAAAACAGGAAATAAAAGAAAAAGGATAGAAGGCCTACCTGGACACTTACCTGGCCCAAGTGGGAGGCCCAGCCCACGGGGGCAGCAGCGTCTTCTTCCCCCTGCCAGGAGGAGAAGCACCTGTGTGTCTCCACCGCAGCCGGCCGAGGCCATGTCCCTGGCCACCTCCTGCTTCCCCGTCCTCATCCAGCGAGCCCAGGACGACGTCTCTCTCCCCCGAGCTCATTCTTCCCCCCTGCTGCTCTCTCCTCGCCCCTCTGCTCGAACCCGAGCGACCGCCGCCGCCGTCGATCGCCATAGCCGCGACCACCAGCATCGCCTCGCCTCCCTGACCGGACCACGAGCTCCGTCGCATCGCCTTGCTCCTCCTCGCCGACGGAATCGCCCCCGAAGGCCCTGCAACGTCGCCTCGCCCTCGCCATCGTCTTCGGGCGCAACGACCACCGGTGCCAAATTCGCATGCCAGAAAGCGTCCCCGAGCTCACCGTTGCCTCTTCCAGCACCACGATGAGCTCCTGATCCGATCCCCCCTGCCCTCGACGACGCTCGCGTGCCCTAGCTAGCGTCCCCGCTGGTACCCAAGCTTCTTGCCGCCGGCAATGGCGTGGCCGTGGCCACAGCCTCCATGGCGCGCGCCCGAGCACCTCTGCGTGCTCCTGGAGCTCCCGTGAGTCGTAGATGCCATCAGCTACTCCTCCCGTGCTAGCTAACGCCAAATCCGAGCATGCCCGAGTCGCCGCCGCCGCTCAGCTCGTCGCCGGCCTCAACTCCGATGACCCCGAGCCCCCCTGCTCCCCCAAATGGATGCGGCGCTTCGCCAGCTATCCGTAGCATCCACCCGCGTTCCAAACCGAGGTCTGCAGCGCGATTCCGGCCAACTCCGGCGAGCCTCCGCCATGGAATTGGTCGCCGCCGGCCTAACTCCGGCCGGTGCCGACGTGGCCGGCCATTAGGGCCTAATCCCCCTAGCTAATGACCCCACTAGTCGCTGACAGCGGGCCCCAGCTGCGGGTCAAACCCCGGTCAGCGCGGGGTTAGTCCCTGGGTCACTGACCAGTGGACCCCACTGGTCAGGTTTGACCTGGGACTGGCCCGGTTCACTGCTGACGAAGGCATGACGTCAAAATGACGCAATAAATGATTTCTGTAATAAAAATAATCCAGAAAATGCCTAAAACTTTGAAAAATCATACTCCCTCTGTTCCTTTATATAAGGTGTATTTGTTTTTCCAAAAGTCAAAGGAGGCCATGTTTAACCGAGTTTTTAGAAAAATATATCAATATCCACAATACAAAATTTATATGATTTGATCCGTCATGAAAAGTAGTTTCACATTTTATCTATTTGGTATTGCAGATGTTGTTAGTTTATTGTATAATCTTGGTCATGGTTGACTTGCACGGAAAACAATACACCTTATATTCTGGAACGGAGGGAGTATAAAATAATCTGTAGCTCAGATTAAAATAATTTATATATGAAAAATTATCAGAAAAATCCAAAGAATCTGATGGTGGCATTTTCATGCATGTTAGAGCAAGCTAAATAGGCAAACATGGACAATTTGTTCAAATCACAATATGCCATATCACTTATGGAGTTGAATTTGAACCTAGGGTTCAAACCATCTTCATTTAACATGTTGATAGGTGCATTAGCTCAAAGCAGCATCATTTTGCCATGACATTATCATGCATCATTGTGAAGCATTTGCCGTGCTTAATTTATACCTTGTTTGTCCTTGTCGATAGACTTGCGAGACGTAGTTATCGACGACATCGAAGAACAGCTGAGTTATTTCGATAAACAGGCAAGCAACCCCCCTTGAGCATATTCGATACAATCCCACTCTCTTACTCCTGCTCTCATTTCAATGCATTAGGACAATGCGATTCAACTGCTACTTGTGTTGCGGTAGATGAACCCACTCCTTTGCATGACATGTCATTGTCACAGTAAATAGCTAAACCAAGCAACCTAGCATACCTGGTAGATGCTTGAGCCATATTGTGCTATAACCCTGTTATGCTTGCTATGCTTAGAGTTGTGTCAGGTCTGATTCATCTGGGTGATGAACCGAAGTGAAATGATGGTGTCCTGGTGATGAGGGTTAAGTGTTGAACCTGTTTTAGTAAAGGTAGGGATGAGTGGCCATGTGGGAGTACATGGTGGGTTGTCTCATTAAGACCGCTCATAGGAACTAAGTTCCGTGTTTGTGTTCCAAGACTAGCTACTATAGGAGATATGCCCTAGAGGCAATAATAAATGTTATTGATTATCTCCCTGTTCATAATTATGTTTATGTTCCATGCTATAACTGCAATGATTCTCGAGTCTGCAAATAAAACGAGGCTTGGAGGGAAACTCATGTGCACGTGTGGGATAATAAACGGTAAAAAGTATTCCTAGTCAAGCCTCTATGACTGGCTCAAGTATTGCATGATGATCCTGTTTTCCTGATCATGGGCATGACTATGCTGGCAATTTTGAGGGCACAATTGTTGGTAGAACACTTGTGTTGAATCGACCCGAATTGATGTTATGCTATGAGATTCATTCGTCATTAGTTAATGGTTAATAACACAGAGATGGTTAATGTTTGCATGATTCCTTAGACCATGAGAGTATTGAGTTTCTTCATGCTTGCTTCATGAACTTTGGGGTTTGTTAAACGTCATCCGTAAATGGGTGGCTATTACGGCGGCTTACGGGTTCATGGAAAAGTATGTCAAGTAACTTGATAGCTCAAGATTGGGATTTGCTCCTCCGACGATGGAGAGATATCTCTGGGCCCTCTCGGTGTTACGGTATCCATCATCGTCTGGCCAGACACTTTGTGATTTTATCATGGGGATGCCGGAACACGGGAACGAGAAAAGAGAACAATACCGGTAACGAGGTAACTGGCATAGTGGACAAGTTGTTGATCCACGGGGATGCCAACATGTCTCACCTCGGGTATTTGTAACATATCGTGAAGCAACAGGAATAGCACACGGCAACTGGAGGTTCACTCGAATATTCATTCGTGTGGGTATAGGGGTCAATATGGGTGTCCACGGCTCCGATGTTGATCATTGATCAGAAGGGGTTCCGGGTCATGTCTATGCTTCACCGAACCTATAGGGTCACACGCTTAAGGGTCATCTATCTGCTGAATACTAGACAGGGAGTCTGAGAGAAAATCACCGAAAAAGTTTCGGACACCGGAAAAGTTTCGGACAGCGGAAAAGTTCCGCAAAGAGAACACCGGAATAGTTTCGGTAAAACTGAAAAGTTGTTTCAGGGGATACCATTAAGTCAAATTGGTTTCGGCACATGCCTGATAATTCTTGGAGGGTGCCAGAATCATTCTGGAAACTTTCTGGAATTTTCCGGAATGAAAACCGGAAATGTTCCGGAGCTGCCGAAACCGCTTCAGATGCTTTTCGCAGATGAAAATCACTAAACCGGAATTGTTCCGGCTCGCGTTGAAAATTATTTTGGTGGGTACTGGAAATGTTCTAAGCCCACATAAATATTTTCAGTTCAACCGGACGCTGAAAATTGTCGTCGTGAATAGTGAAAGTGCTTTTTGGGATATTTTTGGAAAGCCACCTTTTGGGGCTTTACTCAAAAGATCTAGGGATGACATGGAAGGATTGGGTGCCCCTCATGGGGGGCCCCCCCATGGTGTTGGCCGGCCACACTTGGGGCTCCTCCTTGGAGCCCCTCTTGTTCCTTGGTTTCACCATTATGCCCTTGTGGAAGGACTTCATTCATGTGCTTTTGGGTTTTATTGTAAAACCACCCTACCCCTTGGGATTTCCTATAAATAGAGGTGGAGGGGCAGCCCTCCACACTCACTCCTTCTCACATACAAGTGCCATGACATTTCTGGCTTCTCTCTCCCTCCCAGCGAAATAGTTTCGTAGAGCCGAAAGGCTGTCTGGGTTCCGGCAGGAACTAGTTCTGGACGGCGAAGCCCTGCCGGATAGATGTCACCGTATGTGTGCAACTCTGTAGAGAGATCGTAGTTTCGGTCTTAGTTCGAGAGTGCCTCCCGAAGGGCTGTCCGGGTGACTGTCCGAGTTTCGATGGTCCTCCCGAAGGGCTGTCCGAGTGACTGTCCGAGTTTCGATGGTCCTCCCGAAGGGCTGTCCGTGACACCGTCCGGGGGACTGTCCGACCGCCTCCCGGAGGGCTGTCCGGGGCAGATGAGGGTATACATCCTCGCAGTTGGGAGGTTGAAAATCCTAGCTGCGGGGATCTGCACCGCCGATCGTCATCGACTCTACTTCCGCTGCGCTACGAGTTGGTAACGAAACAGATCAAACCTTGTATGCAGTCTCCATAGTGATCCTGGGCTGGTTCGTAGGTCAGAAATTTTTTGTTTTCTGCTGCGTTTCCCTACAGTGGCATCAAGAGCCGTGCTATGCGTAGATGCAGGTTGCGATCTAGAATACATAGAGATGTATGGGTGTTGCACAATATAATTAGGTAGTAGATGAGATCTATTACTGAAAATTATTTGTGCGGGTAGCAGATGAAATCTGTTACCCGATGTTCTTGTTGCTTCCCTGGAATTTGCATATTTCTGATCTTGATAACGGTATGGTGGAGTTTCAAAGTTCTGGCAATCCGCGATCCTGATTGATCAACGAAGTGCTAACAGTTCTTTGAATTCCACCGTAGTTAAAAAGAAAGATGAAATTTCGCAGACGAAAGGGCAATGCAGATATGATCTGCACGGGGGTCATGCGTATGACGAAGTTTAGTATGGGGCTCGAGATTTAATTATCTCGTGTTTCATACACCCCGCGATGTTAATCTAGCGACTTGAATTATCATACTTGATGATAAAACGTTGGTAGCTGCGGTTTGTTCGAAACCTTAGAAGCCACGTAAAATAAAATTTCGCATGAACCGATTAGAGGCGTCTAACTTGGTTTTGCAGGATGACATGAGATGTGCATATGATGTGGTATAGCAGTACTCATATTTAATTTGATTATGTATGAGATGACTATATAATGTAAATTAACATGACCTGTGTATCATGATTCGACATGATGGCTGGAGCCATATGATTGTCACTTTAATGACCTGCGTGTCAACCTTGTTGTAATGCACTTATTTTATTAGCTATAGAGATAGCAATATTATCTGGTGCATCGACTAGGTGGTGGCAATCTTCGCGAAGGTGAACACCGACGCGAATGCCGAAGACGAAGAAATGAAAGACTTCTCCGTCAGAAAGGGCTATACCATATCTTGCTATTATGAATTGCCTGAGATGTTTATCCCTTATGATGCACCCTTCTTGATTGCGCGGTAGTCGCTTTTTATTAGGGTGATCTCTCACAAAAATATCAAGTAGTTAGTGTTCTCCCAAGTGTAGCACCGTCACGGCACCTAACTTTTCGGGGTGCGCCATGCTGACATGGGTACGAACGATTAGGGATGTGTGAGGCGGGTGAGTTAAGACCTCACAGCGAGATCACTTGGTTGTCTTGACGTTCAGGCATGAAAGTCATGAGCTCGGAACACACGCATCGAAAGATGAACAAGAGTCACATAGAGATGTGATCGGCAAGTTTGCCTAACGATTGAAGTTCTCGTCATCAGTGATGCTCACCATCAATGGCGTTGAATTGAAATTCGTGTCTTGAATCATTCATAATCAATTATGAGAGATATTGTTTTGAGTGGGAGCGCACTGTTGAATTAACTTGTTTATTTCTCAGTGCAATTAATTTTGAACACTGTCTAAGTGTGGTTTGCATAATAGTTGTAGAATAATGGCTCGCGTTTCCACCTTCCCTATTAAAATTGAATAGCTGTTAAATATCTGGTTAAAACTTTACGGTTGGTAACGTAATGTGAGGATTGTCCTCAATAGTGCCGAGAAGGACTTTGTCCTATCGCATACTTTCGGTATTCTCCCGCTAATGCTATGGATCATGTGACTCTCGTCCTTCGATCCAGAAGCTAGAATTCTGTTTCAGTCAAGTGCAATACGTTTGCTTTCATGAGAGCCAAACTTCGAAAGTTTGGATAGTTATGTGATATTCATGGAATCTGAAAATCATTTTCAGAGACAGACAAAGGCTAAAAGATATGAGATATCCAAAGCAATGTTTGTTTGCAAACTGTTAGTAAAGGAGTTTACTATGCATTAGACTGATAAGAGAGGGATCCAGAAGAACGCCTGTCATATGATGATGGTGAAGAAAACAACAACTTAAAGAGAAAGGAAGTATCCGGAAGGGTGTTAGTGAAACTTTCACGCCTAGGAAGTCCGGGGCTAACGCCACTCTTAAGTTGGATGCTTCTTCTGAGAGTAGGAGAAATACTAGAAGTTGAACTGTTAGAAGTATAAAGGCAAAAGGAAAGAAGACTGGAATATCCAGCTCATGTATGAATGTCATACAAGTTTTTTGATGTATAGAAGGCTGGTCAGAGATATAGTTCTTGGGAATTATGGTTAAACATGTTAATCACTAATTCTTGGGTATTGTGAGTTAATCACAAAGATACCCGCTCGATTGCATTCTGTTTCAACTCGATGTAAGAACTACTATGGCCTGAAAGACTAGCGAGGAATGAGATTTAGATACACGCAGGGAACATAGTAAATGTTACTATGCCTTCCATCGGTGTATTCCCTATGTATTTACTTTCATAATTCATTTTAGAGTTTCACACTCTAGCCCTTTGCATAAGGTATCTTGCATGAAGGTTGTCCATAAGAGAACTTTTGATGTTCGGTGTTGTGAATAACATAAGGGCCATACTTTCATTATGAATGAGACGTATGTTATGAATATTGATAATAATACATTACCTCTGGGTTTACTTTCATAATTCATTTTAGAGTTTCATACACTCTAACCCAGTGCACAATGTTTGTTGCAAAAGGGTTGTTCATAAAAGAACAATTGTTGTTCAGTATTATGAATAACATGAAGGGCCATGCTTCCATCCAAGATGGGATGTATGTTATGAATATTGATGGAAATATGATACATCCATAACACTGACGCTAAATGTCGCAAGACTAAAATAATACCACGCAAGTGTGGCACTGCATTTGGTCACATTGGAGAAACCCGCATGGAAAATTCCATTATGATGGATTTTGAAGTCGTTTGATTTTGAATCATCTGACACTTGCAACTTTCCTCTGAAAAGTGAAGTGACTGAAATACCGTTCACAGGCCGTAAGGAACGAGCAAAGAACATATTGGTGATCATACATTATGATGTGTGTAGTCCAATAAATGTTGTTGCAAGTAGTGGTTTCATCTATCTTCAGAAATGACTCAAGTAGATATATGGATATATACTTGTTGAGACGTAAGTTTGGATCTTTTGAATTCATTCATAAGGTTTTCAAAAATGAAGTAGAAGTTGTTGTAACAAGAAAATTATGTTTCTACAATTCGATTGCAGAAAGGAGTATTTGAGTTACAAGTTTAGCGAATGTCTGATGAGTTGTGAAAGGGGTTTCATAACTTGCACCTCCCGGAACACCACTGCAAGTGGAAAGTCCGTGAAGATGTAATCGAACCATTCATGACATGGTAAGATCAAAGATGTCATAAATAAATTTGCCATTATCCCTTTTAAAGTGATGCTTTAGAGACTGTGGCTTTTACACTGAAAAGAGCTCCATCGGGTCTGTTGAAATGACGCCATGGTATGGTACGCCCAACCATGTTATATCTTTTCTTAACATTTGGAATATGGGGCTTGTGTAAAAGGTTACAAACCTATTCCAAATCAGACAAGTGCTACTTTGTAGGTTATCCCAAGTCATTGGGTATTCCCCCACCACTATACCGAGGCAAAGGATTTTGCCACAAAACGGTATGCTTTTAAAGAGAATAGTTCTTACAAAAGGTGAGTGGGAGGACAGTGCAACTCGACGAGATAACCAGTATCTTCGTCATCAGGTCAAAGGAAAGAAACCTTGGAAGTGATTCCGGAGTTTCCTACTGCGACTGATACGGAAGTCTCTACAATAAAATGTATGGACTTCAGTCGAACTTGCAGCTGAACCCGTAGGAAAAACTCGTGCAAACCTCTCAGGTACGCATACGAGATATTGTTGTTAGACAACAGTATACCTACGATACACAAGGAAGCGTTGATGGGCCCTGACTCCGGAATTGGCTAAATGCCAATACAATCCGAGATAGTTCCCATATATGTGATTCGAGATTAAAATCTTGATACACCTTTCGGAAGACTTAGAGTCTAACGAATATTTATGGAACTAAAAACTGATACGGATAAAATGTTTTATCCATGAAGCTCGACTTGTTGCAATAACAAGTTCAAGGAGTTGACTACGATGAGATTGTCTCACCGTAGCGATGCTTGAAGTCGGTTCGGGTTGAACTAGCAATTAATACATATTTCAATCATGATATATGAAACATGGATGACAAAAGGATTTCCATCTGATGGAAATGAAACCTAGGACTTGTATGTGATACAGTCCAAAGTAATTTGTCGATCCAGAGGATGCTAGTAAGTATGCAAACTTCAGAGTTCCAACGATGGACAGAAGAGAGCAAAGTGGAGTTGGAATCTTCGTTTTTGATGGAATGGTCAAAGGGGTTTGACTTCATCAAATGGGTATCGAAGATGCTTGTGATTCAAGAAAGTAAGTGGGAGCATAATAATATTTCTAGAAACCTTGTGTACTTGACACATTGTTAATTGGAAATAAATTTCTTGACACGAATTAGGACTTCATTTGAAAATAGTTTTTCCATGAAGTGCTTAGGCTAAATAGCCTCAATATTAGGCATGATGATCTATGGAGATAGATTTACCTAATGGGGCTAAGCTATGAATACATATTGACAAGATGCTAAAACCTTTTAGCATTGAAAACCGTCAAGGAGTGATTCTTGCCGAAGTCACATGGAAAGAGTTTTTGCAAGACTCGGTGTCCCAAAACACTGATGAGCAAAATACATGATGGTGATTCCACACACTCTTGTGTTTGGATTAATCATGTATTCCATGGTATGTAAAAACAACCAGATATGTCCAATACTCCAAAGTTGTTGCGAGTATAGATACCAAAGTGATCAAAGTACTGATCATAGGACAACAGTGAAAGATGTCATTGAGTACTAGAGTAGTAGTGATGACATGTTTTCTCGCAAGCAGAGATTATGAAGTACTCGTTGTAAGTAATTACATCGATACAGTCTTCATCAATGCTCCATGCGATTTTCGATTTAAGTTAAGGGTTTTGTGTAATACACAATATGGTGGCACGGTAGTTGGAAATTGTTCCAAACAAGATACTGTGGCAAATTCTATAACAAAGGCTAAGTATGTTGACGCTTAAGAAGTGACAAAGAAGTTGTTGAATCATATAGTTCATTCGTGAACTTAGTATGGTTCCAAGATGGCTTTGGTCTATGGGACACTATTGCAGATAGTTGCTCCATAGCTCAGTCTGAGGAATCAGGTTTCGACCAATGATTCACACATATGCAAAGCCAAGTCCACACAAAATATGAATTTTGTGAAAGCGTGAAAATGCGGGGATATGCAAAGTTACACACGGAGCTGAAGTCGTCAGATCCGTTGGACATCAGGCTATACCACATGCGAAGCATATTTTACACCAGTATGCCATAGGTGTAAAGTGCATTAGCATTGACTAGACTATTGACTCTAGTGCAAGTGGGAGTCTGTAGGAGATATGCCCTAGAGGCAATAATAAATGTTATTGATTATCTCCCTGTTCATAATTATGTTTATGTTCCATGCTATAACTGCAATGATTCTCGAGTCTGCAAATAAAACGAGGCTTGGAGGGAAACTCATGTGCACGTGTGGGATAATAAACGGTAAAAAGTATTCCTAGTCAAGCCTCTATGACTGGCTCAAGTATTGCATGATGATCCTGTTTTCCTGATCATGGGCATGACTATGCCGGCAATTTTGAGGGCACAATTGTTGGTAGAACACTTGTGTTGAATCGACCCGAATTGATGTTATGCTATGAGATACATTCGTCATTAGTTAATGGTTAATAACACAGAGATGGTTAATGTTTGCATGATTCCTTAGACCATGAGAGTATCGAGTTTCTTCATGCTTGCTTCATGAACTTTGGGGTTTGTTAAACGTCATCCGTAAATGGGTGGCTATTACGGCGGCTTGCGGGTTCATGGAAAAGTATGTCAAGTAACTTGATAGCTCAAGATTGGGATTTGCTCCTCCGACGATGGAGAGATATCTCTAGGCCCTCTCGGTGTTACGGTATCCATCATCGTCTGGCCAGACACTTTGTGATTTTATCACGGGGATGCCGGAACACGGGAACGAGAAAAGAGAACAATACCGGTAACGAGGTAACTGGCATAGTGGACAAGTTGTTGATCCATGGGGATGCCAACATGTCTCACCTCAGGTATTTGTAACATATCGCGAAGCAACAGGAATAGCACACGGCAACTGGAGGTTCACTCGAATATTCATTCGTGTGGGTATAGGGGTCAATATGGGTGTCCACGGCTCCGATGTTGATCATTGATCGGAAGGGGTTCCGGGTCATGTCTATGATTCACCGAACCTATAGGGTCACACGCTTAAGGGTCATCTATCTGCTGAATACTAGACAGGAAGTCTGAGAGAAAATCACCGAAAAAGTTTCGGACACCGGAAAAGTTTCGGACACCGGAAAAGTTCCGCAGAGAGAACACCGGAACAGTTTCGGTAAAACTGAAAAGTTGTTTCAGGGGATACCATTAAGTCAAATTGGTTTCGGCACATGCCTGATAATTCTTGGAGGGTGCCAGAATCGTTCTGGAAACTTTCTGGAATTTTCCGGAATGAAAACCGGAAATGTTCCGGAGCTGCCGAAACCGCTTTAGATGCTTTTCGCAGATGAAAATCACTAAACCGGAATTGTTCCGGCTCGCGTTGAAAATTATTTTGGTGGGTACTGGAAATGTTCTAAGCCCACATAAATATTTTCAGTTCGACCGGACGCTGAAAATTGTCGTCGTGAATAGTGAAAGTGCTTTTTGGGATATTTTTGGAAAGCCACCTTTTGGGGCTTTACTCAAAAGATCTAGGGATGACATGGAAGGATTGGGTGCCCCTCATGGGGGGGGCCCCCATGGTGTTGGCCGGCCACACTTGGGGCTCCTCCTTGGAGCCCCTCTTGTTCCTTGGTTTCACCATTATGCCCTTGTGGATGGACTTCATTCATGTGCTTTTGGGTTTTATTGTAAAACCACCCTACCCCTTGGGATTTCCTATAAATAGAGGTGGAGGGGCAGCCCTCCACAATCACTCCTTCTCACATACAAGTGCCATGACATTTCTGGCTTCTCTCTCCCTCCCAGCGAAATAGTTTCGTAGAGCCGAAAGGCTGTCTGGGTTCCGGCAGGAACTAGTTCTGGACGGCGAAGCCCTGCCGGATAGATGTCACCGTATGTGTGCAACTCTGTAGAGAGATCGTAGTTTCGGTCTTAGTTCGAGAGTGCCTCCCGAAGGGCTGTCTGGGTGACTGTCCGAGTTTCGATGGTCCTCCCGAAGGGCTGTCCGAGTGACTGTCCGAGTTTCGATGGTCCTCCCGAAGGGCTGTCCGTGATACCGTCCGGGGGACTGTCCGACCGCCTCCCGGAGGGCTGTCCGGGGCAGATGAGGGTATACATCCTCGCGGTTGGGAGGTTGAAAATCCTAGCTGCGGGGATCGGCACCGCCGATCGTCATCGACTCTACTTCTGCTGCGCTACGAGTCGGTAACGAAACAGATCAAACCTTGTATGCAGTCTCCATAGTGATCCTGGGCTGGTTCGTAGGTCGGAAATTTTTTTGTTTTCTGCTGCGTTTCCCTACAGCTACTACCGCACATTGGGTTCCGGTAACTCAACCCCTCTCGGCCTATTAACCTACCATGTTCTCTGTCCAGGAGTCGCACTAGTTCGAAACGTTGATAGGATGTGGCCGGGCCTGCGAAGTGAATGAACGGCCCAACCGGGACCGGCTTGGGGCCCTATACACAACTTCTGAGTCCGAATCGTGAAACACGGCCAGATTCTCGATTGTGGTGACCAACTCAGTTAGGCGACTGCCTTGGGCTAGAGTCGTTGAAGGTTAACGTTCGTGGCCGATTCCCTCGCTGGGCTTCCGCTTAAAGGTTGCCGAGGTGCCTTTTTACGTGCACATGGCGATAAGTGGCGGGAGCATGTGTGACTAAGTACACCCCTGCAGGGTAAACAATCTATTCGAATAGCCGCGTCCGCGGATATGGACTACTTGGAGACTTGCATTGTTCATAGACAATTTAAATGGATACTCTAAAACACTCCAGATAAGTGTGAGTGTTATGGATGGCCTTCTCGTAGGAAGACGAGAGAGGATCCATAGTGGTGTATTGATATGCTGAATATGTGGACTCGTGTGTGCTCTCTCGTAGGGAGACGAGAGAGTAGTGATACGATGGATACTTTATCTTATTTCAGTCTAGCCAAAGGTCAAAGCTGGCATTCTGCAGTAAACCCCACAATCCCGTTCATTGATACCTGATGCATATGTAGATAGATCTGATGTAAGACTTGCTGAGTACCTTCATACTCACTGTTGCTTATTTATGTTTTTGCAGAGATAGACGTTGTTCACTTTATGTTTCTTCTGACGATGACATCGACGGAATAACTTAGTAACCCAGGAAGGAGACTGGCTCCTTGGTAGGGTCGTTGTAGCTTTTCAGGCTCTTCCAGCCGCTTTTAGTAGATGTCTGTACTCAGACATGTAACTTCCGCTTGTTGTTTGTATGCTCTGAATGTTGGGTCATGTGACCCACCCTGTTTGTAACATTATACTATGTTTGCTCCTCGGAGCCTTCTAAATAAATGCTATGTTGTAGAGTTTTGTTCTGATGCCATGTTGTATCTACACATATCATGCATATTGCATGTATGATTGAAATGCATTGGTATGTGTGGGATTCGACACCTAGCTGTATACCTTTAGTAGCCTGCTTTACGGGGAAATGCCTCTTTGTGCTTCCACCGAGCCTTGGTAGCTTGCTACTGCTCCGGACACATTGATTGACCGGCGTGTATCCTTCTTGCTGCTATGTCTGTCCCTTCGGGGAAATGTCTCATAGTGTAATAGAGTCCATGTAGCCTGCTATGACTCGTCTACGCGCAGTTGATGAAATTTATGTCCCACGGCGTAATGGAGTCCCTGTAGCTTGCTATGACTCATCTACACACGCTGATGACCGACACCTGCATTGTTGGGTTACGTATGCATGTCCCTGTACGGTTGTGCCACTTGGGTCTATAACTAGTCATGTCGACCCGGGTTCTCTGACGTGTGAATGCTAGCGACATGTTCATATCCGTGAGCCAAAAGGCGCAAACGGTCCCGGCCAAGGTAAGGTGGCAGTCGTGGGTTACCGTGTGTGAGGCCGCAAAGTGGTGTGACATATGACAGGCTGGATTCATATGGCTTAGGGTCGGGGTCCCGACAGTCTGTTGAGTGGGCATGGATCAAGACTGGGATTTGTTACTCCGTGTGACGGAGAGGTATCTCAGGGCCCACTCGGTAATACAACATCACAATAAGCCTTGCAAGCAAACTGACTAAAATGTTAGCCACGGGATCTTGTATTACGGAACGAGTAAAGAGACTTGCCGGTAACGATATTGAACTAGGTATAGAGATACCGATGATCGAATCTCGGGCAAGTAACATACCGAAGAACAAAGGAAACAACATACGAGATTAACTGAATCCTTGACATAGAGAATCAACCGATAAAGATCTTCGTAGAATATGTAGGAGCCAATATGGACATCCAGGTCCCGCTATTGGTTGTTGACCATAGAGGTGTCTCGGTCATGTCTACATAGTTCTCGAACCCGCAGGGTCTGCACACTTAATGTTCGGTGATGTTTTGGTAGTATTGAGTTATGTATGGTGGTGACTGAAGGTTGTTCGGATTCCCGGATGAGATCCCGGACGTCACAAGGAGCTCCGGAATGGTCCGGAGGTAAAGATTGATATATAGGAAGTCCCGTTTTGGCCATCGGAAAAGTTTCGGGTATTTCCGGTAGTGTACCGGGAGTGCCGGAGGGCCATCGGGAGGGGCCACCCATGCCGGGAGGCCACATGGGCCTGAGGGGGGGTGCACCAGCCCTTAGTGGGCTGGGCAAACCAGCCCCACAAGGCCCATGCGGCTAGGAGGTGGGAAAAAGGAAAAAGGCCAAGAGGGGGGAAGGTTTTCTATTCTTGTCTACATCATGTCATCGTTCTCCAAGCATTACTCCGTTTGTCATGAACTTAATACGTAGAGAGGCAAGCATAGAAGCGCTCTTGAAGTGGATTAATAGTAGTAGGTGCAGGCAGGAGTCGGCCTATTTGCTTATGTACGTTATGCCTATATACACATGATCATTGCCGTGAACATCGCATAATTATTCGCTTTTCTATCAATTGCCCAACAGTAATTTGTTTACCCACCGTATGCTTTGCTTATGAGAGATGCCACTAGAGAACTCTACGGCCCCCGGGTCTATTCACTTATATATTCCCAAACGCTATCAGTACCTTGCTATTATTTATTACCTTTTATTTTATTTTGCATTTTACTATTATCTACAATTATCTACACAACTCACTTGCTTGCAAATAACAAGATCAAGGGGATTGACGACCCTCTTGTCGGCGTTGGGTGCAAGTTGTTTGTTCTTTTGTGTGCAGCCATTGAAGACGGTTGAGGATTGGTATTCCTATTGGTTTGATAAACCTTGGTTTCATAACCGAGGGAAATACTTACCCACTTTGTGTTGCGATTGCCCATTCCTCTTCACGGAAAACCCAACGCAGATCATGAGTATCAGCCTGACACATCACCTCACACCCCCTAGTTGTATGACTCTGCATAGTTAATATCGAGTGCCGAGGGTGATACCTCGTAATGCACTCATGATGATAACTCTGTAGTGAACCTAGTCGGTCGTGGATTTCGGAGGGTGATTCCTCTTTCACCACTCCCGATAATGACTCTGTCGTGCAACACCTCAAGTGTGAACCCTCAAAGGTGATTCCTCCCAGGTCAGCTTGACGGTTACATCGAGTGGAATCCATCGAGGTTGATTCCTCGGATTCCCCCTTGATGAACGGACACACGGTTATTTTGACTTTAACTATAGAACCATGTGAAAGACGGGTCGGCCCCAAGGGTACCCGCGAGTGATTTGTAGTCGGGTTGACCACGAAGGTGCCCGCGAGATAATTATGCGGCACGGTCGGGCATTCTGAGCCCTTTCCGTAAGTCCGGGAGATGGGGCAACGGGATCTCATATCGTGGATCATTGATCGTCACCGCACGCTACCAAGACACTAACGGGTTTGGATATGTCATCTGAGTAGGCCCTTGGCCTTTTTCGCACTAACCACCATGCGGGAATAAATATGGATACTCTACGTCGTACATTCGCCCGAAAGCTCTTCAAACATCACAGTTGAGCGGCACGCGCTCGGGTGGCCCGCGTAAGCACCGTCTTTGTATAAAGAGGTGCCGAGACTGACACCGGCCATCCACGTAATGCACAGGATTGCAAAGGACGATTGGCCCATGACTCCTTCGCGATTATGATGTAGACAGGCGTGCTGGCCTCTCTGTTGAGCCTAGGAAGGACTATGGCGTGTTGATCAGCCGAGGCCGGGCATTACTTGGAAAGTGTGTCCGGCCGGAGTTAATCGAGCATGTTGGGTGATTTGGTGCACCCTGCGGGGAATATGTCTATTCGAATATCCGTGTCCACGGTAACGAACGCTCAGAGTTGTATCCCGATCTATACAACTAGAACTGGATACTTGTGAAATGAAATGGAAATGATGGCTCCGGGATCGCTTTCTTGCAGGGAGTCGAGAAAGGATCTCTAGGCGTAACTACAATATGCTTACTTATAATATGCTAATCTACACTCTTCTAATGCTGCAAGACACTGAAGATGCTAGTCTTCGATAAGACTAGGCCTTCCCTCTCTTCTGGCATTTCTGCAGTTCAGTCCAAAGATATAGCCCCATTCCTTTGATACTGATGCATACTTAGTATAGATTTGATGTAAGTCTTGCGAGTACTTCAGATGAGTACTCACCACTGCTTTGCTCCCCTTTTCCCCTTTATACGATTGCTACGACCAGATGACGGAACCCAGGAGCCAGCTGATCCCGCCGATGACTACTACTACTAGGACGGAGCGTACTACTACGTGGAGGCTGCTGAGTAGTTAGGAGGCTCCCAGGCAGGAGGCCTTGTCTTTTCGATCAGTTGCTTATGTTCGTGCTAGCCTTCTTAAGGAAAACTTGTTTACTTATGTTTGTCCTCAGATATTGTTGCTTCCGCTGACTCATTTGTATTCGAGCATATGTATTCGAGCCCTCGAGGCCCCTGACTTGTAATATAAAACTTGTATGACTTTATTTTGTGTCTAGAGTTGTGTTGTGATATCTTACTGTGAGTCCCTAATCTTGATCGTGCGCATTTGCGTGAATGATTAGCGTACGATCAAAATGGGGGCGTCACAAGTTGGTATCAGAGCCGACTGCATGTAGGAAGCCCCTTTCCAACTCCTTGGCCGAAGTTGAGTCTAGTCTTTGAAAAACTATTTACTAATATTGTTGTGTGGCTTACGGGCCCACATCTCAAATGGTTGGGATTAGGATCTTTTATTCCTCTTCTTTACTCTGGGTTCTGATCTCTCTTCTATTCGAGTTAAAGATTTTGCTAACTCAAACTTAGGTTCTCGTAACTACTTCCTCTCGGAGAGCCCTTCATTCCAGATGAAGGCTTGATTCATCAGAAAACTCCGAATATTACTCTCTGATGTTCTCCCGAGAACTTGTGCTCATCGCTTTTGTGATTCCCTTCCATCGTCAACCCCTATCAATAACTACATACAACTGTTGTTCATACTAAGTCCCAGTTGCTCTTGTTATTACAAGATACATCGAATTATCCTCCGACCTTTTCAGAATCCCTTGTGCCACTACCTGGCAGTTCTAGTCGCACAAATACACCTACAAATAATTCCTCACGCTTACCGGGGATTCGTTCATCCTCAGTTGTCATGTGTTTCTCAAAATCCTTCCAAATGCGATTCGGTCTTCCGAAATCCTCAGAAGCCTATTGCTCTTGCCCTTCCTTACCTGCTTGCATTATGGTTCATTCCATATGTCTAGCAATATTCATTAAAATCCTTTGTGATTGTCATTTTGGTCTTATTGATTCAACATGTGTGCGAATGTACGCAATCATCAGTTGATCCTTATAAATTATCTTTTCGGCTCAGACGTCTTTCCAAACATGAGCTGGCTCTCGTCAAATCAAACCTTGGTTGATTGTCCATCTAAGTCCATTCAACTTACTTGTATTTGATCGAAGCATCTGATTCTGATACACCAACCTGGAAATCATAATTCCTTTGTTATTTAAGCATCGAATTATTCAGATGTTCTATAATCCGATGCCTGGCATTCTTCTTCCTCTGATTGAGTACTAATACTCACATCAGATCCTTTGTGGACTGATACGTCCCCAACGTATCTATAATTTTTGATTGTTCCATGTTGATATATTATCATTCTAGGATACTTTTTGGGTCTTTATTTACCAATTTATCTATAATTTTTTAGCACTAACCTATTGACTCAGTGCCAGTTGTTGTTTTCTGCATGTTTTTCACTTCTCAGGTTTACAGTACCAAACAAAGTCCAATTGCCATGAAACTTTTTGATGATTTTTTCTAGACCAAAAGAAGACCTGAGAGATTCAGAAGAAGGATGGGGGGCCACACCTGGGCCCCACAAGCCAACAGGGCGCGCCCTAGGGGAGCCGCGCCCTGATGGCTTGCGGCCCCCTGGCGGCTCTCCCGACCTCGTTCTCTGGCCTATAAATATTCATATATCTCAAAAACCCTGGAGGCAGTCCCAAAACCCTTTTTACGCCGCCGCAAGTCTCTATTCCGCCGCGAGGCCATTTGGAGCTCCGTTTCGCCACCATGCCGGAGGGGGGATCGATCACAGAGGGCCTCTACATCAACATTGCTGCCCTCGCGATGATGTGTGAGTAGTTCACCACAGACCTATGGGTCCATGGCTAGTACCTAGATGGCAATCTCTCTATCTCTTGATCTTCAATACAATGATCATCGCATCTTCGCTTTGATCTATCCGATGTAATCCTATTGTGCGGTGTGTTTGTTGGGATCCGATGAATTGTGGGTTTATTTTCAAATTATTCATGAAAAGTATTTGAGTCACCTCTAAATATTAAGATTCTTATTTGCATGATCATTATAGTTTCGTAATGCTCTCCGATTTATTGATGTGCTTTGGCCAAGTAGATTGATCTATCTTCAGTGGGAGTGGTGCGTTGTGGTAGGTTCAACCTGACGAGTTTCTATATCCCAGTGACAAAGTAGGGGACAAGATGCGTCTTTGTGTTGTTGCTACTAAGGATAACACGATGGGGTTTATTCATATTGCTTGAGTTTACTTTGTCTAGATCATGTCATCCTTCTCCATGCATTACTCTATTTTGCTTAATACTCTAGATGCATGCTGGATAGCGGTCGATGAGTGGAGTAATAGTAATAGGTGCAGGCAGGAGTCGGCCTAGTTGTTTATGGACGTGATGCCTATATAGACATGGTCATTCCTGTGAAAATCGCATAACTATCCGCTTTTCTATCAATTGCCCAACAGTAATTTGTTACCCACCGTATGCTGCCTACATGAGAGATGTCGCTAGGGAAAACTATGGCCCCTGGATCTATTCACTTATAAATTTACAAACCCTACTATTACCGTGCTGCCTTTATTTACTTTTTATTTTATTTTGCAATTTACAATTTTCTACAATTATCTATACAACTCATTTGCTTGCAAATAACGAGATCAAGGGGATTGACAACCCTCTTGCTCGCGTTGGATGCAAGTTGTTTGCTCTTTTGTGTGCAGCCGCTGCAGACGGTTGAGGATTGATATTCCAATTGGTTCGATAAACCTTTGTTTCATAACTAAGGGAAATACTTACCCACTTTGTGTTGCAATTACCCGTTCCTCTTCACGGAAAACCCAACGCAGATCACAAGTATCATGGACCGCCAAAACCTTTGTTGGATTATTATCCGACAGTGCCCTTCACATTCAAATTTGTGTGAGTTCTTCCCCTGATACATAATGCCTTTGGTAAATTGTGTCTTCTCCCTCTGGTAAGTTGTATCATATGCTTTGTCAGCCATGCTCTGTTTTCAAGCATGTGTTCCTAAGATGCCTCGATGGGTTGAACCAATGCCTTCCCTAATCTGTGTGAGCCCGGAAACTTCTATGGTCATACTCTACTGGTGTTACGTCGGATAAAATTTCAACACTACAACTTTATCAAAGGCGAGAAGTAGATGGAAGGTTATGCATTGATGAAGTGGGAGTCGACCTTGAACTTTGAGTTCATGCGCATGGGCACGCTGTAAATCTTTTCATGGAAGCTTCTCCGAAAAATAATTATCCCCTTGATATGAACTCATCTTATATCTGGGATTTGGTCTTTTGCAATCGTGGTTCTGACCATGTTATTCTTCATTGATCCCATTACTCAGACAAGTGAAAGTACTTGTCTTCTACAGATCAATACACCAGTCCAACCTTTAGTTCTGATCAACCTCTGAGTATTACCCCTGGTATCTTGAGAATATCACAGAACCACATAACTTCTTATGAGTTCTTCATCAACTATTATTTTCACTGATCCCAATTTTCCTCGGGTTCTAAGTTGTCAGACACTCAAGGACACCGATAACTGAATCGAGTCCACACTGCAATTCAACAACTCTTAGTAATCTTCGTTGCTCAAGAGTTTGTACTCAATCATGTCATTCTTAGCCAATTGGCTACATCATCGTCGTCATCTAAGGCTTGACCATGCTATCTATGTCCTTCATCCCCGGAACACAATTCCAACAATGCGCTAAGCTTACATCGAGCTTTCAACATCATGTTGGTTGTCTTGAAAGGCAATTTCGATCCTGAGCTAGCAATCTTATCTGTGGTTTCGACAACCTTTCGCTTCACCATTCCTTTGCTTGATGTCATCGCTGATCGATTACATCTTCATGAAAACTTCTCGACAAATGTGTCGTGATCATCATCAACATTCTGAGCTCTTCCAGGATATCAATCGAATTCATGATGAGAAATACCATCCTTGCCCCTCGATGATTTGTATTATCATCAAAAACATTATTGCCTTCCCTCCAACACAAACTTGTTCATGGTTTGTGTTGCACCTTCAGTTCCTTGATATACAGCTTATGTTATGTTCTACCTTGGAGTATTACCACCATTTATGTCAAGAATGTTGTGAGAATTTCACCACCTCTTAAGAATTATTGATACAAGTGATACTTCTCGACATCACCATTCATTTCTTGGTCCCCATGTTGTTTATAACCGGAATACCGACAAGTGAACTCTGATGTGCGATTTCAATACTTCTAGCAACCCTATTGCTTTGAAGTTACTGGATGGTAATTTTCATTCTTAGTGTGTTGGTTGTTGACTCACCATTCTAGCATTGATCATGCGGCTCAGTCCTTATTTCCGAGTGCACTTTTCGATCAATGTTTAATTGTGGATGTTTTCCTCGAGCATACTTCATTATATCATTTGCTCTGACAAATACTATCACCTTGTTCACTTAATGGTGGAAATCCATGTTTATGGGAATCTCTATAAAATTGTTGTTGAGCCCAACAGCCACATCCTCATCTTCTCCGTGGCTCATGATGAACACTTAAGCTAGTGTTGGAAACTTTTGAAAGCATTATCTTTGTGCCTAGATCATGAAGAATATGTTTGATAAAAGAAGTATTTTTCTCTAAGTTCACGTGCATTTTTACCACCGTAAATATGAGAAAGTTTGTTTCGCTTCCTCTGGGATCATCCCAAATCATTCATACATGTGTGAACTATTATATGGTTTGAAGGCTTGCTAACTTCACTCCATATAAATTTCCTAGCACCCCGAGCCACTGATTGATTTAATCAAGGAAAAGAAGTTCCTTCGTAAGAGTTAATCCGGACTCACACAAAGACCTTGATATCCTCGATGATGGTTCCCAACCCGAACTCGGTTGCATTTCATTGTAAGATTTCAACGTGGCCACGATTATAACACCTACACACACAAAACCAAACACTTGCACCCAACACGGGCAAGAGGGTTATCAAGCCCCTTGAACTCGTTACTTGCAAGGATTAAATCTTGATATAATAGATATTGTAAATGCAAAATAAAATAAAAGTAAATAAAGTGCAGCAAGGTAATAAAAATGTTTTTGTTTTTATGTTTAAGTAGACCTGGGGGCCATAGTGTTTGCTAGAGGCTTCTCTCTCGAAAGTAGCATACGGTGGGTAGACAAATTACTGTTGGGCAATTGATAGAATTGTGCATAGTTATGACATGTTATTCACGGCAATGATCATGTATATAGGCATCACGTCCATAAACAAGTAGACCGAAACGATTCTGCATCTACAACTATTACTTCACCAATCGACCGCTATCCAACATGCATCTATGGTTTTAAGTTCATGACAAACGAAGTAATGCTTGGAGCAAGATGATATGATGTAGACAAAGTAAGACACAATATGTTCAGACCCCGTCGTTTTATACTTAATGGCAACAATACAAATACGTGTCTTGACCCCTTTTCTCGTGAGGATAGAGCACCGCAAGATCGAACCCATTACAACACACCACTCCCACTGAAGATAAACCAATCTAGTTGGCCAAACTAAACCGATAGATCGGAGAGAAATACAAGCTATAAGATCATGCATATTGAAATTCAGAGGAGACTCATTAACTTTTCATGAATAATCTGATCATAAACCCACAATTCATCGGATCCCAACAAACACACCGCAAAATAAGATTACATCGAATAGATCACCACGAAGATCGCGATGAACTTTGTATTGAAGATCAAAGAGAGAGAGAGAGAGAACAAGCCATCTAAGTACTAGCTATGGACCCTAGTCCTGTGGTGGACTACTCACGCATCATCATGGAGGCAGCAAGGTCGATGTAGATGGCCTCCGTGATCGATTCACCCTTCGGCAGATCACCGGAAAAGGTCTCCAGATGGCCTCCCATCGAAACAGAGGCTTGCGGCGGCGGGAAAAGTGTTTCGGGTGGCTCTATGTTGGTTTCCCGATATTTGAGAATTTATAGAAGTGGAATTAGGTCAATGGAGCCATAGGGGGCTCACAAGGCAGGTCGGCGTGCCTGCCCCCCTGGGCGCGCCGAGGTGCCTTGTGGCCTCCTCGTGCATCTTCCTGACTTCTCCCGAAGCTTCCCAGGTCTGTTTTGTCCAAAAAAATTGTCAAAAAGTTTTGTAGCGTTTGGACTTCGTTTGGTACAGATTTCCTGGAAAACCAAAAATATGCAGAAAACATCAACTGGCACTTGGCACTGGGTTAATAGGTTAGTTCCCAAAAATGGTATAAAATAGCATATAATTGCATATAAAGTATCCTAGATTGATAATATAATAGCATGGAACAATAAAAAATTAAAGATGCGTTGGAGACGTATCAGCCGGCGTGAAAATAATGGTAGTTGTCCTCGTGCTCTTTTTGCATCATGGTAACGTCCTACATGATCGGTCATCCTCGATTTGGTCATCAACGTGCTCTGGAACTGTTGCTAAAGATCCTGCCCAAGATATGTGGATCTAATATGTCTCCAACGTATCTATAATTTTTGCTTGTTCCATGCTGTTATATTATCATTCTTGGATGTTTTACAATCATTTTATAACAACTTTATATCATTTTTTGGGACTAACCTATTGACATAGTGCCAAAGTGCCAGTTGCTGTTTTTGCTTGTTTTTTACTTCGCAGAAAATGAATACCAAACGGAGTCCAATCGTGACGAAACTTTTTGGAGATTTTTTCTACACCAGAAGAAACCTAGTGGGCCAAACAACTGCCAGAGAGATGGGCTGTGGAGAGCACAACCCACCAGGGCGCGCCAGGGGGGCCTCGGCGCGCCCTGATGGGTTGTGCCCTCCTCGACCACCTTCCGCACCGCCTCTGATGCCTATAAATTCCCAAATATTCCAAAAACCCTAGGGGAGTCAACGAAACACAATTCCAGCCGCCGCAAGTTCCAGAACCGCAGGATCCAATCTAAACACCATCACGGAGGGGTTCATCTTCCTCATAGGTGCCTCTCCGATGATGCGTGAGTAGTCCACCATAGACCTAAGGGTCTGTAGGCAGTAGCTAGATGGCTCTCTCTCTCTCTCTCTCTCTCTCTCTCTCTCTCTTATGATTCTCAATACAATGGTCTCTTGCAGATCTATTTGATGTAACTTTTGCGGTGTGTTTGTTGGGATCCGATGAATTTTGAGTTCATGATCAATTTCTATCCATGAATATTATTTGAGTCTTCTTTGATCTCTTATATGCATGATTACTTATAGCCTCGTATTTCTTCTCCGAATCTTTGGTTTAGTTAGGCCGACTAGATCGATTTTTCTTGCCATGGGAAGAGGTGCTTTGTGATGGGTTCGATCTTGCGGTGTTCTTTCCTAGTGACAGAAGGGGCAGCAAGACACACATGTATCGTTGCTATTAAGGATAACAAGATGGGGTCTATTCCTACATGAATAGATCTTGTCTACATCATGTCATCGTTCTTATTGCATTACTCCGTTTTTCCATGAACTTAATACACTAGATGCATGCTGGATAGCGGTCGATGTGTGGAGTAATAGAGGTAGATGCAGGCAGGAGTCGGTCTATCTATATTGGACGTGATGCCTATATAACGATCATCGCCTTGGATATCGTCATGACTATTCGATTCTCTATCAATTGCCCAACAGTAATTTGTTCACCCACCGTGCGCTATACTCATGAGAGAAGCCACTAGTGAACCCTACGGCCCCCGGGTATACTTTTCCATCATATTGCTTTCCGATCTATGTTTTTGCAATCTTTGTTTTCAGATCTACAAAACCAAAAACCCAAAAATATATTGTTGCATATTTACTCTTTTTAGTTGTGTTCTTGAGAGATCTATCTCTCCTATCTATCACTACCTAATCTATCTTATTACCGTAGAGACATTGACAACCTCTCTTTCGCGTCGGGTTGCAAGTATTTGTTGTTTGTGTGCAGGTGCTGCTTATTGGGTGTTGGTGATCCTCCTACTGGTTCGATAACCTTGGTTTCATAACTGAGGGAAATACTTACCGTCGCTATGCTGCATCATCCCTTCCTCTTTGGGGAAATACCGACGCAGTCTCAAGCCGCGTCAAAGGAATTTCTGGCGCCGTTGCCGGGGAGGAAGCGGTCTCTTCTACGTGCCTATCGTAGGCGCCGAGGGGACTCCACCATCATCTACCAGGTTCCTAATCACAAATCTCATCTCCTTGCAATTACATTATCCGCCATTTGCCTCTCGTTTTCCTCTCCCCCACTTCACCAATTTGCCGTTTTATTCGCCCTCTTTTTCATTCGCCCTTTTTCTTGCCGGATCTCTTGCCTAGTCATTATGGCTAGTTCTTCCTTTATTGCGTGTATTCCCGATAATGAGGTTCTTAATTTTAAGCAAAGGGGAGGGGAGAACTTAAAAGATGCTTGGTATAAGATTTGCAATGCTCATAATAGATCTATCCATAAGCAATCTACCGTTGTTCTTCTTCGCAGTTTTTATGTGGGCATCACCACTTGGTATAGATTCGTCCTTGATACGATTACTGGTGGGAATTTCTTGATGTGTCCTTTGTTAGATGCTTTTAATGCTTTGGGAAGTTTAGTGGGATCAACACCTATCATGATCAATGAAACAACTTTAACTCTCGAACATGTTATGGAGAGGTTAGATGCTATTGAAAAGAAGATGATTACTAAAGAACATCTTGATGATCTAGATAAAAGGATGCATAATCTTGCTAATAAAATTGGATCTAAGGCAGGAGATGCTCTTAAATTGCTTAAGGAAAAGGAAACTGTAGTTAACGAAAGGGTAGAAGAGAGCCCTTACCGGATTGATAAGATAGAAGAGATTTTTAGTAATTTGGGTTCAGCTTTTTCTTCTATCAAAACTATTGAAAAAACTCCCGTAAAAATTGGCAAGGTTACGCAAGTCACTAAAAACAAAGTTGCTACACCTAGTAGTCACAAAGGGGATCTTAAAATGATTAGTATTCATCCCGACTTTGTTGAAATCATAAGAGACCCTATCTATAAGAATGAATTTTTTGGGTTTCTTCCTAGGAGTGTTGTCATAAAAAACATGCATGCTAAACCCTTAAAGAAATCTAGTTGTGTGATTGAGGAGTTGAAAACTAAAGATGACAATACTTGAATCTATCTATTATGCCTAGCTAGGGGCGTAAAACGATAGCGCTTGTTGGGAGGCAACCCAATGAATAAATAATTTTTTGCTTTTTCCTTTCTGTTTTTGTGTGTTGAAACAATTATGCCTCTGTTATGATTGTGTTTTTATGGTTTATTTAGTGTTTGTTCCAAGTAAAGCCTTTAGGATGATTCATAGGATGAGTAGAAGTGATGCTGAATCTGAAACAGAAACTTTGCGTCCAGTATGTGAATTTTCATTTTTTACTGGAACGTGATCTTGAGCTGAAATTTTAACACAGTGTTTCTATACAAATTACTTACGTTGTCCTAATTTTTCAGAATTTTTAGAGTTACATAAGTATGGGTAGAGTACATATTACTACAGACTGTTCTGTTTAAGACAGATTCTGTTTTCGTTGCAGTGTGTGCTTGTTTTGATGAATCTATGGTTTGTATTGGGGGGTATAAGCCATGGTAAAGTTAAAATACAGTAGGTATAATGCAATAATAAAATATGAATGGGTTTGCAACAGTACCTAAAGTAGTGATTTGCTTTCTTATACTAACGGATCTCACGAAGATTTTGTTGAGTTTTGTGTGATTGAAGTTTTAAAGTTTTGGGTGAGATCACGATGAATGAAGGAATAAGGAGTGATAAAAGCCTAAGCTTGGGGATGCTACCACACCCCCAAGATATATCCAAAGAGAAACAAGCAACTAAGCTTGGGGATGCCCCCGAGTGGCATCCCCTCTTTCTTCTAACGACCATCGGTATTTTACTTGGAGCTATATTTTTATTCGTCACATATCATGAGTTTTGCTTGGAGCGTCTTGTATCTTTGCTTGCTTTGTTTGTTAGTTTTTCCTTTGTATCCTTGCTGGACACACCTATTTGAGAAAGCCAAAATCATGCTATGATTTGTTAGAATTGCTCTATGTGCTTCACTTAAACTTTTTGAGCTATAGAATTGCTCTAGTGCTTCACTTATATCTTTTTGAGCACGGTGTGCTTGGAAAGTTTTGTAGAAATACTCTCATGCTTCACTTAGATTAATTTGAGAGTTAGTAAATTTTGAAGAAATCCTCTCATGCTTCACTTATACCTTTTTGAGAGATGAAATCTTTATGCTCATGTGCTTCACTTAAATTTGTTTGAGCTTGCCAAAAAACAATGGCAATATATGAAACTAGTCCCAAAGTGATAGATATCCAAGGAGGATATAATAAAAAAATTCATGAAGATCATTGGACAAATTAAACTTGATTCCTTGTAATAGTTTTGAAACATGATGATAGTAATATGTGAGTTATGCTAGTGAGTAATTATGCTTAGTAGGAATATTGGTGTTAAGGTTTGTGATTCCCTATGCATGCACGAAAGTCAATAGTTATGCAATGAAGTTACATCCTACTTATGGTGCATTATTCGGTGTTAGTTATGCTCAATGCTCACTTATGTGAATTTTTGTTTCTTGGTTTGGTTGCTTCCCAATCTATTTGCTAGCCTCCATTTGTACTAAGTAGAAATACTACTTGTGCATCCAAAATCCTTAAATCAAGTTTTGCCTTATGAGTCCACCATACCTACCTATATGCGATATTTCCATGCCGTTCCAAGCAAATTTGTATGTGCCATCTCTAAATTTTCAAAATAAATTTTCTCTTTTGTGTGCCCGTACCGCTCATGAAACGGTGGGGAGTATCCAATATTTTTCCATGCTAGATGTGTTATTCTCAAGATGAGTGTTTATTCACTTGTCATTGCACGCGAGTGCGGCGGTAATAGGGATGCCCATTCCCGAAATGAAAAAGAAAAAAATATTTACTTTATGTTGTCAAATAATAAATTCCTTGGAAAGTGTTGGTATGGAAAGCAACCGTGGATACGGCCTGCCATGGAAAGTGAAAGTTTGGTGGAAAAAGGAATAAACTTTATTTTCTGTTTGGGAACCGCCTATGATATATCTAGCATGGAAAGTATTGTGAGCTACTTTGTCGTTTTCGTTGACAGGAAAAGCATGCCACCCAAAATATTTTTCTCTCTCAATTTAAACCTTGAGCTCTGGCACCTCTACAAATCCCTACTTCCCTCTGCGAAGGGCCTATCTTTTACTTTATGCAATTTTTATTTTTGCTTTGAGTCTCCATCTTCTCTTATAAGCACCAACTAGGGGGCACTAGGATCGTACTTGAGCATTGCGCATAGTTAATATTTGAGTGTGTTTCATGAATGGATCAATGATTGAGCATGATGGGCTAGGGATAACTTTCTTTAGTGTTGATATTTTGAAAGACATGGTTGCTTGTTGACATGCTTGAGTATTGAAGTCATTATGTTAAAACTAGACTATTGATTTGAATCATTATAAGTCCAAATGTCCATGCTACACAAAAGAAAAGAATGTGATGAACATGTTAGGCATCATTCCACATCAAAAATTCTGTTTTTATCATTTACCTACTCGAGGACGAGTAGGAATTAAGCTTGGGGATGCTTGATACGTCTCCAACGTATCTATAATTTTTGCTTGTTCCATGCTGTTATATTATCATTCTTGGATGTTTTACAATCATTTTATAACAACTTTATATCATTTTTTGGGACTAACCTATTGACAAAGTGCCAAAGTGCCAGTTGCTGTTTTTGCTTGTTTTTTACTTCGCAGAAAATCAATACCAAACGGAGTCCAATCGCGACAAAACTTTTTGGAGATTTTTTCTGGACCAGAAGACACCCAGTGGGCCAAACAACTGCCGAGAGGTGGGCTGTGGAGAGCACAACCCACCAGGGCGCGCCAGGGGGGCCCGGCGCGCCCTGATGGGTTGTGCCCTCCTCGGCCCCCTTCCGCACCGCCTCTGATGCCTATAAATTACCAAATATTCCAAAAACCCTAGGGGAGTCGACGAAACACAATTCCAGCCGCCGCAAGTTCCAGAACCGCGAGATCCAATCTAAACACCATCACGGAGGGGTTCATCTTCCTCATAGGTGCCTCTTCGATGATGCGTGAGTAGTCCACCATAGACCTACGGGTCCGTAGGCAGTAGCTAGATGGCTTATTCTCTCTCTCTCTCTCTTATGATTCTCAATACAATGGTCTCTTGGAGATCTATTTGATGTAACTTTTGCGGTGTGTTTGTTGGGATCCGATGAATTTTGAGTTCATGATCAGTTTCTATCCATGAATATTATTTGAGTCTTCTTTGATCTCTTATATGCATGATTACTTATAGCCTCGTATTTCTTCTTCGAATCTTTGGTTTAGTTAGGCCGACTAGATAGATTTTTCTTGCCATGGGAAGAGGTGATCTTGCGGTGTTCTTTCCCAGTGACAGAAGGGGCAGCAAGACATGCATGTATCGTTGCTATTAAGGATAACAAGATGGGGTCTATTCCTACATGAATAGATCTTGTCTACATCATGTCATCGTTCTTATTGCATTACTCCGTTTTTCCATGAACTTAATACACTAGATGCATGCTGGATAGCGGACAATGTGTGGAGTAATAGAGGTGGATGCAGGCAGGAGTCGGTTTATCTATCTTGGACGTGATGCCTATATAATGATCATCGCCTTGGATATCGTCATGACTATTCGATTCTCTATCAATTGCCCAACAGTAATTTGTTCACCCACCATGCGCTATACTCATGAGAGAAGCCACTAGTGAACCCTACGGCCCCCGGGTCTACTTTTCCATCATATTGCTTTCCGATCTACGTTTTTGCAATCTTTGTTTTCAGATCTACAAAACCAAAAACCCAAAAATATATTGCTGCATATTTACTCTTTTTATTTGTGTTCTTGAGAGATCTATCTCTCCTATCTATCACTACCTAATCTATCTTATTACCGTAGAGAGATTGACAACCTCTCTATCGCGTCGGGTTGCAAGTATTTGTTGTTTGTGTGCAGGTGCTGCTTATTGGGTGTTGGTGATCCTCCTACTGGTTCGATAACCTTGGTTTCATAACTGAGGGAAATACTTACCGTCGCTGTGCTGCATCATCCCTTCCTCTTTGGGGAAATACCGACGCAGTCTCAAGCCACGTCAGGATCCGATAGAATTCGGTTGTGCACGCCATATCTGTTGGAAATATGCCCTAGAGGCAATAATAAATTGGTTATTATTATATTTCCTTGTTCATGATAATCGTTTATTATCCATGCTATAATTGTATTGATTGGAAACTCAAATACATGTGTGGGTACATAGACAACACTGTGTCCCTAGTAAGCCTCTAGTTGACTAGCTCGTTGATCAAAGATGGTTAAGGTTTCCTAGCCATTGACATGAGATGTCATTTGATAACGGGATCACATCATTAGGAGAATGATGTGATGGACAAGACCCAAACTGTAAACGTAGCATTTGATCGTGTCAGTTTATTGCTATTGTTTTCTGCATGTCAAGTATCTGTTCCTTTGACCATGAGATCATGCAACTCACTGACACCGGAGGAATACCTTGTGTGTATCAAACGTCGCAACGTAACTGGGTGACTATAAAGGTGCTCTACAGGTATCTCCGAGGGTGTCTGTTGGGTTGGCATGGATCAAGACTGGGATTTGTTACTCCGTGTGACGGAGAGGTATCTCAGGGCCCACTCGGTAATACAACATCACATTGAGCCTTGCAAGCAAAGTGACTAAAGAGTTAGCCACAGGATCTTGTATTACGGAACGAGTAAAGAGACTTGCCGGTAACGAGATTGAACTAGGTATAGAGATACCGACGATCGAATCTCGGGCAAGTAACATACCGAAGAACAAAGGGAACAGCATACGGGATTAACTGAATCCTTGACATAGAGGTTCGACCGATAAAGATCTTCGTAGAATATGTAGGAGCCAATATGGGCATCCAGGTCCCGCTATTGGTTATTGGCCGTAGAGGTGTCTCGGTCATGTCTACATAGTTCTCGAACCCGCAGGGTCTACACACTTAACGTTTGGTGACGATTAGTATAGTTGAGTTATTATGTTGGTGACCGAAGGTTGTTCGGAGTCCCGGATAAGATCCCGGACATGACGAGGATCTCCGGAATAGTCCGGAGGTAAAGATTGATATATGTGATAATAGTGTTTTGATCTCCGAAAGAGTTCCGGAGTTCACCGGAATGGGTTCCGGATGTTTACCGAAGTGTTCGGGTGCAGCAACACTTTATATGGGCCAAAGGGATAAAGCCCACGAGGTATTGGAAAGTGCAAAAGTAGTTTTGCTGCCGCGTAAACGGTACTACCGCTTGTGTGAAGCGGTACTACCGCCCGAGCGGTACTACCGCTTGTGTGAAGCGGTACTACCGCCCAAGCGGTACTACCGCTTGTGTGAAGCGGTACTACCGCTTGTGTGCGGCTGTGCACGGTTCGGCAGGGATCCGAGTTGGACTCTTTCCCTGCGGGCCAAACCGACCTTGTGCGGGCAAAACCGACCTGGAGGAGGCTTTTACTCCAAGTTTAGACCCCAAGGCTCAACATATAAATAGAGGGGCAGGGCTAGCACACGGGACACATCAAGATTTCCCCAAGCCGTGTGCGGCAACCCTAACCCTCTAGTTCCTCCGTCATAATCTCCGTAGCGCTTGGCGAAGCCCTGCAGAGATTGTTCCTCACCACCATCACCACGCCGTCGTGCTGCTGGAACTCAACCACTACTTCATCATCGCTCGCTGGATCGAGGAGGTGAAGGCGTCATCAAGCCGTACGTGTGTTGAACGCGGAGGTGCCGTCCGTTCGGCGCTAGTTCGTGATCGGATCGAGGGACGACTTGTGATTTGGATCGCGGAGACGTTCGACTACATCAACCGCGTTTCTTAAACGCTTCCGCTTAGCGATCTACAAGGGTATGTAGATTCACTCTCCCTCTCGTAGATGCTCATCACCATGGATAGATCTTGCGTGTGCGTAGGAAAATTTTTGTTTCCCATGCAACGTTCCCCAACAGTGGCATCTGAGCTAGGTCTATGCGTAGATGAGATCTCGAGTAGAACACAAACGAGTTGTGTGCGTGGGTGTATACATATTGCTTGCCGTTACTAGTTGATATTTGATTCGGCGGTACTGTGAGATGAAGCGGCCCGGACCGACATTACGCGTACACATACGCGAGACAGGTTCCTTCAACTAACATGTAACTTCATTGCATAAAGATGGCTAGCGGGTGTCTGTCTCTCTCACTTTAGTTGAATCGATTTCAATGAAGAGGGTTCTTTTAGAAGATCAAAAAGCAATCACTACACCACGTTGTGGTTTTGCGTAGGTAAGAACGGTTCTTGCAAACCCGTCGCAGCCACGTAAAATTTGCAACAACAATTAGAGGACGTCTAACTTGTTTTTGCAGGGTATGTTGTGATGTGATATGGCCAATTTCATGATGAGATATATGTGATGTATGAGATGATCATGTGTTGTATAGAATATCACGACTTGCATGTCGATGAGTACGGCAACTGGCAGGAGCCATAGAGTTGTCTTTAATTATTGTATGACCTGCGTGTCAATCATTAAGCGCTATGTAATGCTTTACTTTATCGCTAAACGTTAGCAATAGTCGTGGAAGCAACAGTCGGCGCGACAACCTTATGGCGACACGTTGATGGAGATCAAGATGATGGAGATCATGGTGTCATGCCGGTGACGATGGAGATCATGCCGGTGCTTTGGAGATGGAGATCAAAAGCACAAGTTCATGGCCATATCATGTCACTTATGATTTGCATGTGATGTTAATCCTTTTATGCATCTTATTTTGCTTAGGACGACGGTAGCATTATAAGGTGATCCCTCACTTAAATTTCAAGATAAATTGTGTTCTCCCCAAGTGTGCACCGTTGCGAAAGTTCGTCGTTTCGAGACACGCCGTGATGATCGGGTGTGATAGACTCTACGTTCGCATACAACGGGTGCAAGCCATGTTGCACACGCGGAACACTCGGGTTAAACTTGACGAGCCTAGCATGTACAGACATGGCCTCGGAACACAAGAGACCGAAAGGTCGAACATGAGTCATATAGTAGATATGATCAACATGAAGATGTTCACCATTGAAACCACCTCAACTCACGTGATGATCGGACTTGAGTTGGTGGATTTGGATCATGTTACACTCGAATGATCGGAGGGATGTCAATTTGAGTGGGAGTTTTTAAAGTAATATGATTAACTAAACTCATTATCTAGAACAATAGTCTAAGTTGTCTTTGCTATATTTATGTTGTAGATCATGGCTCGCGCAGTAGCACCCCTGAATTTTAATGCGTTCCTAGAGAAAGCTAAGTTGAAAGATGATGGAAGTAACTTTGTGGACTGGGCCCGTAATCTAAGGATTATCCTTACGGCTTCCCAGAAGGCTTATGTCCTTGATGCACCGCTTGGTGATCCACCCGCTCCAGTTGAGTCTCTAGACGTTGTGAACGCCTGGCAGGCTCGTTCTGATGATTACTCAATAGTTCAATGTGCAATGTTGTATGGCTTAGAACCGGGACTTCAAAGACGTTTTGAACGTCATGGAGCATATGAGATGTTCCAGGAGTTGAAGTTTATCTTTCAGAAGAATGCCCGGATCGAGAGATATGAGATCTCCGATAAGTTCTATGCTTGCAAGATGGAGGAGAACGGGTCTATCAGTGATCACGTGCTCAGAATGTCTGGGTACTCCACCCGTCTGGCTGAGTTAGGGATGCCCCTTCCGCCAGAGGCTATCACTGACAGAGTTCTTCAATCATTGCCACCTAGCTACAAGAGCTTCATGTTGAACTATAACATGCACGGGATGAACAAGTCAGTCGCCGAGCTGTTTGCGATGCTGAAAGCCGCTGAGTCTGAAATTCAGAAGGAGCATCAAGTGTTGATGGTCAATAAAACCACTAGTTTCAAGAAAAATGGCAAGGGTAAGAAGGGTAACTCCAAGAAGAGTGGCAAAGCAGTTGCTCCTCTCATGAAGAAACCCAAGGCTGGACCCAAACCAGAAACTGTGTGTTTTCATTGCAAGGGAACTGGACACTGGAAGCGGAATTGCCCCAAGTATTTGGCTGACAAGAAGGCGGCCAACAACAAACAAGGTATATATGATATACATGTTATTGATGTGTACCTTACCAACTCTCGTTGTAGTGCCTGGGTATTTGATACCGGTGCGGTTGCTCATATTTGCAACTCAAAACAGGAACTGCGGAATAAACGGAGGCTGGCAAAGGACGAAGTGACGATGCGCGTGGGAAATGGTTCCAAGGTTGATGTGATCGCCGTCGGCACGCTCGCTCTTCGATTACCGTCGGGATTAGTGATGAACCTAAATAAGTGTTATTTGGTGCCTGCGTTAAGCATGAACATTATATCTGGATCTTGTTTATTGCGAGATGGTTACTCATTTAAATCAGAGAATAATGGTTGTTCTATTTATATGAGTAATATCTTTTATGGTCATGCACCCAATGTGAGGGGTTTATTCTTGTTGAATCTCGATAGTAATGATACACATGTTCATAACATTGATGCCAAAAGATATAGAATTGATAATGATAATACCACTTTCTTGTGGCACTGCCGTTTAGGTCATATTGGCATAAAACGCATGAAGAAGCTCCATGCTGATGGACTTTTGGAGTCACTTGATTTTGAATCACTTGACACATGTGAGCCATGCCTCATGGGCAAGATGACTAAAACGCCGTTCTCTGGAACAATGGAACGGGCAAGTGACTTACTGGAAATCATACATACTGATGTGTGCGGTCCGATGAGTATTGAGGCGCGCGGTGGTTATCGTTACTTTCTCACCTTCACTGATGACTTAAGTAGATATGGGTATATTTACTTAATGAAACACAAGTCTGAAACATTTGAAAAGTTCAAACAATTTCAGAGTGAAGTTGAGAATCATCGTAACAAGAAGATTAAATTCCTACGATCTGATCGAGGGGGAGAATATCTGAGTTATGAGTTTGGCAGTCACTTAAGACAGTATGGAATTGTTTCACAATTGACACCGCCTGGAACACCACAGCGTAATGGTGTGTCCGAACGTCGTAATCGAACCTTATTGGATATAGTGCGATCTATGATGTCTCTTGCCGATTTGCCACTATCGTTTTGGGGTTATGCATTAGAGACAGCTGCATTCACTTTAAATAGGGCACCATCGAAATCCGTTGAGACAACGCCATATGAACTTTGGTTTGACAAGAAGCCAAAGCTGTCGTTTCTTAAAGTTTGGGGATGTGATGCTTATGTCAAAAAGCTTCAGCCTGAAAAGCTGGAACCCAAAGCGGAGAAATGCGTCTTCATAGGATACCCAAAAGAGACAATTGGGTATACCTTCTACCTCAGATCCGAGGGCAAAGTGTTTGTCGCTAAAAACGGAACATTTCTTGAGAAAGAGTTTCTCTCGAAAGAATTGAGTGGGAGGAAGATAGAACTTGATGAGGTTGTTGAACCTTTACTTCAACCTGAGAGTAGCGCAGTGCAGAAAGTTGTTTCTGTGGAGCCTACATTAGCTGAAGAGGAAGTTAATGATGATGATCATGAAGCTTTGGATCAAGTTGCTATCGAACCTCGTAGGTCGACAAGGACGCGTACTGCTCCTGAGTGGTACGGCAACCCTGTCTTAGAGGTCATGTTGTTAAACAACGATGAACCTACGAGCTATGGAGAAGCGATGATGGGCCCGGATTCCGAGAAGTGGTTAGAGGCCATGAAATCCGAGATGGGATCCATGTATGAAAACAAAGTATGGACTTTGGAAGTATTACCTGAAGGGCGTAAGGCCATTCAGAACAAATGGATCTTTAAGAGGAAGACGGACGCGGACGGTAATGTCACCGTCTATAAAGCTCGACTTGTGGCAAAGGGTTTTTCACAAGTTCAAGGAGTTGACTACGATGAGACCTTCTCACCCGTAGCGATGCTTAAGTCCGTCAGAATCATGTTAGCAATAGCTGCCTTTTTCGATTATGAAATTTGGCAGATGGATGTCAAAACAGCGTTCCTTAACGGTTACCTTAAGGAAGAGTTGTATATGATACAACCAGAAGGTTTTGTCGATCCAGAGAATGCTGACAAAGTTTGCAAACTCCAGCGATCCATTTATGGACTGGTGCAAGCATCTCGGAGTTGGAATCTTCGTTTTGATGAGGTGATCAAAGCGTTCGAGTTTATACAAGTTTACGGAGAAGCTTGTATTTACAAGAAAGTGAGTGGGAGCTCTATAGCGTTTCTAATATTATATGTGGATGACATATTGCTGATTGGAAACAATATAGAAATGCTGGAAAGCGTAAAGGAATATTTGAACAAGAGTTTTTCAATGAAGGACCTAGGAGAAGCTGCTTTCATATTAGGCATCAAGATCTATAGAGATAGATCAAGACGTTTAATAGGACTTTCACAAAGCACATACCTTGATAAGATTTTGAAGAAGTTCAAAATGGATCAGTCCAAGAAGGGGTTCTTGCCTGTTTTGCAAGGTGTGAAGTTGAGTAAGACTCAATGCCCAGTGACTGCAGAAGATAGAGAAAAGATGAGTGTCATCCCCTATGCTTCAGCCATAGGCTCTATCATGTATGCAATGCTGTGCACAAGACTCGATGTCAACCTTGCCATAAGTATGGCCGGAAGGTTTCAAAGTGATCCAGGAATGGAACACTGGACGGCGGTCAAGAATATCCTGAAGTACCTGAAAAGGACTAAGGACATGTTTCTCGTTTATGGAGGTGATCAAGAGCTCGTCGTAAAGGGTTACATCGATGCAAGCTTTGACACTGATCCGGATGACTCTAAGTCGCAAACCGGATACGTATTTATTCTTAATGGGGGTGCGGTTAGCTGGTGCAGTTCCAAGCAAAGCGTGGTAGCAGATTCTACATGCGAAGCGGAGTACATCGCTGCCTCGGAGGCGGCGAAGGAAGGTGTCTGGATGAAGGAGTTCATGACAGATCTTGGAGTAGTGCCTAGTGCGCTTAACCCAATGACTCTGTTTTGTGATAACACTGGTGCCATTGCTCTAGCCAAGGAACCAAGATTTCACAAGAGGACCAGACACATAAAACGACGTTTCAATTCCATCCGCGATTACATCAAGGAGGACGACATAAATATTTGCAAAGTACACACGGATCTAAATGTTGCAGATCCGATGACTAAACCTCTTCCAAGGGCTAAACATGAACAACACCAGAACTGCATGGGTGTTCGATTCATTATAATGTAAATCACATAGTGATGTGAACTAGATTATTGACTCTAGTGCAAGTGGGAGACTGTTGGAAATATGCCCTAGAGGCAATAATAAATTGGTTATTATTATATTTCCTTGTTCATGATAATCGTTTATTATCCATGCTATAATTGTATTGATTGGAAACTCAAATACATGTGTGGGTACATAGACAACACTGTGTCCCTAGTAAGCCTCTAGTTGACTAGCTCGTTGATCAAAGATGGTTAAGGTTTCCTAGCCATTGACATAAGATGTCATTTGATAACGGGATCACATCATTAGGAGAATGATGTGATGGACAAGACCCAAACTGTAAACGTAGCATTTGATCGTGTCAGTTTATTGCTATTGTTTTCTGCATGTCAAGTATCTGTTCCTTTGACCATGAGATCATGCAACTCACTGACACCGGAGGAATACCTTGTGTGTATCAAACGTCGCAACGTAACTGGGTGACTATAAAGGTGCTCTACAGGTATCTCCGAGGGTGTCTGTTGGGTTGGCATGGATCAAGACTGGGATTTGTTACTCCGTGTGACGGAGAGGTATCTCAGGGCCCACTCGGTAATACAACATCACATTGAGCCTTGCAAGCAAAGTGACTAAAGAGTTAGCCACAGGATCTTGTATTACGGAACGAGTAAAGAGACTTGCCGGTAACGAGATTGAACTAGGTATAGAGATACCGACGATCGAATCTCGGGCAAGTAACATACCGAAGAACAAAGGGAACAGCATACGGGATTAACTGAATCCTTGACATAGAGGTTCGACCGATAAAGATCTTCGTAGAATATGTAGGAGCCAATATGGGCATCCAGGTCCCGCTATTGGTTATTGGCCGTAGAGGTGTCTCGGTCATGTCTACATAGTTCTCGAACCCGCAGGGTCTACACACTTAACGTTTGGTGACGATTAGTATAGTTGAGTTATTATGTTGGTGACCGAAGGTTGTTCGGAGTCCCGGATAAGATCCCGGACATGACGAGGATCTCCGGAATAGTCCGGAGGTAAAGATTGATATATGTGATAATAGTGTTTTGATCTCCGAAAGAGTTCCGGAGTTCACCGGAATGGGTTCCGGATGTTTACCGAAGTGTTCGGGTGCAGCAACACTTTATATGGGCCAAAGGGATAAAGCCCACGAGGTATTGGAAAGTGCAAAAGTAGTTTTGCTGCCGCGTAAACGGTACTACCGCTTGTGTGAAGCGGTACTACCGCCCGAGCGGTACTACCGCTTGTGTGAAGCGGTACTACCGCCCAAGCGGTACTACCGCTTGTGTGAAGCGGTACTACCGCTTGTGTGCGGCTGTGCACGGTTCGGCAGGGATCCGAGTTGGACTCTTTCCCTGCGGGCCAAACCGACCTTGTGCGGGCAAAACCGACCTGGAGGAGGCTTTTACTCCAAGTTTAGACCCCAAGGCTCAACATATAAATAGAGGGGCAGGGCTAGCACACGGGACACATCAAGATTTCCCCAAGCCGTGTGCGGCAACCCTAACCCTCTAGTTCCTCCGTCATAATCTCCGTAGCGCTTGGCGAAGCCCTGCAGAGATTGTTCCTCACCACCATCACCACGTCGTCGTGCTGCTAGAACTCAACCACTACTTCATCATCGCTCGCTGGATCGAGGAGGTGAAGGCGTCATCAAGCCGTACGTGTGTTGAACGCGGAGGTGTCGTCCGTTCGGCGCTAGTTCGTGATCGGATCGAGGGACGACTTGCGATTTGGATCGCGGAGACGTTCGACTACATCAACCGCGTTTCTTAAACGCTTCCGCTTAGCGATCTACAAGGGTATGTAGATTCACTCTCCCTCTCGTAGATGCTCATCACCATGGATAGATCTTGCGTGTGCGTAGGAAAATTTTTGTTTCCCATGCAACGTTCCCCAACAATATCAGCCTACGAGGTTCCATGATGGCATGGCTCGAAGCTTTATTGTTTGTTGACACCATGGGACATGTCGGCTTCTCGATTTCTATGGTGTAGACAGTTGTGGAGAAGGTCATGGTGGCTGAGATCGGAGGATCACTTACACTAGTAGAAAACAGGCCTTCCGTTTCAACCTTTAGTCCCGGTTTTGCTTTGGACCGGGACTAATGTGTCCATTAGTCCCGGTTCCAACGGCTAGGAGCTGTCAGGGGGTACGGGCCCCATTAGTCCCGGTTCATTTGGGACATATAGTCCCGGTTTGTATCACAAACCGGGACTAAAGGAGTGGTGGCAGGTTGGTGTCAGCCTGGGGCCCCCACGAGCCCTTTTAGTCCCGGTTTGTGATACAAACCGGGACTATAGATGGACCTTTAGTCCCGGTTTGTATAACAAACCGGGACTAAAGCCCTCCCTATATAAACCCTTCGTGCAGCCCGACTCCATTTCTCTGTTTTCTCCATTCGAATTCCCCTCTCTGTTCTTCCCCTAGCTCGAGCTCCTCCCTCCATTTTTGCCAAGATTTGTCAAGATTTGAGGCACCCTAATCCATCCAAGTGTCCACAAAGGTTAGCAAATTTGTCCTTTCATCTCTTATTGCCAGATCAGCTCGTGTTATGCTTTATAAGTATAGTGATTTGTGGGTTTTAGTTTGGGTGTAATTATGTGGTAGTTTTTTTGATTTATATGCAATTTGAGCTCAAATTAACTCCTTAGTTTGCATATGTGTAGGTGTGGTTTACTTAGTGTGCCTTCCCGTCCCCGTCCTAACCACCGTCGATCGACCGCACCGTCCTGTCGCCGGCACCACCTTGGTGAGCCTCTTCTTGTGTTCTTATCATTTTTATAAATAAAATCGTATTTGTATGATTTAGATAGTTACTTGCATAGTTTTCTTACTTGTATGATTGTTGTTATATATAGTGCCATGGTTATGATATCCGTGCCCGTCGGCCCTCGTCCGGTTTACGATTCAGATGTGGTATATTCTCTTTTATAACTATTTGTTGCATTTCGTGTTAATGACAATTATGCCCATCAAGTTGACATAGATATTTTTATCTCGGAGGTAGTTGAACCGGAAATGCCAACCGGCCCTATTGTCGAGAAGTTAAATTTAGTTGAAAAAGAAAACAAGGATTTGAAAGAAAAATTGAAAAGAGTTGAAGAAGAGAAGATGAAATTGGAGTTGTACGTTGCCGATGTCGTCGATGATCACAATATCAAGATGGATGCAATGCGCTTGAAGATTAGAAAGATTAGAAAATATGCCATTAATAAAGAGGCTTGGTATCATTATGCTGTTGGATCAATTTTTACCTTAGTTGCGATTTTGATCGCATTTGTTGTTGCATTTAAAATGTTTTAGCTAGATAGTTTTATGTTGTTTTATGAGAATAAGTGTGTATGAACTTTATGAATGAACTTGTATTAATTTGGTCTTCTCGGTGTTGTGTAATGAAGATGAACCGGCAATGGATGTACGTTGACCGACACTCTCCCCAGTTCATTAATGGCGTGCAGAGTTTTTTGCGTGCGGCTGAGGCAAACAAGCGGGATGGTTTTATGTGTTGTCCATGTGGTGTGTGTAAGAATGATAAGACTTACTCTAGCTCAAAACAGATTCACGTCCACCTGTTTACGTCCGGTTTCATGTCCGGCTATAATTGTTGGACCAAGCATGGAGAAAGAGGGGTTCTAATGGAAGAGAATGAAGAAGAAGAGGATGACGACAACTATCCTGGGTGTCCTGAATATGATGGTAGTACAATGGGGGAAGAGAATGAAGAAGAAGAAGCGGAGGCATCAGATGAGCCCGCTGATGATCTTGGTCGGGCCATTGCTGATGCAAAGAGAAACTGCGAAAATGAAAAGGAGAAGTTGAAGTTGCAGCGCATGTTAGAGGATCACAAAAAAGCGTTGTACCCAAATTGTGAAGATGACAACACAAAGCTCGGTACCACACTCGAATTGCTGCAATGGAAGGCAGAGAATGGTGTAGCTGACAAGGCATTTGAAAAGTTGCTGAAAATAATGAAGAATAAGCTTCCAAAGGACAACGAATTGCCCGACAGTACATACGAAGCAAAGAAGGTTGTCTACCCTCTAGGATTGGAGGTGCAGAAGATACATGCATGCCCTAATGACTGCATCATCTACCGCGGTGAGTACGAGAATTTGGATGCATACCCGGTATGCAATGCATTGCGATATAAGATCGGTCGCGATGACCCTATTGATGATGTTCAGGGCGAGCGCCCCGGGAAGAGGATTCCTGCCAAGGTGATGTGGTATGCTCCTATAATACCACGGTTGAAACGTTTGTTCCAAAACAAAGAGCATGCCAAGTCGTTGCGATGGCACAAAGAAGACCGTAAGAAAGACGGGAAGTTGAGAGTACCCGCTGATGGGTCGCAGTGGAGAAAAATCGAGAGAGAGTGGCCGGACTTTGCAGATGACCCAAGGAACGTATGGTTTGGTTTAAGTGCAGATGGCATTAATCCATTCGGGGAGCAGAGTAGCAAGCATAGCACATGGCCTGTGACTCTATGTATCTATAACCTTCCTCCTTGGTTGTGCATGAAGCGGAAGTTCATTATGATGCCAGTGCTCATCCAAGGCCCTAAGCAACCCGGCAACGACATTGATGTGTACCTAAGGCCATTAGTTGATGAAATTTTATAGCTGTGGAATAAAAAAGGTGTACGTGTGTGGGATGAGCACAAACAGCAGGAATTTGACCTGCGAGCGTTGCTCTTTGTAACCATCAATGATTGGCCTGCTCTTAGTAACCTTTCAGGACAGACAAACAAGGGATACCATGCATGCACGCACTGTTTAGATGATACCCAAAGTATATATTTGGACAAATGCAAGAAGAATGTGTACCTGGGACATCGTCGATTTCTTCCGGCCAAGCATGCCTTAAGAAAGAAAGGCAAGCATTTCAAAGGTGAGGCAGATCACCGGAAGAAGCCCGTCCTCCGTACTGGTGATGACATACTTGATATGGTCAAGGATTTACAAGTAATATTTGGAAAGGGTCCTGGCGGACAATCTGTTCCGACTGACGCTGAGGGACGCGCACCCATGTGGAAGAAGAAATCTATATTTTGGGAGCTAGAATATTGGAAAGTCCTAGAGGTCCGCTCTGCAATCGACGTGATGCACATGACGAAGAATCTTTGCGTGAACCTGCTAGGATTCCTGGGCGTGTATGGGAAGACAAAAGATACACCGGAGGCACGGGAGGACCAGCAACATGTGCACGAAAACGACGGCATGCATGAGCAGTATGAAGGTCCTGCCAGCTACGCTCTTACCAAAGCAGAGAAGGAAATCTTCTTTGAATGCCTACTCAGTATGAAGGTCCCATCTGGCTTCTCATCGAATATAAAGGGAATAATAAATATGGCGGAGAAAAAATTTCAGAACCTAAAGTCTCATGACTGCCACGTGATCATGACGCAATTGCTTCCGGTCGCGTTGAGGGGGCTTCTACCAGAAAATGTTCGATTAGCCATTGTGAAGCTATGTTCATTCCTCAATGCAATTTCTCAGAAGGTAATCGATCCGGAAATCCTACCAAGCTTACAGAATGATTTGGTCCAATGTCTTGTCAGTTTCGAGTTGGTGTTCCCACCATCCTTCTTTAATATTATGACGCACGTCCTTGTTCACCTAGTCGAAGAGATTGCCATTCTGGGTCCTGTATTTCTACACAATATGCTCCCCTTTGAGAGGTTCATGGGAGTCTTAAAGAAATATGTTCGTAACCGTGCTAGGCCAGAAGGAAGCATTTCCAAGGGCCATGAAACAGAGGAGGTTATTGAGTTTTGTGTTGAATTAATTCTGGACATTAAGCCGATTGGTGTTCCTCAATCGCGGCATGAGGGGAGACTGCGTGGAAAAGGCACGCTTGGACCAAAATCAATAATATGTACGGATGGGCATTCTTGGGCGCAAGCACACTACACAGTTCTACAGAATTCTACCTTGGTCACCCCATATATCGAGGAACACATGGATATTATACGCTCGAAGTACCCGGAGAAGTCTGACCCCTGGATTCAACGTACACACATTGAGGCTTTCGGCGGTTGGTTGCGAACACATCTCATGAATGACGACAATGTTGAAGATGACTTGTACTTGTTGGCCAAGAGACCATCTTTGACTATATTGACTTTCCAAGGGTACGAGATAAATGGGAATACATTTTACACGATCGCCCAAGATAAAAAGAGCACCAACCAAAACAGTGGTGTTTGCTTTGACGATGCGGCAAACACCAAGGAAAAGGACACATATTATGGTTACATAGAGGAGATATGGTAACTTGACTATGGAGGTGATTTGAAGGTCCCTTTGTTCCGGTGCAAATGGGCCAATCTGACTGGAGGAGGGGTAATGGTAGACCCGCAGTACGGAATGACAACAGTGGATCTCAACAATCTTGGGCACACAGACGAACCATTCGTTCTAGCCAATGATGTGGCGCAAGTTTTCTATGTGAAGGACATGTCTACCAAACCGAAAAAAAGGAAAGATAAGAAAGCAGATACATCATACGATGAGCCAAAGCGCCACATAGTTCTTTCTGGGAAAAGAAACATCGTGGGAATGGAGGACAAGACAGACATGTCAAGAGATTATGAAAAGTTTGATGAAATTCCTCCCTTCGCAGTGAAGACTGACCCAAGCATCATGTTAAATGATGAAGATTGTCCATGATCAAGGGACACACGCGAAGAAAAAGTTTTATACCCCAAGATCCCACTCTGGGATGTGACTGGTTGCACCGTCATCACTTTTCTTCTCTAGTGAGTAGCCGGGATGGTTCAGTTTGTACACGAAGTGCATCCAGTTTTTGTTGTAACCCTCTCAACTTTTTACCACTTGCTATGTGGGTGAAATGATGGTACCATGCCAAGTTTCAACCTTTTCAGAGTTCATTTGTGGTGCTTTTTAATTTCACGGTCATTTAGCTCAAAACAAATCATTAAATGCATGAAAAATAGCAAATGAAGTTAGATAGGGTTGAAATTTTAGTATGTGGCTTCTAATGGTTCATATTGAATGCACAAAAAGTCTGGAGTTGAAATAAGTTAAAAAAATTGAAATCCTTTTATAACAGACGAGTTTTCGTCCGAAACCCCGATACTTCGAAGGAGATTGTCCATTTTGTACACGAAGTGCATCCAGTTTTTGCCGTAATGCTCTCAACTTTTTAGCACATGCTATGTGGGTGAAATGATGATACCATGCTAAGTTTCAACCTTTTCAGAGTTCAGTTGTGGTGCTTTTTAATTTCAGGGTCATTTAGCTCAAAACAAATAATTAAATGCATGAAAAATAGCAAATGAAATTAGATAGGGTTGAAATTTTAGTATGTGGCTTCTAATGGTTCATATTGAATGCACAAAAAGTCTGGAGTTGAAATAAGTTTAAAAAAATTGAAATCCTTTTGTAACAGACGAGTTTTCGTCCGAAACCCCAATACTTCGAAGGAGATTGTCCATTTTGTACACGAAGTGCCTCCAGTTTTTGCCGTAACGCTCTCAACTTTTTAGCACATGCTATGTGGGTGAAATGATGATACCATGCCAAGTTTCAACCTTTTCAGAGTTCAGTTGGGTGATTTTGATTAAAACAAATGAAGGTATAAAACTAAAAGAGTTAAACAGAATCTGATTTTGATTAAAACACCTATTTAAATTATCCTAAAAATTCCCAACTTTAACATAATGATAAAACATACTAATATTAAACAACAGGAAAAACAATCACTCAAAAATCTATTTTTAAACTAAAGTTATTCACAAATTACTGTTTCACACAAATTTCAAATGAATTCAAATTTAAACTATTTCAATTTGAAAACTACTGGCACTAACAGAAAGTTTGTAATTGTTTTGACCTAATGCAGAAAGATTCATTAAAAAACTATAAATATTCTAACAGTTATTCCAAATATAAAAACAGAAATTAGAAAAACAAAACAAAACAAAAAAGAGAAACAACCGGGACTAAAGGTTCCTTCCCGCGCGTAATTTGGGCCGCCAAAAAGACCTTCCCGCGCGGAATCCCGGGAGGACCTTTAGTCCCGGTTGGTGGCACTAACCGGGACTAAAGGTCTGTAGTCCCGGTTGGAGCCTCGACCCGGGACTAAAGAGTCCCTCTATATATGCAGGACTTTGCCGTTTCTTCCCCAACCTCTCCCATTCTGCCCCCCGACGCCACCCCTGCCTCGACCTCGCCGTCAAGCCCGCTGTCGCCTCGACCTCGCCGCCAAGACCGCTGTGAGCCACTCTCCTCCCTCTCCTCCCTCTCCTCCTGAAGCCCCACTCCCCGTCCGCCATTGCCGCCATGCATGGCCGCCCCTCCCCGTCCGCCATTGCCGCCATGCATGGCCGCCCCTCCCCGAGCCCATCCCCCACCTAGAGCCACCACCGGAGATGCCCGAGAGCCGCCGCCCCATCCATCTCCGGCGTAGGAGCCCCGCCGCCCCGTCCATCTCCGACGTAGGAGCCCCGCCGGTGCCGCAAACACACACACACACACACACACACACATATTGTTTTAAAACGTGCAAATATTTTCTAATTGTTAGAACATCTTTTTAGTGTTATGAAAATTTTTGTGGTTGGTATGCAACATTTTTTCATTAAACAATGTGTTAAGAAAATTGTAGTAGATGGATAAGTAGATTGATATTATTAGATGATTTTGTTTATGATGCTTTTTATGTTTTAGTTGTTTTATTTTTTAGTTAATTAGGAGTCCTAGGAAAAATTAGTATGTGTATGTTAGATTAGAGAAAAATTCTTGGGTTTTGAAAAATTCTTGGGTTTTGAAAAAATTAGTGATTAAACGATAAGAAAATGTTCTCATAGGAATTTGTCTCGACGTCGACGATGCCTGGCCCGCATCCTCGTCGTCGTCGAGTCGGCGTCGACATCCTTGAGAGGCGTAATGTCCGGGACTGGGCTCCGCCGGGCTGGCACTGGGAGGTGCTACCTTCCCGGGCTCGGACCTTGGTGAGGAATCCTGGTCTCGTCGTCGACCCGGAGCTTCTTTGGTGGCGGTCACGTGGGCCACTTTCGGTGCAGAGGGAGCGGCCCCCCGCGGAGGTGGTACGTTGCCGTGTCAGGGAGGAGAACGAGCACGTCCGTCGCTACATGGCGGCGTTGGACGCCAGGTTCAACAATACCTGGCAGATTCTTCAGGGATCTCACCCGAGTTATGATCCCGTGATGGTTCCTTATCTTTGGGTGTCCATCACCCGCGACTCAGGAACCGCTAGTGACTTAGATTATTCGATAGTATTCGATCTGTATTAGTGATCTTATATGATAATATTCGAGATGTATTAGTTAATATTTGATGATGCATTAACTGGATTATTCGAGATGATGTATTAGTGATATTATATTCGAGTTCATTATAAATGTATTAGTGATATTTTATCGGTATAATGCGTGTGTGACTTTCGGTCTGTCGTTGCTCCTTGTGTGACTTTCATGTGTGTTCTTGATGGAGGAATCCCGACTGTTGTCGTGGGGGGCGCCTCCTCTTCTTCTCTTCTTTGCGATATATTCGTCGGTATAATGCGCAAGAAGAGAAGAGGGGGGGCGTCCATCACCGACGGTCGAACTATTACTGTGAGAGAGTGTCCACCAACATATATACACCACCATATCAGTGTGAGAGAGTGCGCACCAACACACCATGAGATATGAGAGTTATTTAAGGAAAGCCTCGACGGACCGAAAGTCACACACGCATTAGGATCCAAGCGTGCCGTAATTCTTGAATCATGAACACAGGAAATGTCGTCGTCATCAGACGGCGATAGGATCCAAGTGTGTGAACTTTGCGGTGAAGATAAGGGTCTTTGCGACCAGCCTGGGCTGCGAGACGGCAGGTTCTTCACCATGAAGCTTTACGAGGACTTTGATATTTCTACGGTACGCAACGATGACAACTGTTTTTTCGTAATTAAGCATGACTTATGTTTCTTTCCTTCAACGCATAATTTCTGTTTTATACAATTCGACTAGTTCATCCCCTGTCATGCAAGACGGTATTTCTTAGAGAGGCTCGGTTTCGAAGAGCACGAGAGTTTCGAGACGAGGACAACCAACCTGAGGACTAAACATGGTCACACATTTCTGGTGAAAGTAATGAATGCACCTAATAACACAGAATTAGGGTGCTCAAATTGGGAAGCACTTTGCAAGGCATATGGATTTCAGAAGGATATGGAAATAACCTTCGATCTTCGTCCTGAAGATCATATTGAAGGAAACATCGACATTTGGGTGGATGTCGATATGCTTCCTGTTTTACCTCCATGTGAGTTTGTCAACCATGCATATTTGTCAAGTAATTTGCATTCTATATTTAAAAATATTTGGTGTTCATCCATACTAAATTTGTTAATTTATAATTTACAGCTTATTTCGTTTCTTCGAGTGAAACACAGAACATAATCGACACGACACACTACACTTATGGATCACATCTAACTTGGGAGGAGAAGGATGATCTTATCAACTTTGTTATTGGTGTCCTAGTTGGTAGGGAGATCTTCCCGTATAATTTGGGAACTGGCCCAAATTATACATTGTACAGGACACTAGTGCATAGGTTGAGGGCGGATGACATTCGCCGAAATATCTTGGTAAGAGTTGCTAATTAAGTACACTAGTATTGTTGCGTAAATGGTATTGATTACATTGCTAAGTAGGCTACTATTATGTTCTTCAACAGAAACTGCCAAATGAAGTTGTGCCTCCGTTGATTCAACCCGAAGGTAATATGACAATTAAAAGCCCCTTCCAGCCCGAGTTCTCTTTTGCATACTCGACTGAGCGCAAACCACCAAGACGGCTCCAAATTGAAGCATGGGGACAAATAAAGAAGGATCGCAAGCCACAAGTTGGAGACCGTTGGATCTCTTTGCTTCATCATGGAGACATAGGTGTTATTTTGTTTTATGTCATTTTACCTAGGAGGGAGGACTAGGTCCTATGAGGGAGGACTGTGTCATTTTATCTTTTTTTGTTTTATGAGATTTTAACTTGGTATGATTAAGATGATGATGATGAGTTGTTAGATGAGTAAGATGATGATGAGTTATATGACATATATTTGATTAAAGTGGATGGATGCAAGTGATCATGTTGAATTAGAGGAAAAAATTAAATGGAAAACACAAAATGAAAAGAAAAAATAAACAATGAAGCCTTAACCTTTAGTCCCGGTTGGTGCTACCAACCGGGACCAAAGGTCCCCATGCCCTGGCGCGCTCTGCCGCCCACGTGGCCAGGGTTTAGTCCCGGTTCGTAGCCAACCAGGACTAAAGCCTTAGACCCTTTAGTCTCTATACTTTAGTCCCGGTTGGGGAACCGGGACTAAAGGCCCTTCCCAATCGGGACTAATCGCCTGTTTTCTACTAGTGTTAGATGGACGGTCCTTCAAGGCGATGTGGTCAGCCAGGTGTTTGGTAACTCTTAGGTGAAGTAATATCAAGTGGGGGCGGAAGCATTAGAGGAATCATTTTTGGTGGTGCTCCTCGGATGTCGATTCGTGACTTTCAGGGTGAAAACCTAAGGTCTGGCCTTCATTGGTTATGCCTACCAATTGCCTTGCTGAAGGAATTGTTTAGAGAGCTCAGACTTCTCTAGGGTGAAAACCTAAGATCTTGGATTGGGCAATGATGGTGCTTGTGCACTGTTTCCTTCTTGGAGGCGTTGCTTTTGGAGACCTTTTATGTTTCCGGGTGTTGTATTTGGTGGTGGTTTGCGTGCGACTGCTAAGAGACGTCGATCACTGTGGCGGGACCTTTGTTTTTTTCCTTTCGTTTCTACATTTTTTGTTGGGTGTGTGCATCGTGGATGTCATTACGACATCTCGTAGGTGCAGAGGCTGTGTGTAATTGGTATCTGCGCGATATTAATATATTCCCCTTTTCAAGAAAAATATAAAGCAATTGCCATTTCAAGTTCTTCTTCCTCGTCGGAGGATAAGTCCTTGAAAACAACTTAACAAGTGATTTCACGTACAATGCAAGTGGGTGTATAATATGAGCACACACGATCTCAACGGAAATTCTTTGGGACATATAAAAAACTTGGGTGAGAAAATTTATCAATACCTTGGGGGTGAAATGGAGCCGAGGGGCATCCGAGCGGCAGGGACAGTTCGTGGGTGGCTTGGTAGGCGATTGATGAGCGTCCAGATGGAGGAGGCCAATGCGAGGAGGTGGTCAGATGGTGCTCGGATGGTGATGGTGTGGTGTCGGGAGGCGTCGCCCTGCCGGTTTCTCAGGCCGCCGGCGGGCGGTGCAGGGAGGCATCGGGCCAGCAGGAGACGGCATCGGGTGGAGGCGGGACGATGTTGGCGTGGAGACCATCTTGGAGGTGCCATGAATCTTCAGCGACTGCTGATTACCTTTGATCCAATTTCGTATGTAGTTAGTCCTGCCTTTTTTCCCATAGGTGACCTAGGTTGTCGATCCCACAAAAATAATTGCTAATTGAAACATGATTTTTATAAGTTCTAGTCATTGCTAGAAGTTCTAGTTTTCCGGACCGAAATCACACAGTTTTAAGAGAGAATAACTAAAGAAGGCGACTTTCCTTCCCGCCACAGATATAACAAAGGGCAACCGAATATTCTTGCTCCTTTTCATATCGAGAAAATAAATTAATAACATTCCAAGACAAGGATCGAATAAGTGGACTCTGCCGTTAGAGCTCCAAAACGGAACAACGTATAAGGGGTGGACCCACCAGCCATAACCTAAGCTCTCCCAATGGAAGACAAATACCTGCATCATTACATATCCTTTTTGGCAGGCCAATCAAGATTTGGTAACTAAATAAAGTAGGACATATCATGAAATGGTGAAATGATGGTCAAGTTGACATAGAGTATAGAGCCTGCTACAAGGCACAATAAAGACAATCCAAAAATCTAGACCGCCGGGTGAGGTATAGTAGGAAGTGTTAATGGGCCTTCTTTACAAACTAGCACCGCTACCGCGTGACTCACGTGATACCCTAGCGATGTAACCACGTCATCTCTATCGACTTAGTGCATGTGGTTAATCCCATCACATGTGGCTTGTCATGCTATAAATAGACAAAGATTTGAATGCTCGTGCCGAGAAGTTTGACTAGCTAATTAATTAAGGTAATTTTGATATCCACAGGGCAACGAGATTCTAAATGTGCATATTGGCATGTGTATAAGGACATGACACAATATAACTCTACTTCGCTGATGCATAAAGAAGGCAACTTTCCTTCCTACCACGAATATAACAAAGGGCAACCAAATATTCTTGCTCCTTTTCTTGTGGGAAAAAATAAATTAACAATAATCCAGCATAAGATTCGAATAAGCAAACTTTGCTGTTGGAGCTCCAAAACATAAAAAAAACGTATAAGGGTTGGACCCGCCTGCCATAACCTAAGCTCTTTCAATGAAAGACAAATATCCACATCATTACATTTCCTTTTTGGTATGCCAATCAAGATCAAGTAACTAAGTAAACCAAGACAAGATCATGAAAAGGTGAAATGACGGTCCAACTTGACGTGGAGTGTAGAGCCTGCTACATGGCACAATAAACACAATCCAAAAATCCAGACCGCCAGATGAGGTATAACGTAGGAAGTGTTAAAGCGCCTTCTTTATAACCGCGTGACTCACGCAATAACCTAGTGATGTATCTACGTCATCTCTGCCGATGCAGTGCTCGCAGCTAATCCCACCATGCGCGGCTTCTCGCATCATAAATAGACAAGTATTTATATGTGTTCCGGCACACGGCTTGGGGAAATCTTGATGTGTTCCGGGTGCTAGCCCTGCCCCTCTATTTATATGTTGAGCCCTGGGGTTGTTTCTTGGAGAAAGAGCCTCCTCAAAGTCGGTTTGGCATGCAAGGCAAGAGTCCTCCTCGGACTCCAGGACCATACGCCAGGGTCCCTGGCGTCTGGCCCCTGGCCTTCGCAAAACTCCTTTTGCACCTTCCTAAAGCCTCGTGGGCTTTACCCCTTGGCCCAAATAAAGTGTTCTCGTACCCGAACATTTCGGGGAACATCCGAAACCCCTTCCGGTGAATTCCGGAACCCTTCCGGAGACCAAACACTATTATCCCATATATCAATCTTTACCTCCGGACTATTCCGGAGCTCCTCGTCATGTCCGTGATCTCATCCGGAACTCCGAACAACCTTCGGACACCAACATAATAACTCAACTATACTTATATCGTCACCAAACGTTAAGTGTGTAGACCCTGCGGGTTCGAGAACTATGCAGATATGATCGAGACACCTCTACGATCAATAACCAATAGCGGGACCTGGATGCCCATATTGGTTCCTACATATTCTACGAGGATCTTTATCGGTTGAACCTCTATGTCAAGGATTCAGTTAATCCCGTATGCAGTTCCCTTTGTTCATCGGTATGTTACATGCCCGAGATTCGATCGTCGGTATCTCCATACCTAGTTCAATCTCGTTACCGGCAAGTCTCTTTACTCGTTCCGTAATACAAGATCCCGTGACTAACTCCTTAGTCACATTGCTTGCAAGCTTCTTGTGATGTTGTATTACCGAGTGGGCCCAGAGATACCTCTCCGTCATACGGAGTGACAAATCCCAGTCTCGATCCATGCCAACTCAACAGATACCCTCGGAGATACCTGTAGAGCATCTTTATAGTCACCTAGTTACGTTGCGACGTTTGATACACACAAGGTACTCCTTCGGTGTCAGTGAGTTACATGATCTCATGGTCATAAGAACATATACTTGACATGTAGAAAACAATAGCAATAAACTTGACACGATCATATGCTACATTCATAGTTTGGGTCTTGTCCATCACATCATTCTCCTAATGATGTGATCCCGTTATCAAATGACAACTCATGTCTATGGTCAGGAAACCTTGACCATCTTTTGATCAACGAGCTAGTCTAGTAGAGGCTCACTAGGGACACAGTGTTGTCTATGTATCCACACATGTATCTGAGTTTCTGGTCAATACAATTATAGCATGGATAATAAACGATTATCATGAACAAGGAAATATGATAATAACCAATTTATTATTGCCTCTAGGGCATATTTCCAACAGATTCCAAATTTCACTGCTTCAATGCTGGACACATAATGGGAATATATGTGACACTGGTGTATAGCATGGATAGGATCAGTTGTATCGTTCACAAAAAATGGCACGTCGTCTTTTCTGTTATATACACTCTTCATAAACTATTGTGCCATGAGGTGGGAGAGATGGAGATGGAAGAAGAGGAGGTGGTGAACAACTCCCTCCTTTGTACGCTTTTCTTTCTTCCTCAAATACGATCTAGCCTTCCGCTGTTAGGGACTCGCCTCCGTGTAATAAAAGCCTATGAGTCCCCCGAAAAATGGATAATATTGGCTAAAATCCAATCAAGTATAACGTGACAATTTGGGCATGCCCTTGATCTGGTCATGCCAATATTTTCGCGGGACTAGATGGGGTTCAAACCAAACAAAGCCTAGAAACAAAACTTTGACTAGCTAACTAATTAGGTAATTTTAATATCCATAGTACAACGAGATCCTAAAAGTGCATATTGGCAATAGGCATATCTATAAGGACATATCATTCCATGAGTCTACTTCACAGATCTAAGAAGGCGACTTTCCTTCCTGCCATGAATATAACAAAGAGCAAAAGAATATTGTTGCTCCTTTCTTATCTGGAAAATAAATGAACAACAATCCAACACAAGGATCCAATAAGTGGATTGTGACGTCAGAGCTCTAAAATGGAACAACATATAGAGGTTCGACCCACCTACCATAACCTAAGCTCTTGTAATGATAGGTCAATACCCGCATCACTACATATCTTTTGTGGTTGGCCAATCAAGATTAGGTAACTAAATAAATCAGGACAAGATGATGAAAAAGTGAAATGACGGTCCAAGTTGAGGTAGAGCGTAGAGCCTCCTACAAGGCATAATAAAGGCAGTCTAAAAATATAGGCATCATGTAAGGTATAGTGTAGGAAGTGTTAATACACCTTGTATATAAACATGTGCCCCTACTGCGCGGGTGACTCACACATTAACCTTGTGATGTACTCACGCCATCTCCATTAACATACTGCTCACGGCTAATCCCACCACACGCGTGCGGCCTGCCACATCATAAAAGACAAGGATTTGAATGCTCGCGCCTAGAAAACTTGTGTGTAAGTATGTTCCCTCTTGACTTTTGCTATAAGACAAAGGGCCGGTTCTTTTGGCGGTTTAAAAATAAGCAACCTACTTCCCAACTTTTTCCATAAGCCGCCCCCTCATTCATTGGGGCTTCTGAACTAGTTATGGGATTACTAATCTAGAAGCCTTAAGAAATTTTAGGAGCGGCTTATCTTTTAAGCTGAGGAGAGGCAGCTTATTTCTTAAGCCGCCCAAAAGAACTGACCCTAAGTACGTTGCCTCTCGGTCAACTATAAAACACCTTGTTTAGGATCCTTGGGTGCACGTGGACGATCATACCGATCGAATACACCATGTTCCGAGCATCCCCACATTATTGCATCATCAACATGATTCTCTGAAAAGAGAGAAAGGATCAACATGAGCCACTCACCCACCAATCAAACGAATGAGAAGAAAAAGATGGGGTGGAAATTCTTGAAGGAGAAGAAAGAAGGAATCCATCCATCCATGAGAAAAGCCTGACAGAACCCAAGCAAACCCCTAGGCTACCCTAGCCGGCTCGGCTCGGCCCAGAGAAAAAGAGAGACGGGGGTGGGGTCGGGGTGTTAGAGAGGGAGCCCTAATCGGTGGCATCATCGGCAGAGCCCTCCTCCTCTCCCCATCCCTGGGATCACCAACCCCTCCCCCCCCCCCCCCCCCCCCCTCCCGCCGCCGCCGCCATGGAGCCCGCCCCCGCGTCGCCCGATCCGGCGCCCCGCTCCCCGGCGCCCTCGACGGCCAAGAGGTCCGCCTGGAAGCAGCCCTCCCCCTCCCCCGCCGCCGCAGCCAACGGCGCCCCGCACGCCGACGCGCCGCCGCCGCCCGCCGTCATGGACGCCGACCACTGGCCCGCGCTCGCCGACGCCGCCAAGACCAAGACCCTGCTCCCGGCCCCCTCCGACTCCCCCAAGCCGCCCCCGGACCCCTCCCCCGCCGCCGCCTCATCGGTCAGATCTCTCTTTCCCCTCCCCTCTCACCCCGCCGATGATGACGATGGTGCTCTCCCGCCGTTCGTTCGTTCGTTCGTTCGTATGTCTGCGCGATTGATTCGTCAGCTCTGTGGTGCGTTGCTCTTTCCAGGCCATGGCGAACCCGTCCAACTCGCCCAGGCACGGCTCCGGGACGCACCACGGCCGCCACAAGCCGGCCAGGCGCGGAGGCGCCGGCGGCAGCGGCGGCGGCGGAGACCACTCCCCAAGGGACCACCAGGAGAGGGGCACCGGCGGCTGGGACCATGGCGGCGGCGGCGGGAGGGGTGGCCAGAGAAGCCACCACAACAACAACAATGGCGGCAGGAGGGGCGGTGGCAACGGTGGCCCAGGAGGCCCAGGAGGCGGTGGAGTTCCTCATCACGGTGGGTTTGGCGGCCGCCGGAGAGGCGGCGGGTTTGATGGTGCCTACTACCGTGGCCCAGGGATGGGCATGGGGCCGTACATGCGGGGCGCGCCGCCGCCGCCCCCGCTGGTTGCTCCTCCCTACATGGCCCCCCCTCCGCCGCCCGGCTCGCACATGCGAGCCTTTCCTGGACCGATGATGGGGTACCATGGTAAGATTTTACTTCGGTGGTCTTGCAGATATCGCATCGCTTCTGCTTTTAATGCTGCTGCTGATGATGTGGTGATGTATAATAATCTGATGGTATTGATCAGTTGCCACTATCGATTGTTATGTCCAGATATGCCATCGCCAGTGTCTCCTGTTTCCCCAATGTACTATGTTGGCCCCCCGCCGCCTCCAGAGGCTCTCAGGGGAATGGCATTCGCACCTCATATGGTCGGTCCACCTGCTTATCCTTACTTTCAGCCGCCGGCTGAGCTTGAGCCTGAACCTGAACCTGAGCCTGAGCCTGAGCCCAAGGCTGAGCCGGATTCCGAGGATAAAGGCCAGAAGCTGCAGAACCAGTTTGAGTTCTACTTCAGGTCGTTACATTGATTTTTTGCAGCATTGAGTTAATTATTAATTGTTGGCCTGTGACTGTGACTGTACTTGTGTTGCTGATGCCCATGTTCTTTGATCCGCAGCAAGGATAACTTATGTGGAGATGTTTACTTGCGGCAACATATGGATGAGGAGGGTTTTGTATCAATCCCTTTTATGTCAACCTTCAATAAGGTGATCATGTTTACTGATTGTCCTTAACTTGCCTTTCGAGACTAACGATTAACAGATGTGCATGTACTTTTTCAGTCACCACGCCTTTGCGTTGCATCATATTAACTACACTAGATTGCTGATTTCCAATGTGTTTAATTCATTGGAATCTTTATCTTTTGATCTTTATTGTTCTTGAATGTCGACTTGTGTTTGTAATTGCATTGTGTTTTGACCAAGTTATATGAGATCTAGTAACTATATGCTTCTGGATGTGCTGTGAAGCTTTCTTTGAGGCACTACCAATGCTTATTCTCTTCAAAATAAATTCTCTGGTTTGATGTTAAAGTAGTGATCTTTTTGGTTGGATATTTGCAATTTTGCATCTGGGTTTTAGTATGACGGAATATTTTCTGCTCATCCCAGATGTGTTGTGTTCTTCTCTGTGCCATCAGGTTGTTTTTGTGTTGGGAGGTAGCGTTTTATAGAAAAAGTCGTCGGTCTCTTCCCTGGACCCTGCGAAAGCGGGAGCTACGTGCACCTGGCTGCACTTAGATTGTGTTCTATAGAAAATTGCTTTATTCTTCCTGGACCAGCATGAATACACCTAGCATCTTCATATCCTTTTTTGGTAGATTGTGTGAGTGGTAGTGGCCTTGTGTGTGTGCATGTTTGAAGTCAGTTTAGCATGCCTTCGTTGTTTATTGGGATGCTTATTGCTTTACACCTATCATATGTGGATGGATGCCTGCATACAGTTCTCCTGCAGGTATATTACATTGATTGACAAGAGAAGAGATAGTGAGTAGCAAGCTATCTTGTGATTGAACTCAAATATTTATGTTAGGAGTGCATGACCATGTTATCATACATTAATCTTTGGAATGTAACCGGACATATTACAAGGCGAAAAAACAGTGATTTCATCGATTCCGGATTGCCCAGTGTCTCCCTTTCCCTCTTTCCTTTCACTTTCCTCGCATAACGAAAGCATGATTTACCCGAGCTGAGTATCTTGTTAGAGTAGTAGATTCCGCGCTCGAGATGATGAATGCCAATCAAGCATCAGGGACTTGTGTGTTCTAGTTCTTGCAACTTTTCTTTAGATATTAATTTTTAAAAAATCGAAGCCTTTACTCGGGGACAAGTATCTGATCTCTATCTGAATTCTGGTTGGCTGTAAGATAGGAGTTTCAAGTATAGCAGTATTGAATATTTAGAGAACATTGCAGTTTTGCGACAATAGCCAGACATAGTAGGCTCAGCTATTATGTGTATAATCAAAGTAGCATGTGATTAACGTACTATTGCTCCCTACACCACTTCTCATTGATAAGAGCTTGTAAAATGTTGAAACATATAATTTCCTTAGTTGTTTATTTCTCTCTTTGAGGTATCATTGTGCTCAATTACACTCAAATGTTGTTCATACTGCAATATACTTGCGCGGCTCCAATGAACTAGCAGTAAAATAGGGAGTACACAGACAATGGATGTGCTGTGTGGATAGTATGCTGCTATGGGGGAACTAGGTTAGCAGTCCTTCATTCTATCTAGGTTGTTCTGGCAAGGCCATACAGTATCTAATTCATCAAGTGATCTGTGTTTTTCAGTTCAATCATCAGATGTGCAACTCTTGCTGTATTTCTCTGCATATGTGGCACTGCATGCTTTTGGTTTTGTCCTTTAGTTGATCATGCACTAGATTATCTTGTGAATCTGGTCAATCTTGTTGCTTTGCTTTCCCTGTTGTTGCCATTCTTTCTGATTCACTATTTTGATTCGTGTGCTTGTGCATCCACAAAAACTGACAAGAAACTTAGTCTCTTTTATTTTATGATGACACCATATTATGTATATATATACCTAATGCTTTGGATGTCAAAAAGGAGTTTGGAGTTGAATATGTTTTAGCAGTCTGCTAAACGTGCTGGAATATTGTTTTTGCAGGTCCGGGAAATCACTGCTGATATTCCTAACGCCAATTTGCAGTATATAATAGAAACAATTCAGTCCTCATCTATACTGGAAGTGAAGGTACATAATATCATTTCACTCCAGTTTAAGCTATTTGAGGGCAAGTTGTGCACTATCGCATCTGTATGATATGGGGTTCCTTCAGTCCCCACAAATAAAAGTATTTAACTTCCGTTTAAACTGCAATAGATTGCTTTTCGCATTCATAAACATTGGACTAAAATAATTTGTGCATTCGTAGACACTGGGCTAGAATAATCCAGTCCCTTCCTAATGGCGGCGTAGTTTAAACTTTTGAGACGTAATCCTGTGGCAAGAATAGTTTTTTCTTTCTAATGTAGGGCATTGTTTTCTGTGTTGACGCAGGGTGACAAAGTTAGGAGGAAAGGTGACTGGGACAAATGGTTGATTCCTCGAGAGAGCAACCCTAATATTGCGTCAAGCTCTGCAGCAGCTGTGCCAAGCCCCAATAATGTGAATGATCTGACAGCACACCTTGGAGGCGTGGGCCTGCATGAACCTGCTGGCCCTAGTAGCACGGTGGACCAGAACCACCATGAGGTAGTCCAGAATGGATCGGCTTCTTCCAGCAGTAACCCAGCACCGGCAGCTGAAGAAAGCGCTGGTCAGCGCTAGCCACACACCGTCTCCTTATCACACTATGACTGCAAGGTTTTCCGTCTCCTTATCACACTATGACTGCAAGGGTTTTTGTCCGAGCGCGAGTGACGAGAGTAGAAATGATGACACTTTGCGATTTTTGGAAGGTGGTATGCTTGTGGGGTTGCATTAGACTGACAAGTGGGTTTATTTTGCGGGGTTGATGTGGCTTTCTGGTTGTTGGTGAAGATCGGTCTAGTTCGGCCAAACAAAAAGGTTTATCGTGCAGGGGGGCATCACACGTGATGAGGGGGAGAAGCTGAAGAAGAGGATGAAAGACGCTGATTAGGGCTAGTGGGTTATTGAAGTTATTTTGGCTATGTGGGTTATTGAAGTCCAAAACTCTGTCGGTTTCTCCCCCCCCCCATTTGGATTGGATGTAAACCTCCATTTTTTGACGGAGGAGGATGATGTGATGAACTTTCTTGTCAGCTGTTTCGCCAAACGAGAATGTTGTACAACTCCTTGGTGTACTATTTTACAGATATTTTCTCTCCTGCTCTGTTTGGTTGCTCCCTCACATGTTGGTGTTGCTGCTGCTTGTGATTGTTATGCTTCTTGTGATTGTTGATGCATTGTTGCTCCACTTGCTGTAGATGTAGTTTTTGTTTCTCATTGGTTTCGTTGTGTGGTTACCGTGTTTTGCTTTACATGTAAGTTGTTGGGGTGCGATGCTGGCAATATGTATGCTATCTGCAACTAGGATGGGCAAAAAATGCAGTGGTGACAAGCTGAAGCAGCTACACCTAACCGTAAATAGTTGAATCTAGCTACATGCCATACTGATAACCCTGTGGCCTTCCAGCAGGTAGCAGGCAGACTCTTAGGATGAGCGTCTATATGTATGTTGTTGTGGTGCGTGTTGCAATGCTGGCAATATGTATGCTATCAATGCAGACCATGTTTTTTATTCTACTTCTATATGATGAAGTAACAAATTCATTCTAATAATAGTACTGAAAAAGAGGAATTTCCGCGATTAGGATGACCATACAATGGTGACAAGCTGAAGCAGTATAGAGTTAGAATCTAGCTACGGGCCATACTGATCAACAATTCCAGCGGCAGCGGGCAGAGGAGTGTTCAATGGTCTGAGAAGTGAACACCAACGGTTGAAACACTAGTGAAGAACAATTGACAGATATGGAAACCATTTTGCTAAACCAAATGTTGCTTAACACTAACATGGGTGACATTGTGCTACTGGGGTGCGTATAAACAGTAAAATGCGCAAAAAATAGTAACATACTGCCACCGTGTCAAATAAACGTCTTATATTTTGTTACGGAGGGAGTATTAAACAAAATTCTGATTATTTTGTAACAATTGTAGTTGAATGAGTAAAGTTTCGGGGAGAAAAGAAAATTCCTAATGCAGGGAAAAAACAAAAAATTGATGCTTCTGGAACTATTTTTTTGCATCGCTGATTTTGTTTGGGACGGTGATCCTCCCAGTTTTGTTTTGCAAGACATTCTGAATGATGTAATTATTTTCTCTATGAAATAAAGTGTGCCATGATGGCTTTCCGTAAAAACAATGTTTATCACAAAAAAAACTTATTTCCCCCAATTTTTTTGCTATTTTTTAGCATTTTACTCCTCACATGCACCCGGGAGCAGAAGCACACTTCCTCAAGGACCATACTAGCTTCAAATTTCGTTTGCCAATGCAGATGCACATCTTCAAATTTAAACACACTAGGAAAATTTGAATCTACCATTAGATACGGAAGACGGTTTAGATTTCTTTATACGGTTAGATGACTACATTCCAAAAACGTTTCTTATGAAGAGATTACTCTAAAAACAGCAATCAGGATTTTCGTTCAACTTGCTTCTCCGGCATGGGTCTGTTGGGTCTGCACACTGTGCAGCCCACAGAAACAGTAAAGTCTGACTTAAGTAAACAGCTCAACAGGAAATCATTTGGCTAAATGAAATACTCCCTCTCTAACTTAATATAAGACGTTTTTTGATACCATGACAGTGTCAAAAAATGACTTATTGTGTTACGGAGGAGTACTAAACAACCTCCTAAAATACCAGAACACACACTAAAATATTACTACTAATATAGAGTAAAATATTATTCCAGCTCAAATATATGAAATAAAATACACATAGCATTTTTTATAAATTTATTTTGGGCTTTATAAATACTCGGTTATAAATAATTCCCAAAATATTTTCAAACTCCAACAATAACCAAATAATATTCAAACTATTCCAACTTTATTTTTATTTTTGAAGAAGTCATATTTCCTCACTCATAGTTGCTTTGAATACTTAAAATATTCTCAAAATCCAATATAAGATCCAAATAAATATTTCGGAAAGTCCTTTTATTCCCTCTCGTCTGAATATTCGATTAAACTCCAAAAGTTTTAAATCATTGTTAAAATTAGCTAAAAGCAAGCAACACAAACACGTTTTTTTATTAATCCTATTTAATAATTAACATTCTAAAATTTATAATTTTGGGATGTTGCAGATAGTCAGATGTGTTGGGCTCTAGGCTATTGATGTCGGTCCTCCCTGCTCGTGCCACTGCTACTTGCCGTTCTTCCCCACTCCATGAAGTCGATCAAAAGGCAAAGGAGAACGAAGCCTAGGATGTTCAAGAAAGCAAGAAATGGCTCCATTTCTCTCTCTTCTCTTTGCTTGCTCTGTCCTCTGGTCTCAGTTACTCTGTTCTCTCTTCCCGGTTGCTCTCTCAATCTAGCTCCAAGCATTATCATGTCGTGATGAGAGTCTAAACGGGTAGGATCCATCTTTTCATTCGCAAGTATCATCCACAACTACTTTGAGCCACCACGATGCACCATCATTATAACACTTTTAGGGGCCATAACTTCATGTGCGTGTCCGAAAACTAAACTCGTTACACTGTCCCTTTATATGTGTTTGTCAACAAGAAAGCCCAAAAAAGGCACTCGTGGGAGAAAGATTTATAAAATAGTCAAACAGAAAGGACCAAGGAACTGTTAGTACTAGCACATCATCAAGAAGCCACCTTGGTAATCTTCAAATATTTGTTGGAGAAGGTGAACCATACTGCAGAATCTAGTCACAAGGGATAACTCAGCTTGTTCATGCATGAGCTTGCCAATCACAGAGCATGACCAGCGAACCAAAGGTCGATTGGCCACACAAAGGTGAGAGAATATGCTTCTCGGCAAATGGCAAGGTCGGCCCAAATAAAATGTGTTGGTACTTCTCTAGTTACGGGAAAACTCATTGATATTTTGTTGGAGTGATTAGGCCAAAGGCATGTTTCAATACATGTACAAGTTCCAATTTAACCAAACGTGAATTTACCACTAGATATGGATTATGGAACATGGTTTAGATTTCCGTTTGCCAATGCAGATATAAGTTTCTTGTCTGTATGTTGGACTGCTAACCAGTTGTTTGGCCCACATCTATGGGGCATGTGTGGAAACAAATAGAAATCTGATGTGCCCCCTTCCACTTGTGGATGATATTGGTGCTACGAAATAGAAGTACTTGTTGAATCTTTTTCATAGGGAGCATATCAGTGCTACCCAAAATAAACCAGAACAGACCCCATGGGCGCAAGGACCGGTAAAAACCATGGACCCAAAATAAACAGTGAAATCTTTAGACGCGAGCAAATCGGAGGGAGCCAGAGTCAAATGGAGAATTTCTCGCTACCCTTCTTACCATGAACGAGACTTTGGCTCCTAAGCGATAAAATAAAGAAGCATCTAGGACAGAGAACGGCGTTTTGGCTGCCTTAGGGCAATTCCAACACAGCGACCCAAACATACACGAATTTTGTCCGTTTGGGTCGGCAAACGGACAGACGGACACAAGCGGACAGGCAGACACGACCTGTGCACCCAACGCACATGACCCATTTTAAATGGGCATGTCCTGCACCAACATGGAGAGCACGACGTCGAGGTAGGCGATCACGCGCGAGTTGGAGTTGAGGTGCAGCAGCGTGAGGTCGGCGAGCAGGCCGAGCTCCGGCGGGAGGTAGTCTGCAATGTCGCAGTGGTTTGAGGTCAATGCCGGTGACGGATCCACCTGTCTGCCCCCTCCTCCACGCCACCCCCTCCATCGCTAGAGAAATCCAACGCCATAGATGGAGCTCTACATCGAGCCCGGCGAGGATCGAATCGGACGCGCTGCTAGTGCTCTACGGCCTATACATACCGATCGCCGACTTTCTTCGCCCGTTGCAGTGTGCGCTGCTCTGCTCCGTCCTGCTCCGTGAGACACAAAACACGCTTGTCACCTTGTGAGAATCGCGATCCGTGCATGGATGGCACCCCGGTGTCAGGACGATGAGGGAAGCGGCCGGCCGTGCTTGGCGAGGAGGGGCAGCTCCGCGGAGCCCCGACGGCTACATGCTACATAGGCGGCTCCCTGATGTTGCATGGAGGCGCTCCGGCGGCGGCTCCCCAACTCCTGCGTGGGTGGTGCTCCGGTAGGAGAGATCTCGTGGTGGATGGAGTCGTGGATGGGTGGGTGGATGGGTGGGGGAGAAGATAGTGAAAAAGGAGAGCGAGAGAGGTGGGTGGTGGGTTGGCGACATGTGGGCCAGGCCGGACGCAGAGGACACAAACAGACGTCCGGTATATGTCCGCTTCGACCCAAATCTAACCCAAATTTAGGACGAAAATGGGTCCAAACGGACACAAAAGAGACATGCAGACGAAGTGAGTCTTTGCGTTGGCCGTGATTTTTGCCCACATGGACACAAACGGACATGACCGGACGAAATGGGTCTTTTGTTGGAGTTACCCTTACCACGAGGACCAATGGTCATATGTGCTCATTATGTCATCACCATGCATTGCCTTTGAAGAAGGAATTTTCTCGTTCCCTTTTGCCCTGGATCGAGATGGGAAATGTGAATCGACATATATTCTTCGGAGTACATTACATTCTAAGAGTGGTGGACGCACCTGCCAATGCCGTGCCCCCGCATTTCAGAGTACATTAATGGTGCCACATGAAGGATTCTGTTGGGGCACAATATACATGTATAGCCAATGAATGAATGCACATGCATGCATGGGCAGACTTCCATTAAGCATGCAATGCAACAACGAAACGTCTCATGCATCATGTGAATGGACTAGCTTGAACTGAGAGGCGCGACTATGTTCGAAAAAAAATAGAATCAGTCCATTTTCTCATCCGTTGGATCAAAATCCAATGGTTCTCTTCATCTTCTTCCTCCTGCGCCTAATCCCGACACGAACGAGAGAAGCTTCTTCCTCTTGGTCGGCCTCGCCGCGTCGCTCCTGCCTGTCCCCGTGTCTGTTGGGGAAGCTCTCTCTCTCTCTCTCACTGGACTAGAGGTAGAAGAAAGAGTATCAGACAGTAGAATTTTCCGGCGCATCAAACGCCTAGCCGCACATACGGCCTAATATATTCACTGCTCAAACTGACTAGCACTCCCCTCGTAACAAACACGAGAGCATCTAGTTTTTGTAGCTATCGGCAACGCAGCCCCTACGTTTTCACTGGGCACGCACGCACGATCCAGCCACACCGCAAGTCACGCACACACGCACGATACACATGTACGCACATACGTACACACACGGCCGTGACCCAGCCCGCGGACCCGACCTGGCGCACCGACGTCGATCGCACCATCACGGACCGACGCCGGTCGCATCGTGCTCCGTCACGACTTATTCCCAACAGTGTCGGCGTTGGTACCGCATCTCGCCTCCTTCTTCCTTCTCCCACGAAAATTGGATAACACCAATTGCAAATTCAGGCAACTTACAAATAGCCGTTGCCGTAATTGGTAATAAATCGTTGAATTACTACTATTACTTTCATGAGGATAGGAGACATGCATAAGCGTGCAGTGTCCTACCGATCTAAATTCCAATCGTTTGTTCTAGCTAGATCAGCACAGTACAAGCAGTGTAGCACGGGCATCCATCGACTCTGCCTCCAGCTATATGATCTGAAAACAGTGCACCTTCACATGCACATGGTTCTCGTTCTAGCTCGATCCATCTAAAGAAGTTGCCTTGTCAACGTGCTCTACTTTATCAAGGAGACGTACATGCATGCATATACATAATGGATCAGTAATCAATGCCCACAAAAGTTGGTGAAGAGATGGATGATTCGATCTGTCTGTCCGGCAGGAAAAACATGCAACCTGTTCAGCTTGCTGTCCATCGATGCACACATACTACATACCCTTTTGCCGCTCCCATGCACACACGCAACTGTGCTCGTCTGCTCGATCTTCGACCCACGCCACCTAGCTACGCAGTACGTACTACGTTCATATGGAATCTCTCATCATAAATGCAATGCGTTGATCTTTGATTAATCGACCGATCTTACACCATGGCATGCAGCATGTTGGAGTAGCTAGGTTGTAAAGTCATGGAACCCAACATGCAAGAACAGTTCCCGTGGACGGCGGGCACTGTGCGCGCGTACGTACATTCTCTCCATTATCCGGCTTAGCTCACGATCTGTGTACCCATGCACACGACGACGTCTATAAATAGATCAGATCGAGCTATGGCCGCCCTGCATCGAGGCCAACAACTCACTCAACAGGAGCTAGCACTACACGACCCATGGGGATCAAGATGATGATCACCAGCCGGTGGCGGCTGCTGGCGGTGGCCGCAGCGGTGGCAATGGCGATGGCGGCAGCGCCGGCGACAGTGTGCGGGAGGGACCTGAACCAGACGATGACGGCGCAGGCGATGCAGCAGCAGCGGCAGGGGAGTAGTGATAAGAAGCCGCTGGTGACGGCGCTGATCGTGTTCGGGGACTCGATCGTGGACCCCGGCAACAACAACAACCTGCCGTCGACGAGGATGAAGGCCAACCACGCGCCCTACGGCAAGGACTTCGCCGGCCACGTCGCCACCGGCCGCTTCTCCAACGCGCTCCTGCCCCCCGACCTCATCGGTACGTACCTGCTTACCTCCTCCTCTCTGTCTACAACTCTATCTCGCTTAATTAATTAGCTTGAGTACGCATCAGTAGCATGCATGCATGCGTACGTCACTTCCTGCATGCAAAGAAAGGTGATGGTTTTAGATGTTTTTTTTGAACACAGTACAAACGCAAGCGCTCATATACACGCGCATACACTCATCCATATGAACGCACACACGCACACCCTATCCCTATGAGCACCCCCGAGAGACTGAGCCGACATATCATCTTGACACGGTCTTTATATAACCTTGAGTGCTTGGCCATTCTTTCTATTCTTTTTATAAAGTTCAATTTAAATGCCCGGACTCTGCATACCATGATGTACACAACCAACACAACAAAAAATAAAAGATCGTTTTGGAACAATAATAAAAAAGTATGGCCTTTAATGGCTTGACCATTCTTTCTATTGAAGAAGCATATGTATAAATTCAATAAAGAACTAATCTCTCCATGCACTATGAAAGTCATCAAGATAAATTCAGACGTATGATTTCCAATTATATACTTTTAGAGCTCCGCCAAAGTTTCGGGGAGTACACATCTCCTCTTGCCTCCTTTCTGATCCTTCCCTCGACATTCTCAACTCGCACACCGACCAGAGATATTAATGAGAAGGGTATTACACTTCCCCGCAAAAAGAGGAAGGGTCTTACACTATTTTTGTGTATTGGTAATGTTCCTTTAGAGGATCTGCTTTGTGTGAGTGTTGTCCTCTCCCCTAGTGGTCAGTTAACTTAAAAACGTCGTCCCGGTCTTGGGTTTAAGCTGATAGGAGTATGGTCTTCTCCCACCTTCTTCGTCCTTAAATTCATTGGCATTGTCAATTCATAGAGGGTATGCAATCATGGCAAGTGTGCGCTTCGGTTTTTTCCTTCCCTCTTCTTGTCCGAACTTGAGCCTATGTTGCCAACGTTTGTGGTGCGGTGCGGAGGCGGATCCGAGCTTTGATTTTCCGTCCTTTGGCTGCATCTGAGGGTTCCACTATTGTATTGATGAAATAGAATTAACATTTTTTTCAATCTATTAAGAGGGATAAACAAGTGTCAGGATTTAGGATAATTACATCTAACTTTGCAAAAATGAAAATGAGAAGAGAACCTAAAGCCATAAGAGGAAAAAGAAAACATGGAAAGACCAGAAGGGATATCTCAGCTTTAGAGATATCGTCGGCTCTAATAGAGCAATATGAAGGTAGCGCGAACTTCGGGCATCAGGTTGGTGCTCTATTTCAAGACTTCCAGTTAACTCTATTTCAAGAACTTCAGTCAAGGTAGAAGAAAATTTCAAGACTTCCAGTCACTATTTTACCTCATAAAAAATAGCAAAACGTTACATTGTAATTGTATAGGAAGTGCAATTCCACAAATAACAGTGCATATACAAAACTAAAAGAAATAAACAAATTACAGTTAACAAAAAACCGGAATTTCTCGAAAAAGCGGCTAAAACTTCACAAAATGTGACTAAATCACTCTTTTAGAAAAATCTCCGAAAGTAAAAAAAAAACACTTTAGTTGTGCGTGTGTGTGCGTGTGTGTGATTAAGCATGAGCAGTACACTGGAGAGGATATATGCTTCCTGTCTGTGACGTACCAGTCCGTCCACCTCCAATGAGTGCTGCATATACTACTGGATTTGTACCTTTGGTCTTCATCTTTATGACCCAACTACTTAAACAAAGTGACTGACAATTACAAGTAAACCAATACAAACAGCAAAAAAGTGAAAGTGCAGTTATATTTAAAACAAAGTGCAATTTCATAAATACAAAAATAAATATCCCATAAATAAATTACAAGTACCAAAACATGACTGGAATTTCACATGTGACTGAAACTTCACGCGAAGTGGCTAAATCGCTATATGTATAAATAAAATTAAAAAGATCGAACTTCAATGAAAGATGTGGCACTCTTTTCTGTTAAGCATGAGTAGAAAGATTAGATGTGTAATAAAACTGTGGCCTTGTGCCACTTGAGGAGAGAGAGAGAGAGAGAGAGAGAGAGAGAGAGAGAGAGAGAGAGAGAGAGAGAGAGAGAGACTGTGTGGGTAATAAAGCATGGCCTGGGCAGTAGAGAGCATATATGCTTCCTGTCTAGATCTGGAGGACCCCAGTAGTCAGTCCAATCAGTGATGCATACTCCATGAATTTGTACTACCTTTGTTCTTCATCTTTATGACCCAACTACTTAACTGTTTCCCTTTAGAGTAGTTCACAACTTGATTTTGAAGTGATCCATTAACCACTTAAGTTTTTACAACGATTAATAATTTGGGAAAGTTGTGGCTACATCCAGACACACCGCACCCACGAGGAATAATTTTTTTTAAAACAGCAAAAAGGATAAAAGTTCTGAAACTTTGTGGCCTCCGTTAAGACATAAGACCAAATGGTGTAGGTGCTTGAAACATTTGGTGGCAAAATAACATCTGCAGATCTCCATATAAACACAGAAAATTTTGCTCAACTGTGCACAAAAGTTTGAGCACCAATGCAAGCCACATGTTATTTTACTGTTCATCATGCATGGTTGTAGTGTGCCTGCTTGACTAGCATGTTAACTTCTGGTTTAATACATCGATCTCAGCTCGGAGGCTCAACTTGAAACCACTTCTTGGTCCATGGCTGAACGTGGAGCACACGCCGGAGGACCTGCTCACCGGCGTGAGCTTCGCGTCGGGCGCCACCGGGTTCGACCCGCTGACACCGCAGCTGGTGAACGTGTTCACCATGGACCAGGAGCTGGAGTTCTTCGACGAGTACCGGCGGAGACTTGTGGGCATCGTGGGGGAGGCCGAGACGCGCCGCATCATCGCCGGCGCCTTCTTCTTCGTGGTCTCCGGGACCGACGACCTCGCCAACACCTACTTCATGACGCCCTACCGCGCCGGCGACTACGACATCCCGGCGTACGTGGACCTGCTCCTCGTCGGCGCCGAGGCCTTCCTCCGCAACGCCAGCGCGCGCGGCGCCAGGAAGATGGGCTTCACGGGGATGCCGCCCATCGGCTGCGTCCCCTCGCAGCGCACCATCGGCGGCGGCCCCCGGCGCCGCTGCGAGGCCCGCCGGAACTACGCCGCGCTCATGTACAACAAGGCGCTGCAGCAGCTCATCGACAGGCTCAACGCCGACCCCGGGTTCCACACCCTCGTCGTCTACTTCGACATCTACGACATCATCGAGGAGCTCGCCGTGCACGGCGACCGGTGGGGGTTCACGGAGCTCACGCACGGCTGTTGCGGCTCCGGGCTCATCGAGGTCACCATGCTCTGCGACACCAGGTACATGGGGGTGTGCGACAACGTGGACAAGCACGTGTTCTTCGACAGCTACCACCCCACGCAGAGGGCTTACGAGATCATCGTCGACCACATCTTCAAGAACTACGTGCCCCTCATGCACCTCTGATTGATTCGCCCCTCCGTTCTTGTTGATTTGATTATGGACGATGCATGTCATTGTTGTACTGCTATTATCAGTGGGATGCAATGACACTTCATATATTAATTAGATTTTGCGGATTTAAGATATGATGGAAAACGGTAATGCGTGACTCAAAGAGTACTTTGCTGGAATTTGATCTAAACATGGGCCAGCCCAATAGCATTTTTCAGAATTCCTAATAAATCCTAGAGGCCCACTAAGCCCATTCGTGCAAGGCAAGAGGTGGGACAAAAGTTTAGTTCCACATTGCTAATTTAGTAGGAGTTGGACCTCCTTATAAGGGAGGATGTTTCCCCACATGTATGAGCATGAGAACAAGAGAGACATACACGCGCGCTCCTCCTCCGCCGCCCGCCGCGGGAATGAGCCGAGCCGATGTTCATCAAATCAAGAGTTGCCTAGTTCATCGAGTCAAGATGTAGTTGCAATTTCTGAACCTATCATTTCGACACAACATCTTGAAGATCCCGTGGAGGACAATGATGAGACTCCTAAAAGGAGCAAGAGACAGAGGGACAGAGGACTACAAAGTCCTTTGGTGATGATTTTCTTCTATATCTCATGGACGACACTTCCAGTTCTATTTCAGAGGCATATACATGGAAGGAAAGGTGTGCAAATTGTTGAAGTTTTTGTATGGACTTAAACAAGCACCTAAGCAGTGGCATGAGAAGTTTGAAAGAACTTTAACAGCTGCAGGCTTTGTTGTAAACGAAGCTGACAAATGTGTGTACTATCGCCATGGTGGGGCGAGGGAGTTATCCTTTGCTTGTATGTTGATGACATATTGATTTTCGGAACAAATCTGAACGTTATTAAGGAGGTCAAGGATTTCCTATCTCGCTGTTTCGAGATGAAGGATTTAGGAGTAGCTGATGTTATTCTGAATATCAAGCTGCTGAGAGATGATGATGGTGGGATTACATTGCTTCAATCTCACTATGTGGAAAAGATCTTGAGTCGCTTTGGTTATAGTGACTGCAAGCCCTCTCCAACACCTTATGATGCTAGCGTGTTACTTCGAAAGAATCAAAGAATTGCTAGAGATCAATTGAAATACTCTCAGATTATTGGCTCACTTATGTACTTAGCAAGTGCCACGAGACCTGACATCTCTTTTGCTGTTAGCAAACTGAGCCGGTTTGTCTCAAAACCAGGAGATGATCATTGGAAATCTCTAGAAAGAGTTATGCGCTATTTGAAGGGCACTACGAGCTATGGAATTCACTACACTGGGTACCCAAAGGTGCTTGAAGGGTATAGTGACTCAAACTGGATCTCTGATGCTGATGAGATAAAGGCCACGAGCGGATATGTATTCACTCATGGTGGTGGCGCTGTTTCTTGGAAGTCTTGCAAGCAGACCATCTTAACGAGGTCAACAATGGAAGCAGAACTCACAACACTAGATACAACTACGGTCGAAGCAGATTGGCTTCGTTGGCTCTTGAATGACTTACCGGTTGTGGAGAAACCTTTACCAGGTGTTCTTATGAACTGCAACAATCAAACTGTGATCGCCAAAGTGAGTAGTTCAAAGGATAACATGAAGTCATCAAGAGATGTTCAGAGAAGGTTAAAATCTGTCAAGAAAATGAGAAACTCCGGAGTTATTGCATTGGATTATATCCAAACGTCTAAAAATCTGGCAGATCCTTTTACTAAGGGTCTATCACGTAATGTGATAGATAATGCATCGAAGGAGATGGGTACGAGACCCACGATATGAGTTGTTCACAGTGGTAACCTATTCTATGTGATCGGAGATCCCGTGAATTAGATGTGGAAGACAAGCTGTTGGTCAACTGAGAGGAGAGTATCCTTACTATTAATAATACCACTCCATGAAGATGCAATACTTTCCTAATCTGCATGGCAGGTTGATATATATCTTAATGTGTTCTAAGTGGCTTATTTAAGCAGAGATGTTGTCCTGCAGAACATCTTTCGAAGAACACACCTATATGAGTCTGATTGTTAACGTCGCAATCTATGAGAGTACGGTGCTCTCTAGTAAACTCATGAAAGGCCTCGGAGTATGACGCATAACCTCCACCCGCGGGGAAGTCCCACGGCAGCCTAGTATCGGTCAAGGCTTTGTGTGAAGCTAGATTCACAGAAAACTTGCAGTTCAAAGCATAGTCCACTGTTCAAGTTGCTTACTAGTTGATACGTCTCCAACGTATCTATAATTTATGAAGTATTCATGCTATTATATTATCGGTTTTGGATGTTTTATATGCATTAATATGCTATTTTATACTATTTTTGGGACTAACCTATTAACCTAGAGCCCAGTGCCAGTTTCTGTTTTTTCCTTGTTTTTGAGTTTTACAGAAAAGGAATATCAAACGGAGTCCAAACGGAATAAAAGTTTACGGTGATTTTTTATGGACCAGGAGAGACCCACGGGGCATCGGAGTTGGGACAGAAGAGCCACGAGGCAACCACAAGCCTAGGGGCGCCCCCCTAGGGCGCGCCCCCTGGCTTGTCGTCGCCTCGTGGCCCCCCTTGACTTGTTTCCGACGCCAAAAATTCTTATAAATACCCAAACCTCTAGAAAGAAACCTAGATCGGGAGTTCCGCCGCCGCAAGCCTCTGTAGCCATGAAAAACCAATCGGGAGCCCGTTCCGGCACCGTGCCGGAGGGGGAAACCATCACCGGAGGCCATCTTCATCATCCCGGCGGTCTCCATGACGAGGAGGGAGTAGTTCACCCTCGGGGCTGAGGGTATGTACCAGTAGCTATGTGTTTGATCTCTCTCTCGTGTTCTTGAGATGGCACGATCTTGATGTACCGCGAGCTTTATTAATATAGATGAATCATATGGAGTTTTCCCTTCTCTATCTTCTTGTGATGAATTGAGTTTTCCCTTTGAAGTTTTCTTATCGGACTGAGTCTTTAAGGATTTGAGAACACTTGATGTATGTCTTGCGATGGGATATCCGTGGTGACAATGGGATGTTCTATTGATCCACTTGATGTATGTTTTGGTGATCAACTTGCGGGTTCCGTGACCTTGGGAATCTATGCATAGGGGTTGGCACATGTTTTCGTCTTGACTCTCCGGTAGAAACTTTGGGGCACTCTTTGAAGTTCTTTGTGTTGGATTGAACATGATGAATCTGAAATTGTGTGATGCATATCGTATAATCAAGCCCATGGGTACTCGTGGTGACATTGGAGTATCTAGGTGACATTAGGGTTTTGGTTGATGTGTATCTTAAGGTGTTATTTTAGTACGAACTCTAGGGCTGTTCGTGACACTTATAGGGATAGCTCATACGATTGATCGGAAAAGATAACTTTGAGGTGGTTTCGTACCCTAAAATAATTTCTTCGTTTGTTCTCCGCTATTTGTGACTTTGGAGTGAACTCTTTGTCGCATGTGAGGGATTTACATATGATTCAACTATGTCAGTATTGTTGAGAGAACTTGCACTAGTGAAAGTATGAACCCTAGGCCTTGTTTCCAAGCATTGCAATACCGTTTTTGCTCACTTTTGTTACTTGCTACCTTGCTGTTTTTATATTTTCATATTACAAAAACCTATATCTACTATCCATATTACACTTGTATCACCATCTCTTCGCCGAACTAGTGCACCTATACAATTTACCATTGTATTGGGTGTGTTGGGGACACAAGAGATTCTTTGTTATTTGGTTGCAGGGTTGTTTGAGAGAGACCATCTTCATCCTACGCCTCCCATGGATTTATAAACCTTAGGTCATCCACTTGAGGGAAATTTGCTACTGTCCTACAAAACTCTGCGCTTGGAGGCCCAACACGAGTCTACAAGAAGAAGGTTGCGTAGTAGACATCAAGCTCTTTTCTGGCGCCGTTGCCGGGGAAGGTGAGTGCTTGAAGGTATATCTTTAGATCTTGCAATTGAATCTTTTAGTTTCTTGTTTTATCACTAGTTTGGTTTTATAAAAGAAAACTACAAAAAAATGGAGTTTAGGTTGCATCAATTGGTTCGTCTTTTTAATGTCTTTCGTGAAAATGATGGTTTGGAAAATTGTGCTCAATTGGTAGAGGAAGAATTTATGAAAATACTTAATGAGAATTCCTTGAATGATGAGCATGATTGCAATATTGCTAGTATAAATTCTCTGAATATCCGTGATGCTAATGATATGCAAAGCCACAAGCTTGGGGATGTTATGTTTGATGAAGATGATATTTTTAGTGCCCCAAGTTTTGATGAGCAAAACTATTATGATGATGGCATGCCTCCTATCTATGAAGATTATGATGATGACATATATGCTATAAAGAATGATAACCATGAAACTTGTCATCATGATTTTAGTTTTCAATTGGATTATGCCACTCAAATATCTCATGATAGTTATTTTGTTGAGTTTGCTCCCACTACTTTGAATGAGAAGAAATTTGCTTATGTGCAGAGTAATGAAAATTCTATGCTTGTGCATCATGAAAAGAATGATTTATGTGATAGTTATATTGTTGAATTCCTTCATGATGCTACTGAAATTTATTATGAGGGAGGAACATATGCTTGTAGGAATTGCAATAATATCAAGTTTCCTCTCTATGTGTTCAAAGTTTTGAAGTTATGCTTGTTTTGCCTTCCTATGCTAGTTGATTCTTGCTCCCATAAATTGTTTGCTCACAAAATCCCTATGCATAGGAAGTGGGTTAGACTTAAATGTGCTTGTCATGAGATTCATGATGCTCTTTTGCATGTTTCAATTATTATTCCTATGTGAGCATCATTGAAATCATCATGCCTAGCTAAAAGGCATTAAAGAAAAGCGCTTGTTCGGAGACAACCCAACACTTTTACTTTCTGTTTTTGTGTGTTCACATGATTAAGCTACTATAGTAATTATGTTTTGTGCCTTTTATTTCAATAAAGTGCCAAGTAAAGCCTTTGGGATGACTCACAAGATGAGTAGAATTGATACTGAACCAAAACAGAAACTTTTGACTCCAGTACAGGAATATTCATTTTTTACTGGAGCGTGATAATGATCTGAAATAAGGGAGGATGTTTCCCCACATGTATGAGCATGAGAACAAGAGAGACATACATGCGCGCTCCTCCTCCGCCGCCCGCCTCGCCACGCCACGCCTCGTCACGACGTGCCGCGCCGCGCCGCGGGTTGCGGGAATGAGCCGAGCCGATGTCTAAATTTTTGCCACGCACGACTGGTATACGAAAGGTCACTTGGGAGTTGAAAAGTTTTGCTGTAGTGGAGATTAATTACGAACGCTGCACCCTTCGGCTGCTGCCTCTACGTTTCGTCTCCCTCTTTTGCTTCGCCTCCCGTCGCTGCCTGTTCGCCACCTTCTCCCGTGCCTATAAAAGGGAGGTCGCTCCTCTCCAGAGAGACACACCAGAACCTCCTCCTCCTCACGCCATCGAGTTCCAATCCCTGAGCTGCTACAAGGTTCTTCCCCATCCCGGCTTGCGGCGTGCACCGCAGGTCGGGACAGTAGGCCTCCGAAACCCCACCACTTTGAGTCCTGTACGGGAGAAGGGTGATAAGGTTTTTGGGGAGCACTCTGCGCGACTACTGGCTTCTTCATCACGGACGCCACGGACGCCGACGATCACTTCCCAGACGACGACTTCTTCCCCGACGTCAACAACCTCTTCGACGACATGGCCGGTGACGACATCAACGCCAATCCTACTGCTGCCACCGCTTAGTACGTGTTCATGTCTTTCCTGTTCGAGGTTCTGCTAGAGATTTTTGGTCTAGTTTCTGTTCTACATATGTTTCGGTATAGTTCACATGTGCACATAATATTCACCTACTATCCTTTAGTTTCCCTGATAAGTTTTGATCCTCTTATTGTGGCATACTCTCCTCAACGTTGCATGACTAGTGTTGCCTCTGTTACCATGATCTTGTTTTGTCTACTGTGTATCTCGTTTAAATCATTCGGTAAATTGCTCATATATCCAACAATCCAAAAACCTTATTATAGGCAATTTACCCCGAGTGGTTTTGCTGCTTCCATGAGGCCTCCTATGTTTGAGGGTGTGCACTATAAGAGGTGGCGTGTGAGGGCTGTTCTATGGTTTCAAACCATGAGCTGCTATGACGCCACTCTTGGCAAACCTGAAGGAGATCTTAATCCTCAAGATGAACAAGTTTTTCAGAAAACGGATACCTTGTTTAAGGCTGCTCTTTTGAGTGTTCTTGGTGAGAACATAGTTGATGCTTATGCGTTAATTGATAATGGAAAAGATATGTGGGATGCACTCGAGGCCAAGTTTGGGGTCTCGGATGCCGGCACTGAGCTGTATATCATGGAACAATTCTATGACTATAGGATGACTGATGAGCGCTCCGTGGTTGAGCAAGCTCACGAGATACAATCATTTGCTAGAGAACTTGAGCACTTCAATTGTATGTTACCGGACAAGTTTGTTGTCGGAGGTATCATTACTAAGCTCCCTCCCTCGTGGAGGAACTTCGCTACCTCTCTGAAGCATAAGAGACAGGAGTTTTCCGTTCTGGATCTCATTGGTACTCTTGATGTGGAAGAAAAGGCGAGAGCAAAAGACATACGTGTTCGAGGTATTGAGGGAGGTTCTAGTGCCAATTTGGTACAGAAGAAAAACTTCCAGCCCCACATGTTCAAGAACAAGGGCAAGTTTGATGGCAAGGGAAAGTTTGATGGGAAGAACAAGGATTCGCAGCACACCAACTTCAAGAAGAAGACTGACAAGAAGAAAGGTGTTTGTCATGTCTGCGGAGATCCTGATCATTGGGCCCCTAGCTGCCCTAACCGTTATGACAAGCGTCAACATGGGAAAGGCGACAAGGTCGCCAATGTTGTCATTGGTGACGCTGAGATGAAGGATGTTGGGTATGCTATACTTCCCACTATTCTCTCAGTATGTCGTTCTCCTAATTGGTTGATTGACACGGGTGCTAATGTGCATGTATGCGGTGATATTTCCATGTTTTCTTCCTATCAGGCCGCAGGATCTACTTCCATGCTGATGGGCAACGGTTCAAGTGCTTCTGTTCATGGTGTTGGCACGGTTGATCTGAAGTTTACTTCGGGGAAGATCGTGCGGCTGAAGAACGTGCATTATGTCCCCACCGTCAATAAAAATCTTGTTAGTGGATCTCTTCTGTGTAGAGATGGCTACAAGCTTGTCTTTGAGTCCAATAAATTTGTAATATCCAAGTATGGAACTTTTGTTGGTAAAGGTTATGAGTCAGGAGGCTTGTTCAGACTATCCTTGTCAGACGTTTGTAATAAAGTTGTTAATCATGTTTGCAACAATAATGAATCAAATGTCTGGCATTCACGTCTCTGTCATGTAAATTTTGGTTGTATGACGCGGCTAGCCAAGTTGAACTTAATCCCCAACTTCATTGTTGTCAAGGGATCTAAGTGTCAAGTTTGTGTGCAAGCTAAGCAACCTCGTAAGTCTCATACAACTGCGGAAACAAGAAATCTTGCGCCACTAGAACTCATACATTCAGATCTTTGTGAAATGAATGGTGTTTTGACGAAAGGTGGAAAGAAATACTTTATGACGTTAATCGATGACTCCACCAGATATTGTCATGTGTATCTTTTAAAATCAAAAGATGAGGCTTTAAATTTCTTCAAGATCTATAAAGCTGAAGTGGAAAACTAACTTGATCGGAAAATCAAGAGGCTAAGGTCCGATCGTGGTGGAGAGTATTTTTCCAATGAATTCAATTCTTTTTGTGCGGAACACGGAATAATCCATGAGAGGACACCTCCCTATTCACCTCAGTCAAATGGGGTAGCCGAAAGAAAGAACCGTACTCTAATTGATTTGGTTAACGCCATGTTAGACACATCGGGTCTTTCCAAGGCATGGTGGGGGGAGGCGATATTGACTGCATGTCATGTCCTAAACCGAGTTCCCACAAAGAACAAAGAGATAACTCCATTCGAGGAATGGGAGAAGAAAAGGATAAAACTCTCTTACCGACGTACTTGGGACTGCTTGGCAAAACACAATATACCAATTCCAAAGAAGCAAAAGCTTGGACCAAAAAACGTGGATTGTGTTTTCCTGGGCTATGCTTTTCATAGCATTGGTTATAGATTCTTGATTGTAAAATCTGAAGTATCGGGCATGCACATCGGTACAATCATGGAGTCGAATGATGCGACTTTCTTTGAAGATATCTTTCCCATGAAGGATATGGGTGGCTCATCAAATCAAGAGTTGCCTAGTTCATCGAGTCAAGATGTAGTTGCAATTTCTGAACCTATCATTTCGACACAACATCTTGAAGATCCCGTGGAGGACAATGATGAGACTCCTAAAAGGAGCAAGAGACAGAGGACTACAAAGTCCTTTGGTGATGATTTTCTTGTATATCTCATAGACGACACTCCCAGTTCTATTTCATAGGCCTATGCATCTGAAGATGCTGACTACTGGAAGGAAGCGGTCCGTAGTGAGATGGATTCCATCTTGGCAAATGAAACTTGGGAGATAATAGATCGACCTTATGGGTGCAAACCTATAGGGTGCAAATGGGTATTCAAGAAAAAGCTTAGGCCTGATGGTACTATTGAGAAGTATAAGGCACGACTCATGGCCAAGGGTTATACCCAAAAGGAAGGTGAAGACTTGTTTGATACTTATTCACCTGTGGCTCGACTGACCACTATTCGAGTGCTACTTTCACTAGCTGCCTCACATGGTCTTCTCGTTCATCAAATGGATGTTAAGACTGCTTTCCTAAATGGAGAGTTGGACGAGGAAATTTACATGGAACAACCAGATGGGTTTATAGTGGACGGTCAGGAAGGAAAGGTGTGCAAATTGTTGAAGTCTTTGTATGGACTTAAACAAGCACCTAAGCAGTGGCATGAGAAGTTTGAAAGAACTTTAACAGCTGCAGGCTTTGTTATAAACGAAGCTGACAAATGTGTGTACTATCACCATGGTGGGGGCGAGGGAGTTATCCTTTGCTTGTATGTTGATGACATATTGATTTTCGGAACAAATCTGTGTAGGGTAACGCAGCAGAAAACAAAAAATTTCCGACCTACGCACCAGCCCAGGACCACTATGGAGACTGCATACAAGGTTTGATCTTTTTCGTTACCGACTCGTAGCGCAGCGGAAGTAGAGTCGATGACGATCGACGGTGCAGATCCCCGCAGCTAGGATTTACAACCTCCCAACAGCGAGGATGTATACCCTCATCCGCCCCGTGGACAGCCCTCCGGGAGGCGGTCGGATAGTCCCCCGGACGGTGTCGCGGACAGCCCTTCGGGAGGACCCTCGAAACTCAGACAGTCACTCGGACAGCCCTTCGGGAGGACCCTCGAAACTCGGACAGTCACTCGGACAGCCCTTCGGGAGGACCCTCGAAACTCGGACAGTCACTCGGACAGCCCTTCGGGAGGCACTCTCGAAGTAAGACCGAAACTACGATCTCTCTACAGAGTTGCACACATACGGTGTCATCTATCTGGCAGGGCTTCGCCGTCCAGAACTAGTTCCCACCGGAACCCAGACAGCCTTTCGGCTCTACGAAACTATTTCGCTGGGAGGGAGAGAGAAAGCCAGATCATGCATGGCACTTGTATGTGAGAAGGGATGAGTTTTGGGCTGCCCCCTCCACCTCTATTTATAGGAGAAGGAGGGGTGGAGGGGCTGAAATTTCAGCCACATCCATCCTTGTCATCTCCAAGATATTTTGGAGCAAAAGCCCAAAAAGGCGGCTTTCTAAAAAGTAACCATAAAGCTGATTTCACTATTCACGACGACATTTTTCAGCGTCTATTCGAACTGAAAATATTTATGTGGGCTTAGAACATTTCCAGTACCCACTAAAATAATTTTCAACGCGTTCCGAAACAATTCCGGTTTAGTGATTTTCATCTGCGAAAAGCATCTGAAGCGGTTCCGGCAGCTCCGGAACATTTCCGGTTTTCATCCCGGAAAATTCCAGAAAGTTTCCAGAACGATTCTGGCACCCTCCAAGAATTATCAGGCATGTGCCGAAACCAATTTGACTTTATGGTATCCCCTGAAACAACTTTTCAGTTTCACCGGAACTCATCCGGTGACCTCTCTCTTCGGAACTTTTCCGCTGTCTCCGAAAACTTTTTCCGGAAACTTTCTCTCAGACTCCCTGTCTAGTATTCAGCAGATAGATGACCCTTAAGCGTGTGACCCTATAGGTTCGGTGAAGTATAGACATGACCCGGAACCCCTTCCGATCAATGATCAACATCGGAGCCGTGGACACCCATATTGACCCCTATACCCACACGAATGAATATTCGAGTGAACCTCCAGTTGCCGTGTGCTATTCCTGTTGCTTCGCGATATGTTACAAATACCCGAGGTGAGACATGTTGGCATCCCCGTGGATCAACAACTTGTCCACTATGCCAGTTACATCGTTACCGGTATTGTTCTCTTTTCTCGTTACTGTGTTCCGGCATCCCCGTGATCAAATCACAAAGTGTCTGGCCAGACGATGATGGATACCGTAACACCAAGAGGGCCCAGAGATATCTCTCCATCGTCGGAGGAGCAAATCCCAATCTTGAGCTATCAAGTTACTTGACATACTTTCCCATGAACCCGTAAGCCGCCGTAATAGCCATCCATTTACGGATGACGTTTAACAAACCCCAAAGTTCATGAATCAAGCATGAAGAAACTCGATACTCTCATGGTCTGAGGAATCATGCAAACGTTAACCATCGCTGTGTTATTAACCATTTAACTTGTGACGAATGTATCTCATAGCATAACATCAATTTGGGTCGATTCAACACAAATGTTCTTCTAACATTGTGCCCTCAAAATTGCCGGCATAGCCATGCCCATGATCAGGAAAACAGGATCATCATGCAATACTTGAGCCAGTCTTAGAGGCCAGACTAGGAATACATTTTACCGTTTATTATCCCACACGTGCATATGAGTCTTCCTCCGAGCCTCGTGGTTATTGCAGACTCGAGAACCATAACAGTTATAGCATGGAACATAAACCTAATTATGAACAGGGAGATAATCAATAACATTTATTATTGCCTCTAGGGCATATCTCCTACAGACTCCCACTTGCACTAGAGTCAATAATCTAGTCAATGCTAATGCACTTTACACCTATGGCATACTGGTGTAAAATATGCTTCGCTTGTGGTATAGCCTGATGTCCAACGGATCTGACAACTTCAGCTCCGTGTGTAACTTTGCATATCCTCGCATTTTCACGCTTTCACAAAATTCACATTTTGTGTGGACTTGGCTTTGCATATGTGTGAATCATTGGTCGAAACCTGATTCCTCAGACTGAGCTATGGAGCAACTATCTGCAATAGTGTCCCATAGACCAAAGCCATCTTGGAACCATACTAAGTTCATGAATGAACTATATGATTCAACAACTTCTTTGTCGCTTCTAAAGCGTCAACATACTTAGCCTTTGTTATAGAATTTGCCACAGTATCTTGTTTGGAACAATTTCCAACTTACCGTGCCACCATATTGTGTATTACACAAAAAATCCCTAACTTAAATCGAAAATCGTATGGAGCATTGATGAAGACTGTATCGATGTAATTACTTACAACGAGTACTTCATAATCTCTTCTTGCGAGAAAACATGTCATCAGTACTGCTCTAGTACTCAATGACATCTTTCACTGTTGTCCCATGATCAGTACTTTGATCACTTTGGTATCTATACTCGCAACAACTTTGGAGTATTAGACATATCTGGTTGTTTTACATACCAGGGAATACATGATTAATCCAAACACAAGAGTGTGTGGAATCACCATCATGTATTTTGCTCATCAGCGTTTTGGGACACCGAGTCTTGCAAAAACTCTTTCCATGTGACTTCGGCAAGAATCACTCCTTGATGTTTTTCAATGCTAAAAGGTTTTAGCATTTTGTCAATATGTATCTTTGCTCAGCCCCATTAGGTAAATCTATCTCCATAGATCATCATGCCTAATATCAAGGCTATTTAGCCCAAGCACTTCATCGAAAAAACTATTTTCAAATGAAGTCCTAATTCGTGTCAAGAAATTTATTTCCAATTAACAATGTGTCAAGCACACAAGGTTTTTAGAAATATTATTATGCTCCCACTTATTTTATTGAATCACAAGCATCTTCGTTACCCATTGATGAAGTCAAAAACCCTTTTCGACCATTTCATCAAAACACGAAGATTCCAACTCCATTTTGCTCTCTTCTGTCCATTGCTGGAACTCTGAAGTTTGCATACTTACTAGCATCCTCTGGACTGACAAAATACCATGGACTGTAACACATGCAAGTCCTTGGTTACATTTCCATCAGATGGAAATCCTTTCGTCATCCATGTTTCATATCTCATGATTGAAATATGTATTAATTGCTAGTTCAACCCGAACCGACTTTAAGCATCGCTACGGTGAAACAACCGCATCGTAGTCAACTCCTTGAACTTGTTATTTCAACAAGTCGAGCTTTATGGATAAAACATTTTTATCTGTATCAGTTTTTAGTTCCATAAATATTCGTTAGACTCTAAGCCTTCCGAAAGGTGTATCAAGATTTTAATCTTGAAACATTTATATGGAAACTATCTCGGATTGTATTGGCATTTAGCCAATTCCGGAGTCAGGGCCCATCACCGCTTCCTTGTGTATCGTAGGTATACTGTTGTCCAACAACAATATCTCGTTAGCGCACCTGAGAGGTTTGCACGAGCCTTGCCTACGTGGTTCAGCTGCAAGTTCGACCGAAGTCCATACATTTTATTGTAGAGACTTCCGTATCAGTCGCAGTAGGAAACTCCGGAATCACTTCCGAGGTTCTTTTCCTTTGACCTGATGACGAAGATACTGGTTATCTCATCGAGTTGCACTGTCCTCCCACTCACCTTTTGTACGAACTATTCTCTTTAAAAGCATACCGTTTTGTGGAAAAATCCTTTGCCTCGGTATAGTGGTGGGGGAATACCCAATGACTTGGGATAACCTACAAAGCAGCACTTGTCTGATTTGGAATAGGTTTGTAACCTTTTACACAAGCCCCATATTCCAAATGTTAAGAAAAGATATAACATGGTTGGGCGTACCATACCATGACGTCATTTCAACAGACCCGATGGAGCTCTTTTCAGTGTAAAAGCCGCAATCTCTAAAGCATCACTTTAAAAGGGATAATGGCAAATTTATTTATGTCATCTTTGATCTTACCATGTCATAAATGGTTCGATTACATCTTCACGGACTTTTCACTTGCAGTGGTGTTCTGGGAGGTGCAAGTTATGAAACCCCTTTCACAACTCATCAGACATTCGCTAAATTTGTAACTCAAATATTCCTTTTCGCAATCAATTTGCAGAAACATAATTTTCTTGTTACAACAACTTCTACTTCATTTTTGAAAACCTTTCGAATGATTTCAAAAGATCCAGACTTACGTCTAATCAAGTAAATATCCATATATCTACTTGACTCATTTATGAAGAGAGATAAATCCACTACTTGCAACAACGTTTATTGAACTACACACATCAAAATGTATGATCACCAATAAGTTTGTTGCTCGTTCCTTATGGCCTGTGAACGGTATTTCAGTCACTTCACTTTTCGGACGAAAGTTGCAAGTGTCAGATGATTTTAAAATCAACCGACTTCAAAATCCATCATAATGGAATTTCCATGCGGGTTTCTCCAATGTGACCAAATGTAGTGCCACACTTGTGTGGTATTCTTTTAGTCTTGCGACATTTAGCGTCAGTGTTATGGATGTATCATATTACCATCAATATTCATAACATACATCCCATCTTGGATGGAAGCATGGCCCTTCATGTTATTCATAATACTGAACAACAATTGTTCCTTTATGAACAACTCTTTTGCAACAAACATTGTGCAATGGGCTAGAGTGTATGAAACTCTAAAATGAATTATGAAAGTAAACCCAGAGGTAATGTATTATTATCAATATTCATAACACACGTCTCATTCATAATGAAAGTATGGCCCTTATGTTATTCATAACACCGAACATCAAAAGTTCTCTTATGAACAACCTTCTTGCAAGATACCTGATGCAAAGGGCTAGAGTGTGAAACTCTAAATGAATTATGAAAATAAATACATAGGTAATACACCGATGGAAGGTATAGTAACATGTACTATGTTCCGAGCGCGTATCTAAACCTCATTTCTGACAAGTCCTTTAGGCCGTAGTAGTTCTTACATCGAGTTGCAACAGAATGCAATCGAGCGGGTATCTTTGTGATCAACTCACAATACCCAAGAATTAGTGATTAACATGTTTAACCATAATTCCCAAGAACTATATCTTTGACTAGCCTTCTATACATCAAAAACTTGTATGACATTCATACATGAGCTGGATATTCTAGTCTTCTTTCTTTCTGCCTTCATACTTCTAATAGTTTAACTTTCAGTATTTCTCCTATTCTTAGAAGAAGCACCCAACTTAAGAGTGGCGTTAGCCCCAGACTTCCAAGGCGTGAAAAGTTTCACTAACACCCTTCGGACACTTCCTTTCTCTTTAAGTTGTTGTTTTATTCACCTTCATTTACATGACAGGCGTTCTCCTGGATCCCTCTCTTATCAGTCCAATGTATAGTAAACACTTTACTAATGTTTTGCAAACAAACATTGCTTTGGATATCTCATATCTTTTAGCCTTTGTCTGTCTCTGAAAATTATTTTCAGATTCCATGAATATCACATAACTATCCAAACTTTCGAAGTTCGGGTCTCATGGAAGCAAACATATTTCACTTGACCGTAACGGAATTTTAGCTTTTGGATCAAGAGTCATATCATCCATAGCATTAGCGGGAGAATACCGAAAGTATGTGATAGGACAAAGTCCTTCTCGGCACTCTTGAGGACAATCCTCATATTACGTTACCAACCGTAAAGTTTTAACCAGATATTTAACAGCTATTCAATTTTAATAGGGAAGGTGGAAACGCGAGCCATTATTCTACAAATTTTATGCAAATCACACTTAGACAGTGTTTAAAATTAATTGCACTAAGAATTAAAAGAATTAATTCTAAAGTGCGCTCCCACTCAAATCAATATCTCTCATAATTGATTGTAAGTGATTCAAGATCCAGACTTCAATTCACCGCCATAGAATCATCATCTCATGACGGGAATTTTAATCGGTAGGCCAACATGCCGATCACATCTCTATGTGACTCTTGTTTATCTTTCGATGCGTGTGTTCCGAGCTCAGGACGATCCTGCCATGAACGTCAAGACAACCAAGTGATCTTGCTGCGAGGTCTGACCTCACCCGCCTCACACATCCCTAATCGTTCGTACCCATGCATCCATGGCGCACCCTGAAAAGTTAGGTGCCGTGACGGTGCTACACTTGGGAGAACACTAACTACTTGATATTTTTGTGAGAGATCACCCTAATCAAAAGCGACTACCGCGCAATCAAGAATGGTGCATCATAAGGGATAAACATCCCAGGCAATTCATAATAGCATGATATGGTATAGCCCTTTCTGACGGAGAAGTCTTTCATTTCTTCGTCTTCGGCATTTGCGTCGGTGTTCACCTTTGCGAAGATTGCCACCACCTTGTCGATGCACCAGATAATATTGCTATCTCTATAGCTAATAAAATAAGTGCATTACTTAAGGTTGACACGCATGTCATTAAAGTGACAATCATATGGATCCAGCCATCATGCCGAATCATGACACGCAGGTCATGTTAATATTACATCATATAGTCATCTCATACATAATCAAGTTAATATGAGCACTGCTATACCACATCATATGCACATGCAAACCATCCTGCAAAACCAAGTTAGACGCCTCTAATCGGTTCATGCAAAAACTTGTTTTTCATGGCTTCTAAGGTTTCGAAACAAACCGAAGCTACCAACGCCCATCATCAAGCATGATAATCCAAGTCGCTAGATTAACATTGCGGGGTGTATGAAACACGAGATAATAAAATCTCGAGCCCCATACTAAACTTCGTCATACTCATGACCCCCGTGCAGATCATATCTGCATTGCCCTTTCGTCTGCGAAATTTCATCTTTCTTTTTAACTACGGTGGAATTCAATGAACTGTTAGAACTTCGTTGATCAATCAGGATCGCGGATTGCTAGAACATTGAAAATCCACCATGCTGTTATCAAGATCAGAAATATGCAAATTCCAGGGAAGCAACAAGAACATCGGGTAACAGATTTCATCTGCTACCCAGGACCACTATGGAGACTGCATACAAGGTTTGATCTTTTTCGTTACCGACTCGTAGCGCAGCGGAAGTAGAGTCGATGACGATCGGCGGTGCAGATCCCCGTAGCTAGGATTTACAACCTCCCAACCACGAGGATGTATACCCTCATCCGCCCCGTGGACAGCCCTCCGGGAGGCGGTCGGACAGTCCCCCGGACGGTGTCGCGGACAGCCCTTCGGGAGGACCATCGAAACTCGGACAGTCACTCGGACAGCCCTTCGGGAGGACCATCAAAACTCGGACAGTCACTCGGACAGCCCTTCGGGAGGACCCTCGAAACTCGGACAATCACTCGGACAGCCCTTCGGGAGGCACTCCCGAACTAAGACCGAAACTACGATCTCTCTACAGAGTTGCACACATATGGTGTCATCTATCCGGCAGGGCTTCGCCGTCCAGAACTAGTTCCCACCGGAACCTAGACAGCCTTTCGGCTCTACGAAACTATTTCGCTGGGAGGGAGAGAGAAAGCCAGATCATGCATGGCACTTGTATGTGAGAAGGGATGAGTTTTGGGCTGCCCCCTCCACCTCTATTTATAGGAGAAGGAGGGGTGGAGGGGCTGAAATTTCAGCCACATCCATCCATGTCATCTCCAAGATATTTTGGAGCAAAAGCCCAAAAAGGTGGCTTTCCAAAAAGTAACCATAAAGCTGATTTCACTATTCACGACGACATTTTTCAGCGTCTGTTCGAACTGAAAATATTTATGTGGGCTTAGAACATTTCCAGTACTCACTAAATTAATTTTCAACGCGTTCCGAAACAATTCCGGTTTAGTGATTTTCATCTGCGAAAAGCATCTGAAGCGGTTCCGGCAGCTCCGGAACATTTCCGGTTTTCATCCCGGAAAATTCCAGAAAGTTTCCAGAACGATTCTGGCACCCTCCAAGAATTATCAGGCATGTGCCGAAACCAATTTGACTTTATGGTATCCCCTGAAACAACTTTTCTGTTTCACCGGAACTCATCCGGTGACCTCTCTCTTCGGAACTTTTCCGCTGTCTCCGAAAACTTTTTCCGGAAACTTTCTCTCGGACTCCCTGTCTAGTATTCAGCAGATAGATGACCCTTAAGCGTGTGACCCTATAGGTTCGGTGAAGTATAGACATGACCCGGAACCCCTTCCGATCAATGATCAACATCGGAGCCATGGACACCCATATTGACCCCTATACCCACACGAATGAATATTCGAGTGAACCTCCAGTTGCCGTGTGCTATTCCTGTTGCTTCGCGATATGTTACAAATACCCGAGGTGAGACATGTTGGCATCCCCGTGGATCAACAACTTGTCCACTATGCCAGTTACATCGTTACCGGTATTGTTCTCTTTTCTCGTTACCGTGTTCCGGCATCCCCGTGATCAAATCACAAAGTGTCTGGCCAGACGATGATGGATACCGTAACACCAAGAGGGCCCAGAGATATCTCTCCATCGTCGGAGGAGCAAATACCAATATTGAGCTATCAAGTTACTTGACATACTTTCCCATGAACCCGTAAGCCACCGTAATAGCCATCCATTTACGGATGACGTTTAACAAACCCCAAAGTTCATGAATCAAGCATGAAGAAACTCGATACTCTCATGGTCTGAGGAATCATGCAAACGTTAACCATCTCTGTGTTATTAACCATTTAACTTGTGACGAATGTATCTCATAGCATAACATCAATTTGGGTCGATTCAACACAAATGTTCTTCTAACATTGTGCCCTCAAAATTGCCGGCATAGCCATGCCCATGATCAGGAAAACAGGATCATCATGCAATACTTGAGCCAGTCTTAGAGGCCAGACTAGGAATACATTTTACCGTTTATTATCCCACACGTGCATATGAGTCTTCCTCCGAGTCTCGTGGTTATTGCAGACTCGAGAACCATAGCAGTTATAGCATGGAACATAAACCTAATTATGAACAGGGAGATAATCAATAACATTTATTATTGCCTCTAAGGCATATCTCCTACAATCTGAACGTTATTAAGGAGGTCAAGGATTTCCTATCTCGCTGTTTCGAGATGAAGGATTTAGGAGTAGCTGATGTTATTCTGAATATCAAGCTGCTGAGAGATGATGATGGTGGGATTACATTGCTTCAATCTCACTATGTGGAAAAGATCTTGAGTCGCTTTGGTTATAGTGACTGCAAGCCCTCTCCAACACCTTATGATGCTAGCGTGTTACTTCGAAACAATCGAAGAATTGCTAGAGATCAATTGAAATACTCTTAGATTATTGGCTCACTTATGTACTTAGCAAGTGCCACGAGACCTGACATCTCTTTTGCTGTTAGCAAACTGAACTGATTTGTCTCAAAACCATGAGATGATCATTGGAAAGCTCTAGAAAGAGTTATGCGCTATTTGAAGGGCACTACGAGCTATGGAAATCACTACACTGGGTACCCAAAGGTGCTTGAAGGGTATAGTGACTCAAACTGGATCTCTGATGCTGATGAGATAAAGGCCACGAGCGGATATGTATTCACTCATGGTGGTGGCACTGTTTCTTGGAAGTCTTGCAAGCAGACCATCTTAACGAGGTCAACAATGGAAGCAGTACTCACAACACTAGATACAGCTACGGTCGAAGCAGATTGGCTTCGTCGGCTCTTGAATGACTTACCGGTTGTGGAGAAACCTGTACCAGGTGTTCTTATGAACTGCGACAATCAAACTGTGATTGCCAAAGTGAGTAGTTCAAAGGATAACATGAAGTCATCAAGACATGTTCAGAGAAGGTTAAAATCTGTCAGGAAAATGAGAAACTCCGGAGTTATTGCATTGGATTATATCCAAACGTCTAAAAATCTGGCAGATCCTTTTACTAAGGGTCTATCACGTAATGTGATAGATAATGCATCGAAGGAGATGGGTATGAGACCCACGATATGAGTTGTTCACAGTGGTAACCTATTCTATGTGATCGGAGATCCCGTGAATTAGATGTGGAAAACAAGCTGTTGGTCAACTGAGAGGAGAGTATTGGTCAAGGCTCTGTGTGAAGCTAGATTCGCAGAAAACTTGCAGTTCAAAGCATAGTCTACTGTTCAAATTGCTTACTTGTGTAGCATAGAGTTCTAGGTGGAAGTTCAACTTAACAGTCTCCACTGCAGTACCGGTATATAAACAGTGTTTTGGAACCAAAGGCAAATTATGTGTGCCTCTGGGATCTGGTGGGGGATTGCTGGAATTTGATCTAAACATGGGTCAGCCCAATAGCATTTTTCAGAATTCCTAATAAATCCTAGAGGCCCACTAAGCCCATTCGTGCAAGGCAAGAGGTGGGAAAAAAGTTTAGTCCCACATTGCTAGTTTAGTAGGAGTTGGACCTCCTTATAAGGGAGGATGTTTCCCCACATGTATGAGCATGAGAACAAGAGAGACATACATGCGCGCTCCTCCTCCGCCGCCCGCCTCGCCTTGCCACGCCTCGTCACGCCGCGCCGTGGGTTGCGGGAATGAGCCGAGCCGATGTCTACATTTTTGCCACACACGACTGGTATACAAAAGGTCACTCAGGAGCTGAAAAGTTTTGCTGTAGTGGAGATTAATTAAGAACGCTGCACCCTTCGGCTGCTGCCTCTTCATTTCGTCTCTCTTTTGCTTCACCTCCCGTCGCTGCCTGTTCGCCTCCTTCTCATGTGCCTATAAAAGGGAGGTCGCTCCTCTCCAGAGAGACACACCAGAACCTCCTCCTCCTCACGCCATCGAGTTCCAATCCCTGAGCTGCTACAAGGTTCTTCCCCATCCCGGCTTGCGGCGTGCACCGCAGGTCGGGACAGTAGGCCTCAGAAACCCCACCACTTTGAGTCCTGTACGGGAGAAGGGTGATAAGGTTTTTGGGGAGCGCTCTGCGCGACTACTGGCTTCTTCATCACGGACGCCACGGACGCCGACGATCACTTCCCAGACGACGACTTCTTCCCCGACATCAACAACCTCTTCGACGACATGGCCGGTGACGACGTCAACGCCAATCCTACTGCTGCCACCGCTCAGTACGTGTTCATGTCTTTCCTGTTCGAGGTTCTGCTAGAGATTCTTGGTCTAGTTTCTGTTCTACATATGTTTCGGTATAGTTCACATGTTCACATAATATTCACCTACTATCCTTTAGTTTCCCTGATAAGTTTTGATCCTATTATTGTGGCATACTCTCCTCAACGTTGCATGACTAGTGTTGCCTCTGTTACCATGATCTTGTTTTATCTATTGTTTATCTCGTTTAAATCATTCGGTAAATTGCTCATATATCCAACATACTTTACTACACATTTTTTAACTGTCTACTTGTGTTTATGTGGAAGCCTTTTCTTGCATTAGAAGAATATATGGACGCCAATATATGGCGATCGATCGCCAGGGAGGGAGGTCCAGTGACCGAACGTCGCTGCGGCGAGCTGCTCCGAGTGAACGAATCCCCCCCCCCCTCGATCGTTCGCAGGGGAGGGGCAATTGGCGCATAGGCCAAGTTTACTGTTTTATTTTTATTTTAAATGCCATTGACAGAAAAAAAATATTTTCCTGGTAAAAAACAGAGTAATAAATGCGATTATATTAGGGGGGAAATGCCATGTACCTAAAAGAAGGCATCTCTTAATAATGAAAATGTCATATCTTAATATAAAGATACCACCATTTTAAAAATAAATACTGCCACCTTTTGAAAATAAAAATGGCATCTCTTAATATAAAAATGCCATCACTAAATAATTTAATGTCATATCTTAAAAATAAAAAAGCCAGCTCTTAATAGTTTTAAATGCCATCTCTTAATAATATAAAATGCCATCTCTTAATAATTATAAAATGCAATCTCTTAATACAAAACTGTCCTATCTTTAAATATAAAAATGCCATCTCTTAATATAAAAATGTCATCTCTTACTATAAAAATTTCATCTCTTAATAATATAAAGTGCCATCTCTTATTACAAAACTGTCATCTCTTTAAAAATTTAAATGCCATCTCTTAATAATTTAAAATGCCATCTCTTAATAATTATAAAATGCAATATCTTAATACAAAACCGTCCTATCTTTAAATATAAAAATGCCATCTCTTAATATAAAAATGTCATCTCTTAAAATAAAAATTTCATCTCTTAATAATTTAAAAGGTCATCTCTTAATAATATAAAATGCCATCTCTTATTACAGAACTGTCATCTCTTTAAAAATTAAAATGCCATCTCTTAATATGAAACTGCCCAGTGACATACTTCAAAACACAATAAAACTGACTTGTTAACTTTTATAGGAAAAATACCATGTAGCTAAAATTAAGCCAATTTCGAACCCAAGTCTCACACGCGGAGGACCACCAGTGCGGTGGTGAGGTTTGTTTTGAAGAGGGAAAACATTCGCTATCTTTTCTCTTACATCGACCTAGTTCCAAAATCTGACGTGGCAGTGGCCTTGCACCGAGATTTGTGCAATGGCGGAAAGGGGGGTCGATGCGAAATCCTCAACAATTGATGATCTCCGGTTATGATTTTTGAAGAATATTGCTACTTTTTACCTTTTAGCTATGAGAAGATGGAAAACTTCGACTTTGTTCCTATTTCATTACTTTCTCCAAACTGGAATACCAAACACATGCCAATATGACATGGGATTTAACTCGGTAATCAACTCTGGCTCGAATTCACGAGGTACATATCCTACTAAATCATGGAACTGTTATCCTGGCCAAAAAGCTCGAGAACCAAACCAAGCTTGGGCCTCACTTTTTTGCTAAAAGCCTGGCCCAGAAGCCAAAAGCCCGAAAGGAGTGGTTTTAGCTATTTTTGTACAAACAAATAAGCATACTACTTCTATTTTACCTAAAAAATAATCTATTATTATTGTTTATTGCAAAAAGAGTAATTTAACGTGTTTTCGCACCACAAGAGTCTTGGGTTTTGCATTTTTAGGTCGGGCTTTGTACAAACCTAGCGTGGCCCGGGCTATGCCCATGTTTATATCTCATATGGCACATGTGCAACGTGGTATGGCTAGCCGCACTGATTTGTCATAACTTTATACAATTTCATTAAATGTGAAAAAATCTAAAGAAAATCAAGTAGACCTTACATTTTCTTGTGTATTTGTTTGGGGCGAACCTTAAATTATTTTGTTACCCAACAAGACCTCTGAAAAATTCAAGTATTGAAATACACTCTAATGAAAATTGCATCATAGTTGAACTAATGATAATGTTTCAATGTCAAAAGATTCGAGAAAACATCACTTGTTGTTCAACATTTCATAGCTTTATATGATTGTAAATTTTAATAAAATATTCTTTATTTTGCTCCTATAGGAAGACAAGAGTTGTAATATATTGCTTTGTAGCATTTTTAGGGCATTGCTTTAGCACATACTTTTTTATTTCTCAAGGAATCACTAATGCACGTCTATTAAAAAAAAGACCTCACAACCATTTTGCAAATAATTTGTTTTTTCTTATTTTACTATTCGTCGAGGAATAAAATTAGTGTATCAGCTGTTGTGGTACTATTAGACTCGAGTAAATATGATCTATTGGCTACCGATGTTATTCTAGAAAAAAAATGAAGATTGTTTTGGCCTACTTACCTATATGGACAAAACATAACATTCTCCAACCAAGTCCCATCAGTTTTCTTCTATTTGGCTAGAATTTCCAATAATGTTTTTTTTCAAATTTGACTAATTAACTATTTTTTTAGATGATGTTCTTATTGTGGAAGTTGTCGGTGGTATATGTAGTCGTATTGTTAGATTACCATCATAAATATAGGCCATACTCCTTGGCCCCTTCATAAAAAATCTGGGAGATATTCAAAACCATAACTACCACCTCATCAAAGTCAGCCAAGTTTTAGAGATGTCATTTCCTGCGCAGGTATTAGTATCCCTCTGTGCTTAGATGCTGAAGAGGCTAAATGCCATTGATCACTTCTGGCTGCTATCGAACGAACAACTCAACTCCATGGAGGCCCAATTGTGATTGAATCTGAATGCTCAATCGTAGTCGAGACTTCGAATTCCAATGTCGGCGGAAGGCCAAGTGATGGTTCATATTTGAAGAGGCAAAGTTAGCCATCGGGAAATTCTCTTCATGCATGATAAAGAAGATTAGTAGAGACCGCAACCGGGTAGCTCACGAGTTGGCTTCGATGGACAGACTGCAGGGTGATTTCTTCCTGCTGGCGAGTGTGCCTCTGCTTATTATTCCTTTATGTAACAGTGACTATAACCTGGGATGATTTGGTCTAGTCTAAGCAGTCTTTACCCCTAAAATAGTCACCCAAATTTTAGATCACTTTCGAGCAATTGTTCAGTATTTCTAAAATGCGTTGTCCCACTATTAGGAAAATAATATTTTTTCCTCATCGAAACATTCAAAAAAAATGTGACTCTAATCTTTTATGACCATGTGCTTCTAAATTTATATAAAACCAAAAGCTCCAAAATATTTCTCTTTAAACCCTAAATTTCTTATTTTCATTTGGCGTTGATGTTCACATCCCTTTGAGATTTACAAGGCTGGATTATTTCAGATCTAGATTCTTTTGGTAAGGGGATAATGGAACGAAAAAGTGCAGGCTGCCCAAATGGTGCGTGGCTTATGGGCTGAAAGACCAAGGCGTCCTTGACATTCATGACCTGCAGGTTAAGAATGACGCCTTACTTAGTTAATGATTGTTCAAATTACTTACTGGAGATGACGTTTGGCAAACTCTATTTCACAATAAGTATTTAGGCCAAAAGGTTGTCTCAGGGCTAATGAAAATCTGGCGACTCATACTTTTGGGCTGGTCTTATGGTGGCAAAGAAACATCTTTTCCGTTTTGGATCTTTCGCGATAAAAGACTGGTCGGAGATTCATTTCTGAGAGGACAATTGGCTAGGCAATGCCAGCCTCTAGCAACAATATACAACTTCGTACCATATCATTGGCGATAAACATGAAACTATTTCATTTTCATTTCCATCAGATATTTCCTTCTGGCAAGATTTGATTGACTCACGTCCTATATCATGACAACATCTTTTATCCGATTGGACTTGATACTATTTCGTTGGGACCTTGCCACATCTGGATCTGTCACAATCGACTCCACGTAGCGTGCGCTCACATATTCAGAGGCCCCAGTAGATAATAACAACAAAATTTGGAAGTCCAAGATTCCAATAAAAGTTCAAATATTCACGTGGTATCTTTGGAGAGAAGTTGTGCTAACCAAAGACAATCTCCCCCGTCAAAACTGGCAAGAAAGTAAGAAGTGTAGTTTCTGTACTCATGATGAGATCATCAAGTACATTTTTTTCTCTCTATGTGATTAGTCATTCAAATAGGTTCAAAATAATAATAAGGGTAGAAGCGTATGCCTTATCATGGTCGTTTTGGCTATGTAGAAATTATTTGGTTTCTAACAGCAAAAACTCTTTAACTTTGTAGGTTATTTTTCGTTGTACGCACTCGCTTTATACGTGGTCTACGCTACACCAAATGGAGTTCCAACTTCTGTTCAAGTCGGTGTGTATACAGTTGAAGCGGGTTGCATGACATGTCTTGACCCAACATGGCTGACAACATAATCTTCGGATCGGTCCACCACCTCCTTTGACATAGACATAGTGTTTGGTCCTATATGACTCTATTGTTGCCGATATGTCTTTTTTTGTATTAGAGTATGTGCATCCTATATGACAGGTCTTGCTTATCATGATTTCTATCCGGTTGATGCTACATTTTAAGTTAATAAAAGCGTCGTCTATCGAAAAATCACACCATCGATGTCAGCAACTTGTTCAACGCTTTCAATGAATATGCTGCAATTTGTTTTAGGTTGCTTTCAATCAAACTCAAGTATGGAATCTCTCCCTTAGTGTCATTCCAAGATTATTAGCGAACCTTTTCTTTAGCGGGGAGCTGTTAATGAAGATAACTCGTACTCTCGGCGGTCCTGAAACTCTTTGTGACACACTTCCATTTCTAGCGGCCATTGTCTTCTTAGCCACAGGGCTGCTTAAATATAAAAAATGTGACAGTGGAGGTCGATAGATTTTCGCAAATAGTCTTCTCACATTTATTTTATTAGGCAGGGGGGGGGGGGGGGGGGGGGGTTGAGAGGCACAAAATTGTTTTTCAATTTTCTTAAAAAGGAAAAGTATCATGTAATTTATTACTTATTGCCCTCTAAACTTTGATCTTGTAAATTTGTTTTTATTCATAGTGCACGTTAATTTCCAAAATTTCGGTAGGTACCGAAAATTTGCAACCTCAAAATTTCAGGCCAAATTATGATAAACTTGAAAACAAATTTGAATTGGATCAATAATACCACTCCGAAAGATTTTCTGGTCTTTTTGCGAATTCAAGCAAAAAATATTGAACCAGATGCATAGAATTCTGAAAGAAATAATCAGTTTTTTTTGGCAAATTCAGACGTTTTTCCGAGGTTCGAAATTTGTCTGTTTCCGAAAATTTGAAACATTGGTCATGAATGCCCACAACGACGCATTTTCGGTTGGGGCGGATGGGAGAACACACAAGCCAGTGCCCTGTTGAACGGTCTTAATCTCTCTCAAGTGGGTTGATCGACGCATGTGATTCCTCATGTGTACATACACATATATTAATTTCGGCAAAGCGAAAGCAACGGGGAGCGGTTGCACGTATAGGTCAGGGACAGGCAGATGGATGGCTTACTAACCAACACGCATGAATGCATGATGCACGCCTGGCTCCTCCTTTTCGTGCTGCTCACCTCCTCAACGTTACTTCCCACACGCCATTAACACCTCCCTATCTATAGCTATCTTATCTATCCATCGATGGCCATCTATCAGTACTCATATATATGTAAAATATATATGGTTGCATTTTCAAGCTGCTCACCACATGATGCATTCGGTTGAGGCTGGGCAGGCTACAATTGTACGTGTACGTCCAACTAACCGGCCAATTAAACCATGCATGCATCGATCACGTACAGGTGTGGAAATCTTTGATTTAATTTCGTCTAAATTTGCCGGTGCTGGAATTATCAAGTACTACTAGAAGGTACGTGCTAATCACTATCAAACCTAATGGCATGCAAACATTTATTTAATTATGTATGTAAATGTGATTAGGTACGTACACTTATACCACATACATGTAGGATAAGGACGGCCGTCGGTCCACCTCATGGATGGTTACATCAATCAATAATTTATGATTATGATATGAGGTTGTACGTGACCAACTAGCAGCGTATCTTACTCATGTGCAGTGCCAATCCACATTAATCCGCAGTCCTCATCAGCTAGCTAGCTATATTAGTACGATTTCTTTTGGTTAATATTGGTTTGAGATTGCTTACCAGACATTATGCACATATAGTTTGATATATACTACTAATCAAGTCGATGAGGACCATCAATTTAAGCCGATCGCCGTCGTGCATGCTGGTACGTGCTTAGTTTATCATGTCGATCGCCTAACCGAACATTTACATCCTTTTCGTAGAAGAAAAATCATCTAACCGAATGCATGCATGCATGCACTGTTCCATTAAGGAGGCGCCATTGACACTCCAACTGCACGCAAGCAAGTACCACAATACTTCACACGCCATAGCCCACTACTCGTTGCAAAGACACGTGCGTGTATAAATAGAGAGGCTGAGCCTGAGGGATTGGTACACGGCACACATCCTCCATTGCAGCTAGCTAGCTGCATTCGGTTGAGGCCAACCGGCAACCACACACCACACCTCATTACTAGCTAGCTAGCAGCAGCGATGAGGAGGTTGCGGGTGCACCAGCTCGCCGTCGTCGTGGCGGTGCTGGCGGTGGTGCGGCCGGCTGTGTGCCGGGAGCAGCAAGACAATGCGACGGCGGCGGTGGCGGGGGAGGAGAGGCGGAGCCCGAGGGCGACGGCGGTGATCGTGTTCGGCGACTCCATCGTCGACCCGGGGAACAACAACAACCTGCACACCCAGATCAAGGCCAACCATCCGCCCTATGGCAAGGACTTCGACGGCCACGTCGCCACTGGGCGATTCTCCAATGGCCTCGTGCCCTCCGACCTCGTCGGTACGTCTGCGTCCATCGTCTGTCCCGATCACTGGTTTGTCTAGGGTCCAATCAAATCATCTGTAAGGTTTCCGGTCTACTTTTTCTTACAAGCCGGGTTACTTTTAAGCTTTGTAATGAAAATCACAGGAACAGCACCCTGCCTACTTGACGAGGTCCCATAAATAAGCTACGCTTTTGGACTTCAGCGTACTCAATACAAGCACAAAATCTATAAAAGCTTACTCAACTGAACTAAAGTCATGACAAGCATAATGGAACGGAGGGAGTATGTGTTAATGTGTTAGTGCTGAAAGAGAATTGAGACAAATCAGCACATATGGTTTCTAAGCATCCACTATTCAAAAAGTTGTATGGTTTTGAATATTGAACCAAGAGGGCCGACTCAACACTATCAGCTGTATATTTTAATCCATAGTAATACATGAGTATTTTGTGGTAGAAAAATTATGAAATATAGCGTTGGATTTTTTTAAAAAAAACTACATCTTTGTTACTCCCTCTGTAAAGATATATAAGAGCGTTTATATCACTACTTTAGTTTTAAGGAGTAAAAAAGTCTAGAGATCTAAAAGACATAATTTTAGGATCATAATCATTTTTATCAAAAAAATTGTCGTTTGTTATAAAAAAAATACATGCAAAGCACATATACAACAAGTGCATATATTTTTTAAAAACTGACTTTTTAGAAGATCATTTATTTGGGAGCTCCTATTCTACACTTTCTGCGTAGAATAGCCCCTATAACATGCGCTAAATCCGACGGGCCATCTAGTGTCTCTTGCGCTCACGATGGACAGTTCGATTACGGTTTCAACGTTTCTTTAAAACAAGATTACGATTTCAGTGTATTCTTTGTATTTAGGTCGACCTTTATAATTTGATAATTTTGAATTTAAAAATTAATAAATTTAAAATATTCATTCCTTTCGAAAAAATCACGAATTAATTTTTTCCTTCAGTTCTAAGAAATTTTACACTTGGTTTTAAAATAATATTCACAATATAAAAAATGATCACGAGTATTGCAGAAAAAATATATTTTTTAAATGTTCATGATTTTCTAAAATGTTCTTGATTTACAGAACATATTAATTAATATTAAAGTTGAATGATTTAAAAATATTCGCAAATTTGGAAGAGTTTTCAGGTAGTAATAATATTTTTTAGACAACAATTAAATAAAAAACAATAAAAATATTTTTTTTAAGAACATGGATAAAGAAAAGGAATCTGAAATATTCCAAAAAAAAAAACAAGTTGAAAAAAACTCAAATAAAAAATCGGCGGCCACTAGTGCCCTGAGCCCTTTTGAGGTGGGCCAACCCATGTCGGGGGAGGTCTGCGTGATTGTTGGCATTTTCTCTCAACTTTTCACGGCGAGCAAAGAATAGGAGATGCCACTTTATTTCACACTAGGAGATATCATCTTTATGCCTTCACAAGAAAAAACAAAAAGCCCACTATGATGTCTGATCGCCTAAAGTGAGCAGCTCAGTGCGAGAAGCAACATATGCTTTATTCCATTTTTAGTTTTATTAGTTTTATTTATATTTCCGAAAGGGAAAATATTTTACTTAATTATTATAAAAGATTCACCGCACATTAATTTTATTTCATGAAGTGTAAATAATTTTTTTACACCAATTTGAAAAACAATTCATACAATGCAAAAAATACTTGTGACATTTACCAAATGTTTATGAATTCTAAAAATGAACCTTGATAATTTAAAAAATAAATATTACCATTTATGTAGATGATTATGACACTAGAAAATCGTTTACGTGTTTAAAAATACGTTGGTGCCAAATATTATTTGCATATTTTAAATATGCTTAATACCATTCAAACAAATGTTCATCAAATTTAAACAAAAATGTTGAAGCTTTTAAAAAATATGTATCAGATATTTCAGAAAAATAATTATATAATAAAAAAACATATTCACATAATTGTTTTAAATTTTTTGTACCATTCAAAATAATGTTCGTGATATTTAACAAGAATGTTATATCACTTAATAAGTGTTTTTATACGTTTTAGAAAATGTTCATGTCATTTGTAAAAATATTCAATGTTTGTTAAAAAAATCGCCATGTATTAAAAAATGTGCATTTGACCAATGTTCAACGTGTATTTCGAAACAATGTTCTATGTGCATCTGGAAAATATTCAACCTGTATACAAAAATATTGACCGAACATTTCAAGAAAGCTTGTCTGTATTCGTGAATGAAGGAAACAACCTGATGTAAGCCAATAAAAAACACATAGAAAAGGAAAGAAGAAAAAAACCATACAGTAGCTATCAAAGCTGCTCCAGGATGGTACAGTATTAATCCGGCCTGAACCGTGAGGGGAGAGCGAGTGTAGCCTTCGCGATTTATCTGACCCAACAATTAATTGATTTTGGTTCTCTTAATTTCTTATGCATAGGCCCAATCCATTAGCCAGTAGTTAACTGCTGGTCTGCCGGCCCAGTTTGGGCTTTACAAGCTGTTCAATAAACTTCTGTACATTTTTTTTGAGGATCAGTAAACTTCTGTTACTAAGCTAAGCTCTTTCAATCCCTAAAAAAAGTTAACCTCTTTCATTCATGGGCCAATTTTCAGCCCAGAAACTGCACGTGAAGAAGTTGGTTGCTCCATGGCTAAACGTCGACCACACTCCAGAGGACCTCCTCACCGGTGTCAGCTTCGCCTCCGGCGCCACCGGATACGATCCCCTCACCCCGAAAATCGTGGTATGTATTCTTGCAGATGCTTCACACTCAACCTCTACTAATTTTATATTATACGATGCGTGCATCGGTCGATGCAGAGAATGAATCACTGCACACCGCTAGCTAGTCGAGTAAAATAAAGTTCTATAGATCTTGCTAACTTCTATGCATAATGCAGGGCGTGATCACTCTGGAGCAGCAACTCGAGTACTTCGACGAGTACCGCGGCAAGTTGGTGGCCATCGCCGGCGAGGAAGAGGCCGAGAGGATCATCGATGGCGCCTTCTTCTTTGTGTGTGCTGGCTCGGATGACGTCGCCAACACGTACTTCACCACTCCATTCCGAATCTTGGAGTACGACATCCCGTCCTACGTGGACCTCCTCCTCGTCGGCGTGGACAAGTTCCTCCGAAGCGTGAGCACACGCGGGGCAAAGCTTATCGGCTTCGTGGGCCTTCCACCTATCGGGTGCGTGCCCTCGCAGCGGACGGTCGGCGGCGGGTTGCACCGCCATTGCGAGCCCAAACGCAACTACGCGGCGCAACTCTACAACTCAAAGGTGCAGCTGCTCATCAACGGGTTGAATGCAGAGTCTGGGTTCAATGCCCGCGTTGTCTACTTGGGGATCTACGACATCATCCGAGAGCTCGCCGAGGGCGGGGAGCGGTGGGGGTTCACGGAGACAACCCGCGGGTGTTGCGGGACCGGGCTCATTGAGGTGACAAATCTTTGCGACTCGAGGTTCATGGCGGTGTGTGACGATGTATCCAAGCATGTCTTCTTCGACAGCTTCCACCCAACGCAAAGGGCGTACAAGATCATTGTCGACAACATGTGGGACACCTACGGCCACCTCCTACAACCCTAAATGGAGTTTCTTGACATCAATTGGCCGCCATGGATCGACGAACAAAGAAATTGTAAATGACATATATACTTGTCAGAGATTTTCTTTTACTATTTGAGATCCACTTATGCACATGCAAGCGATCAAGCAGGTTCCAAAGCATGGCGAAATATAGGAAAATTGTTCTCTACTGCCTTAGTATATATTTATTGGGACACCACATATGCCACTTAAGCATATGTTGTTATACTTCTTAATACTCTGAAAATACTGCATTAGCTAGTAACTACTCTTTTCTCGCAACACTAGTAGGAAAACCCCCATTTGTCCCGGTTCGTAAGGGCCTTTAGTCCCGGTTCTGGAACCGGGACTAAAGGGTCGGGACTAAAGCCCAAAACCTTTAGTCCCGGTTCGCTTACGAACCGGGACCAAAGGCCCTCCACGTGGCGCTGGCTGGGGCGGGGGAGGGAGGACCTTTAGTCCCGGTTGGTAACAAATTTTTGAATTTTTTTTAAAATTTTTTTTGATTATTTTTTTGATTTGTTTTTAAGTTTTAATCTCTAATCACCCCTCCTCACTGCTTCAGAATTTAATCTCTAGTCTCTAATCAGCACTCATTCCAAATCGTCTAACTTCCCGGCCGGTCACCCATCCTCTCACTACTCCAGCCCCAGCACGCTTAACTTTCAGGTTCTATCTCCCCTAGTTTCCAAGTCTGCACTTGTTGTTTTCCTGACAATCTTAAGCTATCAATCCTGTTAACCCTTAGGTCTTGATGTTACATGATTTAATTTTTTGAATTCTAAACAATTATTAAAATAAACAAAATAAGTACTAATAATATTGAATTTCAATGAAAATAAAATAAGTAATAATATTATTTTATTAATTTTTTTACCATTTATTCATTTAATATGACATAATTAATATCTTTAAATCTGTAAATCGAAATTCGACAAATAATATATCCATTATTATCAGAAAAATGTGAGGAATCCAAATATGACATCATTTATTTATTTTAAATAAAATTAATTTTTAAAATTATTATTTTTGATTTGAAATAACTTTTTTTACTTTTGGAATTTTGAGAATCTGAGAAAACTTCACCGGGTAAACCCGGGTGAAATCGAGTCCCAATTTTTCTCTAGTTTTTTTTGATATATTAAACTTTTTTTTTTCGACGTCGTATGCAAAAGTTATGGCCGTTTTACATTTTTTTTTCGTTTTTTTGTAAAAAAGGTCAAAATTCATATTTCAAAATTTCTATACCAACTAGACACTAAAACGTAACTACATCTCGAAGGATTTTATTTTTTGAAGATTTTATCATTTTTGTTTATTTTCTACAAAACTAAAAAAGGCGATCCACAGGGGGGGGTAGAGTTTGAAAATTTCAGAACCCCTTCAGACGAAAACTCGTCTGTTACAAAGACATTTCATTTTTTTAAACTTATTTCAACTCCAGACTTTTTGTGTGTGCACCATTCGAAGCCACGCCATCAATTTCCAACCCTTTCTGACTTCATTTGCTATTTTTCATGCATTTACTGATTTTTTTGAGCTAAATGACCCTGAAATTAAAAAGCACCACAAATGAACTCTCAAAAGGTTGAAAGTTGGCATGGTATCATCATTTCACCCACATAGCATGAGCTAAAAAGTTGAGAGGGTTACGGCAAAAACTGGATGCACTTCGTGTACAAAATGGACAATCTCTTTCGAAGTATCAGGGTTTCAGACGAAAACTCGTCTGTTACAAAGGCATTTCATTTTTTTAAACTTATTTCAACTCCAGATTTTTTGTGTGTTCATTATGCACCATTCAAAGACACATCCTCAAATTTCAACCCTTTCTGACTTCATTTGCTATTTTTCATGCATTTACTGATTTTTTTGAGCTAAATGACCCTGAAATTGAAAATCACTACAAATGAACTCTGAAAAGGTTGAAAGTTGGCATGGTATCATTATTTCACCCACATAGCATGTGCTAAAAAGTTGAGAGGGTTACGGCAAAAACTGGATGCACTTCGTGTACAAACTGTACCATCTCATTCGAAGTATCAAGGTTTCGGACGAAAACTCGTCTGTTACAAATGCATTTCATTTTTTTAAACTTATTTCAACTCCAGACTTTTTGTGCATTCAATATGCACCATACTACAACATGTTAAAATCTACAGAAAGAACTAACTAAAAATAATAAAAAACAACTATATAAGCAAAATAGTATTGTTTTAATTAAAATCCTAATTTAAATTATTCTAAAAATAACCAAATAAATCTTACTGTGACAACAATCTAACACGTGACTAGGAGCAAAAAGAATTAAATTAAAAACTATTTGTAAACTCAAGTTATTCACAATCTAGGGTTTGATGCAAATTTGAACAAATTCAAATTTAAACCATTCAAATTTGAAAACTAATGGCACAAACAGAAACTAGACAAAATTTTGAATCTAATGCAAAAAGAATCACTCAAAAACATCAAATATCTTAAAAGATATAAGCAATTTAAAACAGAAACTAAAAACAGAAAACAAATGTAAAAACAGGAAAAAAAACTTTCAGAACCCCTTTAGTCCCGGTTGGTGTCTCCAACCGGGACTAAAGGTCCAACCAACCCACTTTAGTCCCGGTTGGTGTTACCAACCGGGACTAAAGCCTCACCATTTGGTCCCGGTTCCAGCCACAAACCGGGACCAATGGCCCACGAGGCGCATTGGTCCCGGTTTGTGTCTGGAACCGGGACCAAAGGGGTCAGACGAGGCCCGGTCGGCGCCCTGGCCTCACAAACCGGGACCGATGCCCCCATGGATCCCGGTTCGTGAGTGAACCGGGACTAATGGTCTTTTCAGGGTGGACCAAAGCCCTGTTTTGTACTAGTGCAAAAAGAAAAAGGAGCTAGTAACTACTCTCAGTTGAGTTATATAGGAAAAAAATATTTGAGTCTATGGTTTAGTAATTTGCCTACACCCTTCCTTTATGTGTTTAGAAGAGTTACCCCATTGTAAAAACTAACAGGCCCGGTGACAATTTTTCACAATATTCTCGTGAAACCCCGTGCAGGTGCACCTTCTATCTAGGAAGTTCAGCATTTCACTGAGATCAAAACTATTTGAAACTTTGCTATTCAGTAACAAACCAGAGGTAAAATATTTAGACATGTTTTTGGGATTTTGTGTGCATCATAAATAAGATCTTACAAGGACCGAGTTTAATAAGTCTGATTGGAGTTGCACATAGATTGACGGTGAAGCTTTTCTTGCACACAGATTGCTGGTGAACTAGATACAGCTGAGGAGAAGGGAGCAGATATGGCATATGCATGGTCGATCACACATCGATCTTGATGTTTTCTTTTTCGACGATTCGATTCGATTTGTGCAGGTGACAGACAAAATGCTTGTACCCGGATGGCAGGAGACAGTGTATGACGTGAGTGACCTACGTACGGGGCATTGGTCACGTACACATGGACGGATGGATGGATGGACGCATGATTGATGAGAGTGCACATGTGATGATGGATGGATGGAGCCGTGTGACAACAAATGTGCTCCCGCTTTAAATCCGAGTGCACATCATTTTGGATTCCATTATCGCCACATCGCATTTTGATGATTGCTACGTACTGTCTGATCGATCAAAATTAGTCCATGTCAACTCAGGTAAACCAAGCTATTCTTACTCACCGGCGGACATCCCCTTCTTCCTACTCCAATCGTGTGAACACACCCCGACATTCCTCCACCCCCTCTGATTTCTCTGGCTCGCTTACCTCATCGGCACCCGAAGCAACTTCAACCCGACGACCCAAACGGATGCATGCTCTGTCCGCCCTTTATCCGTTTGAGTCGACTCGTCCGTCCCCTTTTACAAATGGGTCGATCGTGCGTCTAACGGGGCGACCCATTTTTCGTCTGCACAGAATAGTTTTTTTTTCATAAAAAAGGCCCGCGGCCATAGATCATGTCAGCGGCCATGCCATCGTCAAGAGTTCACGCCGGCGATATGCCAGGATGTCAGCCTCCAAAAAAAATATGCAGTTAATGCTGGGCGCACTTGCTAGCGGCCGACAGACATGCCAGCACACAAAATGAGACTCTAGTTCTACCACGCCATCTCGGTCGTGGTCACGCCGGCACGCTTGTGGGCATACACAAAATATGGCGCTTTCGGCCATAGATCACTCATCGAGGTTGAGCATGTTGGTTTGCATCTTCTCGAACCAAGATCGCTTCCTCGGGGAGACTGTGCTCAAGTCCACCTTCATGATCTCGACCCCCTTCGTCATGCAAACGAGCCGGACTTCTCTTGCTTTGGTGGCCTCGATCTCGAGCATCTTCGCTTGCTTCTCGGTGTCCAACGCGAGCTACTTCTTTTGTATCTCCATGAAGGCCCTAATTTGCTCGTCCTTGTCTTGCCGGTGCTTCTCCTCTCTTGAATCCTTGTTGGTGATTATGCCTTGCAAAGTATCTTGCAAGGCAAGGGACGCCGCGTCGCGCTTGTCCTCTTTCTTGGAGTTGACCTTCCCCCGCGGTCGCGGCTTCTCCCCCTCACCATGCTCTTCAACGGCTGCCTTCCCTCCATGCGCCTTGATGGCGACATATTGCACCCTGAACTTCTCGTCCCCATTGATGACCATCCAACAATGGGTGAGGTTGAAGGACTTGCCCTCATGTTGGGCCTTGAATACCTCCAAAGCTTGGAAGTCCTACAAATGGATAAGCAACCACATGGACAAGCAAGCATACGAGCAAGCTTGTCGGCAAGCATACGAGCAAGCATACAAGCAAGCGTATTAGCTAATGGACAATAAATGAGCAAGCTAAATGAGAAAGCATATGAGGCAAAACATGTCGTCAAGCTTAATGAGCAAGCATGCCGGCATACAATGTCTTTGATGCCGAGGCCACTCACGGGACGGGCCTCGATGCTCTCAAGGGTGGCACAAAACTTGTTGCACTCTTGTTGTATCACCCTCCAACGCTTGTCGAGCAAAACCCACCCACACTTGCTCTCAAATTGGTACGGCTTAAACTTCTTGCGTTCGTGGAACTCGCAACACACTCTTTGCCAAAATGCCGAAGCCTTTTGCTCGGCGCCTATCTTGGGGTCTTGTCCAATGTCTCTCCAACATTCACAAAGGAGTTTGTCCTTATCCTTTGTGTACGCTTTGGTCCGCTTGCTCTTCCACTTCTTGTTTGCACGGGCTTGGGTGGCGAGCTCTTCCTCAAAAAACAATGGCTCCCCATCGATGTCCACTTCATCATCCTTTTCGTCTAGGCCATAGTCTTCCGGGAACTCGTGCTCTAGCGGGAAAGAACTGCCCATGTCGAGGTGGTCCTCCATGCAGGGGTCGATCGTGCCTCCATTGTCTTCACCAAACGTGTTGCCCATGCCCTCGTGGCCGGCCATGAAGTGGGCTCGGCCATCTTGGCTTTGCATCTCGTCGGGATCGAAGGGAATGCCACCACCACCACCTTCCAAGATGATGCTCTCCATGAACAAGCGGTTGGCCTAGTCGTCCGCAGCCAGCATTGGGTCGAATAGGTTGCGGACGTGCTCCATGGTGTTGGCTGGGAGCTCGCGCTGTCATTTCCGCTTCCCCACGAAGGACGATCCACCACACACAGGTGTTGTGTTGAGATCGATGACCATGTGCGCTGGCGTGGCAGGCACGACCACGCTCACCTCTGGCAAACCGGAGCCCGTAGAGTTGGACAAACAAGAGGCTTGCGGGTGGTGGGGGTGGAAGCCGTGCGCCTGGGGTGCGGTTGACATGCTCAGAGAGTCCGGAAGTGGGGGACGAAGGGGTGATGAGCCGGTGCTGGCCACGACCACTATGGCAGCGATGAGCCCGTGCTGTCTAGGTTTAAGCCTAGCATCGGCAGGGCCTGCCTCGTGGCCTCGTGGACGAGGTGGCTTGTCTTCGTGGCGTCGGCCTCTTGCTTTGCGGCGGCGGCGAGGGTGGATGCAGCCGCCGCGTCGATCCTAGCTTCCTGCGCGTGTCGGCGGTACTTCCTCTTGGACGACTGGACGGTGTGCTGCTCGTCCGTCAGCTCTTTCTTCTTCTTTGTCGGCGCCGGCGCTTTGCGGGCACCGCAGGCCTTGCCTTCTTTGCCGGAGATGAGGCCGACGGAGGCGATGCCGGCAGCGGCATCAAGGGTCGGCGCGTCGTCATCCATGGCGCGCGCACGAGTGGGCGGGAGGTTTTTGGGAAAGTGGGGGAAATGGTGGCGTTGTGCCACCGACTGACGGACCAAGGGAGTAGAAAGACAGGCGTCACACGCGTCCGTCTTGTGTCCAGTCCGACACAAATGCGGCCCAAATTTGGGCCTAGAACGGGTCGCGGACGGTCAAAAAACAGAGGCGCGTCCGTTTGGGTCGCCACGGTTGGATCAAGTTTTGTGTCCGCGTTGACCCAAACAAACCCTTAGAATTGTGATGAAACCATGGAATCGAGATGCCATCAATCCAGCCAGTTAGCCTCCTTCGTCTTCTTTTTCCTCCAAGTATTCCTGTAAAGTCATGTTTTCCGTGAAGATTATTTAATTTTTTTTAGGGTTCAACCAAGTCTTTATTCACTCAAATTCCACAAGTTGTGGGATACAAAATGGATCGTGCGGGACCGACATCCACATGTGCCTCCCCTGATCCAAAGAGTGAGCAAACTTGGCTAGTCTATCGGCGTAATGGTTCGCCGCTTCGAACATAAAATTACAAGTAAATTGAAAATCCCTAAGGTTTATTTCGGTAATAATAGCTCCATATTTCGCACTGCTTTCTCGGTGGATATCACTTATGACCTGCTTGGAGTCAGAAGCGATGATGAAATTCTGAAGAAGGAGATCTGTCGCAAGTGATAGGACTTCTTTGCATGCTAGCACTTCCAAAGTAGCCACATCAGTGATGCCATTGATTACTAGCGCTGAACTGCCAAGGAAGTTACCTGTCCCATCTCGACATACAGCCGCCGCTGCTCCCCTTTTGTGCACCTTTGAAATTCCTGCATCTACATGAATTTTGACGAATCCCGGAGGGGGCGCCTTTGGCTTGACAACCGATGGTCTGGGGGCTACCTGTTTCTTCTTCCCCTGAGATGGTAGAAGATCAAGTTCGTGGATGAACCTCGAGATGAACTGGTGAGTTGTTGCGGGACTTTGAAAGATCTGTTCGTGGATCGCCTTCCTCCTTGCCCACCATATAGCCCAGAGTGTGACTGCTAGGCGGATGAATGCCTCATGAGATAGGGTGTCAATCATAGTGAAAAGCCATTGTTTTGCATCCGGTTCAGTCGTCGCATAGAGATGTTCCGCTAGTTCTCCATCCACCATGGCCCAAATGCATCGGGACATCGAGCACTCCAACAAGGAATGACGCCAAGAATCTGGCGCACCGCAAAGCCCACACGCGCATGAAGTCGCCATGTTTCTATGTGCGCGGACATCTTCAGTTGGGATGGATTGCTTAGCTAGTCTCCAAAGAAACATTCTAATCTTTCGAGGAACTAGAGTCTGCCACAATTTCTTCCATGAATGAGCATCTCTGGCCGAACTTGAAGATCCTGTCGATCCATCCAGCCATGCACCTCTTCTGTACTTGGTTTCTATCATCATTCTATATGCTGATCTTATCGAGAAACAACCGTTCTTCTCAAAGAACCATATCCACGTATCCGGGATATTACTAGTGCACAAGGGTATCTCCAATATTGCTGTTATATCAATCGGAAGACAAACTTCTTCCAACCTGGTGATATTCCATGTAGCGGATGCGCCATCAATCAGCCCAGCGACCATCTGGGGAGGGTTGTCTGTTCGAGCACCATAGGGCCACATCATCTCCTTCCTAGGTATCCAATTCTCATTCCAGATGTGAGTGGAGTTGCCATTGCCAATAGTCCTGATCAATCCTTGTTTTAATATGTCTCGGCCTTCAACTATAGATCTCCAAACCGGGCTCGGATGGCTGCCTAGCTCGCCTGATAGGATAGATGACTCCGGAAAATATATGCTTTTAAGAATCCGAGCAATTAACGACTCCGGGTGTTGAAGGATCCTCCATGCTTGTTTTGCCAAAAGTGCCAAATTGAATAATTCAAAATCCTTGAATCCCAAGCCTCCCATGCTCTTTGGTTGTGTCATCGCTTCCCATGAGACCCAATTAGGTTTGCGATTTCCATCTTTGCTCCCCCACCAGAACTTCCGAATAAGTATATTTAGATGTTCACACGGTCCCCTAGGTAACTTGAAGCATGACATAGAGAAAAACTGGAACCGCCCGGGCCACTGATTTAACTAACACCTCCTTGCCTGCTGTTGACATCGTTTTCTCAATCCAGCCTTGCACTTTACTCCACAAGTAGTCCTTCAAGTACTTGAACGCACCATTCTTGGAGGATCCCACATCAGAGGGCATCCCTAAATATTTTGCACTTAAGGTTTCATTTGGAAGTAGCAGCAAAGCCTTTACCTCCTGTTTTATGATGTCAGGTCATTTCTTACTGAAGAAAATCGATGACTTCTCATGATTAATCCTTTGTCCTGAAGCCTGACAATATGTGTTCAACAACTGGTGTACCTCATTCGCTCCCTCTGCACTAGCCTTAAAAAACAGCAGGCTGTCATCAGCAAATAATAAGTGATTAACTGGTGGTGCCGAAGCTACCACCTGTATCCCACCTATGATGGATGACTCGTCAATAGATTTTAGGAGGCACGAAAGGCCCTCTGCTGCAATCAAGAATAGATATGGGGAAACAGGGTCTCCCCGTCGAATTCCACGAGAAGGTTTAAACTCATCTAACTTCCTGCCATTAAATAGAACTGAGAATTTCACCGATCGTACCATGCTCATGACTATGTTAACCCACCGTTCAGTGAATCCCAGTTTCAACATGATTATTTAAATAATTCTGATAACATTTTTTTCTTATGCAGAGGCCCAACCCATCATCTTGTAGTACTAGTGTAGTCTTAACGCAAGCACTATATCTCGCGTAAAGCAAGCCATAACTCGCACTCGCCTACAATTACACCACAATTGGCCGGCCCAATAACAACCAATTTCTTCAACTATCATTTTAATCGGTTCTTTCTTTGATTATCTATAGGATTTTTTCTAGGAACCGGGTTTGTTTGCAATCTGTGGTTCCTTTTGCCCTTTACTCTTTTTTACTCTTCTTACTCGTTTGACCTTTTCTGTTTCCTTTTTAATTCTCCTTTTCTACCTTTTGTTTTCCATATTTTTTCGTTTTCCATCTGGTGTTTATTTCTATTCCTATTTGTACTTACTATATTCAATTTTTATATTTTATTTTATTTTGGAATTTTACTTTTTCCTTAATTTCTTCTAGTTCTATTTCTTCATGGGATAAAAGTTGCAACAACCGGTTTGGCTTGTACTAAAAATTGTTTATAGTGTACTAAAATGTTCATAGTGTATTTTTTAAATATACATCAGGCATTATTTTTCAATGGGTTATTTATAATTATTTTTTGTGCACTAAAAGATAAAAACTTGATCTGAACATTTTTAATTACCATGATGAACATCTTTTAGATACAGGGAACATTTTTTGGAGTACACTATAAATAATATTACGTGACGATTTGTTTTAATAAACATTGAATTTTTTAAATACATGTTGAATATTTTTAATACGTCATTAAAATTTTAATACAGGTCAACAATTTTATTATTATAAGATTATTTCTTAGTATATGATGAACAATTTTACTACATGATGAATATTCTTAGTAAGTTGTAAAAAAATTATTATATGATGAACATTTGTTTAATACACTATGCACATTTTCAATAAATCATAAATTATTTATTATAGGTTTAATATATTTTTTAAATACACGATGAACATTTTAATAAATTTTTCACATGGTTTAATCAGGTAAATAATTTTTAAATACATGATGAATATTTTTTATATGGTTTTGGTTCAAGTGAAAGAATAGTTTATGTTATTTTTGTATTAGTTTTGGATTCTATGCGTGGAAGTTCTTATTGTATTTAAATTACATTTCTACCAGAATGTCATATAAATAAAAGACTTTATCTAGTAGCATGTACACAAGTATTATTTCGGCTGGGAGAGGAGAGTCCGGTTAGAGAATGTATTTCTGTTCGAGTCTTGTTCGGGTTGTCTGGCTAGAAAAATGAGGGAGAATGGAGTCTGGTAGGAGATGCTCTTTCTATAGGTATTTAGTTACCGTAGGCTTGTCCCTTGACTTAGGGTTCATCTTCTCTTGCGGCAACGCTGCCGTTGAGCTTTATCTTCCACACGTCCGGTTAGTCCTCACGTGGTACCTTAGAGTGGGCATCTGGCTGGTTCTTAGATTATATGCAATGCCCATTCTTGTCCTCTGACGAGCTAGGTTTTGGTTTTCATGACGCAACAAGGTTCCAGATCTGTAGGGACTAGAGACGCAGGGCAAGGATGACCTCGTGCAAATGATGGTGGGATTTTTTGTGGTGCAAACTTGATGAGATGCGTCTCCACGATGAAATACCCCTGGAGGAACATGTAAACTGTTTGGTGAGAAGGATGGTGCAGATCGGTTTTGACATGGAAGATCATCTTTCTGACTTGAACAAGACTGATCCTACAAGTAAAATACCTCTTTATCATGGTGTAGAGGATGGCGAGAGGGAGACTCAAGTGAGGGTTCATGTAGGAAATAATTTTTATAAGAGTAGAAACAAGAAGCTTGGAAACTCCGGCAGAATCACACATGCAAGATTGGCAGGCTCCCTCGAGGTTTACCGCCGGAGTCTCCGGCGGTATGGGCGTACACCTACCGCAAGGAAATGACCAAAAATAGAGGGCCTTTTGGGCCGGAGGTCTACCTTCGAGGCCCCTGGCGGTAGCCCTCGTACCCGTCTGCCCGGCCAGTACCCTAAACAGTGGGCATTTTAGGCATGGGGCCTACTGTCGAGGCATGTGGCAGTATCCATCGTACCCCCCGTTCGTTTTCTTAAACAGAGGCATTTTTGGGCCTGGGGTCTACCGCTAAGGCCTTTGGTGCTAGTCCTATTACCCTACTTCCCGGTCATTACCCTAAAAATAGGACATTTTTGGGTAGGGTCCACCGCCGAGGCCTCTGGAGGTAGCCCGCGTACACTACCGCCCAATCGTTGCCCTAAATAGTGGGCGTTTTTTGGCCAGGGGTCCACCGTCGGGGTACCTGGAGGTAGTCATCCAACAACAACGACTTTATTTTCAACAAAAAATTAAAGAAAAGAAGAAGAACATGGTATTCCAACAACAACTTACACACACAAGTTCAACAAATGACAATATACCTCAACAAGATTCAACACATGACAACCCTCACAAGTTCAACACAGAGATAATGTTCACAAGTTCTACACATAGATAATCACCACATGTGCAACACAAACCAAGGTTCACAAGGTCGACTCATAGCAAATAAAACACCATAGGAAAAAAAATCACTTCATTCCCCTCTTTCTTGGAGAAAGTGCATCCTCCTTGTGCTTATACTAATGTGAATTATATCATTTATACATGTCTACTTGGTTCTCACGTGGATGGTATACTACTTGGCCCTTCTTCGTGCATGTATAGGTTTGAGTCAAGCACTCAAGCTTCACGCGAGTCAAGGAGGAGTGCAAGCACAAGAGTATGCCTACACCATCCATGAGAGAAGCTTGGAAGCTGAGACAAAAGAGGCGAGAAGAATTTAGAGCGGCTGCTGGCCAGAGCCGGATGTCCGGACACCAAGCCAGACACCCGAGTACCAAGCCGGATGTCCCGGATCACTCTAAAAGGTTTCTCCCAAAGCAAGACCATCTAGACTGCAACCCGAACATCAAACCTAGAGTCCGACCTGCGTGTGCACAGATCGGGTCTTGGCATGTATCCCACTCTCACATACCCCTTCGCCCCTTGGACTATATATAGCCTCCCCCACCTTTTTTCCAGGGTTAGCAAAAATATAACTCATACCATAGAGCTTAGCTCATGTATCTCCCCTTGTGGGTTTACTCCGTCATGGAGATGGCTCCTCTCATGGAGAAAAAGACCTCCTCTTGAGGTGATAAGTCCATAGGAGTACCCAAACCTCCACTTGTGAGGAAGATTCCCCTAGGAATCAAGACCCATCTCTCCTAGGGATCACTCTAGAAGGTTTCTCCCAAATCAAGACCATCCAGACTGCAACCCGGACATCTAGCCACAAACCCAGATGTCCGACCTACCTGTGCACAGATCGGGTCTTGGCATGTATCTCCCTATCACATACCCCATCACCCATTGGATATATAGCCTTCCCCCACCTTGTTTCCAGGGTTAGATAAGAATATAATTCATACCATAGAGCTTAGCTCATATATCTCCCCTTGTCAGTTTACTCCGTCATGGAGATGGCTCCTCTCATGGAGAAAAAGACATCCTCTTGAGGTGATAAGTCCATAGGAGTAGCAAGACCTCCACTTGTGAGGAAGATTCCCCTAGGAATCAAGATCCATCTCTCCTAAAGATTTCGAAGAACTACCTTTGTATCTCACTTTCCTTTGTTGTTGTTGAATGCTTGAGATCCATCCCTTTGCCTTGTGATTTGAGTGCTTGTGTGTGGATATTTTCCAATAGAGTGTTCCTATTGTGTGTCCCCCCTTATATTCTTCGTGATTCCCCCCAAATCCACCTGCAATGTGTGAAGATCGGGTAAACTAGGGCTTGGACCTACATCATGCAACCATGATACTTTGGACCACTGATACGTCTCCAACGTATCTACTTTTTCTCACCCTTTTGCCCTTGTTTTGGACTCTAATTTGCATGATTTGAATGGAACTAACCCGAACTAACGCTGTTTTCAGCAGAACTACCATGGTGTTGTTTTTGTGCAGAAATAAAAGTTCTCGGAATGGAACGAAACTTTTTGGAGAATTATTTCAGAATATATGTGAATTATTGGAGCCAAAATCCACCGAAGAGGGGGGCCAGGGTGGCCAGCACCCACCAGTGCGTGCCAGGCCCCCTGGGCGTGCCCTGGTGGGTTGTGCCCACCTCGTGGCCCCACTTGCCCTAATTCCACCACTATAAATTCTTATTTTCGGAGAAAAAAATCAGAGAGAAAGTTTCATCGCGTTTTACGATACGGAGCCCCCGCCACCTCCTGTTCTTCATCGGGAGGCCAGATCTGGAGCCCGTTTGGGGCTCCGGAGAGGGGAATCTTCGGTCTTCGTCATCACCAACTTTTCTCCATCGCCAATTCCATGATGCTCCCCGCCGAGAGTGAGTAATTCCTTCGTAGGCATGCTGGTCAGTGAGGAGTTGGATGAGATTCATCATGTAATCGAGTTAGTTTTTTTAGGGCTTGATCCCTAGTATCCACCATGTTCTGAGATTGATGTTGCTATGACTTTGCTATGCCTAATGCTTGTCACTAGGGCCCGAGTACCATGATTTCAGATCTGAACCGTTTATGTTATCATCTCTATATCTTTGTTCTTGATCCGATCTTGCCAAGTCATATGCACCTATTACGTGTTATGATCTGTCAACCCCATAGTGACAATATTTGGGATACTTCGCGGTGATGACCGTAGTTTGAGGAGTTCATGTATTCACCATGTGTTAATGCTTTGTTCCGGTTCTCTATTAAAAGGAGGCCTTAATATTCCTTAGTTTCCTTATGGACCCCGCTGCCACGGGAGGGTAGGACAAAAGATGTCATGCAAGTTCTTTTCCATAAGCACGTATGACTATTTACGGAATACATGCCTACATTACATTGATGAACTGGAGCTAGTTCTGTATCGCCCTAGGTTATGACTGTTACATGACGAATATCATCCAACGAGTTACTGATCTAGTGCCTACGAGCTTTCCACTTACTGTTCTTGCTAAGTTACTATTGCTGCTGCTACTGTTACCGCTACTGTTACTGTCACTACTGCTATCAAACTATCATACTACTGTGCTACTGATCACCTTGCTGCAGATATTTAATCTCCAGGTGTGGTTGACTTGACAACTCAACTGCTAATACTCTCAAGTATTCTTTGGCTCCCCTTGTGTCAAATCTATAAATTTGGGTTGAATACTCTACCCTCGAAAACTGTTGCGATCCCCTATACTTGTGGGTTATCAAGACCTTTTTCTGGCGCCTTTGCCGGGGAGCATAGCAATATTTGTTGAGTCACTTGGGATTTATATCAATCTATCATTATGAAGAATCTGAAGGATCCAAAGACTAAGATTTTTTCCTCTAATACAAGGGGAGGTAAGGAACTGCCATCTAGCTCTGCACTTGATTCACCTTCTGTTATGAGTAAGCTTGCAACACCACCACATGCTAGTAATCCTGATATGTCGCAAGTTATTGATGATGCTACCTCTGATATGAATTATGCTATTGATGATGCTAGTACCATGCTTGATGATAATGTGCCACTAGGAGAATTTCTTGATGGACAAATTGCTAGAGCTAAAGAGAATGAAACTACTGAAATTGTTGAGACTGCTGAAACTGATGAAGTTTATGAAACTAATGATGACTATGAAACACCTACTAGTCCTAGCTCTCCTAAGTTTGAAATGCCTAAGATACTTGAAGGTTATGTTATGGACAAGGAGATAACTAGAGAAATTCTTTCTTGCAAGGATAGAAACGATCTTAAGAAATTGCTACGCAAGTATAAGGAAAAGACTCTGAATGCTAGAATGAAATGTGATCTTTAGTTTGCTACTTCACCTATCTTTGTTACCGATAGGGATTATGAATTCTCTGTCGACCCAGAGTTAATTTCTTTGGTTGAATCTAATCCTTTCCATGGCTATGAAACTGGAACTGTAGTGGCACACCTTACTAAGCTTAATGATATAGCCACCCTCTTTGCTCATGATGAGAAGATTCGCTACCATTACATTCTCAAGTTATTTCCGTTCTCATTAAAGGGTGATGCTAAGATATGGTACAATACTCTTACTCCTGGTTGTGTGCGTAGTCCCCAGGATATGATCTACTACTTCTTTGAAAAATATTTTCCTGCTCATAAGAAACAAGCTGCCTTACAGGAAATATTTAATTTTGTGCAAATTGAAGAAGAGAGTCTCCCACAAGCTTGGGGGAGGCTTCTCCAATTGCTTAATGCTTTGCCTGATCATCCTCTCAAGAAAAATGAAATACTTGATATCTTTTATAATGGATAACCGATGCTTCTAGGGACTTCCTAGATAGTTGTGCTGGTTGTGTTTTCAGAGAACGAACTGTTGAACAAGCTGAGGAATTATTGAATAACATATTGAAGAATTATGATGATTGGACTTCTCCTGAACCACCGACTAAACCCACTCCGAAGAAGAGGGGTATCTTATTTCTCAGTCCTGAAGATATGCAAGAGGCAAAGAAATCTATGAAGGAAAAAGGTATTAAAGCTGAGGATGTTAAGAATTTGCCACCTATTGAAGAAATTCATGGCCTTGACACATCACCACCTCCACAGGTGGTAGAGGTAAATTCTTTATTAAAGTTTAATGAAGGTGACATCCCTCACAATAAACATCCTAGTCAATACTTATATGAGTTTGACAACTATATTATGAAGCAAGATCATTTCAATGCTCATGTTCTGAAACAATTGAAATACAATTCTGATATGATTGCTCGCTTGAGTGACTTGCTATTTAGAATCAGTAATGATGTTAGAGGTGTAGGAAAGCATGCCTCTATGGTTCAAACTTAGTTAGAACAAGTCGCTAAGTCTAAAAAAGAATTGCTTGATGAAATGAATAATAATATTCATGATTTTGCTGCTAGAGTAGTAATCAGAGGAGGTAGAATGACCCAAGAACCACTTTATCCTAAAGGTCATCCTAAGAGAATTGAACAAGATTCTCAGAGAAGTAATCATGATGCACCTAGTCCTTCTAAGAAGAAAAAGAAAAAGAAAAATGATAGGACTTTGCATACCTCTAGTGAACCTGAGACACAAAAACCTCCTGATAATAATGATGTCTCTATTTCCGATGCTGAAACTCAATCTGGTAGTGAACATTCACCTAGTGATAATGAAAATGATAATGATGATGTTCACGATGATGCTCAACCTAGTAATGATAAAGAACCAGATAATGATGTTGAAATAGAGCCTGCTCCTGATCTTGATAACCCACAACCTAAAAATAAACGGTATGATAAAAGAGATTTTGTGGCTAGGAAACATGGTAAAGAAAGAGAGCCATGGGTTCAAAAACCCATGCCCTTTCTACCTAAGCCATCTAAGAAAAAGGATGATGAGGAATTTGAGCGCTTTGCTGAAATGATTAGGCCAGTCTTTTTGCGTACCCGCTTAACTGATATTCTGAAGATGGCCCCTTATGCAAAGTATATGAAAGACATCATCACTAATAAGAGAAAAAAACCTAGAGATGAAGTCTCCACCATGCTTGCTAATTATTCTTTTAAGGATGGAGTACCTAAAAAACTTGGAGATCCTGGAATACCGACTATACCTTGCTCCATCAAAAGAAACTATGTCAAAACTGCCTTGTGTGATTTGGGAGCCGGTGTTAGTGTTATGCCTTTCTCCTTATATAAAAGACTTGATTTGAATAAACTCACACCCACAGAGATATCATTGCAAATGGCCGACAAATCAACGGTCATACCTATCGGTATTTGTGAGGATGTGCCCGTTGTTGTTGCAAATGTTACTATCTTAACGGACTTTGTTATTCTTGAGATGCCCGAGGACGACATCATGTCGATTATCCTTGGTATACCCTTTTTGAATACTGCAGGGGCTGTTATTGATTGCAATAAAAGCAAAGTCACTTTTCATATCAATGGTAATGAGCATACGGTGCACTTTCCGAAGAAACAATTCCAAGTGAATGGTATAAATGTTATTGAAGAATCTCCGACCATCACTATTAGAAGTTTTCAATTACCTCTACCTACTGCCAAAAAGAAATATGATATACTTGTTGTTGGGGATATGCACATCCCAATTGAGGTAACTTAGTGCTTTACGAAAGTTCTTCGGTTTCATGCTAATCGGAAGTGGTTGTTAATAAGACTTGATCAACCTTATTAATGAATCATTTTTTGAGAGGTATGACGTCGATGAATCTAGTAAGCACAACTCTCTACTCCCACCTTTTATTTCCTGTTTTAGTTAGTCAAATAAAATAAAATGCCATGTTTATCATGTTTTCTGTTTCCTCCGTGCAATAAAAAATGACCCAAAAATAAAAATTCTCAGAATGCCCTGAAAATTTAACACGATTTTTTTCCAAATATTTATGAATTTTTGGTGCAAATAACACCAGAGGGGGGTGCACCTGGTGCCCACAAGACACCAGGGCGCGCCAGAGCCCCCAGGCGCACCCTGGTGGGTTGTGGCCCCCACGTGGGCCCCTCACTTATCTCTTTAGCCCACATCATCACCTACCTCCAGAAAAAATCACCACAGCCACCATTTTAGTGTTCTTGCTCTCAAACCCGCGGATTTTGATCTCTTTGCTCGAAGCTCAATTTCTGAAACTATTTGGAGGGATTGCTACTTGGTATGTGACTCCTCCATTGCTCCAATTAGTTTTTGTTTTAGTGGGTTATTTTTAGAGTAATTAGCTATTCTTGGTGCTGCTGTAGATGAGCTTGCATGTTGAATTCTTAGAGTTCTAAGTAGTTTGAATGCTCAAAATGGCCTCTATGGATGCTTAGGAGTAGTTGCTAACAATTTTACAAAGTTTTGTTGACAAATTTTTGTGGACTAAATTTTTTCAGAATTTTTATAGGAATAAAATGCAATTCTTTAGGAGTTCTTCGAGGAGGAGATCCTCGGGAGCCTCAGCAAGCGAAAGCTCAGTTCGACAGTCTTATTCTGAACCAAGCGAAAGCTTGATGCGAGATGCCGCCACCAAATCATGCGTGTGGCCTTGCGACGAGTTTATGGAAGGTGCATGTATTAAGGAGGAGTTCGATCAATTTATTCACAATACAGAGCTTGCTTCCTTCATCGCAGATAAGTGCCCCCAACACCTCGAACTCACGAAGACCTTCACAAAGAAATTTAAATATTTTCCTTGTGAGTCTAGAGTTTCGTTCAACCTGTACGATCATTATTTTAACATGCCGTTAGAAATGTTTAGCGAAGCATGCAAACTTCCATATGGGGGTTCCCTCGATGAACCAACAAAAGCTGAGTACAAATCATTTTTAGTTAATCTTTGCTTTGGCGAAGATAGGGGGTTACACAAGGGAGAATTAACAGCATCCATTGTCCATCACTACAATATTTTGCGCTCTTTAACGGTAAATGTATTGTAGGCAAACAAGATTGTAGCACACTGTGTGCTCATGATTTGAGCCTCCTACACACTGCCATAACTGGGAATAAGGATTATAATCTTGGTGCAATTGTTGCACGGAGGTTGCAGCTTAATGCTGCTAGTGGTAATTTTTATAGAGGAATCTATGCCTCCCGTGTAGCTGAGAAATTAAATGTTTCACCATGGCCTAATGACCCCATCCTACCCACTCAGTATTTAGACTTTGATTCCATGAAGCGTCATAAGTTCCTTACGGGTACGGCCACCAACTACACCTATAACTTGAGATTTAATTAAAAAAATGTTGTGCCGGTTGCTTTGCCTACTCCTGCTCTCTTTGATTTTCACACTAAGGGAAGATATTATGTTCTTGAGAGCGAAGCCCATGCGTACAACGCGGAGGTTGAAGCTGCCAGGAGGGCCGCGGAGTCTGCTCCGAGGGCCTCGGTGAGCCATCGCCCAGACTATTATTCATATGGATGGTGATTACCAAGCTAGGCCAAAAGCCTAAGCTTGGGGGAGTACGTGTTTCCACCGATATTACATTCATGTTCACACATTTCATTCCAGTTGTCGGTGTTCACACTTTTTCATTGTAATATCCATGCTAGATTTGTTTTCTCGCTTTCTTCTTGTGTGTTTGAAAAACTTTGAGGAAATCCAAAAATATATTTCTTACTTCTTTTTAGTTTTTCTTTCTAGCTTAGTTTAATTGTAGCATCAAAAGAAAACCCAAAAAGATTTCTCGCTTCTTCTTTTACTTGTTGGGAGCTTTCCCGTGTAAATAGTTTTTCGTGTTTTATTTTTTTCCTCTTTAATTTGCTCTCTGTAAGAAAAAAAAACCAAAAAATCCAAAAATATTTCAGTGTGTTTCTTTGAAATTCTTTTCCTTTTACTTGAGTCGTACCTAGGAGAAGACCACGATGAAATTGTTGAGTGGGTCTCATCTGCATTATTGTTTATTTAATAAAGAGCTCATATTACCTTGTCTTCTCCTCTTGAATAAAATGATGCAGATTCCAACTTAGTCCATGGCACTCTTGCACTATTATTATTTTCTTATCATTCGGTTGTGCAAGTGAAAGGCAATAATGACGACAATTGATGAATTGACTGTGGCAGAGAAAAGCGGGTATGAACTCAACTTGTTTTTGTTTTTGTAAATATGTTTAACCTAGTATCCCTTGATTCAGCTCATTATGATCAAACATGTTTGCAATGATCATTAGAGATTATAGTTGTTCATGCCATGCTTAAGTAGCTAGGAGTGGATAATGATTTATCTTGGGTGTCAACATGCATTAAAATGGTTGTGATGCGGTATGACGATATGGTATCCTCCTCTGAATGTTTCAAGTGGCTTGACTTGGCACATGTTCACGCATGTAGTTAAATCAAAACCAACATAGCCTTCGTGATATTTATGTTCATGGTGTCCATATCCTACTCATGCTAGTATTCAATGTTGATTATATGTAATGCATGTTCATGACTGTTTTCGCTCTCTAGCTGGCCGCTTCTCAATCTACTTGCTAGCCTTCGCCTGTACTAAGCGGGAATACTGCTTGTGCATCAAAACCCTTAAACCAAGTTATGCCAGATGAGTCCACTATACCTACCTATATGCGGTATTACACTGCCGTTCCAAGTAAATTTGCATGTGCCAACTCTAAAAAAAATTCAAATGAACATCTGTTTTGTGTGCCTGGACCGCTCATGGAGCGACAGGGGGCGGTCAGTATCTTCCATGCTAAGCAGGTTATTCTCATGATGAGTGTTTATTCACTTGTCCTTACACGAGAGGGGCGGTAATAGGGATTCCCAGTCCCGAAATTAAAAATCAAAAATAATTAAACAAAACTCCCCCAGGAATGTTGTTGGTTTGGACGGTACCCGTGGATGCGGCTCGTCGTGGAGTGTGATTGTTGGTGGAGGGGGAGTAAACATTTACTTTTACCGCTTGGGAACCGCCGCTAATTTTTTTAGCATGGAAGATGTTGATAACTCTTGGTCGTGACGTTGACAGGAAGGGTGTACCTCTCAAAATTATATCTATCTCTGTTTTAAACTCTGAGCTCTGGCACCGCTGCAAATCCATGCTTCCCTCTGTGAAGGGACTATCTATTTACTTTTATGTTGAGTCGTCACCTTCTCAAATAAGCGCCAGAACAGAGAGCACTATTGTCATCCTCATGCATTGTGTATAGTTGATGTTGGGTGCAGCATGACTGGATCTTCTCTACCATGAATTACAATGTTTAGTCGCTGCTTGAACTTTGGAGGTGCTCTGCATTTATGTTTTGCAGTCTCAGAAAGGGCTAGCGAGATACCACAATTGTCATATTGTATCATGATTGTTTTGACAAAGTGTTGGCGCTTGAGATATCTTATTATTGCTCGCTAGTTGCTTATGTTATTGTTATGAGCTAATATAATTTCTAAGAGTTATTGTTGACATGGTTAGTCATAATCTTTGCTGAAAACCTGGGTGCTACTTAAGCATATATATGTAAACAAGAACAAAAGAGTTCATAAAAGTTTTTCTTTATCACTTTCAGTTTGTCAACTGAATTGCTTGAGGACAAGCAAAGGTTTAAGCTTGGGGGAGTTGATACGTCTCCAATGTATCTACTTTTCCTCACCCTTTTGCCCTTGTTTTTACTCTAATTTGCATGATTTGAATGGAACTAACCCGGACTAACTCTGTTTTCAGCAGAACTACCATGGAGTTGTTTTTGTGCAGAAATAAAAGTTCTCGGAATGGAACGAAACTTTTTGGAGAATTATTTCAGAATATATGTGAATTATTGGAGACAAAATCCACTGAAGAGGGGGGCCAGGGTGGCCAGCACCCACCAGGGCACGCCAGGCCCCCTGGGCGCGCCCTGGTGAGTTGTGCCCACCTCATGGCCCCACTTGCCCTAATTCCGCCACTATAAATTCCTATTTTCGGAGAAAAAAATCAGAGAGAAAGTTTCATCGCGTTTTACGATATGGAGCCGCCGCCACCTCCTGTTCTTCATCGGGAGGCCAGATCTGGAGCCCGTTTGGGGCTCCGGAGAGGGGAATCTTCGGTCTTCGTCATCACCAACCTTTCTCCATCGCCAATTCCATGATGCTCCCCACCGGGAGTGAGTAATTCCTTCGTAGACTTGCTGGTTAGTGAGGAGTTGGATGAGATTCATCATGTAATTGAGTTAGTTTTTTTAGGGCTTGATCCCTAGCTAGTATCCACTATGTTCTGAGATTGATGTTTCTATGACTTTGCTATGCCTAATGCTTGTCACTAGGGACCGAGTGCCATGATTTCAGATCTGAACCGTTTATGTTATCATCTTTATATCTTTGTTCTTGATCCGATCTTGCCTAGTCATATGCACCTATTACGTGTTATGATCCGTCAACCCCATAGTGACAATATTTGGGATACTTCGCGGTGATGACCGTAGTTTGAGGAGTTCATGTATTCACCATGTGTTAATGCTTTGTTCCGGTTCTCTATTAAAAGGAGGCCTTAATATCCCTTAGTTTCCTTATGGACCCCGCTGCCACGGGAGGGTAGGACAAAAGATGTCATGCAAGTTCTTTTCCATAAGCACGTGTGACTATTTACGGAATACATGCCTACATTACATTGATGAACTGGAGCTAGTTCTGTATCGCCCTAGGTTATGACTGTTACATGACGAATATCATCAAACGAGTTACCGATCCAGTGCCTACGAGCTTTTCACTTACTGTTCTTGCTAAGTTACTATTGCTGCTGCTACTGTTCCAACTGCTACAAAACTACTGCTGATACTGTTACCGCTACTGTTACTGTCACTACTGCTATCAAACTATCATACTACTGTGCTACTGATCACCTTGCTGCAGATATTTAATCTCCGGGTGTGGTTGAATTGACAACTCAACTGCTAATAGTCTCAAGTATTCTTTGGCTCCCCTTGTGTCAAATCTATAAATTTGGGTTGAATACTCTACCCTCGAAAATTGTTGCGATCCCCTATACTTGTGGGTTATCAACCACCTCATCCAGAGCATCTCCTTGTGAAACAAAAGCTCATTCATGCGCTCATTAGGCTCTCTAATATATTTTTGATCTGCATTCCTAGACCTTAGATCATCAAGGCGAGTATGAGGCTTGTTAATCTCTTCAACAACATTACTAAATTTCTTCCTACAACAATCCTAGAGTGCGCTCATGAGGTCCAGCATGGAACCTAACTCCTTCCATTACTCCATGCATTCATGATCACGTCCGGGAGCACCGAGTCCCACTCCCACATGAATTCATAGTGACGACATTTTCTGGCGCATTGGGGACGTGGTAGCACGACCAAGCCCTTAAGAAGAATGGAAAAATGGTCTGAGCTTGGGGCCACCAAATGAACAACACTTGCGTCAGAAATATCGCACCATTGGTTATTGGCCACCACTCGATCAATGTAGACTTTAACATTAGCCAATCCAAATCTCCGATTATTGTAGGTGTAAGGAATTCCTGAAAAAGCAATATCATCAAGGCCACATTCAAAAACATCACATAAATCAATCATCAAAAATGTCGATCGTGGAGGGGGGGGGGGTCAAGTGAAGTGCTTTAAGCTCCACATGGCCTCATTAAAATCCCCAATCACCCTCCATGGCATGTCATCTTGTTGGTGAATATCACACATGAGGGGCCACATCAAGTGGAGTTCCTCCATGCGGTCCTCGCCGTAGACACAAGTGAGGCGCCATGGGGCCTCATCCTCGGTCACACACATGTACACATCAGTTAGTATATTTTTCATTCATAGATTTTACATCGAGATACACAAACTTCATGTCAATAAAGAGCTAAACCTCCGGTAGGTCATCACTATCGACTACTTCAAAGCCACTTAAGCCTAAAGAAGAACAATATCTTTTGATCAACCTTAGACTTCCTAGTTTCATAAAGGAACGCAATATTGGGGGAGTGAGCCTGCACTAGGCCCACAAGATCACAAATGTTCTAAGGGTTCTCCGCCTTGGAAGTTCCAACTTAGAATACTAGATAATACCCCACACATTGTTGCGGGGATATTTTGCAAAATAATTCAATGTGATTCATCGTATGAGACATACATATTTGAAGTGATAATATAAAAAGCTAAAACTGAAGATACATATAATTTATTATGTTTGATTACTATATAGTTGTAAACCCTTTAGTAAATATAAATAACATAATACAATGAAAATTCTCATGTATGTTTGCATGTTGAGATGAGCCTTTTTTCCATGCATGATTCATGATGAAGTGGCATGCTTGTATGTTGGAAGACATATGGTAGTGTGGGTGGGACTTTTTCTCATGCATGTTGTGTGATGATGTAGCATGCTTGCATGTTGAGATAAATAGTTAATGGGGGCTAGCTATTTATTAGAAGATTCATTGCTCCTAACGGGCCACCATAGTTGGCCCCATCCGGTCGCCGACGGCCCCTGGGTTGGCTACCTCCAGAGAAGTCGTCCCATCCATCCCCTTCTTCCCGTGATCGTGCTCACCACCTCCATATCCTGATTCTTCCGAGGTTCACTAGGTTTTTGCTTTTCGGTGTACCGGCGAAAACTTGCTTGATGGGCCAGATTTCAGCCAAGAATCTTCACGTGAAGAAGCTGGTTGCTCCATGGCTCAATGTTGACCACACTCTAGAGTACCTCCATACCTATGGCAGAGCTGGATCTAATGTTACCTCGATGCACCACTTAAACATGGCATAAAGTTTTCAAGTAACAACGATTGAATAAAGGTGTATTTCACAACTAGTAATACAGCTTATCAAACATAAAAGAAGTTGATGTATAAAATAAAAATGCAATAGTCAAAATGATTAATATAATGATAAACCAAACATTTCTTGCATCTCCAAATTCCAAAACACATCATCAGACATTAAGATTCAATAACCTACATGTTAAAAATAGAATTGATTTTCAAGTAGAACATAACAAGATGCCCTAATAAAGCATTACTTCAATTGGTAAAAAAATGAAAATTATCTTTAGTATATTCTATTCCTTTGAGCCATGAAATACTCAACCGCTTGATCATTGGTGACCTTTTTCATTTCTTCTTTCTCCACATAATAAATAACATCATCAATCAAGTTGTCATCATTGAGGCGATTGCACAACTATGCTCTGACCAGTTTCGTAGATGAAAAGCATATCTCAAAGGTAGCAGGATAGCGGGGAGCGGTGGGAGTTTACAGAAACAACTCTCGGGTGTTGTGGGACCGGGCTGATTGAAATGACCAATCTATGTGACTCGAGGTTCATGGTGGTTTGCAATGACGTATCCAAACATGTCTTCCTCGATAGCTTGCACCCCATACAAATGGCGTACAAGATCCATGTCGACAACATGTGCGAAACCTATGGCCACCTCCTGCAACCCCAGATGGATTTTCTCGACATCGATCGAGTGCCATGGATCGATGAACATACACAACATATATATACTCGTCAAGAGATTTTTCTTTTACTATTGGAGATTTTTTGATAAGTTTTTTTTTTCCGATAAGGCACTATACTATTGGAGATCCACCTATGCATCATGCAAGTGATGAGTGGGTCGGTGGGTCAGTCCCCTAAACAGGTGAAATAGACGAAAATTGTTCTCTACTCCTATTTGTTCCCCCTCCTCATATGCCAAATACGCATATGTAAAACTTCTTTGTTACACTGAACATACTCCACTGGTAATTACTCACAGTTGAATTACATAGAACAATTATTTGAGCATTTTGAGCATGAATTTTACCTAATTTGTGTGTATACAAAAGTTGTCGTTTAAACTATTGGCGTCTAGGTGCTAAGTTTTCAAAATATCTGCGTTAGTGGATTTTTTGAGGCCCTGTGGGTCCATCGTGCATCCAGATCGTCCATTGTTGATCAACAAAAGTGATTCGCTTCATAGCAACTTCCTAGCCCCCCCCCCCCCCCCCCCCCCCCCCACACACACACACACACACACACACACGTGCAGGGCACGATGTACAAATTTGAAACTTTGCAGTTCGATAACACACTTGTAACTAAAATATTTGGACATGTTTTCGTATTTGAAACAATGGAGATATTCTGAGTGGAGGTGCACAGGAATGATGCATGACGAGCTACAGGGCACGTATGGCATATATATATCGATCACACCTGCTCATCGATCATGGTGTGATTCGATTCGATTTGGTTGTGCAGGTGATCCAGATGACAGGCAAAGTCCATGTTCCGGATGGATGGATGTGAGGGAACAGTGTATGACGTGAGTGACCTATCACCTACGTACACTGCGAGTCTACGCATGGATGGCTGCATGACTGATGACAGTCCAGCCGTGTGAGAACAAATGTGCTCCCGCTTTAAATCCGAGTGCACATCATTTTGGATTCCACCACCACAACAACACATTCTGATCATAACTACTCCTTTATTGATTAAAATTACACTATATCAACTCAGGCAAGCCAAGCTATTTTTACTCACCGGACAACATCGCGGCGTTCGCTGCCTAGTCCAATCGTGTGAACACGCCCAGCGTTATTCTCCTTCTTATTACTTCTCCAATTTCACTTACCTCATCGACGCCCCTGAACTTAGGTGTGTCGGTTTTATATACTCATTTGATTCCGATTAGCCCATGAGGTTGAGGTGCCATCGATCCGGCCGGTCATATCCTCCTGCCTTCATTCTTCTACGACATCACTCTTCCAAGGCCCTCCTCTTCGTAATGGTATGTCAAGAAATTGCTCACTCCCTAAGACTAGAAAGCGAATGGCCACACTTTTGATTTCACTTGAATACCAAGGCAAGCAAATCAAGCATTCTGAAAGATCTCCCCATAAAACTCGCGTTTTGGTGGAATTATCGAAGTGATTCTAGTATAAAAAAATCCTATTAAACCCGCCCCAGCCTCCAAACCTTCCATTTGCCTTTTAAAATATCGCACACTTGTCCTTTTTTCTCTCCAAAAGCATCACACACTTTTTCTTTTTCTCTTTTTTTCCTGAAAAGGATCATACACATATTTGTCTCACCATACATTTATTTCCTTGCAGCTTGAATGCATGGCCATGAACGTGAGAAACTCCTGCAACCAACTCTGTTAATCTGAAAGGCAAATTAGGTGGATAGGAAGGTGAACACTAAAGTCGCTCCTTCACTTCCACAAATTAATTAAAGCATAAATTTGCTAGCGAAAGAGCAAGAGAAAGAGATCTCGATATATTGCACCCCTGGAAAGCTACACACATAAATGTAGGATATCCTGAAAGCAATGCACTTGGATTTGCCGAAAAGAGGAGGCAAGTCACTTTGGCCAAATCATTCTGCTGATAGTGGGGAGTGATGGTGAGCCCATTATTTGCCTTTGCTTGATTATCATCCATCAGGCGCACACAATCTTTCTCCTTCCCCTTTTCTTCTCCTATAAACAGCGGCAGAGTTTCTCTCTCAAAAAAAAAAAACAGAGACAGAGTTTTTTTTTTTGGGGGGGGGGGGGGGGGGGGGGGGGGGGTATGGTTGCAGAAGGAGAGTTTCTTGTGGCTTACACGTTTGTATCATCATTACTGATAATTGTTGCTTTCAGCACGCACTTAATTTGATAACTGCCTTGTTCGTTCTCTCCAACACACATTAGCATAGCTAGCCAGCAGCCAGCACACATGATTGGCATGTGGTTACCTGAATATGTTGCACATATATCATGCATGCTTCTGTTAGCTTATCTAGTTACACCAGGTATATATATCATGCATGCATGTACAGTTGGTCATGCAGCTCGATTGCAGGTGTCGATCAGTGCATGCTATGCGTGTGTGGAGGCAGATCATGCATGCAACTGTCGTTATAGCTAGTACTAGGATCCACACCATTGGAGAGATCCCTCCCTCCATCATGCGAGTGAATCTGATGCTCTGAATCATATCACTCACCACCTACTCTTCACCAGGAGTTATATATACGAATATTTATCTAATCTAATGTGACCTTATCTAGGAATCCAAGGAATGAACTTGAGGTTTAATTGATCCCAAATTGTACATTCTAGAGTTTTGTATCATGCCATGTCCATGAATCCTACTACCTTCGCTGCGCACTAGCCTTGTAATCTTTGATCAACCTTGTAATCATGCACGTAGGAATCCAACCATTAGCACTAACTACATCGGTGTTCATCTTCTTATCATCGTCGTGGATTGTCGCTGCTTTTAGCAGGCACATGGTTTGTTAACTGCCTTCTTTTCTTCAGTAGCAACTATGTTGTAACGGACCCACCATCTTCGTCTTTCGAACACAAACACGCACAAGCAAAGCTAGCTAGCACGCATGATTGCTTCGCTGAATTTTTTGGACATATTATGCTACCCTTATAAGATTCAGACATAGTACCTCCCCGATATTATACATCCGTATCTAGACAAATTCAAGACAAGTAATTTGGAACGGGACGAGTATATACCATATAATGCATCTAAGTAGGTCATGCAGCTCGCCGGTGCTGATCAGTGCATGCTGTGTGCGTGTGTGTGGAGTAAGCAAGATCATGTAACTGTCGTTCTAGCACTACGTTCCATAATATACCATTTGATCATGCATGTGAATCGATGCTCTGAATCACTTGCCATTGTTTACTTTACACTAAGAAACCGGCCAGTAGTTATAAATCAAGAGTTATCTAGGATAAGGGTTGGTTAGGGGAACCCATGGAATGAACCTACTTGAACTTGATCCCCAATCTGTACATTCTAGAATTAATTCTCACTTGCCAATTGCCATGTATCTTAGTACTATATTTGTTGTTCAATGATGGGCTGTGCCTCCCTTTCCATTCCACTAGCTATGATAACAACACATCGGGGTAATCTTCATCCACTTGGTAATCATGGATGCAGGAATCCATTAGCACTAAGTACATCCTTGTATGCCAATCTTCTATCTAGTCTGGTTAATTAAGTTGACGCCTAATCTAGCTTATCCGTCCTGTTTTTCACATGCCCTCGTGTCATCCACCTATCCTAGGGTCAGTCCATGCCTCCATTTTTCTCTCGAAAAGTAAGATAACCCCCGGTCTCTGAATTCATAGGTGCACAAGCCATACATTATTTATTATCCAGTCTATGGTTCATATAGAAAATGTGATTAATACAATCCAAAACTGTATTCACCACGTTGTAAAAAATTGTTCATGCTGTGAAAAATGTGGTATTTTGTTGGTCGCGGATAATTTGTCGGTCTACTTTACAAATTTCTTCATATGTATGTATGGTATAAACATGATCAACATGTTTGCAACAATATTGTCCCGCTGGCAAAGAAAAGATGTAAAATCTCCGTTGATACATCTGTTTGAGCGTCAATTAATATGGGACTGTGATCTTCCTGGTTGATTAATGAAAGGTCTTTTACTCGCAAAAAAGGGATGTAGGTAGCAATATATATTTATTTTTAGAATGATGTAATATTTATTCAAACACTACAAAACACTTTGAAATCTTATACATATCTCAAATTAACTACTGCGAATTTACGAACCATATCTATTTTCAATTGAAATAACCATATCTATTTTCAATTGAAATGTGGTCTTGATATCTGATTCACAGAGTATAAATATGGATTAACAAATTTCTCTCATTCTTCCCTCTCTTCCCCAAAGCCAAGCACATGCAAAAAGTTGCTATTTTTTTTTCACATGCCTCCGTGTCATCCACCTACTTGCTCCACATCCATTTTGTGCCAAATAAATTGCTGTTATGGTTTTTCTGTGGGAATGCCAAATTTGGGCTCAGTTTGGATCACCATATCTCTTTTTGTATGCTTGATCAAAACGGTCGTCACCATATCTCTATCTCCATCTCTTTGCATTGCATCACTTCTTCGGCCGTTTTGCTCTGCTCTCTTCTCACCGAAGCAAACCCATTTTGCTCTGCTCATTCTGCCATGGATCCACGGTCACCACCACCACCACGACATGATCATGGTCAGCATGAGGGAGAGCATCATCAGGACGGGTGCCCGGCGGCCGGGGAGAAGAGGCCCGGAGGGTGGGCGGCAGCGGTGGCCGGCAGAGGCGCGGGCGCAGCGGGGCATCGCGCTGCCGCTCATCGGCATGAACCTCACGTGGTTCGCCAAGCAGGCCGTCACCACCGCCTTCCTCGGCCGCCTCGGCGACCTCGAGCTGGCCGCCGGCACGCTCGGCTTCAGCTTCGCCAACGCCACGGGCTTCGCGGTGCTCACGGGCCTCTGCGGCGCCATGGACCCCATCTGCGGCCAGGCGCACGGTGCCGGCAACGCGGCGCTGCTCCGCCGGACGCTGCTCATGGCCACCGCCATGCTGCTCGCCGCCTCCCCTGCCCATCGCGCTCCTCTGGCTCCGCGTCGACACCGTGCTCCTCCGCGTCTTCGGCCAGCAGCCCGACATCGCGGTGGTGGCGAGGCGGTACGTCGTGTGCCTCCTGCCGGGACCTCGCCGTCGCCGCCTTCCTCGGCCCGCTCAAGGCGTTCCTGAGCTCGCAGGAGGTGACGCTCCCCACGCTCTTGCCTCCGCCGTGGGGCTCGCCGTCCACGTCCCCGCTCACCGCGTGGCTGGCGCGGACCAGGGGCGTCGAGGGCGTCGCCGCCGCCGTCTGGCTCAGCGACCTCGTCGTCGCAGTCCTGCTCTCCGCCTACGTGCTCGCATCCGACGTCCTCCTCGCGCGAAGGAGCGCCAAGACGGCGTCACAGCGGCACCGTGCGCGCGGTGGTGGTGGCCGGAGGAGACGAAGACGGCGGCGGCCGACTGGCTCCGTCTCATCCGTCTCGCCGTGCCGTGCTGCCTCAACACGTGCCTCGAGTGGTGGTGCTACGAGATCCTGATCCTGCTCACGGGCCGCCTGCCGGACGCCCGGCGCGCGGTGGCGGTGATCGCGATCACCTCAACTTCGACTACCTCCTCTTCGCCGGCATGCTCTCCCTCTCCGTGAGCGCGTCCGTGCGCGTGTCCAACTCCCTCGGCGCGGGCGACGCATCAGGGGCGCGCAGGGCCGGCGCCGTCTCGATCCTCGGCGGCGTGGTTCGCCGGCGCATTGGGCGGGCTGCTGATGCTGGCGTCGCGGCGGCAGTGGCCTCGCCTCTACACGCGCGGCGCGGAGGTGCGGGACGGCGTGGGGAAGGCAATGAAGGTGATGGCGGCGCTGGAGGTGGTGAACTTCCCGCTGAACGTGTGCGGCGGCATCGTGCGCGGCACGGCCAGGCCGTCCGTGGGCATGTACGCCGTGCTCGGCGGGTTCTACCTGGTGGCGCTGCCGGTGGGCCTGGCGCTCGGGTTCAGGGCCCGGCTGGGGATCGAGGGGCTCCTGGCCGGGTTCATCATCGGCGCAGCGGCCAGCCTGGCGGTGCTGCTGGTGGTGATCGCGCTCATGGACTGGAGCGCCGAGGCCGACAAGGCGCGGCTGCGGGCCGGCGCCGACGACGACGATCAGCCGAACGCTGGGCTCAAGGAGGCGCCCCAAAATGCTGCTGACGTTTGACCATAAGTTCAGTCATTAAGTACTCTGAGTGCAATGTACATACTACTTCTAGTCCTACATGAAGATCAAACTTTGGAGATTTTGTTTTGAAATCGGTAGAATTAATCGGCATGCGGGAGGTGAGGCGATAAATGAACCTTCGAATGCTTTCTCCGACATTTTTTTCCACTCACTCACTCACTTATTCCCCGGTGCTCTAAACTAATCGAGTCGACTATACATATGTAAGGATGAAACTTTGGAAATTTTGTTTTGGAAACGGTAAACTTGTAACTGCGGTGGAAGAAGATAAGAAGATAAGCAAGGCCACTCACTCACATTTTTTTGAAGCTTCAAAAATTTCCAAAAAAAAAAAAAAATCTACACATCCATATGGATGTATATTACACATGTTATTTGTTTTCATGATTTTAGCTGACATGTTTACTTATTTCATCACACAAGTTTGCACATGTATAGTGTACATCCTTTTTCGGGAAATTTTTGAAAATTTAAAATACCATTTTGATGCTGTTCAAAATATGATGTCACTTGGAGCACGTTCAACAAGGTGAATCTTTTGCTACCATGCCACCATGATTTCACTACGTACATGCACAGACGTTGGCACGAAAAAAGACAAGACAAGAAAGCAAAAAGAAAATTCAGCAAGAGAGGCCCTGCTAAGACAGTAGTACTACAGCTATTTGTTCTAGCTAGAACCACAAGAACAAAGCATGGTCTCGGGATAATCAATCGCAAAGGGCCAATTATGTACTAGAGAATACTATGCATTACAACATTGGGGGCCTCTTTGATTCGCACGATTTTAAAATGCAGGAATTAAAAAAATAAAGGATTGAAATGCATGCCCATCTCAACATACATGGTTTTAGTTTATTTTATTGCATCATAGGAAAAACATATGATTTTTTCAAAGAAGTTTGACAAGATGTTAGAAGGGAAGTACTACCGAGCAGTGCGAGATGATGATAAAATAGCGGCACATCCTTTTTTGAAAAGTGACCAAACGGACAGATCCTTAAAAAAAGTTCTCATATGATTCGATCATATGAATCTAACAACGGACCTAGGACTTTTTTTTTACGGATTCTAATCTCTAAATTTCCTATGAAAATATTTTGAATCAAAGGAGCCCTTGTGGTCGAGTAACATTTTCTAGGCATACAAAATAGAGTTACATTTTTTTTTCAGAATAGCCAAAAAGAAAAAGCGTTGTGCCTTGCGGGCCGTCGGAATGATTCTACCTAATATGGGCTTGTTCAGTAGCCCAGACAGATTGACGCTTATTAGAGTTGGTCATTGCGCCCAATAGCACCACAACGCACGGGGGCGCTCAGTTAGCAGGGTCACCATTTGTGGCTTCTATCCCCTCATGACCCGCTTTGTATCCCTGTAAACATAGTTTCGAGTTAATAAAGTGTGGGATCCCTAAAAAAAAAGTTGGCAGCGGAGCACTGTAGAGCAATTCACGTCGATTCTATCTACTGTAGGATACACCGTGTACCTGTGAACATTCTGTTGAATCAATAAAGTGGCGAGAATTCTCATATATTTTTTACTGTAGGATACGGTTTTTATACGGTTCTTTTAGTTTCAAACAATTTTTGAATTTTTCTTTTTAAATTGAATATTTTTTGAAAACATGATTTTTTTTAATTTCTAGAAAAATATATATATTGTGACTTTTTGAAATTCTGAACAGTTTTCAAAAAATGGATTTTTTTTTTGAAAATGCAAACACTTTTGCAAATTTTGAACAATTTTTTGAAAACACAAAATGCTGCAATCAGAAAATTTGAAGAATGTGAACAGTTTTGGGGCACCGAGGCCGACAAGGCGCGGCTGCGGGCCGGCCGACGTTGAGCTGAATGCCCACCGCAAGGAGGCATCGATAAATTAATTGACGAGGTGACGAATGCAGCCTTAGACTCATCGATAAACAAGAAAGTAAAGAAATTTTAGCAAGTGATGCCCTGCTTTGTTAAGACAACAGCTATTCGTTCGTCTTCAGATAGCTAGCAGTAGCACCACAAGAACAAGGCACATCCTCGGGATAATCACGCTTGAAAATGCTAGTGCATTACAGCATTCGTGCCTTCATGGCATAGTACTAAGATTTTTTCATTGCAGCCACCACGTGGTTCCTATCACATACGAGGAGTGTGGATTCAGCTCAACTAGTTGCTGTCCAAAAATGGCTTGCTTCTCGCTGTCCAAATTGGATCTGATTGCAGCTTTGCAGTAGATTCCATTGAGGGGTTCCACTATTACAATGAGCCAAGATGTTGGAGAGAGCACGTCCTGCACGCATGGGCATATGAACCCACTTTTCAAAGAACGCATTTTAAGCACATTTCAAAATGTCAAAAAATTCAAAAGAAAATTCCACGCATACATCTTCACAATATGTGTGTGCAGTGAGCCTTTGAAATGATCCTGCTTAAGCATGGGCTTGTTCAATAGCCCAGACAGACATTCTGCTACCCGAAACACTATGCCTGGGCCTATCATGCGTTCGGCTATTCCATTATGGCAGTAAACTTTACTCCTTTGTCATTCGTCCAAGCTTATTGGACGCGAGTTCTCGCATGGAGTAGTGGAACAAACGCGCGCAAAAGTTATGGTGGGCTGGCCCAACACCACGTGTTTTAAAAAGTATGTGCTTTCTAAAGAATGTTCCTATTTTTTTTAAATACCAAATATTTATAAATTTAATAATTTTCTGGAATTATTGGAGCGTTCATTGCTAGCGATTGAGGTGTTTGCCGCTCGGAATTGGGACTATGAGAAGGCGACAAATGAAGCACTAAGTTATTTAAATTAACATGCACATATGTCAAGTATGGATGAACTGTGATTGAGATTAATTAAAAAAAATAGAACAATTGTGGGTTTCAATAAATTTCAATTTCCCCCTTAAGTCTACACCTAGCCCAGTTCATTTCAATTATGTGGGCGGTCATTTACCACACACCTTATTCTGTAAAACGATTTACCGTAAAGTCTTGCATTTGGATTTCTATGAAAATTATTATTTTTGTATATACCCACTTTATCCTATAGAATAGTGCATCGTAAAATCTAACATTTAGATTTATAAGCAAATTAAATTTCTTGTATATACCAACTTTATCTCGTAGAATAACCCACCATACAATCTCGTATTTATTTTTTTCATTCAAAATAAATTTCTTTTATGTTTATACTAAACATTTTCAATTATCATGACTGATCTATAAGGTGCATATAAAAATATCCCAATTTTTTTTTATATTTTTAGTATCATGTTTCAAATACTATTTTCAAATATAATTAGCACAACTCACAATGTAACCATGTTTGTGTATACGGTGCATATTGTCATATATTTCTAATATTATTCATTATATATACATTTTTTGTGCAAACTGCAAAATATAATTGTTGGTTTTTATATAATTTTTAAGCTAGTTTGGACATGTTTAAGGAAAATATTTTCTACAATAAAATAATTATTAGCCCAAGCAAAGTGCCACATACTTTGAAACCAGTTGATCTCCATTATTGTGTTGAAGTGTTCATTTGTATGTGTACTTGTTCATGGTTTCACCAGTATGTATAGAAAATGATACTGTTTTAGAATCTTGAAGAGGATTGTAGAGTATAATAGTATCAAGTTTAAATATAGTTAAACCATGATTCAAAAGTATATGAAGTATCAACATATACTATAACACTAATCCCCCTAGAATTGGAGACACCATATTCAATTGAGGTCTTCAATTGACATTAGGTCACCCGATTTTGACCGGGTCAACAGTTTCTCAAAGATCTCTTATTCAATTTTTCTATACTATATTTATAAATACAGTATGCTCCTTAATTTTAAGGCCTCGCAATCAATTGAAGTCTCCAATTTATAACTGGGTCATCCGATTTTGACCGAGTCAACATTTTCTCAAGGAGCTCTCTTATTCTTTTTAATTCATCTCTTTTAATAAATTATTGTAATTCATTTTTGTAAGTATATTCTTCTATTCCTTGTGCTCTTTAATTTTTGAAGCTCGATTTGGTTTACGATTTTGACCAGTTCAACGATTTTCCAAATCAACCGGCAGCAATCGACCTATAAAAACATATCAATCAACCGACATCCCTCTCACCCCCTAAAAAAGAAGTGTCAATATGTGATATTGTAGCATCAATATAGAACAAGCAGCCACTGATGAGATTTTCACACAAAAGTATGGATTGATTAGCAAATAACACTGAATTAAACCGCTGAAGGCCTATCGAACACGCTGCTTTATAAATAAAAAAACACTCCATCGCCCCCCCCCCCCCCCCCCCCCCCCCCGCCAAACCAAATATTCACTCGGTTTTAAGATATAAGGTGTATTAAGTTTTTGAAAAGTATAATATGTTTAACTTTGATCAAGTTCAGAGCCAAAAATATTAACATCCACAATACTAAATCAATAAAAATAAAAATGTATTTCATGATGAATCTAATGCGATTTGATATTATTTATATTGATATATTTCTCTACAAATTTGATCAAACTTAAAAAGATTTGACTTCTCAAAAAAATTACACCTTATATTTTGATACCGAGGGAGTATTTTTTTTATGAAAATCCAACAACACCGACGGCGCAGCAAAGCGCGCCCAACCCTTCTAGTACATACCAATTTGTTTGCAATTGTCTAAATCAGCTCTTGCTTGGTTGGTTGCCAATGATCTAGACTAGAATACATATGCTCGCTAGCAGCTCTACTTTTAGTAGAAACACGAGCAATCAAAATTATGGCAAAAATATTAGCTAGGTTTTTTGTGGGGATTTCCCTGGGGGTTAAACTGAAGACATGCTTCATTGCCGCACAAACACCTTGAGGTGGGTTCCATGCATCCACGCCGGCAACCTTGTGGTTAAGTACTCATCATCAAGCTACAACCCCCGGGCTTAGAGTCATATGAATTCATTGATGCATTGGTTTTCCTATCATCTTGTCGTGGATATAATCCTAACAATACTACGGGTGTGTGAATGTGGAGGCAATCGTATCTATGGATCAGTACAGATGGGGGTATGCTCAAGGAATTAAATAGGCCCGGGCCCTCCATGGTGGAGGTAATACCCTATTCATGTGATGTTCTTTCTCTTGGCGTAGGTTACAATATGAGAGAGTTCAACCCTCATCCTCCCCTCCTCCCGGCTTATATATAGTGTGCTAGGAGGGGTGTCATAACAGACTCGTATTAATGCTATTGATGGCCATATGCATGACCAACCATGTGTGGCTCTTACTGCTGATAACTGCTGTATTTAACTAGATTATATCACCATTGGGTACCGGTGGTATTGAATGCTTGTGGGGTCATGGTATCCTAGGAAACAGACGATTGTAGGGACGTCAGATTGTTCCCATCTTCTAGATGACCGACTGTTGGGTCTCCTCCGTCAGGGGGGGGGGGGGTCTTACAATCCGACTGTAGGCACTTGGTCCTCTCGCAAGTATCCCTATGGTATCTGACGCCTCCGGTTGTAGCGCCAATGGGCATCGTGTATAGCCCCTTCACCCATTGTCTTATGGACCATTTTCTTGATTGGCTTGGGCCTTAGGCTGGGCTACATTTGCAGGTGAATCTATCCCTTAGGTATAACCCCGTCACATATCCCCCACCAACCTCCACGAGTATCGAATGGACAAAGTAAGAAAATGGCAAGATTTGAAGTGCATCCATTTCCACCTAGTGGATTTTCATGATCTATGACAAATTAATTAAAATGAAAGTGTTTCCTCTAATTGTTTATCAGCTCAAGTCCCAAAAAATGCAAGTTAAGAAGATGGCTTTTGACCTCAATTCTCAAGGATCAAGTGTTGGCAAGACTAAGGACCATTTCATAGCGTTTAGTGACTTAATGTCATTTTTAGTCCATAAGATATTTTTGATACTATCAAAAGCGTATTAAACTTTGTGAGGTGAGTCCCTTTATGGAAGCATGGAGAATTGGTTGTATCTTAGTCGCGCCGGTGGTGCTTCGGAAGAAACGGGCCAGTTTGGTTATTCCCTCCACTTACACAAATGTCTAGGTGTGATCGAGCCAAAATGTCATCTTTTCTCCGGGCCACGTATTGGGCCAGCCTAGTATCACGACTCGCTTGATGATGTCATGTTACTTTTTTGTTTTGTTTTTTCTTCCTTTTTTATTCACAATGTTGTTTTCGTTTTTCCTTTAGTTTATACTTTGTTTATGTTCAGAAATATTATATATATCAAAACCATTTTACATCAAATTTTAAAAATATTAATCTTGCATTTAATTTTTTAAAATATCTAGAAAAATGTTTTTATGTACACGAAAAATGCAAAATGTCAATAGAAAATAGAAAATATTAATCATATGTACAAAAAATGGTAATCATGTGTACACATTTTTTATACATTGTAAAAAATGTTCGTGTAAGTAAAAAAAGCGTGTTACTTAAAAAAATGTTCACAAGTTTTATAAAATGTGTTTGGGTATTTTTAAAAAAAAATGCATGTACATGTACCAAAAAAATTGCATAGTTCATAAAAATATTTTTAACATTAAATACATGTTTTAATGTGTATTTAAAAATAGTTTAACATATACTTGAAAAAATGTTCAAAGCATGTATTTTTAAATGTTTAAATGTATTTTAAAAATGTGAAACATTTATAAAAAAATATTTATATGTACACAAAAAATATACAACATGTATGGAAAAAGCATACATCAAAACATATATGAAAAAAATGTTAGTTCTGTATTGTAAAAATGTTACACGTATGTGAAAAAATATATATTCCTGATGTATAAAAAAATGTTCAATACATATAAATATGTTGAAATGTATTTAAAATAGTAAAAAGTAAAAAAACCGATAAGAAAACCAATCAAAAACGAAAAAGGAAACAAAACAAAAGAAAAAATGAAGAAAAACACGAAAGGAACAAAAGAAAACAAAGTATAACAAAGAGAGAAACACCAAAAAACCAATGAGAAAACAAAAAAAACAAAAAAAGGGAAAAACAGTCCAAAAAAATAAACAAAAGAAAACAAAATTAAAAAACATAGTAAACTGGACCTATAGCCACGGATACGAGCCGAGCTAACCTACAAACACTAAAATGGGTCAGCCTGCTACTGTTACCCATAGGCGGACTTGCTTCATCGCCGCAACATGTCTACCAGCACCAAGTGTGGTCTATGTAGGTCTGAGGATTCATGGCAACACTCCTTACTTCATTGCACGGTTGCCCGTTGCGTCTCGGCTCTACAAGATGCAGACCTTGTTGAAGCCATAAACAATGCTCCGGAGCCGGATGCGAGAGTATGGTTGTTCACATTGATAGATATGTTGTCACCGGCTGAATTCATCCAAGTCGTTGTGACTCTCTGGGCTCTCTGGTACTCAAGGAGACAAGCGCTTCATGAAAACATCTTCCAGAGTCCACTGTCCACGCATAACTTCATTTTTAGGTACATCCGGGACTTGGAGGAATATAAGCCAAAGAGGTCTCCAGTAGTAGCAGCGGCAAACCAGAGGCAGAGCTCTCCAAGGTGGATTCCACCTCCGTTGTGGTATGTTAAAATCTGGGTGGACGGCGCAGTTGCAAGGAGCAGGAATGAAGGTACTTTCAACGCGGTGTGTAGGGACTCTTCGGGGCTCTATCTTGGTGCATCAGTCATCCGAATTGCAGGTATAACAGATCCCTCGATACTAGAGACACTAGCCTGTCGCGAAGCCCTTGCTCTAGCCATGGACTTAGACTTATCACATGTGGTGGTTGTCTCGGATTGTCAAGGTGTGGTGCATGACATAAACAAGCAACTTGGTGGTGTGTATGCGAGTACTGTTAAAGAGATTGTGGAGGCTGCCAGAACCATCAACGGCTGTACTTTCATCTTCAAGGGTAGAGCTACAAATATCGAGGCGCATAACCATGATAAGCATGCTTTCGGTCTGGATTTTGAGCGCCATGTGTGGCTGTTAAATTCTTGTAAACATTATTGATTAATAATAAAGTGTGTTTATTTTAGAAAAAAATAGAATCAAATGTATGGGCGAAGTATAGGGCCTGTTTGGTTAGAGGACTGACCATCCTGCCTGAGAAAAAAGGTGCGCGGATACAACCTGGGAGGATGGAAATTTTTTCTTGGCCAGGCTTGCCTACAGCTGTGTGTTTGGTTCTCGTCCATGGCCCGATTCATGTGACTTGAGTGATCAAAGTATTTCAAAGAGAACATCGTACAACTCCTAGGCTTTAATTACCTCCAGGCCGCTGTTGCAGCTTGCCTCGCACACGGAGAGAGACGCCTGGATCAGGCTAATTTGGCTGCCTGGGCTAAATATTTTCTTTCTTTCTTCTTTTGCTAAGTTTATCAGGCTAATCACATACCTGGGCATGCCCAGGCCAGCCATGAATTGTTTTAACGAGGACATGAAGCAAACACGGGCGTCCCTATGTCTCGCTTTAAGCGAGCACATTGGGAAGCCTCGCGTAGGGGGGAGCCCAGATGGGCCGGCCAAACTTTCAGACTTTCACTTGAACCAATCGACATGGAGAGGTCAAACTAATGCAATAAATATAAGGCAAAGCGAAGCAACTTGTTCTCAGCTTTTTCCCTCAAGTATCATGATGTCTACTACACAAATTTATTCTTGTAGACTCGTGTTGGGCCTCAAAGCGCAGAGTTTTGTAGGACAGTAGCAATTTTCCCTCAAGTGGATGACCTAAGGTTTATCAATCCGTGGAAGGTGTAGGATGAAGATGGTCTCTCTCAAGCAACCCTGCAATCAAATACAAGAAATCTCTTGTGTCCCCAACACACCCAATACAATGGCAAATTGTATAGGTACACTAGTTCGGCGAAGAGATGGTAATACAAGTGTAGTATGGATAGTAGATATATGTTTTTGTAATCTGAAAATATAAAAACAGCAAGGTAGCAAGTGTACAACAGTGAGCAAAACCGTATATAAATGCTTGGAAACAAGGCCTAGGGTTCATACTTTCACTAGTGCAATCTCCCAACAATGCTAACATGGTTGAATCATATGATCATCCCTCAACGTGCAACAAAGAATCACTTCAAAGTTTCTATCTAGCGGAGAACAAATAGATGAAATTGGTGTAGGTAGTAGAACCACCTCAAGGTTATTCTTTCCGATCAATCTTTTGGGCTATTCCTATAAGTGTCACAAACAACCCTAGAGTTCATAGTAAAATAACACCAATGATACATATCAATCAACCCTAATGTCACCTAGATACTCCAATGTCACCTCAAGTATCCGTGGGTAAATTATACGACATGCATCAAACAATTTCAGATCTATCATATTCAATCCAACACAAAGAACTTCAAAGAGCACCCCAAGATTTCTATCGGAGAACGTGGTATGAAAACATACAATCAACCCCTATGCATAGATCCCCAAGGTCACCGGAATCCGCAAGTTGATGCCTTAACATATATCAAGTGAATCAATAAAATACCCCAATGTCACTACGGGTATCCCACGCAAGACGTACATCAAGTGTTCTCAAACCATAATATTCAATCCAACATAACGAGATCTCAAAGATAAAGATTCAATTCATCACAACAAGGTAGCAAGGGAATAACATCATATGATCCGACTATATTAAGAAAGCCCGTGATACATCAAGATCGTGACATCTCAAGAACACGAGAGAGAGATATTGAACACATAGCTACTGGTACAAACCGTCAGCCCCGAGGGTGGACTACTCCCTCCTCGTCATGGCCTCCAGCAGGATGATGAAGATGGCCACCGGAGATGATTTACCCCCTCCGGCAGGGTACTGGAATGCCTCCAGATTGGTTTTTCATCGATACAGAGGAACGAGGAGTCTTTCTTTATTTCTGGGGTTTCTGGAATTTATAGGATTTTTCAGCATTGGAATCACGCCAAACAGAGCCACGAGGGGCCCACCACATATCAGGGCACGCCACCTAGGGAGGGTGCCCTGTTGGCTTGTGGCCCATAGGTGGCTCCTCTCCGGTGGTTCTTCGCTCCAATGTTGCTTATTTCCTCCAGAAAAAATCACAAAAAAGTTTTGGGCGATTCGGAGAACTTTCATTTTCTGCACAAAAACAACACCACGGTAATTTTACTGAAAACAACGTCAGTCCGGGTTAGTTCTAAATAAATCATATAAAGTGCATCAAAACAAAATAAAAGTATTGTAAACATAGGTGAATATTGCATGCATACTTCATAAATTATCGATACGTTGGAGACGTATCATATCACAAGATGCAACCATACAAATGGGAGACTGGGGATAGAAGAAACAATGGAGGAAAATAAAAAATGACTCCATGATCCATCCACAATCTTCCTTTTTCACTTATATTGGAGAGCGGGGCTCTGAGGGAGGTGGTGAATGCTCAAAAGAATGGGGGAGGCCATATCTGAAAGCTACCCTCTCGATGGAAAAAAATGTGAACTTAAATAGGTCCCACCAAATATGCATGTTGGCGGATTTCGCAGACCGTTCGAAGCTCCCGGGCAGGTTTAAAGGCTGTAGACAAAATCTAGGTGACCTCCGAGCAAGTCAAAAGTTCCATGGGCCCGTCCGAAGGCCTCCTGAAAGCCGCTCGGAGGCTCCAACCGAAGGGCCGGACCAAATATACATGACTTTCATGATCTTGAGCTTGTTTTGAAGCTAACAAGCTGAATGTCTTCATATACAGAACCTTCAACCTATGCAAAGGTTGGATCACTATATGGATGATATGATCAAGATACTCGCTCGATAGCCCTTCTTGATAGTACAACTATCAAACCTATAATACAGTAACCCCCCTCCTCCTCCCACACGCGCCCCAAGAAAAATAGAACGGTAAAACTAGAAAACCTAGATAAGGTATACCTTTAGCTTGTGCATTCCACTTGATCTTGATGATGATGTTCATTCTTGTCTCAAGTTACAATCCTTCACTTGCTCCCAGGTACTTGGTGAAGCATCTAATTTTTTTCCATAATCTTGGCGAGATTACCCTTCTTTTCTATCCAGGGAAGAAACCCTACACATATAAACCATATGATCCAAATAGTTGATCATTGGTAGTGTACGCATTTAGATGTATCCCTTTGACAGTTCGGTACATGAGATAGTGGGCGTGCTTAGTGGTGGTCAAGATGTGAAGTGTGTAGATGATGTAGAGAACACTTCTGTTGCGAAGTTGTTTCCAGGAATAGTACAAGCTCAAAAATCACAAAGATCTATGAAATTATAATTGCATACAAAGATATTGACACAACAAACACTCTTGGCTAGTCTTCTTTTGCAACAACAAAAAATATTATTTTAGTGTTTTAACCGGTGAAGTGATTATCTGTGGTTTGAGCCAAATGATCGCACGCTCACGTTGGGATGTGTGTGGAGAGGCAGGAGCCCATCAAGATGCAACATTCCCGAGATGACATGACACCACACTGTATGCTTAGTGGACACACTTTCGTCAAATATTTGCATCCTTATATATTTTGTCTCTACATACGTTTCATACTTCAACAATTGAAGCTATTAACTCTAATATCACTCACATACGACGCAGGTCCACATCGTGTTTGCATTTCCACGTAAACTAAAGTTCTTACATATTTATACTAAACATTTTAACTTATCATAGTTTTTTCACTAAATATATACCGCTTTTATTGATATTTGTAGTATATTTTCCTAAATACTATTTTCATATAACTAGCATAACTAACAATATAACCATGTGTGTGCACATGATACATATTTTCATACATTCCTAACATTAATCATTATATATACACGTTATTGTGGAAATTTAGGACTACAATTGTTTGATTCTTCATATAAATTTTCTAAGCTAGTTTGAGATGTTGAAGGAATAACATTTGCTACAATAAAAATAACTCCAGGTCCACGAAAAGTGTCGTCTTACTTCAAATTTCAGTTTATTTCTATTGTTGTGTTAAAGTGTGCATTTGTATGTGTATTTGTCCATAGTTTCATAGGCATGTATAGAAATTGATAAAGTGTTTTAGAATCTTGAAGAGGATTCAAGAGTATAATAGTTCCAGGTTTAGATATAATTAAATAGCGATTCAAAAGTGTATGAAGTGTCAACATGCAACCATGCCAACAAAAAATCATTGTCCAAATTTTGGCTCTTGCTTGGTTGGTTGACAGCTATCTAGAAGATATATGCTTCCTACCTAACTCTAGTATATTTTTCTTCCAACATTGTCAAAACATATGGACAACAAAAACAACGGTGAAAACATTAGCTAGCTAATGTTTTGTGTGGGGTTGGCATGGACTTAAAACCAAAGACACACTTCATTGTGCCAAACACTTTGAGGTGGGTTGCATGCATACGAACCGGTAACCCAATGGTGCACTACTCCATCATGAAGCTACAGTTGCCGGGCCTAGAGACACATGCACCAATTGATGTCTTGGTTCGCCTATCATCTCCTACATGACCCTTCATGACTACCCAATGCGGAAAGTAAAAAAAGGCAAGATTAGAAGTGCATTCATTGTCCTTCTAATAGGTTTTGATGATCAATGGTAACTTGAATAAAGGGGAAAATGTTTCCTCTTTAGTGTTTATCAACTTAGGTGCCAAAAGATGTAAGTTAGGAAGACCCCTCAATTCTCAAGTACCAAATGTGTTGGCAAGACTAAGGAATATTTTATAGCTTTTACGTACCCAGGACTAAGCAACATCTCAAATGGGATGCTATAAAGATGGGATTAAGTTTTGTGAGGTGTCTACCTTTGTGGAAGCATTGAGAGTTGGTTGCATCTTCATCGGGTCGGTGGTGCTTTGAAACCAACGCTGTCAATTTGGTTGTTCCGCCAACTCAGCTCTGGTGGAGGTCTAGGTATGATCGACCCAGTGTTGCCTCCTCCTTTATTCCATGGATCCTTCGGGATGGATGACACCAACAGTCTCTGCAGAGATCGGTTACTTCATGTTTGTGTGTCTACATGATGCTTTTAGTATTTCGGCGACGCTACAAAACTCCAGCGACGACACCATCAACATGCACAAGATGAAGTGGGTGGACGACTCTTAAAGAACTAGAGTGTATTTTACTTTTATGAGAGAAATTTTGTTGTAACTTTGTTGTTCGATTAATATAGAGCTTGGGCTCTTTAGAGAAAAAACTATTGCATCCCCCGAACTTAGGCGGCCCAAAAAAACCTGGGAGGCCAATTTCTTTTCTCTTTCTTTTTAGAAGAATGACACAAGATTTGTTCATGAGGTTTTAACACAATAGGATTACACAATTGATGATCGTGGAGTTGGCCAAGCCATATATGGCTCCCTAGGTAAGTAGTTTTGTGTAAGTGCATCTAGTGCCCCTTAGTGATTTTGATGTATTGAAGACTTATAGGTTAAGGGACTAATATGTTTGTGAGTGTACATAGGCTCTATAAGTCGTTGAGGAGTTTGATATATTCGAAGAATGTCGACCCCTAAAAATGAATGTCTTCAACTGAAGACTTTGGTGAAGACTTTGTGAAGACTTTGCTGAAGACTTTGGTATTCCCTGAAGACTTTGAAAATGAATAAGATGGTGTGACCTTGAAGATATTATCGAAGACTATGAAGCGTGAAGACTTTTGTTTTCGTAGTTTCATTTCCTTTCTTTGAGTCATAGGAAACACCGTACTGCTAAAGGGGGTCGAGGTAATACTAAGGAAAAATTTCCAACTGATGCTCAACTCTAAAGCCTCAACATAACCCAATCCTTCGACTGAAGCCTTTGGAAACCTCTTGCAGTTCAGTCAAGTTCTTCAGTGACAGAGACGATGTTCTTCTGGTCTCTGAGGAAATTGGTCTGACTGAGGAGTTAGGATTTCGCGAGTGCGAATTGCCTACAAGTGAGGAATATGATAAGCCCTGAGGAATTTGACAGTTCAAATTCCGACCGTTGCTGTGCTTTGCGCCAGTTGTCCAGATATTCTATCCACCTAACGGTCATATCATTGGGGGGCATTTATGACTTATCATGTCGGGATGCACCCTGGCTATAAATAGCCGCCCCCCACAACCACTAGATGGTTCGCTGCTCCGAGAGAACTTGACACCTGTCATTTGAGAGCATCCCATTCCTCGAGGACTTTGAGCGAAAATCATCAGTGAGGAAAAACCCAAAAACCCAAACCATCAAAACCCAAAGTGATTGAGCATCACTGAAGAAATCATTCCTGTGTGGAACCGACGCTTTTTACCTTTGAAGACTGTGTATCTTCCAGACGGTTGGGCGTCATGGTCTAGTGCATCCTGCAGTAAATTGGGGATCGCTGCGTGACCGTGGTCTAGAGCATCCAGCAGTAAATTGTGGATTGCCGGGTGACCAGTTTGTGAGGGTTTTGGAAGTCTACCCTGAAGACTTACCACGAGTGTTGGGCGAGGTCTGTGTGACCTTAGCTCAAGGAGAATACGGTAAGGACTGTGTGTCCTGGGACTGTGTGTCCTCTGGTTTAAATACCAGGCCGCTCCGAACCAGACATACGACTGTCACAGCAGTTGGAACTGGGTCATCAAATCACTGTCTTCATCGAGCCACCTGGTTCTATTTCCTCAACCCTTTCATTTCCTCATGTACCTGTTGATGAAATTGATCGTTACTGTTTGAAGAATTTGACTGAAGACTTTCTCAATTTCCTCACCTCAAATTCTTCAGTCACTCTATTTTCTGCCTGCTTATCATGTTCACTCTACTCATACTCTGTGTATGTTTCATTTCATCATGATGACTATGCTACTGCTATGTTTCGCATGCACTTGAGTACTTATTCTGCTGCGAGTAGTTCGTCACTTAGCAAATTCCTCAACCAGTATTTCCTCAAGTGACGAATTTGTAAAAATCGCCTATTCACCCCCCTCTAGTCGATATAACGCACTTTCAATTGGTATCAGAGCAAGGTACTCCCTTGTTCTGTGTGATTTTGGTTTAACCACCTGGAGTTTTAGTTATGTCGACTACAGGCATGATTAAGGTCTCAGCTGGATGTCCTACCTTCAATGGGACGGACTACCCCTACTGGAAGAACAAGATGCGTATGCATCTCGAGGCAATTGACAACGATCTCTGGTATGTTGTGGAAAATGGTGTTCCCTTTGTCACTCCCACTATCAATGCTGCTGATGTGAAGAGATTCAAGCAACTCGACTCTCAAGCGAAGAATATCATATGTGGCCATCTGAGCAAGGGTCAGTATGGCAGAGTGAATGCTTTGGAGACTGCTAAGCTTATCTGGGATAGGCTGTCCAAAGTCAATGAAGGCATTTCAACTCAACGTGACTCTCGAGCTGATGTTCTACGCAATCTCTTCAACCGCTTCAAAAGACTCGACAACGAAAATGTTCAGCAAACTTTCGATCGCCTCACTGATATCTCCAATGAGCTACAGGCTCTTGGTGCCACTGACATCACCGACCATGAGGTGGTGAAGAAACTGCTGAGATCCCTTGATTCCTCATTCGATACACTTGCTTTGATGATCCAAGAACGTGGAGACTACAAGTCACTAGATCCTGCTGGTATTCTTGAGAGACTCAATACTCATGAATTCCAACAAGCTGAGAAGAGAGACCTCTACGGGCCAAGTTATGGAAGATCTCGTGCTCGGAAGGCTAAGGCAATTTCCTCATCTGAAGACGAAGAATCTGATAGTAGCCTTGGTGATCCTGAAGAACTGAGTCAGGAGCTAGCAATGCTCGTGAGGAAATTCCAGAAGTTCTCAAGGAGAGGTCGGTTTGGAAAATCATCAAAAAGTGGCATGAAGAAATCAGATTCTTCATCAAGTGACTACAAGAAGAGAACTTGCCACAAATGCAAGAAATCTGGTCACTTTATCTCTGATTGTCCTCTTTGGGAAAAAGAGTCAAGGAAGAAGAAATACAAGGATGACAATTCTGATGACTCGAAGAAAAAGAAGAAATCTTCAAAGTCCTCATCTGCAAAGTCCTCATCTTCAAAGTCTTCATCGCACAGAAAGAACAACTTAAGGAAGGCTCGGGCACTTATTGGCAAGGAAATGGATTCTGAAGAAGAATCTGAAGAATATGAGGAAGAGGAGGAATCTGAGGAGGAGTCGGACTCTAGTGTGGCGAGCCTAGCTCTCGCTACTGCTTTCGTCAGCAAGTCCATCTTCAATGATGAGGAAAATGACAACTCCAACAACACTGACGTCAGCAATGATGACTATGCTCCCACCTATTGCTTCATGGCAAGTAGCACCCATGCAACTACAGTATGTCCTACCTATGATGGATCTGACTATCCCAAATGGAAAGTCCTCATGCGGAAGCACCTCATATAAAAGAACAGTGAGCTATGGACTGTTACTGAGCTTGGACTGACGGATCTCTGCAAGATGGCAAATGCTGATGACATTCTTAAGTACACACAGCTGGACGCCCAGGCGAAGAATATCATCTGCTATAGCTTGTCAAAGGTCATGTTCAAAAGCATCTATCATCTTCACACTGCAAAGCTCCTCTGGGACAGGCTCTCTGATGCTCATGAAGGCTATCGCACTCATCAAGATCCCATGTTCATCGAATACAAGAACTTCCTCAACACTCAGAAGACTGATCCAATTTCATCTTCCTCATCTATGTGCCTCATGGAAAAAGGATCAAAGGTACACTCATATCATTCCTCATCTGAATCAAGTGATGGTGAATCTGAGGATTACATGAAACCTAGCTATTCCAAACTTGCTAATATTGCTACTAAACAATAAAGTGTCATTGAAAAGCTTCAGAAACAGCTAGACAAAAGCGATGATCTGTTGAATGAGGAAGTGGATCATACTCAAACTTTGACTAAGGACCTTCAAAGTCTTCAGTCCAAGTATGATAACCTTCAAAGTCGTCATGAGGCCCTCTTAGTCGATCATGAGAAGCTTTCTTATGAATTTCTTCAAAGAAAGCAAGATCTTGAGAAACTAAGGGTGTCTCATGAAGATCTTCAAAGGGATAATGACTCCTCGCTTGCTCAACAGATCAGTACCGCTCAGGAAGATTTCGTTCCACCGTGCTTGAAATGCATCGAACGTGAAACTGCTCATTCTTCACCTGAATGTTCAAATGCTTCTATTGCTGCAATTTCTTCAACTATTTCTGTGGTCACAAATTCCTCATCTGAGGATACCACAAGTATTACTGACGAAAATGCAGGGTTGAAGGAATTATATGTGACAGGCATATACAAAAGCCTCAAAGGGCATCAAACCCTTTGTGATGTGCTTAAAAAGCAGATTTTGAACAGGAACCCTAGGAAAGAGGGTATTGCATTTGAGAGGAAACTCAACGCTGATGGATCTTACTGGAAACCTGAGCAGTACCCCAAAACCTCATGGGTTGCTGCAAAAGGACCTCCTGTAGATCCATCCACTTTATCTGGTTTTACTTGTGAATCTTCATATTCCTCTGATGAGTCAATTGACTCCAACTACAAACTGTTCAAAAATCAGGATGGTGAAGTATTTGCCAGATATGTTGGTACTAACTGGAGGAATGGTCCCCCTCTGAAGAAAATGTAGGTTCCCAAGAGCTGCTTGGAAAATCTTCAAGTGAATGTCCTCATGACACCACCAGTGAAGAACAGGAACTCCAGATCAAATTCTTCAGTTGGACCAAAGTCTTCACAAGGACCAAAGTCCTCACATGGACCAAATTCCTCATATGGTCAAAAATCATATCATTCTCGTGCTAATACTTCTGTTTCGCAGGGAAAATCTAAGGGTCATGAATATGCTCATTATTCTTCAAATCATTATGTTCATAAGTCCTCAAAGAATTTCTCTGCTTATTCATATGAGTACTCTAACCCCCGTCCTGTGAAACAAAATGCACTTGCTTCTATGCCACCCTTCTCATATGGAGCTCGCAGAATGATGAACTCTTTACCACCCCTCTAGATGTGGGTGGTGACTAATCTCTTATGCAGGGTCAGGTCTCCAGACGAACTTAAACGTCTGATGAATTTGCTGGAGACCTGAGGAAATGCTTGAAAGGACGCAAGCTATTCATGAAGAAATGAATCATTCATTTCTCATGTCCTCATATTACTTTGCTTACTATTCCATGTGATGAAATTCAATCTGATGAATTTGAAGTCATATTCTTCACTCTGAAGCATATGCGTTTGTAAGCTGTACTAATTCATCTGCAGGATGAAACTCCCAAAGCAACTGAGTGGGTCCTCGACAGTGGATGCACCAACCACATGACTGGTGACAAGAACCTATTGATGAATATTCCACTGGCTCCCTCTCATCTGAAGCATATCACCTACGCTGACAAAGGAAAAAAGCAAGGTATTGGGTCTAGGTAAGGTTGCAATCTCGAAGGATCGACACATGGATAAGGCTTTAGGAGAGGAGACTTGTATATTGTTGATTTCTCTACAGGTCCACAGCCGGCTACATGTCTACTTGCAAAAGCTTCAGAAGGCTGGCTATGGCATCGACGACTTGGACACGCTGGCATGAGGAACTTGCACACACTCGCGAAGAAAAAGCACGTCATTGGCATTGAGGGTGTCAAATTCCTCAAGGATCACTTGTGTGGGGCTTGTGAATCTGGAAAGATGACCAGATCCAAGCATCCATCCAAGACCATCATGACTACCACTCGTCCTTTTGAATTGCTTCATATGGATCTCTTTGGCCCCACTCACTATGCCACACTAACAAATACTTCATGCTTATATGGCTTTGTTATTGTTGATGATTTCTCTCGCTATACTTGGGTGGACATTATCCTGTACAAGTCTGAAGTGCAGAATGTCTTCAAATGATTTTCTTCAAGGGCCTCGACGAACTTCTGCGTCAAAATCAAGCATATCAGGAGTGATAATGGGACTGAGTTCAAGAACACTGGTCTTGATGATTATCTTGATGAACTTGGTATTACTCATGAGCTATCTGCCCCTTATACTCCTCAGCAAAATGGCGTTGTGGAGCGCAAGAACAGGACTCTTGTTGAGATGGCTCGAACCATGTTTGATGAATACAAGACTCCTCGTCGCTTCTGGCCTGAGGCAATCAATACTGCTTGCCACATCATCAACAGGGTATATCTTCACAAATTCCTCAAGAAGACTTCATACGAACTCCTCACTGACAAGAAACCCAATGTGAGTTATTTCAAAGTCTTCGGTGCTAAATGCTGGATTAGAGATCCTCACCACAGTTCTAAATTCGCACCGAAAGCACATGAAGGTTTTATGCTTGGTTACGGAAAGGACTCGCGCACCTACAGAGTCTTCAACACCTATCACAACAAGGTCGTTGAAACTGTAGATGTGCGGTTCGATGAAACTAACGGCTCGCAAAGAGAGCACCTGCTTCCTGTGCTAGATGAAATGCCTCCTGAGGAATCCATTAGGTTCAAGGCCACTGAAGATGTGATCCCTACTGAAGAACAACTATCTCTGAAGAAGTTGTACCCAATGCTGAAGACATTCATGCTGATACACCTGAAGACAATGGTGCTGAAGAAAATGCTCAGCCTCAACAAAGTCTTCAACCTGCTCATCCTCGGCTTGCAAATGAAGTGCAGATCGAGAAAATCCTCAACGACATCAATGCACCAGGTCCCCTCACATGCTCAAAAGCTTCACATTTGTCTAACTTTTGTGGGCAATTTGCCTTTGTCTCTATCACAGAGCTCACCAAAGTTGATGAAGCATTGTTGGAGCCTGAGTGGATACAAGCCATGCAAGAGGAATTGCATCAATTCAAGCTCAACAACGTGTGGGAACTCGTCAAACGCCCAGATCCTCACAAGCACAATATCATAGGTACCAAGTGGATCTACCGCAACAAACAAGATGAACTTGGTCAGGTAGTGAGGAATAAGGCTCGACTTGTGGCACAGGGCTACACACAGGTTGAGGGAATTGACTTTGATGAAACTTTTGCACCTGTTGCTAGACTTGAAGCTATTCGCATATTGCTTGCTTATGCTAACCATCACAATATCATCTTATATCAAATGGATGTGAAAAGTGCATTCCTCAATGGTAAGCTTGAGGAAGAAGTATATGTTGCTCAACCCCCAGGTTTTGAAGATCCTAAATTTCCGGACAAAGTCTTCAGACTCAACAAGGCCCTCTATGGCCTCAAGCAAGCCCCTCGGGCGTGGTATGACACACTGAAGGAATTCCTCATGAAGAAAGGCTTCAAACCCGGTTCAGTTGACCCAACTCTTTTCACCAAATCATATGATGATGAATTATTTGTGTGCCAAATATATGTGGACGATATTATCTTTGGATGTACTGACAAATATTACAGTGACGAATTTGCCTATATGATGAGTGAAGAATATCAAATGTCTATGATGGGAGAGCTCAAATTCTTCTTAGGGCTTCAAATTCATCAACAACGCAATGGCATATTCATATCTCAAGAGAAATACCTCAAGGATGTCCTGAAGAAATTCGGCATGCAGGATTGCAAAGGCATCAAGATTCCTATGCCCACATCGGCTCAACTCTGCACTGACGAAAGTGGTAAAGATTTCGATCAGAAACCGCTCCATGATTGGTTCTTTATTGTATCTATGTGCATCTAGGCTAGATATTATGCTTAGTGTTTGCATGTGTGCCCGATTTCAAGCAAAATCGAAGGAATCACACCACAAGGCTGTGAAACATATTCTTCGATATCTAGCTCACACACCAACACTAGGATTATGGTACCCCAAGGGCTCAGTTCTTGACCTCATTGGATATTCTGATTCTGATTATGCTGCGATCGTGTGGACCACAAGTCAACATCAGGCACTTGTCATTTCCTCGGACGATCCTTAGTCTGTTGGTCCTCAAAGAAGCAGAACTGCGTGTCACTATCTATTGCTGAAGCTGAGTACATTGCTGCTGGTTCTTGCTGTGCTCAATTGCTATCGATGAAGCAAACCCTCAAGGACTACGGCATTAACGTGAAGAATGTCCCTCTCTACTGCGATAATGAGAGTGCCATCAAGATTGCTCACAACCCAGTTCAACACTCAAAGACCAAGCACATCCAGATTCGTCATCATTTTCTTCGTGACCATGTGATGAAGGGCGATATCTTCCTCGACCACGTGAAGACTGAAGAACAATTGGCTGATATCTTTACAAAGCCCTTGGATGAGAAGAGATTTTGCAAGTTGCGGTGTGAACTAAATATCTTAGAATCTTCGAATGTTCTTTGAAAGGACACACATCCTAATACTTATGCAAAATTGATGACTTTGATGTGCAACACACGAAGTAACGTTTTTCTTCAATCGATGAAGACTAACTCTCTAAGCGTGAAGAAATTAATGAAGAATTTGATTCACAGAACCCTACGACAATTGTACGCGGTGTCTGAAATCATCATTCTTATACGGTGGGTAACGCCACCAACAACAGTTGAAATTCCTCATGGTTTGAGTTTTTCATCATTTTGCAAATACTTCAAAATTGTCAAATTCTTCAAGTTTGCAAATTCCTCAAAATTTCAAATTCTTCAAACTTTTCAACTGATGTTCCTCACATGAGTTTTTCTTCATTAACTATATATATATATATATATATATATATATATATATATATATATATATATATATATATATATATATATATATACAAATATTGAGTTTTTTCAATGTCCTCAACAGCATTCACTTATAGCTATTTCTTCAAGTTGATTTTCTTCTAAGTGAATGTGATCGGACCCGTTCCCCCTCTATGCTAAACTCGACCAAGTCTGTTCACAAATTCTTCATATGTGTTCTACTTTGAAACCCGTTCAAAGTCTTCACTGTATCCTTGTCAGCTGAAGAATTTGCGAACGAAAACTTTAAAACATTCAATCTCAAATTTTTGGCGATTGCCGCTCAAACCGTTCCGATTCCCACGACTGGATAACCCACGATCCCCCACTATCTCCACTACACAGTACGTGGGTGACACATGTCGCGTGGATGGCAAGGGTCAGGGGCATACTGGTCCAAAATCTTCAGGCCAGCTGGTTTTTACTGCCGCTATAAATTCCCCCTCCCTTCCACTTGCTCGGGTTACTCTTCACTCCCCATCTCTCCCGAGCTCCAGACCTAGCGCCGTCGCTAACCTCATGGTCGCCGGAGAGGAAGAGCTTCACTGCCTCGACCTCGCCATCGTCGTACTCACACCGGCCGCGGAAGTCTTCACCCCGCCGCTGCTGTAGCTGTCTCCCTCTGCCAAGCTAGGGCGTGGGAGATCTGGACAGACGAACTTCTCCAGTTCACTTCTCTGTTCGTCGTGTTCTTCGCTTACGATAAATAAAATCTTATTCTACCGCATTTTTGATCTTCATGATTCTCACAAAAACCTCAAAAGGTGTTTATTCTTCAAGCAATCCATCTCTTAAGCACCAAACAATCTCCGTCTCTTGATCTATTTTGCTAAGTTATGATTTTCTTCAAGATTCCTCAATTGTGTGGATTGCAAAATCTGCACAACTCTGGAACCTAAGACAAGCACACTTAGTGAAATTCTTCAAGGCATCTTTGGTCAAATTCCTCAAACTTAATACTTTTTGCAAAAACTTCTGAGAACGCATATGACCTCTTCAAATGTCAGCTGATGAATCTCTAGGTTCTCATCAACTTAACTCATTTGCAGCATTTCTTGAAGAAAGATTACACACCTCTTCAGAATCCTCAAAAGTGCAAAATCCTCAGCCGAAGAAAATGGCTAATGGCAAAAGATCTCAGAAAGGAGGGAAGAGACCTGAAGTGCAAACTGCTTTTGAGATTCCTAATGATATCTATGAGGAATAATGTACCCCTGATGAAGCAACTCATGGCAAAGAGACCAAACAACAGCGCAAGGTTCGCATTCAGAGGATTGAGAGAAGATGGATGAAGGAATGGCGAGAATATCGCTATGTTACCCCCAAGTACATGAAGAAATTTGCGATCAAGCCTCCATGCAGAAGAGCACCTTTGGCACCAGGACAACATGGTGATCCAACAAGCCTCAAAACTGGTGAGCACTTTCCGCATGAATGGGAAAGACGACAGGCAAAATTGGCTAGGCAAGCAAAAGAGGCAGTGAGGAAATTCAATGAAGACTCTGCTGCTGCTGCCTCAGCCAAAGCTTTTGCCAGTGTTTCTGCACCCAAGAAGGCAATGGCAAAGAAATCGGCCATCAAGTTGAAATCCTCAACCCCAATGTCTTCTGTCCCCAGTTCCTCACAGCAAATGCCTCAGGCAAACTCATCAAGGGCTCCTTCAGTGGCTGCACAATCTTCTGCTGAAGCAGTCAAGTCCTCAACGCCTGTGCACCTTGCTACATGTCAAAGGACCGCAGGGTTCTCAATTGCCTCTGGGACATCAACAAATTCCTCAAGCAGTCACACTCTGCTGGAAAGGAAAGCCATAGTTGGCCGAGGAAAACGTCCAAGTCCTCATGAGAAGAAAGTGGACTTTCAAGTCCCCTCAGAATATGAGGATGATGAGGCAGATGATGAAGAATTAGCTGCAATTGTGAGGAATAAGCAAGAAAGAGTGGCCCAAGCCAGGGTCACTTCAATTCCTCTGCTACTTGATCCGAAGATAGTGCTAGACTTCATCGACTTGTGGCACCAGGACCCAAACACGCCTATTGATGATTTGAAGCTCCCTCCGGGCCCAAGTCATGTTCTAGCTGCTTTCATTGGTGAAGAAAAATGGAAGCATGAGCAGATCAGGAGAACCAAAATAGCTAAACAGAAGAAAGAGAAGTTCCTGAAGGACAATGTCCTCAACCTGACGCCTGATCAACTCGTCTCTGTCCAGAGAGATATCAAAGGCCTCAGTGAGAAGTACAACAGTCACCTCTCAGATTGGCAAGGAGCCAAAGGCAGACTCATCAAGATGGCTGACAAAGTCATCACAGATCACAACACTAGGGATGCAGCACGTGCTCACTCCTCATATCCTCAGCCCAGTTCGTCTGCTCCACAACCTGAAGAAACTGCCAGGACAGCCGAAGAAAATGTTGTGCCTGAGGAAACTGCCAGGGCGACTGCAACAGTCGTACCTGAAGAAACTGATGTTCCTTCACCTCAAGCCTCACCAACACAATCCTCACAGGTGAAGAAATTGACAAAGCTGGATCTTCCGTCTGCATCAGATGCGAAGAAAAGGAAGGCCTCAGCATCTGCAGAGTCCTCAGCCCCTAAGAAAGTGAAGACACTGCCAAGTTCTTCAACTGAGCCAATCGATGCAACTCCACTTTCTACTGTCCCAGCCTATGATCTGGTTCCATTTGGTGAGGATTATGAAATCCCAAATGATGAACCTGAAGAAAATCAATCTGCTGCTTCTGAGCCGGTTGATGAAGAAATTCAAATGGAGGAAAATGCTCCAACTCCAGTTATTGAGTCTCCCCAGCCTCAATTATCTACTGAAGAAATGGAAGAGGAGGTGGACATTGGTAACACTACACCTGTTATCAATGATGAATATTGGGAAACTGAACATCCAAACTCTCCTCTTGCCACTCCTCTCACCAAAATTCCTCAGTCTCCAGCTGCGACTGAAGAAATACCAGCTGAGTCAGTGCGTGAAGAAACTCATGCTGCCTCTGCTGAAATTACTGTGAATGAGGAAACTGCCCCAACCAAGCCTGCTGAAGAATCTGCTCCTTCAGTTCCTCAAACTGACATTGTTGCTTTTATGCCAAAGGAGATTCATGGGCGCTTCAAGCCAAATCTTCAACCGAAGCAAGCTATGCCTTTTAAGAAGCGGCCCAAATTCATCAAAGAAAACTTCTACGATGAGCATCACTTCTTCATAGGAGCAAATCCTTATGACTCCCAAAGGTCACGTCATAAGAGATTCTGGACGCCTACTCAGGCTAACTTCTATGCAGCTGTGCTATTCCAGAAGGACAAGATTTTCCAACACTATTCAATTCCTCATGCTGATATGGAAACCATCCCATGCTTCAATCCAGTACTCAGTGTTCTTCATGATGCTGGTTTACTGCCCTTCTGCGTTGACATCTGTGATTGGAATGAAGAACTCATTCTTCAATTCTACGCCACTCTTCATATCTCTGGTGATGGACAAGACATCAACACTTGGATACTTGACTGGATGACAGGCACCACTCACTATACTGCACCTGCCTCTGAATTGCTTCGGGTCGTCCCTGTCAGTATTCCCTCAGCTGAAGCCAGATGCCTGTATGATGAACCTGAGCTTCCCAATCACCTCATGCAAGTTCTAATGAAGCCTTTGAAGCCTGGTCAAGCACCCAGAACAACATTTCTGGTGCAGGATTTATTGTATGTGCCTCGCACTGTCTATCGAATCATGACCAAAACCATCAGCCCCATCAAAGGCCACAACAATGAGGAAGAAGAAGTGGTTGGAGTAATGAAGAATCTACTCTTCAACATAATTCATGGCATTCCCATTAATCTTCATGATTTCTTCTTGAGGACATTGGCCAACACCGCACTGTCACCTTTTGATCTGAAGCCTTATGCCCCATCGATCATGAAGTTCATCATGGCGAGATCCTCAATGCCTTATGAAGTTGACTTTCAAAATCATTTCAGTTTTCTGCCACCAATTGAAGTCCTCAAAGACACATTTTCTTCAATGGAGGGGAAAGGCAAAACTGTTATTGATGAAGGATCTCGACCATTAAATGGTCAATTTCGCACTGCTGCCTCATACTCAACCAACGATGATACTGCTTCTCAAGACTCTGTTGGCAGGGCAACAACTCAAAGACCTCAAGAAGCTGCTCCAAGGGTGATGACTGATCGTGAGCTTCTCCTTAGTCTTCACCAAAAGGTGGATCACAATCACAAGTGGGTCAAACGGCAGTTTGGTACACTTCTTCGGGACATGACAGTCACTCACAATGTTGTGAGGAAAAATCGTTACTACCTGCATGAAATCTTTGACCGCACTTGGGCTACCCTTGAACATCTTTATACTCCTGAAGAACTTGCGGAGATGGACTTTCAGCGGGACTTTGATTGGTCGATTCCTCCCAAGAAGAAATGGAAGAATGTTCAAGTTCCTCAGCTGGTGACAAGCTCATTTTCTTCATCGCGCAAGACAGATGAAGCTGAGGACATCAACGACACGGCTGCAGGCCCTGCTCCACCAACCGACCCCGACAACGCTGGCGCTCCTCCACCACCTTCAAGATGAAATTCTTCAGGGGCGTAGTCCTCAATTTCGTCCCTTTTGGTCACTTGATAACAAAGGGGGAGAAATTTGAGTTAGTCTTCAAGCGGGTCTCCTTATATGGGCTGTTTTTGTTTAAGTTACAACTCTCGCTCTTCTGAAGCTTTTGTTGATTGAGTTGTAAACTTAAGTCCGATGGTGGTCTGATACTTTTGAACTGCTTTCCGCATGCTTATTTCCTTAAGTATCTTAATGCACGCATGCTGAATTTCCTCAGACCCCATCTTCATCATGCATTTCAATTTCCTCATGATATATATTAAATGCGTGTATGAATTACAAGATATAGGGGGAGATCTCCAAGATTCTATCCTGCCATGTGCATTTGCAGTCCAAAGCAAATTCCTCAAATATGCACATCTTCAGGGGGAGTTCCTTTATATCTTGCAATCAAATTCCTCAAACTCAGTACTTACACTTCATATGTTTATCCCCGTTGAAAACTTAACCTATTTGTCATCAATCACCAAAAAGGGGGAGATTGTAAGTGCATCTAATGCCCCTTAGTGATTTTGGTGTATTGAAGATTTATAGGTTAAGGGACTAATATGTTTGTGAGTGTACACATGCTCTATAAGTCGCTGAGGAGTTTGATATATTCGAAGAATGTCGACCCCTAAAAATGAATGTCTTCAACTGAAGACTTTGGTGAAGACTTTGTGAAGACTTTGCTGAAGACTTTGGTATTCCCTGAAGACTTTGAAAATGAATAAGATGGTGTGACCTAGAAGATATTATCGAGGACTATGAAGTGTGAAGACGTTTGTTTTCGTAGTTTCATTTGCTTTCTTTGAGTCATAGGAAACACCGTACTGCTAAAGGGGGTCGAGGTAATACTAAGGAAATTTTTCCAACTAATGCTCAACTCTAAAGCCTCAACATAACCCAATCCTTCGAGTGAAGCCTTTGGAAACCTCTTGCAGTTCAGTCAAGTTCTTCAGTGACAGAGACGATGTTCTTCTGGTCTCTGAGGAAATTGGTCTGACTGAGGAGTTAGGATTTCGCGAGTGCGAATTGCCTACAAGTGAGGAATATGATAAGCCCTGAGGAATTTGACAGTTCAAATTCCGACCGTTGCTGTGCTTTGCGCCAGCTGTCCAGATATTCTATCCACCTAAAGGTCATATCATTGGGGGGCATTTATGACTTATCATGTCGGGATGCACCCTGGCTATAAATAGCCGCCCCCCACAACCACTAGATGGTTGGCTGCTCCGAGAGAACTTGACACCTGTCATTTGAGAGCATCCCATTCCTCGAGGACTTTGAGCGAAAATCATCAGTGAGGAAAAACCCAAAAACCCAAACCATCAAAACCCAAAGTGATTGAGCATCACTGAAGAAATCATTCCTGTGTGGAACTGACGCTTTTTACCTTTGAAGACTGTGTATCTTCCAGACGGTTAGGCGCCATGGTCTAGTGCATCCTGCAGTAAATTGGGGATCGCCGGGTGACCGTGGTCTAGAGCATCCAGCAGTAAATTGTGGATTGTCGGGTGACCAGTTTGTGAGGGTTTTGGAAGTCTACCCTGAAGACTTACCACGAGTGTTGGGCGAGGTCTGTGTGACCTTAGCTCAAGGAGAATATGGTAAGGACTGTGTGTCCTGGGACTGTGTGTCCTCTGGTTTAAATACCAGGCCGCTCCGAACCAGACGTACGACTGTCACAGCAGTTGGAATTGGGTCATCAAATCACTGTCTTCATCGAGCCACCTGGTTCTATTTCCTCAACCCTTTCATTTCCTCATGTACCTGTTGATGAAATTGATCGTTACTGTTTGAAGAATTTGACTGAAGACTTTCTCAATTTCCTCACCTCAAATTCTTCAGTCACTCTATTTTCTGCCTGCTTATCCTGTTCACGCTACTCATACTCTGTGTATGTTTCATTTCATCATGATGACTATGCTACTGCTATGTTTTGCATGCACTTGAGTACTTATTCCGCTGCGAGTAGTTCGTCACTTAGCAAATTCCTCAACTAGTATTTCCTCAAGTGACGAATTTGTAAAAATCGCCTATTCACCCCCCCCCCTCTAGTCGATATAACGCACTTTCATTTTGTCAATAGCTTGGTTTGCTACAAGACTTCCTCTCGTTTCCAACCATAACCCTAGACGGCTTGGACAAACTTCCACATCCAAACTTCACCGCCGAGCCCTTGCGACGGAGTCCCAGATTAGGGGGGTGGTCAGCTAGTTAAGTGCCTCTCCGTTGGGATGGGCTGAGGATCCCCCGATCCTGTCTCTCGTGGGCCGCGTTCATCGGATCCGGTACCTTCAAGGAGAAATCATCTGAAGGCTTGGTGTGTCCTCCAAGAAGTATGAGTAGTCCTCGGCATACTCACCCCTTAGATGCAACCGATCATATGTAAACCCTAGATATCTCCGGTGTCTATATAAGCCGAGGTGCCAGGGCCCTAGAGTGACAAATTCATTCACATCCGATCTTGTGGTGGATCACGTGTACTTTGTACCCCATCCACAATCAATACAACAAAGCAAGACGTAGAATTTTACCCCCTCGTGAGGGCTCAAACCTAGGTGAACTGTATCCCTTGTGTCCTTGTTACTGTCTAGCCTAAACTACCAGATCGACACCCCCTACGTGAGATCCGCTGGATTTAGCCCCGACACCTTGGATTCGCCTCTCCTTTGCCCGACGCTCCAACGACCAGTGACAGGAAGGACAATCTCGGTGCCACCACTCTGGTTACTAGTTTAAGTTAGGTTTTTTAGTCCTTGCAGGTGCGATGCTCGGGCGGTGGCGACGATTCTTCTTTGAGTTTGTCTTAGAGGCTTCCATCCTCCTCGAGTTCGTCCGTTTGGACGTGGTCGATGGAGATCTAGTGTAGATTCATATCGTCTTCTTGGGACGGTGAGGTTAGGGTTTCTCGTCGTGTGACGAGATTTTGCATCAGGTGCTTCAGATCTATTCAAGGGTTCAATGGTGACGAATGTGGATCCAGGGCACTGGTTCTTAGGGACGTGTGCACGAAGATTTCCGGAATGCCATTGACGGGGTCAACCCGGCTCCGGTAGGGAAGCAACTACAGTGGCACGTCGGCGTCTTGTTCTGACCGCAGTAGTGGTCGTTCAGTGGTCACAGAATCTTGGTGTTACTTTTATTATATTTGAGATGATTTGTACTTCGGTTAACTTTTATAATAGATCCGATCTTTAAATAAACAGCGACCCTGATCTAATTAATTTTTTTGAGGGTTCCTGATCTAATTAATGAGAAACTTGTCTAGAAAAACTTGGGAGACCAAAGCTCAGTTTTCTCTTTGAGGAATGATCCAGCCCAACATCCCAATGCTGCTCGGGCAGTGGGTTAGGCTGGACCTGGTTACACACTCGTGGCCCAGCCCGCCAGCCGCCCAGGCCGGGTCGTCCACTCAGACCTGCGCCTCCCAACCCCATCCACGGCGGCCGGAGCGAGTGGCTCCCCTCCCATCCCTTCCCACCGGACCGGAGCGGACGATGAACTCGTCGGCGGTCAACTGCTGCTGCCTGCCACCAACCCTCAACAACAAGAGCAACGCGAGAGTCGGACGAAGGTATGTATCGTCCCCATGCATCCAGTCCATGGTCCCGCTCTCACTATCCCCACCTCCAACTGCACATCTGAAGGTGAATGGCTGCCAGTGCCATCTGTATGTAAATCCCGGGAGAAAGGGACCTCAGCAGCAGCGAGCTCGCCACGCTCGCCGCCATCTTCCACTTCAGGCACGCCCACCCCCGCCCTGCTTCATCCATTCGTCCATGGCTTCTCTGTTCATTAGGGTCTTAGGGGATGTTTGATTTTTCAGCCACACTTTTTAATGGCTTGCCACACTTTGTCTCCAACCAAACAGACCCTTAAATTTCACAAGATACTTCAAATTAAGCAGTGTGATCTCGGAGCAACTCCGCACACCACTTGCTACTGACACTGTGGTATAATACTAGTTTCCCTACTCCACTATTTTGTGGGAAGATTCAGAGTCTGAGCTCCCTCTGAATAAGAAGGGAATGCAGGTAACAGTTAACCGAATTTCTTTTTCTGTTTTCCTGACAAGTGTGCTTGTTCATTTCCCTTGGTCTCGCGGCCGCTCCATCGGCACCAGGCCGAGCTACCGTGGACGTGGAGGAACTCACCGCACCTCTTCATTGACAATCAAGTGTAGTTTTCCTGCTCGACTATGTTGTTAGGAAATAATAATCTGAGCTGCCCAGCAGAGTGCAGTTAACTGATTTTTTCTCTTCTCTGATCTGACAGTGTGCTTGTTGTTTCTCTTGGTATTGCCCTCATGCCTGCTCCAGCGGCACCAAGCCGAGCAACCTTGGCGTGCAGAAGAGCCCGCCCTCCCTTGCGTCCTGCCCCGCGACCAACAACTGCGTGTCCACCTCCCTTACTATGTACTCCCTCCGTCCCATAATACATTATGGGATGGAGAGAGTATGTTCTCCAACTATGTTGCTTGTCTGCGTGCATATGGATTGCTGGATGTGTGGACAGATAATGGGCCCAATTTATTTTTGTTAAATTGCTAAAAAAATTCTCCTTTTGAAATTGATTGAACACTTGGAGATCCCAAAACGTAAGCACAGCGTAAGCTTTTGGTTCAACGGTAGGCCTGCCACAGTCCATTATTTATAAGGCATACGCACTATGGAATGCCTGATTCGGTTTATCCTGTACGAGAGTTGTTCATGAACCCAAATGCTAGTCCAGTAAGTCAGGAAATATGACAAAATACAAGTCACTGCTATCTGAATTGTCTGAAACATTTCATTGAGGTACTCTTCCTTTTCTACCGAGATCCTTTACAGTACATCTAAATAATATGAGCCGTTCATTTCCGGCCATTCAACGGTCTAGATCGATCAATACTACCAGACAAAAGCAGAAGTATTTTTTGTTGAAGGGGTAAAATTGGAAGACGCACAAAACAAATACCAAAACTTTATTTGCGGAAGCCCTGTGTGTTTTCTTCTACTCATCCATTTCCGGCGAACATGAGATGCAACGAAGACGATTGTACGTAGTGGATCGACCCTTGTCGGACAGTATTTTTGGCCCTGAGGAAATCACCATAAACAAAGCTAGCCAAGCTAGCCTCCTTGGTTGATTGATCATGTCCGGATACACCAGTACGAATACGTTATCGGCGGATTGTTTTCCGATGTTCAAACCGGCGGCTGCAACCGCTGCACGGAATCAGGGACCAATCTAATTTCGCCGGAAAACATCAGATGAACCCGTTGTCACAAGCGACGTGCGTCCTAGTGATGCTAAGTACGATGAGTTATTTACCCAAAATCATCATATTTGGGGCTAAAGTAACAACTTGGTATCAGATTCAAGCTAGGGCGCAAAAAACCATTGAAATTGTACCTAATGCGTAACGCGGAGCACTGAACCACGTGAAAACAACAAAACTGATAAGTTGGGCCTACCTATCAGGTTGACGTGGCATGCTTAGGTGGACAATATGCTGAGTTGGACGAGGGTCCCACCTGTCAATGACTCGTGTGTTTATTTATTTTTTATTTTTTCTTCCCCCTTTTATCCATGGGCATTTCAACAAACAGCTTGTGAGCGTCCATTACTTCTTCCCTGTCTCCGGCCGAGCTCCGTCGTGACTGATTCTTCTCCCTCGCCGAGTCTGTGTGCGCCGCCGGGCGACACGTCCACGCGGTGGAGACCAGGTCGCGTCCCTGAGCCCTGTCGTGAGCTGGCCGCTTGCCTCGGCGTCGCTCAGGGCATGTCCGAGAAGCCCGAACCACGGTCGCACAAAATCTCGGGCGGTGGCCATGGTGTTCTTATGCAGTTGTGGATGCGACGGTGGTCTCGCTGAGGCTAGCGTACCCGCCGCCAACGGCCCAAGGCAGCAGAAGATGGTGGGCGCGCACGGCAGACCCGTTAACGGCGCACGGCGGACGCAACAGCGAGCTGAGGTGCGGCTCATGCGGCGGCTGGCATAGCAGCTCAGTACGACGGCGCCGCCGTCCGCCGTGCACAACAGCACACCAGCTCCAGCACTCGGTCACCACGGCACTCGCGTCTGGGCCGTGGACGCAGTCGGTTGAGGTGGACACGACTTCCTGCGCCGCACCTCGTCGGAGGGGGACGAGCGTTCAGCTATCCACGATAGCCACAACCTACGTCGACGCCGGAGCCAAGGAAGAACGGCGCGGCGGCCGGCTGCTCGAGAACGGGGTCCGACGAAGGGATGCGGGGATCTGACATGCTCGCCGTTGACTCTCCAATTCGTATAGAGAGAGGGGAAGAGATGGGAGGAGGAAGAAGTAGGTGGGGGGCTGACAGTGGGACCAGTGTCTACCTAAGCAATTTGTACAGGTAGACATGCCACATCGACCCGATAGGTGGGTCCAACCGGCCAGTTTCGCTGTTTTCGTGAGGTTATCACAGCGTCAGTGCTCCGCGTTTTTTTATGCCCTGTCTTAAATCTGATATCAAATTGTTATCCTAGCCTGAAGTGTGGTGGTTTTTGGTAAATAACTCTAGTACAATGTACCGTAAAACTAACTTGACCTTGTTAAGGTACTACTCCCTCTGCTCCATAATCTAATGCGCATCTCTCCCGGCTGCAATAGCAAGGGGTGTGCTGGCATGTGTCCTTTGGACCCTGATAACCTCCACTCAGCGTGTCCACATGCATGTGCTCAGCCATGCACACTTCTCAGCCACACATTTCCAGCCAAGTAAGGGCTAGTTTCGTCCAAAACGACAACTACGCACTACATTGTGGAACTTCTTTAGAAAAATAATGCGCATTAGATAGAGGAACGGAGGGAGTACCTTATAGTACTATATGCATTTGTTGACTCAACCCTTTAAGAAACAACACTTCCCCATAGTGTAGCAAGTGTCTGCCTTGAACACTTCTCACAGCCTGCTATGCAAATGAAATGTTCATTTACGAATGTTGTATCGAATATTCCGTGAAATCATCAGGTGCTCCTTTGAGGGCTCTGTGATATATCTTGATTTTGTAACCACTTTCAAATATTCATCTGTTGTATGGAATACTTAAACATGGCTTTGTTTTAGGAAATACAATCCCGAGGATGGCCCCAGTGGTAAACCCATAAGCAAAGAAGATGCCATGAAATAGCTCATTGAAGTTGTAAGTATGAACATGATGTGACAGTAAAATATGGTGATCATGTTTCTGTTGTTTGCAACTGGAGGATAGACTCTACTAAATCATATCAGCATGTTGTATTTAGTTGTTGTTTTGGACTACAATGCCGTTGCAGAGGACGAAAATAAGCCAAGAAGCATGGGATGGGGCAATTGTTATAAAATGCATGTTGTTCCTTTCTTTCCAAACCCCCCAGTGGCAATAATGAAGATCTCCATGTTCATGGTATTTAGACGGCTTGCCAATAAAAGCTAAGTGAATACCTTCCACTTCATGGTGCATTTTAGACTTCCAGATCCAAGTAAACGCCACATCAACTTGCATCTCACTAAAGAAGTGGCCTTCTCTTGATATTTCACCTCAGGTGTGTCCATGGCTACTGCTACTACTAGTACTATTGCTTGGCAGATTCTCCAGACTAACAGTTTCATGGGCATTCTTAATGTTTTTTTTCTATCTTCGTCACAATTTTCTTCACATGGACTTTCACAAATTCCGATAACTCCCAACTCGATCCGATGGTATCATGTCATCGTTCTCCAAAGCATTACTCTGTTTGTCATGAACTTAATACTTAGAGAGGCAAGCATAGAAGTGCTCTCGACATGGAGTAATAGGTGCAGGCAGGAGTCGGTCTATTTGTTTATGGACGTGATGCCTATATATACATGATCATTACGGTGAATATCGCATAACTATGCGCTTTTCTATCAATTGCCCAACAGTAATTTGTCTACCCACTGTATGCCTACTACATGAGAGATGCCACTAGGGAAAACTATTGCCCCCCGGGTCTATTCACTTATATATTTACAAACGCTACAATTACCTTGCTACAATTTATTTAATTTTTATTTACTTTACAATTTATAACTATCATCTACACACTTTACTTGCTTGCAAATAACGAGTCCAAGGGGAATGACAACCCTCTTGCCCACGTTGGGTGCAAGTGTTTGCTTCTTTGTGTGTAGTCGCTGAAGACGGGGGTTGAGTGTTACTCCTATTGGTTCGATAACCTTGGTTCTCACTGAGGGAAATACTTATCTATACTGTGCTGCATCACCCATTCCTCTTCACGAAAAACCCAACGCAGATCACAAGTATCAGCGTCGCACACGAAATGCTCGTTCTCGCACTGCAATCGACAAGTCAATGAACGATTCAACCTTCATTCTCCATCCACGAGTAATTCTAGCTAGCTACTAGTTCAAATGTAGGATCCGGAGCGAGTACCCTGAATACTGGAGGCTTGAGGGGGGCAAGGCAGGCGGCGCAGTGAAACAACTTCTTAGGCAAGGCAAAGCTGACGGCCTCCACTCTTCCACCTCCACGGCTGCCACGGCCATCTCCATCGTCGGCGGTACCAGCTCTTGGGGAAAACACTCTCCTCTGTCTCCGGCGAAATATGGATGTTGCTTTTTCAAACGTGTTTTGCCTGATAAGGATCATTTTTGGCTGGTTTAGCACCCGCCACACAGGAGGACCGAGATGTGTGCCGCTATCTAACCGTCCCGTCTAGCCCAGCTAACACGCGCCTACCCCCTAACGGCAAAACCCATAAAATGAGAAAAATAGAACAATTAACATGTCCTCCCACCATTGTTTGTCCGATCAAAATTTATACTAATTGTTTTCACTTATCATAGTTGATCTCGTCACTAAACATATGCTGATTTTATTGATATTTTATATATGCTTTCCTAAAAAGACAATTTTCAAGCACGGGCAATATGACCATGCTCTTGTGTAAGGTACATATTGTCATATATTTCCAATAATCGTTATATACACGATTTCTTGCGCGAACTGAAAATCACAATTGTTAATTTTTCTATAATTTTCTGAAGCTAGTTTAAGATGTTGAAGGAAATCCTTTGCTACAATAAAAATAATTCCAAGCCTAAGCAAAGTGTCACATCACTTAAAAGTCAATTTACCTCACACTATTGTGTTCAAGTGTGCATTTATATGTATACTTGTCCGGAGTTCCATAAGTATGTATAGAATTAGTGTATTGTTATAGAATCTTGAAGAGGATTCTAGAGCATAATAGTATCAAATTTAGATATAATTAAATTATGTTATAAAATTTTATGAAGTATTAGCAAACAACCATACCAATTTGTTTCATTCTGTTATTTAACTAATCTTTTGTGGGGATTGGCTTTGACTTAAATCAGAAGACATTGTTCATTGCCCCCAAACACTCTCAGTTGGGTTCCATGCATCCAAACCGGCAACCCAATGGTGAAGTGCTCCATCATCAAGCTACAACCCTAGGCCTAGATCCATATGCATAGATTGGTGTCTTGGTTCTCCTACACTGCCTTTGAGAAATATCGAATAAGGAAAGTAAGAAAATGACAAGATTAAAGTGCATCTATGGTCTCCTATTGTATTTTGATAATCTATGACTGCTTGATTAAAGGTACTAATGTTTTCTCTACGTGTTATAATCTTATGTCCCACAAGATGCAAGTTAGGAAAACAAGTTTTGACCCCTTAGTTCTCAAGGATCAAATGTTGGCAAGACTAAGGATCATTTCATAGCTTTTGGTGATCTGTTATCACTCTGAGTTCGTAGGTCTGTCAAAATAGTATCAAAAGCTGCTTAAGGTTTGTGAGTTGAGTCCCTCTATGGAAGCAGGGGGAGTTGCATGTGTCTTCGTCAGGTGGTGGTGCTTCGACAATGATAGTGCTGATTTGATTATTTCGTCATCTCGGGCAGACATCTAGGTTTGATCGACCCAGCCTCGTATTCTTCTCTGAACCATGGATGCTTGGGGATCTATATCACCGACACTTCCTGGCAGAGGTCATGTTGCGTGTATGCATGATGCTTTATTGTTAAAATGATGATGCGGAAATCCAACGATGGCAACATCAATATGTGCGATGTGCAGAGGATGGAGGACTCCCTAAGGACTGGATTGCTTTTTTTGTTTTATTTTGTAATTTGGTAGCAATGTTGGCATCAGATCTTAAAAAGTATATATGAGACCTAGCTAGGGAAACCAATCTTGTTTTAGCAACACTCGGGAAACCAAATAATATGCACTTCTTTTCTCTTAGAATAATGATCTGGCCCAACATCCTAATCCATTTTTACAGGGGTCTTTTTACAGGTCCTAAGTTTTAAATCTCTAGTACCAAGGCAATATCCCAAAACGTGATGCAAATTAGGCAGCCAAGCCAATTGCACGATGATGATAAAAAGGAAACTAAAGCTAGAAAAATTAGCCATTTTGATGTTGAAAAAAAGAAGGAAAAGAAGCTATTTTTTTTGAATTATTGGTGGCCATTTTGATGTTGAAAAGAAGAAGGAAAACAAGTTATATTTTATGAACAAAAAGAAGCTAATTTTTGAATAGTTTATGGCCATTTTGCATGATGAAACTAATTTTTGAAGGGTAGCCCATTGTTTACTTGTTGGTGGCCATATTGCATGAAACAAAATGCTAATTGTTGACTTGCTGGTAGCAATATCAATTGTTGTGTAATTTAAACGATGTAACCAGGACTTGTTGGTGGCCATATTGCATGAAACAAAACGGTGCAATCAAATCAATAAAGAAAAAAATGATGCAATGAAATTAATAAAAAAACAGAACCAGCGCGTGCACTATTTTCTAGGCCTCTTTTATCTTTGTGGGCCTTCGACAGTCAACACCTTGCGAAGGCCCAACCAGGACTTGGTTTCATTTTGGGCAGACGAGTGGGCGAGCAGAACCAACCTCTCATGGATTGCCCAACGATCCAACGATGCGGAGCCGTCCATGTGATCCAACGACGTGGAGCCTGCACATAGCCTGCCCTCAGAATTTCTTCCAAAAGACCATATCTGAGGGTTGTCGCTTGGCGCTAGGGTATGATCGGACGGCTGCAGTTCGACGCTAGGATTTGGAGAGATGCTGCGGGGTTTTGAACCAGTCAGCGGGGTTATCTTAGGTTTGACGAACTTTCAAATGATCTTAACTAATTAAAAAAATCAAAAAAATAGGAAACATTCGCGGTTCGTCGTTTTATAAGACATAGTTACCATAAAAAAATATAAACTTGGTTTAGGGACATTTTTATGAAAAATCATTTTTTAATGTGAGCTACCATTTCCAAGTTCAAATGAGCAGAACTAATTTAAAAAATCCAAAAATGGAAGACCTACGCACAATGCCGTTGTATGTGACATGATTATGACAAAAAATAATAATCTTGGTTTATGGACATTTCCATGAAAAGTCTTTCACACAAATGAGCTATCACGTACGAGGTTTTTATAGACTTCGAGAAGAGTGTGATAGTGGGTTTAGGTTTACAAAAAATTAAAAAAATCACCAAAGCTTCATTTTAGTGTGAATAAGAAGGATCTGAACTTATTTTTTTCATTTTTGAAATTTTAAACTGTTTTTATAACGGTTTCTATTAAAAACGGTCTGTTTACCCTAACTTCGGAGCTCGTCACCATGCCATATTTCTCATGACTATGCATATACATCGGATTGATCATCTAACATTTGTAATAATTCAAAATCATTGCAACATCACATCACAGAGCAATGGATTTCAAATCTTGCTTATAATTCAAAGGTTAGTTCAAATTCAAAATTTGCCTTAATTAAACATCACATCACATCACATTCAAACATCACATCACATCACCATGCATTAACTTTAATTAAACATTAATGCTGGCCACAGAGGCCGGTGATAGTTCACAAGTCTGCCATGCATTAACTAAAAGGTGTTGGAAATATGCCCTAGAGGCAATAATAAATGTAGTTATTATTATATTTCCTTGTTCATGATAATAGTTTATTATCCATGCTATAATTGTATTAATTGGAAACACTAGTACATGTGTGGATACATAGACAACACTGTGTCCCTAGTATGCCTCTAGTAAACTAGCTCGTTGATCAAAGATGGTCAATGTTTCCTAGCCATAGACATGAGATGTCATTTGATAACGGGATCACATCATTGGGAGAATGATGTGATGGACAAGACCCAAACTGTGAACATATCATATGATCGTTTCAGTTTATTGCTATTGTTTTCTGCATGTCAAGTATCTGTTCCTATGACCATGAGATCATGCAACTCACTGACACCGGAGGAGTACCTTGTGTGTATCAAACGTCGCAACGTAACTGGGTGACTATAAAGATGCTTTACAGGTATCTCCGAAGGTGTCTGTTGAGCTGGCATGGATCGAGACTGGGATTTGTTACTCCGTGTGACGGAGAGGTATCTCAGGGCCCACTCGGTAATACAACATCACAACAAGCCTTGCAAGCAATGTGACTAAAGTGTTAGCCATGGGATCTTGTATTACGGAACGAGTAAAGAGACTTGCCGGTAACGAGATTGAACTAGGTATAGAGATACCGACGATCGAATCTCGGGCAAGTAACATACCGATAAACAAAGGGAACAGCGTACGGGATTAACTGAATCCTTGACATAGAGGTTCAACCGATAAAGATCTTCGTAGAATATGTAGGGACCAATATGGCATCCAGGTCCCGCTATTGGTTATTGACCGTAGAGGTGTCTCGGTCATGTCTGCATAGTTCTCGAACCCGCAGGGTCTACACACTTAACGTTTGGTGACGATATAATTATAGTTGAGTTATTATGTTGGTGACCGAAGGTTGTTCGGAGTCCCGGATGAAATCCCAGACATGACGAGGATCTCTAGAATAGTCCGGAGGTAAAGATTGATATATGGGATAATAGTGTTTGGTCTCCGGAAGGGTTCCGGAATTCACCGGAAGGGGTTTCGGATGTTTCCCGAAATGTTCGGGTACGAGAACACTTTATTTGGGCCAAGGGGTAAAGCCCACGAGGCTTTAATGAAGGTGCAAAAGGAGTTTTGCGGAGGCCAGGGGCCAGACTCCAGGAACCCTGGCGTCTGGGGCCAGACGCCGAGGACCCTGGCGTCTGGTCCTGGAGTCTGAGCAGGACTCTTGCCTTGCGGGCCAAACCGACTTTGAGGAGGCTCTTTCTCCAAGTTTCGACTCCAGGGCTCAACATATAATAGAGGGGCAGGGCTAGCACCCGGAACACATCAAGAAATCCCCAAGCCGTGTGCCGGCAACCCCGCTCCTCTAGTTCATCCTACGTCATAGTTTCCGTAGTGCTTGGCGAAGCCCTGCGGAGATTGTTCTTCACCACCACCGTCACCACGCCGGAGTGCTGCCGGAACTCATCTACTACTTCACCATCGCTCGCTGGATCGAGGAGGTGAAGGTGTCATCAAGCTGTACGTGTGTTGAACGCGGAGGTGCCGTCCGTTCGGCGCTAGATCGTGATTGGATCGAGGGACGACTTGCGATTTGGATCGCGAAGACGTTCGACTACATCAACCGCGTTTCTAAACTCTTCCGCTTAGCGATCTACAAGGGTATGTAGATCCACTCTCCCTCTCGTAGATGCTCATCACCATGGATAGATCTTGCGTGTGCGTAGGAAATTTTTTGTTTCCCATGCAACGTTCCCCAACAGTGGCATCATGAGCTAGGTCTATGTGTAGATGAGATCTCGAGTAGAACACAAAGGAGTTTGTGGGCGTTGAAATTCGGATTGCTTCCTCCCTTGGTCTTTTCTTGTTTCGGTGGTATTGTGGGATGAAGCGGCCCGGACCAACATTACTCGTACGCTTACGAGAGACCGGTTCCATCAACTGACATGTAACTTCATTGCATAAAGATGGCTGGCGGGTGTCTATTTCTCCCACTTTAGTCGGATCGGATTTGACAAAGGCGGTCCTTGAGAAGGTTGAATAGCAATTTTTGTATCACCGTTGTGGTTTTTGCGTAGGTAAGAATTGTTCTTGCTAGATACCCGTAGCAGCCACGTAAAACTTGCAACAACAATTAGAGGACGTCTAAGTTGTTTTTGCAGGGTATGTTGTGATGTGATATGGCCAATTACATGATGAGATATATGTGATGTATGAGATGATCATGTATTGTATAGAATATCACGACTTGCATGTCGATGAGTAAAGCAACCGGCAGGAGCCATAGGGTTGTCTTTAATTATTTTCGCCATTTTGCTTTACTTTATCGCTATGAGTTAGCAATAGTCGTGGAAGCAACAGTCGGCGCGACAACCTCATGGCGACACGTTGATGGAGATCAAGATGATGGAGATCATGGTGTCATGCCGGTGACGATGGAGATCATGCCGGTGCTTTGGAGATGGAGATCAAAAGCACAAGTTCATGGCCATATCATGTCACTTATGATTTGCATGTGATGTTAATCCCTTTATGCATCTTATTTTGCTTTGGACGACGGTAGCATTATAAGGTGATCCCTCACTTAAATTTCAAGATAAAATTGTGTTCTCCCCGAGTGTGCACCGTTGTGAAAGTTCGTCGTTTCGAGACACCACGTGATGATCGGGTGTGATAGACTCTACGTTCGCATACAACGGGTGCAAGCCAGTTTTGCACATGCGGAACACTCGGGTTAAACTTGACGAGCCTAGCATGTACAGACATGGCCTCGGAACACAAGAGACCGAAAGGTCAAACATGAGTCATATAGTAGATATGATCAACATGGAGATGTTCACCATTGAAACCACCTCAACTCACGTGATGATCGGACTTGAGTTGGTGGATTTGGATCATGTGACACTCGAATGACCGGAGGGATGTCAATTTGAGTGGGAGTTTTTAAGTAATATGATTAACTAAACTCATTATCTTGAACAATAGTCTAAGTTGTCTTTGCAATATTTATGTTGTAGATCATGGCTCGCACAGTAGCACCCCTGAATTTTAATGCGTTCCTAGAGAAAGCTAAGTTGAAAGATGATGGAAGTAACTTTGTGGACTGGGCCCGTAATCTAAGGATTATCCTTACGGCTTCCCAGAAGGCTTATGTCCTTGATGCACCGCTTGGTGATCCACCCGCTCCAGTTGAGTCTCCAGACGTTGTGAACGCCTGGCAGGCTCGTTCTGATGATTACTCAATAGTTCAATGTGCAATGTTGTATGGCTTAGAACCGGGACTTCAAAGACGTTTTGAACGTCATGGTGCATATGATATGTTCCAGGAGTTGAAGTTTATCTTTCAGAAGAATGCCCGGATCGAGAGGTATGAGACCTCCGATAAGTTCTATGCTTGCAAGATGGAGGAGAACGGGTCTGTCAGTGATCACATACTCAGAATGTCTGGGTACTCCACCCGTCTGGCTGAATTGGGGATGCCCCTTCCGCCAGAGGCTATCACTGACAGAGTTCTTCAATCATTGCCACCTAGCTACAAGAGCTTCGTGTTGAACTATAACATGCACGGGATGAACAAGTCAGTCGCCGAGCTGTTTGCGATGTTGAAAGTCGCTGAGTCTGAGATTCAGAAGGAGCATCAAGTGTTGATGGTCAATAAAACCACTAGTTTCAAGAAGAATGGCAAGGGTAAGAAGGGTAGCTCCAAGAAGAGTGGCAAAGCAGTTGCCCCTCCCGTGAAGAAACCCAAGGCTGGACCCAAGCCAGAAACTGAGTGCTTTCATTGCAAGGGAACTGGTCACTGGAAGCGGAACTGCCCCAAGTATTTGGCTGACAAGAAGGCGGCCAACAACAAACAAGGTATATATGATATACATGTTATTGATGTGTACCTTACCAACTCTCGTTGTAGTGCCTGGGTATTTGATACCGGTGCGGTTGCTCACATTTGCAACTCAAAACAGGAACTGCAGAATAGACGGAGGCTGGCAAAGGACGAAGTGACGATGCGCGTGGGAAATGGTTCCAAGGTTGATGTGATCGCCGTCGGCATGCTCGCTCTTCGATTACCATCGGGATTAGTGATGAACCTGAATAATTGTTATTTAGTGCCTGTGTTAAGCATGAACATTATATCTGGATCTTGTTTATTGCGAGACGATTACTCATTTAAATCAGAGAATAATGGTTGTTCTATTTATATGAGTAATATCTTTTATGGTCATGCACCCAATGTGAGGGGTTTATTCTTATTGAATCTTGATAGTGATGATACACATGTTCATAACATTGATGCCAAAAGATGTAGAATTGATAATGATAATACCACTTTCTTGTGGCACTGCCGTTTAGGTCATATTGGCGTAAAACGCATGAAGAAGCTCCATGCTGATGGACTTTCGGAGTCACTTGATTTTGAATCACTTGACACATGTGAGCCATGCCTCATGGGCAAGATGACTAAGACGCCGTTCTCTGGAACAATGGAATGGGCAAGTGACTTGTTGGAAATCATACATACTAATGTGTGCGGTCCGATGAGCATTGAGGCGCGTGGTGGTTATCGTTACTTTCTCACCTTCACTGATGACTTAAGTAGATATGTGTATATTTACTTAATGAAACACAAGTCTGGAACGTTTGAAAAGTTCAAGCAATTTCAGAGTGAAGTTGAGAATCATCGTAACAAGAAGATTAAATTCCTACGATCTGATCGAGGAGGGGAATATCTGAGTTATGAGTTTGGCAGTCACTTAAGACAGTGTGGAATTGTTCCACAATTGACACCGCCTGGAACACCACAGCGTAATGGTGTGTCCGAACGTCGTAATCTAACCTTATTGGATATGGTGCGATCTATGATGTCTCTTGCCGATTTGCCACTATCGTTTTGGGGTTATGCATTAGAGACAGCTGCATTCACTTTAAATAGGGCACCATCGAAATCCGTTGAGACGACGCCATATGAACTTTGGTTTGGCAAGAAGCCAAAGCTGTCGTTTCTTAAAGTTTGGGGATGTGATGCTTATGTCAAAAAGCTTCAGCCTGAAAAGCTGGAACCCAAAGCGGAGAAATGCGTCTTCATAGGATACCCAAAAGAGAAAGTTGGGTATACCTTCTACCTCAGATCCGAAGGCAAAGTGTTTGTCGCTAAAAACGGAACATTTCTTGAGAAAGAGTTTCTCTCGAAAGAATTGAGTGGGAGGAAGATAGAACTTGATGAGGTTGTTGAACCTTTACTTCAACCTGAGAGTAGCGCAGCGCAGAAAGATGTTTCTGTAGAGCTTACATCAGTTGAAGAGGAAGTTAATGATGATGATCATGAAGCTTCAGATCAAGTTGCTATCGAACCTCGTAGGTCGACAAGGACGCGTACTGCTCCTGAGTGGTACGGCAACCCTGTCTTAGAGGTCATGTTGTTGGACAACGATTAACCTACGAGCTATGGAGAAGCGATGATGGGCCCGGATTCCAAGAAATGGTTAGAGGCCATGAAATCCGAGATGGGATCCATGTATGAAAACAAAGTATGGGCTTTGGAAGTATTACCTGAAGGGCGTAAGGCCATTCAGAACAAATGGATCTTTAAGAGGAAGACGGACGCGGACGGTAATGTCACCGTCTATAAAGCTCGACTTGTGGCAAAGGGTTTTTCACAAGTTCAAGGAGTTGACTACGATGAGACCTTCTCACCCGTAGCGATGCTTAAGTCCGTCAGAATCATGTTAGCGATAGCTGCCTTTTTCGATTATGAAATTTGGCAGATGGATGTCAAAACAGCGTTCCTTAACGGTTTCCTTAAGGAAGAGTTGTATATGATGCAACCAGAAGGTTTTGTCGATCCAGAGAATGCTGACAAAGTTTGCAAACTCCAGCGATCCATTTATGGACTGGTGCAAGCATCTCGGAGTTGGAATCTTCGCTTTGATGAGGTGATCAAAGCGTTCGGGTTTATACAAGTTTACGGAGAAGCTTGTATTTACAAGAAAGTGAGTGGGAGCTCTATAGCGTTTCTAATATTATATGTGGATGACATATTGCTGATTGGAAACAATATAGAAATGTTGGAAAGCGTGAAGATATATTTGAACAAGAGTTTTTCAATGAAGGACCTAGGAGAAGCTGCTTTCATATTAGGCATCAAGATCTATAGAGATAGATCAAGATGCTTAATAGGACTTTCACAGAGCACATACCTTGACAAAGTTTTGAAGAAGTTCAAAATGGATCAGTCCAAGAAGGGGTTCTTGCCTGTGTTGCAAGGTGTGAAGTTGAGTAAGACTCAATGCCCAGTGACTGCAGAAGATAGAGAAAAGATGAGTGTCGTCCCCTATGCTTCAGCCATAGGCTCTATCATGTATGCAATGCTGTGCACAAGACCCGATGTCAGCCTTGCCATAAGTATGGCCGGAAGGTTTCAAAGTGATCCAGGAATGGAACACTGGACGGCGGTCAAGAATATCCTGAAGTACCTGAAAAGGACTAAGGACATGTTTCTCGTTTATGGAGGTGATCAAGAGCTCGTCGTAAAGGGTTACGTCGATGCAAGCTTTGACACTGATCCGGATGACTCTAAGTCGCAAACCGGATACGTATTTATTCTCAATGGGGGTGCGGTTAGCTGGTGCAGTTCCAAGCAAAGCGTAGTAGCTGATTCTACATGCGAAGCGGAGTGCATCGCTGCCTCGAAGGCGGCGAAGGAAGGTGTCTGGATGAAGGAGTTCATGACAGATCTTGGAGTAGTGCCTAGGGCACTAAACCCAATGACTATGTTCTGTGATAACACTGGTGCCATTGCTCTAGCCAAGGAACCAAGGTTTCACAAGAGGACCAGACACATAAAGCGACGTTTCAATTCCATCCGCGATTACATCAAGGAGGACGACATAAATATTTGAAAAGTACACACGGATCTGAATGTTGCAGATCCGATGACTAAACCTCTTCCAAGGGCTAAACATGAACAACACCAGAACTGTATGGGTGTTCGATTCATTACAATGTAAATCACATAGTGATGTGAGCTAGATTATTGACTCTAGTGCAAGTGGGAGACTGTTGGAAATATGCCCTAGAGGCAATAATAAATGTAGTTATAATTATATTTCCTTGTTCATGATAATCGTTTATTATCCATGCTATAATTGTATTAATTGGAAACACTAGTACCTGTGTGGATACATAGACAACACTGTGTCCCTAGTATGCCTCTAGTAAACTAGCTCGTTGATCAAAGATGGTCAAGGTTTCCTAGCCATAGACATGAGATGTCATTTGATAACGGGATCACATCATTGGGAGAATGATGTGATGGACAAGACCCAAACTGTGAACATAGCATATGATCGTGTCAGTTTATTGCTATTGTTTTCTGCATGTCAAGTATCTATTCCTATGACCATGAGATCATGCAACTCACTGACACCGGAGGAGTACCTTGTGTGTATCAAACGTCGCAATGTAACTGGGTGACTATAAAGATGCTCTACAGGTATCTTCGAAGGTGTCTGTTGAGCTCGCATGGATCGAGACTGGGATTTGTTACTCCGTGTGACGGAGAGGTATCTCAGGGCCCACTCGGTAATACAACATCACAACAAGCCTTGCAAGCAATGTGACTAAAGTGTTAGCCACGGGATCTTGTATTACGGAACGAGTAAAGAGACTTGCCGGTAATAAGATTGAACTAGGTATAGAGATACCGACGATCGAATCTCGGGCAAGTAACATACCGATAAACAAAGGGAACAGCGTACGGGATTAACTGAATCCTTGACATAGAGGTTCAACCGATAAAGATCTTCGTAGAATATGTAGGGACCAATATGGACATCCAGGTCCCGCTATTGGTTATTGACCGTAGAGGTGTCTCGGTCATGTCTGCATAGTTCTCGAACACGCAGGGTCTACACAGTTAACGTTTGGTGATGATATAATTATAGTTGAGTTATTATGTTGGTGACCGAAGGTTGTTCGGAGTCCCGGATGAGATCCCGGACATGACGAGGATCTCCGGAATAGTCCGGAGGTAAAGATTGATATATGGGATAATATTTTTTGGTCTCCGGAAGGGTTCCGGAATTCACCGGAAGAGGTTTCGGATGTTTCCCGAAATGTTCGGGTACGAGAACACTTTATTTGGGCCAAGGGGTAAAGCCCACGAGGCTTTAAGGAAGGTGCAAAAGGAGTTTTGCGGAGGCCAGGAACCCTGGCGTCTGGGGCCAGACGCCGAGGACCCTGGCGTCTGGTTCTGGAGTCCGAGAAGGACTCTTGCCTTGCGGGCCAAACCGACTTTGAGGAGGCTCTTTCTCCAAGTTTTTGTTGGAAATATGCCCTAGAGGCAATAATAAATTAGTTATTATTATATTTCCTTGTTCATGATAATCGTTTATTATCCATGCTATAATTGTATTGATTGGAAACTCAAGTACATGTGTGGGTACATAGACAACACTGTGTCCCTAGTAAGCCTCTAGTTAACTAGCTCGTTGATCAAAAGATGGTGAAGGTTTCCTAGCCATGGACATAAGATGTCATTTGATAACGGGATCACATCATTAGGAGAATGATGAGATGGACAAGACCCAAACTATAAACGTAGCATATGATCGTGTCAGTTTATTGCTATTGTTTTCTGCATGTCAAGTATCTGTTCCTATGACCATGAGATCATGCAATTCACTGACACCGTAGGAGTGCCTTGTGTGTATCAAACGTCACAACGTAACTGGGTGACTATAAAGGTGCTCTACAGGTATCTCCGAGGGTGTCTGTTGGGTTGGCATGGATCAAGACTGGGATTTGTTACTCCGCATGACGGAGAGGTATCTCAGGGCCCACTCGGTAATACAACATCACAATGAGCCTTGCAAGCAATGTGACTAAAGTGTTAGCCACGAGATCTTGTATTACGGAACGAGTAAAGAGACTTGCCGGTAACGAGATTGAACTAGGTATAGAGATACCGACGATCGAATCTCGGGCAAGTAACATACTGAAGAACAAAGGGAACAACACGGGATTAACTGAATCCTTGACATAGAGGTTCGACCGATAAAGATCTTCGTAGAATATGTAGGAACCAATATGGGCATCCAGGTCCCGCTATTGGTTATTGGCCGTAGAGGTGTCTCGGTCATGTCTGCATAGTTCTCGAACCCGCAGGGTCTACACACTTAACGTTTGGTGACGATTAGTATAGTTGAGTTATTGTGTTGGTGACCGAAGGTTGTTCGGAGTCCCGGATAAGATCCCGGACATGACGAGGATCTCCGGAAGAGTCCGGAGGTAAAGATTGATATATGTGATAATAGTGTTTTGATCTCCGGAAGGGTTCCGGAATTCACCGGAAGGGGTTCCGGGTGTTTACCGAAGTGTTCGGGTGCAGCAACACTTTATATGAGCCAAAGGGGTAAAGCCCACGAGGTATTGGAAAGTGCAAAATGAAGTTTTGCTGCTGCCTTAAGCGGTACTACCGCTGGTAAGGCAGTACTACCGCGTAAGCGGTACTACCGCTTGTGTGAAGCGGTACTACCGCTCAAGCGGTACTACCGCTTGTACGCGATACTGCTGGAATCCGAGTTGGACTCTTTCCGTGCGGGCCAAACCGACCTTGTGCGGGCAAAACCGACCTTGTGGAGGCTTTCTCTCCAAGTTTAGACCCCAGGGCTCAACATATAAATAGAGGGGCAGGGCTAACACACGGGACACATCAAGATTTCCCAAGCCGTGTGCCGGCAACCCTAACCCTCTAGTTCCTCTCGTCATAATCTCCGTAGTGCTTGGCGAAGCCCTGCAGAGATTGTTCCTCACCACCATCACCACGCCGTCGTGCTGCCGGAACTCATCTACTACTTCATCATCGCTCGCTGGATCGAGGAGGTGAAGGCGTCATCAAGCCGTACGTGTGTTGAACGCGGAGGTGCCGTCCGTTCGGCACTAGTTCGTGATCGGGTCGAGGAACGACTTGCGATTTGGATCGCGGAGACGTTCGACTACATCAACTGCGTTTCTTAACGCTTCCGCTTAGCGATCTACAAGGGTATGTAGATTCACTCTCCCTCTCGTAGATGCTCATCACCATGGATAGATCTTGTGTGTGCGTAGGAAATTTTTTGTTTCCCATGCAACGTTACCGAACTGTGGCATCTGAGCTAGGTCTATGTGTAGATGAGATCTCGAGTAGAACACAAACGAGTTGTGGGCGTGGGTGTATACATATTGCTTGCCGTTACTACTTGATACTTGATTCGGTGGTATTGTGAGATGAAGCGGCCCGGACCGACATTACGCGTACGCTTACGCGAGACAGGTTTCACCGCTACGTGCACTCGTTGCATAAAGGTGACTGGCGGGTGTCTGTCTCTCTCACTTTAGTTGAATCGATTTCAATGAAGAGGGTTCTTTTAAAAGATCAAAAAGCAATCACTACACCACGTTGTGGTTTTGCGTAGGTAAGAACGGTTCTTGCAAACCCGTAGCAGCCACGTAAAACTTGCAACAACAATTAGAGGACGTCTAACTTGTTTTTGCAGGGTATGTTGTGATGTGATATGGCCAATTACATGATGAGATATATGTGATGTATGAGATGATCATGTATTGTATAGAATATCACGACTTGCATGTCGATGAGTACGGCAACTGGCAGGAGCCATAGAGTTGTCTTTAATTATTTTCGCCGTTTTTGCTTTACTTTATCGCTATGAGTTAGCTATAGTCATGGAAGCAACAGTCGGCGCGACAACCTCATGGCGACACGTTGATGGAGATCAAGATGATGGAGATCATGGTGTCATGCCGGTGACGATGGAGATCATGCCGGTGCTTTGGAGTTGGAGATCAAAAGCACGAGTTCATGGCCATATCATGTCACTTATGATTTGCATGTGATGTTAATCCTTTTATGCATCTTATTTTGCTTAGGACGACGGTAGCATTATAAGGTGACCCCTCACTTAAATTTCAAGATAAAATTGTGTTCTCCCCGAGTGTGCACCGTTGCGAAAGTTCGTCGTTTCGAGACACCACGTGATGATCGGGTGTGATAGACTCTACGTTCGCATACAACGGGTGCAAGCCAGTGTTGCACGTGTGGAACACTCGGGTTAAACTTGACGAGCCTAGCATGTACAGACATGGCCTCGGAACACAAGAGACCAAAAGGTCGAACATGAGTCATATAGTAGATATGATCAACATGAAGATGTTCACCATTGAAACCACCTCAACTCACGTGATGATCGGACTTGAGTTGGTGGATTTGGATCATGTTACACTCGAATGACCGGAGGGATGTCAATTTGAGTGGGTGTTTTTTAAGTAATATGATTAACTAAACTCATTATCTTGAACAATAGTCTAAGTTGTCTTTGCTATATTTATGTTGTAGATCATGGCTCGCGCAGTAGCACCCCTGAATTTTAATGCATTCCTAGAGAAAGCTAAGTTGAAAGATGATGGAAGTAACTTTGTGGACTGGGCCCGTAATCTAAGGATTATCCTTACGGCTTCCCAGAAGGCTTATGTCCTTGATGCACCGCTTGGTGATCCACCCGCTCCAGTTGAGTCTCTAGACGTTGTGAACGCCTGGCAGGCTCGTTCTGATGATTACTCAATAGTTCAATGTGCAATTTTGTATGGCTTAGAACCGAGACTTCAAAGACGTTTTGAACGTCATGGAGCATATGAGATGTTCCAGGAGTTGAGGTTTATCTTTCAGAAGAATGCCCGGATCGAGAGGTATGAGACCTCCGATAAGTTCTATACTTGCAAGATGGAGGAGAACGGGTCTGTTAGAGATCACATACTCAGAATGTCTGGGTACTCCACCCGTCTGGCTGAATTAAGGATGCCCCTTCCGCCAGAGGCTATCACTGACAGAGTTCTTCAATCATTGCCACCTAGCTACAAGAGCTTCGTGTTGAACTATAACATGCACGGGATGAACAAGTCAGTCACCGAGCTGTTTGCGATGCTGAAAATCGCTGAGTCTGAAATTCAGAAGGAGCATCAAGTGTTGATGGTCAATAAAACCACTAGTTTCAAGAAAAATGGCAAGGGTAAGAAGGGTAACTCCAAGAAGAGTGGCAAAGCAGTTGCTCCTCCCGTGAAGAAACCCAAGGCTGGGCCCAAACCAGAAACTATGTGCTTTCATTGCAAGGGAACTAGACACTGGAAGCGGAACTGCCCCAAGTATTTGGCTGACAAGAAGGCCCAACAACAAACAAGGTATATATGATATACATGTTATTGATGTGTACCTTACCAACTCTCGTTGTAGTGCCTGGGTATTTGATACCGGTGCGGTTGCTCATATTTGCAACTCAAAACAGGAACTGCGGAATAGACGGAGGCTGGCAAAGGACGAAGTGACTATGCGCGTGGGAAATGGTTCCAAGGTTGATGTGATCGCCGTCGGCACGCTCGCTCTTCGATTACCATCGGGATTAGTGATGAACCTGAATAAATGTTATTTGGTGCCTGCGTTAAGCATGAACATTATATCTGGATCTTGTTTATTGCGAGACGGTTACTCATTTAAATCAGAGAATAATGGTTGTTCTATTTATATGAGTAATATCTTTTATGGTCATGCACCCAATGTGAGGGGTTTATTCTTATTGAATCTCGATAGAAATGATACACATGTTCATAACATTCATGCCAAAAGATGTAGAATTGATAATGATAATACCACTTTCTTGTGGCACTGCCGTTTAGGTCATATTGGCGTAAAACGCATGAGGAAGCTCCATGCTGATGGACTTTTGGAGTCACTTGATTTTGAATCACTTGACACATGCGAGCCATGCCTCATGGGCAAGATGACTAAAACGCCGTTCTCTGGAACAATGGAACGGGTAAGTGACTTATTGGAAATCATACATACTGATGTGTGCGGTCCGATGAGCATTGAGGCGCGCGGTGGTTATCGTTACTTTCTCACCTTCACTGATGACTTAAGTAGATATGGGTATATTTACTTAATGAAACACAAGTCTGAAACATTTGAAAAGTTCAAACAATTTCAGAGTGAAGTTGAGAATCATCGTAACAAGAAGATTAAATTCCTACGATCTGATCGAGGAGGAGAATATCTGAGTTATGAGTTTGGCAGTCACTTAAGACAATGTGGAATTGTTTCACAACTGACACCGCCTGGAACACCACAGCATAATGGTGTGTCCGAACGTCGTAATCGAACCTTATTGGATATGGTGCGATCTATGATGTCTCTTGCCGATTTGCCACTATCGTTTTGGGGTTATGCTTTAGAGACAGCTGCATTCACTTTAAATAGGGCACCATCGAAATCCGTTGAGACAACGCCATATGAACTTTGGTTTGGCAAGAAGCCAAAGCTGTCGTTTCTTAAAGTTTGGGGATGTGATGCTTATGTCAAAGAGCTTCAGCCTGAAAAGCTGGAACCCAAAGCGGAGAAATGCGTCTTCATAGGATATCCAAAAGAGACAGTTGGGTATACCTTCTACCTCAGATCCGAAGGCAAAGTGTTTGTCGCTAAAAACGGAACATTTCTTGAGAAAGAGTTTCTCTCGAAAGAAATGAGTGGGAGGAAGATAGAACTTGATGAGGTTGTTGAACCTTTACTTCAACCTGAAAGTAGCGTAGCGCAGAAAGATGTTTCTGTAGAGCCTACATCAGCTGAAGAGGAAGTTAATGATGATGATCATGAAGCTTTGGATCAAGTTGCTATCGAACCTCGTAGGTCGACAAGGACGCGTACTGCTCCTGAGTGGTACGGCAACCCTGTCTTAGAGGTCATGTTGTTGGACAACGATGAACCTACGAGCTATGGAGAAGCGATGATGGGCCCGGATTCCGAGAAGTGGTTAGAGGCCATGAAATCCGAGATGGGATCCATGTATGAAAATAAAGTGTGGACTTTGGAAGTATTACCTGAAGGGCGTAAGGCCATTCAGAACAAATGGATCTTTAAGAGGAAGACGAACGCGGACGGTAATGTCACCGTCTATAAAGCTCGACTTGTGGCAAAGGGTTTTTCACAAGTTCAAGGAGTTGACTACGATGAGACCTTCTCACCCGTAGCGATGCTTAAGTCCGTCAGAATCATGTTAGCAATAGCTGCCTTTTTCGATTATGAAATTTGGCACATGGATGTCAAAACAGCGTTCCTTAACGGTTTCCTTAAGGAAGAGTTGTATATGATGCAACCAGAAGGTTTTGTCGATCCAGAGAATGCTGACAAAGTTTGCAAACTCCAGCGATCCATTTATGGACTGGTGCAAGCATCTCGAAGTTGGAATCTTCGCTTTGATGAGGTGATCAAAACGTTCGAGTTTGTACAAGTTTACGGAGAAGCTTGTATTTACAAGAAAGTGAGTGGGAGCTCTATAGCGTTTCTAATATTATATGTGGATGACATATTACTGATTGGAAATAATATAGAAATGTTGGAAAGCGTGAAGGAATATTTGAACAAGAGTTTTTCAATGAAGGACCTAGGAGAAGCTACTTTCATATTAGGCATCAAGATCTATAGAGATAGATCAAGACGTTTAATAGGACTTTCACAAAGCACATACCTTGATAAGATTTTGAAGAAGTTCAAAATGGATCAGTCCAAGAAGGGGTTCTTGCCTGTTTTGCAAGGTGTGAAGTTGAGTAAGACTCAATGCCCAGTGACTGCAGGAGATAGAGAAAAGTTGAGTGTCATCCCCTATGCTTCAGCCATAGGCTCTATCATGTATGCAATGCTGTGCACAAGACCCGATGTTAGCCTTGCCATAAGTATGCTCGGAAGGTTTCAAAGTGATCCAGGAATGGAACACTGGACGGCGGTCAAGAATATCCTGAAGTACCTGAAAAGGACTAAGGACATGTTTCTCGTTTATGGAGGTGATCAAGAGCTCGTCGTAAAGAGTTACGTCGATGCAAGCTTTGACACTGATCCGGATGACTCTAAGTCACAAACTGGATACGTATTTATTCTTAATGGGGGTGCGGTTAGCTAGTGCAGTTCCAAGCAAAGCGTGGTAGCTGATTCTACATGCGAAGCGGAGTACATCGCTGCCTCGGAGGCGGCGAAGGACGGTGTCTGGATGAAGGAGTTCATGACAGATCTTGGAGTAGTGCCTAGTGCGCTTAACCCAATGACTCTGTTTTGTGATAATACTGGTGCCATTGCTCTAGCCAAGGAACCAAGATTTCACAAGAGGACCAGACACATAAAGCGACGTTTCAATTCCATCCGCGATTACATCAAGGAGGACGACATAAATATTTGCAAAGTACACACGGATCTGAATGTTGCAGATCCGATGACTAAACCTCTTCCAAGGGCTAAACATGAACAACACCAGAACTGCATGGGTGTTCGATTCATTACAATGTAAATCACATAGTGATGTGAACTAGATTATTGACTCTAGTGCAAGTGGGAGACTGTTGGAAATATGCCCTAGAGGCAATAATAAATTAGTTATTATTATATTTCCTTGTTCATGATAATCGTTTATTATCCATGCTATAATTGTATTGATTGGAAACTCAAATACATGTGTGGGTACATAGACAACACTGTGTCCCTAGTAAGCCTCTAGTTAACTAGCTCGTTGATCAAAAGATGGTGAAGGTTTCCTAGCCATGGACATAAGATGTCATTTGATAACGGGATCACATCATTAGGAGAATGATGAGATGGACAAGACCCAAACTATAAACGTAGCATATGATCGTGTCAGTTTATTGTTATTGTTTTCTGCATGTCAAGTATCTGTTCCTATGACCATGAGATCATGCAATTCACTGACACCGTAGGAGTGCCTTGTGTGTATCAAACGTCACAACGTAACTGGGTGACTATAAAGGTGCTCTACAGGTATCTCCGAGGGTGTCTGTTGGGTTGGCATGGATCAAGACTGGGATTTGTTACTCCGTATGACGGAGAGGTATCTCAGGGTCCACTCGGTAATACAACATCACAATGAGCCTTGCAAGCAATGTGACTAAAGTATTAGCCACGAGATCTTGTATTACGGAACGAGTAAAGAGACTTGCCGGTAACGAGATTGAACTAGGTATAGAGATACCGACGATCGAATCTCGGGCAAGTAACATACCGAAGAACAAAGGGAACAGCATACGGGATTAACTGAATCCTTGACATAGAGGTTCGACCGATAAAGATCTTCGTAGAATATGTAGGAACCAATATGGGCATCCAGGTCCCGCTATTGGTTATTGGCCGTAGAGGTGTCTCGGTCATGTCTGCATAGTTCTCGAACCCGCAGGGTCTACACACTTAACGTTTGGTGACGATTAGTATAGTTGAGTTATTGTGTTGGTGACCGAAGGTTGTTCGGAGTCCCGGATAAGATCCCGGACATGACGAGGATCTCCGGAAGAGTCCGGAGGTAAAGATTGATATATGTGATAATAGTGTTTTGATCTCCGGAAGGGTTCCGGAATTCACCGGAAGGGGTTCCGGGTGTTTACCGAAGTGTTCGGGTGCAGCAACACTTTATATGAGCCAAAGGGGTAAAGCCCACGAGGTATTGGAAAGTGCAAAAGGAAGTTTTGCTGCTGCCTTAAGCGGTACTACCGCTGGTAAGTCAGTACTACCGCGTAAGCGGTACTACCGCTTGTGTGAAGCGGTACTACCGCTCAAGCGGTACTACCGCTCGTGAGCGGTACTACCGCTTGTACGCGATACTGCTGGAATCCGAGTTGGACTCTTTCCGTGCGGGCCAAACCGACCTTGTGCGGGCAAAACCGCCTTGTGGAGGCTTTCTCTCCAAGTTTAGACCCCAGGGCTCAACATATAAATAGAGGGACATGGCTAACACACGGGACACATCAAGATTTCCCAAGCCGTGTGCCGGCAACCCTAACCCTCTAGTTCCTCTCGTCATAATCTCCGTAGTGCTTGGCGAAGCCCTGCGGAGATTGTTCCTCACCACCATCACCACGCCGTCGTGCTGCCGGAACTCATCTACTACTTCATCATTGCTCGCTGGATCGAGGAGGTGAAGGCGTCATCAAGCCGTACGTGTGTTGAACGCGGAGGTGCCGTCCGTTCGGCACTAGTTCGTGATCGGATCGAGGGACGACTTGCGATTTGGATCGTGGAGACGTTCGACTACATCAACCGCGTTTCTTAACGCTTCCGCTTAGCGATCTACAAGGGTATGCAGATTCACTCTCCCTCTCGTAGATGCTCATCACCATGGATAGATCTTGTGTGTGCGTAGGAAATTTTTTGTTTCCCATGCAACGTTACCGAACAGTTTCGACCCCAGGGCTCAACATATAAATAGAGGGGCAGGGCTAGCACCCGGAACACATCAAGAAATCCCCAAGCCGTGTGCCGGCAACCCCGCTCCTCTAGTTCATCCTACGTCGTAGTTTCCGTAGTGCTTGGCGAAGCCCTGCGGAGATTGTTCTTCACCACCACCGTCACCACGCCGTCGTGCTGCCGGAACTCATCTACTACTTCACCATCGCTCGCTGGATCGAGGAGGTGAAGGCGTCATCAAGCTGTACGTGTGTTGAACGCGGAGGTGTCGTCCGTTCGGCGCTAGATCGTGATTGGATCGAGGGACGACTTGCGATTTGGATCGCGAAGACGTTCGACTACATCAACCGCGTTTCTTAACGCTTCCGCTTAGCGATCTACAAGGGTATGTAGATCCACTCTCCCTCTCGTAGATGCTCATCACCATGGATAGATCTTGCGTGTGCGTAGGAATTTTTTTGTTTCCCATGCAACGTTCCCCAACAAAAGGACCCTAACTAAAAACATTAAAACTAAAATGAAAACGAGGAGGCGCGCTGCCCTAGGCGTCCTCGTCGTCGTCGTCGGGGTCGGTGAGGTCGACGAGCGTCGGCGCCGGGCCAGCCCAGGGGAATGCCGTCTCCGAGGCGGTGGCGATGTCGTCCGCCGGTGGCTGCACCGCCGCTCCCTGGGCTTCGGCATGGCGCTCCTCCTCCTCCGCCTCGGCATCGCGCTCCAACTGCTCCAGCCGCCGGCCCTCGTGACGCTCCTTCGCCAGGTGCTGTTGCCACCAATGCTCCAGGTAGATTTGCTCCTGCTCCGGCGTCGCCATCATCCAGACGGGTGGCGCGCTCACCCAGTCGCGCACGACCCCGTCCCAGATGTACCCTTGGGGCTTGAGGGCGGTCGGCGCCAGCTCGAGCTTGGCGGGAGACGGCGGGGCCAGCGGCGGCACGACGCAGTCGCCGGCAGCGGAGAGCGCAATGGCCTCCGCCATCCGCGCCTGGTAAGCCGCCGCCTCCTCGTCCTTGCGCCACTCTTCCTCCTCGCTTTCACGGAGGGCAGCTGCCAGCGCCTCCTGGTATGCGGCCTCCGCCTCCTGGTCCTCATCGCGCACGACGAGGGCGGCGGGGTGCCAGCCCGCACATCGCGGACGCCATGCCGGCGCTGCTCCTCATGCTCAAACACAAACCATACCCCCAATCGGGAGAGTCTGCAACGTAGGCCGGGTTGAGCCGCTGCTCAGGCGTGAGCCGCTGCCGCCGGCGCCTCACCTCCTCCGCATGCGCCCGCGCCGACCGTGGCACCGCCGGCACTGGGATCCTCTCCGGATCCAAGTGCCAGACATGTGGCAGGATCACGTCGGGGTAGGGGAGAGGGATGCGGTGCTCCCAGTGCCACCTCGCCTGGTGCACTGAGACGCTAATCCGCTGTCGAGGCGGACGGGAAGACGACAGCGAGGGTAGCGCGCGCAAAGGGACGGCGGGGCCTTGTCCTTGTTCTTCCCGGAGCTCGAGCCGGCCCCTGAGAAGATGCCCATGATGGCTACTGGCTAGGGTTTGTCCCCGACGGGCTAGGGTTGTAGATCCTGCCGGGGGTGGAGGGGGCAGGCTTGGCTTTGGAAGGGTGAAAGCTACCGTGGACCGGCTGGTCCACGGGTTTCCATTTAAAGAAGGACGACGACCCGAACATGGGTGGCTGACGACCGGGGCCCGCGGCGCGTGCGCATTTACTTTGGGCTGTGGGGGTAGTTGAGAGGCCGCCACGCGTCCCCGAAGCGGACGAGGAGAAACGTGTGCACGTCCGTTCGACGTCCGTGTGGCCGGAAATGGGGCGGGACGGACTCACTCGTCAGGTCCAACGGGCGACACAGTCCAGCGCGGCCCCACTCGTCAGCAGTTAACGGTCAAACCATTGACCCGACAGCATCCTCCGCTGTGACCATTTCTGAGGATTTCGAACAAGGGAGTGGGAAAAAGTGAGCAAAAGTTAAGAGCGTGGGGATGAATAAGTACAGCTAAGGAACCAGGGGCACATATGTAAAAAACCCTAGAAACAAAGGCAAGAGTCCGGATCAAATGTATCCGGTTATCATCTTGAACCTCGCTTTAACACGACCAATCCAGTCAGCATTATTGTCTATTCAGTGTTCCATATATGTTCTACTTTTCCATTCACACGAAGCACTAATTATAGCATGTTCGCACATGACAGGATGAATTGATCGTTTACATACCACGACGTGTTCTTCTGGAGGCTGCCAAGCTAGAGATACAAGTGTACGGCCACTAGAGCGAACACGATGGCAGAACACGATGGCAAGATAGAAGCATGTGTTCTTATCAGTCTCTCACGTCAACCAGATGACTTCAACGCAAAACAGGTAACATGCACAAGTGAGCTAGCTGAAACACTAGATGCAGCTGAAAAAAAACGCTGCTCAAGCGGCTTTAGGACACATATGCACTCACTACAACATCAGTATCAATGATCACAACTATCATGTAATTGAAGTGGCAAAAAGAATCCTGCGTTTAACACAAGAGAAGGCACGAACCAAGTAATGGCAATTCAACATGGCTCACCAGCAGGTGACTGCACAACAAAAACAGTTTAGAAGGCTGACTAAAATCCTTGCAAAGATATGCAACAATTTCTCCGACGTGATACCACCCTGCATGTACCCTGAACATCCATACACCGATGATTCAATCATCATGAACACCGGCGCCAAGCCACCTATGTCGGGTGCAACAATTTGCAATGGCTCTCTATCGCGTCATCACAGTCACAGGTACCAATCCTGTAGGATGTTACACCAGAATGATCTAAGCTATTAGTGCACGTAACATGTTCGTTTGATCCTATCAAAATCATGTACCCCATATATTCTAAGATGATCAATCAAAATCATGTCCCATGTTATCTAAGATGATCACATGCGTTAGACAATAAATGCATCGTTTTCCGGCTTTTCTTTTTTGTGATTCATTCATCCCTCTCTCGTGTTAAATTCAGATTCACTTTAAACAATAAAAACATCATACATAAACATAACGTATCAACGGGCGCGCGTGCCACCGCACGGGCATGACTTCTAAAAAAATGTTAGAACATCGCAACAGATGGAGTACTAAAAATGAACCACTTGGGATGGGCCGGGCCGGGTTAGAAAGATTGGTCTAATTCGGTTACACAGACGTGGCCCAGGCTTCTGAATCGAGCACTGAGACCAGCGGTTGGTTCCTCCCTCCTCCACGGTCCCACCCCTCCGTCACGGCACGGTGGCCGGCCGGAGTTGGCCTCTCCCTTCGCACCCCACAGCAACAGCAGGATGACCCCATCGGCGTCGACGTGCTGCTGCTGCTGCCGCCGCCTCCCACCACCACCACCACCAGCCCCCGCTCCCGCTCCCGCTCCGGGCGGCAACACCAAGAGCAGCACGAGAATCGGACGAAGGGATCCAATCCATCCCATCCAACTCCCGCTCACTATCCCCCCCTTTTTTTTTTTTGCGCAAATACACTATCCCCATCTCTTCTCGAACTGCACATCTATCTGATGCCGCTCGTATTCGTATGCTCAGTAGCAGCCAGCTCGCCACGCTATCGTCGCCATCTTCCACTTCAGGTACGGCCGCCCGCCGGCTTCCAGCTTCTCTGTCATTACAGACTTAATTTCACAGCAACATGCATGCTACTACCAGGCAGCATAACCGTAGAGGACCTCACCACAACGCCACTTGCTACTGACACTGTAATGTAAATAGTTGATAGTTTCCCTGCTCTAGTACTTTGTGGGGGAAATTCAGAATCTCAAGTTCTCAACTCCCTCTGTACAAGGGAATGAAGTTAACTGAATTTCCTGCTCCGGTCTGACAAGTTTTTTTTTTTTAAAGGAGGATTACCTTCGGCCTCTGCTGCATCAGGACGATGCATGCGGCCCCTTTATTAACGGACAAAAACAAATAGTCTACGGTTCCGAACAAGCTCTCAATGAGCAACAAAAACAAAGTTAAAAAAAACGAATGATGCCACAACCGGCGAAAATAGGCCTAGATGCCTAACCATCTATCCTATTACTGGACCGTCATCCAAACCGGTTGTAGATATCCCGCGCTACCATCTTTCATCGGATAGACCCAGTAACCAAAGGCTCCCTGGTTTTCGCAGGAGTGAGTAACGACCACGTACAGATCAACGCCGATGCCCTGCGTAGTACCTGCAAAAAATGTATATGTGGTTGTCTGTTAAAAACCATGTCATTCCTGCAGTTTCATATAGCCCAGAGAAGTGCACACACCCCTATGCGAATATGTCTAGCGATGTTTATGTCCACCCCATTTAGCCACGTACCAAACAACGTGTCAATGCTATCTGAGGGAGTGATATTAAAGGCTATGCGAACTGTTTGCCATACATTTTTTGCTAACGGACAATGGAGAAAAAGGTGTTTGATTGTTTCCTCATGATCACAAAAGCTACATCGTGTACTTCCCTACCAATTGCGCTTTGACAAATTATCTTTAGTTAGAATCACCTTCTTGTGAACAAACCACATGAAGACTTTGATTCTTAAGGGCACCTTGACCCTCCAAATATGATTCGATTTGGAGATTACAGTTGTGTCAATAAGGTTCAGATACATTGATTTAACTGAAAAGATGCCAGTAGTTGTTAGCTTCCACTGAAGCCTATCGGGCTCGTCCGATAACTAAACATCCATAAGTCTTCTGACTAAATGTAGCCATTCCTCCCATCGATGACCTATCAAAGCTCGTCGAAACTGAATATTTAGAGGTACTGACTGTAATATTGAGGCAACAAACGCATCTTTACATTGCGCAATATTATAGAGAGCTGGATACTGTACGGCTAAGGGCCTGTCCCCCAACCACGTATCTTCCTAAAATCTCGTTGACCCACCATTGCCAATAATGAATTTGGTTCTATGGAAAAATTCTGCTTTCACCTTCATCAGACCTTTCCAGAATGGTGAATCCGTGGGTCTAACAGATACCTGGGCCAAGGTTTTAGATTGCAAGTACTTATTACGCAAAATTTGTACCCACATACCTTCAGTCTCCACAGATAGTCTGAATAGCCACTAACTAAGCAAACATCTGTTCTTTACCTCTAAATTCTCAATCCCCAGACATCCCTGGTGCTTGGGCCTACATATAATGTCCCATCTAGTTAGTCTATATTTCTTCTTAACTTCATCATTCTGCCAGAAGAAGCGGGATCGATAGAAGTCCAATCTTTTGTGAACCCCTACCGGTATCTCAAAGAAGGACAAGAGGAACATCGGCATACTCATAAGGACCGAGTTAATCAAAATGAGCCGTCCTCCATAAGACAAAAGCTTGCCCTTCCAGCAGCTTAGTTTTTTCTCGAAACGATCCTCTATGCACTTCCATTCTTTGTTTGATAGCTTACGATGGTGAATGGGTATGCCCAGATAACTAAACGGTAGGCTTCCCAATTCACAGCCAAACAACTGTTTATAGTCTTCTTGTTCTTCTTTGGCTCCCCCAAAACAGAACAATTCACTCTTGTGAAAATTAATTTTTAAGCCCGACAGTTGTTCGAACAAGCAAAGAATAAGTTTCATATTTCTTGCTTTTGCTATACCGTGTTCCATAAACAAGATAGTATCGTCCGCCTATTGTAGGATAGACACCCCACCATCAACTAGATGTGGTACTAGTCCCCCTACCAGGCCTTCCTCCTTAGCCCTTCCTATTAGTATTGCTAACATGTCTGCAACTACGTTGAATAGGATAGGGGACATTGGGTCTCCCTGCCGAAGACCTTTGTGAGTTTGGAAAAAATGGCCAATATCATCATTGACTTTAATTCCAACACTCCCTTTTTGTACAAAGGATTCGACGTGCCTCCTCCATAGTTCGTCAAAACCCTTCATACGTAATGCCTGCTGTAGGAATGGCCATTTGACCTTATCATAGGCTTTCTCAAAATCCACTTTGAAGATAACCCCATCTAGTTTCTTCGAATGGATTTCATGAAGGGTTTCATGTAGCACAACCACCCCCTCAAGTATGTTTCTGCCCGGCATGAAAGCTGATTGACTAGGTTGCACCACAACATGTGCAATTTGCGTCAATCTATTCGTCCCAACCTTGGTGAATATTTTGAAGCTCACATTAAGAAGGCATATAGGTCTGAACTGTTCAATGCGCACTGCCCCCTCCTTTTTTGGCAACAGCGTCACCATCCCAAAGTTCAGGTGATAAAGCTGCAGGTGCCCATTAAACAAGTCCTGAAACATTGGTAGTAAGTCGTCCTTGATAATGTGCCAACACCTCTTATAGAACTCAGCTGGAAACCCATTCGGGCCCGGTGCCTTATTATTCTTCATTTGCGATATTGCCTCAAACACCTATTTCTCCGTAAACGGTGCAGTTAATATCTCATTCTCGTCAGTCCCGAGTTGAGGAATATCACTGACCCACTGCTCATCCATGGACACAGTATTGTCCTCTGCAGCCCCAAATAGTTGTTTATAGTACTTAGAGATGTACAACTTCAGGTTTTCATGCCCGACAATTGTACCCTCATCTTGTTCGAGCTGATATATCTTTTTCTTTCTGTGTTTTCCATTAGCAATCAAATGGAAAAATTGGGTATTGTCATCACCCTGTACTACCTGTCTCACTTTCACTCTAAGTGCCCACTTCAATTCCTCTTCTCTGAGGAGCTTTTTGAGATTTTCTTCTGCCTCGTGTTTTGATGCCCTTTCACTGTCATCTAACACCACAGATTCGGCTTTTATATCTAGCTCATTTATAAGGTTGAGAAGCCTTTCTTTCTCCTTCTTATAAATGCCGCTCTCATGTTTAGCCCAACCCCGTAGGAACTGCCTGAGGTGTCTAATTTTATTCTGCCATTTTTCGACATTCGACCTTCCTCCCGCGTTCCTCGCCCATTTTCTAGCTATGAGGTCCACGAATCCTTCCCGTTCGAACCATGCCAACTCAAAGGAGAAGGTATTCTTGTTGCCCATGTGTGTTGCCTCCCCGGAGTCAACAAACAATGGGGTATGATATGAAATTACTCTCGACAGCGCTCGCACTGTCACACGTGGGAATTTCTGCTCCCACTCCACACTTGTAAGAACCCGATCCAACTTCTCAAATGTTGGATTAGGTAAAGTGTTCGCCCAAGTAAATTTTCTACCCGATAACTCAATCTCTCGCAAATCTAGACTTTCGATAATTGTATTGAACATGAATGGCCATCTGCCATCAAAGTTATCATTATTCTTTTCCTCTCTTTGCCTAATTATATTAAAGTCTCCTCCAACTAAAATCGGTAACCTCTCGTCCCCACAAATCCTGACAAGGTCAGCCAAGAAGTCCATCTTGAGCTCCGGCTGGGCCGCACCGTACACTGCCACGAGCGCCCATTGGAACCCGTCCTCCTTGGATCGCACTCTAAATTTGACGGCAAAATCCCCAAACACCACGTTTTGGACTTCTAGCGTCTCGCACCTAACCCCAAGTAAGATCCCTCCGGACCTTCCTCTTGGCGGTAAACAGTGCCAATCAAAATCAATACCACCAGAGAGCGTACTTAGAAATTGTGACGTGAAATTGTCTCTACCGGTTTCCATTAGTGCAATGAAATCAAGTTTGTGTTCTAGTGATGCTTCTGCTAGAAATCTTCTTTTAGCCAAGTCCGCTAGACCTCTGCTGTTCCAAAAGATTCCTTTCATCTTTCATCATAGAATTTCTTTGCAGTCTTAAATCTTGCGCTTCTGGGAACTGCAGATACAGGATACACCTTCCTCTTCCAGGAGCGTTTTGGCTTATCCTGTCCAGCCAACCGGTCCGTATAACCGGTCTCTGACTGTGTGCAGTCATTCGGTTGCGTATAGGCCACATACCCCTCCGTACCGATCTCAGTATCCTCTTCAGGCATTATAGATGTTGGCACCAAATCCTCACATAGACGTTCTATAGCCCCCATCCCTAATGCCTTAATCTCAGAGTCATTCATAGGCTTGACCGCCACAATATTTCTAACCATTTCCATAGCCCGCTCAGGCTCTAAGTCTAAAAGGTCATTAACAGATTTTGAGATTTCCTTCCCATTACTACCCAAAGATACCCCGAGTTTGTTTGCATTTAAAATAATTTCATCATCCGAAAAGTGTAGAATAGAGCAACTCGTATTGACAGGCATACCTGTAGTCGCCTCGATATCCCAAAGCTTAGCGGCCCTCATGGCATGGCCCATCTTAAGCTCATCAACGTCTGGCTGAGCCTGGAGACGGTGACTCGTCCGCCTGTCCCCAGCCGCCGGATCGGGGATTCCTCCAAACGCGACGACCTCCTCGGTAGTGGGCCCCGTCAGAGGATGGCCACCTGCCACCTGTGCGACAGGGCTGGTCGGCCTACTGCCGTCCATCGCGCGACCACCTGTCACGCACCCGGCGTGGCTAGCCTGCCCGCATGCGGCACTCACTGCCGCCAGTCCCACCATCGATTGGCAGTCAGCAACCCCGCTACCAGGAGACTGCGCCCTCGCTGGGACAGTTGCGGTATGGCCACCTGCCAGCATCCCAACCGCCGCCGCCGTCCCCTGGACGCACGGTGGTGAAGTGGAGGTCGTACGCAGCCCCTCCTCCCTGGGGGTAGTCACCCCAGGAGAGATTGTCTGCCGGTCCATAGTCCGTTCAATGGACCGTGGAGAGCTCTGGAACCTCAGGGAGACCTCCTCGATGTAGGGGAGCGTCCTAGACATCAACAGTGTCGTAGGAGGAGAAAGCGGTGGCAGCTCCTGCTCCACCGGATCGTCTGCCTCCGCCCTGACACCCCAAAGTCTGGCAGGTGACGACAAAGATCCAAAATATCCAAACCTCAACTGATTCGTCGGGTGGATATATGCGACTGCTCTCTAGTAGCGCCAGTCTCTGCTGGCTTAGCCATCGGTGCCGAATCTCTGTCAGTGGCATCCCTCTGATCCGACCCCTTATCTATATTCCCGTCTCCACCGTGACCCTCGTTTGTATCCATGTCTACCTGCTTAGCCAACTCCTGAAAGTCAGCGTTCTCCTCTATCTCAATATCCAAGTCAAATGTTCTGCCATCATACGTCCATCTGACAGTCTCCAGAATATGCTCGATACTGATGACGCTGACAAGCAGGCGGGCCACTCCATGCGCCCACGTAAAAGGCATGTCCACCTTCTCTGTCTTACCAATCAGGGAGCCAATACTCCAAGTCACCAAGAAATCATCTAAAGCCACCCGTGGAGCTCCTAGGAACCTGACCCAAAGCTGAGGAAGAGGAGTTCCCTCAGGTTCCTTCTGAGTCCAGGCATCAAACTCAAGAACACACGTACTGTTAGGAACCCTGCTCATCCCAAACTTAAGAAGCCTCGCAAGATCCTCCTTAGTAGGAAAGTCCACTCTGAACATCTGCTTATCTAGCCTGACTGGATTCCACTGGAAACTAGCAGACACCAACTCGCGCAAACGCTGAACCACCTGGTCCCTAGTCATCGTTCCGCGAACTACCTTCACAACCACGGTCCGGGAACTCTCCGGAGTCGGCGTAGTCGAAGTAGAGCGGGGGGACTCGAAGAACATCAGCTCCGGACAACATGCCCCATATATAGTAACCACCGGTTTCGGCCTCAGAAGTAAGGGACACTCTCCCGTTTCATGCTTCGGCTTACGGCAAATGTCACAAAGCTCAACCGAGCACTCAGCCACAAAATGACCCGGTTCTCCGCACCGGTAGCAGGTCATCTTTTCTTTTTATCGAGCCCACTTCGTAGCTCTCTCACCATCAGACTTATCACTGGCTTTATCAGACACCGCATCCCTACTAGCCGCTGCCTTGACATTAACCCCGGCGAGAGCACGTACCGCCTCCATGGCTGCTCCCAAGAGAGGTGTAGTAGTGACCGGAGCACCCGCGGGAGCCGTTAGCTGCGCCCCCGTCTCCGCACCCCCTCGTGGCGTAGGGATAGGGTCCACCCGGGTGGGAATCGGATCCCGGCGTGGTGGTGGCCATCTTCCACCCCCTCGCCCAGGGCGGTGTGTCTGCCGGTTCCGGTTCAGAGGACCGGTTGCACCCTCGACCAACGGACCGGGGGGAGGGGGGCATTGAAGCCCCCTCCACCTCCATCACCCCGACCACCGCCGGTGGATGAGGAACATCGGTGCACACCATCGCCGTAGGCATTGTAGCCATCATCGCCCCAACATCCACGAGCAGTGTTCCGACCATCGTTGTAAGACTGAAAACTCCGGCCACCGCCAAAGTCTCCGCGCCCACGAGCTCCCGTTTGTCGGCTGTTCCCTGCCCCACGACCTGCACCTCCGCCAGCACCAGGCCCGGCCGGTGCCGTCTGCTTGTGCGGCGGCTGCTGGTTTCCACGCCCCGCCATGGGCGGCTGCACAGGTGGCGGTGCTACCCTGGCACTAGTAGAAAACAGGGCTTTGGTCCAGGCCGGGCCAGCCCATTAGTCCCGGTTCAGTCATGAACCGGGACCAATATGGGCAACGGTCCCGGTTCGTGAGGCCAGGGGGCCGGCCGGGCCTCGTGGGGCATTGGTCCCGGTTCGTCTGGACCCTTTAGTCCCAGTTCCAGACACGAAGCGGGACCAATGTGCCTCGCTCCTGGTCCACAACCATTGGTCCCGGTTCGTGGCTGGAACCGAGACCAAAGGGGGTGATCAGGGCACTCCGCCTCCTTCTCCGGCTCCTCCGACGCGTGAGGGCACTCCGCCTCCTCCTTCGCCTACTCCGGCGCGTCGGAGCAGTCCACCTCCTCCTCAGCCTCGTCGGCAATGGCGGAAGACAAACGCCGCCGCTCCGGCTCCTCCGGCGCATCAGATTTCTCTGCCTCGTCAGCAACGACGGAAGAGAGACGCCGCCGCTCCGGCGGCTAGGAGTACAAGCAGAGGCGGGAGCCAATTCAGATACGGTCCATCTCTCAAGCCTCTGGAAAAGTTACCATATGAGAGGACCGAGCAGGAAAACGAGGACATATGTCGTGCCCAACTGAGGGACCATTTTGCAAAGAAAACTCCACCTCCGAAGGAGAAGGTAGATCCGGTGAAAGTGAAGCGCACTATCAATGCCCTGAAGCGACCACCACCGCCTCCGCCGGATTCCAACTATGACCGCATAATTACTAAGACACATGCTAAAGCGCATCAGTCGGGAAGTACTTCCAGTGCTGCAAGAGCGAAAAAACAAAGAAGTGGGAAAACAATTCCCCAGCTCGGCGAACAGGAGAAGCAATCGTGCCCCCCGCTCAAGGTGTCTAGCGATATCGCTAATCATCCGGTGCTACTGCCCGGTACCACTCTTGATGATTACCTGCCCGATGATGTACAGTTTGAAACGGCTGAGGTAGTAGACGTCTTTAGATACAAGCACGGGAAGCCTCTCGTCAAACCTGATCATCCTCATCTAACAACGATGATGCAAAAATTGCATGACTGGTACATGGAAACCTGCAGGAAGTCTGGGAAAGACAGTTTGTTAGTCGGAATTAAAAAAGAGCATGACTTCCCTGGAGTCGACCTGCTGCCTGTTGAATTTGTGGAGTTATTTCAATTATACAATCAAGGTTAATGGATAGCAGAATAGAGTTCTATCTTAGACTCGCTCCGTAAAGATCCCAAGTATTATGCGGACATGACTGTAATGCTCCAAAAGTAAGTTCAATCAATACCGGGACCATATCGGCAACTTTCGTTCATTTCCTGATATCAAGTAATCATTTTCTTTGCCTGCCAGGGTTTGGAAAACGTTCACCGCTAAGGTTTCGGGTCTGAAGAAGGAGCTGCGATTTACACACCCCAAAGTAAGTAGTACTAGCTAGTTCCGCGCATCTCTCATTGATTCTAGTTTCATCAATACCATTATCATGCTTGCTTATCAGTTTGATAGAACTCTATTCTCGTAAAGTGCTTGTTGCAGGCACCCAACACTCATTTATGTGGATACTACGTATGCGAGTTCATTCCCTACTATACCTCTGAACGAGCCTCCTCTGAGAAACAATTTGAAGTACGTAAACAATATTCACAATTTTATTTTATATATTACCATCAATTGTGTTGAGTTTCATTCATATATATGTATTGACCCCTTCTTTAAATTAGATCTGGCAGATGCGGGATGAACTCCTACCACATGATCGCATACGAGCAATTCAAGAGGAATTGGCGGGATTCTTTCTTGACCACGTCATACCTGAACAAGGAGAATACCATGTGAAATTGAAATTGTTGTAAGGGATGTTATATATTGTACATATGTAGCAGCGTCGGATAGATATACGAAAACTTGTTGTTCGACCAAGCACGAAGAAAGAGATGTCACTTCTCTCTATATATGTTCATGACGATCTTGTGTAATTAATGGTTTCCTTTATTTGCTTACTCACTAGTACAAAACAGGGCATCGGTCCACCCCTGAGAAGCCCATTAGTCCCGGTTCACTCACGAACCGGGACCCATGGGGGCATCGGTCCCGGTTCGGGAGGCCAGGGCGCCGGCCGGGCCTCGTGGGCCATTGGTCCCGGTTTGTCTGACCCCTTTTGTCCCGGTTCTAGACACGAACCGGGACCAATGCGCCTCGCTCCTGGCCCACAACCATTGGTCCCGATTTGTGGCTGGAACCGGGACTAAAGGTGACCCCTTTTGTCCCGGTTCCAGCCACGAACCGGGACCAATGCGCCTCGCTCCTGGCCCACAACCATTGGTCCCTGTTTGTGGATGGAACCGGGACCAATGGTTGGCCTATATATAGCCCCCGCCCGCGAGCAGAGCAATGCATTGCTCTGTTTTTTTGCCCGACCGTGGGAGAGCTTTTGTGGTGCTCTAGCTCACCTCCTATGCACATGAGGTGTTCGATGAAATGCCCGAGCCACACTTAAGCTTTCTCCTCTCGAAGCTCCTTGTCCAAGCTCCATTTTTCTCAAGATTTGTCTAGGTTTGGCGGTCCGTCCTGTCCCGTCCCCGTCCTCACCGCCGTCGATCGCCCGCGCCCATCTCGGCGCCGGCAACACCGTGGTTAGCCTCTTCTTCTTATCTTCTTTCTAAAAGAAAAAAGTTCTTACTTGTGTGTTTTAATTAGATGCTCTAGAGAGTTATATGTTGTTCAATAATAAGAACTATATAACGCACGCAGATGAACCGGCAATGGATGTACGGTGACCGACGCACCTCCGAGTATATTAAGGGCCTGCATAATTTTCTCGAAGCGGCTGAGGCAAACAAGCAGAATGGTTTTATGCATTGTCCATGTACTGTCTGTGAGAATACGAAGGCTTTCTCCAACTCTAAAACCCTTCACTTCCACCTGCTTGAGAAGGGTTTTATGCCACACTATAATGTTTGGACCAAGCACGGAGAAAGAGGGGTTATGATGGAAGAGCACGAAGAAGAAGAGGATGATGACAACTACCCGCCCCCTGAATACGGTGATGCTGCAATGGGGGAAGCTGAAGATCAAGAGGAACCAGACGATGTGCCCGATGATGATCTTCGCCGGGTCATTGTTGATGCACAGAGAGAATGCGAAAGTGAAAGGGAGAAGTTGAAGTTCGATCGCATGTTAGAGGATCACAAAAAAGGGTTGTACCCAAATTGCGAAGATGACAACAGAAAGCTCGGTACCACACTGGAATTGCTGCAATGGAAGGCAGACAATGGTGTATCTGACAAGGGATTTAGTTCGCTGCTGAAAATAATGAAGAAGAAGCTTCCAAAGGATAACGAATTGCCCGGCAGTACGTACGAAGCAAAGAAGGTTCTATGCCCTCTAGGATTGGAGGTGCAGAAGATACATGCATGCCCTAATGACTGCATCCTCTACCGCGGTGAGTACGAGGATTTGAGCGCATGCCCGGTATGCGGTACATTGCGGTATAAGATCAGACGAGATGACCCTGGTGATGTTGAGGGCGAGCGCCCCAGGAAGAGTGTTCCTGCCAAGGTGATGTGGTATGCTCCTATAATACCACAGCTGAAACGTCTGTTCAGAAACAAAGAGCATGCCAAGTTGATGCGATGGCACAAAGAAGACCGTAAGAAAGACGGGAAGTTGAGAGCACCCGCTGACGGGTCGCAGTGGAGAAAAATCGAGAGAAGGTGGGGGAACTTTGCAGGTGACGCAAGGAACGTATGGTTTGGTTTAAGTGCAGATGGCATTAATCCTTTTGGGGAGCAGAGTAGCAATCATAGCACCTGGCCCGTGACTCTATGTATCTATAACCTTCCTCCTTGGTTGTGCATGAAGCGGAAGTTCATTATGATGCCAGTGCTCATCCAAGGCCCTAAGCAACCCGGCAATGACATTGATGTGTACCTAAGGCCATTAGTTGAAGAACTTTTACAGCTGTGGAATGGAGAAGGTGTACGTGTGTGGGATGAGCACAAACAGGAGGAATTTGACCTACATGCGTTGCTGTTTGTAACCATCAACGATTGGCCTGCTCTCAGTAACCTTTCAGGACAGACAAACAAGGGATACCACGCATGCACACACTGTTTAGATGACACCGACAGTATATATTTGGACAAATGCAGGAAGAATGTGTACCTGGGGCATCGTCGATTTCTTCCGACCAACCATCAATGTCGAAAGAAAGGAAATCATTTCAAAGGTGAGGCAGATCACCGGAAGAAGCCCGCCCTCCGTACTGGTGATCACATACTTGATATGGTCAATGATTTACAAGTAATCTTTGGAAAGGGTCCTGGCGGACTATCTGTTCCGACTGACGATGCGGGACGCGCACCCATGTGGAAGAAGAAATCTATATTTTGGGACCTACCCTATTGGAAAGACCTAGAGGTCCGCTCTGCAATCGACGTGATGCACGTGACGAAGAATCTTTGCGTGAACCTGCTAGGCTTCTTGGGAGTGTATGGGAAGACAAAAGATACACCGGAGGCACGGGAGGAACAGCAACGTGTGCATGAAAAAGACGGCATGCATCCAAAGCAGTATGAAGGTCCTGCCAGCTACGCTCTTACCAAAGAAGAGAAGGAAATCTTCTTTGAATGCCTGCTCAGTATGAAGGTCCCGTCTGGCTTCTCGTCGAATATAAAGGGAATAATAAATATGGCAGAGAAAAAGTTCTAGAACCTAAAGTCTCATGACTGCCACGTGATTATGACACAACTGCTTCCGGTTGCATTGAGGGGGCTTCTACCGGAAAACGTTCGATTAGCCATTGTGAAGCTATGTGCATTCCTCAATGCAATCTCTCAGAAGGTGATCGATCCAGAAATCCTGTCAAGGTTAAGGAGTGATTTGGTGCAATGTCTTGTTAGTTTCGAGCTGGTGTTCCCACCATCTTTCTTCAATATCATGACGCACGTCCTAGTTTATCTAGTCGACGAGATTGTCGTTCTGGGCCCTGTATTTCTACACAATATGTTCCCCTTTGAGAGGTTCATGGGAGTCTTAAAGAAATATGTTCGTAACCGCGCTAGGCCAGAAGCAAGCATCTCCATGGGCCATCAAACAGAGGATGTCATTGGGTTTTGTGTTGACTTCATTCCTGACCTTAAGAAGATTGGTCTCCCTCAATCGCGGTATGAGGGGAGACTGACTGGAAAAGGCACGCTAGGAGCGGACTAAATAATATGTAGGGACGGGCATTCTTGGTCTCAAGCACACTACACAGTTCTACATAATTCTACCTTGGTGACCCCGTATGTCGATGAACACAAGAATATTCTGCGCTCCAAACACCCGGAGCAGTGTGACGACTGGATTACATATGAACACATCAGGACTTTCGGCAGTTGGTTGCAAACACGTCTCATGGGTGACAACACTGTTTCTGATGAGCTGTACTCGTTGGCCAGGGGACCATCTGTACCCCCTCCCCGATAACTTCGACATGAGGGGGGACGTCGGACATGAGGGGTGAGCGTCGTTGTCGTCTACCCCCTCCCCGATAACTTCGACATGAGGAGGGACGTCGGACATGACATGAGGGGTGAGCGTCGTTGTCGTCTACCCCCTCCGGTAACATAGATAACTCCGGTAACATAGATTTATCAAGAATACCCCCATTATGGATGTGCACAAGTTGATCCAATTTTTTTCTGATCTCATCTATATATATATTCTTCTATATTTGCAGAAACTATGGATCAAAGAGACTTGGAACAAGAACAGTTGTTGGGGGAGATAATCCTCGCCGGAGGTGATGCTGTCTTGTCGTTTCTCAACGACACCGATGGAACAATGGAGGAGGAAGGACATGATCATGATGGCTCCGGTGACATGATCATGATGGCTCCGGAGGTGCTGACTAGCTAATTGATGCATTAATTGTTTTGGTATGTACATATATTAACTCTTCTTTCTTCTTTTATAGCCCTCCGGACTGAGCCAAACTTCGGTAACGAGACGAGGCCCGAAGAATAGGTTGCGCAAGGATGAAAGGTTCACGATCACAGCACTCGCGGACAATGGCCTACCGATTGAACCCAAGCGGACCAAGGACGCATTTTCTGCTCAGTGCGGAGCTATTGTTAGGGACAACATCCCGATCAGCATCAAGCAATGGAATAAGCCTAAGGACGACGCCCCTGAAGGTGATTATGTCACCGATAGACAGAAAGATGATCTTTGGACCTTGCTGAAGGCAAATTTCACCCTACCGCCAGAGGAGGATCCGAATAAGCCCGTTATAGAGCCACTGGTCAAGGCGTGTGCTCTTAAGAAGATGGCAGATCTATTCAGGAGGTGGAAGAAGGAGTTGAAATCAAAGTTTGTCGACAAAGGTGAGACTCCAGAATTCATCGGCCGATTTGAGAAGATAAGAGATCACTGGCCCGCATTTGTGGCCTACAAGACATCAGACAAGAGTAAGAAAATGTCAGAGACAAACAAGAACAACGCTGCAAAGAAGCAGTATCACCATCACACGGGGTCAGGTGGCTACCTCAAAGCCCGGCCGTTGTGGGACAAAGCTGAGAATGACCTGATTGCTAAAGGGGTCGAACCAGAGACATTGAACTGGCCAGACCGTTCAAGGACTTGGTTCTTCGGGGTTGGGGGAACTTTGGACCCTGAAACAGGGAAGTGCCGTTGGACGGACGAGCAACTTGCAATACCCGTCACGGAGCTTCAGAAGTATATCACCGCAGCGCAGGAAGGGACGTTCATTCCCGACAGAGAGAAGGACGAGCTGACTGAGGCCCTAGGGAATGCTGAGCACCCTGGACGAACACGAGGCACACCAGGCTCCGTTCCGTGGAAGTTTGGGTTTCCCGACGCAGGCGGTTACAGAAGCCGGGAGAGAAAGAGGAAAGCGGAGCTGAGCGACATGCAGAAGATGAGTGCAAGACTACAAAAGCTAGAGGAAGCTGAGAGCCAGCGAGCTGCCGGCCAACTATCTCTGCGGCACGAAGCTACCCCAGAAGCTACCCCGCCATCTCAGCGGAGAAGCAGCGTGGCTTCCACGGAGCCCGTTCAGACTGACTTCACGGAGCCTATCTACCCCGTGGATACTATCACGGAGGCTCAAAATTGCGAGCTTATGACGAAATGCCATAACCTCACTTTCAAGGCGGCTCTCGGCTCTGTTGCACCTCCTCAACCCAACGGAACTTTTCACTGCCTTCCGATTCCACATGGCTATGCTGTTGTGATGGTGGATGAAGTAATGGAGGGATTTGAGGAGCTCGAGCTTTACCACTCTACAGGTGAAGGGGAGAATCAGCTGGTTCGTGCTCTGAGGAGTACATGTCTATGGCAGAAGGAGTACATCAAGCTTCCAAACTGGACGCCTCCGCCTCCTCCTCCTCCTCCGGCGAGTCAGGGCACTCCGCCTCCTCCTCCTCCTCCTCCTCCGGCGAGTGATCAGGGCACTCCGCCTCCTTCTCCGGCTCCTCCGACGCGTGAGGGCACTCCGCCTCCTCCTTCGCCTACTCCGGCGCGTCGGAGCACTCCGCCTCCTTCTCCGCCTCGTCAGCAACGACGGAAGAGAGACGCCGCCGCTCCGGCGGCTAGCAATACAAGCAGAGGCGGGAGGCAATTCAGATACGGTCCATCTCTCAAGCCTGTGGAAAAGTTACCATATGAGAGGACCGAGCAGGAAAACGAGGACATATGTCGTGCCCAAGTGAGGGACCATTTTGCAAAGAAAACTCCACCTCCGAAGGAGAAGCTAGATCCGGTGAAAGTGAAGCGCACTATCGATGCCCTGAAGCGACCACCACCGCCTCCGCCGGATTCCAACTATGTCCGCATTCTTAAAAAGACATATGAAGAAGCGCGGCGGTCGGGAAGTACTTCCAGTGATGCAAGGTTAGCAGAACGAAGAAGTGGGAAAACAATTCCCCAGCTCGGCGAACAGGAGAAGAAATCGTGCCCCCCGCTCAAGGTGTCTAGCGATATCGTCGCTAATCATCCGGGGATGGTGCCTGGTACCAATCCTGGTGATTACTTGGGGGATGATGTAATTTTTCAAACGGCTGAGGTAACAAAAGAAGAATATAAATACGTGCACGGGAAGCCTCTCGTCAAACCTGATCATCCTCCTCTAACAACGATGATGTACAAATTGCATGAGTGGTACATGAAAACCTGCAGGGAGTCTGGGAGAGACACTATGTATATGGCAGTGAAACCAGAGCACAAATTCATTGGACTTCCCGTGATGCCTATTGAATTTGTGGAGTTATTTCAGTTATACAATCAACTGGCCCTCGACAAACAACTCATGACTTCCTACTGTCTGTAAGTATTACTTCTATAGTTAAGTCTCTAGCTCAGCTCGTTCATTGCATGTATATATAATTATCCTCACTATATTATGCAGATTGAAGATCTTCGAATGCAAAAAAGTAGGAATCTTCGACGTTGGGTTCATTAGCCCAGATGCCGTAAATGAATGGACGGTACAAAACTCAATCAAAGAGACCGAGGAGAACTTGCTACAGTCGTTCCTTATACATCAAAACAAAAGGGAAATACTCTTTCCTTACAACTTCAAGTGAGTATTGCTGTCTTCTCTGTATACTCAGTTTCGCTTACTCGAGGTTAAGTAATGTAATTGATGAGTTATATATGCGTGCGCAGTTTCCACTTTATTCTGCTATCCATTAAGCTTGACGGGGCATTAGTAACTGTCTTAGACTCGAGACGTAAAGATCCCGAGAATTATGCGGACATGACTGCAATGCTCAAGAAGTAAGTTCAGTCAATACCGGGACCATATCGGCATGCAACTTTCGTTAATTTCCTGATATCAAGTAATCATTTTCTTTGCCTGGCAGGGTTTGGAAGAAGTTCACCCGAAAGGTTCCCGGTCTAAACAAAGAGTTGCGATTTACGCACCCCAAAGTAAGTAGTACTAGCTAGTTCCGCGCATCTCTAATTGATTCAAATTTTCATCAATATATCATTACCATGCTTGCTTATCAGTTTGATTGAACTCTATTCTCGTAAAGTGCTTGTACCAGAAAGAAGGGACTGTTTTATGTGCAAACTACGTATGCGAGTTCATTCGCCACTCGACCTCTGAGCGGGGCTTTTCTGACAAACAATTTGAAGTACGTAAATAATATTCACAATTTTATTTTATATATTACCATCAATTGTGTTGAGTTTTATTCATATATATGCATGTATTGACCCCCTTCTTTAAATTAGATCTGGCAGATGCGGGATGAAGTCCTACCACATGATCGCATACGAGCAATTCAAGAGGAATTGGCGGGATTCTTTCTTGACCACGTCATACCTAAAGACGGGGAATACCATGCGGATTTGTGATTGGATCTTAGGTAGATGATGTTAGGGATTGTAAAAGATGTTATATTGTATATATGTAGTACCGTCGGATAGATATATGAAAACTTGTTGTTCGACCAAGCACGGAGAAAGAGATGTCACTTCTCTCTATATATGTTCAGCATGACGATCTTGTGTAATTAATGGTTTCCTTCATTTTCTTATTAGCTAGCATCGAGTTATCTCTATATGTATAGTAGCTACCATCGACCGAGCACGGAGAAAGAGAGGACACTTCTCCCTATTAGCTAGCTAACACAATATGAAACCCCTAAATTAACCCTCCAAAACCCCCCAACCCCCCCCCCCCCCCCCCCTTCAAAAAAAAAACAAAAACCCCAGCTGCTGCCAGATGCTCACGCGTGGATGACCTTTGGTCCCGGTTGGTGTGACCAACCGGGACTAAAGGTTCTCCTGCCTGGGCTCCCCGCAGCGGCCACGTGGATGCCTTTTGGTCCCGGTTGGTGTTACCAACCGGGACTAAAGGTCCTCCTGCCTGGGCTTCCCGCAGCGGCCACGTGGAGCCCCTTTGGTCCCGGTTCGTAAGCGAACCGGGACTAAAGGTTTTGGGCTTTAGTCCCGACCCTTTAGTCCCGGTTCCAGAACCGGGACTAAAGGCCCTCTGGAACCGGGACTAAAGGCCCTTTTTCTACTAGTGACTAGCTAGCGTCGAGTTCTCTCTATATGTGTAGTAGCTAGCGTCGACCAAGCATAGAAAAAGAGAGGTCACTTCTCTCTATTAGCTCGCTAACACAATATGAAACCCCTAAATTAACCCTCCAAAACCCCAAAACCCCCCCTTCCAAAAAAAAAAAAAAACCCCCCAGCGACTGCGAGCTACTGACGCGTGGCCACCTTTTGGTCCCGGTTGGTGTTACCAACCGGGACTAAAGGTGGAGCCTTTGGTCCTGGTTGGTAACACCAACCGGGACTAAAGGTCCTCCCTCCCCCGCCCCAGGCAGCGCCACGTGGAGGGCCTTTGGTCTCGGTTCGTAAGCAAACCGAGACTAAAGGTTTTGGGTATTAGTCCCGACCCTTTAGTCCCGGTTCCAGAACCGGGACAAATGGCCCTCTGGAACCGGGACAAATGGCCCTTTTTCTACTAGCGTGGGTGCTCTCCCCGCACGCAAGGCCGGGAAGCCACGTATGTTCCGTCGCCGTGCAACCCTAGCTGCGGCTGTCGATGGAACAGTGGAGGTCGCGATCGATAGATGAATCGGGGACGCAGGACGCGATGCGCTATCGTCACCAGCTTGGGCTCCAGTCTGGGCCAAATACCCAGACTCAACAGAGCCCACCACGGGTCCGATCTCTTCCAGCCCATCTCTGCCCAACGGAGAATTCAAACGAGCCGATCTGATCTCCGCTACCGTTCTCGCCGGCGCCGCCGTCGTCACCGCCGGACGGCGCCTGAGCTTCTTGTTTCTCACGACTTTCCAGGAAGAAGAATCGAAAAAATAAAAAAGAACCAGCTTTGGGAGGCGTACCTTAGGAAGAGGTCCTTGCCAAGGCCGGACTGCCGTCGCCGCCGTTCGACGATGCACCACCCGCCGCGCCACCTCGATCCTGTCGGACGCCGGAAGCCCCAGTCTCGCCGGATCTTCCTTTGGGACAACCGAGTCCACCAGGCCAGCGACCTCCTCCTCGGAATAGCCTACCTGAAAAGCTTCGCACACGAGGTCAGACGGGGTGGGCGAAGCAACCTCTGCCCGCGCGACCTCGCTGGGTTCCTCTTCGCCATCTTCGTCGTCGCCGTTCTCCGCCAGAACCCAGAAACGCCCGCCTGGTCGAGGTCGCAGGTCGCCGGCGGACCGAGGACCTTGGGTGAGGGCGAGGGCGATCTCCGGGATCGCCACCCCCATCGCCAGTCCACCTTTTCCGCTCAGTCCGTTTTCCAGAAACACCTCCCCGGTCTGACAAGTGTTCGTGCTTCTTCTTTCTCTTGGAAATTCTCAAGTGTACTAGCCAGCATAACCGTGGAGGAACTGGCCACACCACTTCCCTGCCACTGCAATATACTAGTTTCAATCTGCGCTGACCAGACGAATGCAACTAACTGATCTCTTGTCTCGTCTGAGAATTGTGTTTTATTCCTTTCTGTTGGTCTCTAGTGGCACCAAGCCGAGCTACCTTGGCGTGTAGAAGAGCCCTCCCTCCCTTGCCTTGTGCCCGGCGAGCAACAACTGCGTGTCGACGGCCGAGAGGATAAGCGATTCCAATCACTACGCTCCCCCATGGTAACCACATCTGTTTGCTTCTTCTTACGCAATCGAGTGTCGCTTCTCCTGTCCTGTGTATGTGCATATACAGTGCTGGATGTGTCGGCACTAATGGTCCCTATGTTTTTCTTGAACCGCTATATTTTTCTCCTTTTTGAAATTGACCAATTAGTGATTTAAAACCGCAGCGTACGATTTTGGTTCGACACTTCATCCTTACTATGGAATGCCTGAATCAGTGAGTCAGGATGAGCAGTGTCTCAAATTTGACAAATACGACTCATTGCTATCTGCATTTTCTGAAACAATTAATTAAAGTACTCTTTTTCTTCTTCTAAACTTAAGCTTGACCTGGTTGCAGCACTACACTTATGTATGCATTTGTTGACTCAAATCTTTAAGGAATAACACTTCCCTTTCTGAACAAGTGTCTGACTTGAGCACTGCTGACAGTCTGCTTTGCAAATGAATTTTTCATTTACGAATGCTGTATCGCATATTCCATCTAACCATCAGGTGCTCCTTTGAGAGATCTTTAAGATATCTGATGTCTTACAGAGCATCTTAAATAGCTCTTTAAGATCGAACATATAAAGGATGAGGGACTGCGCCCAACTAGCGGCCGTGGCCACGTCTCCTTTTTTGCGCCATGAACAGTTCATCGCGATTTACTGTAGCGTCGCGGAGAGAGATAGGTCCCGAGCGCTCTCCTCTCCCTTTCCCCTCGCTCGCTTCCTCCTCCCTCACCCGCAGAACCCTAGCCGCCTCCTCTCCTCTCCCCAGCCGCGAGGGAGCGTTGCGCGAGCTGCCACGTGCTCGACGGCCTCCTCTCCTCTCCCCGCAGAACCCTAGCCCCCCCTCCCCCCACCCTAGCCGCCGCCGCCGAGCAGTGAGCGAGAGCAGCGAGAGGAACAGCGAGCAACATCGCGCACAACCTGGCTTTGCGCGCCGGGGAGGAGGGCCTCGACGGCGACGCGACGACCAAGGGAGGAGGGCCTCGACGGCGATGCGAAGACCAAGGGCGTGGCCTCGACGGCGACGCGAAGATCAAGGGCGTGGCCCTCCTCGACCCTTCTTCCAGGGCCGGAGTACGGTGGGCGCCTACTCGACGGATCCGACGTGCCTCCAGTCGGCGGCGCGCACCTGGAGCTTCATCTGCACGGGGAAGTACCCCATCGACCGCCTGTACGCGAAGCCGCTTATGCTGCCGTCCTCCTCGTGGTAGCACCTCGGCTGCTCCTGTCCTGCGTGCTGGTCACCGTGTCCGGGCAGGACGGACTGAGCCCGTGGCAGCGCGCGCACTACAACACGCTCCGGAGCAGCTGCTGGCCGGGGCAGGCGGAGCTGTACGAGGACCCCGGCGAGGGCCACGTCTAATTCCGCACCAAGCTCATCTGTTGCTCCCGATTTCGTATGATTCTTGGTTCCTATGCTCATGTTCCAGGTGGCTTCTTTATTTCTGCCCAAGCAACTATCCTTTATCATGTACGTGTGGCCATGGTTACTAAAACACCCCCATTCCTTTCGTAATAGTATCAATTTTTCCTTGATTCAGTTATTTGACTAAATGTCCTTATATGCCCCATGGTTAGTTGGTGCCTATACTGCTACCTTTAGTTCGTGAAAAAGGTGTAAACTGGTTTCTGCAATTGTTGTTGTGTTTCATTGATTCAATCCTATAGTTCGATAGTCCCAGTGGATTTTAGTACTAAATAGTTTTGTATCTCCCATGTTAATGTATTTTAAAACTGACCGCGCCCTTGCTTGTTGGTTGGCTGATGAGGAATACTGGATGCAGGGTGAGGACTTGTTGGTGAGCTGCTACTACATCGACTGCGGCATGAACGTGTTCGCAATATTGCCGGCGCAGGTGAGCTACCTATCTGCTTAACTGCTCTTGTTAATTCCTTAAGTGAATATTCAGTCATTCGCTGCTTTGCTGTGCTGCTAATGCGTTTGTCTGAACTGAATCCGGCGATTCATTATCAGAGGATCCCGCTTTGATTTCTTTATAAATAATCTGATAATCATATACTCCATCCGTCCCATAATATAAGAGCGTTTTTGACACTCGGAGGGAGTAATAGTTTGTCTGTACTGAATTCGCTTGTCTGAAATCATTCAGTAACATTTCTTAGCTGAATATTTTGTCATTCGCTGCTTACTGTGGTGTTAGTTAGTTTGTCTGAACTGAATCTGGCGATGCATTATCTGAACCCACTTTCATGTCTCTCTACACATGGTCATACAATAATTCCCTTGGTTGAATTCTGATTAAACAATTGCCTACTCTGTTTGGTTTGATTGGGATACCCTCATGGATAAAAGGTAGTATTTTATTGATTGGAGCACTCTGTTTGTAAAATGACAGTCTCTCATATTCCTACTCCACAGCTGTATTCCAACAGCCCTTCAGACTTTGATTTCAAGCTTGAAAGGTGAGCTTACTGCCATGGTTTATTTCTCTTCCTTGCTAATGTTTAGTCCATATCAAATTGTTCAGTTTTAAACTTCACCTTCTACAGTCTAGCACAAGAATTCGGCTCCCTGTCTGAATTCGCGGAGCATCTTGCTGCCAACGTTGACATTGTCTTCCCGGTGATACATGGGAAATTTGGTGAAGATGGTGGTATTCAGGTTCGGAGTTACCAACGAATATTAAATATGCTTTACATGCAAGAGCAAATTATGCTGGTGCCACAGTGCATGCTTGCAGGTATTAGTGCGCTTGATTTGGCACGGAACTGGCATGTAATGCTGACTGTGTCTTGGTTCTTTTATAAGAATCCCACATTGCTGCTGATTTCTGTTGATGATAAGACGCTAACACCTACCAAATGGCTGCGCTCCGATCGTGTTTGAAATGTATATTTAGCATGAAGATAATACTGCATTTCCTTAGCGACCTTAGTTTTGGCTCTGTTCTTGCTCATATTATAAGTAAAATATTAATACTTTGTGTCTCCAGCCAGTTCTTGATCAAAGGAAGATGCATTAACAATTCGTGTCTCCAACCGGTTTAGATAATAGGAAATTATGTCATAATGCACTGCTGAATTTTCTTGTTAGTGCTCACTGACAATATTTGTTCTCACGTACGGTAATGCCTTTCGGTTAAACTAGGAATTAGTTCATTATTGAAAGGTTTCATCTGCATATTTTTTTTTGCTTCATTCATTTTTGGTCTATTTATTTTGCATAGAAAACCATCTTTGGAATGCTTTGATAGGGCTTATTTAATACAGTACAAGCAAACTTGGAAGTAATAGCAAACCAGCCATGAAAAGTTTGAGAGACCATGCAAACCACAAGAAATGATGTGCTCCTGTTATTTTGCCATGATCTTGTGGCCCAATTCCAAGGCTCTATCAACTAATGTTAGCTACTTGCTTCTTTAGATGCCTTAATTAGAGCCAGCGAGGAAGATGTGGAAGACAGAGCCAGCAAGGAAGATGGCTCGGCCCTGTCGCCGATGCCCACCGGCCACTTCCGTCAGGCTCCGTCGTGGGAGGGGGCGCACCATTTTTGGGTGTTCCTTCCTACAGCTATCTTGACCATTTGCTTTGGAAGGAGTAATTCAACTCAGGAAGAACAAATAATTTGAGACTTTTTGTCTTTCCTACGATCTGTTCAGGTTGGTCATTCTTTTTTTAGCCTGTCATTTTTTTATTTGCTTTGACAGTGTATTTGGGTTATTTCTTCCTCTGGAGCTTGGGCATATTGGTTGTCTTGTTGGCTCTTTTTACTAGCAGTCTTGCCTTTTCAGTTTATGGGAGAGATTACTAGCTTACATATATAGTTTATTTATTAAGTTTCTAAGTAAGTTCAGCCTCAGAGTACAGATTTTGTATCTATTGCTTATTTAATCATTTGAGATCTATTCTCTCCGGTTCATACAGTATGTTAGCATTTAACTTGGAAATTGTATGCTTGCTTCAAAATTGGAATGTGACTTTTGCTTGCTGATAGATTCAGTTATGGCATGGTTGCCTACTACTCAAAATGATTTTATACCGTATCATAAATTTCAGGAACTGTATCACAACAGATCATTGGCATTGTAGCTTCAGTGGACATGTATGCTGAATATCCCCTCAAGATGGGTTTACTCGATGCAAAGTATGAGCATTGCAGACTCTGGCGAGCTGCTGAAGGTCAACGAGGAGGGCGCCGCCACCACCGTCATCAGGCTGGTCCACATCCACACGCTGCTCGGCGTCACCAGGTCACCGGCACAACTCATCACGCCAGGTCGTTCAACATTTTCTTCCACTTTTGGTGCGTCACATTTAGAGTCTTTCTTTCCCATTTTACCGTGTTTGCATGGTAAGATGTTTGGTTGGATTTGAAGGTTCGTAGCCTTGGCTCCAAAGCTTCAAGCTCTTATAGAAATTAGAACTGAGGGCCTTTTAAAATGAGTCCTGCAAAATGAGTCCTGCATAATAGTGTTGTTCAATGGGAAGCAGAATTTTTGTTTGTCTGATCGGCTATCCTTGGTGCTGATTTACGTACTGATTTCATCATCATATGACTACAATAAAGAAGCTGTGTGTATAAATATTACTAACTGCTGATACTTTGCATCAGTGATTTCAATTCTGTTGGCCCTCCTTAAGATTGCTTGGGAATGTGAGGCTTAAAAGTTTCAACCCTGTGCAATGTGCTTCTCGGGTGTGGATTTGTGTCTGACTAATTAACGGTTCTGTTAATACTGATATGTCCTTGAACATTATATGGATATTGCATCGCTTGTACTTATAGTAAGTGGAAATTTTTCTCATATGTTTCAATATGTGTCAGAATAATATTAATGTACACTCTTTAAATACATGGCTTACTTTTGGCCTTTGCGCCATTGGCGCAACTGGTCATCTAGTGCTGTTTAAGACATCCGAGCGCCCCACCATCTACTGTATCTAGACCCACTTTTTTTCGTAATATTTTTGGTGGGTTCCTAATTTTATTACAAAAAACAGAAATGTGCAAATAGTGGGGGTGTGTTAAACACCATGTTGTCACGTATACAATATGGTGCGCCTCATACTTCCGCAAGGAGTAGTTCAATGTCAGGTTTAGAGATAGAGATAGGATACTACCTTCCAATGTAATCTTATCTCTAGTTTAGATTCTTTCTTCTCTCTCAAGATTGTAATCTATCTCCAACAACCTGTACGCATCAGGGTTTAGCCCCTGCTCTTTATAACACGCAGGCGTACCTCGATCAAGGTACGACGCTTATCAAAGTTTACATGGTATACAGAGCCGCCTCTTCCCATCTCATCTAGCCACCTCGTCTTCCGCCGCCGCTCCTGCCATGTCGTCCTCATCCGGCTCCTTCCAGGTCGGCCTTAGTGGTCAGGTCACCGAGAAGCTTACCCGCACCAACTACATGCTGTGGCGTGCCTAGGTGACGCCGCAGCTGAGAGGTGCTGGGGTCTTCGGCTATGCCGATGGATCCACACCGGAGCCCGCCAAGGTCCTGGTCACCATGGACAAGGACGGGAAGGAGCACACCGCTCCAAACCGTCTTCATCAGAATTGGGTCAGAGAAGGTCAGCAGGTTCTCGGGTATCTGTTGAATAACCTTTCCAAAGAAGCTGGATGGAGTTCTCCAAACAGATCTGGGTGAAAACCTGCTCTTGGCTAGATGCCAAGGCCGGCGATGGCGACGCTCTACGGCGTCGTTCCCTTCTTGAAGGCATCGCCGAGGAGAAGTTCTAGACCACTATCTGCTACCTCCGGGGGAAACCCTAGATCGATAGATCAGAAGACGGCGGCGCGCTTGTGTCGTCTCCCCCTTGGGGGCGTCATTCTTGGAGGTGTACGCGGGCTCGGGGGACCAGTGGATGTTTTCTTCGGTGGAGCGGTGCTTCATCCTGCACATTGAAGGCGACGGATCTCGATGGCGTGGTGCCCTGGTGATTAGGCGTCTGATGTGCGCAGATGGACTCGCGCAGGAGGGCAACGCTGTCTGGCGCCGTGGGGGCGTCGACGACAGGCCTTGCAAGGTCGATGCGTCAGTAACTGTTCTGAAGATGGATTGATGGAAGGCGGCGGCGACGACCTATGAGGGAGCGTCGGACCGGTCTGTGCCCCTGACCCGGTATGTGGCTCGGTTGGGGCCTCTGGCTTTAGATGTTAGGCTAGGTGAGAGGTCTGGGTATGTGGCTTACACTTTCTGCACCCCTTCATCATTGGATAGGAGTAGCGACAGATGTTGCCAAGAGGGCGGCTTCAGACATATTGATGTATTGCTTTGTAAGATCTTTGTGAATAATTAATAAAGTGGCTGCATGCATCTTCCAGATGCAGAGGCCGGGGGTCATCCTCCTTTTCTAAAAAAAAGGTCACATCCATCGCCACGCCGCACGAGCTCTGGACTGCGCTATCGAGCATGTTCTCCTCGTAGTCCCGATCACGGATCAACAACATCCGGATCGCCCTCTCCAACGCGCAGAAGGGAAATCAATCCGTGGCCTCCTACTTCGCTCACATGCGTACCCTCGCAGACGAGCTCGCCGCGGCTGGAAAGCCGCTGGATGATGATGAGTTGATCTCCTACATCACCGGCGGCCTCGACATGGACTACCAGCCATTGGTGTCCGCCCTCGATGCATGGCCAACCTCTGAACCGGTAACCCTTGATGATCTCTTTGCTCAGATGAGTAACTTTGATCAAAGGGTTGCCCTCTTCCACGGCACAAGCTCCGGTGGGGGATTCAAATCCTCTGCAAACGCCGCGGTTCGTGGCCGCGGTGGCGGATCCTCTCGCTACAGAGGGTCGGGGCGCACCAAGGGCAAGCAGCACGCTGGTGGGGGAAACGGTAGCAACAGCAGCCATGGCGGCCGGCCCTTCTCCAACAACAACAGGGGCCGGTCTGCCTCCAACTCCAACTCCCGCCCTGACGCTGTGCGTTGTCAGATCTGCGGCAAGCCAGGTCACACGGCGCGGGACTGTTGGTACCGCTTCGATGAGGATGATGAGCCATCTCAGGATGAAAAGGTGGCCGCTGCAGCTGATGGTTCCTACGGCATCGACACAAATTGGTATGTCGACAGTGGTGCCACAAATCACATCACTGGAGAACTGGAAAAGGTGACCATGCGCGAAAAATATCGTGGGCAAGATCAAGTCCACACTGCTGCAAACGGTGAAGGTATGAGGATTTGTCACATTGGACATTCAATTATTAAAACCCCCACTCGCAAAATTCATCTTAGAAAAAACTTGCATGTTCCTAGTGCCTCTAATAACCTTCTCTCCGTTCATCGTATTGCTCTCGATAATCATGTTTTTCTTGAATTTCACCCCTTCTTCTTTTTGATCAAGGATCAGGTCACGAAGAAAATCCTGTTTCGAGGTAGATGTGTTCGAGGGCTTTACCCATTGATTCCAGAGATTAGGAGGTTCAATAAACAAGCTTATGGTGTCACCAAACTATCTTCAACACGGTGGCACGATCGATTAGGACATGCTTCTTTTTCAGTAGTTGAACGAGTGCTTAGGAAAAATAAGCTCCCGTATGTTGGTGAGCGGAATTGTGAAACAATTTGTGATTCATGTCAGCGTGCTAAGAGTCATCAATTACCTTATCCTGTATCCACTAGTGTTTCTACCAAACCATTGCAACTCATATTTTCTGATGTTTGGGGACCTGCTCCCACCTCTGTTGGTAGACATTCATATTATGTTAGTTTCATTGATGACTATAGCAAATATACATGGATCTATCTTTTAAAGAAACGATCCGATGTTTTCCAAGTTTTTCACAATTTTCAAGCACTCGTTGAAACGCAAGTTTCACTCCAAAATCATTGCACTCCAATCAGATTGGGGTGGTGAATATTGCAACCTAAATTCCTTTTTTCAACAAATAGGAATATCACATCATGTGTCATGTCCTCATGCTCATCAACAAAACGGTTCGGCTGAACGTAAGCACCGTCATGTTGTAGAAGTAGGTCTAGCTCTTCTTGCCGGCGCATCCATGCCCCTAAATTTTTGGGATGAAGCGTTTCTTGCCGCAGTTCATATCATAAACATGCTTCCCAGTCGTGTCATAAATAATGAAACTCCGGTAGAACGTCTCTTTCACACTAAACCAGATTACAAATCACTTCGTGTGTTTGGTTGTGCTTGCTGGCCGAATCTTAGACCCTACAACAATCGCAAGCTTATGTTTCGCTCCACCCAATGTGTCTTCCTTGGCTATAGCCCTCAACACAAGGGTGTCAAATGTCTAGATGTGCCCCCTGGTCGTATCTATATCTCACGAGACGTTGTGTTTGATGAGACAAAATTTCCATTTGCTCATCTTCATCCAAACGCCGGTACTCACCTTAAAAAGGAAATCCTTCTTTTACCATCCCATCCCACCGGTTTTGATAGTGGGGCAACTAATAATTGTGATGATCCATTGCTGATTGATTCTTGTGCTAATGATGAGTCTGAGCTTTGTGATGCAGCAGAAAAAAATTCTGGTCAAAATCATGCAGAAACAACCGAAACTGGCCCTTATTTCATGTGTCCAGGGCTAGGCTACAGCTCTGACGAAATCCGAGGAGGATCTGGCTCGGGATCGGTGCCCTGTCCACCTGCACGGGCTGATGCGCCATCTTCTCCGGGATCTGCGCCCCACCAGGCTGCCAGCGACAGCGACCGACCCGACCGCGCCTGGCCGAGCCCGTCTCAGGCTGATCCGCACCAACCGGACTGCGCCACCTGGCGTCCTGAGGATGGGCAGGTGCACTCACGGTTCCCCGCCAACCCGCACGTCTACATGCGGCGCACTCACCGCGCCGCGCCTGGTGATGGATCCCATGCTGATCCGGCTGGACCCACCTCATCATTCGTGGATGATTCCGATGCTGGATCACCCGGATCTTCAGTGTCGTGTGGCTCGCCCTCACCATCGCCCGCGGTCACAGAAAATCTGACTGGATCGCCCGGCTCAGGAGCGGCTGGATCTTCTGCTCCTCATGCCGTTGATGATCTTGGTGCAGCACCTTCACCTCCAAGGACTCGGCTGCAAAGGGGAGTAACACAACCAAAAAATTACAAAACTATAGCTAAATTTGGTTTGGCTTGCAGCACAGATGAACCCAACACTCTTGCAGAAGCACTTAGTGCCCCTCAATGGAAGCAGGCCATGGATGATGAGTACATGGCACTTCCGAAAAACAAGACCTGGCATCTTGTTCCTCCACGTTGAGGTAAAAATCTGATTGACTGTAAGTGGGTTTACAGAATTAAAAGAAAATCTGATGGTACCATAGATCGTTATAAAGCGAGACTTGTTGCAAAAGGTTTCAAGCAACGTTATGGAATAGACTATGAGGACACTTTTAGTCCTGTTGTGAAGGCTGCCACTATTCGTCTTGTTTTGTCTATTGATGTATCAAGAGGATGGAGCCTAAAACAGCTAGATGTACAGAATGCGTTTCTTCATGGCGTTCTGGAAGAGGAAGTGTTCATGAAACAACCTCCTGAGTTTGAAGATAAAAATAGACCTTTTCATGTGTGCAAACTTGACAAAGCATTGTATGGACTGAAACAAGCTCCTAGGGCATGGTATTCACGTTTGAGCACTAAACTTCAAGCACTTGGTTTTGTTCCCTCCAAGTCTAACACATCATTGTTTATCTTCAATAAGCTCAACACATCCATATTTGTGCTTATTTATGTTGATGACATTATTGTTTCAAGTTCCTCTGATGATGCAATAGCAGGATTGCTCACAGATTTAAAGTCTGAGTTTGCTCTTAAGGACTTAGGGGATTTGCATTTTTTCCTTGGAATTGAAGTAAAAAGGAATGGAGGCAATCTTTATCTATCACAAGAGAAATATGCTAAAGATCTTGTGGCAAGAGCAGGATTGAAAGATTGTAAGTCATATCCAACTCCGTTGTCTAGCTCAGAAAAACTCTCTCTTACAGAAGGGACACTCTTGGATCAAGAGGACAGCACCAAGTACCGAAGTATGGTTGGTGATTTGCAATACTTGACTCTGACTAGACCTGATCAGGGTGCATGAAGAAATTGGCTCATTGGACAGCAGCACGACGTATCATTAGATATGTTAAAGATACTGCATCTATTGGCTTAACCTTCACCAAGTCATCATCCACTCTTGTTAGTGCATTTTTTGATTCAGACTGGGCAGGTTGCCTTGATGATAGAAGGTTCACTGGTGGTTTTGCAGTCTTTTTTGGGCCAAATCTCATCTCATGGTGTGCAAAGAAACAGGCAACTGTATCAAGGTCAAGTACAGAGGCAGAGTATAAAGCTTTGGCAAATGCAACAGCAGAAATTATTTGGGTTCAGTCTATGTTAAAAGAACTTGGTGTTCACTCTAGACAACCTCCATGCTTGTGGTGTGATAACCTTGGTGCCACATACCTTTCTGCTAATCCAGTGTTCCAAGCAAGAACTAAACACATTGAGATTGACTTTCACTTTGTCAGAGAAAGAGTTGCTGCCAACAAACTGGACATTCGCTTCATTCATTCCAAGGATCAAGTTGCGGATGGCTTTACTAAAGCTTTGCCTACAAAGAACTTTGATGAATTCAAGCGTAATCTCAACTTACGAAAGTTGTGATTAAGGGAGGATGTTAAACACCATGTTGTCACGTATACAATATGGTGCGCCTCATACTTCCGCAAGGAGTAGTTCAATGTCAGGTTTAGAGATAGAGATAGGATACTACCTTCCAATGTAATCTTATCTCTAGTTTAGATTCTTTCTTCTCTCTCAAGATTGTAATCTATCTCCAACAACCTGTACGCATCAGGGTTTAGCCCCTGCTCTTTATAACACGCATGCGCTACCTCGATCAAGGTACGACGCTTATCAAAGTTTACAGGGTGGCTGCTCTGTGCTGGGCCATCTGGAAGCTCCGAAACAAGCTAGTAAGATCGCCTGCTGAATTAGTTTGTTACGCATGTTTCTTTTTACGGTACTGGGCAGGCCAGCAGAATGATGATGAGAAAACGATGCTGGAACTAGGGGTGGATATGCTGCTGCAGCATGCGGGTTCAGTCATGGTGTAGGGAGGTGACACATGCATGCTGGAAGATGGTGGGGCGCGTCAAGATGCTGACCAAAATGATGAAGCTGCAATGGATGAAGATGCTGATGAAATGACCAATTCGTGACCGTATGGTAGCTTCATCATTTTGGATTCTGGGTCCATTTCACTGTGGACAACTACTGGAGCAAGGTGTTCGACAGAGTCTGGGTCCATTTCCACTTTGATTGGTGTTGCAAAAACATGTAAAAAAATGGGGTGTTTCGCTTATCCTTTTGGTTCTATTGCCTGTACCCCCTCTCCTGTAAGCGGTGCATGCGGTGGCCTGGTCATCAAACCAGAAAGTGGGGTTTTAGTGCGTTTGTTGGAACTTTCCTTTTTCTTTTTGCACACTGGACGCTTTGTTTCTCTGTTCTGTTATCTGATGATAGTGGAATCCGATCCATATTTGGATTGTATGGATTTTTCTTGAAAGATTCATCTGTAAATGTCTGAATATGGCTTTGTTTTAGAAATTATAATCCAAAGGATGGCCCCAGTGGTAAAGCCATAAGAAAAGATGAGGCCATGAAAGAGCTCATTGAAGTTGTATGTAACATCCCAATCTTGTCTCGATAATGGGTAACTGGCGGGTAAATTTCTTATGCCAGATGAGCATGTTGTTCTACAATGCCTGTTGGCAGGTAATGAAGATAAAGCCGGACAACTCCAGTCCTTGTGTGGTAGAGAAAAGAGACGTCTATGTTCGAGTTGAATACGAGAGCCGTATATTCGGGGTAGCACCTTGTTACTCTTGTAATCCACATGCTCACACAAGTGTATATTGCCATGTTACTCATTGATGATGACGGTATGTTTCTCTGCCATGCAGTTTGTATATGATGTCGAGTTCTAGGTTTTCTCTGGCCAAAAAATAATCGTTTTGTATCGATCAGCATCTCGGTCAGGATTCATTGACTTTAATGCTAACAAGGAGAGAGCAAAAGCAAGCATGCCTAAACTCATCAATCATTTATGATATTTGTTCTGTCGTACTGTATATCCTAACAAACTCTATGAATCAAATATCGCAATTTATGTGGCATGATGTGTCATTCTTTTTTCTGCAGCAGGCACCGAGTCTGGCACTAGAAAAGAAGAGCTGGGCTTCAGAAAGCAGCTTCTGAATGGACTAGGACATCGGCTAATTGATCGGTCGGTATATCATTTCTCCTCTTAATTTATCACCCTACTGAAATGTCTAGTAGAAAGTTGGTAATTTATTTTTCAGTGACAGTTAATATCTTAATATTATGTCAGCAAAAGAGTTGTGTACTAGCATATGCTTTGCACGCGGAGTGGATCCCAATCAGTAGCAACACTAGTGCTTATATCTGAGTGCATGCATTGTTTGCACTCCAAACAAATTAGCAGCATTGTCATGCTACCATACCATACGACAGTATCTGCAACCTTGTGAGGCATACATGGGTGGAATATCTCCTTGGTTGAACTTAGAGGTGCACACCCATCGAAAGGCGTCAACTTAATTTGGGTGCTGGCTATTTGAAATAGGGGCTGGAGATGTCACATTGAGACATACAACTAAGTACTTTTTAATGTGCCAAGTTAACATGTTTAAAATCTGACACGTAGTTTTTTTATAATCTAGCAGTTAAAACATGTTTAAATTTTTGCAACGAAGTACATTTTAACGTGACTAAGCATATTTAAACTTGACAACTAAGGTTTTTTAGTGTGGCGAGTAAACATGTTTTTAATGTGACAACTAATTTTTTCTATAATCTAGCTATTCAAGCATTTTTAAATTTTGGGAACTATGTACTTTTGGAACCTGATGATTAAAGTTATTTAAACTTGATAACTAAGTTTTTTTTTAATGTGTCAAGTAAATTTGTTTAAAATCTGACAACTTTTTTGTTATATTCAATAGTTAAGTATATTTTGCAACCAAGTACTTTTAATGTGGGTAGCGAGGATTTTTAAACTTGGTAACCAAGCTCTTAACAGTTGCATGTACCAAGCTCTTAGCATAAATTTTCTTTTAAAATCGATTGCATGTAGATTAGGTAAAATATCTATTGTTACCTCTGCTTTTTGGACCTGTTTTTGCCTGACGTGGGTCATTTTTGCTGGGTTTAGTGCCTGCCACAGAGAAAGATGTATATTGGGCACCACTACCTAGTAGAGTCCAATATTATATTACTTTGTAAATAAAATTGCTAAACATTTAAGACTTTCCCTCGCACCTCACCGACCCATCCAAACCAGCTAAATAAATTTGTTATGACTAGGCAGATTTCTCTCTGCAGTAGTTCCACCCTAATTTGTAAAATGATTGAAATAAAACAATTAACATGTTTTCCAACTGTTCTTTGCCCGATCAAAATTTGTACTAAACATTTTCACTTATCATAGTTGATCTCCTCACTAATTATTTGTCGATTCTACTGATATTTTATGTATTATTTCTTAAAATACAATTTTCAAGTACGAACAATATGACCATGCTCGTGTGTATGGTACATATTGTCATATATTTCTATATCATTATATACATGATTTTTTTATGTAAACTCAAAACTATAATTGCTGATTTTTTCTGTAATTTTCTGAAGTTGGTTTGAGATTTTTAAGGAAATCCTTTGCTATGGTAAACATAATTCCAAGTCCAAGCAAAGTTTCACATTACTTAAAAGTCAATTTACCTCAAATTATTGTGTTCAAGTGTGCATTTATATGTATACTTGTCCGGAGTTCCATAAGTATGTATTGAAGTTGTATAATGTTGTTATAGAATAATGAAGAGGATTCTAGAGTAGTTTCAAGTTTACATAGAGTTAAATCACATTTCAAAAGTTTATGAAGTATGAACACACAACCTTACCAAAAAAATTCATTCTATTATCTAGCTAATTTTTTGTGGGGATTGGCTTGAACTTAAATCGGAAGACATTCTGCATTGCCCACAAACATTCTTAGGTGGGTTCCATGCATCCAAACAGGCAATTCAATGGAGAAGTGCTCCATCGTCAAGCTACAACCTTGGGCCTAGAGCCATATGCATCAATCGGTGTCTTGGTTCTCCTATGTTGCCCTCGAGAAGTACCAAATAGGGAAAGTAAGAAAATGACAAGATTAAAGTGTATCCATTGTCTCCTATTGTATTTTGATGACCCATGATGACTTTATTAAAGAGACTAATGTTTCCTCTACATGTTATAATCTTATGTCCCACAAGATGCAAGGAAGGAAACCAGATTTTGGTGATCTATTATCGCTTTGAGTTCATACGTGTATGAATGCTATCAACAGGGGATTAATGTTTGTGAGGTGAGTCCCTCTACGGAAGCCGTGGGTTTGCATGTGTCTTTGTCGGGCTCTATCGACTCGGGCAGACATGTAGGTTTGATCGACCCAACCTCGTATTCTTCTCTGAACCATGGATGCTTGGGGATCTACATCACTGACACTTCTGGCAGAGGTCATGCTCCTTCTATGCATGATGCTTTATTATTCTGATGACGACGTGGAACTCCAACAACGGGAACATCAATATGTGTGGGATGGAGAGGATGGAGGACTCCCTAAGGACTGGATTGCCTTTTTGCTTTTATTTAGGAAATTTGTAGTAATGTTGGTGTTCCATTAATAGATAGCATTGGCTCTTTAAAAAATATAGCAGCCCTAACTCAGGGAACCATTTTTTTAGCAACACTCGTTTTTTTTAGACTTTTAAGTAACACTCATGAAACCAAATAATATGCACTTCTTTTCTCTTGTTTTTTTTTTGAGAAAACTTCTTTTCTCTTGGTGGAATGATCCGGCCCAACATCCTAATCCTGGCCTCCTCCTCCTGAACAGCAAGCCTGGGCTGGGCTAGGGCCCAACTCGGTTACACACACTCGTGGCCCAGGCCGGGTCGTCCACTCAGACCTGCCTCCCGTCCCAGGCATTTCCTATTTGGCGCCACAGGCACCAGTTAACGTGCATTTCTGTTAACTGGCGCCTGTGGTGTTCATAAATGGGCCGGCCCATCTAGGCGCAGGTTTAAGGTTTTTTTTAATTTTACGAACTTTTTTGAATATTAATGAACTTTTTTAAAATTTTAACGAATATTTTTTAAGATTGATGAACTTTTTTTAATATCGATGAACTTTTTCGAAATTTGACGAACATCTTTTTGAAAATGGATGAACTTTTTTGAGATTTATGAACTTTTTTTTCAGTTCAATGAACTTTTTCTAAAAATACATGAACTTTTTTGAATTTCTATGAACTTTTTGAAAAAGTTAATGAACTTTTGTTAAATTGGATGAACTTTTTTTTTCAATTTCAATGAACTTTTTTTCAAATTGATGAACTTTTTTCAAAATTGATGAACCTTTTTTAAAGATATGAAAAAAAAAATTCAAATGGATGACATATTTTCTTTAAATGTGTAAACCTTTTTTATATTTTTTTTTATTTTCGTAACAAAAAAATCAAAAAAAAAACTGGGCATCACGCTAGTGGGCCGGCCCATGCTAGCAGCGCTGTAGGCGACGGGTCGTTAACAGGCGCCTGCAGCGCTGCATAGGAGCTCCCGTCCCACCCCCATCCTCTCCAGTCTCCACGGTGGCCGGAGTGAGTCCTTCCGTCCCTGCCCACCACCGGCGAGCAAACGATGAACTCGTCGGCGGTCACCTGCTGCTGCCCCCCATCAACCCCCGCTCCCGGAGGCAAGGCATCACCCTCTCCACGCCTCAACAACAAGAGCAGCACAAGAATCGGACGAAGGTATGTATCCCCATCCGGTCACCATCTCTGACTAGAGTACGTACATCTGATGGTGGATGGTCGCCGCTTGTGTATGCTAATCCCGGGAGGAATCCAGGGACCTGGTGCTGAGGAGCAGCGAGCTCGCCACGCTCGCCGCCATCTTCCACTTCAGGTACGCCCGCCCCCGCCCGCCGCCCGGCTTCTTACTGGGAAAATTCAGAATCTGAGCTCTCTCTGAATCTGAAGAAGAAGGGAATGCAGTCAACAGTTAACTGAATTTCTTGCTCTGGCCTGTCTGACCGACCAGTGTCTTGTGTATTGCTCCTGCTCTCTTGGCTACTCCAGCGGCACAAAGCCGAGCTACCTTGGCGTGCAGAAGAGCCCGCCCTCCCTTGCGCTGTGCCCGGTGGCAAACAACTGTGTCCATGTCCGAGAGGATCAACGATTCCAATCACTACGCTCCCCATGGTAACCATTTGTGTTTAGTTCTTACACCATGTATTTTCTTCTCCTCATGTGTACACAGAAAGAAAAAAAATCTGTCAACTTGAGAAAGATGAGGGTATAATTGTAGGACATGAGAATCTAAAGTTCTACATCTCCAACTATTATAAACAGTTGTTTGGAGCTCCTCAAGACAATATTGTGTCTATGGATGAGCACATGGTTGGAGACATTCCTCAGCTCCGGACATACGAGAAAGAGGTGTTTAAGGCTATATCACAAATGAAAAATAGTAAGGCACCGGGACCGGATGGCTTTCCTGTGGAGTTTTGTAAGAAGTGCTGTCACATTATTAAGGATGACCTTATGCCAATGTTTCATATCTGTTCAATGGCCACCTGCAGCTATCCCACCTAAACTGGAACGATAACGTTGTTGCCAAAGAAGGAGGGAGTGGTGCGCATTGAGCAGTTCCGTCCTATTTGTCTTCTCAATGTGAGCTTTAAAATGTTTACTAAAGTTGGGACAAACAGACTGACGAGGATAGCACATTCTGTGGTGCTTCCAACTCAGACGGCTTTCATGCTAGGCCGAAACATACTAGAAGGTGTGGTGGTCCTGCATGAAACGTTGCACGAAATCCATTCGAAGAAACTAGACGGGGTAATCTTCAAAGTTGATTTTGAGAAAGCGTATGACAAAGTTAAATGGCCGTTCCTACAGCATGCCTTACGTATGAAGGGATTCGATGAATCTTGGAGGAAACACGTAGACTCTTTTGTACAAAAAGGTAGCGTTGGAATTAAAGTGAATGATGATATAGGTCACTATTTTCAGACGCACAAGTGTCTCAGACAGGGGGACCCCATGTCCCCTATCTTGTTCAACATAGTAGCGGATATGTTGGCAATTATGATAGGAAGAGCGAAAGAGGAAGGCCAAGTAGGAGGACAGGTACCACATCTAGTGGATGGTGGAGTGTCCATACTACAATATGGTGATGATACGATAATTTTCATGGAGCATGATTTCGTGAAGGCCAGAAACATGAAGCTTGTTTATGTCTATTTGAATATTTATCGGGATTGAAAATAAATTTCAACAAAAGTGAGTTGTTCTGCTTTGCAAAGACGATCAAGAAGCTTACAAACAACTGTTTAGATGTGAATTGGGTACACTACCATTTAGTTATCTGGGTATACCAATCCACCATAGCAAGCTGACTAACAAGGAGTGGAAATGTATTGAGGATCGATTCGAAAAAAACTAAGCTGATGGAAGGGCAAGCTTATGTCATATGGAGGTAGACTTATTCTGATAAATTTGGTGCTCATGAGTATGCCAATGTTCCTCCTGTCCTTCTTTGAGGTTCCTGTTGGGGTACGGAAAAGGTTGGACTTTTATAGATCTCGTTTCTTCTGGCAGAGTGATGATATAAAGAGAAAGTACCAGCTGGCTAGATGGGATATTATCTCTAGGCTGAAGGACCAAGGTGGTCTTGGGATTGAAAATTTAGAGGTAAAGAATAGATATCTGCTCAGCAAGTGGGTGTACACACTTTCTGTTGAGGCCGAAGGCACGTGGGTACGAATTTTACGTAATAAGTACCTACAATCTAATATGATATTGAAGGTAATATCGACATTTGGGTGGATGTCGATATGCTTCCAGTTTTACGTCTATGTGAGCTTGTCAACCATATTTGTTAAGTAATTTTCATTGTTTATTTAAAAATAGTTGGTGTTAATCCCTAATTAACTTGTTTATTTTTAATTGACAGCATATTTCTCTTCTTCAAAAAAAAAACTCAAAAGATAGTAGACATGACCTACTACAGTCCTGGCTCCGATCTAACTTGGTCGGAGAAAAAATCATCTGATCTCATTTATTGATGATGTTGATAATTATAAGATCAATTATGAAGATATTGGCGAAAGTTATTCTGGATACGTGCCACTAGTGCACGAGTTGAACCCTAATAACTTCCATATAGATAGCATGGTAAGATTATTTTTTACTATTGTGTCATTAATTAGTCCATGTTTTGCATACATAAATTTTTCTTGAGCAAAACTAGATTGCTAACTATGTTATTATTATGTTCTTCAACAGAAATTCCCGCCAGAGGTTGTGCCTGAACTAATATTTACAGAAGGTCATTCTTTGAATGTTATCAGCTTACGGCCACGGTGGCCTACATGTTTCCGCAATGCATACTTGCTTTCTAGAAGGGATGGAAGCCTGGAACTCAAAGGATTTAGCAAAGTAATGAAAAACCGCAGACAACTACTTGGCGGAGACGCGAAAGATTTGCGCATATGCCACATGTCGGAGATAGGTGAATCTCTATTCTTCACAATGAAAAGAGAGGAGCTTACCTGTTTTATGCTATTTTACCTAGTAGAGAGTAGTAGGTTCTACCTAGGAGAGAATAATATGTGCTAGCTAAGAGAGAGAACCTTTTTTAGTTTACGACATTATGTAGTAATGGTTAACTTTTCATGAGTTGTTAGATGATCAAGATGATGATAAGTTGTTATGTGACTAAGGATGATGAGTTATTAGATGACATAGATTAGACTAAAGTGGATGAGTGCAAGTGATTAAGTTGGGTTAGTATGAAAAATATAATGTTACGACGGCACACAAGTGTCGAATAAAGGGAATCCTTTCATTCAACACTTGTGTGCCGTCGTAACATCATATTTTCCCTCTGACCCAACTTGATCACTTGCACCCATCCACTTTAATCTAAATGTTGTTTTTTGCACAGTTATTATTGATGTTGTATATTAATATGTATAACCGTGTGTAAATACAATATAAATATAAAAAAAGAAATATATGCGTTTAGTTGTGGCGCGGTTTCTAAGAGCTCGCTACTGCTAGTGCACGATTAGTAGTAGCGCGTGCTATAAAAGCTCGCTACTGATAACCCAGTTGCAAGTAGCGCTGGGCAACCCGCGCTACTGCTAAAAGTTAGCTGTAGCGCCGTAGTAGTAGCGCAGTCACCCGCGCTACTGCTATGTGGAAAACCCGCGCTACTGCTAGGCGTTTCCCTAATAGTGTCAGGTTACCGTCAGACCCAATGATTTACCTTTTTGGAAGGGCTTGATGAAAACGAAAGCGACCTTTTTCCAGAGAACTAAATTTATCATTGGAAATGGTGCGGCGACAAAATTCTGAAAGGATACGTGGTTAGGGGAGACACTGCTAGCTACCCAATATCCATCTCTCTATAATATTGTGCAGCGTAAGGAGGCTTATGTTGCCACAGTATTACAGTCTAATCCTCTAATATACAATTCCGGAGATCCTTGGTAGGAGATCGATGGAAAGCGTGGTTGCATCTAGTCAGAAGGTTAATGGATATCAACCTCTCTGATGAGGCCGGCATGATTCATTGGAAATTAAATAAGAATGGCATATTTTCAGTGAAATCTATGTATTTAGATCTAATTGACTTAGGCCCAATTCCCAAATCTGTGCACATTTGGAAGGTCAAAGTTCAATTAAGAATCAAAATCTTCATATGGTTTGTTCACAAGGAGGTGATTTCAACGAAAGATAATTTGACAAAACGTAACTGGGAGGGTAGCCAAAGATGTAGCTTTTATGATCAGGATGAAACAATCAAACACCTCTTTCTTGACTATCCAATGGCTAGGATTCTATGGCGCTTTGTTCATATAGCCTTTAATATCACCCCTCCAGATAGTATATACACATTATTTGGAACATGGCTAAATGGGGTAGAAACACTTTTTGCTAAACATATTCGGCTAGGAGTATGTGCATTAATGTCGGCTATATGGAACTGCAGAAATGATATGATTTTTAACACACAAACTCATATAACTTTTTTGCAGGTTATCTATAGGGCCACTGCCTCCATCCGCATGTGGTCGTTACTCACTTCTGCGAAAGCCAGGGAGCCTTTGGTTACTGGGTCTGCCCGATGGAAGATGGTAATGCGGGATATCTACAACCGGTTTGGTTGGCGGGCCAGTAACAGGATATGTGTATAGTCATCGCATTCTATTATCGCCGGTTGTGGCTGTATTTTATTTGCTTATCATATTTTCAGCTCGGTGCGAGCTATTTTGGATTTAAGAACTTTGATGGATGATTTATTTACTTAATAAAGGGGCTGAATGCATCCAGACACCGAGGGTATTCCTCCTTTTTAAAAAGAATGCATTATCTGTGTCGCTTGTCCTCCCTGCGTATGTGCATATACGGTTGCTGGATGTGTGCTGTGGACACACAATGCGCCCTATGTTTTTGTTAAACTGCAATTGTTCTTCATTTTGAAACTCAAACACCTAGTGATTCAAATCCATCAGCGCAACAGACTTTTGGTCCGACAGTAGGTTCTGCTTCATCCATCCTTATTGACTTCCACCAAATGCTCCACAACGAGATTTGACCAAGTGTCAACATGAAGATCATCATACCAAATTGACTTCCCATTAACATAAGCTCCGTCCCTCTAGTACCAAGAAAATAGCCACCTACACTGAACTCCACAAAGAAATTCAAGCTATGGGATGTTGGGTAACGTAGCAGAAAACAAAATTTTCGGTACTGCGAGCACGCCCAGGACCACTATGGAGACTGCATATAAGGTTTGATCTTTTTCGTTACCGACTCGTAGCGCAGCGGAAGTAGAGTCGATGACGATCGGCGGTGCAGATCCCCGCAGTTAGGATTTACAACCTCCCAACCGCGAGGATGTATACCCTCATTTGCATCTCGGACAGCCCTCCGAGAGGCGGTCGGACAGTCCCCCAAACGGTGTTGCGGACAGTCCTTCGGGAGGACCTTCGAAACTCGGACGGTCACTCGGACAGCCCTTCGGGAGGACCTTCGAAACTCGGACGGTCACACGGACAGCCCTTCGGGAGGCACTCTCGAACTAAGACCGAAACTACGATCTCTCTACAGAGTTGCACACATACAGTGTCATCTATCCGGCAGGGCTTCGCCGTCCAGAACTAGTTCCCACCGGAACCCAGACAGCCTTTCGGCTCTACGAAACTATTTCGCCGGGAGGGAGAGAGAAGCCAGACAAGTCTATGGCATGTGTATGAGAGCAAGGGATGAAGTTTGTGCAGCCCCCTCACCTCCTATTTATAGGGAAACCAAGGGGTAGAGTTGGCACAAAAATACCAAAAATACCCACACTTTATGTCATACATAAAGGACATAAGGGGAAAAAGGAGTGCCATGTGGAGCTCCAAGGAGGAACCCCACCCTTGGCTGGCCACCCTCATGCCCCCCCCCCAAAGGGGCTTCCTTGGTCCCTAAGTCCTTCTAGAAGCCTTTTTGTAAAAGCCCTAAAAGGTGGCTTTCTAATAAAGTAACCATAAATCTGATTTCACTATTCATGAAGACATTTTTCAGCGTCCGTTCGAACCGAAAATATTTATGTGGGCTTAGAACATTTCCAGTACCCACTAAAATAATTTTCGACGCGTTCCGAAACAATTCCGGATTAGTGATTTTCATCTGCGAAAAGCAAACAAAGCGGTTCCGGCAGCTCCGGAACATTTCCGGTTTTTCTTCCGGAAAATTCCCAGAAGTTTCCAGAATGATTCTGGCACCCTCCAAGAATTATCAGGCGTGTGCCGAAACCAATTTGACTTAATGATATCCCCTGAAACAACTTTTCAGTTTTACCGGAACTCATCCGGTGACCTCTCTCTTCGGAACTTTTCCGCTGTCTCCGAAACTTTTTCTGGAGACTTTCTCTCAGACTCCGTGTCTAGTATTCAGCAGATAGATGACCCTTAAGCGTGTGACCCTATAGGTTCGGTGAAGTATAGACATGACCCGGAACCCCTTCCGATCAATGATCAAAATCGGAGCCGTGGACACCCATATTGACCCCTATACCCACACGAATGAATATTCGAGTGAACCTCCAGTTGCCGTGTGCTATTCCTGTTGCTTCGCGATATGTTACAAATACCCGAGGTGAGATTTATCGGCATCCCCATGGATTAACACTTGTCCACAATGCCAGTTACCTCGTTGCAGGTTTTGTTCTCTTTTCTCGTTTCCGCATTCCGGCATCCCCGTGATCAAATCACAATGTGTCTGGCCAAACGATGATGGATACCATAACACCGAGAGGGCCCGAGAATATCTCTCCATCGTCGGAGGAGCAAATCCCAATCTTGAGCTATCTTGTTACTTGCCATACTTTTCCGTGAACCCGTAAGCCACCGTAATAGCCACCCTTTAACGGATGACGTTTAACAAACCCCAAAGTTCACGAAGCAAGCACGAAGGAACTCGATACTCTCATGGTCTAAGGAATTATGCAAACATTAACTATCTCTGTGTTATTAACCATTAACTTGTGACGAATGTATCTCATAGCATAACATCAATTCGGGTCGATTCAACACAAGTGTTCTACCAACATTGCGCCCTCAAAATTGCCGGCACAGCCATGCCCATGATCAGGAAAACAGGATCATCATGCAATACTTGAGCCAGTCTTAGAGGCAAGACTAGGAATACATTTTACCGTTTATTATACCACACGTGCATATGAGTCTTCCTTCGAGCCTCGTGGTTATTGTAGACTCGAGAACCATAGCAGTTATAGCATGGAACATAAACATAATTATGAACTTGGAGATAAATAATATAATTTATTATTGCCTCTAGGGCATATCTCTTACAGACTCCCACTTGCACTAGAGTCAATAATCTAGTCAATGCTAATGCACTTTACACCTATCTCATACTGGTGTAAAAATGCTTCGCTTGTGGTATAGCCTGATGTCCAACCGATCTGACAACTTCAGTTCCGTGTGTATCGTTGCATATCCTCGCGTTTCACGCTTTCACAAAATTCATATTTTGTGTGGACTTGGCTTTGTATATGTGTGAATCATAGGTCGAAACCTTGATTCCTCAGACTGTGCTATGGAGCAACTATCTGCAATAGTGTCCCATTGACCAAAGCCATCTTGGAACCATACTAAGTTCATGAATGAACTATATGATTCAACATCTTCTTTGTTGCTTCCAAAACGTCTACATACTTAGCCTTTGTTATAGAATTCGCCACAGTAACCTGTTTAGAACAATTCCAACTTACCGTGCCACTGTATTGTGTATTACACAAAACCTTAACTTAAACCGAAAATCGCATGGAGCATTGATGAAGACTGTATCGATGTAATTACTTACAACGAGCACTTCATAATCTCTGCTTGCGAGAAAACATGTCATCAGTGCTACTTTAGTACTCAATGACATTTTTCACTGTTGTCCTATGATCAGTACTTTGATCACTTTGGTATCTATACTCGCAACAGTTTGGGAGTATCGGACATATCTGGTTGATTTACATACCATGGAATATATGATTAATCCAAACACAGAAGTGTGTGGAATATCCATCATGTATTTTGCTCATCAATGTTTTTAGGACACTGAGTCTTGCAAAACTCTTTCCATGTGACTTCGGCAAGAATCACTCCTTGGCGGTTTTAGTGCTAAATGGTTTTAGCATCTTGTCAATATGTATTTTTGCTTAGCCCCATTAGGCAAATCTATCTCCATAGATCATTATGCCAAATAGCAAGGCTATTTAGCCCAAGCACTTCATCGAAAACTATTTTCAAATGAAGTCCTAATTCGTGTCAAGAAATTTATTTCCAGTTAACAATGTGTCAAGCACACAATGTTTTTAGAAATATTATTATGCTCCCACTTACTTTCTTGAAACCACAAGCATCTTCATTATCCATTGATGAAATCAAACTCTTTTGATCATTTCATGAAAACGAAGATTCCAACTCCATTTTGCTCTCTTCTGTCCATTCCTGGAACTCTGAAGTTTGCATACTCACTAGCATCCTTTGGATCGACAAAATACTTTGGACTGTATCACATACAAATCCTAGTTTGTTTTTCCCATTTCATGAAAATTCTTTCGTCATCCATGTTTCATATCTCATGATTGAAATATGTATTAATTGCTAGTTCAACCAGAACCGACTTTAAGCATCGCTGCGGTGAAACAACCTCATTGTAGTCAACTCCTTGAACTTTTTATTGCAACAAGTCGAGCTTTATGGATAAAACATTTTATCCACATCAGTTTATAGTTTCATAAATATTCGTTAGACTCTAAGTCTTCCGAAAGGTGTATCAAGGTTTTAATCTTGAATCACTTATATGAAACTATCTCGGATTGTATTGGCATTTAGCCAATTCCGGAGTCAGGGCCCATCAACGCTTCCTTGTGTATCGTAGGTATACTGTTGTCTAACAACAATATCTCGTAAGCGCACCTGAGAGGTTTGCACGAGTTTTTCCTACGTGGTTCAGCTGCAAGTTCGACCGAAGTCCATACATCTCATGTAGAGGCTTCCGTATGAGTCGCAGTAGGAAACTCTGAAATTACTTCCAAGGTCTCTTTCCTTTGATCTGATGACGAAGATACTGTTTATCTTGTCGAGTTGCACTGTTCTCCCACTCACCTTTTTGAAAGAACAATTTTCTTCAAAACACTACAGGAATCAGGTATTTTGCCGTCTGCCATAGCGGACAGCAAAGGGTAGGACGACTGACGGCAAAGGCTTTGCCGTCCGGCAGCAGACGGCAAAATTTCTGGCACTGAGAACTCCGGTAAAGGAGTGGTTTGCCGTCTGCCTTGGCTCAGCGGACGGCAAAGAGTTTTTGCCGTCAGGCTGCAGACGACAAAGAGGCTGGACGGCCTACCACCGGAGGTAGCCCCGTTAGTGGCTAACGGCAGTCTTTGCCGTCTGTCACGGACGGCAAAGAGGTAAATACTTTGTCGTCTGCCAACACCCTCCTTTGCCGTCTGCCACCTTTGCCGTCTGCCGCCCCCTCCTTTGTCGTCTGCCGCCCCCTCCTTTGCCGTTTGCCACCTTTGCCGTCTGCCGCCGCCTCCTTTGCCATCTGCCCCCAGACGGAAAAAGGGACCAAATGGCACCAGGCCTGGCACTCCCAGGTTGCACATGTGAGTGCCACGTGTCACCTTTGCCGTCGGTGGCAGACGGCAAAGAGGCTTTGCCGTCGGTGGCAGACGGAAAAGAGGCAATATTGCCCCAGTTTTTTCTGTTTTTTCTTATATCCAACAATTTTCACAGGCAAAATATGCTATATATGTATATATTTCACAATAACCATATTCTTGCCATACTGATGATCATCCAACTACAAGCACAAGCACAAGTATATCATCCAACAACAAGCACAAGTATCCAACAAACATACCAAAACAAATGTCACATAGTTCACCATATTACAATAGTAGCAAGTTTCACATATGTAGCAAGTTTAACATTGTTCATCGATACAAAATCACAAGCACACTCCATGAATGCAAGCTTCCGTGAAGTGACTCAAATCTGCAAAATGGGAAATACGAAAGTTAGATGAAGAAGACTAGAAGAAGAAGAAGAAGAAGAAGAAGATGCAGAAGCATTTTTCTTCTCTCTCTCTTTCTCCTCTTGTTTTCTTCTTCTTATTGCTTATTTGTGTCATTCGGGCAAAATTGGAAGAAGGATAGGTCTTTCGAGGTTTGCCTCATGGTGCGTATGGTGCGCACTCACTCACACTTATATGGTGGTGTATGTTGGTGGACACTACCTAACACTAATATTTCGACAGTTGGTGATGGTCGTTTTCCCTTCTCCTCTCCCGCAATATACCAAGGTATATATCGAGAGAAGGAGAAGAAAAAACGACCCCCGCGACAACAGTCGGGATTCCTCCATCAAGAAGAGACATGTAACTCTCACAAGGAGCTAAGTTTGTCTAAGTGCTAAGTTTGACTTTATTTGAGAAAATGAGATAAGTTTGGGGCTTACCGTCCTCGTCATCACGGAGGAGAGGCACCGCGGTTGCTCGGGCCGGTTTCACCTGGAGAAGGCTGCCCTGGAGAAGGGTCGTGCGATGCGACTCCGGAGTTATGCTGCACCAAAGATGATTTGCAATGTCTCGGTAGCATGATGACACTGAAAAGATCATTGCATTCAAATGAAACTCACCGTTGCAGCCGTGGTAATGACTGGCATCGACGGAGCGGTCTGGCCGTTCTTCTCGCACATAGTCTGCACATTTGGTTGTCACAAGTCAATGATATTCGTTATTAATGAAACGAACATTAAATGCAAGATTTGACAAATATGAAGAAGAATCTTACCACGAAGAGCTCGTAGATGGCCTGGTAAGACGCATCGGACCGTGCCCTCTCCTCCTCCAACAACCTAACCGTCCTCTCCTCCATCTCCTTCTCCTTCGCCGCCATAAGCGCCTGTGTTGCCTCCCTCTCTTTCTGAATAGCAGCCTGCAACACAACTCCTCGTTAGCATTGTAATCATCGTTGTTCACACACACAACGTAATGAGGAAAGATATCTGAGTCCGTATAACTAACCTCGATGGCGAGCTCGACTGGCCGTGGATGAGGCCTTATCTCAGGACATGAGCTCGTTTGGCGCGCCTTGATCTGCCAGAGAGTGCTAGGACAACGTATAAGGCCATCTCCAATGGCAATCGAGCCATGGGGCCTCCCGCCGCCAGCTATCATCACCAGCTCTGGATCAATAGGCTCCTGGCTCGGGTTAAAGTCCTCCCCTTTCCTTGCCTTCCCCTCATCTCTGTACCTCACGAGCTTGTTGTGGGAGGAGATGTTGCTGAACTTCTCGGGATGATCGAGGTCAGACTCAAAGAATGCCTTGACCTTCTTGTACGAGGTAGTATGGGCCATCGCATAGAGGTCGTACATCTATGGCACCTCCGTTTTGTTGTGATGCGCCTAAAAGAGAGAGAGAGGAACAAAGTATTTGTAAAGGGCTCAAGCTAGAATCAAGAATGAATTGCACGAATCATGAAGCTAACCACATACCCAGTTCTGACCAAATTGATTTAAGTTGGGGCTCCCTTGATGGTGTGGCACACCAACCATTTTGTTACGCCGGTCCTTGGCATTGTTGTGGATGGCTAGCCATTGTTCTGAGCACCACCCATCCACCAACGCCTCCCAACAATCCATCTTATCCGCACACCATCTCGGGGGCACCTAAGTTAATAAAGAGATATTTGAGCGCTACGCGTAGGAATCAAATGAAGGAAACTAAGTACAAGGCCTTAAGAATATGTAATTACCTTCATGTAATGCTCCTTCTCCATCTTCTTTCCACGGCACATCGACTTCTCCTTCCTAATACGCCGCGAGGCGTAGTAGTCTCGAACAGCCTGCACCCAAGCCTCGTGCCGAAAGTTTTGCAGTAGGCGCCTGCATTGTTGATCGATAACCTTTGCCGCGGCCTCCTCGTATCCCTCCTGACACCTGTAGAAGGTCTGCAATCAAACGACACAACACTTATTAGTACAATAACTAGCTATTGTTGATTTTTAATTGTGTAAAGGAGAAATTACCCAAAACTGTCTGGTCACCATCTCCGCCCTCGTGTGGCACAAAACACCGTCGATCCTCTCCTCAGGCGGGGCCGGTGCAGCCAAGTAGTGCTCCCAGGTCAGTCCTAACTCTGGAACCTGACCCTCACCGGGCAACGTGACAAACCCCGGGAAGTTTTGCCTGACATGGACACCAAGGATGCTGTTGGGCCTGCGGGCATCCCTGGGTTGATGCCAACCCCTGTAGTATGACAAAGCCAACACATTAGATATTTGAAAAAACGTGAAGGCAAAAGGTTAAAAAAGAGTACATGCACTTACCTATCCCCATCAGGCCTTATAGTCAAAACCATTAGCGACTTGTCTCAGCTCGGCGTCCATAGACTCTGAATTAGCCTACAAGGTTAATACGAAAGGATTGTTGCTTTAGCCGCAAATAAGACGAAGAAATGGAATGGTCCATTAATGGTAATTACCAGTTGTTTGAACCAAGAGATGAAACCGGGATAGCCGCCTCCATGCTTCGCCAGGAGCTCATACTCTTCGACGGAATCCTTTTGGATGACCACTCCATCCGAGAATTTGGCGACGTATCGACTATATCAAATATCCGGGAATAAGAGTAGTTCTAAGGAATTACAAGTTGCGAAACCATAATGTACCGACAACTTACTCGATGTATGGCCGCACTTCTGTTAGGTTGTTGAAGATATACAACGAAATGGTCCGCCATTCATCGACATCCAACGCTTTTGCTTTAGAAGCACCGGCTGGTGCGAGCTTCCCTTTGAATAGGCTGAGGTTGGATCGACTTTTTTTTGGGTCGCCCTCATTGTACCGAGGCTTCGGATTATGCAAATGACGATTTTTGGCTTCGTAGTGTGCTGTCACGAAGTTTGCCGCCTCCTCAGTAATGAATGCCTCGGCCATCGATGCTTCAATTCTACGTTTATTTTTACATTTTGGTCGAAGCGTCTTCTGCATCCTCTCAGTTGCGAAGCACCAACGATTTTGCACGGGCCCCCCCAATCTTGCCTCGGTCGCGAGATGCAAAATCAAATGCTGCATTGGATTAAAGAAGCCCGGTGGAAAGATCTTCTCTAACTTGTAGATCAACTCCGACGCCAACTCTTCCATTTCATGTAGCACGCCAGGCGATAGTTCTTTCGCACAAAGAGAACGGAAGAAATAGCTCAGCTCTGCCAATACTAGCCATTCATCCTCAGGGATAAAGCCACGCAGCATCACCGGCATTACCCGCTCAAGCCATATGTGCCAATCATGACTCTTGAGACCAAATATCTTTAGTTTGTCAAGACTCGCTCCCCTCTTTAGATTCGCTGCATAACCATCGGGGAATATCAACTGCATTTTCACCCACAAGATCATTTCCCTCATAGCTGGCCTTCCAAGATTGAACCATGCCTTTGGCTTTGTCTAGTTCTGCTTTCCTTTTGCTTGTCGCATGTTTTGTAATGGTCTGTCACATAGAGCCTCCTGATCGAATCTAGCCTTAGGATTATCCTTTGACTTCCCCTCTATGCCGAACAATGTACCAAAAATGGCCTCGGCGATATTATTTTCAGTGTGCATCACGTCGATGTTGTGTGGGCAAAGGAGGTCCTTGAAGTAAGGCATATCTCATAAGCATGACTTGTGAGTCCATCCGTGTTCCGTATTATACCCTTTGAAATACCCAGGACGATTTGGATCTGGCTCAAGAGCATTTAACTGATCCAACATCTGTTGGCCTATCAACGCGGGTGGTGCAGAGTTTTTGACAACTCTACCTTTGATGAAATTCTTCTTGTCTTTTCTGAACTTATGGCGAGGATCCAGGAACTGTCTATGCATGTCGAAGCAAGAATACTTGCGACCCGCCTGCAGCCAACGGAACTCAAGAGCTGCCTTGCATGTGGGGCACGGGAACCTTCCATGCACACACTAGCCAACGAATAGGGCATACGCCGGGAAGTCATGCGTCGAGTACATGTACCACACATGCATTTTGAAGTTTTTTTGGTCGCGGCGTCGTATGTCTTGAACCCATTATCCCAAGCTTCTTGCAATTCATCCTTAAGCGGCTGCATGTACACATTCATATTCTTCCCCGGATAGTTGGGCCCTGGAATTATCAACGTCAGGAAAATATTGTTTCTTTTCATAATCTCTCCGGGGGGGGGGGGGGGGAGATTGAGTGGAATGACAAATACAGGCCAACAACTGTATTGGGTTGCCGTCATACCGAACACATTGAACCCATCCGTGCTGATGGCGACTCGAGGAACCCTTGGATCTGCCGCTTTATCCTTATGTAATGCATCGAAATGCTTCCACGCAAAAGCGTCTGAAGTGTGTACCAACATATGATTCCCATCTGCATCTAGTTCGGTTCTTTTGCCCAATTTGTGCCATGTTATCTGTCTGGCCGTCTCTTCGACCATGAAAAGACGTTGAAGTCTTGGTACGATTGGCATATAGCGAAGAACGTTAACAGGGATTTTTGTCTGTATCTTTTCACCCATACCGTTGTCTATGACAACATACCTGGAAGACTTGCAAATGGGACAATAGTTCAAGTCCGCATACTCAAGCCTAAATAAGGCACATCCATTCTCACATGCATCTATCTTCTCATAGGGCATCTTAAGTACACGGAGGATTTTGTCCGACTGGTACAGGTTTGCAGGCAGTACATGGACTTTGGGTAGAAAGCGTCCAAATATTGTCATCATCGCATCGTAGCATTCTCTGCCTAGGTTGAATTGAGCCTTCAGAGCCATTACTTGCGCGATGGCATCGAGCTGACAAAGGTCAGTGTGCTCGTGGAGAGGACGTTTTGAAGACTCCAACATTTCATAGAATGCCTTTGCAGATTCCTCCATCTCATCGTTTGAATCCCGAGCATCATCAAAGTTTTGCACCATGTCTTCGATCCTGGTACCATGCTCGTCGGTGCGACGACGAACCCCCTCAGCTCTGGCACGTTGGGCAGACTCACCATGAAAAGTCCACACCGTATAATTAGGCTTAAAACCCCACTTCTGCAGGTGCTTAACCATTTCACCCTCTGTCTGCCTTTTAAAGTTGTCGCACCGGGGACAGGGACACCATGTTTTTTCCTGGCCATTTGCAAATGCGGCTCTCACAAACCCCTTGGTATTTGTTAACCATTCTTTGGTCATGTCTTCCTGACTGGTGTGACCGGTGTACATCCACGCACGATCAGTCATCTTGCCTAGCTACTAGACACACAAGAAATATATATATAATTCAGCATATATATTCATCGTTTAATCAACTTTGTCAGTTTTATTACGTCCATGCAACCTACACGCTAATAGGTTAAGATAGGTCCTAATCCCACCCGAGTATGTGTAGATTGGGTTCGTTTTCCCATGCACTGCTTCGGATCCGACACAGAATTTCGGCAGCACCTCCCCGCTGTTCTCCTGATACACGTCTCGGCAATAAGCAGAGAGGATGTGTACCCGGAGAACAACAGGGAGGCACTGACGAAATTCCGCATCGGATCCGGAGCTGAGCATAAGGGCAAACGAACCCAATCTACACATACTCGGGCTGTCCATGGATAACGTTGGACAATTCGAAAGGATGGCGGTTATAAATATGCAAAGACATGCATATTTATAGATGCCGCCCTTTCGAACGGGAGACGCATACTGGTCACGCATACTGATGATTGAAGACACCTATAGCTAGCAAGTTTCATCGGCAAGAAGACCGGAACAGAGCAAATTAAGGGGGGGGGGAGGAGATGTCATTTGTGCTCACCCACGAACGCAGGGGAGCTCGTCAAACGCACAGGGAGGTCTTCGAACAGCAGACCCTCGCAGCGACGAAACAACTGCACATTGAAATCCACCCGATCAACACAAATATGATGTTTTCCATAACAAAATCGGAAAATATATGACCTAACACATGATTTACAAAACTATGACCCCGTCGCCCTCTGGAAGGACGAAGAGCACCTTTTCGGTCAACAGGAGGCCGAAGAGGTGTCGGGGGTCGGGGGTCGGGGGTCAGTGGCGTTGGGGGCGGCGCATTAACAGCTGCGTGGAGTGCGGGGGTCAGACGCATACTGGTCAGCTTCTTCTGCTCCTCCTTTTTCCTCTTCTTCTTCTCCTCTTCTCCTCTTCTCCCCTTTTTCTTCTTCTTCTTCTCTTCTTCTTCTTCTTATTCTTCTTCTTCTTCTTCTCCTTTTTCCTCTTCTTCTTCTGCTCTTCTCCTCTTTTTCTTCTTCTTCTTTCCCTTTTTCCTCTTCTCCTTCTCCTCCTCTCCTCTTTCTTCTTCTTCTTCTTCTCTTCTTTTTCTTCTTCTTTTCCTTTTCCTCTTCTCCTTCTACTCCTCTCCTCTTTCTTCTTCTTCTTCTTTTTTTTCTTCTAGTTTTTTTCCTTTCTTCTTTTCTTCTAAGTTTTTTCTTTTCTATCTAAGTTTTTCCTACCTAATAAACTAACTATCTAATTTAACAGAAAAAACTAACTAAAAAACAGAAAAAAAAATGTGAGGGGGGCGGCCCGGCACTCACCGGAGACGGCAGAGCGGCGGGGCCGGGGTGGCGGGGGCGGGGGCTTCTGGCGTCAGCGCGGCTGGCGCCGGGGCGGCCGGTGGCAGGTGCGGGGCCGTTTGGCGGCGAGGCGGCCGGCGACGGGGCTTCTGGCGGCGGGGCGGCCGGCAGCGGGTGCGGGGGCGGCCGGGGGCGGGTGCGGGGGCGGCCGGCGGTGGGGCTGCCGGCAGCGGGTGCTGGGGCGGCCGGCGGCGGGTGCGGGGGCGGCCGGCGGCGAGGCGAGAGGGGCGGCGGTGGGGATCGGGGCGAGAGAGATACAAAGAAAGAGAGTGAGAAGGGATGGGGTGGGGGGTCGGGCTGTAGCCGTTACTAGCCGTCAGCTTTGCGGTCTGCTGGCGGACGGCAAAGAGTCCCCAGGCAGACGGCAAAGATCGAGCATACGCCCCCCCCCCCCCACGGGGCCAGTGGGGCCCGTGGGTTCTTTGCCGTCTGCCTTTCGGCTCTTTGCCGTCAGCTGGCTGACGGCAAAGCCCTGGCAGATGGCAAATGGTCTCTTTACCGTCAGCCTGTTCTTTGTCGTCTGTTCCTTCTCAGCTGATAGCAAAGGCTCTCTTTGCCATCTGCCAGCAGACGGCAAAGATCTGGCTGACAGCAAATTGCTGAATTCCAGTAGTGAAAACCATACCGTTCTTTGTGGCAAAAACCTTAGCCTCGGTATAGTGGTGGGGGAATACCCAATAACTTGGGATAACCTACAAAGTAGCACTTGTCTGATTTGGAATAGGTTTGTAACCTTTTACACAAGCCCCATATTCCAAATGTTAAGAAAAGATATAACATGGTTGGGCGTACCATACTATGGCGTCATTTCAACAGACCCGATGGAGCTCTTTTCAGTGTAAAAGCCGCAGTCTCTAAAGCATCACTTTAAAAGGGATAATGGCAAATTTATTTATGTCATCTTTGATCTTACCATGTCATGAATGGTTCGATTACATCTTCACGGACTCTCCACTTGCAGTGGTGTTCCGGGAGGTGCAAGTTATGAAACCCCTTTCACAACTCATCAGACATTCGCTAAACTTGTAACTCAAATATTCCTTTGCGCAATCAAATTGCAGAAACATAATTTTCTTGCGTCTCATCAAGTAAATATCCATATATCTACTTGAGTCATTTCTGAAGAGAGATAAATTCACTACTTGCAACAACATTTATTGAACTACACACATCAAAATGTATGATCACCAATAAGTTTGTTGCTCGTTCCTTATGGCCTGTGAACGGTATTTCAGTCACTTCACTTTTCGGAGGAAAGTTGCAAGTGTCAGATGATTCAAAATCAAACGACTTCAAAAATCCATCATAATGGAATTTTCCATGCGGGTTCCTCCAATGTGACCAAATGCAGTGCCACACATGTGTGGTATTCTCTTAGTCTTGCGACATTTAGCGTCAGTGTTATGGATGTATCATATTACCATCAATATTCATAACATACATCCGATCTGGGATGGAAGCATGGCCCTTCATGTTATTCGTAATACTGAACAACAATTGTTCTTTTATGAACAACCCTTTTGCAACAAATATTGTGCACTGGGTTAGAGTGTATGAAACTCTAAAATGAATTATGAAAGTAAACACAGAGGTAATATATTAATATCATTATTCATAACATACATCTCATTCATAATGAAAGTATGGCCCTTATGTTTATTCATAACACCGAACATCAAAAGTTCTCTTATGAACAACCTTCTTGCAAGATACCTTATGCAAAGGGATAGAGTGTGTAAAGCTCTAAACAGAATTATGAAAGAAAATACATAGGTAATACACCGATGGAAGGTATAGTAACTTTTACTATGTTCCCAGCGTGTATCAAGACCTCATTCCTGGCTAGTCTTTCAGGCCATAGTAGTTCTTGCATCGAGTCGCAACAGAATGCAATCGAGCGGGTATCTTTGTGATCAACTCACAATACCCAAAAATTAGTGATTAACATGTTTAACCATAATTCCCAAGAACTATATCTTTGACCAGCCTTCTATACATCAAAAACTTGTATGACATTCATACATGAGCTGGATATTCCAGTCTTCTTTCTTTCTGCCTTTATACTTCTAACAGTTTAACTTTTAGTATTTCTCCTACTCTCAGAAGAAGCACCCAACTTAAGAGTGGCGTTTAGCCCCGGACTTCCTAGGCGTGAAAGTTTCACTAACACCCTTCGGACACTTCCTTTCTCTTTAAGTTGTTGTTTTATTCACCTTCATTTACATGACAGGCGTTCTCCTGGATCCCTCTCTTATCAGTCTAATGCATAGTAAACACCTTTACTAATAGTTTGCAAACAAATATTGTTTTGGATATTTCATATCTTTCAGCCTTTGTTTGTATCTGAAAATTAATTTTCGGTTCCATGAATATCACATAACTATCCCAAAACTTTCGAAATTCGGGTCTCCTGGAAGCAAACGTATTGCACTTGACTGAAACAGAATTCTAGCTTTTGGATCGAAGGACGAGAGTCACATGATCCATAGCATTAGCGGGAGAATACCGAAAGCATGCGATAGGACAAAGTCCTTCTCGGCACTCTTGAGGACAATCCTCACATTACGTTATCAATCGTAAAGCTTTAACCAGATAAATAACAGCTTATTCAATTTTAATAGGGAAGGTGGAAACGCGAGCCATTATTCTACAACTATTATGCAAATTACACTTAGACAGTGTTCAAAATTAATTAAACCGAGAATTAAACAAGTTAATTCTACAGTGCGCTCCCACTCAAATCAATATCTCTCATAATTGATTGTGAGTGGTTCAAGACCCACATTTCCATTCAACGCCATTGTTCGAGATGAACACTGATGGCACGAACTTCAATTGGCAGGCAAACTTGCCAATCACATCTCCATGTGACTCTTGTTCATCTTTCGAGGCGTGTGTTCCGAGCTCAGGACGATCCTGCCATGAACGTCAAGATAACCAAGTGATCTTGCTGCGAGGTCTGACCTCACCCGCCTTACACCCGTACAATCGTTCGTACCCATGTAGATCATGGCGCACCTCGAAAGGAAGGATGCTGTGACGGTGCTACACTTGAGAGAACACTAACTACTTGATATTTTGGTGAGAGATCACCCTAATAAAAGCGACTACCGCGCAATCAAGAAGGGTGCATCAAGAGGGATAAACATCTCAGGCAATTCATAATAGCATGATATGGTATAGCCCTTTCTGACGGAGAAGTCATTAATTTCTTCGTCTTCGGCATTCGCGTCGGTGTTCACCTTCGCGAAGTTTGCCACCACCTTGTCGATGCACCAGATAATATTGCTATCTCTATAGCTAATAAAATAAGTGCATTACATAAGGTTGACACACATGTCATTAACGTGACAATCATATGGCTCCAACCATCATGCCGAATCATGACACGCAGGTCATGTTAATTTACATTGTATAGTCATCTCATACATAATCAAATTAAATATGAGAACTGCTATACAACATCACATGCACACCTCATGTCATCCTGCAAAACCAAGTTAGACGCCTCTAATCGGTTTATGCAAAATTTTATTTTATGTGGCTTCTAAGGTTTCAACCAAACCGCAGCTACCAACGTTTATCATCAAGCATGATCATTCAAGTTGCTAGATTAACTTTGCGGGGCGTATGAAACACGAGATAATAAAATCTCAAGCCCCATACTAAACTTCATCATATGCATGACCCCCGTGCAGATCATATCTGCATTGCCCTTTCGTCTGTGAAACATCCATCTTTCTCAACTATGGCGGAACCCAAAGACACTGAAGAACTTCGTTGATCTGTCAATCAGCATACTCAGGAGCAACATGAAAGGATCGCGGATTGCCAGAACTTTGTCAAATTCCACCATGCCGTCAAGATCAGGACTACGCAAATTCAAGGGAAGCAACAAGAATATCGAGTAATAGATTTCATCTACTACCTGCACAAATAATTTTCAGCAATAGATCTTATCTACTACAAAATTATACCATGCAATACTCATACATCTCATGTATTCTAGATCGTAACCTGCATCTACACATAGCACGGCTCTGATACCACTGTTGGGTAACGTAGCAGAAAACAAAATTTTCGGTACTGCGAGCACGCCCAGGACCACTATGGAGACTGCATATAAGGTTTGATCTTTTTCGTTACCAACTCGTAGCGCAGCGGAAGTAGAGTCGATGACGATCGGCGATGCAGATCCCCGCAGCTAGGATTTACAATCTCCCAACCGCGAGGATGTATACCCTCATCTGCCCCTCGGACAGCCCTCCGGGAGGCGGTCGGACAATCCCCCGGACGGTGTTGCGGACAGCCCTTCGGGAGGACCTTCGAAACTCGGACGGTCACTCGGACAACCCTTCGGGAGGACCTTCAAAACTCGGACGGTCACTCGGACAGCCCTTCGGGAGGACCTTCAAAACTCAGACGGTCACACGGACAGCCCTTCAGGAGGCACTCTCGAACTAAGACCCAAACTACGATCTCTCTACAGAGTTGCACACATACGGTGTCATCTATCCGGCAGGGCTTTGCCATCCAAAACTAGTTCCCACCGGAACCCAGACAGCCTTTCGGCTCTACGAAACTATTTCGCTGGGAGGGAGAGAGAAGCCAGACAAGTCTATGGCATGTGTATGAGAGCAAGGGATGAAGTTTGGGCAGCCCCCTCACCTCCTATTTATAGAAAAACCAAGGGGTAGAGTTGGCACAAAAATACCAAAAGTACCCACACTTTATGTCATACATATAGGGCATAAGGGGAAAAAGGAGTGCCATGTGGAGCTCCAAGGAGGAACCCCACCCTTGGCTGGCCACCTTCATGGGGGCCCAATCAAAGGGGCTTCCTTGGTCCCTAAGTCCTTCTAGAAGCCTTTTTGTAAAAGCCCTAAAAGGCGACTTTCTAATAAAGTAACCATAAAGCTGATTTCACTATTCATGACGACATTTTTCAACGTCCGTTCGAACCGAAAATATTTATGTGGGCTTAGAACATTTCCAGTACTCACTAAAATAAATTTCGACGCGTTCCGAAACAATTCTGGATTAGTGATTTTCATCTGCGAAAAGCAAACAAAGCGGTTCCGGCAGCTCCGGAACATTTCCGGTTTTTCTTCCGGAAAATTCCCAGAAGTTTCCAGAATGATTCTGGCACCCTCCAAGAATTATCAGGCGTGTGCCGAAACCAATTTGACTTAATGGTATCCCCTGAAACAACTTTTCAGTTTTACCGGAACTCATCCGGTGACCTCTCTCTTCGGAACTTTTCCGCTGTCTCCGAAACTTTTTCCGGAGACTTTCTCTCAGACTCCCTGTCTAGTATTCAGCAGATAGATGACCCTTAAGCGTGTGACCCTATAGGTTCGGTGAAGTATAGACATGACCCGGAACCCCTTCCGATCAATGATCAACTTCGGAGCCGTGGACACCCATATTGACCCCTATAACCACACGAATGAATATTCGAGTGAACCTCCAGTTACCGTGTGCTATTCCTGTTGCTTCGCGATATGTTAAAAATACCCGAGGTGAGATTTATCGGCATCCCCGTGGATCAACACTTGTCCACAGTGCTAGTTACCTCGTTGCATGTTTTGTTCTCTTTTCTCGTTTCCGCGTTCCGGCATCCCCGTGATCAAATCACAATGTGTCTGGCCTGACGATGATGGATACCGTAACACCGAGAGGGCCCGAGAATATCTCTCCATCGTCGGAGGAGCAAATCCCAATCTTGAGCTATCTTGTTACTTGCCATACTTTTCCGTGAACCCGTAAGCCGCCGTAATAGCCACCCTTTAACGGATGACGTTTAAAAAACCCCAAAGTTCACGAAGCAAGCACGAAGGAACTCGATACTCTTATGGTCTAAGGAATTATGCAAACATTAACTATCTCTGTGTTATTAACCATTAACTTGTGACGAATGTATCTCATAGCATAACATCAATTCGGGTCGATTCAACACAAGTGTTCTACCAACATTGCGCCCTCAAAATTGTCGGCACGGCCATGCCCATGATCAGGAAAACAGGATCATCATGCAATACTTGAGCCAGTCTTAGAGGCAAGACTAGGAATACATTTTACCGTTTATTATACCACACGTCCATATGAGTCTTCCTTCGAGCCTCGTGGTTATTGTAGACTCGAGAACCATAGCAGTTATAGCATGGAACATAAATATAATTATGAACTTGGAGATAAATAATATAATTTATTATTGCCTCTAGGGCATATCTCCTACATGGGAACCTACATTATGCAGCGCAAATGTCCATCAAACTTGATTGAAAAATTAATTACCCTAATAAAATCCCTAACAGGAACCCTAACAAACCCCTCCCAAAACCCTAATCAACCACCGATGACTACAATGAATCCGACCATCAAAACATGTCGATCAACATTGTGACCTCATATCGGTAGGATCAAGCGTCAATTCATCAGAAAACAGGGGAAAGAGAAGAGAGGCGCAGCCTTACCATACACAGGTGGATCAGCGCCGTCCCTTCGACGAAGGGTGGCCATGGTATCTCCCTCGACACCGGCGCCAGGGGACGCCGCACCACCTATCAACCTCCGCCTCCTTTCCTCGACCTCGCCCACACCAAAACCCCTACCTCGATGATGTCACCACCCGCTGCCCTTCCACTCCCTTTACTAAGCGATGTGATCAAGGCATCTCCAAACGTAAAAAAGGATGGACAAAAGGGTTTAACTGCAAAAAAACTACGACCCGGTGCGCTTTACTCCAGCTCAACGCGTGGATCGGTCAAGCAGTGCCATTGCAGCAAAATACGAGTGAAAAACATAGCGAGTGACCAAATGCTTCCATTCTAGTGACGTGTCAATCTTTGAATAAATGACCAAAGCGATTATGATGGACAAGTTTAGTGACCCAAAGTGCATTTTATTTGACCTTTTTGGCACATACCCGTTATCTCAAGTTTTGATGGATTGGCACAAACTATTCATGGGAGAAAAGTGAGTTGTTTAGGTCCTTGAGGGTTGACGGGGAGAAAACCGCAAGTTTTCGGAGTCGAAATGTTCATCCGAGTCACTATGGACGCATGTTTCCAATTGACACGTCTGAAGGAATCAATGTTGGACTTACTGAATCTTTTGCAATTCATGCGAGAATGTTGTATGAAATATCAGTTGAGAAAACAAATGAAAAAAGACATATGTTTTATCTATCACCAAATAGATATGAATATTATATGAAAACAACGAAAAAATCTTTAAACGCTAATTATATAAGTTTTTAATATTGCATTTTCATTATTATTTGAGGATCGAGATATAGTGTCGCTACCTACTCGAGCCCAATAATAGATTAATTATCAAATAAAATTGCTAAACATGTTACCTCATTCCCTCTCACCTAACCGGCCCATCTAGCCCCCACCTACCCCTGCCTATATAACACAAGTCTCTCTCTGAACTAGGTAAAACAGTAGTTTGTAAAATAAGCAAAATAGAATAGTTAACATGTCCTCTTGATGTTTTCTGTCCGATTAAAATTTATACAAAACACTTTCACTTATCATAGTTGATCTCGTCACTAAACATATACCGATTTTATTGATATTTTATGTATACTTTCTTAAAATACAATTTTCAAGTACAAACAATATGATCATGCTCATGTTTTGGGTACATATTGTCATATATTTGTAATAATCATTGTATGCATGAGTTCTTGTGCAAACTCAAAACTATAATTGTTGATTTTTCTATAATTTTCTGAAGCTAGTTTGAGATGTTTAAGGAAATCTTTGCTAAAATAAAAATAATTCCAAGTCCAAGCAAAGTGTCACATTAGTTAAAAGTCAATTTATCTCACATTATTGTGTTCGTGTGTGCATTTATATGTGTACTTATGCGGAGTTCCATAAGTATGTATATAATTAGTAAATTGTTATGGAATCTTGAAGAGGATTTTAGGGTATAATAGTATCAAGTTTAGATACAATTAACTCATGTTTCAAAATTTTATTCTGTTATCTAGCTAATTGTTTTGTGGGGATTTGCTTGAACTTACATCCAAACACATTCTTCATTGGCCCCAAACACTATCAGGTACGTTCCATGCATCCAAACCGGCAACCCCATGGTAAAGTGCTCCATTATCAAGCTACAACCTTGGGCCTAGAGCCATATGCATCAATTGATGTCTTAATTCTCCTACACTTGCCCTCGAGAAGTACCGAACAGGGAAAGTAAGAGAATGGCAAGATTAAAGTGCATCCATTGTCTCCTATTGTATTTTGATGATATATGACAACTTGATTAAAGGGACTAATGTTTCCTCTACGTGTTATAATCTTATGGCCCAAAAGATGCAAGTTAGGAAAATAAATATCGACCCACCAACTCTCAAGGATCAACTGTTGGTAAGACTAAGGATCATTTCATAGCTTTTGGTGATCTATGACCACTTTGAGTTCATAGGTGTGTCAATGCTCTCAAAAGGGGATTAAGTTTTGTGAGGTGTGTCCCTCTATGGAAGCAAGGGGAGTTGCATGTGTCTTCGTTGGGCCGGTGGTGCTTCAACAACAACGATGCTGATCTAGTTATTTTGTCTACTCGGCCGAACGTCTAGGTGTGACCAACCCAACCTCGTATTCATCTTCGGATCATGGATCCTTGGGGATCTACATCGCTGACATTTCCTGGCAGATATCGGGATGCTTGTGTGCATGTTGCTTTATTTTTCTAGCGATGGCACAGAACTCCAGCAACAACAACATCAACATGTGCGGCGGATGGAGAGGATGGAGGGCTCCCTAAGAGCATCTCTAGCAGACCCCGTATAATACCCCGACCCCGACAGCCAAGGGGGACGTCCCGTCCATGTCCTCTACGACCGTTGCTCTCCCAGAGGCGGCCGTGAAGACCAGCAAAGTGCTTGCGGCAGTAAGCATTCCGGCAGTACAGGACGATAAAGATAAACTCAGCGACACCGGTAGCGACAAATCTGAAACTGTGCGGGCAAACAAGGCGGCGCGTAAAAAAGAGAAACTTTGTTGTTTTAGGTGTGGAGTACCGGGTCACTTTGTGATGGATTGCATGACGGTTTTGTGTGACATCTGTCTCAAACCTGGGCACGATGAAACAACATGCCCATTACTCTCGGCACCTAAGCCAGTGGTTAATATCTATGGAGTTTGCCAGAGCAAACTAATGTTCTTTGAGACTCCCTACACTGCTTCTGTTACTATGCCGACTCGTCTTGAGAGTTCGAGGACGGGCTTGGTGAAGGTCACACAGGGAACACTGACGGAGGATCAGGTGTCACAGCAACTCAGGAGGCTTGTTTCTGTGACATATCCGTGGGCACCAGTTAAAGTAGACGAACAGGTGTTCCGAGTGGAATTTCCAAAGAGAGAGGATCTTGAACGCCTCTTGAAGTTTGGTTTCAGCAAAGTGACTGGAAGTAAGTGTATGTTAGAATTTGATGAATGCAAAAAATCTGAGCCAAAAGGAACGCCTCTTGAGAAGGTTTGGGTCAGATTTTCAGGTGTCCCAGAGACACTTCTTAATGATTTTCTCATTGTTTGGAGTCTTGGTTCTTTGCTAGGGAAAACTGATAAGGTCGACATGCCATTTACACGCAAAAACGGGATAGCAAGGCTGCTTGTTGGTGTGGTGGACTCTGAGTTTATACCTGACTACGTTCCATGGTCTTATGATGGTATCCATTATGATCTTGATGCGGAGGTTAAGGAACCGTCCCAGCAGATAGATGATAATGACAGCATTGATGTTGATATGTTGGACAGAGATGATGGGAATGGAAACCAAGGAGCTAATGCAGACCTAGCGAAAAAGACTCAGGACTCAACTGAGAGAGCGACTCCTAAGTCTTCTAAAGCTGCTGATTCATCTTCTGATAAGAATACAACGTCATCTTCAACACCGACGGCATCTCTTTGGTTCGGCTCTTTTCAGGCGGTGTCCGCACCGAGTCGCCTATGGGGGGACCGGGTGGAGGTTCAGGACGTTGATGGTGTCTCTGACGCGGTGGTGCAGTTTGATCAGCTGGAGCAGCAAACTCCACGATCACGACGCGCTTCGTTTCAGCAAAATCCATGTTCCGAGGAGGGGGAGGGGCGGACAGCCACGGGCAGGAGGTCCGGAGGGCAGCCGTCTCATCACCTTCGTTTCAGCTGCCTAAGGAGACGAGGTTCGAGAGCCACGGGCAAGAGGCCCTACCTCTCTCGCCTCAAGCCGTGCCATGCTCGATCGCGATTATGGAGGGACACCGGTCATGTATCAGGGACGAAGCCCAAGAGAACCGCTTGATGGTTCCAACCGCCGAGGTAGCTGCGGCACCTGAGATGCCCATTACTGCCACTGTTGGGATTGAGGGAGGAGACCCAAACCCGACCGAGATATCCATGGAGGATGTTATCAGTTTTGGAGGTATTCCGGATCCCACGTCCGGGGAGCGGCGATTCAGTCACCGTATCCAGGGGCAGCCGGATGCTGACGACGTACAATTGGGGAGGGCTATGAGGGCCGCCAAGCTTCGTGATATCGAAGCAAACACAGGTATGTCGGTTAATACTAGTTGTTCCATCTTACATTTCTCTGAGCATGAAATAATTGATAAAGCTTGCAACTTAGGGATTTCTCTTGGTAGTAATGGTACCGAAATAGCTAAATCTGTTAATGACATCTTAGACTTAGAAGCTGATCGAGCCATGGAATTTATCACAAACTTAGCTGAGGTAAAACCTATGAATGATGCAGACATTAATGATCTCGGTGTCACAGAGTTGTAGAACTTATGTGAGGATTTAATCCCCGCCGAGGGAGTGGAGATGGAGGAGGAAGACTTGGGATCAGAGGGGTATATGGCTCCTTTGATGGCCGACAGTCTTCCTCACTCTTCACACACTCATGAGGGTACCGACATGAGACATGATAAACCTAAGAGACCTTCGAAGAGGAAGGTTTATCCTGTATCAGCAGTTCGGAGAAGTGTGAGAGTTAAAAACAAAAAAAAATTCCACGATGAGCTATGAAAGGAATCTTTTGGAATAGCAGAGGTCTAGCAGACTTGGCTAAAACGAGATTCCTTAGAGAGACATCTATAGAGCATAGATTGGATTTTATGGCCTTGCAAGAGACGGGCAGAGATAATTTTACACCTCAATTTCTCAATAGCCTCTCAGGAGGAGTTGAGTTTGACTGGCATTGTTTACCACCAAGAGGTAGGTCTGGAGGGATCTTGCTTGGGGTAAAGTGTCAAACACTAGAGGTTTTGAACGTGGTGTGTGGTGAGTTCGCTGTCAAATTTCGGGTCAGGTCGAAATTAGATGGCTTCAGATGGGCTCTGGTGGCCGTATATGGGGCGGCATAGCCAGAACTTAAATCTGATTTTCTCGCAGATTTAGTGAGGATTTGCGGTGGTGAAACACTCCCCATTTTGGTTGGGGGGGACTTTAATGTCATCCGTAGAAAAGAGGAAAAAAATAATGACAACTTCGATGGAAGGTGGTCGTTCATGTTCAACATGATTATTGAGAGTCTCGACTTGAGAGAGATAGATCTCACAGGCAGACAATTACATGGGCCAACTCGCTACCGGTACCAACTTATGAGAAATTAGACCGTGTATTGGCTAGCGTTGACTGGGAGCATAAATATCCGCTGGTCATAGTCCATGCCATGCAGAGAGCTATTTCTGATCATACACCCCTATTGGTCGACTCAGGGGAGGCGACACATGTAGGAAACAGAAATATCTTCTCTTTCGAATTAGGTTGGTTCGAAAGAGAGGGATTCATGGATCTCATTGCTACTGAATGGGCAAAGGAGTCCGGTGGATCATCTAGTATGGATAGATGGCAAAACAAAATTAGACACTTACGCCAGTTCTTGAGGGGCTGGGCTAAGAATCAAAGTGGAATTTACAAAGTGGAAAAAGAGAGGCTTATCAAACTCATTAACGAGTTAGATGTGAAAGCTGAAGCCACGTGTCTTAATAGTTCTAATAGGAATATTAAGATTGAAGCAGAAAAGAAGTTACAAACTCTTATGAGAGAAGAGGAGATGAAATGGGCCCTTCGAGCAAAGGTAACGAAGGTAGTTCATGGAGATGATAACACACAATTCTTCCATATGATTGCGAATGGCAAACATAGGAAGAAGAAGATAATTCAGCTTGAGCAGGATGAGGGTACAATTGTAGGTCATGAGAACCTTAAATTGTACATAACCGAATACTATAAGAAACTTTTTGGTGCCCCAGAAGAGAATTTTGTTTCTCTTGATGAGACAATCGTTGGTGACATACCTCAGCTTAGCTCGGCCGAGAATGAGGTATTGGCTGCCCCATTTACAGAGAAAGAGGTGTTTGAAGCTATTGCACAAATGAAACAAAACAAGGCGTCGGGGCCGGATGGATTTCCGGCGGAATTTTATAAAAAATGCTGGCACATTATTAAAGGTGATCTTTTGCCTATGTTCCATGATTTATTCAATGGTCATCTTCAGTTATTCCACATCAACTTTGGAACAATAACGTTGTTGCCAAAGAAGGTGGAAGCTATTCACATTGAGCAATTCAGACCGATATGTTTGCTCAACGTCAGTTTTAAAATCTTTACAAAGGTGGGAACCAATAGGCTGACGAAGGTAGCCCACTCAGTTGTCCAGCCGACCCAAACAGCTTTCATGCCTGAAAGGCACATCCTAGAGGGGGTGGTCATCTTGCATGAGACGTTACACGAAATTCATACAAAGAAAATTGATGGGGTTATCTTTAAGGTGGATTTCGAGAAGGCTTATGATAAGGTAAAATGGCCTTTTCTCCAACAAGCTTTACGTATGAAGGGATTCAACCAATCGTGGAGGGATCAGGTGGATACTTTCATTCAGAAAGGCAGTGTTGGGATTAAAGTAAATGATGACGTAGGCCATTATTTTCAAACTCATAAAGGATTGAGACAGGGCGATTCCATGTCTCCCGTGTTGTTCAACATAGTAGCAGACATGTTGGCAGTCCTTATTGGTCGGGCTAAGGAGATTCGCCTTGTAGGTGGACTTGTCCCTCATCTTGTAGAGGGGGGGTGTCCATTCTACAATACGCGGATGACACAATCATTTTCATGGAACACGATATGGCAAAAGCTAGGAACATGAAGCTTGTTCTTTGTCTTTTTGAACAATTATCTGGACTCAAAATCAACTTTAACAAAAGCGAGTTGTTCTGCTTTGGGAGAGCCAAGGAAGAACAAGAGGACTACAAGCAGCTATTTGGTTGTGAGATGGGATCATTGCCATTTAGCTACTTAGGAATTCCCATTCATCATAGACGGTTGACGAATAAGGAATGGAAATGTATTGAGGACAGATTTGAAAAGAGACTAAGTTGCTGGAAGGGCAAACTTATGTCTTATGGAGGACGCCTGGTACTAATAAACTTGGTTTTGACAAGCCTGCCGATGTTCCTCTTATCATTCTTCGAAGTACCGGTAGGGGTACGGAAAAGATTGGACTTCTATAGATCTCGTTTCTTCTGTCAATCTGATGAAGCTAAGAAGAAATACAGGTTAGCAAGATGGGATATTATTTGCAGACCCAAAGAACAAGGGGGTCTAGGCATTGAGAACTTAGAAGTGAAGAATAAATGCCTTCTTAGTAAATGGTTATACAGGCTATCTACTGAGACCGATGGAATGTGGGTACAAATCTTGAGGAATAAGTACTTACAGTCCAAGACACTGGCCCAGGTTAATGCGAGACCAAATGACTCACCGTTTTGGAAAGGGTTAATGAGGACGAAGGTCACCTTCTTCCAACGGGTGAAATTTTTGGTTGGTAATGGTACTACTACCAGATTCTGGGAGGACACGTGGCTTGGGGATTTGCCTCTAGCTCTGCAATATCCTACCTTATATAATATTGTACAACGTAAGGAAGATTATGTTGCCACAGTATTGCAGTCCGTACCTCTTAATATTCAGTTCAGGCGAGCTCTAGTGGGAGAACGCTGGAACTCTTGGCTACACTTGGTCAGAAGATTGATGGATGTTCAACTGTCTGACCAGGAAGATACTGTTCAATGGAAGCTAGCTGCGAATGGTATTTTCTCAGTGAAGTCGATGTATTCAGACTTAATTAACTTTGGGCCAATTTCTAGATATTTAAAGATTTGGAAGGTTAAAATTCCCCTTAGAATTAAGATCTTTATGTGGTTTTTACACAAGGGTGTTGTACTAACCAAAGATAATTTGTTGAAACGACGATGGATAGGGAGTCCGGTTTGCTGCTATTGTCATCAAAATGAAACTATAAAACAGCTCTTTCTAGATTGTCCATTGGCAAAATTATTATGGCGCACAGTGCATATAGCCTTCAACATAAACCCACCAACGAGCATCAATTCGTTATTTGGGACGTGGCTCAATGGAGTTGAAGTAAATATAGCGAATCTTATCCGGATCGGGATAAGTGCTTTATTTTGGGCTATTTGGAATACTAGAAACGATATGATTTTTAATGGCAAGAACTTCAATAACTTTATGCAGGTTATCTACAGGGCCACGGCTTGGATCCGTACGTGGTCATTACTCACGCATGTGGACTCTAGGGAGCATATGGTTATTGGGTGCAACCGGTGGGAGACGGTCACACGGGTTATTTTCAACCGGTTTGGATGGCGAGCTACTAATAGGCTAGATGTATAGGCATCGTAGTCTATTGTTGATTTCGCCGGCTGTGGTAGTCCTTATTTACTTTCACTTTTGTGTTTTGCGCTCAGATTGTGAGCTTTTTTGAACCTATGACAATTTACTTGGATTTCTTAATAATATGGCTGCATGCATCGATTGATGCAGAGGCCGGGGGCTCCGTTCCTCCTTTCCAAAAAAAAATACCCCGACCCGCATAATAACCGTCAAAATACGGGTCCGCGCGAAAAAACCTGACCGATCAGACCCCGCAAACGCGTCGGACCCGCAAATTTTTTTGCGAGGCGCGGCAAAATTCCCACCCCATCCCGCGAAAACAAGGGTCCCCCCCCCCCCCCCCCCCGCCCCGTCGGGGCCCTGTATATAGCGGGAGCGGTTGGCGGGGAGGACATTTCAGCCCGTGCTTTTCCCCACCCACCTGTCGCCGGGCTGCCGCCTTCGATTCCGGCCGTACCAGCCGTCGGGATCACGCCGACGGGCCGCCACACGCCCGAGATTGTCCTCCACCACTTCCTCCTGCCTCGGCCGACCGGAAAGTTGTAGATCCATGCCTGTTTGTCGTGGCCGCCGGATTTTGGCGTTTCCGACCACCGGCGGCTGCGCCAAGCCATGGATTGGTCGGGGAGCACCCCGCACAGCCCCGACAAAGCCCCAGCGCCGCATGCCGGTATTGGTTCATCCTCTAGCCGCCGTCGTCGGTTTGCCGGCAAGGACTCGGCTGGCTATTATGGAGAAGATGCTGGTCCAACTAGTGGGAGCAGTTATGGAAGTTGGATATCTTATAAAATGCCTAATTGTGGTTCTTGTTTTCTTTGGTCTTGCTATTCTAGCAAAGATTTGGTGAATTATTATGTATCCAATGCCTGTGAAGAAAATAAAGAAGCAAAGAAATGTGTTTTCATGCCCGAAATCGAAATGCAAATTACGGGTTTTGCGGGCCGGCGCGGGTGGCGGCCGAGCAGACCCCGCAAAGCGGACCCGTAAAAAAGGATATTCTGGCCGCCACCCGCGCCGGCCCGCAAAACCCGTTTTTCGCGAACTGTAAACGCATTTTGCGGGTCGGCATTATACGGGGTTTTCTAGAGATGCTCTAAGGATGGGATAGCATTTTTCTTTTTGTTTTTTCCATGGAATTTTCTCTTCTCGGAATAGTCCGGCCCAACATTCTAATCATGGGCTTCATCCTCTCCCAAGCTCTCTCTCGTGGCCCAGGCCGAGTCGTCCACCCAGCCCTGCCTCCCGTCCCCCACCCCCATCCTTTCCACGGTGGCCGGAGCGAGTCCCTCCCCTCGCCGCTCACCGGACCGGAGCAAACCATGAACTCGTCGGCGGTCACCAGCTGCTGCCTCCCACCAAAACCCGCTCCGGGCGGCCCTCACCTTAACAAGAAGAGCAAAGCAAAAATCGGACGAAGGTATGCATCCAGTCCTGTCCATGGTCCCGCTCACTATCCCCATCTCCAACTGCACATCTGACGGTGGATGGCTGCCGTTTGTATGTCAATCTTCCACTTCAGGGACCTGGTGCTGAGGAGCAGCGAGCTCGCCACGCTCGCCGCCATCTTCCACTTCAGGTACGCCCGCCCCCGCCCGCCGCCCGGCTTCTTCCGTTCGTCCATAGCTTCTCTGTTCATTTGGGACTTGATTTCACAAGATAATGCAAATTAAGCAGCGTAACCCTAATCTCACAAGATAATCCAGGAGGAAACTCACCACACCACTTTACTGACACTGGAGTACATAGTTTCCCTAATCCACTACTTTGAGGGGAAATTCAGAATCTGAGCTCTCTCTCTGAAGTCTGAAGAAGGGAATGCAGTCAACAGTTAACTGAATTTCTTGCTCTGGTCTGTCTGACTCACAAGTGTGTTGTGTATTTCTCTTGCTCTCTTGGCTGCTCCAGCGGCACCAAGCCGAGCTACCTTGGCGTGCAGAAGAGCCCCCCCTCCCTTGCGCTGTGCCCGGTGACCAACAACTGCGTGTCCACCTCCGAGAGGATAAGCGACTCCAATCACTACGCTCCCCCATGGTAACCATTTCTGTTTAGTTCTTTCACCATGTATGTTCTCCTGATGCATTGCCCGTGTGTCGCTCGTCCTGCGTTTGTGCATACACAGTTGCTGGATGGATGTGTGCTGTGGGCACACAATAGGCCCAATGTTTATGTTAAACTCCAATTGTTCTCCGTTCCAAAACTGAACACCCAGCGATTCAAAACCGTAACCGCATCATAGACCTTTGGTTCAACAGTAGGCCTACTTCATCCATCCTGAAATTGTTCGTCATACGCACTGCGTAATGTTTGATTCGGTTTATTCTGTATGGCAGTTCTTGATGATGAACCACAGTATATGATAAATTTAGCGAGTAAGAAATTGCAGAGTCCCAAATATGACAAAATGCTGCTTTTTTTTTTTAACCGGGCTAATCCCCTTTCCAATGCAAAGAATGGATATACAGAAGTCTTAGAGGAGTTGACAAAATGCTATATGCATTTTATAAAAACAATAATGCATCTGTTGACTCAAACCGTTAAGAAAACCAGCACTTTCCCTTAGTATAATAACAAGTATCTGCCTTGAGCACTGCTCACAGTCTGCTGGGTGTCGCTTGTCCTGCATATGTGCATATACACTAAGTGATTCAAATCCATAAGCGGCATAGCTTAAGATTTTGGTTCGACAATAGGCCTGCTTCTTTAATCCTTCGTCCAGCATATGCATTATATAATATCTAATATGTGTGATTCGATTTATCCCGTACGGTAGTTCTTGATGAACCACAATATATGATAAGTTCAGTAAGTCAGGAATTGCAGTTCTAAATAGATGACAAAATAAGAGTCACTGATATCTGCATTTTCTAAAATAATTCATTGAACTACTCCTCGTTTCTAAAACTAAACTTTGCCTCGTCGCAGTATACTACACTTATATATGCATCTGTTGACTCGGACCTTTGAGGAACAACACTTTCCCTTTCTGAACAAGTGTCTGACCTGCGCACTGCTGACAGTCTGCTTTGCAAACGAAATTTTCATTTATGAATGTTGTATCACATATTCCGTCTAATCATCAGGTTCTCCTTGATGGCTCTTCAATATATCTGGATTTTGTAAAAATGTTTGAAAGATTCATCTGTAGTGTGTAGTACTGAACATGACCTTTGTTTAGGAATTACAATCCCAAGGATGGTCCTAGGGGTAAACCCATAAGCAAAGATGAGGCCATGAAAGAGCTCATTGAAGTTGTATGTAACATCTCTATCTTGTTTCTATAGTACGCAGCGGGTGGGTAAATTGCTAAAGTCATATCAGCATGTTGTATTGTAATACCTGTTGGCAGGTGACCAAGACAAAGCCGGATAACTTCAGTCCTCGTGTAGTGGAGAAAGGAGACGACTATGTTCGAGTCGAATACGAGAGCCCTATATTCGGGGTAGCACCTTGTTACTCTTGGAATCCACATGCTCACGCAAGTGTATATTGCCCTGTTACTCACCGATGACCATGTTTCTCCGCCATGCAGTTTGTAGATGATGTCGAGTTCTGGTTTCCTCCTGGCAAGAAATCGGTCGTTCAGTACAGATCGGCATCTCGGTCAGGATTCATCGACTTTAATGCTAACAAGAAGAGAGTAAAGGCAAGCACAGACACACACATCATTTCTGCCATTTGTTCTGCTGTATACTTAAGGTATGACGTGTGATTTTTGTTCTGTGGCAGGAACTGAGATTGGCACTGGAAAAGAAGGGCTGGGCTTCAGAAAGCACCTTCTGACTGTGAACCGGCATGGCTGTAAACTGATCAATTGGTATAGCAGTATAGCAATGTTCCTCTTAATTTGTCACCCTACAGAATGTCTACTGGAAATCTTGTAAATTATTTTTGCATGACACAATTTATACCATGACATCAAAAGAGGTCTGCACTAGGACGCTTTGCACGCAGAGCACATCCTAATCAGTAGCAGCACTACTGCACATATCTGAGTGCATGCATCGTTTGCACTCCAAACAAATTAGCAGCATTGTCATGATACCATACCATACGGCAGAATATGCAACTTTGTGAGGTATACCATGGGTGGAATTGCTCCTCCATTGAACTTGGAGGTGCACATCCATCGAAAAGCGTCAACTTTGGGTGCTGGCCACGCAAAGTGGGGGGCTGGAGATGTCACATTGCTCCATCTCTCTCTGCTTTTCCCCTTGTTTCAAAACCTCTCCTGCCGAATCCCGTTTTGTCAGCGCTGCCGCTGACCGTTCGCTTCGATTGGTGGCACGGCTCTGCACATAAAAAATAAAATTAAAAACCACGAGCACTTAAGCGCCTAGCGTCTTAAGTAACTAACTAGCTAGGAATTGCACTGCACTGTCGAGCATGGCATCATGATGGCTGGTTTGACAAAAGAAAACCAAATTGTTGAGGTACATACATACGTGATGCAAGAACAAACAACTGATCTGCAACTGCATATATATATATATATATATTTGCATATACTGCGCCGGATTGAGTGAGGTGCCTATCGGTATCATGACCCATGACTGCTGCTTTTGATTTCCAGCCAAGCCAAAGCCAGGCCAGGAGGAAGAGCCAGGCGCACTCACTATGCAACAATGGAATGGAGTCAAAAGGAGCACCCATGCCATGCCATTGAGGAGTCAAACCCAACAAAATCTAGTGTACTCCTTTTTCTTTTTTGACTGCCTAGTGTACTACTACCACTACTACTTAATTGACTTAGTGCACTCGTCCGACACTTGGTGGCTTGCTTTCGTCGACCAGGTGTCGATCACGCAGGACTACCGCGACAAAAATAGTGCTCAATTTATATTTATTTTTAAGTATCCAAGTGGCAAAACCAGAGTAAGTGCCAGCTAGGATGCCATGTCACTGAAGGGGTTTCATCTGCAGTTGTCTTGGGTTTGAGGAGGGTGGAAAGTAGACTTGAGAAGAGTATTGCCTAGTGTACAACTTCTACTTAATTGACTTAGTGCATGGTTAGTGACTAGCTTTCGTCGACCAGGTGCCAATCACGCAGGACTCCTGAGACAAAAAGAGTGCTCAATATGTATTTATTTTTCAATATCCAGGTGGCAAAACCAGAGCAAGTGCCAGCAGTTGTATTTTTTTTATTTTTTTGAACACAGTACAGACGCAAGCGCTCACATACACGCGCATACACTCACCCCTATGAACGCACACACGCACACCCTACCCCTATGAGCACCTCCGAGAGACTGAGCCGGCATATCATCTTGAGATTTACGAAGTCACCGTAGGTGCCTCGTCGTCGACGGGAACGTCTCCTCCCACTGAATGCGCATCGCCGGAAATCCTGAAATAAATCCAGGAATAAATGCGAGCACCAGGACTTGAACCCTGGTGGGCTGGTGAGCAGTTGTATTGTTTTTGAGGGTAGACTTCAGAGCCTGACTAAAAGCAGACATGTTTTTTGTGCTTCTTTTGTGGTATGACCAATATGATTCATGCATGCATGGTTGACAAGCAGAAAGCATCTTTACATGGCGTGGACCGAATGTGATGATACGGCAACGGTGGGTGCAGATGCAGATGCAGCAGCTCACCTCAAGCCTGTACCCAATCTATCCATCTCCTATCTAGCTAGGCTGTCTGCATGCATGATTGCATCATGCCCGACACTTAGGGAAACTCCAACACGAATGAACGAATTGGACACACCTAAATCATGCCCGACACTTAGGGAAACTCCAACACGAATGAACGAATTGGACACACCTAAATCATGCCCGACACTTAGGGAAACTCCAACACGAATGAACGAATTGGACACACCTAAATCATGCCCGACACTTAGGGAAACTCCAACACGAATGAACGAATTGGACACACCTAAATCATGCCCGACACTTAGGGAAACTCCAACACGAATGAACGAATTGGACACACCTAAATCATGCCCGACACTTAGGGAAACTCCAACACGAATGAACGAATTGGACACACCAAACGTCCGTAGATGACACGGATAGAGGAGCCGACCATTCAACCGTGTGCACCAAATGTCCACCATTGGAAATGCATATGTTGCTCATATGCCATGCAAAATATGCAATCACAAACCAAAAGACGACGAATGTTCAACATGCGGCCGATCCCAAAAGTTGCCAGTCCAGATGTTCATGCAAGAAAAGCCATTGTTCTGCCCCACAGCCCGGCCGTCCGTGCCAAATACGTCACTCTGCGGCCGGCTCCTTCGTAGTGGCCGTCTCCTCCAGCTCGACCTCAAGGAACTTGAACATCCTAGCACGGTAGGCTTCCACGAGCTTCGTTGTATTGGATCCAAGTCTTCTATCTTCATGGTCAACATCTTGGCATCATTCGAGTTGGCCGTGAGCTCAACCCTCTTCACTTCCGGTTCGATTTTCTTCTCCATCGCCTCCATGAACTTGTCAAACCTTTCAACCTTTTTTCTTCCTTCAAGTCATGACGCTTGACACATGTTTCCTCCTTGTTCGCCATAATGTCCTCGAACCTCTCCGTCATCTTGGCGGTTGTCCCTTCTCACTTCTCCTTCTCCTCCTCCCACTCCCCCCCCCCCCCCGCCTTTTTCCGGCTCAAGCCCTCCTCTGCTTGGGGGTAGTTGGACCACCATCTTCATCTTCATTGGCGATGGCGGCGATCTTGATCAAATTGGCACGAAGTGGAGGCACTTGGGTTGCGCATTCAACTTGGCCCAACAATGCATGAAGAGGAATCACTTACCCTCGACCTTGAAGTACAATGTGCATGCACATATGGGCTATAAAAAAACGACATAGAGCATATCCAGCCAAATGACAAATACAAAGAGTAACAAAACACTTACAAGCTCGGTGGTTTGCGCTCCACTTGGCCATTGATTTTGGATTTGTTTGTAGAAGCCGCAATACTTGTTGAAGGCCTCTTGCATGGTGTACCATAGATGGTTGAGCGACTTTGAAGCACGAAGATGGATCACTTCATTGCGATAGGGATCGAAGTGCTTGTGCTCATGGAATCAAGCAACTAGGTGTACGTCTGGTTGCGCCTGATTCATCTGGGAGTCATCCACTTGTCCGTCCTGAAAGATGTCTCCGTCGTGGATGATGTCCAATATCTCCTGGTCGCCAGCTAGCGTCGTACCCGATTGAGACATTTCGACAAACATAGAACGGGCGTGAAGGAGGTCGGAGAATTCTACTACACACCGAGATGTGTGTCCACGTAGTAGTACGACCGCTACAGCTGCTCCGGCTAGGGTGGCGATTACACAGGCGCTGCCTGCCGCTCGACCACCTTCTTTGCCGGACGAGGTGGCGGCTGACAGGCTGCCGCAACTCTTACACTAGTAGAAAATAGGCCTTCCGTTTCAACCTTTAGTCCCGGTTTGGCTTTGGACCGGGACTAATGTGTCCATTAGTCCCGGTTCCAACGGCTAGGAGCGGTCGGGGTGTACGGGCCCCAATAGTCCCGGTTCATTCTAGACCTATAGTCCCAGTTTGTATCACAAACCGGGACTAAAGGGGTGGTGGCAGGCTGGTGTCAGCCTGGGGCCCCCACGAGCCCTTTTAGTCCCGGTTTGTGATACAAACCGGGACTATAGGTGGACCTTTAGTCCCGGTTTGTATAACCAACCGGGACTAAAGCTTTCCCTATATAAATCCTTCGTCCAGCCCGACTCCATTTCTCTGTTTTCTCCATTCGAATTCCCCTCTCTGTTCTTCCCCTAGCTCGAGCTCCTCCCTCCATTTTTGCCAAGATTTGTCAAGATTTGAGGAACCCCAATCCATCCAAGTGTCCACAAAGGTTAGCAACTTTGTCCTTTCATCTCTTATTGCTAGATCAGCTTGTGCAATGCTTTATAAGTATAGTGATTTGTGGGTTTTAGTTTGGGTGTAATTATGTGGTAGTTTTTTTGATTTATATGCAATTTGAGCTCAAATTAACTCCTTAGTTTGCATATGTGTAGATGTGGTTTACTTAGTGTGCCTTCCCGTCCCCATCCTAACCACCGTCAATCGCCCGCACCGTCCCGTCGCCGGCACCACCTTGGTGAGCCTCTTCTTGTGTTCTTATCATTTTTATTAAAAAAATCGTATTTGTATGATTTAGATAGTTACTTGCATAATTTTCTTACTTGTATGATTGTTGTTATATATAGTGCCATGGTTATGATATCCGTGCCCGTCGGCCCTCGTCCGGTTTACGATTCGGATGTGGTATATTCTCTTTTATAACTATTTGTTGCATTTCGTGTTAATGACAATTATGCCCATCAAGTTGACATAGATATTTTTATCTAGGAGGTAGTTGAACCGGAAATGCCAACCGACCCTATTGTCGAGAAGTTAAATTTAGTTGAAAAAGAAAACGAGGATTTGAAAGGAAAATTGAAAAGAGTTGAAGAAGAGAAGATGAAATTGGAGTTGTACATTGCCGATGTCGTCGATGATCACAAGATCAAGATGGATGCAATGCGCTTGAAGCTTAGAAAGATTAGAAAATATGCCATTAATAAAGAGGCTTGGTATCATTATGCTGTTGGATCAATTGCTACCTTAGTTGCGATTTTGATCGCATTTGTTGTTGCATTTAAATGTTTTATCTAGATAGTTGTATGTTGTTTTATGAGAAAATAAGTGTGTATGAACTTTATGTATGAATTTGTATTAATTTGGTCTTTTCGGTGTTGTGTAATGAAGATGAACCGACGCTCTCCCCATTTCATTAATGGCGTGCAGAGTTTTTTGCGTGCGGCCGAGGCAAACAAGCGGGATGGTTTTATGTGTTGTCCATGTGGTGTGTGTAAGAATGATAAGACTTACTCTAGCTCAAAACAGATTCACGTCCACCTGTTTACGTCCGGTTTCATGTCCGGCTATAATTGTTGGACCAAGCACGGAGAAAGAGGGGTTCTAATGGAAGAGAATGAAGAAGAAGAGGATGACGACAACTATCCTGGGTGTCCTGAATATGATGGTACTACAATGGGGGAGGAGAATGAAGAAGAAGAAGCCGAGGCATCAGATGAGCCCGCTGATGATCTTGGTCGGGCCATTGCTGATGCAAAGAGAAACTGCGAAAGTGAAAAGGAGAAGTTGAAGTCGCAGCGCATGTTAGAGGATCACAAAAAAGGATTGTATCCAAATTGCGAAGTTGACAACACAAAGCTCGGTACCACACTGGAATTGCTGCAATGGAAGGCACAGAATGGTGTATCTGACAAGGGATTTTAAAAGTTTCTGAAAATAGTGAAGAATAAGCTTCCAAAGGACAACGAATTGCCCGGTAGTACATACGAAGCAAAGAAGGTTGTCTGCCCTCTAGGATTGGAGGTGCAGAAGATACATGCATGCCCTAATGACTGCATCCTCTATCGCGGTGAGTACGAGAATTTGAATGCATGCCCGGTATGCAATGCATTGCGATATAAGATCGGTCGCGATGACCCTGGTGATGATGTTCAGGTCGAGCGCCCCAGGAAGAGGATTCCTGCCAAGGTGATGTGGTATGCTCCTATAATACCATGGTTGAAACATTTGTTCCAAAACAAAGAGCATGCCAAGTCGTTGCGATGGCACAAAGAATACCGTAAGAAAGACGGGAAGTTGAGAGTACCCGCTGATGGGTCGCAGTGGAGAAATATCGAGAGAGAGTGGCCGGACTTTGTAGATGACCCAAGGAACGTATGGTTTGATTTAAGTGCAGATGGCATTAATCCATTTGGGGAGCAGAGCAGCAAGCATAGCACATGGCATGTGACTCTATGTATCTATAACCTTCCTCCTTGGTTGTGTATGAAGCGGAAGTTCATTATGATGCCAGTGCTCATATAAGGCCCTAAGCAACCCGGCAACGACATTGATGTGTACCTAAGGCCATTAGTTGATGAACTTTTACAGCTGTGGAATAAAAAAGGTGTACGTGTGTGGGATGAGCACAAACAGCAGGAATTTGACCTGCGAGCGTTGCTATTTGTAACCATCAATGATTGGCCTGCTCTTAGTAACCTTTCAGGATAGACAAACAAGGGATACCATGCATGCACACACTGTTTAGATGAGACTGAAAGTATATATTTGGAATAAATGCAAGAAGAATGTGTACCTGGGACATCGTCGATTTCTTCCGACCAAGCATGCCTTAAGAAAGAAAGGCAAGCATTTCAAAGGTGAGACAGATCACCGGAAGAAGCCCGTCCTCCGTACTGGTGATGACATACTTGATATGGTCAAGGATTTACAAGTAATATTTGGAAAGGGTCTTGGCGGACAATCTGCTCCGACTGACGCTGAGGGACGCGCACCCATGTGGAAGAAGAAATCTATATTTTGGGAGCTAGAATATTGGAAAGTCCTAGAGGTCCGCTCTGCAATCGAAGTGATGCACGTGACGAAGAATCTTTGCGTGAACCTGCTAGGCTTCCTAGGCGTGTATGGGAAGACAAAAGATACACCGGAGGCATGGAAGGACCAGCAACGTGTGCACGAAAACGACGGCATGCATCCAAAGCAGTATCAAGGTCCTGCCAGCTACGCTCTTACCAAAGAAGAGAAGGAAATCTTCTTTGAATGCCTGCTCAGTATGAGGGTCCCGTCTGGCTTCTCGTCGAATATAAAGGGAATAATAAATATGGCAGAGAAAAAATTCCAGAACCTAAAGTCTCATGACTGCCACGTGATCATGACGCAATTGCTTCCGGTTGCGTTGATGGGGCTTCTACCAGAAAATGTTCGATTAGCCATTGTGAAGCTATGTTCATTCCTCAATGCAATTTCTCAGAAGGTAACCGATCCGGAAATCCTACCAAGCTTACAGAATGATTTGGTCCAATGTCTTGTCAGTTTCGAGTTGGTGTTCCCACCATCCTTCTTTCAATATTATGATGCACGTCCTAGTTCACCTAGTCGAAGAGATTGCCATTCTGGGTCCTGTATTTCTACACAATATGTTCCCCTTTGAGAGGTTCATGGGAGTCTTAAAGAAATATGTTCGTAACCGTGCTAGGCCAGAAGGAAGCATCTCCAAGGGCCATGAAACAGACGAGGTTATTGAGTTTTGTGTTGACTTTATTCCTGACATGAAGCCGATTGGTGTTCCTCAATCGCGGCATGAGGGGAGACTGCGTGGAAAAGGCACGCTTGGACCAAAATCAATAATATGTAGGGACGGGCATTCTTGAGCGCAAGCACACTACACAGTTCTACAGAATTCTACCTTGGTCACCCCGTATATCGAGAAACACATGGATATTATACGCTCGAAGAACCCAGAGAAGTTTGACCCCTGGATTCAACGTACACACATTGAGGCTTTCGGCGGTTGGTTGCGAACACATCTCATGAATGACGACAATGTTGAAGATGACTTGTACTTGTTGGCCAAGAGACCATCTTCGACTATATTGACTTTCCAAGGGTACGAGATAAATGGGAATACATTTTACACGATCGCCCAAGATAAAAAGAGCACCAACTAAAACAGCGGTGTCCGCTTTGACGATGCGGCAAACACCAAGGAAAAGGACACATATTATGGTTACATAGAGGAGATATGGGAACTTGACTATGGAGGTGATTTGAAGGTCCCTTTCTTCCGGTGCAAATGGGCCAATCTGACTAGAGGAGGGGTAATGGTAGACCCGCAGTACGGAATGACAACAGTGGATCTCAACAATCTTGGGCACACAGACGAACCATTCGTTCTAGCCAATGATGTGGCGCAAGTTTTCTATGTGAAGGACATGTCTACCAAACCGAGAAAAAGGAAAGATAAGAAAGTGGATACATCATACGATGAGCCAAAGCGCCACATAGTTCTTTCTGGGAAAAGAAACATCGTGGGAGTGGAGGACAAGACAGACATGTCAAAAGATTATGAAAAGTTTGATGAAATTCCTCTCTTCGCAGTGAAGACTGACCCAAGCATCATGTTAAATGATGAAGATTGTCCATGGTTACGGCGCAATAATCAAGGACACACGCGAATAAAAAGTTTTATACCCCAAGATCCCACTCTGGGATGTGATTGGCTGCACCGTCATCACTTTTCTTCTCTAGTGAGTAGCCGGGATGGTCCAGTTTTGTACACGAAGTGCATCCAGTTTTTGTTGTAACCCTCTCAACTTTTTATCACATGCTATGTGGGTGAAATGATGATACCATGCCAAGTTTCAACCTTTTCAGAGTTCATTTGTGGTGCTTTTTAATTTCAGGGTCATTTAGCTCAAAATAATTCATTAAATGGATGAAAAAAAGCAAATGAAGTTAGAAAGGATTGAAAATTGAGGATGTGGCTTAGAATGGTTCATATTGAATGCACAAAAAGTCTGGAGTTGAAATAAGTTAAAAAAATGAAATGCCTTCGTAACAGATGAGTTTTCGTCCGAAACCCTCATACTTCGAAGGAGATGGTGCAGTTTGTACACGAAGTGCATCCAGTTTTTCCTGTAACCCTCTCAACTTTTTAGCACGTGCTATGTGGGTGAAATTATGATACCATACCAACTTTCAACCATTTTAGAGTTCATTTGCAGTGCTTTTCAATTCAGGGTCATTTTAGCTCAAAATAAATCATGAAATGCATGAAAAATAGCAAATGAAGTTAGAAAAGGGTTGAAAAGTGATGATGTGGCTTTGAATGGTGCATATTGAATGCCGAAAAAGTCTTGAGTTAAAATATGTTTAAAAAATTGAAATCCCTTTGTAATAGACAAGTTTTCGTCCGAAACCCTGATACTTCGAAAGAGATTGTCCAGTTTGTACACAAAGTGCATCCAGTTTTTCCTGTAACCCTCTCAACTTTGTAGCACATGCTATGTGGGTGAAATTATGATACCATGCCAACTTTCAACCATTTCAGAGTTCATTTGCAGTGCTTTTCAATTCAGGGTCATTTTAGCTCAAAATAAATCATGAAATGCATGAAAAATAGCAAATGAAGTCAGAAAAGGGTTGAAAAGTGATTACGTGGCTTTGAATGGTGCATATTGAATGCAGAAAAAGTCTTGAGTTAAAATATGTTTAAAAAAATTGAAATCCCTTTGTAATAGACGAGTTTTCGTCCGAAACCCTGATACTTCGAAAGAGATTGTCCAGTTTGTACACGAAGTGCATCCAGTTTTTCCTGTAACCCTCTCAACTTTTTAGCACATGCTATGTGGGTGAAATTATGATACCATGCCAACTTTCAACCATTTCAGAGTTCATTTGCAGTGCTTTTCAATTCAGTGTCATTTTAGCTCAAAATAAATCATGAAATGCATGAAAAATAGCAAATGAAGTCAGAAAAGGGTTGAAAAGTGATGGCTTTGAATGGTGCATATTGAATGCTGAAAAAGCCTTGAGTTAAAATATGTTTAAAAAATTGAAATCCCTTTGTAATAGACGTGTTTTCGTCCGATCAAAGTTATTTAACTTAATATTATATAAAATTTATGCAACTAAAATTATCAAAGTTATTTTTGTTAAAAACTTTAATAGCAAAAAGAATATTCATAAAGTATTTTCTGTTAAGAACTTTTAATATGCAAATAAATAACATAAAAAATAGCAAAAATGAAAAAATAGCCAAAATAAGAGCATCTATTTTCACTTTAGTAACAGCGACATAGTAGGCACATGTTTGGTTTGAGAGAGGCTCGTGCTGCCTCTCTCACAGCGGGGCTTATAAGCTGGTTGTCGTGCTCCTCAACTAGCGAGGTGGGACTAAACTCCCACCAGAGCCGGGACTAAATATAAAAACAAAAAAACAAAAAAAAGAGAAAATAGACCTTTAGTACTGGTTGGTATCACTAACCGGGACTAAAGGTCCCTTCCCGCGCGAATTTGGGCCGCCGAAAAGGCCTCTTTAGGCCCGGTTGGTATCACTAACCGGGACTAAAGGAAGGACCTTTAGTCCCGGTTGGTTTTACCAACCGGGACTAAAGGTCCCGGGATATTTAAGCCCTCCTTCTTCCTCCCCAAATCACTCCGTCTTCACGCCCGCTCGACGACGCCGCCAGGCTGCCCCGCGCGCACCCTCGACGTCGTCGTCCGGCCGCTCCGCTCGCAAGCGCCACCCGAGCCCACGCCGGCGCCGCCACGCTGCCCGCCGCCGCTGCGTCCTCCTCCGTCCCCGAACCCGCGCCCGCGCCCTCGACGTCGCCGTCTCCGGCCGGTGAGCGCCTCTCCTCCTCCGTTCCCGAGCCCGTGCCGGCGCCGCTCCTCCCCTCCTCCGGCGTCCTCCTCCGGCGTCCTCCTCCGTCCCCGAGCCCGCGCCCGCGCCCTCGATGTCGCCGTCTCCGGCCGGTGAGCCTCTCCTCCTCCGTCCCCGTCTCCTACAATTTTTTTGCAAGATTTTTTATATATGACATATACTACGTACATGTACTAAATGTGTTGTAGTTTGTGCAATAAACACATTTTAATTTTTCTGCAAGTAAAGGATGATAACATCACGCCTTGTTCAAAATCCAAGTTCAAAAAAAATTGTACATGAACATTTTAGAATTGTACATGGGAAAAAAATATGGAGGGTAGGACGACTACTAGCTTTGTGCTTCTATGAGTTTTTGTTGCGACATGTTCAAACTTACGATAATTTCAAACATGTTCAAACTTAGGGTAATTTCCAACTTAGGATAATTTCAAACATGTTCAAACTTAGGATAATTTCAGACCCGCAAATCTGACTATTTCAAACTTAGGATAATTTCAAACATGTTCAAACTAGGAAACGCTTCGGTGGTTACTGATTAAGTTCCATCAGTCATTCTAATTATAAAATCATGCAATTGTTTATAAGTTCTCGACATCGACGATGCCCATCCCGCATCCTCGTCGTCGACTCGGCGGCAACCACCTGCTTGAGAGGCGCCATGTCCAGGACTGGGCTCCATCGGGCTGGCACTGGGAGGTGCTGCCTTCCGGGGCGCAGAGCTTGGTGAGGAATGAGGGTACCATCGTCGACCCAGAGGTTATTTGGTGGTGGTCACGTGGACCACTATCGGTGCAGAGGGAGCCGCCCCCCGCGGAGGTGGTACGTCACCGTGTCAGGGAGGAGGACGAGCACATCCCACGCTACATGGCTGCGTTGGACGCCAGGTTCTCCAATACCTGAAAGGTTCTTCAGGGATCACACCCGAGCTATGATCCTGTCATAGTTCCTTATCTTTGGGTGTCCACCGCCTGCACCGCGAGACATCAACTAGATCTATATTAGTTATATTATATTCGATGATGTATTAGTGATACTATTCGATGATGTATTAGTGATATTATATGATCATATTGTTGCATTGCCTTGTATTGATTTGCATATCTCCGGTTCTGCTTATTGAATGCATTCTAATTGTTTTATTTTTGTTCTGGATTAGTTAAGCTATGGACGGTAGAAACAGAGACCATGATCAAGAGAATGCCATGTACGACCTGATACGCTCCGGAAACGGAGAGAATGAAGTAGATGATGGCTCACAATACCTTAACCCATCTGGTGAGGGAATTGAGGAAGAACAACCAAGAGACAAAGGCAAACCAGCTGAGAATGACGATGGCGAAGAAATTTTTGTCCATTTAACAGAGTCCGTCGAGGTATTAATTTGCCCTCTGGTGATCATCAGATGTATTGATTGATTTGTATATATTAACGAATCTTTCTTCCTTTTAGCCCTCCGGATCGAGCAAATCTTCTACAAGGGTTAAACATGGCCCGACAAAAAAGTTGAAACAAGGCGTAAAGTTTAACATCGATCAAATCAGAGCAGATGGCGAACCGATTGCTCCTAAAGAGAATGCGGACAAATTTATACATCAATGCGGAGTTATCGTTAGGGACCAAATCCCGATCACCGTTCAAGAATGGAATCAGCCAAAAGATACCCCAAGCAGTTTCTTTTGTCAGCCAAAGAGCAAAAGATCTGCTTTGGGAGGAGCTCATGAAACATTTCACCCTACCAGAGGGTCTCACAGATCTCCAACGGGAGAAAGTCAAGAAGTGTGCTCTTAAGAAGATGGCCACACAATTCCAGTCTTGGAAGAAAAGATTATGGAAAAGTTACGTGGAAAACGGAAGGAAGACTCTAGAATTCAAAGGAGAATATGTGAAGTTAGCAGATGACTAGGACGAATTTGTGAAGTTCAAGGAATCAGAAGAAGCTAAGAAACGGTCGAGAATAAACAAGATAAATGCCAACAAAAAAACGTGGCACCATCGTCTGGGGCCAGGCGGCTACAAGTCTGGGTTGCCTAAGTGGGATGAATCTGAGAGAAACATGAAGGCTGCAGGGGTCACTCCAGTAACAGAGACTTGGCCCGAGAGGTGCAGGACTTGGTTTTATGCACATGGGGGAAAGTTGGACCCAAAGACAGGGGAGGTTCTTGAACAGGCAAGTCTTAAAGAAGCCATGGACGAGTTACTTAGAGCAATAGCAGAAGCTCGAGCGGGTGTATACGAGCCCGAGAGAGAGAAGGACGAGCTTTCGCGCGCCCTCAAGAATCCTGAACACCCAGGATGAACACGAGGCAAAGGCATGGTTCCGTGGTTTATGGGGTTTGCGGATTAGAACGACAGCTACAGAAGTCGTGACAGAAAGAAGAAGCATGAAGTAGATCGGATTCGGGACTTGGAACGCAAATATAACATGCAGCAGGAGCAAATCAACAAACTTAGCCAGCAAGGCGCGTCTCAGCAGCAGTAGCAACCAGATCCAGCATTGGATGGTACCATTCCATCATCTATACCGAAAAGCAGCGTGGGTTCCACGGGGGTCCTGGCCGATGATGCACTGCTGGCTCGCTACCCCGTGGATGATATCCTAGAGTCGACACCTTGTGAGCTACACATGAAACTCAAGAACATATCCATGAAGGTGGCGCACGGCTTTGCTTTACCGAATGCACCTCAAGCACTCCTCCACGACAATCCGATTCCACCTCGCTATGCTCGTGTCGGGGTGGATCAAGTTTCGTCGGGATATGATACACTAGAGCTTGATCACACTGGAGGTCAAGGGGAGCTGACACTAGGAGAAGCCATACGTGGTATCATTGTGTGGAAAAAGGAATGCATCGTGTTTCCAAACTCAGTGCCAAGGCCACCGACTCCTCCTCCAAGTCTGCCGCGTCAGCAGACTCCAACCCTCCCCGAGACGGAGCGTAGGGTGAGTCCGCCATATCCATCTCCGCCGCGCCAGCCGAATCCATCCCACCCCGAGACGGAGCGCATGGCGAGTCCGCGATATCAAGCTCCGCCACGTCAGCAGAGTCCATCCCACCCCGAGACAGAGCCTAGCGCGAGACGTCCGTGATATCGATATCCGCCGTCTCCAAAGCGGAAGAGAACACAAAAGAAGAAACCCGAGCCTCTTGCCAAAAAGAAGTTAGCTTACGATATGATTGACGAGGAACTCGATGAATCAGTGAATCTCGCTTTGCGGGCCCATTTTGGACCGAAACCGCCCCCACCGCCAAAGGAGAAAGTACCCGACGAGGTCGTACAACACTTTATTGATGCAGCTAAACCGGCGGAGAAAAGACCAGTATCAGACTATGAACGCTGTATTACCAAGTTCTATGAATCCCACAAAAGACAGAAGTCGAGCGGTAGCAGTAAATGCGGGAAAACTGTTCCCCAGCTCGAAGAACAGGCAGTCCAATCGATCAGCCCGCTCAAGGTGAGTGCCAATAACGTGGTAATAACCGACGCTGATAGAGAGAATGCTAGATTGCTCGGTATCACCGTTGAACAACTCCTAGAGATCGAGGAATTTCCACCGTTGGATCCGAAGGAAATAGCATGGCAATATGTCCCCGAGAAACCTCTGGTCAGTCCTGACGACGAGAAGCTTCTAACAACGCAAATGTACAAATTGCATGACTGGTACATGAGAGAAGTAAAGGACGGGCGAGAGAGCCTCATGGTGAAAATCGAGAAAGAGCATTACATCCATGAAAAAGATTTGTGGATTGAAAATGAAGAATTTTTTCAGTTATTCAATCAAAAAGCACTCGACAAATCTATCGTCAGTTGCTATTCTCTGTAAGTGATTTCTTTCTGTAATTTAAGTCTCTAGCTCAGCTCGTTCATTGCCTGTTTTTATACTCACTATATTCTTTTGTGTGGTATTATGCAGAATGAAGATTTTTGAATTGAAAAGAGCTGGAGTCTATGGCATTGGGTTCATTGACCCAAATACCGTTAATGAAGAAGTGTTGAGAAGGAACCCTAAAGACACGGAGAAAAATGCTTCTAAGGTTTTTGAAGGCCCTAAAGTACAAACCAGAAATACTTTTACCTTGGAACTTCCAGTGAGTGTTACTGTCTTGTACTACAAATTCTATTTTTGCTTATATATATATATATACTCGATGTTAAGTGTAGTTGATGAGTTATGCATGCCAGCTTATACAAATCGTGTGCGCAGCTACCACTGGATCCTTCTAATCATCAGAGTTGACGATGGAACTGTTGAAGTACTGGACTCGCTAAGTAAAGACCCTGAAGATTACATAAGCTTGCATTCGTTGCTCGAAAGGTAATTTCAATCATTGACGCACTATGTCGGCTTCTTTATTAGTTCATTTCCTGATATCAAGTACTCCCTCCGTTCCTAAATATAAGACCTTTTAGAGATTTCACTATGGACTACATACGGAGCAAAATGAGTGAATACACACTTTAAAATATGTCTATATACATCCGTATGTAGTCCATAGTGAAAGCTCTAAAAAGTCTTATATTTTTGAACGGAGGGAGTAATTAATAACTCCTTTATTCATTTTGTTTGCCGGGCAGGGTTTGGAAACGTTTCATCAAAGAGGTCACCGGTGAATGGAAACCAGAGTTGAGATGGCGAAAGCCCAGGGTAATTAAGTAGTACTAGCTACATCCGCGCATCTCTTTAATTCTAGTTTCAATACCATTGCCATGCTTCATTATTATCTGATTGAATTCTATTCTCGTAAAGTGCATGAGGCAGGCACAGGGGACTAATCTATGTGCATATTACGTTTGGGAGAACATTCTCTTTATGACCGAAAACAGCAAGAGTGCAAGAGATCTTTGGGTACGTAAACACCATTCATATGTTTTTATCATGATCTAATACATATACACACAACTAACATGCATATTCATATTGATCTCCTTCTTTATATATAGATGACGCAGATGCGGGATCAGCTCCTACCAACGGAGTGCATACGAGCAATTCAAGAGGAAATTGCGGGATTTTTGCTTCAGCAGGTCATATCTCCCGACGGAGAATACCATTACCCGATCCGCAAATGATCTGCAAATTGTACGAGAAATTGTATATACCAAATTGTATATATATATATATATATGTGTGTGTGTGTGTGTGTGTGTGTGTGTGTGTGTGTGTATGCATGTGGTCGTACGAGAAATTCTATGATATATGATTGCTTGTATGAGAAATTTTATGATATATGATCGGTTCTACGAGAAATTCTATTATATATGCATAACGTGTACAGTATGTAGTAGCGTAAAATATGTTTGAAATGAAAAATAATTAAATGGAAAACACAATATGAAAAGGAAAAATAAACAATAAAGACTAAACCCCTAAACACCTAAACCCCTAAACCTTTAGTCTCGGTTGGTGTTACCAACCAGGACCAAAGGTCCCCATGCCCTGGTGCGCGCTGCCGACCACGTGGCCAGGGTTTAGTCTCGGTTCGTTGCCAACTGGGACTAAAGGCTTGGACCCTTTAGTCTCTATACTTTAGTCCCGGTTGGGGAACCGGGACTAAAGGCCCTTCCCAACCGGGACTAATGGCCTGTTTTCTACTAGTGTTACCTCACTGATCCTCTGTTTGGAGCGCTCAGTGTGTCGCCAAAAGTTGGCCTTGCGGGCGTCCAACACCTTTGGCTCCTTCGTCTACAGCTCTGGCGGCACGACGAACATCTCTCATATGGTCATGTGACTCCATCATGACACTGGACGGCGAAAACGACGAGAGTTGGGGCGGAGGGCGATGCGTTTGGAGCGGAGAGGGTGGGAAAGGGTGGGCATTCACACAAAAATAGTGTGGAATGGTCCAAATGCGCGGGCTCCACCTTGGTTTTGGCTGGTGTTGAATATATGGTGCATGTATATTATGTCTAGGGCCCACCTCCTAGTTTTCCTGTATAGTTGAGGTTGTGGCCCCCATCTTGTACCTCATATATACGTGCCCAGTGCACCAATCAATGTTATTGTGTTGCACGGCCTAAACCTAGTCTCCTACATGGTATCTATCGCAAGTCACTCCTAGACCTACCCTAGCCGCCGCCGCCGTGCTTCCATCGCGCCGCCGCCGCCGCTACCTTCACCCGCCGCCGTCGCCCTCGGCCCTCCCTAGCCGATGCCGCCGCCGGTCGCCGCCGCCTTCCCACCTGCCGCCGCCACCCGCCGCCGCCGCCGACACTCCTTAGCCGCCGCCGCCGGTCGCCGCCGCCACATCCTCCGCTTCCGCCCCACACACCTAACCCTCACCGCGCTGCACCCTAGCCGCCGCTTCCAACTTCCAACACCCTAGTCGCCGCACCTACCCAAACCCTCGCCGCCGCACCCGCCCATCGCACCCACCGATGTCTCGTCCTCCCCTACCTCACCATGAGCTCCACGGGATCCTCCACCGCCACCAACCCCTTCGCCGGTCCGGACATCACCCTCGTCCGCGATCTGAACATCCATGAGCGTGTCCCGGTGGTCCTTGATCAATCCACCGCCTCCTACTCCACTTGGAAGCGGTACTTTCACCTCGTGTTTCGCGAGTACCGGCTTCATGGACACATCGATGGCACCGTGGACTCCAGCCTCATGGTGAACGACGAGGAGTGGATGATCCTCGACACCACCATCATCCGTTGGTTCTACCTCACCATCTCCAAGGACCTCTTCCACACGGTGGTGGATGACGATGATGACGCTTACGCCGTCTGGACCAAGCTCAACGGTCTCTTCACCGACAACAAGCTTCAACGCAAGGTCCTCCTCCACGGCGAGTTCTATGGGTGCCAGCATCTTGACTCGTCCGTTGACGACTTTTGCATGCGCCTCAAGAAGCTCGCCGACGAGCTCCGTGATCTCGAAGAGACGGTCGGCGACGAGCTCCTCATCAGCACCCTCACCCGAGGGATCACTAGAAGAGTGTCTAGAGGGGGGGTGAATAGAATACTAGCAGGAATTTAAAACCTAACCTTTTCCCAAGTTAATTGGTTGGCAGATTTTAACAATTTTAGCAAATCTAGTAAGTCTAACAGCCCTACACATGCATGTCAACAAATATGGCAGCGGAAAGTAAAGACATTGCACATGAAGTAAAGAGTAGAGATAGGAAGATCAAACGCAATTGGAGATGCAAAGATTTTTCCCGTGGTTCCGATAGGTGGTGCTATCGTACGTCCACGTTTATGGAGTCTTCAACCCACGGAGGGTAACGGTCGCGAGAGTCCACGGAGGGCTCCACCCATAAGGGTCCACGAAGTAGCAACCTTGACTATTCCATAATGGCTTCCGTCCACGAAGGACTAGCCTCACTATGGGTAGATCTTCACGAAGTAGGCGATCTCCTTGCCCTTACAAACTTCTTGGTTCAACTCCACAACACGAAGTAGGAGGCTCCCAAGCGACACCTAACCAATCTAGGAGGCACCACCCTCTAAAAGGTAATAGGCTCGGTAATGACGATGAACTCCTTGCTCTTGTGCTTCAAGATGATAGACTCCTCAACACACAATCACTCTCTCACTGATTTGGCTTGGTGGAAGAGATGGGATTGGTGGAAAGCAACTTGGGGAGGCTAGAAATCAAGATCCATATGGTTGGAGTGGATGATCTTGACCTCAACACAAGGGTAGGTGGCTCTCTCTCAGAAAACTGGATGGGGCAAGTATGGAATAGTTCTGAGTGCTTCTCTTTCGAGTGGGTGGTGGTGAAGGGTATATATAGGCATCCCCAAAAATCCAACCGTTACACACAAAATGACCAACTCGGTGACACCGATGTGTTAATCTCGGTGGTACCGAAGTGACCAAAAGGTGGCAACTTTTGAATCTCGGTGAGACCGATATAGGAAACTCGGTTGCACCGATAAGGTGACCAACGGTCAGATTGCCATTCTCGGTGACGCCGATCCAACAATCTCGGTGGTACCAATATTGTGAATTTGCGTAACAGAAAGTTGGCAACCTAAACTCGGTGGCACCGAAGCAGAATCGGTTGCACCGAAGTGGCTAGGGTTTGGCTGAGTCTGTCTGAGATTGGGAATCGGTGGCACCGAGTGGAAAGTGTAGGTTGCACCGATTTTGAATATTTGGCTATGGACAGACTTTTGTGGAAGAGCTTGTGGGTGTTTTTGGTGACTATCACTTGTGCACGTATGAGCATTTTGTTCACCAACAAAACCTTACCCCCTTTTAATAGTATTGGATTTCCTATGGACTCAAAGTGATTTCTCACAAATGTAAAATGTAGAGTCCTCTTGCTTGAAGCTTTGCCAATCCATTTCCTTGCATCTTGGGGTATTTCCACAATCTCCACAATCCTTTTGCCAACCCTCTCTGTGGACTTTATTTGAAATACACTAGGTAAAAGTATTAGTCCAAGAGACAATGTATGTTGTCATGAATTATCAAAACCACCAAGGGAGCATGTTGTGCTTTCATCACCGCCGGTCTCAACGAGGACTTTGGGAACGCCGCCTCCAACCTTACCCTCATCCCGAACCCCACCTTTGCCAAGGTGGTGGCGTATCTCAAGTTGGAGGAGAGGCGGATGAAGATGGCGCGGACCCGGGCAGCCCACACCGCCGTCACCACCGGCACTCGCGGGGGTCCGACGCCGCCACCACCGCATCCCGCGCCGGCCTTCCAGCCCCCGCCGGGCTTCCCACAGGCGCCGGCCGCCCCCTTCCCGCAGCCCCCGCCGGCCGCTAACGGGGGTAACGGGGGTCGCCGCGGGGGCCGCCGTGGCGGCCGCAAGCAGCAGCAGGGTAACGGGGCTCAGGGAGGAGCCGCCCGTCCCCCACAGCAGTTCCAGCCGGCCCCATGGTCCGCCGGCCAGAATCCGTGGACCGGCGTCGTGCACGCCTACTCCATGCCGGTTCCCCGTGCGCCCGGTCCTGGTATCCTCGGCCCGAAGCCTCCCTCGCATCAGGCATTCTACGCCGCGCCGTAGCTGTACGGGGCGCCCTAAGGGCAGCCCTTCTATGGACATCCGCCGCACCCAGGAGGGCTGCCGCCGCTGTCGTTGACGACCCCATCACCGTCATCGGTCCCGGGGCTTCCTCCTGCGCCTTGAGATCCGGCCCTGTTGGCGGCTTTGCACTCCGCCCCTACTCCCTCCAACTACACTGGCGGTGGTGACTGGTATATGGATACCGGCGCAACGGCTCATATGGCCGCCCAACCCGGTAACCTCCTCACTTCTTATCCCGTCAACACCTCCACTCGCATCACCGTCGGTGATGGTTCCTCCCTCCCTATTACCCACATAGGACATTCATCTTTTCCATCCACCTCCACCCCTATTTCATTATCTAACATCTTAGTTTCACCTGCTCTCATTAAAAACCTTGTTTCTGTTCGTTATCTTACACGTGAAAATCCTGTTACCGTTGAGTTTGACATGTTTGGTTTCTCTGTCATGGACGCCCGTATCCGGATGGTGTTCCACCGATGTGACAGCCCTGACGACCTCTACCCGGTTCACTCCAAAGGCTCCACCACCTCCGCCGCTCCTGTCGCCCTCGCCACCGGTGTGGACCTTTGGCATGCTCGCTTGGGTCATCCCAACCCCGCCACTCTTCATCATATTCTTCGGAGTTTTTCTTTCACGTGTAATAAGATCGACGATCACTCTTGTCATGCTTGTCGTCTCGGCAAACATACTCGTCTTCCATTTAGGGCTTCTTCTCATGTTGCATCGTACCCGTTTGAGTTAATTCATAGTGATATATGGACCTCTCCAGTTGCGAGTAATACGGGCTATCTTTATTATCTTGTCATTCTTGATGATTTTTCACACTATGTGTGGACCTTCCCGTTGTGGCGTAAGTCCGATGTCATCTCCACCCTCGCTGCATTTTACTCCTATGTCTTCACGCAGTTTGGTCGTCCCATCCTTGCGTTCCAAACAGACAACGGGAAGGAGTTCGATAACCTTGCTGTTCGCACTCTCCTCACCACACACGGTACGACCTTTCATCTCACATGCCCATACACTTCGCAGCAAAACGGTCGTGCTGAGCGCGTTCTTCGCACTCTTAATGACTGCGTTCACACGCTTCTCTTTCACGCCTATGTGCCTCCGCGCTTTTGGCCTGACGCTCTCGCTACCGCCTCACTTCTCCTTAACATCCGCCCCTGTCGCACTCGCGGGAACTTTACACCCCATCATCTCCTCTTCGGTGCACCGCCCTCTTATGACGATCTTCGCATCTTCGGCTGTCTCTGCTATCCCAGCATCGCCGCTACCGCGCCTCATAAGCTTGCACCTCGCTCCGTTGCTTGCATCTTTCTTGGCTACCCACCTAACACTAAAGGATACCGCTGCTACGATCCCGTCTCCCATCGTGTTTTCACCTCACGACACGTTTACTTTGATGAGAAGGTGTTTCCATTTCAGCAGGTACCTCCCGTCGCCTCATTGCTGCCGGCCACCGGCGGCCCTTCGGCGACACCGTCTGGTGGACGGCCCCGCTTGGCTCTTGGACCGCCTTCGGGCTTTGGCGGTCCTCGCGTCGTGGGCAGAGCTCCGTCTCGCGGCCCCACGACCGTCTCGCCGGCTGCCCCATCGCCGGCCCCTACGCCGGCCGCCTCGTCGCCGGCTGCCTCGCCGGTTGCTCCGTCGCTGGCTCCTTCGCCGGCTGCCCCTTCGCCGGCTGCCCCGTCGCCGGCTGCTTCGTCGCCGGCTCCTTCGCCGGCCGCATCGTCGCCGGCTGCTCCGTCGCCGGCTGCTCCGTCGCCGGCTCCTTCGCCGGTCGCCCCGTCGCCGGCCCCTTCCCCGACTGCGGCCCCGACGCCCGCCGCGGTCTCGGAGTCGCCGCCTCGCCCTCTCACTCAGGCCCGGGCCGGCGTCCATCGCCCGAGTTTGCGGTACTCTAGCGACGAGTACATGCTCGCTGTCCCCACCGCCGAGCTGTCACCGATTCCTACGACTGCCAGAGCAGCCCTTCGTGATCCTCACTGGCTTGCTGCGATGCAGGAAGAGTTTGACGCTCTTGAGCGGAACCGCACTTGGACGTTGGTTCCCCGGCCGCCTCGTGCCAACGTCATCAGCGGCAAGTGGGTCTTTCGTCATAAGACTCACTCCGATGGCACTCTTGAGCGCTACAAGGCTCGCTGGGTTGTCCGTGGCTTTCGTCGGCGCGCTGGAGTTGACTTCACCGAGACGTTTGCACCGGTTGTCAAACCGGGCACGATCCGCACTGTCCTTCAGTTGGCGGTTTCTCGCGGCTGGCCAGTTCATCAGATGGATGTCTCCAACGCCTTTCTTCATGGTCACCTTGCCGAGCAGGTCTACTGTGAGCAACCCACTGGTTTCGTCGACGCCACTAATCCTGGCCACGTCTGCTTGCTGTCTCGGTCCCTCTACGGCCTCAAGCAAGCACCTCGCCCCTGGTACCAGCGTATCGCCGGGTTTCTACAGACAGTGGGCTTCCGTGTCACCCGCTCGGATGCCTCGCTGTTCGTCTATCACCATGGCGACACGACTGCCGACTTGTTACTATACGTCGACGATATCATCCTGACGGCCTCCTCCGCAACCCTTCTTCAGCAGGTCACTAATCGGCTGCGCGATGAGTTTGCTATGAAGGATTTGGGTGCTCTCCATTATTTCCTTGGCATCGAGGTTGTTCGGCGTCCCGACGGATTCTTTCTTCATCAGCAGAAGTATGCGCATGAGCTGCTTGAGCGCGCTGGTATGCTCAATTGTCAGCCTGTTGCCACTCCTGTTGACACGAAGGCCAAGGTCTCTGCTCTGAAAGGTTCCCTGGCGACGGATGCTCCATTCTACCGATCCATTGTTGGTGCTCTCCAGTATCTGACGCTCACCAGACCGGATCTGCAGTACGCCGTTCAGCAGGTGTGTCTTCACATGCACGCCCCTCGTGATTCCCATTGGACACTCGTGAAACGGATTCTCCGCTATATCCGTGGCACGATGTCTCTCGGACTCACGCTCACGGCGTCTCCCTCTATGGAGATGGTGGCCTATTCTGATGCTGATTGGGCAGGCTGCCCTGACACACGGCGCTCCACTTCCGGCTACTGTGTCTACCTCGGTCCCTCCCTCGTGTCGTGGTTGTCCAAACGACAACCCACGGTGTCGCGCTCCAGCGTGGAGGCTGAGTACTGTGCAGTGGCGAACGCTGCCGCCGAGTGTACTTGGCTTCGACAGCTTCTTCCGGAGTTGCATCATGACGTCTCGCAGGCTACGGTCGTCTACTGGGACAACGTCTCTGCCGTGTATCTTTCCGCCAACCCCGTTCATCATCGCCGGACGAAGCACATCGAGCTTGACATACACTTTGTGCGCGAACAGGTCGCCCTTGGTCGCACTCGGGTTCTCCATGTTCCGACCGCACAACAGTTCGCCGATGTGATGACTAAGGGATTGCCTACTTCCACATTTGAGGAGTTTCGATCCAGCCTCTGTGTCTCTGGCGACGCTTCGACTGCGAGGGGGTGTTGAATATATGGTGCATGTATATTGTGTCTAGGGCCCACCTCCTAGTTTTCCTGTATAGTTGAGGTTGTGGCCCCCATCTTGTACCTCATATATAGTGCCCAGTGCACCAATCAATGTTATTGTGTTGCACGGCCTAAACCTAGTCTCCTATAGCTGGTTCCGGGGTGTCGAACGCCTACATGGCGGAGGTCCGGACATCCGCAAACCTCCCCTAGCTTTGTAATCGGTTTGTGGGATTATAGACGCCCAGACGCGTCCACGGACATTTTTGAGGCACGATGTTGGATGGCAAAAAACATCCGGACACCCGTAAACCTTCCCTAGTTTTGTAATCGGTTTGTGGGATTTTGGACGCCCAGACACGTCCACGGACATTTGAGACATGATGTTAGATGGCAAAAAACATCCGGACACCCGCTTCGGACGATTAGGGGTGATTTGGCTATCCGCGTTGAAGTTGCCCTTAGTTCATAGCTTTTTATCAACCAGTTGTCGACCAGGCATGAGACAAAAAGAGTGCTCAATACATGTTTATTTTTCAATATACAGGTGGCAGAGCCAGAGCAAATGCCAACTAGGATGCCATGACACTGAAGGGGTTTCATCTGCGGTTGTCTTGGGGTTGAGGGTGAAAAGTAGACTTCAGAAAAGTATTTGTTTTTGAGGGTAGACTTCAGGGTACGACTAAAAGTAGCCATGTTTTTTCTAGTTCTTTTCGGGGTATGACCAATATGGTTCATGCATGCATGGTTGACAAATAGAAAAGGTAGCTAGCAGCAGCATCTTTACATGGCGTGGACCGAATGTGATGATATGGCAACGGTGGGTGCATATGCAGATGCAGCAACTCTCAAGGCTGTACGCCATCTATCCATCTAGCATGATTGCCTCCTCTCATAGCAAACTTTCCTAACAGTAGTCACTAGTACTAGTACCTTAATATTACTAATTTATATGCTAATCTGGACCAGTAGAGAATTATCCATGAAACTTCAAATCACACACCTCAGATCTGGCACTGCAACCTCACACACCCGCAGGCCAGGTGTTGAATGTTAATCTGAGTGTGTGTGATGGTGACTGAACAGATAAATCATGTCTCCCAACAGTTTCAGCTAAGTGGACTCACACACACACTATCTAGGTAGTGGCTTTACACTTAAGCAGTGGTGAGATCTGCTCCCTCCACAGAACGTGCAACAAGCAGGCAGGTGGATCTAGGTAGCTTAGCTAGATTAGCTATGAGGCAACAATGTGGTCAAGTCAAAAGAGATGATGCAGATGGATAGATGGATGGATGGGGATGTAGCACCACTCCACCACCTTCACTTGTCTAGCTTCTAGTTTACCAGAAGAATATGATCCACCAGCTAGTGTGAGTGTGACCACACCCCTCTCTCTTCTCTTGCAAACCTCCTTTCCCTGTCCGAAATTGGTCATACGTGTCGGCACGAAGATTCAGCCGACGTCGCACATTCAGCCGACGTCGCACCCCTCTTCTCCTCTCTTGCAACCCTCCACCCTCCACGTCAACACGACGGAGAACGTATGCAATAAATCTTCCACTATCGATAAAAAATATGACCGGAAATTTCACTCTCCGGATTTGTGCGACTATTTTTTGCTGATTTCGTAGTTTTTTTGTTTCGGAAAGGAGGATCACCACAACTTCTGCATCGATCGGTTGATGCACACAATTATACATTATTTACCATTGAAAACAATGATTACGCCCAATATTTTGCTTTGTAAGATTGATTCTCGATGCAGTGGTATGATCTACACGACACAAGGCATGTCATTGTCCTCACGAGTAGAGGTTGACACTCCATGCCCCCACTATCCTACAACTCAACCTCAAATTGATGCATTTCCATCCCTATATCACCATCACCACTCACCTTTCACACGTCGCAATTTCGCGCTCTAGATCTTACTATAACGCACCAAACATTCCAAATCCTGTTCCCACCACGCGTTTACGTATCATTCTATCTTTCTTTTCAATATTTATTATTTTGTTATTCCTAAAAAAGGTCTTATTTCAAAGTATTATCTTCCAAATCAAATTTCAACCATGTGATCGTTTTCATCAACAATTTGGCCATCTTGTGGTTATTTCAAAATTCTAGAGATTATTTGTGCTTCCTTCCCCAATAGTGTTGTCCTAGGAAAGCTCTTGAAACATTTTGACCTTCAACACCTTTCCATTCCTTGGACTACAACTATCCACTTATATATACACACACGAGGGCAAGTGGTTGGCTCTTGCTCTCTTCTTGCTGGTGCGTGCCATTGACAGACAGATCGATCCACCGATGCCCATGGCGCGCGAGTCATGGCTGGCCAAGGTCCGGTCGGCCATCTCGTCGAAGCCGTCGTCGTCCGGAGCGCCGCCAGCGGGCGCCGGCAGCAAGAAGGGCAGCGTCGGCATCCTCGCCTTCGAGGTGGCCAGCCTCGTGTCCAGGCTGCTCCACGTGTGGCGCGCTGTTGGTGACTCGGCCGTGGCACGGCTCCGGCACGAGGTCATCCACCTCGACGGCGTCCGCAAGGTCGTCTCCGACGACGACGCCTTCCTCCTCGGCCTCGCGCGAGCCGAGCTCGTCGACGCGCTGCGGGGCGCCGCCGACGCCGTCGCCGCGCTGGCGGAGCGGTGCGTCGACCCCTGTTTGCGTGAGTTCAGGGACGCGCTGCTGGAGTTCGCCGACGCCGGCCGCGACCGGCACCGCTGGGCCGCGCCCACGTGGAAGGAGATGGACGCGCGCGCGAGGAAGTTGGAGAAGCAGGTGGCCACCACCGCCGCGCTCCGCAGGGCCATGGAGGAGCTCGCGGAGGCCGAGCACGGCCTCCGAAAGTTCCTGCGGGCCGACGCTGCTGCAAGCGGCGGAGGAGGGTGCCACCGCCGCAGCATGTCGGCGAGCAAGATCTCGGTGGCGTCGGAGCAGCAGCAGCTCATCTTCTCCAAGAAGCAGGACGTGAAGAACCTTAAGCAGACGTCTCTGTGGGGGTGCACCTTCGACGCCGTCGTCTCGTCGCTGGCGCGCGCGGCCTTTACCATCCTCGCGCGCATCAAGCTCGTCTTCGGCGCCGGCGGCCAGGACCAGCGGCACGCGCCGCTATACCGGAGCCTCACCCTCTCCTCGGCCGTCCATCCGTCGGCCGACGCGCACTCCCCGCCGCCGCCGTCGCGCAAGTCCATGTCGATGGAGGCGGTGCCGTTCGACGTGGTCGCCATCGTCCAGAGCGCGAAGGGCAGCAGAAGGCGCGGCTTCTTCGAGTACAGCTCGGCGACGCTGGTGCCACCGGCGGGGACGCTGGGCGCGGCGGCCCTGGCGCCCCGGTACGCCGGGCTGGTGATCTCGATCGAGCGGATGGCGCGGTCGCCGCAGCGGCTGGTGGGGCCGGACGAGCGGGACGAGCTGTACGGGATGCTGACGGCGAGCGTGCGGGCGCAGCTCCGGGCGCGGCTGCGCGGCGCGGTGGCCGAGGCGGACGCGGGGCTCGCCGGCGAGTGGCGCGCCGCGCTGGGCGGCATCCTGGAGTGGCTGGCGCCCATGGCGCACGCCACGGTGCGGTGGCAGGCGGAGCGCAGCTTCGAGCAGCGGAAGACGACGTCGACGTCATCGACGACGGACATAGCCCGGCTGCCCCCTCGCGGCGGCGGCGGCAACACGTTCCTGCTGCAGACGCTGCAGTTCGCCGACCGGGACAAGGTGGAGGCGGCCGTGGCGGAGCTGCTCGTCGGACTGAACTACGTGTGGCGGTTCGAGAAGGAGATGAGCTGCCGCGCGCTCTTCGCCGTCCACCGCGAGTTCGTGGAGTGCGGCGGCCGCCCCAGCGACTTCGACGGCGCCGACAGCTGCCGAGGAGGAGGAGGCCACGGCCACCACGCCGTCGACGGCGGCGGCAATGGAACAGTAAGCTCGTGCGCCTAGGCCGTCCGATCAGAAACCAACGGTCCTGATCAGATCAGACATCCGTGTGTTTAATCGTTTCTCTTGTTTTGTCCACCCACCCCTCCCCCTAGTTAAAGGATTTTTGTGGTAATTGGGGCCGGATGGGATCTCTTGTTCACCTTCATCTTGGTGTGAGTGATTAATTAGCATGTAATATGGTACATAGAAATCAATATTAATTCTCATATACAGTATGATAATTAAGTACTACTACCTTCGATCCATAAAAAGTGTCGCGGTTTTGAATTAACCCCAGTTCAAAACTAGTTCAGAACTGCGACGCTTATTTTGGATCGGATGAAGTAGTGTTTTTTCCATTTTCTTTCTGTGATTGAAAAAGATGAGATTGGAGATGATGGTGAACCAACATGCATGCATTTGTGTCTGATGAAGCCCCTCCAGCTCCATCACCACAGACAGCAACCCTACACTACACTACACCAGTTGAAGTGAGCAAGATGATGATGGTGATGCATCTGTGAGCCCATTGTCCACTGCATGGGAGGCAATGGAGGCAACAGTAAATCCAAGGATGTAGATTTGCTGCTCCTCCTCAACATTCAACAAGTTGTAACATATCTTCTAATCTACCAATCTACTCAAGCACTCACCCTTTCCATCTCATCAGCAACAACAAAGTTGCTGCTGCAGCTAATTGTTTAATAATCGGGGTGCATGTGGTGGCTGTGACCACAGGAAGGTTTGAGATGTAGAATTGGGGGACACATGGGGGTTGAGTCAATCATGATGGAGGATTCCATCCATCCATGCAGCACATGCTTGCCTAGCTAACTAAGCTAGCTGCTCCTGAATCACAGAGACACTTGCAAGAGCCTGCTTGCACTAGATTAATCTGGCAGTAGTTCAGTTGGAAGAACTATACATACCTGATGCATGCACCTATCAGTATTCTACACTAGATATCCTTGTGTTCATACAGTGGAAGATCTCTATCCCTTTTCTTTATTTACAGTACCTGCAGCCAGCTCTCCACAGCTGGTCATTTTGGGTGTTCCAACACCTAGCTGCTTGTCCTCATGCTGTATTATTATTATTATTATTATTATTATTATTATTATTATTGTTGTTGTTGTTGTTGTTGTTATCATCATTATACTTTTTTCATGAATTTCTGAAATTGTTCCAACGCATATATAAATTTATTTTATGCAAAAGAAAGAGAGATCTAAAGCTGACTTGTATGCTCTGTCAAGTCCTAATCACATCTTTCGATCCGCTGAATCGCTCTAAATTTCATTCGTTTTGCACATGTCTGCATCCACCTTGCATGCACAGGGGGCTGGGTGTGTGGGATGAAAGCTCCTGGACATTGATCAGAGAATCATGTCACATGGAGTGCTGTAGCTCTGAAAGCACCCTGTGGCTTAAGGGATCGACATGAGCATTTCCCTTTTTGATGCCATGTCATTGTTAATGAGCTGCAAAACACTCATCTTATCTTCCTTGGAAAAGCCCATCCAGGCAGACTGCAGACATATGAAAGAACAAAGTGATCTTTTTCTGAACGAATTTAAAAGGAAATATTTCGGTTCGTGCAACTGCTGAAAAATGAAGAACAACTGCTTTAATCATGTCACAGGGGGAATCATGCCGAAAAGAGCAGAGCGCCGGTGGTTACCCTGAAGCTTTAATTCAGATATATTAGTAGTGGTTAGTAGTAGCTGCTGCTCTAATCTCATCATCTCCTGTAGTAGTGTGCTCCAAAAGCAGATAGACACTCAATCCATGGACCTACCTACCATCTACAAGAAAATTAAAACATATGGTATATAGTAGCATGATTTTGTAGAGAACTTTGTCCAACAACAGAAAATAAATAATTCTGTAGCGCTATAAAGATGGCTGTGCTTACATGCATGATTGGTTATGTATGTGAATCAATGTTTTAAATAGCGGGCTATGCCAAATAGCGACGGACCTCCAAATAAGCTATAGTGGAGCTATAGCGGGCTATAGCTGGCTATAGCGGCCAATTTATACATGAAACCATTTAGCGGCACCCTATTAAAAAGGCTATAGCAAGGCTATAGCGGGGCTATAGCCGGCTATTTAAAACTATGATGTGAATGCAAATCTTTGCCAAGATTTCATTGGAACAGATAGCAACAAAATCAGCTTACTAATTTAATTTCCGGGTTGCTTGTATATATAGACACGCATTTGTTGCTTTAAACTTGACGCATCTTCTTATTCAGAATAGCGCGGTGCAGATCGCCGAAGAATGTACCAACAATCAATTGCTTCTACTTTCTCCTCATCCCACTAATTAAGCTACCTTGCTCAAGTTGTGATTAGATATATAGTTGATGTTCTACCTTTGTAGGTAAAATTAAATAAACAGAAAAGGCGCAACTTGGAGCAATAGTCTACAAACAAAATAGATATAGTCACTCATGATTCGTCGGCGAGAGCTTTGACTCAAAAACACTCGACTAGCTACCTCGAGTGCGTCGATCCATGGAAGTGGAGTGAGGGGCCTCCAAATTCCAAAAGAAAAGAAAAGCAGCAGATTTTCTTTCTCAAGAGGAAAGCATGGCATGGCATTGATATGGATCTCATTTTTCTCTTATTCTCTTTTTCAAAAGAAGAAACAAAGGGAAGTAAAGTCCAGAATTGTGCTCTGAATTCTCCGATCCAATGACGACGGTGGACCCCCAAAGGCGAAGATGCTCGATCGTGTGTGCGCACAAATGAAAATGAAATTAGAACACGGCCAGATGCATGATGGTCTCCATGGCCGTGCTGCTGATGGTAATTAAGCATCATTCATCGTCATTTGCAGGGCATTGCCGTAATTAATCGGTTGATTAATCAGTGTAGGGGTCACTAGATAAGTAGTGGACATATCACACCATGGTTAGCTGCGCAAGGAGCCAATCTGGATTCCAAATGTTCCTACCCAGGTGGTAATATGGGCGTAAAGTTAGGATCGGATTGGGCTTCTGAACAAGTGTCCGTTTCAGTCTTCAGAGAGCTGACTGATGTGCACCTTAACTTCCTACTTACAGTACCTCTTGCTTGGCACATGATTAGGTATGTAGGTGCATAGAATCTGCTGATGCTTTGGTTAATTATCACAGAAACGCCAAGCAAATAAAGAAGAAGAATTGATACGATGTGCTCCATGAGTATATCTTCTTATTATTGATCATATTATATACTACTAATAAAGTGCATTGTGGGGGAATATACGGCTCAAAGGTTGGTGTGTAGGTTTTATTCGACATTGTCAAAACATTCGATCTCCCCGTGGTTTCTTTATCATGTAACGTTGATCAGGGATGGACAAATGTATGTGTTTATACTAACTATTTGGTTGATTGAACTTAATTTAGGATGTAAATCTTTGTTAAGCCACAGAGAGCATGCATGTGGAGACGATTCGATGGCATCGCGTACATGCTACGAACCTAGGAGGTGACACGAGGCCATATCCCAGATGTATATTTTGATTGAAGGCTTAAAAGACACAAATATTCTTATGAACATTGCCATTATATACTCTACATCCATTTATGCATCAATATCCTCTTTCCTGACCATATCAATAATAATTTAGTAATAATGTCCAATAAATTGTCACACACGAATAACCATCCATACAAGAAATGAATAATCTCGGACTCAAACTGCAAGAGCCTATTCGCTTGGCTAAAACGAATGCAAAACTTTCCTCTTTTTTTATAAATTTCATCTTTAGTTCGTTTCCACTTAGAACTTCACATTTTTATCTTGAGGGTCTAGCTACTTGTTGGAGATAAGAGCATCTACAACCACGCTTGACAAATCCGGCCCCTCAAAATACTGACCGGGCATGCCTTAAATTGTGTCCTCCACATTTGCACTCCTTATATCGGACACCCTATATCCATACTAGCCATGCAACATGAAGATAAATTAAAAAGATCATTGCACGGACTATGAAATGGAGCTAGATATGCACACTCCGATCACCAAAAGATCACATACGGATCTCCAAAAGCTACTCAAAATTCACATACGACGGTCAGGTTCTACTAGAGTACTTAATAACTACAAATTAAGGACGGAGACGGCGGATGTTCACCACTTCCTCACCGGGCCTTTGCCCTTCCAGTCGCCGGTGCAGTTTTAGGCATTCGCGGCTGGTGGAGGGTCTTGGTTGTCGTCGGAAGAGGTGCAACTGTCATCGTCGAAGTCAGAGAGGACGATTAGCCCCTTCACCCGACGGACCGCCATGTCCTGCTCCCGCTTCAGTTTGGCGACTAGAGCCGCCTCCGCCCCTGCCTCCTTCATCTCTTGCTTCGACTGCTAAATAGCAATCCGGAGCGCCTTCGCGTTCTTCGGCCGTAGGCGGCGAGCGTCCGTCTCCCCCGTCTGAGGGACCGACGGTAGACCCATGCGAGGAGCCGCTCGTCCTCGTTGGCTTCCGCCTCCATCCCCGCGGTAGCTCGCGGATTGCCCGCTGCGTCGCTCTCCCTTGACCGTTGTCTCTCGCGGCGGGCGGCGCATGCCTCCGATTCCAGAGTGCGCGTGTGGGCCGGCGGCGCGGGCAATAGCACCCACCGTTGTCCGCGTGAAGGAGCGGCCGGTGGGGGATGGAGACGGCACGGGGGTGGTGCGGACAGTGTTGTCTTGGCAGAGCTGCACGCGGGCCAAGGGTCCAGCTCCGGAGTGCGCGCTGCGCCGGCACGGGGACGGTGCGGACAGTGTTGTCCTGGCAGAGCTGCACGCGGGCCAAGGGTCCAGCTCCGGCGTCCGCGCTGCGACGGCGCGGGAGCTGCGGCAACACTGCAGATCCGGAGCTGCGGCAAGTGCCCACCTTGACGGCTCCAAGGTAATACGAAGGGCCAGCTCCTCGTCGTAGTCGAGGTCGGAGCAAGAGTGGCTGCCGGAGCTGGACATCGGATTGGACTCGATTGGAATTGGAGAGGGCATTAGTAGAGAAATGGCTAGCCACAACTCTTGTTGGTGGTGCTCCATTTTCCTCCAACGCCGGCACTAATATTTTCAAATAGTGCTGGCGTTGGCTAAATTTACACGTCATTGTTATACACATAGTGGTAGCATTGCAATTTTGTCTTAGGCCATAGGTAATTCCAGTTTTTTTTGTTTAGTACACATTGTGCTGGCGTAGCCCATTAGGCCCACGCCAGCACTAGCCCGTTTTAACTGCCCTACCCACAATCTTATCCGATCGATTCACTCGCTCCCCCCCCCCCCCCCCCCCCTCATCTCTCCCTTCTCAACGTCGCTCGTTCCCCTCCTTCCCAGTCCTCTCGACCCCCCACGCTGCCCGACGCCGTCGTCGCCCTCCGTGCTGCCGAGCTCGAGGTACCCGAACGCCCTCCCCTCCCCCCCCCCCCTCCCCCCAGGTGGCGGATCTAGGATTTGAGCTAACTCTCTCAACACTCTTCCCTTGTTTGTGTCACACAACACACACATAAACACATAGACACGTGAGTCTTGTGTGGAGCTGCCTCACATAGCTCACTCTTTTCCTCTCTGTCTTTCTCCTATCGAAGGAAACATGCTTCATCTTTCAAGTAGACTCACGCACACAGCCTAACCCTAAGCACACGTTCGGCCACGGGCCACTAACACCACGAACTAATACATGCAACTAAAAAACTAACCCATGACCTTATCCTTCTCCTAGAAACTCTCCAGGAGCCCTGACTCGGCCTCAAACACTAGTGCAGCTAACCACCACTAGCTATTAACACGACCAAGTTCAGCACTTGCGCAACCTTCTCAACGCTCATTGACCCAACCAAATCAGCATATGCATGCAACTCATGTAATTTTGCCGGATCACCCAACTCAACTTGATCGTATAGCCCGTCACGCTCTAACCTCCATCACGTCTTGCCGCTTCTCACACTGTTTCCGTATCGCGCAACACCATCGGTGTCTCAATGTCCTCGCCGCATTCACAGAAGCTTGGCATCTCGCCTCCTTTACATGTATAACTAAAGCTTCACCGACTCACGACTCCCATACATGAACACCCAACTACATGCAGACAAGGAAATCCTATTTTGCTGATACAAATATCAAGATTAATGCTAACACTACTGACAAACTTAATCTACTTGCCTATAACTTGAATGAAACTAGTGATTCACAGTGATATAATATTATTGTGTACCTTGTTGTAAACAAAGTTAATGAGCTAATATTTCCGACACTAATTTCTCAAAACAAAACAAAGAATTTGTCCGTAGACGTAAACTTTAATAATAAAATTTTACTATTTATCTAAGTAAAAGCCTAATTACAACCCTAAATTGATTTTGGGATTGCTTTCAAATAGTTTCATGAAGAAATGTCCTGGCATATTTTTCATTCGTGTTTCACTAATTTTATACAAGGATTTGTACCATACACTACCTCAAAATTAATTGTGTTTGCAAGAAAAATGTATTTCGAAAAACAAGACAAAAGTAAAAGACTCATGAGTCAATCTTATTTCAAAATTTTATGTCATTTCAGCCGTAAACTTCTTGTGTATTTATAATATATATTTTTACTTATGTTGCAACTAAATTTATTTGAAATCAATGCATTATTAATATACTAACTTGAATTTTACTTTCAAGTAAAACTAGTAGAACAAAAATTGATCAGGCGCATATGTTTCAACATACATATTTTTTCATACAACTCTCATATGAAACATTACGAATATAATATATTCAAAATCGGAACAATATTTGGCTGACTTTGTACTTTCAAAAATTAGTTCGATTTATTTAAGGAAAAAATCTTACAACAAAATTGATAGTAAGCCTAAGTAACTAAAAACATTGCATTACTCCACAAAGGGCGTGTTTGGTTGCCTGCATATGGCCCAGCCTGGCCCGCGCGGGAAGAAAGTGGCCTGTTTGGTTGCCTGCGTTTACTGTGCGGCCCGCATGGCACGAACCTTCAAGCACCTCCAGGCCAGGCCCAGGGGAAACGCCCGAATCGGCAGTAGCTCGCGAGCCTGGCTCGGGCGAAGCAGGGCAGGGCGACGCGCTTCTCTCCTCGTGCGACCAGGGAGATGGCGCGAGCTCGCCCGCGTCGCCGAAAAATCGGCGGGAGGATTTCGGCTCACCTCCCGCCGAGTCCGCCCCTATTTAGCCCCCTCCCTCACCGCCCCAACTCCCGCCACCATTCTCCCCCCTTTCGAGCTTTCCCGCCGACGCGCATCGGCACCGACGAGCAGGTAAGCGGCGCATCTTCATCGGCCGGCGGTCCACGGCGTCGGCGGTCCTTCACTGGCCGGCGGTGATCTTCTACGACCGTTCCCCCCTCGTCCTCGAGCTGCATCCATGGCCTCTGTGAGTTCAATCCCCCTTTCTCTCTATTCCTTCTAGCTAGATCTGAGTTGCAGCTAGGGTCCGATGTAGATGCATGGTTGATTAGTGCTCTGATCTGTGAGCTCATATGGTTGATTGCTATGCTGCGGTTGCAATTTGTGGTAGGGTTAAATGTTCAAGCATGTGGTAGGCTAGATTAGTAGTAGAGTTTGAAGTTGAACCTTGTGCTTGTGTTGATTCGTGCTTAGATCTGTGATTTGTAGCTATTGGTGGTCCATTTGTAGCATGTTGTTTGTTGTAGATGCATGTTCCTGCTCATAGATTGTCCGGTATGCTTAGTATGATAGCGATGAACCATGTGCTTAGTATGATAGTGATGAAGCATGTTCTTGGTATGATAGTGATGAACCATGTACATGTATGCTCCTGCTTTCATGGATTGTCCGGTATGTTGTGTGCTATGCTTACTGTCAATGCGTGCTACGATTGTAGGACATGACCACGCAGACGCAAGATCTTAGTCAGGCCCTTGTCCTGTCCGACAGCCAGTTTGCTCCATCGTTTGTCGAGGACTCGCAGCCTATGTCTGGGATGGCACCTGATTTAGAGGTGTTCGCGTCTGATTCTGTCTATGTGCCAGTAGTGCTCGTTGAGCAAACTCCTGCTGCTGCTGCTGCTGCCGTTGCAACAGCAAAGGCAAAGAAGGATGGTAGGTCGAACAACATGAAGTGGCAGCCGTTCATGTCCACGTTCGTGCTGAACAAGATGTGTGAGCTCATCTCTAGTGGAGTTAGGACTGACAAGGGCTTCAAGGAGGTGCACTTGAACACTGTTGCGAAGCAGGTGTTCGAGTTCTATGGGCAGGACGTGTCCGCCACCTAGGTGTACAACCACCTGAGGAAGTGGAGAGGTCGATGGATCCAAGTGTCCAAGCTGAGAGACCTTAGCGGCGCCTCATGGGATGAGAACACTTGCTCCATAGTTCTGGAGGCAGAGCACTACGCCGGCCATGTCGCGGTTAGCTCACAGCCCTCTTCCTTTTCATACTGTCCACCATTGCCTACTCCTAATCGCAACTAACAACACTTGTGTTTCATTCTTAGGACCACCCAAGGGACGCTGAGTTCCTCAACACATCCATACAGAACTACAGCCAGATGCAGCACATCTTCTCCTTCGGGCTGGCAACTGGGAAGCATGCCATGGGCTCAGGGGAGCCTCTTGGTTCTCCCATGCCAGACTTCCCTGGGACCCCGGACGTCGAGGTCATTGATGGCCCTGACAAGCCCTTCGACAAGCCCTTTGACCCCTTCCATGATAGGAAGAGGAAGAGAGGAGGCCTGATGGAGGAGGAGATCAATGTCTTTTGCAGCATGACTGAGGCGGTGAAGGAGGTGGCAACAGCCATCAGGGAGTGCAAGCCCCTCGACGTCCACCCTGACCTGTATGGCGCTTTCATGACCCAGGGTGGCTTCAGCGACGAGGCTCTCATGGCAGCTCTCAGCCACCTGCTTGACAACAAGGCCCAGGGTGTTGGGTTCGTTGCCATGGCAGACGCTCACAGGGTGCTGTGGCTCAAGAGCTGGCTGGGCAAGCACTACTACTAGAGTAGTGCTGCCTATGAGCGTGCATGATCCCCGACGGCGATGGCGATGGAGGTGGCGACGACGACGACGATGACGATGACGATGACGACGTACATTTTGTGTAGCTAGGGCTGGAAAACTATTTGATGATCTATATATTTTGGTGAGGTGGTATATACTAACCCCTCACGATGATGGTGAACTTGCGGTGGTAGGACGACACCCTCTTTTGGATGTGGTGGTAGGATAACACCATGGTAGTGCTAGGTAGAACTTGCTATGCCGTATGATCATGCAAGCTTTACTTCTTCTCTTCTACTTGTGTGCTCCATTGATTTGCTACTTCAACTCTTGCTCTTGTGCATTTCTAGGGCAAGTGGTATGCCGTGTTCATCGGTAAGGCTCCAGGGGTTTACAGTTCATGGGAAGAAGCCAGTGTACAAGTGGCATCGTATAGCAACAACAGCCATAGAGGGTTCATGACTAGGCAGGCAGCAGAACAAGCTTACTCCAACTAGGTGTGAAAGCATGGAGGCAGCAGTGTTGACAGTGGCAAGATTGGAGGTGTCAAAGTGGAAGGTGCTAAGGTGGATCGTCAGTTTGGGCTGAAGCTGAAGAACTTCATCATCTTCGCCCAGTTCATCGCCATTGCTGTGCTGTGGCGTTGGTGTGCTAGGTGTGATCATTGTGGGTAAGCTCACCAACTAGGGTACAAGGTAAGCACACCATGTACACCGTATGCAACCAAACACCTTGTCCATGTGCCGCTTGGGCCAATGCAGGCAACCAAACAAAGGGCACTTGCGTATTACCTAATGCAAGGACCCTAGATGCAGGCAACCAAACAACTTGTAGATGGCGCATTAGGGCCTGTTTTTGCTCAACCAGGCTGGGTTGAGAAGTGTATGCCATGCAGGAACTGTTCACAACTTGAACCAAACACGCCCAAATTGTTTTATGTCCACTAGTGTGTTCAAGTGCATTTATATGTGTTCTAATCCATAGTGTTTCAAATATCTTCAAAACTTGATAAAGCATTTTAGAGTATGAACCAAAATAATAAGCTTGTAGAGGATTGAAGACTATAGGTGTACTTTAGGTACAAATAAATCATAAATTCTAAACTTTATCAAAATGTCAGTTACATGGAAACCATCATCCGTCACCTTTCTTGGAAACGGGAACCAGTCATAGGTTGCACGTCCTCGGAGTACATAAAATGGGCTTTGTGTGTGGAGAGAGCGAGAGAGAGTGAAGATGCATGGAAAAGAGGTGATGCATCTAAAACCATCAAATTATTGAGCGCGTACGTAGGAGGGTGACACACCATGCCATGGCCTTTGACACCATGGCACTAGAGAAAGCAATCGATGCAGATCCCTATCCATAGGACGGTGGAAACAAGTGTGTTTTTTTTTGAAAAGGAGGATTGCCTCTGGCCTCTACATCGTGACGATGCATGCATCCATTTTATTTAAGCAAGTAAGTTCAAACAAAGTGCAAGGTTCAACTGGAGCACGAAGGCTCGAAATAAAACGAAAATTACATGCCACATTTAGCCATATCAACTCAGACTACGATGACTAAACACCTAGCCTGTTAGTTTGCCGCCATCCATATCGGTTGAAGATAGCCCGCGCTGCCGTCTCCCACCGGTTACACCCAGTAACCAAACGCTCCCTGGACTCCGCAGGCGTGAGTAACGACCACGTACAGATCCAAGAAGTTGCTCTGTATATGACCTGCAAGAAATTGGTAAAGTTTTTCCTGTTAAAAATCATATCATTCCTACTATTCCATATAGCCCATAACATTGCACATACTCCTATTCGAATGTGCTTAGTTGTGTTAACTTCCACTCCATTAAGCCACGTCCCAAATAACGTGTTCATACTCAATGGAGGTTTTATATTGAAAGCTATATGAATAGTACGCCATAAAAGTCTAGCCAAAGGACATTCGAGAAAGAGGTGTTTGATAGATTCATTGTTGTCACAAAAACAACATCTAGGATTACCCACCCATCTTCTTTTAAGCAAGTTATCTTTCGTGAGTATTACTCCTTTATGAACAAACCACATAAAAATCTTGATCTTTAGCGGTACTTTAATTTTCCAAATGTGTGAAGAGGTAGGAATTGTTCCGGTATTAATAAGGTGTGCCTACATTGATTTCACTGAAAAACTACCACTTGTAGTTAATTTCCAATGAATAGTGTCTGGTTGGTTAGGAAGTTGGACTTCCATCAACCTACGTACCAAATGGAGCCACGCATTCCATCGTTCTCCTACCAGGGACCTCCTAAATTGAATATTAAGAGGTGTCGTCTGCAAAATTGTAGCAACATAAGCCTCCTTGCGTTGCACAATATTATATAATACCAGATACTGCGTAGCTAGTGGTGTCTCTCCTAACCACGTATCTTCCCAAAATCTGGTCGTGTTACCATTGCCAACGTGAAACTTCACCCTGTGAAAGAAGGCTTCTTTTGTCTTCATTAAGCCTTTCCAGAACGGTGAATCTAATTGTTTCACTGTAACTGGATGTCGGTGTCAAAACCGGCGGATCTCGGGTAGGGGGTCCCGAGCTGTGAGTCTAGGATCGATGGTAACAGGAGACGAAGGAGACGACATTTACCCTGGTTCGGGCCCTCCTATGGAGGTAAAACCCTACGTCCTTCTTGATTATATTGATGTGTATGAAGGTTACAGAGTTGATCTACCACGAGATTGACTAGCTAAAACCCTAGATGAGTTCTCCTTTTTACAGTCTAAAACCTCCCCGGTTTATATAGACACCGGGGGGTACCTAGGGTTTACACATGATAGGCCTCCTGCCGGGGATGGAGATGCCGATTTCCTCATCTTGACTTGGAGTGCACGACGCGCCTTTGAGGCTTCCTTCTAGAACACGGGGTAATGGCATATCCGTCCCTTCCTGCGATAGTCAGAGAGCGGCCCACCAAGCCGGCCTATTGGGAGATAGGCCAGCGGCCGGAGGACCCCTTAGTCCAGGACTCCCTCAGTAGCCCCCGAACTAGCCCCCAACGCCAAGGGTCACATCACCAGCAGTTCCATGTGATCGGAGTCTTCGGCTTGCGGGGTGAGTTCTTCTTCCCATTAATGATCGACTGAGACCAGTCCGGCTCCCGATGACGTGTAATTTTTCCGATCATACGATCGTCCGGACGCCATGAGTCGCTTGGCCCGAAAGGCCAAACGTCAAAGTGTAAACAGTGTTTCCTGTCAGTCCTTTTGACGAAGGGTCGCGGCCTATCACGACCACTGAACCAGTTATGGAAACTCGATTCGCGGTTCGAGGCCGTTTTTTACATTGGCACGACTCATCAATGTACAGATCGTGCTCCGTTTCACACGGGATATGATTAACGCCCTAGGTTTTCTCACGCGTGTGTAACGGCACGGATATCTCGGGAAGCGGAGAGACCCGCGGCGCAGTGGAGGGAGGCTCATCAGCGTCACGCCTCATAAAAGGGGAAAACACCCCGAGGCCCATTCACGCTTCCCATTCGCATCCCTCGCTTCCTCAATCTTCCCAAGCCCCAAGAGCCCAGATCCAGTTCTCCCTCAATTTCTCCTCCGAGCTTAGCCATGGTGGGTTCAGGCTCTATGGGCAAGTGGGAGGCCTCCACGGTCACCGACAAGGACATTTGGGAGTTAAAGCTCGCCGGCTACCTCCCCGCCAACGTCTTCCACCACGCTCCAGAGGCGAACCAGGTGGTCCCCACCCCTATGCCAGGCAAGAGGGTGGTGTTCGTCCCCCACTTCCTCTGGGGACTAGGCTTTCCACTCCACCCCTTTGTTAGGGGCCTCATGTTCTTCTACGGACTGGATTTCCACGATCTTCCCCCAAACTCCTTCATGCATATTTCGGCATTCATTATTATCTGCGAAGCCTTCCTGCGGGTCGAGCCGCACTTCGGCCTGTGGCTCAAGGTTTTCAATGTCAAGCCGAAGATAGTCGCAGGTGAGCACGCAGACTGCGGAGGGGCAGTGATCAGCAAGCTCCCCGCGTCGAGTGGCCAGCCGGTACCTTTATCGATAGAATCAAGATCTGGCAGAAGGAATGGTTCTACATCACCGAACCAAGGGACGAGGGTTGGGCGGCATCTGCCGAGTTCAGATCTGGACCTCCTGCGAGGTTAGCCTCGTGGCTCAAGAAGGCGCTTGACTGGGGGTCGGATGCAGAGGTCAAATTGCTGCAGAAGTGCATTTCCTCGGTGATCGCGGCCAGGGTCGAGCTGGTCAATGTTGTCCAGGTTATGCTCCACCGTCGTCTTCTTCCCTGCCAGCGCCGGGCTTCCCCAATGTGGGCCTATCAGCCCGAGGACCAGCCTACGATGCGAGCATTCTTCCGCACTACCCACCAGAAGTTGTGGAAAGCACTATTCAAACCCCAGAAGAGCTGGCCAGCCGAGGAGGAGGACTCAGGCCTAAGTGCCGATAACCCTCCTACCCAGGTACAATATTATTTTGATACTCCGGCCCCGTTGTTTGACAAAAAGCTGAACAACCTCCCTCTTATCTTTACAGAAGTGGCTAAGCAAGGCCGCCAAAATGGACTGCCCAGCCCCACAGCCCGAAGGCCCCAGGTCGGATCTGCTGACGTCGATGCTTGTCGCCGTGCCGTACATAGCACCGGAGAAGAAGGAAAAGAAGAAAGGCCGAGAAGGCCTCCGAATAAGGGACCTACCGGATACTATGTCCGAGGAAACCCATGCCTCCTCTACTCATGAGGAAGAGCAAGAGGACGGGGGGGAAAGGCGATTCCCCCCTCACAAGAAAGAGGGCGGCGTCGCCGGACGCCGCGGAGGATCTACCTCCTCTGGCCCCGAAGAGGGCGTGTCGTCCGAGGTTAATCCTGGCCAACGATAGCTCGGACTCCAACGCCGAGTCTGAGAACTTTGAGAGGGTTCCTGAAGGAACCTGAGGGTTAAGCCCCCAGCCCAAAGGTACGAATCCGAAGACCCCCTGGGTTATTTATGTGAAGCTTTTACTTGTTTTAAATGGACGAATGCCTTTTAATCTGCAGCCCACCACGCGTCCTCCCTACCGACCAAATATCGGATGGGGAGTCTCCACCCGCTGAGCTGGCGGAGAGTGGGACTACGTCGCACCCCACACCAGGGGCCGCGAAGGAGGCCGCGGATGTGTCATCCCGCTCGGCTCCTTTGGAGCCGAACACCAGCGGCGGGGGTGACAATGTTATGGTCGAGGTTAACGCCTTGACCGCCGAAGACCAGGAGGGGGAAACTCCCCTGGCCGCTAAGGAGGGAGGGCGAAATACTGTCCAGTCCCCTCCGAGGACATCTCCACAGAGCGCTGTGCCTCCAGAGATACCGACTCGATCCCCCATCAGAGATCGGGTTGGCCAGTCCCCACCGGTGTCACCCATGATTGGGTGGCCGGTCATGATGGAGGAGGCTCTATCAAGTGCCCCCATCTCCGAGGATCACCACACTCTTATGGATGCGGTTTTGCAAGGTATTCAGTCCATTGATAATGGACTGAAAGAGGCCTTCAATGGTCTCTTGACAGGCTTCAAGGTGAGCCACATAATACCCTTTTCCCGAAAAGTTTAATTTTATTAAGTTTGCGCTATCTTTATATATGCAGTAGCCCCCGAGCCCTGGGTGGGTTTGCAAAAACCCACCCGGGGGTCAAATACCCCGGAGAGACCAATGATGCATAAGGCACCATTTGTCCCACACTGTTCTAAAAGCCCTTAAGAGGACCGAGCACAGGGTCATATTCTTAACAGCTCGGGGGTTTGAACCCACATAACTTGATATTGTACAATTTATTATTTGCAGGCCTCGTCGGCGGCGGCGTCCGTCAATGCTGCGGAGCTTGCCGAGCTAAATCGGAAGATCAAGAGCTCCGATGAGGAGCTCAATCAACTGAATAAGAGGTTCGACGAAGCGCAAGGTAAGTCGAAAAATATCCGGGCTATATATCATTATTAATCCGGACTGTTAACCCAGTGTAATGACTCATTTACTGCTAACGCAGCTTCGGCTGCGGAGGTCGAGAACCTCAAGGCCGAGCTCAAAAAGATGAAGCAATCGGCCGCGGATGAGAAGGCAAAGAGCAAGCCACCGAGCTATCCGCGCTGAAATCCGAGCTTCAAAAGGAGCGGGTGGACAGGCGGACATTTGAAGAAGAGGTTCGCCAAGTCAAGGCTGTCACAGATGGTAAGCCGTATTCACTACAATGCGCCTTTGGTGGTAGCAGGTTTGCTTTGCTCACCCAGGCGTGGCGTTCCTCAGGCGTCTGTGCGGATCTCCAGAAGAGTGCTGCGGATGCGAACAAGTTTTATGCTTCGCGGGAGGAGGATGATGAGGCTCGGCTATTCTGGGCACAGTTTGAGTCCCCCGAGCATTCTCCTCTTTGATCGAGCAGATGAAGCAACTGATGGAGCTGCACAGGATGACGGAGCCGGCCATTAAGGATCTGTGCATCCGGCTGTGGCCTGAAGAGCCGTTGCCGAGCAGCTACTTTGGCTTGGTGTGGAAACTGTGCGATACTGCGCCTCGGATTGACGCGCTAAAGCATTCTACATGCATCGAGGGAGCTCGGATGGCCTTTGCAAGGACCATGGTGCACTGGCCGAACCTCAAGCCGACCGAGATGGCCACTGCTCCACCGCCCCCTGGAAAGCAGCATAGGCGCCCGAGCTATACTTCTCCACTATGATGGAGGGTGCTCGGGCGATAGAGGCCCAATGTTTCAAGGATGTTTTTTATGAATGAGCGCGCTGTAATATGTCCTAAGACTGTGAACGCTTTATAATGAGGCTGCATGGTTTATCATGTCTTTTAATTTTTGTATTATTGTGACTCCTGTGTGGCCGTTTTATCTGAAAGTTACGAGTCGTCGGCTTCAGCCCCCACGTAGATACTACGCGAGGTGTTTCTGCCTCTGCACTGTGACCCTTAGCCGAGGTATCAGTGCCCGAAGGTGGTAGTGCGAGGGGAACAAGGCAATCGGACTATGATGCTTTATTGCTTTCACTTAGCCGTAGGGAAAAAATGCGGGGGCTAATGACTAGCCCCCAGTGTTTTGTGATGTTCGGATGTACCGAGGCTAAAGCCAGCATCACGTGGTTCGTACAATTACGAAACCCCTCATATGACACGGAATAACCTCTATCGATATTTTTTAGTATGACAGTTATGCTCGGATTTGCAGACCGGTTCTCGCTTACTATGACAGTCAGTTTTCGGCTTTCTCCCCTGAGGTGCTTGACCAGGCGAGCTGGAAGCACAGTCGCAGTGGTTCTCCCTTTGCCCTTTTAGCCGAACGAGCGGAACGTAAGAGGGCAAACACAGGAGCCGGGCAACCCAACTATTGACCCAAGACATAGTTCGGATCCAATGCATATAAAGCAAAATCCAAGATGCCGAACACACGATCAATTGTGTTGGGGTGATGCTTAAGGTGATATTTTACATTCAATCCCCCGGTCGATTAGCCGGTTGCATCGTAATGTATACCGAACAATTTCGCAAGAAGCGTTGATGAGGGAAGAACAGAGTATGTAGCATAAAATACAGCGAAGAAGCCATGTACAATGGTCTATTATTTGCTCATTAATTCTTATAACTCAAATTGCCAAAGCCACTGTTTATAGGTATTTGACGAGGAAATATAAAATTTACAGAGGAGAGGTTGTACCAGGGGTCTTTGATGGGTGGCTTGACGACCTCGATGTGCCCAGTCGCATGTCCGCTCCTGCGCCTCCTAGGGAGTTGTGTTCCTTTAAGGGTGATGGTGTCGGCGAGCGGACCTTGGGAAGAAGATCTTGAGAAGTCGCCGAAGTATGGATGAGATTTACGCTTTAACAGGTCCTTGATGGTACCTGCGGTATGTCCAAGGACATGTACTGGCAGTAGTTCGGTCCAGCCGAACACTTTCCCTTTGATAATCGTTCCTCACTGCTGCCCATGGGATCTTGAGTGTAAAGTTGTGCCGTCTTGGCACATGTTTGACGGGCACTAGGGCTGTGCAGTGAGGAGCGTGTCCCTATTTCTAGGGAGGATAAGATTCCGGGAGTTCAAACTGAGACCGAGCTCGTTTGTCAGCCTTTCGTGCCTTTATGGCAGATTTCGATGTTGGCCGATCGTCATCGTAATGGAATTCGGCCGCCAGGGCCAATGCATGTTCCTCAGTTCGGAGTGAACGCTCTGTGTTGCCGTTGACAGTAATGACCCCATTGGGCCCGGGCATCTTGAGCTTGAGGTATGCGTAGTGTGGGACGGCATTAAAGCGAGCGAACGCTTTGCGGCCCAGCAGGGCATGATAACCGCTACGGAAGGGGACAATGTCGAAGATCAAGTCCTCGCTGCGGAAGTTGTCGGGCGAACCGAACACTACTTCCAGGCTAACAGAGCCCGTGCACCGGGCTTCGACGCCTGGGATTACTCCTTTAAAGGTAGTGTTGCTAGGCTTGATCCTTGATGGATCTATACCCATCTTTTTCACCGTGTCTGAGTAAATCAGATTGAGGCTACTTCCTCCGTCCATTAGGACTTTAGTGAGGTGATACCCATCGATAATGGGGTCTAGGACGAGGGCCGCCGAACCCCCATGACGGATACTGGTCAGATGGTCTCGTCGATCAAAGGTGATCGGGTAGGCCGACCATGGGTTAAACTTCGGGGCCACAGGCTCTACGGCTTAGACCTCTCGAAGGGTGCGCTTCCTCTCCTTTTTAGGTATATGAGTGGCGTATATCATGTTCACAGTCTTTACCTCTGGAGGGAACTGCTTCTGTCCTCCATTGCTCGGACCGCGGGGCTCGTCATCATCCTCGCTGCGTGGGCCCTTGCCTTGCTCTTCGGCTGCGAGTTTGCCGGCTTGTTTGAACACCCAACAATTACGGTTGGTGTGGGTGGCGGGCTGGTCTTGAGTGCCGTGGATCTGGCAGGGCCTATCCATGATCTTGTCCAGCGGGGTGGGTCCGTCACGATTCCCTTTAGAAGACTTCTTCCGCTACCGGATCGGGGGTTGCGGAAACCGGCTTTAACGGTCGTGTCGTCGACATCACCGTTGTTGTGCCGGCGTTTACTTTTGTTACGTCATGGTTTACCATTTGCATCCCGGACTTCGGAGGTGCCGGGGTCTTCGGGGTTGTGGCATCGTCTAGCTAGCCAGTTATCCTCGCCCGCGCAAAAGCGGGTCATGAATGATGTAAGGGAGGACATAGTCCTAGGTTTGTCCTGACCGAGCTGGCGAGCCAGCCATTCGTCCCAAATATTGTGCCGGAAGGAGGCTATTGCCTCGGCGTCTGGGCAATCGACAATCTGGTTCTTCTTGGTCAAGAACCGATTCCAGAATTGGCAAGCCGATTCGCCTGCTTTCTGGACAACATTGCTTAGGTCGGAGGAGTCCGGCGGCCGAACATAGGAGCCCTGGAAGTTAGATCGGAAAGCGTCCTCGAGATCCTCCCAACTCCCGATAGAATTTTCGGGGAGGCTGTTTAACCAGTGCCGAGCTGGCCCCTTAAGTTTTAGGGGCAGATACTTGATGGCGTGGAGATCATCTCCTCGTCCCATATGAATGTGGAGGAGGAAATCCATACTTCTGGGTCAGTTGTCCCGTCATATTGCTCTATGTTCACGGGTTTAAACCCTTCCGGGAACTGAAGTTGCATCACCTCGTCGGTGAAGCACAGTGGGTGGGCAGCGCCTCTGACCCGGGCAATGTCGCGCCGGTAGTCGGCGCCTGATCTGGCCCAGTTTGGTTCCCGACCTCTGTTGTTGTGGTCGAGCCGAGGCTGGTACCCGTCCCGTCTATCGGGGGAGTACACTCTAGATCCATAGATGGATCTCATGCGGCCTGTTCTATAATCCAGGTCGCGTCGCAGGTCGTACCTGTCCTCGGGCTCCATTGGCTCTTTTCCCCTTCTGCGGGGTATTGCCGGCCTATAACCGACGTCGCCAGCCGTCCTATCTTGTCCTCGAGGAGGGCGGTCCGGCTGGTCGTATGGAGTGTGTTTGGGCGACGGCGTGCGTTGCTCTTGGGTTGGTCCAATAGACCGGTACCGTACCCTTCATCGGCTGATAGGACCCTTGTCCATCTGTCATTGAGGGTGTCCTGTTCGGCCTTAAGCTGCCGTTCTTTTGCCTTCAGGCTGCGGGCAGTGTCTATAAGCTGTTGCCTAAACCGTTCCTGATCCTCAAGGTTTTCGGGGATGGTGAAGTCTTCGGCTTCCAGGCTGTCCTCCTCCTCGACAGGGGCGAGGTAGTTGTCATCCTCAGGATCGTATAGATCCTCGAGGTCGCGCTGATCTTCCGGCCTCTCCTGGTCCTCTAGCGGATGCTCGGGGATATCGGGATCGCCGAGGTCTTCCGGGGTGTCGTTTTCCCCAGTGTCAGCAATGGCTTCCCTTCCCTTTTTCCCTTTGACCGTTTGCGCAGTTTGCGGTGCCTTGACGGCTCCTCGCTAGATTTATCACCATTGTTTTTGGGTGTGTGGTCGCCCTTATTGGCTGGAGTATCCACCATTTAGACATCGTAGGTGGAGGTGGCAGTCCATCGCCCGGTGTTGATAGGGGCGGGAGCGCAATCCTCTTCATCCATGTCTTCTGCCTCCTCGGAGGCGTAGTCCAACATATCGGTTAAGTCCTCGAAAGTGGCTACTAAGTGGGTGGTGGGTGGGATGAAAAATTCCTCTTGACCCGCCCTCAGACCGATCTGAGCGTGGATCGGGGTTGGGTCGTCAATGATTTTCATCGATAGGATCCGATCTAGAGCCTCGTTGAGTGTCAAGAGCTCGATCGGGTCAATCTTCCCAGAGCTTTCGGAGTTAACCTCCGACGCGTCCGAACAAGGAGTGTGTTCGGCAGGAGCTCACCCCCGACCATCCGGTACTATGACCGGATCCGGACTAGAAGCCAGATCGTCATCGGGGTTGGTCCCGTGGGCGGGGTTGAGAGCGAAATCCGAAGTCAAGGCCTCGGAGTCCTCGGGCGCATCAGATGAGATTGCAAGCCCGGTGAGCAAAAGATCGCCCCGAGAGTCTATGGAGAACTCTAGGTTCCCGAATCTGACCTCTTGATCAGCGGCGAAAGTCCCGACCCGACCAAGACGGCCGGTCGGGTCGGCATGCAGGACGACGCTGCGAAAAGCGAAGATCTGTCCAGGGACAAAGGAGTCCATGTTGCGGACCTCCTCGCTAATGACTAAGCGAGCCATTCATTCCTTTGGCGATCACAGCGGAACTCTCAATGAAAGCACCAATGTCGGTGTCAAAACCGGCGGATCTTGGGTAGGGGGTCCCGAGCTGTGAGTCTAGGATAGATGGTAACAGGAGACGAAGGAGACGACGTTTACCCAGGTTCGGGCCCTCCTATGGAGGTAAAACCCTACATCCTGCTTGATTATATTGATGTGTATGAAGGTTACAGAGTTGGTCTACGACGAGATCGACTAGCTAAAACCCTAGACGAGTTCTTCTTTTTATAGTCTAAAACCTCCCCGGTTTATATAGACACCGGGGGTACCTAGGGTTTACACATGATAGGCCTCCTACCGGGGATGGAGATGCCAATTTCCTCATCTTGACTTGGAGTGCATGACGCGCCTTCGAGGGTTCCTTCTAGAACACGGGGTCATGGCATATCCGGCCCTTCCTGCGATAGTCAGAGAGCGGCCCACCAAGCCGGCCTATTGGGAGATAGGCCAGCGGCCCGAGGACCCCTTAGTCCAGGACTCCCTCACTGGAGCCAGAGTTTTGGTTTGTAGGTACTTATTACGCAAAATTTGTAACCACGTGCCTTCCGTCTCCACCGACAATCTATAAATCCATTTGCTTAATAGGCAAATGTTTTTAATGTGTAAATTCTCTATCCCTAACCCGCCATGTTCTTTCGATCTGCACATCATGTCCCATTTAGCAAGTCTATATTTCTTCTTACTCTCATCACTTTGCCAGAAAAATCTAGATCAGTAGAAGTCAAGTCTTTTTCGTACCCCTACTGGTACCTCGAAAAAAGATAGTAGAAACATCGGCAGGCTTGTCAACACTGAGTTTATTAGCACTAGCCGGCCTCCATACAACATTAGTTTGCCTTTCCAGCAACTTAGTCTTTTTTCAAACCGATCCTCTATGCATTTACATTCCTTATTGGTTAGTTTGCGGTGATGGATAGGAATACCCAAGTAACTAAACGGTAAAGAGCCCATCTCACAACCGGATAATTGCTTGTATGCTTCTTGTTCTTCCTTAGCTTTCCCAAAGCAGAACAATTTGCTCTTCTTAAAATTTATATTTAGTCCCGAAAGTTGTTCAAACAAACAAAGTACCAACTTCATGTATCTAGCTTTGGCGAGGTCATGTTCCATAAAAATGATTGTGTCGTCTGCATATTGTAGGATGGATACCCCTCCATCCATCTGATGTGGAACCAGTCCCCCGATAAGATCGTTCTCCTTAGCTCGCCCTATGAGAACTGTCATGGTTTTGTCACAGCAGATGTCCGAAGACTTAGGTTCGAGGCCATCGCTAAGGTGGTGGACTCAAAGGGGTTGGTCGAGACGAGGGACACGAGTTTACCCAGGTTCAGCCCCTCAAGAAGAGGTAAAAGCCTACGTCCTGCTTGTGTTGTATTGCTTGGAGTATCGATTACAAGGGAGCGGATTCGCTTGACCTAGTTCTCGATTGATTGGTTTCTGTCTAAGCCGCCCCAGGGTCTCACCTTTATATAGGAGGTCAAGGCCCTGGGTTACACGAGTCTGAAACCGACACATACAACGCATTCAATCCTGTCTCTAAGCCGCCTTGCCGTCTTGGGCAAGCCGTCTCCGGGCGGCTTAACCGCCTGGGTCTTTACTCCATCTTCTGTCTCTGGGCCTTCGTCTTGGCCCATCTGGTAAGCCGCCACGCGGCCTGGCCTTCATCTTCTGGCCCCCTTTAAAGATCTGCGCAGAGAGCCGCCAGGTATGACCCGGCCTCTCCTGGGCGGGTCTTACCACGGGGTTATATCCCCAACATTAGGCCCCAGGTTGATTTGAGCCTGCTCATGTCAATCTTCAAACTCACTTGGCGGCGAGTCTCACATTTTTGTCACCTGAAAATAAAACTGATAACCCGCCGTGACGTCATCACTGTGCCTCCTCGATTTTCGCGCGCACTGTTGCCCTCCCATCTCATAAATAGGGACACGTGGTGCCTTCTTTCCTTTCTCTGCCTCCTCTATCTTCTTCCTCCCTCAGTCAGCTTCGCCTCCAGAGCTCCGTCGCCCCCGACCAGACCTCACTGTCGCCCTCAACGCCGGCCGCTGCATCAACCTGAATCGGACCAGAGTTTCGCCGGCCCGTCCGCATCCGCAAGGTATCATTTTCAGCCCTTGTTGAATCTGCAGTTCATCGGGTTTCTCTAATGTTCATCGCTGTTCATCAGTGTTCTTCATAGTATAGACCACCAAGCATCACTTTGCATCCCATAATACTGTCTATCCATTGCGGTTATCCTTTTAATGCCAATGCCCACTTGTTTTGGATCTGCATAGCAATCTCCACCGCGTGCTGTCCGCCTGTTCTTCTTCTGTCTTTTTAGGTTTTTGAATATGTTTCATTTTACCTTCACCCGTAGATCTTGCAGCTATAGAGACAATATGTGAAACCTGTTTATCCACACTTAGCCGTATTTTCCAGGATCACCTTGTCCACCTAACCCGCCATGGCATTGGCGGCTCTCCGAAAAAATATCTCGGCGGCTTAACACCTCACCATTATACTTACCATAGTTGCCTTGACTATTGAACATTTTTCTAACATGCCGTACTCCGTGTCTTCGCAGCTTAACCCGCCATTATGTCAAGAGCACCTTCGTCTTGTGATTGGGTCGGCTCTGGAGTCACCGAACAGCTTCTACTTGACTTTGTAGAGTCGGGTATTTTGCCGGCTCAGGACGTTATACACTGACGGGTTCCAAGGCCAGAAATCAGACCGACTCCTCAGGAAGGAGAAGTTATTGTGTTCACTGATCATCTCCTTCGTGGATTTAGCCCACCTGGGTCAAAAAAATTCCGAGACGTTCTTCATTTCTTCAAGCTTCATCCTCAAGATATAGGTCCAAACTCTGTCACCAACATGTGTCAGTTCCAAGTGTTATGTGAAGTTTACTTGCATTAAGAGCCGTCTGTTGATATCTTCCGTGACTACTACTACGTCAATCGCCAAACTGAAGTGGCGACTGGGCCAAGTTTGGAGCTTGGCGGCGTGTCTATCCAGCGACGGAGAGATTTGCCCTATCCAGCAGCTCTCTTACCAAGCCACCCCAAGGACTGGAACAAGACCTGGTTCTACTGCAAGGACACTTCTCCTGAAGAAGAGAATCCACTGCCGGGTTATCGTCCCACCCGGCTTTGCTACACCGAACTCCCGGACCGGATGTCCGCCGCAGAACGAGCGAAGTATGCTCCGGTCTTCGTGAAGATTAGGGCCATACTAGCGAACGGCTTAACTGGCGTCGACTTAACCCGCTGTGGGGTTTCTTGGAAAATCTTGCCACTGAGCCGGCGTGACCGACTCATGCATGAATTTACAGGTGAACCCAATGACTCTCTCTGCTTCAATGCCACCCCTCTGACAGAACAAGACATCAATACTTCCATCAAGTCACTTCTTGGCGAGAAACAAGAGATTTGCAACAAGACCGGGTTGAAGCCCTTTTGCGCCAAGAACCCGGCTCCAGCTGTAAGAAATTCTTTTCTACAGAATTGGTCATTCTTGTCCTAACCTTTTACCTTGCAGCTTTTAATCTTCTTTGGCGGCTTATGCACAGGCCGGCTCTCCTTTCTGGAAGAAGAAATATAACCCTCCTGTGAGGAAGCCTAAAGTGAAAGCCCGCGGCCGTAAGAAGAAAACTGCCGCTCAGGAGCCGCCTGAGCTTGACGACTCAGAGGTAGAACTTGACTCCCTTGGCCGTCTCTTTATGCAACTTATTGACAACAATTATCCATAGGAGGAAACGGAAACAAGCCATGCAGACGCCCCTGAGGTAACCTACATTTCCTCTGACTCAGAAAACCTTCCACCAGAGAAAATACGGCGGGTCATCCGAAAAGTACCCTTTTCTCATCCTCTTGCTCATTTAGACCCCAATTTTCTTTTGAAAAAGCAACAGCACAACTCCCGACGTCATTCCCGGAGCACCGGCTCTGAAGATCTTGTGGCCGGGTTATCGAATTCTCCGGCTCCGCGGAAACGGCCGGCTGAGGTACTCTTATAACTAAGGTCAGTTTTAACAATCTTGCATTGTAACCTTACTCTGCTTTGTATTGTCTTAACTGCTTTCAGGAAACGCCCCCTTCGTCTGGTGATTCCACTGCGACTAAGCTGCCTCCTCTGAAGATCAACCCGGAGTGCATACCTTTGTATCTGCATCATCCCTTTCTATCGTCCTTGTTATTTATGCAATAATTCTTCTGTTTTTCAGAGCTTAAGCAAAACGAAGGAAAACCGGCGGGTCTACCGCTGCTCCTACCGCCCAAGAGCCGGAAATTGCTAAGCCGGACTCCCCTGCAACTCATGTGGAACCTATTGAAATTATGAAAGATGCACCTGAAGATACTCATCAGCCCTCTGAGCCGGCTGATCATGACACGGCAACTCAAAGTCCTACAAGGGATGATCCTAAGCCGCCCAGCCCTTCAACAGCCGTCGAAGACACAGTTCTTCCAGACGTTATCATCACTGGGACGGGTCATCAATCTCCCAAGCCTCATGTACTGACAAGACATACCAGCAAGGCTGAAGCTTCCTCGCCTGAGAAGTTTGATTTTGAATTCCCTGTGTTAGAGAAGCTGACTGCCGATGAATTACACGCTGGTTATCTGAACCGCCTGTTAACAACCCGGAACATGGAGCTCAAACTTGTTGGTTTGATGAAGAAAAAATATGAGGTACTCCTGCTTTTTCCTTATACCCTTATGTAGCCCCCAAGAGCTGGTTTAACATTGTAAATGGTAGACCGGGTCTTCCAATCTATGTCAAACTCCAAACAGCTTAGCCTGTAGCCCCCAAGTATCGGGTTAGTATAGATAGTAAGCCGATACTCAATTTGAAGAGTTGATCAATGGTAGCCCCCAAGTCCGGGTCAGTATAAAAATGATGAGCCGGAACTTCACTGTAGACGTGGAAAGCACCGTGTGTAGCCCCCAAGTGCCGGCTTATCTTTACGAAGATGAGCCGGAACTTCATTGTAGACTTGTAGAGCGCCGTGTGTAGCCCCCAAGTGCCGGCTTATCTTTACGAAGATGAGACGGAACTTCATTGTAGACTTGTAGAGCGCCGTGTGTAGCCCCCAAGTGCCGGCTTATCTTTACGAAGATGCGCCGGAACTTCATTGTAGACTTGTAGAGAAAACACAGACATTAGCCCCCAAGTGTCAAGTATATTGCTTGCAATCTGCTTGAGACTTGTCAGAACAGCTGCATCGATCATGTACTAACATCACATCCTGGCGACTTAGACCTCCTGAAATGTTTTGTTTTTGTATGATACAGGAAGCTTTAGACGCGGCCGAGTCTGATCTGACCGGCGTAAAAGAAAACCTTGCTGCACAACAAACCGCCCGGTCTGAGGTGGAGGAAAAATGGCGGGTTGCCGTTAAGGAGCTTGAGAAGGTTCAGGCTGACTTTGATGCCTTCAAAAAGAGCACCGAGTCTACCCAAGCCGCCCTGACCAAGGGCGCACACGATGCTGACCAGCAACTCAAGCTTGTGTCAGATGAACTGCAAACTCTCAAGCGCCATATCTCTAGGATGACTTCTGCTATCTTTGGTAAGCACTGAATACTTAGCAAATTTCCTTGCCTACTGTGCGGGCGGCTTATAACACCAAATCTTTCCTTGCAGGTCAAAGAAGCCGCCGACAATCTTCAAACAACTTGGTGAAGTTAAAAGCAGTATATTCCTTGGCAGAACAGCTATACTGCAGGACCCTTTGCACCATCAAAGCGATTGTGAATGAAAAAAGCATCCCCAAATTTATGAAGGGAGTGATAGAGCTCCTGTCGACTCTGCCAAAACAAGCTGATGAGCTCAAACGATCAGCCGCCAGAAAGGGAGCAATGGTTGCACTAAGTCGGTGTCTGGCTTTTGCCCCGGAGCTGACCGCAGAAGAGATGATGGACGGCTTTCCATCCAAAAAAGACGATGGCTCAGACTTTACCGAGGATGACTATGCCAAATGTATGAAGGCCTCCTGGATACTTGCATCAGTGCTGGCGAATGAAGTTGATCTGACTACATACCAGTCGGCTTATGGCGAGGACAACAAACGAGTGCGCTGCCCAACTTTTGAAGCCAGAGACTTGACTCCTGCACGCCGTAAGCACCTCTTTGCTCTTGAGATTGACCCGTCTCCCCTCTTTGAAGAGGCTCAGTTTGAAGCTTTAACAAACTGCAACTGGGATGTGGACAATCTTCAGATCGAAGAGGTCGAAGACCCGGCGCAGGATGACCCACCATCGAGCTGATCATTTGCTTCTAAAACTTATAACCCGGCTTCTTGACTCGCCAAGGCTAGCAGTGTACAAAAACTTGTTAAGTCCGTGGTATTTTGGGCTCCGTGGGGAGTTTGTAATAGGCATAGAAAAACTTGTTTGCTTGAGCCGTGCCATCGCGCACGTATGTATCTTTGCACAACTTGATGCATGCTTGTCTGTCTTGTGTTCTCATAATATCAGATTTCATGGCGGCTCATCTTAGGAGATAAACCTTGCAAAAACAAACAAGACAGAATATGTTCTGTATTGCGGTGAGGGCGGCTTGAAAAAGCACAACCCGGAGATGTTAAATCTTTCATGACCTTGCCTTTCTTTTCAAAAACTCATATGTCGGTTCTTCTGGGTGGACTCGCTACTTGAACTCTTATCAGTACAGGGTCTCTAGCGAGAGTGACCGTCAATTCCTTTGAACGGCTCAGGGTCTCTAGCCGAGATTAACTGATAAGACCGCAACGAACCAGAGAGAGACACAGTAGGGCATGAGAACCCTTAGGGCCCATAAGCTACCTCTCACGTGACATAAATCCGTCGTTTGAACCTTAAACAGTGCAGGGTCTTTAAAAGAGTAACTGTTTAAGAGTACGAACGGGCCACATAGCGGAGAGTCGGCAGTAGATGGGTGAGTTTATCCTCGCTTTCCGTAAGCTGGCCCTCACGTGACAAGAGCCGCCGGTTTAACCTTGACCAGTACAGGGTCTCTAGCGAGAGTGACTGTCAAATATTTTGAACAGGCCAGGGTCTCTAATCGAGATTAACTGGTAAGAGTTCGGCGGGTCACCTGGCGGAGCAGCAGCATACAGGCAGGTTTAACTCAAACTTGCGGTGGCTGAAGAGCCGATCAAGAGGGTGTGTAAGCTAAACCCGGCGGGTTGGAAGCCCCCAAATGACCTTGTTGACGGAGTCAACTTTTTGGGTATATAACCCGGCCTTACGGTGGCTGAAGAGCCGATCAAGAGGGTGTGTAAGCTAAACCCTGGCGGGTTGGAAGCCCCCAAATGACCTTGTGGTTGTATCCATCTTTGCACAATCTGAGATACGTAAAACGGCAGAGCCCCCGGCTTGTAGGGATGCCAACTTTATTATATGTATATAAGTGATATATACAATGATGATGTACAATGGGGGGAGTCGATGACTCAAGTATAGTATGGTCGCAGATGAGCGATATTCCACGGTCGGTGGGTCTCCTGCCCAGAAGTGTGTGACTCGTCTCGTACATCAATAAGATAGTATGACCCATTGTTGAGGTTTCTGCTAACCACAAAAGGTCCTTCCCATGGAGGAGATAGCTTGTGCACATCCGTCTGATCTTGAATTAGACGTAACACCAAGTCGCCTTCTTGAAACGTCCGGGTCTTAACCCTGCGGCTATGATAGCGACGCAGGTCTTGTTGATAAATCGCCGATCGAGCCGCCGCCAGATCACGCTCTTCATCCAAAGCATCTAATGCGTACTGACGCGCTGTCTCATTGTCTGTCTCAACGTAAGCCGCCACCCGCGGCGAGTCATGACGTATATCACTTGGTAACACGGCTTCTACGCCATAAACCATGAAGAAAGGCGTATAGCCTGTTGACCGGTTGGGAGTGGTTCTGATGCTCCATAAAACTGATGGCAACTCTTCTACCCAACAACCCGGCGTTCGCTGCAGAGGAACCATAAGCCGGGGCTTGATACCTCTCAAGATCTCCTGGTTAGCTTGCTCCGCCTGACCATTGGATTGTGGATGAGCAACAGTAGAGACGTCAAGTCGGATGTGCTCACTTTCACAGAATGCCTGCATAGCCCCCTTGGATAGGTTTGTGCCATTATCTGTGATGATACTATGAGGGTAACGAAAGCGGTAGATCAATTTTTTGACAAACTGAACCGCCGTAGCCGCATCAAACTTGCCGACCGGCTCAGCCTCCACCCACTTGGTAAATTTATCCACCGCCACCAAAAGGTTGGTCTTCTTGTCTTTAGATCTCTTGAAGGGCCCGACCATATCAAGCCCCCAGACTGCAAACGGCCAGGTAATTGGAATCATACGCAACTCCTGAGCCGGCATGTGAGCACGTCGCCCGAACTTCTGACATCCATCGCACTTGATAACCAACTCTTCGGCGTCCTTATGAGCCGTCAGCCAGAAGAAACCATGCCGAAAAGCCTTGGCCACCAGATATTTTGAGCCGGCGTGATGACCACAATCGCCAGCATGAATCTCATTTAAGATATTCTTACCTTCTTCAGGTGAAACACAACGTTGAAAAACGCCGGTGACGCTGCGCTTATGTAACTCGCCATTGACGATCGTCATGGACTTAGATCGCCTTATGATTTGCCTTGCCAAGGTCTCGTCCTCGGGTAACTTGCCGCAAGTCAAGTACGCTAGGTAAGGCAACGTCCAGTCAGGGATAGCATGCAGAGCCGCCACCAGCTACCCCTCCGGGTCAGGTATAGCCAGATCCTCCTTTGAAAGTAGCTTAACTGACGGGTGATATAACACATCCAAGAAAACGTTAGGCGGCACCGGCTTACGCTGAGAGCCAAGTCTTGATAATGCATCAGCCGCATCATTCTTGCGACGGTCAATATGATCCACCTGATAACCCTTGAAGTGACCAGCAATGATATCCACCGCCTGACGATAAGCCGCCATCCGTGGGTCCTTGGAATCCCACGTGCCTGAAACTTGCTGAGCCACGAGGTCTGAGTCGCCAAGACATCTAACCCGGCTCAGATTCATCTCCTTAGCTACACGGAGGCCATGGAGTAAAGCCTCATACTCAGCTGCATTGTTAGTACAGGGAAACATCAACCTTAACACATAACAAAACTTGTCACCTCTAGGGGAAGTTAAGACAACTCCAGCCCCTGATCCTTCCAATTGTCTGGATCCATCAAAGTGAATTGTCCAGTATGTGTTATCCGACTTCTCCTCGGGCGACTGACACTCTATCCAGTCGTTAATAAAGTCCACCAAGGCTTGAGACTTGACAGCCGTGTGGGGCACATATTTTAGATTTAGAGGCCCAAGCTCCAATGCCCACTTAGCAATCCTGCCAGTGGCTTCTCTGTTTTGAATTATGTCTCCCAACGGAGCAGAGCTAACCACAGTGATCTGGTGTCCCAAGAAGTAGTGCTTCAACTTACGATTCGCCATGAACACCCCGTATATCAGTTTCTGCCAATGTGGGTACCTCTGCTTGGACTTTATCAGAACTTCACTGACGTAGTAAACCGGCCTCTGAACCGGGTATTCTTTCCCTGCCTCCTTACGCTCCACAACAATCGCGGCGCTGACTGCCCTATTGTTAGCCGCCACGTAGAGGAGTAAAGGTTCCTTCTCAGCCGGAGCAGCGAAGACCGGTGGCTCAGACAGCTGTTTCTTGAGCGCCTCAAACGCTTCACCCGCCTCCTTACTCCAGACAAAGTTGTATGTTTTCTTCATCATTTGATACAGAGGAATAGCCTTCTCATCCAGGCGGCTTATGAACCGGCTTAACGCAGCGATTCGACCCGCCAGGCGCTGAACGTCGTTGATGCATGCCGGCTCAGACAAGGAGGTGATAGCCTTTATCTTGTCCGGATTAGCTTCAATGCCACGCTCAGAGACTAGAAATCCCAAGAGCTTGCCTGCAGGAACTCCAAAGACGCACTTAGCCAGGTTAAGCATCATCTTGTAGACCCGTAAATTATCAAATGTTTCTCTCAGGTCGTCAAGTAGAGTCTCCTTCTTTCTTGACTTGACCACGATATCATCCACATAAGCATGAACATTGCGCCCAATTTGACTATGATGACAGTTCTGCACACAACGCTGGTAAGTCGCCTGGGCACTCTTGAGCCCGAAAGGCATAGACATATAGCAGAAAGCACCAAAAGGCGTAATGAAAGCCGTCTTCTCTTGGTCTTTAACTGCCATCTTGATCTGGTGATAACCTGAATAAGCGTCCAGGAAGCATAAACTCTCACAACCCGCCGTTGCATCAATAATCTGGTCGATACGGGGGAGAGCAAACGGGTCAACCGGACATGCCTTGTTAAGATCCATGTAATCCACACACATACGCCACGTGCCGTTCTTCTTAAGCACCAACACCGGGTTAGCTAACCACTCCGGGTGAAAAACATCCATGATGAACCCTGCTGCTAAGAGCCCGGCCACCTCTTCCCCAATTGCTTTACGCCGCTCTTCATTGAAACGGCGAAGGAACTGCTTGATCGGCTTGAACTTAGGATCCACATTAAGGTGGTGCTCAGCGAATTCTCTCAGTACACCTGGCATGTCAGACGGCTTCCATGCAAAGATGTCCCGATTCTCACGGATGAATTCGATGAGCGCGCTTTCCTATGCGGGGTCCATGTTAGCCCCGATAGTGAACTGTTGTGATGAGTCACCCGGAGTGAATCTACCTGCTTGGTATCATCCGCCGCAAACTTGAGGGGCGGCTCAGATTCCGTGTTAGGCTTCTTGAGTGGAGTCATGTCTTCCGGGTCGACATTTTCCTTATAAAACTTGAGCTCTGCCTCCGCACAACTTGACTCTACGTAAGCTGCGTCACCTTCCTCACACTCAAGAGCTGTCTTCCGATCACCATGCACGGTAATCGTCCCGTTCAACCCGAGCATCTTGAGTTGTAAGTAAACATAGCAAGGCCTAGCCATGAACTTGGCGTAAGCCGGCCGTCCAAACAGAGCATGATATGGGCTTTTGATTTTGACCACTTCAAACCACAAAGACTCCACCCTGTAGTTAAATTCATCACCAAAAGCTACCTCCAAAGAAATCTTCCCCACTGGATAAGCCAATTTTCCGGGCACCACACCGTGAAAAACTGTTGAAGAGGGCTTAAGATCCTTATCAAGCAAACCCATCCGGCTGAAAGTGTCATAATACAGGATGTTGATGCTGCTGCCACCATCCATAAGCACTTTAGTGAACACATATCCTCCTACTTGGGGGGGCAACTACCAAAGCCAGTTGCCCCGGGTTATCAACACGCGGTGGGTGATCCTCCCTACTCCAAGTTATGTCATACTCGGACCACTTCAAATACTGTGGGAGAGCCGGCATGACCGCGTTAACCGCCCGCTTGCGTACCTTCCGGTCTCGCTTGTCGAGGCTGGTTGTAAAAACATGATACTGACCCCCACTGAGCTGTTTCGGGTTAGGCTGGTACCCCGATTGGTTATTCTGCTGCTGGCCTCCACCGCCAGGCTGTTGATGATGACCTCCTTGATTGCCTTGACCCTGGTAACCGGATCCTGAGCCGCCAGCACCAAAGCCGGCTCTTGACCTGCCCGGCCCTGAGCCGCCTGACGGATCATTACCGTTATTACGGTGCTGTTGAAGGCTGTAATCCCTGAACTGCCGCATAATACTGCAATCCCTCCAAGTGTGACCTGCCGGCTTATCAGGCCGGCTGTGCTCCGGACAAGGTTTATTGAGCATCTCTTCCAAGTTGAAAGGAGCTTTACCCTTGTTAAAGGGTACCCTGAAGTTCCCTTTGCCCTTAGCACGATTGTTCCCAGTGCTGGTGTTCACCACCAATTCTAACCCGCCGTCCGGGTTCTTCCGTTTCCCCGGGTTGCTGTTTCCAGCCGCATTTTGCTGTTGACCCTTGCCATTGTTACCTTTCTTCCAGTGACCTGATTTCTCATCATCAGAGCCTGGGTCTTTCGTGTTATCAGAGTCTGCATACTTGGTGAGAGCCGCCATGAGCTCCCGCATGTCTTGGCATGAGCGTTTAAGCCGGCCAAGCTTCTGCTTCAGCGGTGTAAAATGGCAATTCTTCTCCAGAATCAAAACTACTTGAGCCGCCGTAATCTGTTCCGAAGAGTGGATGATGGTTGAGACCCGCCGGACCCAGTGATGAGCCGACTCGTCATTATGCTGCACGGAATGGTCCAGATCCACAATCGTCATGGGCTGCTTGCACGTTCCTTGGAAATTTTTGATGAATTTCGCCTTCAACTCGGCCCAAGAATTAATGGTATTGGGTGGCAAGCCCTTTAACCACGTGCGAGCCGGCCCTTCCAGCATCATGATGAAGTCTTTGGCATATACTGCATCACTGACGTCCAACATTTCCATGGCCAGCTCATAGCTTTCGATCCAAGCCTCTGGGGGTAGGTCTGCAGTATAATTAGGCACCTTGCGAGGACCTTTGAAATCCTTTGGCAGACGCTCATTCCGTAGAGCCGGCGCTAAGCACGGTACTCCCACAACCCTGGAGGTTACTCCTGCCCCTACTGAGATGGAAGGTGCAACTGTGGGTTCCTGATGAGCCGCCGCCGCCGCCAGAGCCGCCGCCTCTCGCTGTGCTCTCGCCCGATCCACCAGTGCCTGAGCATCCACAGCCGCCTGATCGACTCGCGTCAGGTTTCGATGTCGTTCACTGCTAGAAACCGTCGGCGACTCATAACGCCGGCTGTAGCTGTGGCTGGGGATGGGAGTTGAATGCACGCGGCTCCGGCTGTAAGTATACTTCTCCTGCTGGGCCACCGCCGTCTGCAGGTATCCAATAGCGTTCCGCACCTCTTCTGCAAAAGGCGCCTCATCGGGGATGGGGATTGTACCAAGCTGGGTTGCCGCTGCCACCATGTTCTCAGCCGGGTTAGAATAATGACCCGGCAGCGTCGGAAAAGGCTGTGGTGGGGTCGGGTTCCGGCGGGGCAGGTCTGGCCGCTGATGCTGAACCGCCACCCGGCTTCCAGGTACTTCCGCCGTCCGGGTCACGGTCAAAGGTACGTTCCGTCCCGTCCCTGGCGTGTTGAAAAGATTTCTGGCTTCATACTGATCTGGCAAGCGGGATTGATGCCTCATCCGCTGAACCGCCGCCGCAGACTGCTGCTCTAACTCGAAACGGAAAGCGTCCGCCCTAAGGTGCTCCGCCTCAGCATCCATCTGAGCCTTCAGCGCATTGATTTCCTGTTGGACTGCGGTCATCTGATTCTTCAACCTCGCGATCTCCGCATTACGGGCCGCTTGGTTTTCAGCAGTGACCTCAGTCGCCATCAGGGCTGTAAGCTCATTCATCAGATCCAAAAGAACCTGAGCCGGCGGCCCGCCAGCTCCAGACCTAGTCGCACCGGCGGCTGAGCTGCCAGGAGCCGCCGCTGAACCCGCCATGAATACGGCAGCGCGGCTCGGCGGCTCATAATCCTCCGGCTCATGATACTCCGACTCGGGGTAAGGCTCGACGTAGCCCCCGAGCCCATCGTTGTGATGCTGATAGATTGATTCCGTCTCTCCGCTCGAGGATCCATCCTCTGAACAGATGAGAGTTTCTTCCCGTGACATAGAACCTTCAAGCTCCATGCCCTGGGTGAAGCCGACAAAACCATGCTTCCTGCCCAGGTCAGCACGGGCGGGTTGCACGCGGCGGGCGGATTGCTCGCGCCAGGCCGGCTCGACGATGTCGGTGCAGATGTCCGGCCTGGGTTCGGATCTGCCGATCTTGCTGATGAAGATGTGGATTCCGCCGAAGGGGACCCGGAAACCGTGATCAATTGAATCGGCCTCGGGGCCCCAGCCGGCGTCGTCGATGTAGAGCCGGCCGCGGCGACTCTTGGTCATCCTGCCAACAGCGTACCCCTCGATCCCTGGGAGAGAGCCCTTTGAGAACTCAACACCACCGAGCGCTAGCCCCACGGTGGGCGCCAATTGTCGTGGTTTTGTCACAGCAGATGTCCGAAGACTTAGGTTCGAGGCCATCGCTAAGGCGGTGGACTCAAAGGGGTTGGTCGAGACGAGGGACACGAGTTTACCCAGGTTCGGCCCCTCAAGAAGAGGTAAAAGCCTACGTCCTGCTTGTTTTGTATTGCTTGGAGTATCGATTACAAGGGAGCGGATTCGCTTGACCTAGTTCTCGATTGATTGGTTTCTGTCTAAGCCGCCCCAGGGTCTCACCTTTATATAGGAGGTCAAGGCCCTGGGTTACACGAGTCTCAAACCGACTCATACAACGTATTCAATCCTGTCTCTAAGCCGCCTTGCCGTCTTGGGCAAGCCGTCTCCGGGCGGCTTAACCGCATGGGTCTTTACTCCATCTTCTGTCTCTGGGCCTTCGTCTTGGCCCGTCTGGTAAGCCGCCACGCGGCCTGGCCTTCATCTTCCGGCCCACTTTAAAGATCTGGGCGGAGAGCCGCCAGGTATGACCCGCCTCTCCTGGGAGGGTCTTGCCACGGGGTTATATCCCCAACAAGAACTGTCAACATATCAGCCACTATATTGAATAAAATTGGGGACATCGAATCTCCCTGTCTTAATCCTTTGTAGGTTTGGAAGTAATGACCCATGTAATCATTCATCTTTATCCCCACACTACCCTTCCGAATAAAGGTATCCACTTGTGCCCTCCAGGCTTCATTGAACCCTTTCATACGTAGGGCTTGTTGTAGGAAAGTCCATTTTACTTTGTCATAGGCTTTTTCGAAATCCACCTTAAAGGTTACTCCATCTAGCTTCCTAGAATGAATTTCATGAAGCGCCTCATGTAGGACCACAACCCTGATACATCTCAAACGTATATATAATTTTTGCTTGTTCCATGCTATTATATTATCATTCTTGGATGTTTTACAATCATTTTATAACAACTTTATATCATTTTTGGGACTAACCTATTGACATAGTGCCAAAGTGCCAGTTGCTATTTTTGCTTTTTTTACTTCGTAGAATTTCAGTACCAAACGGAGTCCAATCGCGACGAAACTTTATGGAGATTTTTTCTGGACCGGTAATATTTTCTTGGAAATAATCAATTTTCTTTACGAGAATCTCAAAAAGGAAGTCATCGTTTTAGATATGATCCAAAAAGTTTTCAATAATGTGAACCAACAATATTCTTGGATTGTGGCTGGGAATCAAAGGGGGTACGTAGATGGACAACTTGATAGTGCTAAAGTTCTATTTGCAAAACCTCTTGACAAAAACACCTCAACCAAAACTAAAGATGACAGTACTTGAATCTATGCGTTATGCCTAGCTAGGGGCGTAAAACGATAGCGCTTGTTGGGAGGCAACCCAATGAATAAATAAATTTTTGCTTTTTCCTTTCTGTTTTTGAGTGTTGACACAATTATGCCTCTGTTATGATTGTGTTTTTATGGTTTATTTAGTGTTTGTGCCAAGTAGAGCCTTTAGGATGATTCATAAGATGAGTAGAAGCGATGCTGAATCTGAAACAGAAACTTTGCGTCCAGTGTTTCAATTTTCATTTTTTACTGGAACGTGATCTTGAGCTGAAGTTTTAACAAAGTATTGCTATACAAATTCGTTACGTTGTCCTAAGTTTTCAGAATTTTTAGGGTTATATAAGTATGGTTAGAGTATAGATTACTACAGACTGTTCTGTTTAAGACATATTCTGTTTTCGTTGCATTGTGTGCTTGTTTTGATGAATCTATGGGTTATATTGAAGGGTATGAGCCATGGTAAAGTTAAAATACAGTATGTATAATCCAATACAATATGAGAATTGGGTATAGTTAATATTTGAGTGTGTTTCATGAATGGATCAATGATTGAGCATGATGGGCTAGGGATAACTTTCTTTAGTGTTGATATTTTGAAAGACATGGTTGCTTGTTGGCATGCTTGAGTATTGAAGTCATTATGTTAAAACTAGACTATTGCTTTGAATTATCTACAAGTCCAAATGTCCATGCTATACAAAAGAAAAGAATATGAGATAAACATGTTAGGCAGCATTCCACATCAAAAATTCTGTTTTTATCATTTACCTACTCGAGGACGAGTAGGAATTATGCTTGGGGATGCTGATACGTCTCCAACGTATCTATAATTTTTGCTTGTTCCATGCTGTTATATTATCATTCTTGGATGTTTTACAATTATTTTATAACAACTTTATATCATTTTTTTGCACTAACCTATTGACATAGTGCCAAAGTGCCAGTTGCTGTTTTTGCTTGTTTTTTTACTTCGTAGAATATCAGTACCAAACGGAGTCCAATCGTGACAAAACTTTTTGGAGATTTGTTTTCGACCAGAAGACACCCCTGTTGGAAATATGCCCTAGAGGCAATAATAAAGTGGTTATTATTATATTTCCTTTTTCATGATAATCGTTTATTATCCATGCTATAATTGTATTGATTGGAAACTCAATTGCATGTGTGGATACATAGACAACACTGTGTCCCTAGTATGCCTCTAGTAGACTAGCTCGTTGATCAAAGATGGTCATGGTTAGCTAGCCATAGACATGAGATGTCATTTGATAACGGGATCCCATCATTAGGAGAATGATGTGATGGACAAGACCCAAAATGTGAACATAGCATATGATCATGTCAGTTTATTGCTATAGTTTTCTGCATGTCAAGTATCTGTTCCTATGACCATGAGATCATGCAACTCACTAACACCGGAGGAATACCTTGTGTGTATCAAACGTCGCAACGTAACTGGGTGACTATAAAGATGCTCTACAGGTATCTTCGAGGGTGTCTGTTGAGTTGGCATGGATCGAGACTGGCATTTGTTACTCCGTATGACGGAGAGGTATCTCAGGGCCCACTCGGAAATACAACATCACAATGAGCCTTGCAAGCAAAGTGACTAAAGAGTTAGCCACGGGATCTTGTATTACGGAATGAGTAAAGAGACTTGCCGGTAACGAGATTGAACTAGGTATAGAGATACCGACGATCGAATCTCGGGCAAGTAACATACCGAAGAAACAAAGGGAACAACATACGGGATTAACTGAATCCTTGACATAGAGGTTCAACCGATAAAGATCTTCGTAGAATATGTAGGAACAAATATGGGCATCCAGGTCCCGCTATTGGTTATTGACCGTAGAGGTGTCTCGGTCATGTCTACATAGTTCTCGAACCCGCAGGGTCTGCACACTTAACGTTCGGTGACGTTTCGGTAGTATTGAGTTATGTATGGTGGTGAACGAAGGTTGTTCGGAGTCTCGGATGAGATCCTGGACGTCACGAGGAGCTACGGAATGGTCCAGAGGTAAAGATTGATATATAGGAAGTCCCGTTTTGGCCACCGGAAAAGTTTCGGGTATTTCCGGTAGTGTACCGGGAGTGCCGGGAGGGTTCCGGGGGTCCATCGGGAGGGGCCACTCACGCCGGGAGGCCACATGGGCCTTAGGAGTGGCGCACCAGCCCTTAGTGGGCTGGGCAAGCCAGCCCCTAAGGGCCCATGCGGCTGGGGTGAGAGGAAAAGGCAAAAGCCCAAAGGGGGAAGGGTTTCCAAGTGGGGGAGGAGTCCTACTAGGAGTAGGATTGGAGTCCAACTCCCTCTCCTCCCCACTTCGGCCGACCCTAGGGGAGGATCCCTAGGGCGCCAGCCCCTCCTCTCCCTCCTATATATACTGGAGGGAGAGAGGGCCATAGCACTTCAACCCAAAAAGGCCACGGTGCAGCCCTCTCTCCTGATAGAACGATTCATCTAGTTTCCAGCAGTGCTTAGGCGAAGCCCTGCTGGAATAGTTCCACCACCACCACCGCCATGCCGTCGCGCTGCCGGAGAACTCATATACCTCTCCGCTCCCTCTTGCTGGATCAAGAAGGCGGAGATCGTCATCGAGCTGTACGTGTGTTGAACGCAGAGGTGTCGTCCGTTCGGCACTAGATTGGAAGGACCGTGATTGGATCGTGGGACGGATCATGATTGGATTGCGAGATGGATCGTGATGGGATCGCGGGACGGCTTGCGATTTGGATCACGAAGACGTTCGACTACATCAACCGCGTTTCTTAACGCTTCCGCTTAGCGATCTACAAGGGTATGTAGATTCACTCTCCCTCTCGTAGATGCTCATCACCATGGATAGATCTTGCGTGTGCGTAGGAAAATTTTTGTTTCCCATGCAACGTTCCCCAACAACCCAGTGGGCCAAAGAAGTGCCACAGAGGTGGGTTGTGCAGGCCACAACCCACCAGGGCGCGCCAGGCGGCCCCCGGCGCGCCCTGATGGGTTGTGCCCTCCACGGGGCCCATCTCCACCACCTCTGATGCCTACAAATTTCCAAATATTCAGAAAACCCTAGGGGAGTCGACGAAAAACACAATTCCATCCGCCGCAAGTTCCAGAACCTCGAGATCTAATCTGAACACCATCACGGAGGGGTTCATCTTCTTCATAGGTGCTTCTCCGATGATGCGTGAGTAGTCCACCATAGACCTACGGGTCCGTAGGCAGTAGCTAGATGGCTTCCTCTCTCTCTTTCGATTCTCAATACAATGGTCTCTTGGAGATCTATTTGATGTAAACTTTTGCGGTGTATTTGTTGGGATCCGATGAATTTTGAGTTCATGATCAGTTTCTATCCATGAATATTATTTGAGTCTTCTTAGATCTCTTATATGCATGATTACTTATAGCCTCGTATTTCTTCTTCGAGTCTTTGGTTTAGTTAGGCTGACTAGATCGATTTTTCTTGCCATGGGAAGAGGTGCTTTGTGATGGGTTCGATCTTGCGGTGTCCTTTCCCAGTGACAGAAGGGGCAGCAAGGCACGCATGTATCGTTGCCATTAAGGATAACAAGATGGGGTCTATTCCTACATGAATGGATCTTGTCTACATCATGTCATCGTTCTTATTGCATTACTCCGTTTTTCCATGAACTTAATACATTAGATGTATGCTGGATAGCAGTCGATGTGTGGAGTAATAGTGGTAGATGCAGGCAGGAGTCGGTCTACTTATCTTGGACGTGATGCCTATATAATGATCATCGCCTTGGATATCGTCATGATTATTTCATCTTCTATCAATTGGCCAACAGTAATTTGTTCACCCACCGTGTGCTATACTCATGAGAGAAGCCACTAGTGAAATCTATGGCCCCGGGTCTATTTTTCCAACATATTGCTTTCCGATCTATCTTTTTGCCTCTTTGTTTTTAGATCTACTATACCAAAAACCCAAAAATATATTGCTGCACTTTTTATTTGCCCTTTTTATTTTGTGTTCTTGAGAGATCTATCTCTCCTTTCTATAATATCCTAATCTATCTTTTTACCGTAGAGAGATTGACAACCTCTCTTTCGCGTCGGGTTGCAAGTATTTGTTATTTGTGTGCAGGAGCTGCTTATTGGGTGGTGGTCATCCTCCTACTGGTTCGATAACCTTGGTTTCATAACTGAGGGAAATACTTACCGTCGTTGTGTTGCATCATCCCTTCCTCTTTGGGGAAATACCGACGCGGTCTCAAGCCACGTCAATTGCTCAATGCGTATGGCCCCTTCCTTCTTTGGTAAAAATGTGATCGTGCCAAAGTTTAAGTGAAATAGATGTAACTGCCCGTTAAATAGATCATGGAACATAGACATGAGGTAGCCTTTGATAATATGCCAACACCACTAATAAAACTCTGCTAGGAACCCATCTGGTCCAGGAGCCTTATTTTGTTTCATTTGCATGATTGCTTCAAACACCTCTTTCTCGGTAAACGGAGTCGAAAGCACCTCATTCTCATCATCATTGAGATGAGGAATATCCTCTGTTACGCTTTCATCTAGCGACACAGAATTAGCTTCGGGGGCTCCAAATAGTTTTTTATAGTATTCTGAGATGTACAATTTCAGGTTCTCATGCCCAACAATTGTGCCCTCATCCTATTCAAGTTTTTTTTTCTTTCTTCGTTTTCCATTAGCTATCATGTGGAAGAATTGTGTGTTATCGTCACCTTGGACGACCGTAGATAGTTTGGCTCTTAGTGCCCACTTAATCTATTCCTCTCTAAGTAACGTACGAAGCTTCTCCTCAGCCTCATATTTACTACTCCGATCAACACTATTAAGTGGTGATATTTCAGCTTTCAACTCAAACTCGTTGATGAGTTGAATAAGTCTTTCTTTTTCTACTCTGTATAACCCACTTTGATTCTTGGCCCAGCCCCTCAAAAATTGGCGCAAATGCCTGATTTTGTTTTGCCATCTTTCCATACTAGAATTCCCTCCGGCCCCTTTAGCCCATTCATTAGCTATTAGGTCCATAAATTCCTCTGTCTCGAACCATCCTAATTCAAAAGAGAAGATATTCTTATTGCCCACATGTGTCGCCTCCCCTGAGTATACCAGAAGTGGTGTGTGATCAGAAACAGCTCTCTGCAATGCTTGGACCGTTACAAGTGGGAACTTCTGTTCCCACTCTACACTGGTCAGTACCCTATCCAACTTCTCGTATGTTGGAATAGGTAATGTGTTTTCCCATGTAAATTGTCTCCCAGTGAGATCGATTTCCCTAAGGTTAAGACTTTCAATAATCACATAGAACATGTATGACCATCTAGCATCAAAATTATCATTAATTTTCTCCTCTCTCCTTCGGATTATATTGAAATCCCCGCCTCCCCCCCCCCAACTAAAATGGGCAGCCCCTCATTTCCACAAATCCTCACAAGATCTGATAGAAATTCCGTTTTGAGCTCTTGTTGAGCATGGGCCTACAAGAGTTCTCGATTGCTTACAAACTTCCACTTTGGGGTTCAATTATGAAACCATCAACAATTGCTTATAATACGTTTCTCAAAAGTCTTTGTGTGGGGGAAGACAGGGAAGTATCGCATGCTAGAATTAAGAGTATACAATTTCCCTCTATCCGTTACTTTGCAGTGTTCAATGGGAAATGCGTAGTAGGAAAACAGGAGTGCAGTGCACTGTGTTCCCCTGATCTAAGCCTTATACATACTGCTGTGACGGGTGAGCGACATTTTAACCTCGGTGTAATTGTTGCCCGAAGGTTGCACTCCAACTCTAGTAATGGAGAACTATATGGAGGCATTTATGCATCCCGCGTAGCTACACATTTGAGAGTGGCACCCCAACCTAATGATCCCATTTTTCCTGAATGATATTTAGATTATGAAGCTACGCATTCTCACGAATTTCTTGTGAAACGTCCTAGAGGCTGTGAGTACAATTTAATATTTAGAAAATACACGCGCATGCCTGTCTTTTTGCCTGCACCTGCCCTTTTTGACTTTCAAGCTCGACAAAGATATTACGTTCTTGAGAACGAGGTGCGAGAGCACAATGCTATGGTGGAGGCTGCTCGTCTGGCAGAGGAGGAGGCCAGGAATGCCTCCACGAGTTACCACTTCAACTATTACTCAGATCGCCAGTGGTGATTACGAAGCTAGGCAAAAGTCTAAGCTATGGGGAGTACGTATTTCTCACCGACATTACATTCATGTTCTCACACTTCATACAAATTGTCGGTGTTCATCCTCTTTCTTTGTATATCCATGTTAGCTTTATTTTCCGCTTTCTTCTTATGTGTTTGAAAAACTTTGAAAATCAAAAAATATTTCTCGCTTCTTTTCGGTTCTTTTCTTTTCCTCGTTTCTTTAGCTGTAGTACTAAAAAGAAAACCCAAAAAGATTTCCTTTGCTTGTTGGGAGCTTTCCTGTGTAAATAATTTTTCTCGTTCTTGTTTTTCCCTTAGTTCCTTTGCTTGCTTAAGAAAAAACAAAAACTCCAAAAATATTTCAGTGTGTTTCTCTGAATTTCTTTTCTTTTGTTGAGTTGTCGAAAGGAGAAGACCACGATGAAAATGTTGAGTGGCTCTCATATGCTTTATTGATGATCTAACAGAGAGCCAATTTTACCTTGTATTTTCCTTTGTCTTAAACTACCCTGTAGATTCCAGCTTAGTCCACGGCATTCTTGCACTATTATTATTATCACACTGTTCGATCGTGCAAGTGAAATGCAATAATGAAGGTACTTGATGAAGTGACTGTGGCAAAGGAAGCTCGTATGAACTCTTCTTGTTTTATGTTTTTATAAATATGTTTAGCCAGTTTGATCCTGATTCGGTGTATCATGAGTAAACATGTTCGTGATGACAATTAGAGATTATAGCCTCTCATGCCATGCCTAAATAGCTAGGAGTTAATAATGATTTATCTTGTGTATCAACATGCATTAAAATGGTTATAATATGGTATGGTAGTATGGTATTTCCCTCTGAGAAATTCAAGCGCTTTGACTTGGCCCATGTGCAAACATGTAATTGAATCAAAACCAATATAGCCTTCATGATGTTTAAATTCAGAGTGTTCATATCCTACTCATGCTACATCCAATGTTAATTATTCAAAATGCATGTTCATGATAGTTGTTGCTCTCTAGCTGGTCGCTTATCAACCTATTGCTTGCCTTCACATGTACTAAGCGGAAATGCTGCTTGTGCATCCAAATCCTTAAACCAAGTTATTCCACATGGGTCCATCATACCTACCTATATGCGGTATTACCCTGCCGTTCCAAGTAAATTTGCATGTGCCATCTCTAAATATTCAAATAAGCATCCATTTTTGTGCACTCGTCTCGCTCATGGAGCGACGGGGCGGTCAATATTTTCCATGCTAAGCAAGTTATTCTCAGACGGTCGTTTATTCGCCGTCATTGCACGAGAGAGGCTAGTAAGAGAGATGCCCAGTCCCACATAATCAAAATAAATTACACCAACTCCTTGGGATAGTTGATTGTTTGGAGGGCAACCGTGGATTCGGCCAGCCATGGAATGTGTTTGGATGGTGGATAGGAGTAAACTTTACTATTCTATTTGGGAACCACCAATAATGAGTTTAGCATGGAAAATGTTGAAAACCTTTGTCGTAACGTTGACAAGAAAAGTGCACCGCTCAAAAATTATACTTTCACCCTTGTTTTAAGCTTCGAGCTCTGGCACGTCTGCAAATCAATGCTTCCCTCTGCGAAGGGCCTATCTATTTACTTTTATGTTGAGTCATCATCCTCTTACTAAAAGCACCAGACCCGAGAGCACTATTGTCATTCTTATGTGTTTAGTTTAGTTAATGTTGGATATGAGCATGATTGGATTTTTTCTACCCTGAATTATAATGTTTAGTCGCTGCTTGGATCTCAGAGGTGCTCTGCATTTATATTTTGCGGTCTCAGAAAGGGCTAGCAAAATACCATGTCACCATATTGTATTATGAGTGTTTTGACAAATTGTTGTCATAGGAGATGTTTTATTATTGCTTTCTAGCTGGTTATGTTTTGCCATGAGTTAACATAATATCTATTTGTTGTCATGGACGTGTCTATCTATGATTTATACTGAAAACTTGAGCACAAGCTAAGCATGTGTACAATAACGAGAACAAAAGAGTTTGTAAAAGTTTTCTTTATCACTTTCAGTTTATCAACTGAATTGCTTGAGGACAAGAAATGAGTTAAGCTTGGGGGAGTTGATACTTCTCAAACGGATCTACTTTTCCAAACACTTTTGCTCTAGTTTTGTCCTCTAACTAGCTACGTGGCCCTCGCAAATGCGAGGGCTAGCACTATTATAGTGAACTTTGCTATTTTTCTTACTATTACATATATTTTTTATTTCTTTAATATTACTAATTCCTTTTACATTTCTTATTTTTGGTTTGTTCGTTTTAACTTTACAGAGAGTAATCAATTTGATAAGAATGTATGTGGAGACCTAATTGCAATCGCAAAAGAATTTTACTCCAGCTACCAATGAAGCTGAGACCATACAAAAATTGTTCTATGAAGCTAAATTTCGTTAATAGAAGTATGCATGACATATCTTATACCCATCCAATCCCTTTCTTTCTTGACAATGATTAAAAAATGCTTGTACATAATTAATTAAGAATGTACTGGAGAGCGATATAATAAGTGATTCATATGGTTTCACCTTCTTTCTGCATAAATTAGCCATCTCACTACTCATCCTGAGCACTCGGTCGCAAAAGAAATAATTTTTTTCTTGATAGTAAGGAACACTAATTAATGAAAACACATTTAAATAAAATAAACATTTTTTCTTGTGTTTATACCATTCTACGAGTCATGTGCTTGTTGCTACATGTGAGATCTGCAATAATACCCCTTCTCCAAAAGCAAGTACCTGCATATAAGAAAGTCCAAACCATAGAGAACTAAACACACATACATTCCACTATGGCCAACAAAATTATGTAATAATTCATGCAATTGACTATGTTGTACTCAAAGAGATAACGCCTTCAACGATGCGTATCCATCGTTCAGAAAATTATGTGAAAGATTAACCGGTGCATAATATGAGAACAGATTAATTAATGAACAATGGTTAATGCGAACATCATAATCGAGTAAATGTCAGCATAACATACTCATTTATGCATCAAATTACAAAACCTTGTTACTAGTTCATCCTACATAGACATACTCACTACAGAAATAACTATATGTCAAATTGATCGGCACCGGACTAATTATATGACCTGCAAGTCTTTTCCTTATTTTGTGAAGAAGGATTGGAAATCTAAAGGTGAAAAGAATAGACCTGAATATTCACAAAAGGCAGAAAGACATGGATTTACTAAGAACTCCAAAACACATGGATTTCAATAAGTCAGTATAGAATATGTTACTCAGAATAGTCAATGGCTTCTTTGCCGGTCAAGTGATAACACTATGTGATCAACATGTAAAAAGAAAGTATATATTGTGAGATTCATGTGTGAAATAGAAAGTCATGCAAACCACTCAACTCGAAGTATGACTAATTTGCATATCTGGATGATAATAACATCATTCCTGATAGTCTGATACACATGTACATGTTTAAAAATTAGACGGGTGACATGAGCACTAATTCAATCAAACATAAATTATTCAAATCAGAAATCCTAAATGAATCAACTCTTATAAATTAATAACCAATCCATTGGATCATATGTTGTTTTAGTGCCATGGAACTTAACACCGTTGATCAACCAACACTCGGTATATAGTTTCAAAAGGTTGCATCATAAATCATGGACCACCTGAAAAAAATATGTGAAATTTGCATGCCTGACAAATATATTATATGCGTAAGTATGGCATGTTCGTTTCTCAAAATATTGAAAATTTTATGCATGAAGCTTTCCCTCAAATCAAAGCCATTAATATTTCACCCGTATCAGAACCGGTTGAAGGACACAAAAAATCATTGTGATTCTCAAAAACTAATGTATTGCCACCATTTGGGATGCTTATCATGCAACAGAATGTTGGCAACTTGAACTCGGTGGCACCGATGCAGAATTGGCTGTACTAAAGATCTAGGGTTTGGCTGGGATCTGTCTGAGGTGAAAATCGGTAGGGCCGAGTGGCGAATATTGGTGGCACCGATTTTGCATGATAGGCTTTTGACAGACTTTTGTGGAAGAGCTTGTGGGTGTTTTTGGTGACTATCACTTGTGCACGTGGAGCATTTTGTTCACCATCAACACCTTACCCCCTTTTAATAGTATTGGCTTTCCTATAGACTCAAAGTGATTTCTCACAAAGTAAAATGTAGAGTCTTCTTGCTTGAAGCTTTGCCAATCCTATTCCTTGCATCTAGGGGTCTCTCCACAATCCTTTTGCCATCCCATCATTGAACTTTTCCTGAAATATACTTAGTGGAAACATTAGTCCAATGAGATATATGTTGTTATTAATTACCAAAACCACCAAGGGAGCAAATGTGCTTTCAGGTTGCCATGATGATAAACATGATTCGCTTTCTCAGGGCGAACTTGCAGGGCTTCTCCGTGGTCTGACGTTTCCTACATGCCGCTCATCACGCTGCATACCAATTGTGTCAGCGATTGAGCAATGTGAGCAATGCATTGATCTAAAGACTCTCATGATGACTTGGTTGGTCGCTTCAAGGCACATGACGAGCGGATGAAATTAAGTTACGGTGACGCAAAGCAGGATGAGTACGTGATGCTTACGCGTGCTCGATGGTAGGAGATTGTTTCCATGGAGAACAATTTCTACAAGGCGTCCGGTAGCGACTGAAAGTATCGTCACGCAAAGGACACCGACGGGCAGTCGAAGAAGCCAAAGAAGAAAAGTTCGACAAGAGTAAGATCCGCTGCCACAACTATAATCTGCTCGGACACTCAAGTTAGGGTGTAAGAATCCCCCGAAGGAGAAGGCGCTCATGACCTAGTTAGGAGATGAAGGTGACATGATGTTGATGTGTGAACTCAGACGAGGATGATTTAGTTCTTCAAGTGTCGGCTAAAAAAATTCTTGCGCTTTGTGAAGAAAAAATTCGCTCTCAAGATCATAGTTTGAAAACTCATGTCGATGCTACAGATACAGAAGGTGATTGCGAAGCTTATGTCAATGATACGGACATAAGCCTATCTTTACTAGAGAGAAGGCAGCAACCATTGGGTGCGCTCGGCCGTGGAGAAACAACCTTGTTGGGGATGATTCCAAAACTCGCATTGGATAACCCACAAGTGTAGGGGATCGCAACAGTCTTCACGGGTAGTATTTCATCCTAATTTATTGATTCGACACAAGGGGAGCCAAAGAATATTTATTGGCCTTGACTGTTGAGTTGTCAATTCAACTGCACCGAGGATATCTCTCTGCAGCAAAGATTTAGTAGCACGGCAAATAGTAGTAGCAAAAGTAACAGTAATAGTGACAATAGCAGTTTTGTAGCAAGTGTGATAGTAACAATAGCAATAGTAACTTGGCAAGATTCAGTATATGTAACGGGTAGGCACGTGGATCGGTGATAGATAATTATTTAGATGACATTGATCATATAACAGTTACACACTACGGCGACACAGAACTAGCTCCAATTCATCAATGTCATACGTGCTTGCGATAAGAACTTGCATGACATCTTTTGTCCTACCCTCCCGTGGCAGCGGGTCCTATTGGAAACTAAGGGATATTAAGGCCTCCTTTTAATAGAGAACCGGAACATAGCATTAACACATGGTGAATACATGAACTCCTCAAACTACGGCAATCACCGGAAAGAATCCCAATTATTGTCACCTTGGGGTATGCGGATCATGACACGTAATAGGTACATATAACTTGCAAGATAGGATCCAAATCACTCTTATATTCATGAAAACATAATAGGTTCAGATCTGAAATCATGGCACTCGGGCCCTAGTGACAAGCATTAAGCATAGCAAAGTCATAGTACATCAATCTCAGAACATAGTGGATACTAGGGATCAAGCCCTATCAAACTTAACTCGATTACATGATCAATTCCATCCAATCCCACCACCGTCCAGCAAGCCTACAAAGGAATTAGTCACTCCCGGTGGTGAGCCTCATGGCGGTGTTGATGGAGAAGGGTTGGTGATGACGACGGCGACGATTTCCCCTCTCCGGAGCCCAAAACAGGCTCCAGATCAGCCCTCCGGTGGAAGAACAGGACGTGGCGGAGGCTCCGTCTCGTGAAACGCGATGAAATCTTCTCTCTGATTTTTTTCTTCGCGGATGTGAATTTATGGAGTTGGAATTGTTGGGGAACGTTGCATGGGAAACAAAAATTTTCCTACGCACACACAAGATCTATCCATGGTGATGAGCATCTACGAGAGGGAGAGTGAATCTACATACCCTTGTAGATCGCTAAGCGGAAGCGTTAATAAACGCGGTTGATGTAGTCGAACGTCTTCGCGATCCAAATCGCCGAGCGTCCCGCGATCCAATCACGATCCTTCCGATCTAGTGCCGAACGGACGGCACCTCCGCGTTCAACACACGTACGGCTTGATGACGCCTTCACCTCCTCGATCCAGCGAGCGATGGTGAAGTAGTGGTTGAGTTCCAGCAGCACGACGGCGTGGTGATGGTGGTGAGGGACAATCTCTGCAGGGCTTCGCCAAGCACTACGGAGATTATGACGGAGGAACTAGAGGGCTAGGGTTGCCGGCACACGGCTTGGGAAATCCTGATGTGTCCCGTGTGCTAGCCCTGCCCCTCTATTTATATGTTGAGCCTTGGGGTCTAAACTTGGAGTAAAAGCCTCCTCCAGGTCGGTTTTGCCCGCACAAGGTCGGTTTGGCCCGCAGGGAAAGAGTCCAACTCGGACCCCTGCCGAATCGTGCACAGCCGCACACAAGCGGTAGTACCGCTTCACACAAGCGGTAGTACCGCTTGGGCGGTAGTACCGCTTCACACAAGCGGTAGTACCGCTCCGGCGGTAGTACCGCTTCACCAAGCGGTAGTACCGCTTACGCGGCAGCAAAACTACTTTTGCACTTTCCAATACCTTGTGGGTTTTATCCTTTTGGCTCATATAAAGTGTTGCTGCACCCGAACACTTCGGTAAACATCCGGAACCCCTTCCGGTGAACTTCGGAACCCTTCCAGAGATCAAAACACTATTATCACATATATCAATCTTTACCTCCGGACTATTCCGGAGATCCTCGTCATGTCCGGGATCTTATCCGGGACTCCGAACAACTTTCGGTCACCAACATAATAACTCAATTATACTAATCGTCACCAAACGTTAAGTGTGTAGACCCTGCGGGTTCGAGAACTATGTAGACATGACCGAGACACCTCTACGGCCAATAACCAATAGCGGGACCTGGATGCCCATATTGGCTCCTACATATTCTACGAAGATCTTTATCGGTCGAACCTCTATGTCAAGGATTCAGTTAATCCCGTATGCTGTTCCCTTTGTTCTTCGGTATGTTACTTGCCCGAGATTCGATCGTCGGTATCACTATACCTAGTTCAATCTCGTTACCGGCAAGTCTCTTTACTCGTTCCGTAATACAAGATCTCGTGGCTAACACTTTAGTCACATTGCTTGCAAGGCTCATTGTGATGTTGTATTACCGAGTGGGCCCTGAGATACCTCTCCGTCATACGGAGTAACAAATCCCAGTCTTGATCCATGCCAACCCAACAGACACCCTCGGAGATACCTGTAGAGCACCTTTATAGTCACCCAGTTACGTTGCGACGTTTGATACACACAAGGTATTCCTCCGGTGTCAGTGAGTTGCATGATCTCATGGTCAAAGGAACAGATACTTGACATGCAGAAAACAATAGCAATAAACTGACACGATCAAATGCTACGTTTACAGTTTGGGTCTTGTCCATCACATCATTCTCCTAATGATGTGATCCCGTTATCAAATGACATCTCATGTCAATGGCTAGGAAACCTTAACCATCTTTGATCAACGAGCTAGTCAACTAGAGGCTTACTAGGGACACAGTGTTGTCTATGTACCCACACATGTATTTGAGTTTCCAATCAATACAATTATAGCATGGATAATAAACGATTATCATGAACAAGGAAATATAATAATAACCAATTTATTATTGCCTCTAGGGCATATTTCCAACAGTCTCCCACTTGCACTAGAGTCAATAATCTAGTTCACATCACTATGTGATTTACATTGTAATGAATCGAACACCCATGCAGTTCTGGTGTTGTTCATGTTTAGCCTTTGGAAGAGGTTTAGTCATCGGATCTGCAACATTTAGATCCGTGTGTACTTTGCAAATATTTATGTCGTCCTCCTTGATGTAATCGCGGATGGAATTGAAACGTCGTTTTATGTGTCTGGTCCTCTTGTGAAATCTTGGTTCCTTGGCTAGAGCAATGGCACCAGTATTATCACAAAACAGAGTCATTGGGTTAAGTGCACTAGGCACTACTCCAAGATCTGTCATGAACTCCTTCATCCAGACACCTTCCTTCGCCGCCTCCGAGGCAGCGATGTACTCCGCTTCGCATGTAGAATCTGCTACCACGCTTTGCTTGGAACTGCACCAGCTAACCGCACCCCCATTAAGAATAAATACGTATCCGGTTTGCGACTTAGAGTCATCCGGATCAGTGTCAAAGCTTGCATCGACGTAACCCTTTACGACGAGCTCTTGATCACCTCCATAAACGAGAAACATGTCCTTAGTCCTTTTCAGGTATTTCAGGATATTCTTGACCGCCGTCCAGTGTTCCATTCCTGGATCACTTTGAAACCTTCCGGCCATACTTATGGCAAGGCTGACATCGGGTCTTGTGCACAGCATTGCATACATAATAGAGCCTATGGCTGAAGCATAGGGGATGACACTCATCTTTTCTCTATCTTCTGCAGTCACTGGGCATTGAGTCTTACTCAACTTCACACCTTGCAAAACAGGCAAGAACCCCTTCTTGGACTGATCCATTTTGAACTTCTTCAAAATCTTATCAAGGTATGTGCTTTTTGAAAGTCCTATTAAGCGTCTCGATCTATCTCTATAGATCTTGATGCCTAATATGAAAGCAGCTTCTCCTAGGTCCTTCATTGAAAAACTCTTGTTCAAATATTCCTTTACGCTTTCCAGCATTTCTATATTGTTTCCAATCAGCAATATGTCATCCACATATAATATTAGAAACGCTATAGAGCTCCCACTCACTTTCTTGTAAATACAAGCTTCTCCGTAAACTTGTATAAACTCGAACGCTTTGATCACCTCATCAAAACGAAGATTCCAACTCCGAGATGCTTGCATAAATGGATCGCTGGAGTTTGCTGACGGACTTAAGCATCGCTACGGGTGAGAAGGTCTCATCGTAGTCAACTCCTTGAACTTGTGAAAAACCCTTTGCCACAAGTCGAGCTTTGTAGACGGTGACATTACCGTCCGCGTCCGTCTTCCTCTTAAAGATCCATTTGTTCTGAATGGCCTTACGCCCTTCAGGTAATACTTCCAAAGTCCATACTTTGTTTTCATACATGGATCCCATCTCGGATTTCATGGCCTCTAACCACTTCTCGGAATCCGGGCCCATCATCGCTTCTCCATAGCTCGTAGGTTCATCGTTGTTTAACAACATGACCTCTAAGACAGGGTTGCCGTACCACTCAGGAGTAGTACGCGTCCTTGTCGACCTACGAGGTTCGATAGCAACTTGATCCAAAGCTTCATGATCATCATCATTAACTTCCTCTTCAGCTAATGTAGGCTCCACAGAAACAACTTTCTGCGCTGCGCTACTCTCAGGTTGAAGTAAAGGTTCAACAACCTCATCAAGTTCTATCTTCCTCCCACTCAATTCTTTCGAGAGAAACTCTTTCTCAAGAAATGTTCCGTTTTTAGCGACAAACATTTTGCCTTCGGATCTGAGATAGAAGGTATACCCAACTGTCTCTTTTGGGTATCCTATGAAGACGCATTTCTCCGCTTTGGGTTCCAGCTTTTCAGGCTGAAGCTTTTTGACATAAGCATCACATCCCCAAACTTTAAGAAACGACAGCTTTGGCTTCTTGCCAAACCAAAGTTCATATGGCGTCGTCTCAACGGATTTCGATGGTGCCCTATTTAAAGTGAATGCAGCTGTCTCTAATGCATAACCCCAAAACGATAGTGGCAAATCGGCAAGAGACATCATAGATCGCACCATATCCAATAAGGTACGATTACGACGTTCGGACACACCATTACGCTGTGGTGTTCCAGGCGGTGTTAATTGTGAAACAATTCCACACTGTCTTAAGTGACTGCCAAACTCATAACTCAGATATTCTCCTCCTCGATCAGATCGTAGGAATTTAATCTTCTTGTTACGATGATTCTCAACTTCACTCTGAAATTGTTTGAACTTTTCAAATGTTTCAGACTTGTGTTTCATTAAGTAAATATACCCATATCTACTTAAGTCATCAGTGAAGGTGAGAAAGTAACGATAACCACCGCGCGCCTCAATGCTCATCGGACCGCACACATCAGTATGTATGATTTCCAATAAGTCACTTGCCCGTTCCATTATTCCAGAGAACGGCGTTTTAGTCATCTTGCCCAAGAGGCATGGCTCACATGTGTCAAGTGATTCAAAATCAAGTGACTCCAAAAGTCCATCAGCATGGAGCTTCCTCATGCGTTTTACGCCAATATGACCTAAACGGCAGTGCCACAAGAAAGTGGTATTATCATTATCAATTCTACATCTTTTGGCATCAATGTTATGAACATGTGTATTATTACTATCGAGATTCAATAAGAATAAACCCCTCACATTGGGTGCATGACCATAAAAGATATTACTCATATAAATAGAACAACCATTATTCTCTGATTTAAATGAGTAACCGTCTCGCAATAAACAAGATCCAGATATAATGTTCATGCTTAACGCAGGCACCAAATAACACTTATTTAGGTTCATCACTAATCCCGACGGTAATCGAAGAGCGAGCGTGCCGACGGCGATCACATCAACCTTGGAACCATTTCCCACGCGCATCGTCACTTCGTCCTTTGCCAGCCTCCGTCTATTCCGCAGTTCCTGTTTTGAGTTGCAAATATGAGCAACCGCACCGGTATCAAATACCCAGGCACTACAACGAGAGTTGGTAAGGTACACATCAATAACATGTATATCATATATACCTTGTTTGTTGTTGGCCGCCTTCTTGTCAGCCAAATACTTGGGGCAATTCCGCTTCCAGTGTCCAGTTCCCTTGCAATGAAAACACACAGTTTCTGGTTTGGGTCCAGCCTTGGGTTTCTTCACGAGAGGAGCAACTGCTTTGCCACTCTGCTTGGAGTTACCCTTCTTACCCTTGCCATTTTTCTTGAAACTAGTGGTTTTATTGACCATCAACACTTGATGCTCCTTCTGAATTTCAGACTCAGCGATTTTCAGCATCGCAAACAGCTCGGCGACTGACTTGTTCATCCCGTGCATGTTATAGTTCAACACGAAGCTCTTGTAGCTAGGTGGCAATGATTGAAGAACTCTGTCAGTGATAGCCTCTGGCGGAAGGGGCATCCCTAACTCAGCCAGACGGGTGGAGTACCCAGACATTCTGAGCACGTGATCACTGATAGACCCGTTCTCCTCCATCTTGCAAGCATAGAACTTATCGGAGATCTCATATCTCTCGATCCGGGCATTCTTCTGAAAGATAAACTTCAACTCCTGGAACATCTCATATGCTCCATGACGTTCAAAACGTCTTTGAAGTCCCGGTTCTAAGCCATACAACATTGCACATTGAACTATTGAGTAATCATCAGAACGAGCCTGCCAGGCGTTCACAACGTCTAGAGACTCAACTGGAGCGGGTGGATCACCAAGCGGTGCATCAAGGACATAAGCCTTCTGGGAAGCCGTAAGGATAATCCTTAGATTACGGGCCCAGTCCACAAAGTTACTTCCATCATCTTTCAACTTAGCTTTCTCTAGGAACGCATTAAAATTCAGGGGTGCTACTGCGCGAGCCATGATCTACAACATAAATATAGCAAAGACAACTTAGACTATTGTTCTTAGATAATGAGTTTAGTTAATCATATTACTTAAAAACTCCCACTCAAATTGACATCCCTCCGGTCATTCGAGTGTAACATGATCCAAATCCACCAACTCAAGTCCGATCATCACGTGAGTTGAGGTGGTTTCAATGGTGAACATCTTCATGTTGATCATATCTACTATATGACTCATGTTCGACCTTTCGGTCTCTTGTGTTCCGAGGCCATGTCTGTACATGCTAGGCTCGTCAAGTTTAACCCGAGTGTTCCGCACGTGCAACATGGCTTGCACCCGTTGTATGCGAACGTAGAGTCTATCACACCCGATCATCACGGCGTGTCTCGAAACGACGAACTTTCGCAACGGTGCACACTTGGGGAGAACACAATTTATCTTGAAATTTAAGTGAGGGATCACCTTATAATGCTACCGTCGTCCTAAGCAAAATAAGATGCATAAAAGGATTAACATCACATGCAAATCATAAGTGACATGATATGGCCATGAACTTGTGCTTTTGATCTCCATCTCCAAAGCACCGGCATGATCTCCATCGTCACCGGCATGACACCATGATCTCCATCATCTTGATCTCCATCAACGTGTCGCCATAAGGTTGTCGCGCCGACTGTTGCTTCCACGACTATAGCTAACGTTTAGCGATAAAGTAAAGCATTACATAGCGCTTAATGATTGACACGCAGGTCATACAATAATTAAAGACAACTCTATGGCTCCTGCCAGTTGCCGTATTCATCGACATGCAAGTCGTGATATTCTATACAACACATGATCATCTCATACATCACATATATCTCATCATGTAATTGGCCATATCACATCACAACATACCCTGCAAAAACAAGTTAGACGTCCTCTAATTGTTGTTGCAAATTTTACGTGGCTGCTATGGGTTTGCAAGAACCGTTCTTACCTACGCAAAACCACAACGTGGTGTAGTGATTGCTTTTTGATCTTCTAAAAGAACCCTCTTCATTGAAATCGATTCAACTAAAGTGAGAGAGACAGACACCCGCTAGCCATCTTTATGCAACGAAGTTACATGTTAGTTGAAGGAACCTGTCTCGCGTAAGTGTACGCGTAATGTCGGTCCGGGCCGCTTCATCTCACAGTACCGCTGAATCAAATATCAACTAGTAACGGCAAGCAATATGTATACACCCACGCCCACAACTCGTTTGTGTTCTACTCGAGATCTCATCTACGCATAGACCCAGCTCTGATACCACTGTTGGGGAACGTTGCATGGGAAACAAAAATTTTCCTACGCACACACAAGATCTATCCATGGTGATGAGCATCTACGAGAGGGAGAGTGAATCTACATACCCTTGTAGATCGCTAAGCGGAAGCGTTAATAAACGCGGTTGATGTAGTCGAACGTCTTCGCGATCCAAATCGCCGAGCGTCCCGCGATCCAATCACGATCCTTCCGATCTAGTGCCGAACGGACGGCACCTCCGCGTTCAACACACGTACGGCTTGATGACGCCTTCACCTCCTCGATCCAGCGAGCGATGGTGAAGTAGTGGTTGAGTTCCAGCAGCACGACGGCGTGGTGATGGTGGTGAGGGACAATCTCTGCAGGGCTTCGCCAAGCACTACGGAGATTATGACGGAGGAACTAGAGGGCTAGGGTTGCCGGCACACGGCTTGGGAAATCCTGATGTGTCCCGTGTGCTAGCCCTGCCCCTCTATTTATATGTTGAGCCTTGGGGTCTAAACTTGGAGTAAAAGCCTCCTCCAGGTCGGTTTTGCCCGCACAAGGTCGGTTTGGCCCGCAGGGAAAGAGTCCAACTCGGACCCCTGCCGAATCGTGCACAGCCGCACACAAGCGGTAGTACCGCTTCACACAAGCGGTAGTACCGCTTGGGCGGTAGTACCGCTTCACACAAGCGGTAGTACCGCTCCGGCGGTAGTACCGCTTCACCAAGCGGTAGTACCGCTTACGCGGCAGCAAAACTACTTTTGCACTTTCCAATACCTTGTGGGTTTTATCCTTTTGGCTCATATAAAGTGTTGCTGCACCCGAACACTTCGGTAAACATCCGGAACCCCTTCCGGTGAACTTCGGAACCCTTCCAGAGATCAAAACACTATTATCACATATATCAATCTTTACCTCCGGACTATTCCGGAGATCCTCGTCATGTCCGGGATCTTATCCGGGACTCCGAACAACTTTCGGTCACCAACATAATAACTCAATTATACTAATCGTCACCAAACGTTAAGTGTGTAGACCCTGCGGGTTCGAGAACTATGTAGACATGACCGAGACACCTCTACGGCCAATAACCAATAGCGGGACCTGGATGCCCATATTGGCTCCTACATATTCTACGAAGATCTTTATCGGTCGAACCTCTATGTCAAGGATTCAGTTAATCCCGTATGCTGTTCCCTTTGTTCTTCGGTATGTTACTTGCCCGAGATTCGATCGTCGGTATCACTATACCTAGTTCAATCTCGTTACCGGCAAGTCTCTTTACTCGTTCCGTAATACAAGATCTCGTGGCTAACACTTTAGTCACATTGCTTGCAAGGCTCATTGTGATGTTGTATTACCGAGTGGGCCCTGAGATACCTCTCCGTCATACGGAGTAACAAATCCCAGTCTTGATCCATGCCAACCCAACAGACACCCTCGGAGATACCTGTAGAGCACCTTTATAGTCACCCAGTTACGTTGCGACGTTTGATACACACAAGGTATTCCTCCGGTGTCAGTGAGTTGCATGATCTCATGGTCAAAGGAACAGATACTTGACATGCAGAAAACAATAGCAATAAACTGACACGATCAAATGCTACGTTTACAGTTTGGGTCTTGTCCATCACATCATTCTCCTAATGATGTGATCCCGTTATCAAATGACATCTCATGTCAATGGCTAGGAAACCTTAACCATCTTTGATCAACGAGCTAGTCAACTAGAGGCTTACTAGGGACACAGTGTTGTCTATGTACCCACACATGTATTTGAGTTTCCAATCAATACAATTATAGCATGGATAATAAACGATTATTATGAACAAGGAAATATAATAATAACCAATTTATTATTGCCTCTAGGGCATATTTCCAACAGGAATTAGGGTCGGAGGGGCCACGAGGGCCCCACAAGCCATCTGGCCGCGCCCTTAGGGGGGGCGCGGCCGGTTGCATGGTGGCCTTCTGGTCCACCCCCTCCGACAGCTCTTCACTCCAAAATTTCTTATATACTCCATAAATAATTCACAAAAAGTTTCGTCCAATTCCGAGAACTTTTATTTCTGCACAAAAATAACACCAAGGTAGTTCTGCTGAAAACAGCGTCAGTCCGGATTAGTTTCATTCAAATCATGCAAATCTATCTATTATCTACTAAAAGGAAAATACGGGTCAAAAATTGAGGAATTAGCTAGAAATTCCCACGTTAATCAGAATTATCTGACCATCGGTTTAATGCACGATAAAACAACAACCATTAGATTTCAATAATATCTCCCGGGCATTGAAGTTGATATAAATAACCCACGTTTGCCATTATGAAGAAAACGTTTCATCTCTTTTATCCCCCCTGCCCTATATTTTCTTTGCAGGGACGTAACTCTACATGGCTATTCCAATCTAGCTTTTTTCTCTTCTCTCACGTGTGCTCACATGATTCTTCCAGCCAACGCACCGGACGCTGTATGAACTTCCAGCTCGGCCTGCCTCGCCAAGCCATGCTGCCGCAGCTATATATGGCCAGTATGGGCGGCAAGCACCCGGTCTTGCACTTCCAGCTCCACCCTGGATCGCCAAGCCGGGCTGCTATAGATATGGCCCGTGCTGTGCATTGACATAATAGGAAGGGCACGCAGCTAGATGTCCTTTCAATCCCTGCTGATGCATGTGCGCCAATCTGGCCGGCCAGAAGGACATATACTACCTGGCGGTATAGAATTAAGAAAGCTAGAAAATCAACTTGGACGTGTATTACTTGCGGTTCCTGAAGCTAGCTAGCTACACGACCAGCTTATATCGTCTGTAACTTACCTTTTCTTATTCCTTTCTTTTTCGTACGGAGTGGCAGCTTGACCACCTAACTATGTAGAATTAGGAATTTTACTATACCGTGCTTAATACCAACAGTATACAACAGTACATGGCCAGGTTGTCGAAGGAGGATAAACAAAATAACATTGCATGTGCTGACACCGGTGGTCTGCATCTATATTTTCAGTTTTCATATGAGAGAGGATCATACATCCTTCCAAACCTGAGACTGACGCGATAGCCAGCACGAGGTCGTGTTCGTCTAAGTGTCAGTAATTGTCTCATCGCTGCTCTTGCAGTACCAGCTCCTCTTTGTAACCCAGTGCACTACAATCCCTTGCTAGCACATGAGGATGAGTAGAGGCAACAAGAACCAGCGAGAGGAAAAATGGTGGCTAGCGATTACTCAGAGTAAATCGTGCATACGTGGTGTGATGAGCTGCAGTTGTCAAAGAGAACTAATAATAGGCCTCGGTAGGCCAGGTAGATGCCTCACGCATTCTACGACTTGAATGTTCGTGTCACGTACGATAGTTGTAGAGCAGGCAAGAGACTTTCGTAATTCGGGTGGCCTTCTACTTACTGCTATTTTCTTCCTACAATGCGCATACAGAGCAAACACTCTGAACCATGATCAAATTTTATTATATCTCTTTGGATTGAGCAATATAGTATTAGTCACTATCAAAGTATATCTAATTTTAAAAAAAAGTTGTGTCTGGAGCATTTATGTCCTTATGACTCTAGCTCTATGTTGTTTATTAGATCTTAGTATCAAAAGGCACAAATGAATAGTAGGCATTTTTCTCATAGGGATTTCTTTTCCTTTAACGATCGTAGTTTCCTTGGGGTCTGAACATCTAAATTTTTTCCATTTAGAAGTATTCATATTTTTTCTTGATTTGGAGTTTTGTATTCTACAACCAAGGTACAAGTATGATGATTTAGAATATGATAATATTTAGGTGAGGTGAGCACTTTGAAGTCTGTACTTTCGAACTACCTCATAAAAGGTATACATGTAGTTGGTGTTTCTCAAACAAGATATGTATTGCTAGATCATGAACGTATGCAAAATTTCCTTTAACAATGTTTATCTTATTTCAATGGTGTAACTCTAACTTGATATGAATGATCCATAAAGATCTCAGCACTGATATAACAAATGTCAAAGCTTGGATACTTGATTGGCACTTGGAATGACAACTACCATGTTGTCTTGCATCGTAGTATTCTTCTCCTTTCTTCGCCACCTATCTCCTCTCTAATACATTTATATATATATTCATATGCACTAACTGCTTTTGTCAGAAAATTTTGTTTATAACATAAAAAGGCTTGATACCACTTTTCTTCACATCACTTTAAAAGGATTTTGCATATTGGTTCTTATATTACAAGATTGAGAATATCATCTGTTTTAACATAGTAAACCATCAAGTGGTTAATATCTCTATATTACCCCATAGAATTTAGCTGGTATATGATATTTAATCCGTAAATCCATAACTTCTTCAAATACCACTGGACTTTTGAAAATAGAGTCAATCATCATCAAGAACTTTACAAAGAGCATTCTAATTGGCGTTTATGTCCCCTTAACCATGTGGGATCTCAAAATAGCTTCATATCATGAGGCCCCACTTACAAGCCACATCCATCCTCGGGGTTAGAAGATAACAACATCTACGAACTTCATTGCTTGGTTTGAGTTAACGAACATGTCTTTGTTTCACTCATAAATTCAAAGTGATAGTTTCTTAAATAAATTGAAGGTTGTGTCTAATTTGTGAAACACATTATTGGGGAAGCTTACCATAGTAGTCCCATGGTCGGCAGCAATGGTGGTGTACATTTTGTCCATGCGGTAGTGTGCCATAACTATTGTGAGGGATTTGATCTCGACATATGTAAGTAAAGTTATTTGTCTTGGAGATACATAGTGTATGGATGGAAGTATAGTTGGCAGAAGGCATCTGTGTACGTGCATCGTCTCCGCGGAAAGAATTCATCCATGAGTGAGGGTCAAGTTTGCATACGTGTGCGTCTACAGGCCGGCCAGCGGCAAATAAATGAGAGCTAGCTGGCGTGGCTAACTTTTAACAGCGTTGCTGCTTGGTTCGTATGTGCATATTGAGACCAGCTCAACCATTTAGCACCTCGGGTATGTGTTCATGGCTCGCTGCCATGCTTTGCGTTCGCCATCAGTGTTTCAGCATCAACCACAATTGAGGTATTTCTCTTTCCTATGATTACGTTCACCATCAGCAAGAAGTCCCAATGAATACATTCATTCTTTAGATGTTTGAGAGACCAGTTTGTCTAACTAGAAAGAAGATATAGTCTAGAAGTGACATTTATCATCCAAGTTACAAAACCGTTCAAGCTCGTAATCTGTTATATGGTCATAATCCCAGCTTTTCTGTAATTATAGGTGATTCTACAAATTTTTGATTGAGTTTAGAATTATTGTGTTACATGCTACAAGTAATCTGAATCTACTCATGTTTTCCAAAATTACTTTCGATTTTACTCAGCATATTGCTTGCTTTTTTCAGCTTTTGGTGCAACATGTAGTTTTCACATATCCTATATTATAGCAATGCTTAATCCGTTTGTACAGTACTATATAACCAATATGTGATCTAGAAAAGTTTTATTCAAACAATTCAGGCTTACATTTTATACTGAGCCGAAAACATCGCCTCGTACATCACTTTATTGTTGTTTGGTTATATCATTTTGTACATTTAATTATATTAATCATTACTTAGTATTAGCAGTCTTCTGGTGTTGTACTTGAAGCAGAGCTTCCTCTTTTTATGGATGACCGATACAAATATTTCAGGTAAGTACTGGTCTACCGTGGTCAATTTAAGAACTTGAGATGAACCTCCTCTTTGCCTCGACGACTGGTGTCAATTTGTTCGGGTAGAGAGCCATCTGATTTCCTGGGAATCGGGATAGGTAAGATGCCATTTATTACTCTTGAATATATCCGAGTTGGTCATTATAGGTGTAACGGTTGGATTTTTGGAGATGCCTATATATACCCCTTCACCACCATCCACTCGCAAGAGAAGCACTCAGAACTATTCCATACTTGCCCCATCCAATTTTCTGAGAGAGAGCCACCTACTCATGTGTTGAGATCAAGCCATTCCATTCCAACCATATGAATCTTGATTTCTAGCCTCCCCAAGTTGCTTTCCATCCAATCAATCTCTTCCACCAAAGCCCAATCTGTGAGAGAGTGATTGTGTGTTGAGGAGTCTATCATCTTGAACACAAGAGCAAGGAGTTCATCGTTACTATCGAGCCTATTACTTTTTGGAGGGTGGTGCCTCCTAGATTGGTTAGGTGTCGCTTGGGAGCCTCCTACTTCGTGTTGTGGAGTTGAACCAAGAAGTTTGTACGGGCAAGGAGATCGCCTACTTCGTGAAGATCTACCCATAGTGAGGCTAATCCTTTGTGGATGGAAGCCGTTATGGAATAGTCAAGGTTGCTACTTTGTGGGCCCTTATGGGTGAAGCCCTCCGTGGACTCTCGCGACCGTTACCCTCCGTGGGTTGAAGACTCCATAAACGTGGACGTACGATAGCACCACCTATCGGAACTATGGGAAAAATCTTCGTGTCTTCAAATTGCGTTTGATCTTCCTCCCTATCCTCTATTACATATGCTTGTCTTTACTTTCCGCTGCTATACTCTTAGACATGCATGTGTAGGGTGTGCTTGACTTGCTATCATTGCTAAAATCTGCCAACGCTTAAAATTGGGATAAGGTAGAAATTTTATTTTGTCAAGTAGTCTAATCACCCCCCCTCTAGACATACTTTCGATCCTACAAGTTGTATCAGAGCTTTGGTCTCCATTGCATTGGTTTCACAACCTAGGAGAGTATGGCGTCTAGCGAGGGAAATTATCACTGTAGAGGTCCATACTTTGATGGCACAAATTTTGCTAGTTTGAAGCACAAAATGAAAATGCATATTCTTGGTCATAACCCCGCCGTTTGGGCTGTTGTTCGTGTTGGCTTGCAAGGTGAATTCTTTGGTGATGGAAAGGAACCGGATCGTGAAGCGACCGTGGAAGAATTGAAGATGTTGAAATACAACGCTCAAGCATGTGACATTCTCTTCAATTGCCTATGCCCCGAATAATTCAACAAAATCAGCCGTCTTGAGAATGCCAAGGAAATTTGGGATACTTTGGTTGATATGCATGAAGGTACTGAATCCGTGAGAGAATCCAAGTTAGATGTTCTTCAAAGTCAGCCTGACAAGTTCAAGATGAAGGATGGTGAAGGAGTCGCAGATAGTACTCTAGGCTAGCCCTCATCACCAATGAGATTGCCGGCTTGGGAAGCGAAGAGATGACTGAAAAATTCATCATCAAGAAGATACTTAGAGCTTTGGATGAGAGATATGACACCGTGTGCACATTGATCCAAATGATGCCCAACTACAAAGATCTCAAGCCTACGGAAGTCATTGGAAGGATTGTTGCTCATGAGATGACACTCAAAGACAAAGAAGAGCTTCACAACAAGTCTAGCGGTGCTTACAAAGCCACAAGTGATGCTCCCGCAACTTCAAGCGACAACCTTGTCACCAATGAAGAGATAAGCCTCATGGTCAAGAAATTCAACAAGTTCTACAGGAATAGAGGCAAAGAATGAAGCTCCAACTCAAGATATGAAGAGAAGCGTTCGTCAAGTCGTGACCGAAACTGCTACAATTGTGGGAAGCCCGGACACTACTCCAATGAGTGCACGGCTCCCTACAATCGAAGAGAAGAGTCACCAAGAAGACGAAGCTCAAGAGATGAATCACCTCGAAGAGAGTGAAGGAGTAGAGATTATCGTTATGAACGAAGACCCTCAAGGAGAAGTAGGGACTCGGAGAAGAAGGACAAGTACACCAAGAGCTACTCAAGAAGAAGACATCAAGCTCACGTTGGTGAATGGGTTTCCGGCTCCGAATCCGACAACCACTCCGAGAGAAGCTGCCACTCCAACTCCGACTATAGTCAAGATGAAGGTGTTGCCGGACTTGCACTAGTGACTACCAACTCCTATGACATATTTGATTCACCAAATGAAGGAAGTGGAAGTTGCTTCATGGCTAAAGGCCCCAAGGTATCACACCCCTAGTATCTTGATTTCAATAGTGATGAGGATGATTTGCTTGGAGATGATGACTTGCTCTTTGATAAAGCTAGTGATGTTAGTCAAAATGAACTTGGTAATCTTCATGTTAGTCAAGATAAGTAGGTTGATGATGATAAGATGGAAATAGAGCGACTAACTAAAGAATTAAACACTCTTAAGTTAGCCCATGAATCTACTCTAGAAGATCATAGAGAGCTTGTAAAGACTCATGAGAAGCTACGCTTCGAGAAGCTCACCTTGGAGCGAGAACATGAGTTTCTTGAAGCTATCAATGACGATCTCCGAAAGAAGACTTCATCTTATCTAGCCAAACGATTACTCTTCTCTACATTTATGCCACAAGTTAAACCTAGACAAACTAGTAACAAAGGCAAGAAAGGTTCTTCATCTAGTAACAACAATAAAAATGCTAAATCTAATGATGTTGCTTCTAGTAGTTCTATTGATTCCACTAATGATGATTCTCTTAGCCAAGTTACACTTGAGCAAGAAAACGATTTATTGAAAGGAATTATAGAGAAAGGTATCTACAAAAGTCTTGCCGGGTGTAAGCAATTTGAGGAGATTGTACGCAAGCACGGAGGATACCAGATGAACCATGGCATTGGCTACTTCAACGCAAATATAGTTGAATGGGAAGAAGGTCATACCCCAAGCCAAAGTTTGTTCCTCAAAAGGAGAAGTATGAACATACTCTCCCCAAGGGAACAAAAGCTCAAGATGACCTTCCACCACAAGACCACAAGCTCTAGAGCAAGGACAAGCTTCAAGAGGAGATTGACTCATATGAATAAGAATCCCAAGCTTTGGTCAAGTGGGTTCCCAAAGCTTCTACAAGCTCAACTTCTACAAGTGCCATTTCAACACCAAGGATTCCCATCAAGTTGATGTGGGTCCCCAAGAAGAAGAACTAGAGAAGTTCTTGAGGGGTGACTCCGCTAATGAAATTCACTCATATTCATTATTGGCAAGGACTAACTGCAATCAACTTCAACACTATGCAATAGTTCAAGGAGTCACACATTCCCTCAAAGGTAAGCAAGGGACAAGGTAATTATTGAATTCATGGACATCATCTTATATGCTTTGCACTCCATGTCGATAGATATCCTTGTATTTGTCTCTTGTGCTTGGGACTAACCCATGTACGTGAGAAGAGTAAGGAAACAACAAGGATGCTCCCAACTCAAGATGATCTTCATCAACTTTGAGCATCCACCACTACTTCACCCACATGAAGTCTTCTACGACTAACCCAAGGTTAGTTTATCCCTCCTATGGGGGGATGTCACATCAAGGGGGAGCTTTACTCTAAGACTTGAGTTAAAGTATCTCTTAGAATGTGACAACATTAAATGCTTTATGTAAAAGTGGTAACCCCACTTGTGCTTAAACGATGAGTATGACCTATGATCAAGTATTCTTACTTGGCTCCTAAGTCAATATACTCATATATAGATGACTCCGTCATCGCCAAAGTGCTTGTTAGATGCTAGTATGTATGTGCATGTTTGCCATGATTTCATTTGATATCTTATTGTGTGAGCATGTTGGTCTGCATTTCTTTAATCATTCGAGGACATCCAATTGTTGTTATTTGGTTTTATTTTCTCTTTTGCCAATTGGATGGACAAGAATGCCTAGGGCCCCTCTCTAGCTATCTGTGCTTTCTTGTCTCATATTCTATTCATTCTGCATCACAAAACTTGAACAAGTACTTCTCGATCTCTCTGTGTGACGAGCACTCGGAGTTCCGTATCGACAAGGACTGACCTCCAAAACCTCCCAAGTGCATCTCGGTGGAACCAACACAAAAATCTCGGTCTCACCGATGCCTAGGGTTGATCTGGTTTTCCAATTTCGGTAACACTGATTCCATCTTCTCGGCTTCACCGAGTTTCCCTGTCAGCTGACAGTTGAGGAACTCGGTGGCACCAATAATTTTGAACCGGTGTCACCGACAGCGATGGGTACTTAATGTGGCGGACCCGACTTTTGAAATTACTTCTTCAAATGTCCGGTTCCTCCAAACCCTAGCTGTCGTTCATGGACCCCTGGTCATCGCCGTTGTCTTCCCGAGCGCCTCCGCCGTTGGAACTCGCCGCCGAGGACGGAATCCTCACTGTCGTCGTCGCCGTAGCGGACTCGTCACCGAGTTAGGGTACGATTCTGACCCCTTGTGTGCTCCTCTTTCCAATTCATGCACATTAGGATCATTCCATCGATAAGCCACAATTTGAGATCGTTATATTCTCTATAATATTCCATTAGAATAGGGAACAACGAATTTTTAGGTTTTGCGGTCCGCAATCCGAAAGTCGGTGACACCGAAGCGCAAAAATCGATCTTACCGATTTGGTTTTTCGGTCTACTGAGGACAGTCTCGGTGAAACCGAGCACCCACTTTGGGTGAAACCGAAGTGGTTGCCAAGTTTCTGTAAAGCAGACTGTGAATCTCGGTGGGTCCGAAAATTGTGACTCGGTGGTACCGAAATTCCCTTTACAGAAAGCAAACCTTAAGAATTTTAAGTTCAAATTTGAGAAAACTTTTGCATTTTGTGATGGCTCAACCCTTCTACTCTTCTATGCTCTATTCACAGGGTCAGCATGTCAGGCTCAGATGACAGCCAGAACAACTTCAGAGAGGAGAATGTTGATATGAGCTCAGGCACTAGTCCCAAGGGCAGCTATGATGATGTGCCCAGCTCACCAGACTTGCCCAAAGGTGCAACTAGAACCAGAAGGAAGCTAAACTCTGATGAGGAGGATGAAGATTTTGTGCCAGAAGAGACACCCAAGAAAGATAAAGTTGCCAAAAGCACAACTGCTGAAGCCACATCTTCCAAGAGGCCAACTAAGAAGTGTTGGAAATATGCCCTAGAGGCAATAATAAATTGGTTATTATTATATTTCCTTGTTCATGATAATCGTTTATTATCCATGCTATAATTGTATTGATTGGAAACTCAAATACATGTGTGGGTACATAGACAACACTGTGTCCCTAGTATGCCTCTAATAGACTAGCTCATTGATCAAAGATGGTCAAGGTTTCCTAGCCATAGACATGAGATGTAATTTGATAACGGGATCACATCATTAGGAGAATGATGTGATGGACAAGACCCAAACTATGAACATAGCATATGATCGTGTCAGTTTATTGCTATTGTTTTCTGCATGTCAAGTATCTGTTCCTATGACCATGAGATCATGCAACTCACTGACACCAGAGGAATACCTTGTGTGTATCAAACGTCGCAACGTAACTGGGTGACTATAAAGATGCTCTACAGGTATCTCCGAGGGTGTCTGTTGAGTTGGCATGGATCAAGACTGGGATTTGTTACTCCGTGTGACGGAGAGGTATCTCAGGGCCTACTCGGTAATACAACATCACAACAAGCCTTGCAAGCAATGTGACTAAAGTGTTAACCACGGGATCTTGTATTACGGAACGAGTAAAGAGACTTGTCGGTAACGAGATTGAACTAGGTATAGAGATACCGACGATCGAATCTCGGGCAAGTAACATACCGAAGAACAAAGGGAACAACATACGGGATTAACTGAATCCATGACATAGAGGTTCAACCGATAAAGATCTTCATAGAATATATGGGAACCAATATGGGCATCCAGGTCCCACTATTGGTTATTGGCCGTACAGGTGTCTCGGTCATGTCTACATAGTTCTCGAACCCGCAGGGTCTGCACACTTAAGGTTCGGTGACGTTTCGGTATAGTAGAGTTATGTATGGTGGTGACCGAAGGTTGTTCGGAGTCCCGGATGAGATCCCGGACATCACGAGGAGCTCCGGAATAGTCCGGAGGTAAATATTGATATATAGGAAGTCCCATTTTGGTCACCGGAAAAGTTTCGGGTACTTCGGTAGTCTACCGGGAGTGCCGGGAGGGGTACCGGGGACCATCGGGAGGGGTATTTAGACCCAAGGGGCCTCATGGGCTGTGGGAGGAGTGAAGCCAGCCCTTAGTGGGCTGGCCAAGCCCCCCACTAAGGCCCATGCGGCTGGAGGTGGAAAAAACCAAAAGGTGGAAAGGTGGAAAGGGTTTCCAAGTGGAGAGGAGGAATCCTACTCGTAGTAGGATTGGAGTAGGACTCCTCCACCTCCAATTTCGGCCAGCCCTTGAGGGTTTGAGGCTGCATCCTCCCCTCCCTCCCTCCTATATATACTCGAGGATTTAGAGGGGAGAGCTAACCCTAATTGCCACGTGCTCCCTCTACTTCCTCTAGATCGTTCTCTCCTCTAGTCTAGTTTCGACGGTGGTTAGGCGAAGCCCTGCCGGAATAGTTCCACCACCATCGCCGCCATGCCGTCGTGCTGCCGGAGAACTCATCTACCTCTCCGCTCCCTCTTGCTGGATCAAGAAGGCGGAGATCGTCAACGAGCTGTACGTGTGCTGAACGCGGAGGTGTCGTCCGTTCGGCGCTAGATCGGAAGGACCGTGATCAGGATCGCGAGACGGTTCGTGATTTGATCGCGGGACGGATCGTGATGGGATCATGGGATAGATCGTGATGGGATCGCGAGATGGATCGTGATTGGATCGCGGGACGCTCGGCGATTTGGATCGCGAAGACGTTCGACTACATCAACCGCGTTTCTTAACGCTTCCCGCTTAGCGATCTACAAGGGTATGTAGATCCACCCTCCCTCTCGTAGATGCTCATCACCATGGATAGATAGGGCGTGTGCGTAGGAAATTTTTTGTTTCCCATGCAACGTTCCCCAACAGTGGTATCAGAGCTAGGTCTATGTGTAGATGAGATCTCGAGTAGAAACACAAAGGAGTTTGTGGGCGTTGATATTCAGATTGCTTCCTCCCTTGGTCTTTTCTTGTTTCGGCGGTATTGTGGGATGAAGCGGCCCGGACCAACATTACTCGTATGCTTACGAGAGACCGGTTCCATCAACTGACATGTAACTTCATTGCATAAAGATGGCTGGTGGGTGTTTGTTTCTCCCACTTTAGTCGGATCGGATTTGACAAAGGCGGTCCTTGAGAAGGTTGAAAAGCAATTTTTGTATCACCGTTGTGGTTTTTGCGTAGGTAAGAATTGTTCTTGCTAGATACCCGTAGCAGCCACGTAAAACTTGCAACAACAATTAGAGGACGTCTAACTTGTTTTTGCAGGGTATGTTGTGATGTGATATGGCCAATTACATGATGAGATATATGTGATGTATGAGATGATCATGTATTGTATAGAATATCATGACTTGCATGTCGATGAGTACGGCAACCGGCAGGAGCCATAGGGTTGTCTTTAATTATTTTCGCTGTTTTTGCTTTACTTTATCGCTATGAGTTAGCAATAGTCGTGGAAGCAACAGTCGGCGCGACAACCTCATGGCGACACATTGATGGAGATCAAGATGATGGAGATCATGGTGTTATGCCGGTGACGATGGAGATCATGCCGGTGCTTTGAAGATGGAGATCAAAAGCACAAGTTCATGGCCATATCATGTCACTTATGATTTGCATGTGATGTTAATCCTTTTATGCATCTTATTTTGCTTAGGACGACGGTAGCATTATAAGGTGATCCCTCACTTAAATTTCAAGATAAATTGTGTTCTCCCCGAGTGTGCACCGTTGCGAAAGTTCGTCGTTTCGAGACACCACGTGATGATCGGGTGTGGTAGACTCTACGTTCGCATACAACGGGTGCAAGCCAGTGTTGCACGTGCGGAACACTCGGGTTAAACTTGACGAGCCTAGCATGTACAGACATGGCCTCGGAACACAAGAGACCGAAAGGTCGAACATGAGTCATATAGTAGATATGATCAACATGAAGATGTTCACCATTGAAACCACCTCAACTCACGTGATGATCGGACTTGAGTTGGTGGATTTGGATCATGTGACACTCGAATGACCGGAGGGATGTCAATTTGAGTGGGAGTTCTTAAGTAATATGATTAATTGAACTCATTATCATGAACATAGTCAAAATGTTTTTGCAAATTATGTTGTAGATTACTAGCTCGCGCTGTAGCTCCCTTGAATTTTATACGTTCCTAGAGAAAATAGAGTTGAAAGGTGATGGTAGCAATAATGCGGACTGGGTCCGTGATCTGAGGATTGTCCTCATTGTTGCACAGAAGGCTTATGTCCTTAATGCACCGCTCAGTGCGCCACCCCCTCAAGCGTCGTCTGTAGATGTTGTGAACATCTAACAGGCATGTTCTGATGACTACTTGATAGTTCAGTGCGTCATGCATTACGGCTTAGAATTGAGGCCCCGAAACGTTTTGAACGTCACGGAACATATGAGATGTTCTAAGAGCTGAAATTTGGATCTCAGGCTCGTGCCCGTGTTGAGAGGTATGAGACCTCGAACAAAGATTCTTTGCCTACAAGATGAAGGAGAATAGCTCAATTGGTGAGCATGTGCTCAGATTGTCTGGGTGCTACAATCGCTTGAATCGAGTGGGAGTTGATCTTCCAGATAAGATAGTGATTGATATAGTTCTCCAAGTCACTGTCACTAAGCTACTAGAGCTTCGTGATGAACTATAAAATGCCAGGGATGGAAATAATGATCCCTGAGCTATTCTCGATGTTTGACACCGTGAAGGTAGAAATCAAGAAGGAGCATCAAGTGTTGATGGTTAGTAAAACCACTAGTTTCGAGAAGGGCAAGGGCAAGAAGGGATACTTCATGGATGGCAAGCCAGTTGCTGCTCCAGTAAAAAACCCAAGGTTGAACCCAAACCCGAGACTGAGTGCTTCTATTATGAGGAGAACGGTCACTGAAGCGGAACTGCCCTAGATACTTGGTAGATAAAAAGGCTGGCAACGTCGACAGAAGTATATTTGATATACGTGTTATTGATGTGTACCTTACTATTACTCCTAGTAGCACCTGGGTATTAGATACCGGTTCAGTTACTAAATGTTAGTAACTCGAAATAAAAGCTAAGGAATAAACGGAGGCTAGCTAAGAGTGAGGTGATGATGAGTGTTGGAAGTGTTTCCAAGGTTGATGTGATCACCATCGCACGCTCTCTCTACCTTCGAGATTAGTGATGAACCTAAATAAATGTTATTTGGTGTTTGCGTTGAGCATGAACGTGATTAGATCTTGTTTATTGCAATACGGTTATTCATTTAAGTTAGAGAATAATGGTTATTCTGTTTACATGAATAATACCTTTAATGGTCATGCACCCAATGAGAATGGTTTATTGAATCTTGATCATAGTGATACACATGTTCATAATATTGATGCCAAAAGATACAAAGTTAATAATGATAGTACCACATATTTGTGGCACTGCCGCTAAATGTCATATTGGTGTAAAACGCATGAAGAAACTCCATGCTGATGGATCTTTGGACTCATTCGATTTCGAATCGGTGCGGACCATGCCTCAAGGGCAAGATGACTAAAACCCTGTTTTCCGGCTTGATGGAGCGGGCAAGTGACTTATTGAAATGATACATGTTGATGTATACGGTCCAATGAGTGTTGTAGCGTGTGGTGGAAATCGTTATTTTCTTACCTTCACTGATGATTTGAGTAGATATAGGGTATATTTACTTAATGAAACACAAGTATGAATCGTTTGAAAAGTTCAAGAAAATTCAGAGTGAAGTTTGAGATCATCGTGACAAGAAGATAAAATGTCTACGATATGATCGTGGAGGTGAATATCTGAGTTACGAGTTTGGTAAACAACTTAAGACAATGTGGAAGTAGTTTCACAACTCACGCCACCTGGAACACCATAGTGTGATGGTGTGTCCGAACATTGTAGTCGTGCTCTATTGGATATGGGTGCGAACTATAATGTCTCTTATCGATTTACCACTATCGTTTTAGGGTTATGCATTAGAGACAACTACATTCACTTTAAAAGGGGGCACCATCTAAAGTCCATTGAGATGACACCGTATGAATTTTGGTTTGACAGAAACCTAAGCTATCATTTCTTAATGTTTGGGGCTGCGACGCTTATGTGAAAAAGATTTTCATCCTGATAAGCTCGAACCCAAAGCGGACAAATGCATCTTCATAGAATACCCTAACGTTACAGTTGGGTATACCTTCTATCTTAGATCCAAGGGCAAAGTGTTTGTTGCTAAAACGGGTCCTTTCTCGAGAAAGAGTTTCCACTAGTAGAATGTCGACCAGTAGTCCCGGTCGGGAAGGGCCTTTAGTACCGGTTCCCCAGCCGGTACTAAAGGGTCGGGACTAAAGGTCCAGACCTTTAGTACCGGTTGGACCACGGACCGGTACTAAAGGCCCACCACGTGGCTGCCTGCGTGGGCTGGTGGTGGAGGACCTTTAGTACCGGTTGGTGATACCAACCGGTACTAAGTGTTCTGTTTTTTTTTTTTCGCTTTTAATTAGGTTTTAGTTTTCCTCTCTATTTATTGTGTTTTCCATTCATTTCAAATTTATTTTACGGTGCTACATACTGTAAACATTAATTACACAAGTTGATGCATATATATATATATGTAATATAATATACAATATCTCATACATAGTATATATATATACAAATGGAATTACACATCCATATATATTCTGGACTTATAACTTAATTAAGGCCTAAAACCCGGCCGGGACTAGCAAGCTAGTGCTCCGGATGAAATCTCAGTTTTCTACTACTGATTTGCTGGCATTATTGAGGCGGCGGTAAGTAATAGTGCTCTCCGTTTACATCAATGACATGTTGAAGAAGAAATGCCGCAAATTCCTCTTCAAGTGCTACAAAGCATTGCTCGGGTGAGAGCTTCGACATCATCTGCCAAACCTGGAGTTGTCTTTCACGTGCTCCTCTGCGACGTATACGGCCTTCGGTCTGGAGGCGAATGTTCTCGCAGAGGAAGTATCCACATAAATTTGTCCCCTGCTCTTGCTTCGCGCACTTTGCAAAAAGAATAGAATTCAATAAGATAATTAATAATCAAGCATGATAATGGTATTGAAACTAGAATTAAAGAGATGAGCGGACCTAGTAGTACTACTTAATTACCTGCATCTTTTTCCACTTTAGCTTCGGTTTCCATTGACGACCGTGATGGTTTTTTTCTATCATCTTTTTCCAAACACTACGCGGCAAAGAAAAAGAACGAAAGAGTTATTATAATTACTTTTGATATCAGGAAATAATGAAAGAAAGCGAGGTCGATAAAGATTGAAATTACCGTTCTATCATAAAATACAAGTCCACGTATGATTGTTCTCGTGTATCTAGTGAGTCGTACACTTGAACAAGTCCATCCGCGAGGATAATATTTAGGAGGATATAGTGGTCTCTGCGCAGAAGTTTATATAATAAAGCAGGCATGCATATAACTCATCAACTGCACTTGACAGTGAGCTAGTAAGCAAAAATAGAATTTGTAGTATACAAGAGAGTAAACACTCACCCCATGTTGTAAGGACATATTATAGTAGATTTGGTATTCATTAGTGCCTCTAGAAAATTTTCCAAGAGATCTTTTGTGTCCTTGGCATAATGTTTTACCACATGACCATTAACGGTATTTGGGTCGATGAACCCAATGTCATCGATTCCCTCTTGTTTCAATTCCCACATCTTCAATCTGCATAATAGCGTAGAAAAGAACATATATAGTGAGGATAAGCCAATGAACGATATCTTAGCTAGAGACTTAAATTATTAAAGATATAAATCACTTTCAGACAATAGCAACTGATGAGAGTTTTGTCGATAGAGTCCATGTGGTATAACTGGAAAAGTTCTGAGAATTCAAGACATATGTCACATGCATTGACGTAATGCTCTTTCCTTACTTTGACCATGACCGCCGTCTCCCCTCGCTCTACTTCACGCAGGTACCAATCATGCAACCGTCGCATTGCAGTTGGTAGTTCCTTGTACTCCTCGGGTGTGACAAGTGGTTTTCCTTTGGCATATTGCATTGCGTACTCAGTTGCACCGTACCGGCGGAATTCCTCGGTGCCAGGGATTTGGCCAAGAGTGAGACCTGCAGCCTCTACTTCTTCGAGGTCGATTGGGTTGCCTTGCACGTCGACTGCTTGGATCGATTGCTTGCTTGGATTGGTACTCACCTTGAGCGGAGAGATCGATTGCTTGGATTGTTCTCCGAGCTGGGGAACTGTTTTCCCGGTAGTAGTACCACTTGTCGTTGATGCCGTACTTCCCGACTTCTTCCTTGGGCTGGGCCGACTTCTCTGCTCACTTGCCTTCTGAATCTGTCGCTCATAGTGTGTCGGCATACGCTCGACATATGCCGGGGGTCGATCAATAAAGTGTTCCATAAAGTGCTCTTGGACTTCCTTGGGTATTACCTCCTTTGGCATCACGGTCTTCTTTGCAAAAAAGGCTTTCAATTGGCGGTCGCATTCAATTTCGTTTTCCTCTGGTGTCATGTCGTAAGGCAGCTTCCTTTTGGCCGGAGGCTCGGGTTTCTTCTTTGCTTTCCTCCGAAGAGGACTGCTGGTGGCCTTCCTCTTTTGGGAGCCCTGCTTGCGGGACCGCTGCCGGGGTGGAGTCGGCTCACGCGGCGGAGATCGATATCGATGATATGGACTCGCGTCGTGCTCCGTCCCGAGGTTGGGAGGACTGCTGGCGAGGTGGGGAGGACTGCTGGCGAGGTGGGACGCCTCTCGAGGTGGGGAGGACTGCTGGGGAGGTGGGGAGGACTGCTGGCGAGATGGGGAGGACTGCTGGCGAGGTGGGGAGGACTGCTGGCGCTGCGATGCCTCTGGCTGGGATCCCTCGTGCTGGACCCCAATACTCGGAGGAGCCGGTGGCCTTAGCGCCGTTTGTGGAAAGACGATGCAGTCCTTACTCCATAGAATGAGACCACGGCCGGCTTCTACCAGTGTGGACTCCCCCTCACCTCCAGGGATGTCAAGCAATAGTTCATCATATCCTGGCTCTATTGCGTCCACCGCGACACGAGCATACCCAGCTGGAACCGGATTGCAATGCCAGAGAACACCAGGTGTATTTGGTAAAGCATAGCCCGTCGCGACCCGCACGGGTATGTTCTTCATTTTCTGGATTAGCTCACAAGATGTCTTCTCGGTGATATCATCCACGGGGGTGTGACCCAGCGGTGCCCCCGCGGAACCCACGCTGCTTTTCGGCAGTGTAGATGGGACGGGTTCCCCTGCCTCCTGCTGCGGAGTTTCCCTTTGCTGGGTCAGTAACTGTATCTGCCTCTACTGCTGCTCGTACTTTTGTTCCAACTTTGAAAGTCGGTCTGCTTCCACCTTCTTTTTTCTCGAACGGCTTTTATAACTGTCCTTCCATCCCGCAAACCCGTCGTACCACGGAACAACGCCCACGCCTCATGTTCATCCTCCGTGTTCGGCATTCCCGAGGGCGAGTGTAAGCTCGTCGTGCTCTCTGTCGGGATGAAACCGTCCTTCTTGGGCAGCTTTTATTGCTTCAATCAACTCATCTGATGCATGCTTCAGACTGGCCAGTGCAATAATCTTCCCTGTTGCTGGGTCCAACTTTCCCCCATGCGCAAAAAACCAATTCCTGCACCTCTTGGGCCACTTGAAGGTTACTGGAGTGATCCCTTCAGCAAGCATCGTATTCTCTAATGCATCCCACTTAGGAATGGCTGACTTGTATCCACCTGTCCCTAGTTTATGGTGATACTTTTTTTTCTTCGCATTTATCTGATTCTTTGCCGACTTCTCCATAGCAGCTTCCGATGTCTTGTACTCGATAAATGCGTCATAGTGATTCCTTACCTTCTCGTATATTCCTATGAATTTGGGCGCCTTCTGGCCTCTAGCGTTGTACTCGGTCCATAATCTTTTCTTCCAAGTCTGGAATGCGTCGGCCATCTTATGGAGAGCAAACTCCTTGACTTTGTTCCTTTGGCGCTCCGAGAGAGAATCTGGTAGGATGAAATGCTCCATGAGATCTCGCCAAAGGGCATCTTTAATTCTTGTATCGACATAATTCACTCCTGGTTTTGGGTTGTTTGGTTGAATCCATTCTTGCATTGTAATCGGGACTCCATCCCTAACAACCACTCCGCATTGACGCACAAATATCTTGGCATTGGCATCAGGGTGAGTCGGTGTGCCATTAGGTTTGAAAGCATCAAGATTGAGCTTTACGTTGCCGTCCAATATTTTGGCACCGCCTCGTACCTTTCTACTAGATTGGCTCGATCCGGAGGGCTGATAATTAAAAGAAAAAAGATTTGTTAATATATATATATATATATATATATATATATATATATATATATATATATATCAATTAATACACATGTAATGATCACCAGAGGCTAATATGTGTATATACCTCGCCGGACATTGTTAGTTGTTCCGGATTTTGGAACATAAGTTGTTCTTCCTCGGCCTCACATCCATCACCGTAATCGTTCAGATATTGTGAGCCGTCATCATCATGTGATTCACCTTGAAGGTCCGCTGGGTTTTCGGAGCAGCGTATCATGTCGAAGATGTCCTCTTCATGAGCTCTACTGGTATTGTCCATAGCTTAATAACTAATCCATAATAATATAGATAAAACAAATTAGTATTCAAATTAGCATGCATTCAAGAAGCAAAATAACTGATAGTTAATTAATAATGCATCATCGAATACATATATAGTAGTTCTTAGAAAAGATCTCATCTCATAATCTCGGATAATTGTTAATACATCGGCTAATCCATCGATCTAGCTAATACATCATAATAATACATATATAGTAGCTAATATATCGATCTAGCTAGAACCCTAGCGCCCGGCGGATATCGGGGCGGGCGGTGGACACCCAAAGAGAAGGAACCATCACAGGAACATAGCTCCAGTGAGATCCCTGAAGAATCTGCCAGGTATTGTCGGACCTGGCCTCCAAAGCTGCCATGTAGCGACGTACGTGCTCGTTCTCCTTGCTGACATCGTACTGTACCACCTCCGCGGGGGACTCAAGCCTCCGAATCGTCCGTGGCCCATGCGGCCGCCACCACAGAACCTCCGGGTCGACGACGGGCTGGCTCCTCACCAAGCTGCGCCGCCCGGAAGGCAGCACCTCCCAGTACCAGCCCGGCGGAGCCCAGTCCCTGACAGGGCCCCTCGGCTCAAGCAAGTGACCTCCTCCGGCGACTCGACGACGAGGATGCGGGATCGGCATCGTCGACGTCGAGAAGAAACACTTAATTATGAAAACAAATTAAATAAAACTTAGCAAAATTAACACTTAGCATCTAACAAATTAAATAACACTTAACAAATTAAATAACACTTAGCATCTAACAAAATTAACAAAATTAACACATACCCTAATAACCTAAGAACCTAACTAACTAACTAACTAAACTAACCTAACTAACTAAACTAACCTAACTAACTAAACTAACTAACTAACCAACTAAATAGGGGTGTTGTGTCGTGGTCGGGGTCGGGGTGTCGGGGGTGTCGTGTCGGGGTGTTGGGGGTGTTGTGTCGGGGTAGGGGTGCTGTGTCATGGTCAGGGGTGCCGTGTCAGGGTGTCGGGGTGTCGTGTCGGCGTCGGGGTGTCGGGGGTGTCGTGTCGGGGTCGGGGTGCTGTGTCGTGGTCGGGGGTGCCGTGTCGGGGTGTCGGGGTGTCGTGTCGGGGTCGGGGTGTCGGGGGTGTCGTGTCGGGGTCGGGGTGCTGTGTCGTGGTCGGGGGTGCCGTGTCGGGGTGTCGTGTCGGGGTCGGGGTGTCGGGGGGTGTCGTGTCGGGGTCGGGGTGTCGGGGGTGCCGTGTCGCGGTGTCCCCTCGATCCTCGACCCCCGACAATCTAAATAAACCTAAACAAAATCTAGCGGGGGGGCCTCCTCCTCCTCTCCTTCTTGTTCTTCTTCTTCTTCTTCTTCTTCTCCTCCTCCTCTCCTCTTTTTTCTTCTTCTTCTTCTTCTTCTTCTTCTTTTCTTCTCCTCCTCTTCTTCTTCTCCTCCTCTCCTCTTTTTTTTCTTCTTCTTCTTCTTCTTTTTTCTTCTCCTCCTCCTCTTCTTCATTTTCTTATTCTTCTTCTTCTTCTTCTTCTTCTTCTTCTTATTTTTTCTTCTTTTCCTTTTTTCTTTTTCCTTTTTTTCCTTCAAGAACACATCGGTTTTCTCGACCCACTCTATTGTCACTTGATTCCGACGGATAAAACCATTCATCATATATACAAACATCATCATATATATATTCATCATATATACAAACATCATCAAATTCATCTAAAAACATCATCAAATTCATCTAAAAACATCATCAAATTTAACTACAGAACATAAACATCATCATATATTCATCATATATACAAACATCATCAAATTCATCAAATTCATATATACAAACATCATCAAATTCATCTAACGGGCCTCACCGACGGGTCCCCGACGTAGCAGGACGGGGCAGCGGGGCGACGGACTGCTAGGCGGCGCGGGACCGTGGCGGGGGCCGACCGCGGGTCGGGGACGGGCCAAGACGGGGCGGCGGAGGGCGTGGCGGGGCAGGGCCGGAGCGGGGGCGGCGGTCGGCGGGTCGGGGAGGGGCAGGGGAGGAACGAGGCGGCGGAGGGCGTCGCGGGGCGGGACCAGACCGGTGGGGTGGGACTGGGGAGGGGCGGGGCTGCCAAGGCGGGGGCGGCGAGGGGCGTGGGCGGCGGTGGTGGTGCGACGGCAGCGAGGGCGACGACGAGGGCATGGGGGCTAATTTCGGCAGCCTGGCGGCGCAAACTGAGCTCTCCCGGTGCGTGGCTCGGCCCGGGACTAAGGGCGTTCCTATTTGTACCACGCACCCCTTTAGTACCGGTGCGAGCCACGCACCGGTACAAAAGGTCCTCCCCAAAAAATGCGCGGGACGGTGGACCTTTAGTACCGGTGCGTGGCTAGCACCGGTACTAAAGGTTTTTTAATTCAATATTCATTATTATTTTCAGGAAAACCCCTAAACTTTAAAAAATCATAGAAAAAAATCTATGACTCCAATGGAAATAAATAATTTATGAAAAAAATATCAGAAAAATATGAAGAATCTGTTTATGGCATTTCCATGCTTGTTTGAACAACTTCAACTGCTGTATAAGACAATTTGATTAAATGGCATTTGAAATGTCATATCTCGAGTTTGAAAAGCAGTATAAATGAACTCTGAAAAGGTTGTAACTTGGCATGACATCATATCACCCACATAGCAACTTCTAAAGAGTTGAGAGGGTTACGGCAAAAACTGGATGCACTTCGTGTACAAATTGGACAATCTCTTTCGAAGTATATGAGGGTTTCGGACGAAAACTCATCTATTACAAAGGGAGTTCATTTTTAATAACTTATTTGAACTCCATACTTTTTGTGTGTTCAATATGCACCATTCGAAGGCACATCATCAATTTTCAACCCTTTCTGACTTCATTTGATATTTTTCATGCATTTAATGATTTATTTTGAGCTAAATGACCCTGAATTTGAAAAGCACTACAAATGGACTCTGAAAAGGCTGTAACTTGGCATGACATCATAATTTCACCCACATAGCAACTTCTAAAGAGTTGAGAGGGTTACGGCAAAAACTGGATGCACTTCGTGTACAAATTGGACAATCTCTTTCGAAGTATGAGGGTTTCGGACGAAAACTCATCTATTACAAAGGGATTTCATTTTTAATAACTTATTTGAACTCCATACTTTTTGTGTGTTCAATATGCACCATTCAAAGGCACATCATCAATTTTCAACCCTTTCTGACTTCATTTGATATTTTTCATGCATTTAATGATTTATTTTGAGCTAAATGACCCTGGATTTGAAAAGCACTACAAATGGACTCTAAAAAGGCTGTAACTTGGCATGACATCATAATTTCACCCACATAGCAACTTCTAAAGAGTTGAGAGGGTTACGGCAAAAACTGGATGCACTTCGTGTACAAATTGGACAATCTCTTTCGAAGTATGAGGGTTTCGGACGAAAACTCATGTGTTACAAAGGGATTTCATTTTTTTGAACTTATTTGAACTCCAGACTTTTTGTGTGTTCAAAATGCACCATTGAAAGCCACATCATCAATTTTCAACCCTTTCTGAATTCATTTGGTATTTTTCATGCACTTACTGATTTTTTTGAGCTAAATGACCCTGAATTTGAAAAGCACTACAAATGGACTCTGAAAAGGTTGAAAGTTGGCCTAGCACGGTTATGAACATATTTCTTTAAGACTCCCATGAACCTCTCGAAGGGGAACATATTGTGTAGAAATACAGGACCCAGAATGTTAATCTCTTCGACTAGGTGAACTAGAACGTGCGTCATAATATTGAAGAAGGATGGAGGGAACACCAACTCGAAACTGACAAGACATTGGACCAGGTCATTCTGTAACCTTGGTAGGATTTCTGGATCGATTACCTTCTGAGAAATTGCATTGAGGAATGCGCATAGCTTCACAATGGCTAATCGAACATTTTCCGGTAGAAGCCCCCTAAGTGCAACCGGAAGTAATTGCGTCATAATCACGTGGCAGTCATGAGACTTTAGGTTTTGAAATTTTTTCTCTGCCATATTTATTATTCCCTTTATATTCGACGAGAAGCCAGACGGGACCTCGATACTGAGCAGGCATTCAAAAAAGATTTCCTTCTCTTCTTTCGTAAGAGCGTAGCTGGCAGGACCTTGATACTGCTTTGGAGGCATGCCGTCTTTTTCGTTAATTCTTTGCTTGTCCTCCCGTGCCTCCGGTGTATCTTTTGTCTTTCCATACACGCCCAAGAAGCCTAACAGGTTCACACAAAGATTCTTCATCACGTGCATCACGTCGATTGCATTGCGGACCTCTAGGGCTTTCCAATATTCAAGTTCCCAAAATATAGATTTCTTCTTCCACATGGGTGCGTGTCCATTGGCGTCATTCGGAACAGATTGTCCGCCAGGACCCTTTCCAAAGATTACCTGTAAATCCTTGACCATATCAAATATATATTCACCAGTACGGAGGCCAGGCTTGTTCCGGTTATCTGGCTCACCTTTGAAATGGTTGCCTGCCTTTCTTAAGATATGCTTGATCGGTAGAAATCGACGATGTCCCAGGTACACATTCTTCTTACATTTATCCAAATATATACTTTCAGTATATCTAAACAGTGCGTGCATGCATTGTATCCCTTGTTTGTATGTCCTGAAAGGTTACTAAGAGCAGGCCAATCATTGATGGTTACAAACAGCAACGCTCGTAGGTCAATTTCCTTCTGTGTGTGCGCATCCCACACACGTACACCTGGTTTTTTCCACAACTGTAGAAGTTCATCAACTAGTGGCCTTAGGTATACATCAATGTCGTTGCCGGGTTGCTTAGGGTCTTGGATGAGCACTGGCATCATAATGAACTTCCGCTTCATGCACAACCAAGGAGGAAGGTTGTAGATACATAGAGTCACGGGCCAGGTGCTGTGACTGGAGCTCTGCTCCCCAAAAGGATTCATGCCATCTGTACTAAGACCAAACCATAAGTTCGTTGCGTCAGCTGCAAAGTCCTCGAACTCCCTCTCAATTTTTCTCCACTGCGACCCATCAGCGGGTGCTCTCAACATCCCGTCTTTCTTACGTTCTTCTTTGTGCCATCGCAACAACTTGGCATGCTCTTTGTTTTGGAACAAACGTTTCAATCGTGGTATTATAGGAGCATACCACATCACGTTGGCAGGAACCCTCTTCCTGTGGCGTTCGCCCTCCACATCACCAGGGTCATCGCGGGGGATCTTATAGCGCAGTGCACCGCATACCGGGCATGCATCCAAATTCTCGTACTCCTCACCGCGATAGAGGATGCAGTCATTAGGGCATGCATGTATCTTCTGCACCTCTAGTCCTAGAGGGCAGACAACCTTCTTTGCTTTGTACGTACTTTCAGGCAATTCGTTATCCTTTGGAAGCATCTTCTTTATCATTATCAGCAATTCTTGAAATCCCTTGTGAGTTACACCATTCTTTGCCTTCCATTGCAGCAATTCCAACGTGGTACCCAGCGTTTTCTGGTCATCTTCACAATTTGGATACAATAATTTATTGTGATCCTCTAACATGCGTTTCAACTTCAACCTCTCCTTGTCACTTTCGCAGTTTCTCTTTGCATCAGCAATGACCCGACCCAAATCATCAGCGGGCTCATCTGATGCCTCTTCTTCAGCTTCCCCCATTGATGCCTCTTCTTCAACTTCCCCCATTGTTGTATCGGCGAAAGGATAGTTGTCATCATCCTCTTCTTCTTCATTGTCTTCCATTATAACCCCTCTTTCTCCGTGCTTGGTCCAAACATTATAGTGTGGCATGAAACCCTTCTCAAGTAGGTGGACGTGAAGGGTTTTTTAGTTAGAGTAATTCCTATCATTCTTACAGTCAAGACATGGACAACACATGAAACCATTCTGCTTGTTTGCCTCAGCCACACGAAGAAAATCATGCATGCCATTAAGAAAACCTGGACTTAGTCGGTCATCGTACATCCATTGCCGGCTCATGTAAACTACACAACATCGAAGTGACCAAATTAATACAACTTCATCATCACATTACAACCAAAAGTAGAGCTAGCAGTGACCAAATGTTATTACTGCAAATAATAGATACTTATAGTTCATACATACATCTCATAAAACAACATACAACTATCTAAAACATGTAAATGCAACAACAAATGCGATCATAATCGCAACTAAAGTAACAATTGAGCCAACGGCATAATGATACCAAGCCTCTTTATCAATGGCATATTTTCTAATCTTTCTAAGCTTCAAGCGCATTCCAGCCATCTTGTTCTTGTGATCATCGACGATATCGGCAACATGCAACTCCAATCCCATCTTCTCATCTTCAGTTCTTTTCAATTTTTCTTTTAAATGATCAATTTCTTTTTCAGCTTGTGTTAATTTCTCGAGCAGAATTGCATAGTCGGTTGGAATTTCTGGTTCAACTACTTCCTATAGATAAAAACATCTACGTCAATTTGGTGGCATAATTAATTGTCATAGGCATTAGATGATGTGTGAAATAGTTATAAAAGATAACGACATACCACATCTGAATCATAGACTGGACGAGGGCCGACGTGGGCTGATACCACAACCATGACACTATAGAATAACTAACAATAATACAAGTAAGTAAATCGTACATGCAGCTATCTAAATCATACAAGTAATTTTTTTTAACAAAAAGGTTTTAAGAAGAACAAGAGGCTCACCAAGGTGGCCGGTGCCGCGACGAGACGGTGCGGACGATCGACGGTGGTTAGGACGGGGATGGGAAGGCACCAAATAAACCACACCTACACATATGCAACCTAACAAGTTAATTTGAGCTCAAATTGCATATAAATCAAATAAACTCCCACATAATGACCACTCCTCCAAAACCTAGCTAAAACCCACAAATCACATATCTTTGAGCATACCACAAGCTAATCTAGCAATGAGAGATGAAGGAGCAAAGTTGCTAACCTTTATGAACACTTGGATAGATGGGGTGCCTTTAAATCTTGACAAATCCTTGGCAAAATGGAGGATGAGCTTCGAGCAAGAAGAAGAACAGGGGAGAAAACAGAGAAATGAGAGCCCCTTCGATCGGCTGCGGACGAAGCCCGTATATGTAGGAAGTCTTTAGTACCGGCTGGTGACACCAACCGGTACTAAAGGTTGCACTTTAGTACCGGTTGGTGTCACCAGCCGGTACTAAAGGTGCAAGCGGGGCCCAAGTCTGACCAACAGCCTGCCATGCCCCCTTTAGTACCGGCTCGTGACACGAACCGGTACTAAAGATCGCTCACGAGCCGGTACTAAAGGTCGCCCTACTCCTAGCCGTTGGAGCCGGCACGAACCGGGACTAATACCATCTTTAGTACTGGCTCGTGACCAGACCGGGACTAATGCTCGGGACGAAAGGTCCGTTTTCTACTAGTGTTCTCTCGAAAGAATTGAGTGGGAGGAAGATAGAACTTGATGAGGTTGTTGAACCTTTGTTTCAACTAGAGAGTAGCGCAGCGCAGAAAGTTGTTTCTGTGGAGCCTACGTTAGTTGAAGAGGAAGTTAATGATGATGATCATGAAGCTTCGGATCAAGTTGCTATCGAACCTCGTAGGTCGACAAGGACGCGTGCTGTTCCTGAGTGGTACGGAAACCCTGTCTTAGAGGTCATGTTGTTGGCCAACGATGAACCTACGAGCTATGGAGAAGCGATGATGGGCCCGGATTCCGAGAAATGGTTAAGGCCATGAAATCCGAGATGGGATCCATGTAAGAAAACAAAGTATGGGCTTTGGAAGTATTACTTGAAGGGCGAAAGGCCATTCAGAACAAATGGATCTTTAAAAGGAAGACGGACGCGGACGGTAATGTCACCGTCTATAAAGCTCGACTTGTGGCAAAGGGTTTTTCACAAGTTCAAGGAGTTGACTGCGATGAGACTTTCTCACCCGTAGTGATGCTAAAGTCTGTTGGAATTATGTTAGCAGTTGCTGCATTTTTCGATTATGAAATATGGCAGATGGATGTCAAAACAGAGTTTCCTTAACGGTTTGCGTGAGGAAAGGTTGTATGTGATACAACCAGAAGGTTTTGTCAGTCCTAAGGATGCTAAAATGTATGCAAGCTCCAGCGATCCTTTTATGGACTGGAGCAAGCATCTCGAAGTTGGAATATACTCTTTGATGAGGTGATCAAAGTTTGTGAGTCTATACAAAGTTTATGAGAAACTTGTATTTACTATAAAGTGAGTGGGACCACTATAGAATTTCTGATAAGTATATGTGGATGACATATTGTTGATCGGAAATGATGTAGAAATTTCTGGAAAGCATAAAAGGTTGTTTGAAAGGTGTTTTTCAAAGGAAGACCTGGATAAAAAGCTACTTAAATATTGGGCATCAAGATCTATAGAGATAGAGACGTCTGATAAAACTTTCAATGAGTACATACCTTGACAAGATTTTGAAAGAGTTCAAAATGGATCAGTCAAAGAAAGAGTCCTTGCCTAATTTGTAAGGTGTGGAGTTGAGTGAGACTCAAAGCTCGACCACGGCAGAAGAAAGAGAAAGGACGAAGGTCGTCCCCTATGCTTATCCATAGGCTCTGTAAAGTATGCCATGCTGTGTACCGCACCTGGTGTGTGCCTTGCCATGATTCTGTCAAGGGGTACAAGAGTGGTCCAGGAGTGGACCACTGGACAGCGGTCAAAATTATCCTTAGTAAGTAGAGGACTAAGGAAATATTTCTCGATTATGGAGGTGATAAAGAGTTCGTCGTAAAGGGTTACGTCGATGCAAGCTTTAACACCTATCTGGATGACTCTAAGTAGCAATCCGGATACGTATAGTGGAGCAGCTATTTGGAATAGCTCCAAGTGGAGCGAGGTAGCATCTGCAGTATGACATATAGATTTGCAAAGAACACACGGATCTGAATATTGCAGGCCGTTGACTAAAGACCTCCCTCACATGCAAAGCATGATCGAACCCCAGAACTCATTGAGTGTTAGATTCATAACAATGTAAATCACATGGTGATGTGAACTAGATTATTGACTCTAGTGCAAGTGGGAGACTGTTGGAAATATGCCCTAGAGGCAATAATAAATTGGTTATTATTATATTTCCTTGTTCATGATAATCGTTTATTATCCATGCTATAATTGTATTGATTGGAAACTCAAATACATGTGTGGTACATAGACAACACTGTGTCCCTAGTATGCCTCTAATAGACTAGCTCGTTGATCAAAGATGGTCAAGGTTTCCTAGCTATAGACATGAGATGTGTGGATACATAGACAACACTATGTCCCTAGTGAGTCTCTACTAGACTAGCTCGTTGATCAAAGAAGGTCAAGGTTTCCTGGCCATAGACATGGGTTGTCATTTGATAACGGGATCACATCATTAGGAGAATTATGTGATGGACAAGACCCAAACTATAAACATAGCATATGATCGTGTCAGTTTATTGCTATAGTTTTCTGCATGTCAAGTATCTGTTCCTATGACCATGAGGTCATGCAACTCACTGACACCGGAGGAGTACCTTGTGTGTATCAAACGTCGCAACGTAACTGAGTGACTATAAAGGTGCTCTACAGGTATCTCCGAGGGTGTCTGTTGAGTTGGCATGGATCAAGACTGGGATTTGTTACTCCGTGTGACGGAGAGGTATCTCAGGGCCCACTCGGTAATACAACATCACAATGAGCCTTGCAAGCAATGTGACTAAAGTGTTAGCCACGGGATCTTGTATTACGGAACGAGTAAAGAGACTTGCCGGTAACGAGATTGAACTTGGTATAGAGATACCGACGATCGAATCTCGGGCAAGTAACATACCGAAGAACAAAGGGAACAGCGTACGGGATTAACTGAATCCTTGACATAGACGTTCAATCGATAAAGATCTTCGTAGAATATGTAGGAACCAATATGGGCATCCAGGTCCCGCTATTGGTTATTGACCGTAGAGGTGTCTCAGTCATGTCTACATAGTTCTCGAAGCCGCAGGGTCTGCACACTTAAGGTTCAGTGAAGTTTCGGTATAGTAGAGTTATGTATGGTGGTGACCGAAGGTTGTTCGGAGTCCCGGATGAGATCCCGGACGTCACGAGGAGCTCCGGAATGGTCCGGAGGTAAAGATTGATATATAGGAAGTCCCGTTTTGGTCACAGGAAAAGTTTCAGGTACATCGGTGGTGTACCGGGAGTGCCGGGAGGGGTACCGGGGACCATCGGGAGGGGTATTTCGACCCAAGGGGCCTCATGGGCTGTGGGAGGAGTCAAGCCAGCCCATAGTGGTCTGGCCAAGCCGGAGACTCTAGTGCTCAGGTGCCAAAGACCCGGAGTGAGCAAATGGATCTTCTTCTCAGTTCCGTACTCAGCATGCAGAAGGATATTGGAAACATCTTGAAGAACCAGGAGAGTTTGGGAAGGATTGTTGAGAGCAAGATTCACATTCTCAACAACAAGGTGGATGAGCTCACAGTGACAGTAAATGAGCTCAAGAGAGAAGTTGATTGCGTGCCCAGTCCCCACACTACAGATGATGATGAGGACAGTCCACCTCTCCGAGCCGACACCCAGTTCAGGACTAAAGCCAGGACTCGTACCGTGACAGCTCCAGAGTTGAGGCCTTCTTCATCAGCACCTGCTACAGCTCCATGAGCCCCTTCAGCTCCTTCAGCTCCGTCAGCTACTCCAGCACCTCTAGTTGCTACTCCAACTCCATACATGACGTCTTCTGAAGTCTTCGCTGATGCCATTCTCTCGACTCCTTCATCGGCTACCGGAGGAGATCGGCCCCAGAGAGACGCTTAGTCTATATACCTTTGAACTTTTTGGTAACTTGTTGCCAAAGGAGGAGAAGTTGTATAGATCATTAGGGCTTCGAGAGAGGGAGAGTGTTGCTTTTTATCGCTCTTAAAAACATTGATATCTTTTGGTTTGTTTGTGTTAAACCTTGTTTGTGTTTGATCATACACTTGATGTGTGCTGCTACTATTTCCTATCCTTGATGATGCTTATGAGATGATCATTCACTTTTGATTGTTGTGTTGTGCTATGATGTTCATTCCTATTACTCTCGCACACCACCAAGTGGTATGTGACATGGAAGAGTGCCTCATATACCTAATCGATTGTGCATTTGTATTCAAACGCAAATTCAAAATAATGCACAAATTTAGGGGGAGCTCTTAGTTATCACATACTTTCCAAAGCGACGATTGTATTCATTGATTATATCATATGTCGAAGCTTTGATCTATATGTTGTCATCAATTACCAAAAAAGGGGAGATTGGAAGCGCATTTGCTCCCTTGGTGGTTTTGGTAATTAATAACAACATATATATCATTGGACTAATGTTTCCACTAAGTATATTTCAGGAAAAGTTCAATGATGGGATGGCAAGAGGATTGTGGAGAGACTCCTAGATGCAAGGAATAGGATTGGCAAAGCTTCAAGCAAGAAGACTCTACATTTTACTTTGTGAGAAATCACTTTGAGTCTATAGGAAAGCCAATACTATTAAAAGGGGTAAGGTATTGATGGTGAACAAAATGCTCCACGTGCACAAGTGATAGTCACCAAAAACACCCACAAGCTCTTCCACAAAAGTCTGTCAAAAGCCTATCATGCAAAATCGGTGCCACCAATATTCCCCACTCGGCCCTACCGATTTTCACCTCAGACAGATCCCAGCCAAACTCTAGATCTTCGGTACAGCCGATTCTGCATCGGTGCCACCGAGTTCAGGTTGCCAACATTCTGTTGCCCCTTTTCTTCAATTCGGAATTTCCGAGTTGTTTGGATCGGTACCACCGAGTTTTGCAATCTGACCGTTGGTCACCTGATCGGTACTGCCGAGATTTATATATTGGTCTCACCGAGATTCGAAAGTTGCTACCTTTTGAGCAACTCAGTACCACCGAGTTTTACACTTCGGTGTCACCGAGTTGGTCATTATAGGTGTAACGGTTGGATTTTTGGAGATGCCTATATATACCCCTTCACCACCACCCACTCGCAAGAGAAGCACTCAGAACTATTCCATACTTGCCCCATCCAATTTTCTGAGAAAGAGCCACCTACTCATGTGTTGAGATCAAGCCATTCCATTCCAACCATATGAATCTTGATTTCTAGCCTCCCCAAGTTGCTTTCCATCCAATCAATCTCTTCCACCAAAGCCAAATCTGTGAGAGAGTGATTGTGTGTTGAGGAGTCTATCATCTTAAAGCACAAGAGTAAGGAGTTCATCGTTACTATCGAGCCTATTACCTTTTGGAGGGTGGTGCCTCCTAGATTGGTTAGGCGTCGCTTGGGAGCCTCCTACTTCGTGTTGTGGAGTTGAACCAAGAAGTTTGTACGGGCAAGGAGATCGCCTACTTCGTGAAGATCTACCCATAGTGAGGCTAGTCCTTCGTGGACGGAAGCCGTTATGGAATAGTCAAGGTTGCTACTTCGTGGACCCTTATGGGTGGAGCCCTCCGTGGACTCTCGCGACCGTTACCCTCCGTGGGTTGAAGACTCCATAAACGTGGACGTACGATAGCACCACCTATCGGAACCACGGGAAAAATCTTCGTGTCTTCAAATTGCGTTTGATCTTCCTCCCTATCCTCTATTACATAGTAGGGTGTGCTTGACTTGCTATCATTGCTAAAATCTGCCAACGCTTAAAATTGGGATAAGGTAGAAATTTTATTTTGTCAAGTAGTCTAATCACCCCCCCCCCTCTAGACATACTTTCGATCCTACACAACCCTCGCGGCGAAGGCGTCCACCGTATCATCTTCCTTCTCATTCTTAGATTCTCGTAATTTTTCAGCAAAGTTTGCAAGTTCGCCTCGCGCACATGCGAGTGACCTAGATGCAATGTCTTGAGCGTATACCACGCCTCCTTCTCTGATTTCTTCGAGATTAGATGTTGTTGCACGTCCATCGGCATCACCGAACAGATGGTCATGATAGCCTGGTGATCCTTCCAATACAAAGCGTCACTCTTCAGGTACTCGTCACCGCCGGGGTCGATGGCTTCCCAAATCTCATTGGCCACGAGTTTCCACTGGTCACCCACACCACGAAGTTCCCACGGTCAAATCATGGATACTCCGATCTCACCGGAGCATCGATTACTTTAGCCGCACCGGAGTACTTCGTTAGCTGCTTGTTCTTCTTATCATCCAACATGACCTTCTGTTACTAGAAGATGAACCTTTCTCTAGATACCAATTGTTGGTCCAGTCGCGAGGCCAAATACTTCCGGCAACGACGATATGACCGATGACGAGCGACGACAAAGCAATTCTGACTCCCGGACCCGCTCCTTGGCGATGCACTCGGCCGGGATACTTTACGACGAGATGAGCTGTGCATAGCTAGCTTAATTTTCTCGGGTCACGTCCCTGCACAACGCTAGCTAGCTCGATCTACCTGATCAATTCTTGTCACCGGCCCGAAAACAACGCCGAATATAAGCACACGAAATCGCTAATATGATAGTCACAAGAACGTGTCTATTTACTCTATTGATTCACGGGTTGAGTTTACAAGCCTAGGTATACATGCATCTATACCACTATATAGTGTACGAATAACTTTGAATAATAACCGTCGGATTAAGCCAATCCAACGCTAGAGAAGCGGCAAATCCGAGTGTTCCTGACCGTTGGATCTTCTCATTACTTCACCAGCTTCTGCCACGTGTACTATATCTAGAAGATTTTATGGTTGAGCTTAAGCCATATGGACATTTTGCACAAAACTTAAGGCACACTTCTACTTTATTCCAGACTCTTCCATACTCACACTGTCCTAAATTCTTTTTATATCCATATTATCATTCTTTTTTACTTTGTATTCAAGGCTAGGTACATTCATAAATCATATTTATCTTTGCGGATAGTACATTAACTTTGAGATAGCTGAAAAAGACACCTACACAAAACACGCTCAATATATTTTACGTGATTTGTGCATCTTATACTTCATGCATATGCCTCACAATTCCACTAGCCCGTTATATTTAATACAGTAACAGTATGTCTATCTTTGGTTGTAATTTGACTATCACGTGCTATGCACGTATAACTTACTAGTATATAAAGCATAGAGATAGCTTACAACAACCGACTCGGTTAAGTGCACATACATATATATATGAACATGTACACATACTGTGCACACACCAGATAACAAGGGATCATGTTTAATTCCAACATCCATTTCAAAACGCAGGTCACATTTGTAAGACTCACCGGAAATAATTCTTCATTTCATAAATTTCTTATGTATTTATAATAAACTTTTTTGCTTTGTCATTACTTATTTTGGTACTAAATTTATTTTGAATTTGATGCATCATTAACAAGTTGAATTCTATTTTTCAAATATAGCAGTAGACTTAAAATATCGTGCTCGTGAATATTAACATGCATATTTTTCTGGTATTTCTAGTATGATTCGTTATAAATATAATATATTATTCTAAACCGGAACCTTTATGTGAATTCTATATTTAACAGAAAATTTGTTACGATAAAATTAATTATAAATCCAAGTAATTAACTACAAACGTAACATTATTCAAAAATAAATTTATGTCCACTAATGTAGTCAAGTGCATTTATATGTGTATTATTATGCATAGTTTATGAAATATCTTGAAACACTTGATAAAGTGTTTTAGAGTATGGATAAAAAGATAATCTGGTAGATGATTCAAGAGTATAATTGTGTACCACTAATTTAGTTATAACTGATCTCTGAATCCTGAATTGTATGAGATGTCACTATCATGCCTGGACTCAGGTGGATCTCGCTCATTGGTTTTTTGACCGGAGACGAGTTTTGTGGTGGCTCTGTCCTGGTTATGGTGTGTTGGCTTCATGGGAGGTGTGCAGGGTAGGGAGGTGCGGTGCGTGAGGGTGTTGGGTTGGCTGATGTTTCAGGCGAAAGCTTGCTGGGCTCTTGTCGAACGATGACGTCGACGTCCGTGGACGTTTGTGCACCTCCTTGGAGGCATTGCTGTGGAGTCCATCCCCTCACACCCTCAGATCTAGTTCTTCAGGTGAAAGCCTAAGGCTGGGTCGGGTCGAGCGACTATATCGGCGTCATCACTTCCCCCTTTGGGTCGTCATCTTGAAGATCTAGGGACCCCGTTCATGCTCTCCATGTGTGAGACGCTCATGACATTGCCATCGGCAGGTACCCGGCATGTAGTTTGGTGGTGTTCGCCTAGTTTGGCAATGATGACGATGGTTGTTGCTGTAGGGTCGTGATAGGGCTTTGGTTGTCGGTTTTTTCCCACTGTGCTCGACAGGTTTCTTCTTTGTCTCGCCGTGTCGTCGCGAAGTCGGAGCTGCCCTGGAGGTGCCTAGGTGGTGACAATGGCAAGTGGTTGGTTGTCTTCGAGAAGGTGTTTGTTGGTGCCAGCTCGGCACATTTCGTATGTGTTTGGGTTGTTTTTTTTCTTGGAGTTGTTGAAAGTGCAACCTTTGCCCTTAAGTATATTTTGATGTTGGTAACAATTAAAATATAGGGGACTAATCATGTTTGCTAAGTGTATCATAAGTGTTAGTCCCCGTGAAATCTTCGTGTGTCCGTTTGTTCTTGAGTATAGGGATTGCACTTTATTAAGAGGGGGTCGATGGAGCCTCACAAAAAGATGAGCTTGTGATCTCGGTTTCCAACATATCTCACACACACATATTCCATTCTTATCAAACACGAACACATCTTCATTGTGCCTATATCTCAAGTTGACATACCCCATATAGGCATTAAGACATCCAAATTAACCAGTCCCACACTTCACTGACACACCGGATGTCCGGTGGATCATCACTCTGCACCGGATGCCTGGTACATAACGGAAATCCGGTCTAGAGGCACCAGTACCATAACACTCAATATTGACGGATATCTATTATCTAGTACAGACCGGATGTCTGGTCGTACCTACACCGAGCTAGAACTCCACATACTGGGACGGATTCTGGTAAGCATCGGATGTCCGGTGGCTACTCATGCCACCGGATGCCCGCTACCTCCCTGTCCAATGAGCATGCAATGGGGGTCGTACTTCTTGTAAGTGCTGGATGTATGGCAGCTACACGAGCCACCGGATGTCCGGTACCCCCTGCTCTTTTTACACGGTTTCTTCTTATGCCTGTACACCCTATAGCCACCGGATGTCTGTCCGATACTTACAGGCAGTTTACACTCCAACGGTCATACCTTGGCCCCTCCAACGGTGATCATTTTTCCTCCAAGGAAGCGAACATCGAGATGCATCCTTGTCTCCGTAGTTTCGGTTATCCCTAATCCCCACTCTCTACCTGTGGTTATTTGTCTTTACTTATATCATTTTGTGGTTACTTGCATCTCTACTCATTGTTGTTGCTGGTGATGGTGTTTTATGTTGAACTACTACTAACACTAGAATTATCTCTACAATTGTTAGGCTCACTTCCATATTCCGCATAATTGCCTATAATTGCTAAGTAATAATTAAATTTGTAATCGTATCTATTCACCCTTCCTCTAGGATCAACTCGACCCTTTCAGCTCTCTACGCGCTTGCACCAATGGCCGACTCGACATGGGTTCCGGAGTTTGTGGCCACAGGGTACTCAACCTCTCTTGAAATCAACCCAATCCCACAAGATTTATGTCTTTGCAGGCTAATTTAAAAAGCATAGTTCCTTTGTTTCTTATTTTTCTCTATGTCAAAAAAAGAAACAGAAGGAAATAAAGTCTAGAACTGTGCTCTAAATTCACGGAGAATCCAGTGAAGACGTAGGCCACGGTGAACCTTTAAACAGAAAGATGCTTGACCGCGTGGGACTACAAATGTAGAAAATGGTGGCAAGATGCGTGATGATTATTGTTGGGTAAAAACCCCAAAGCCTGAAAATTTCATGTTCATTGTACGTACCCCTTGCTTGGCAAAAAAAGCAGAGCAAATTAAGGCATATACTGGTGCATAGAATCTGCTGATAGTTATCTAATGAAGTATGGTTAAAAGGTTGGTGTGAAGGACTTATTTGACATTCCCAAAACATTCGTTTCCTCTATAATTTAGTTATTCTTTCCATTAAAATGTAACATTTCAAAACCATGAAGGCATTCCACAGAAACTGTGTGGGGTTTGAGTATTAGCATAGTCGCACGGATTCAAAACCACCCCCAGAAAAACTTTCAAGTTACATCCAGAAAACAACAGATTCACAGAGAAACTATAGTACAATGCTATCTCTCCTTTTCTGTAACTCTCGCTATGTTCGACAACTCTCGCCAGTAAAGAGCTCATGACTACTCTCAAAGGAACCAAACCGCGACAACTTTTTCACTTGCTTCTTTTTGTTCCCTATCTTGTTCCCTATCTTGTAGAGGATGAGCAGGACGCCACCGAGACGCTCATGTCGAACTGACCTCAGGAGCTAACCACAGTTTCACCTTTTTGTTGTCCCCACAACTCGCTAACACAAAAGCAGGAGCACCACCTGAGAAAATCAACAAAGTGATTTAGACATCGTAAACAGATATCCCGGCTTGAACTGTTCCAGCAGAAAACCACATCAAATAGTTTACAGATGGTGACATGACTGGATGGGTGAGCACTGACACATGAAGTGCATCACCTATCAGATCATATATCAGTAGTGTTGCAGTGACCCCAAGGGCTGACAAACTAAGCAGATCCAAGTATTCATTTGCCACCGTATTGACACTAGTAACCTAAGCAGGTTCCAAAAAGCCCTAGTGCAAGATCTAGCACACAACAGAGATGGAGGATAACAAAGAAATGGAGATAAAATGTTACCATTTGGAATAGTCCGTGGAGCCCACGCAATGCCAGAAATAGCACCTGAGTATGTACATAAAACACGTCAGCCCATACATTTTTCTTTTCAGAGCAGGAGAACCTAAAGAAGGTTCACCCTGGAAAATATGAATATTACACACCTTCATGAGCCTTCTCAGCTGTATCCAAAACCGCACCAGTTTCTGCACATAACCATTGCAACGTCGATCCACTTGTCACAGCCAGAACTTTACCATCTGGGGAGATGCCCATGTGTTCATACAGGCAAGTAGCGCCTTTTGAATCATGCAGAGGGACTGGCAAAACTCTCAAGGTTTTGGGATCCTCATCAAGGTGATACCTTACTGCAGAAGGAACAGAAACCATTAACCCTTAAGAAAGACTTGTACATAGCAATATCTGACAAACAACAGGGTTACAGTTGACAAATGCCATGACCTCAAAAGAGACTATATAATCATGCAAATGTGACAACTTTGGCCATGTCCACTACATATCAATAGCCTAAACTGCTTAACTGATTGATTAATATTTTCTGTAATGAAGTGCTTATCAACCTTGGTGAAGAAAGGCAAAAAATAAAAAGGTTTTCATGCATTATCCTCTTGATGCAGACCGAGCAATCCCAAAAAGGATGAGAGAATATTGGATATACATATAAAAATACAAGAGAAGTTGACATGGCTTTATGGCAACTTCCAGTAACCAGGGTTAACATATTAAAAATCAACAAGCACAACTTTTGGTAAATATAGAACATACCATTGATATTCCATACTCGGATGGTACCATCTTTCGACGCAGTAATAATCTTCTCAGAATCCGGAGTGAAACACAAACTAGTAACAGCACTCTGAATTCAAAACTTGTCAGTCTCGGCTCACAAGAATAGTTTGAAACTTCCGTAATAAAATGTAAGCAGGGAGGAATTTGACCTTGTGACCCTTGAGCTGCATAACCCTGTTAACCTCCTTCACTGAACTATCCTTCGAATAAACAATCTCCCACACCTAAAGAACATGTGAATATATATTATCATAACTGGGAGACAGGTAATGAGCAAAATAGTGAGTTTTATTACAATGAACACTACCAACCTTGACATCAGCGGTGAAAGCTGCTGCAGCAATGAAGCGGCCATTTGGGGATATGTCAGCCATATTGTTTTTTAACTGATTAGTGTCAACTGTTCCCAACTCTTTGCCACTCTTTCCGTGCCATATTTTGATATCGGTTGCTGCAAACAGTTTTCAAAAACAAATGTTAATACAAAACAGAACTTGTAACCTGCAATTAAGTCCACAATGTCACATGATTACATCTTGTAAATTTCTGATATGTCTGCATATTCCTAGCGCACATGTGTGGCATAAAAAAATGCATGTTGCTTCACAAATAATAGACGCACAACTTCAGGCTCATGGATCAAGAAAGGAAAGCAGAGAACAGTCGCATGCCATAACTGCCCAATTCCTCAATCGAAGCATGGTGGCCCTCTTCGTTTCCCGTGCTACCCAATAGCAAAAATAAGTGCTTCTTTAATTTGCCAGCAAAGAAAGACACCGTGGATAATTTAGGCAGTTACTGTGAACTTTGGAGGTAGCGTCCTTCCTTCACAGGAAAAATATGGAAAATGGTGTCAACCATTATTTGGAGTCGAAAGGAGTAGTAGTTAAGACCAGACCATACCGACAACTAAAATAGGAAAAGCCAAACCAGCACCTGGTCTGCTCCGGTTAGTATAATGGACCGTTTTGGGAGGAAACAAGGGAGAATCCAAGAAATATCCAGCACTTAACAAAACAGAGAACCTCAACCCACAGCATCATGTGCACGCAGAAAGCACAGCACCAGTTGGACTATCAATTCATTCTAATGGTATTGCAAGCAAGTAATAACATATTAGGTTTTTTCAAAGAATATAAATACAAAATGACCAAAAATTGATGCCCAATTAATTCTGTAGAGCGGTTGGACAGGTTGATCCGGACAACTGAATGATGAGGCAGATGGTTGACCAGCTCCCTCACTGATCCAGTTTTATAAACTGGTGTTTATTCTACCACTCAAAACATCATACCAGCCCCAAGAAAAAAAATCCTTGCACCCTTGCTACCCTCAATCCCACTATATGCATGCACCTGAGAGATCAAGGCTAATTAGAGACGGGTCAGGTCACCATGCACCTGAGAGATCCAGGCTAATTAGAGACGGATCAGGTCACCATGCACCCGTTAATCAGCACTTAATTGTGAAGAGTGTATATTAGTACCAAGAGCAATGGCAGACTTACGGGAGGAGGCCTGTGGATTTTTGTTTACCCTCCTCCCGTATGTCTAGCATTTTTGTTTTTCGCAAAAAAAAAATGTCTGGCATTTTTGTACCCCCATTTATATAAGTGAAGCATGGTGCAGCGTTACTCATTAAAGCTTACTAGTTTAGTAAATTTCATTAAAGCTTACTAGTTTATTAAACATTCTACACTGTACCATATTGCTTGCAGCATACATGGAAAAAGCTCTAGCTGCATATACGGTATTGCGATTCATGGCAAAAAAATGAATGGTGAAATAAAAATTAAGATCTTAATTGACACAGTAATTATGCATGTTCGCAGGTCATTGCATCTTGATTTAAAAGCTACTGCAGTAAGCAATCCTGATTCATGAGTAACTACTTAAAACGGAAACAATCCTACGAAAGTATACAGCTCATACCTTCAGAGCAAGAAATCACTATTGTGCTCCCATCACCAGTCCCATGAGTTGCACGAGCTGCCGCAAGGTTCAGCACTGATTCCTTGCCATGAATCTTTTTGTGGTCCCACTTGATCTCAGGAGGAGAAAGCTTGCCCTGCTGTTTGTTTCCCCCAGTTGGAGGAGCACCAACATCTGCATACATGTAGAGCGACGAGCCTAACAGCGCCTGTGCTGCCACAACAACGGATGATGACCCTTCTGAGTAAGCAATGGCAGTGGGATGTGCCCCAGCAGGCAAGTTTATCTTCAGAATCCTGCAAAACCCTCATCATGTTAGAGTATGTTGTAACGAGGGATAACTCGCATAGAATGAAATGACTTACTTAAAGCTCTTGCTTGACGCATCATCGATCCTGAATACTCTCACAACCCCATCCGCGCATACTGCCACAAGAAGATGCAGCAAACATATTAATACTCAAATTTGAGGAAGCGGATGTGATTGGTCCGTATGAGCCCGACAAATAACTGGTCCATGCGAGAAAATTTGAGAAAGTTATGGCGCAAAACAAATAAATATCCTCAGAGCTCCATCCACACATACTGCCACAACAAGATGCAGCAAACATACAAATACTGAAATTCAGGGAAGCGGACGTGATTGGTTGATCAAGTGCAACGCTTTCCAAACTGGATGAGCCATTCCAAGGCAAGATCCTTTAATTATCACTAAGCAAGCCGTATGAGCCCGACAAATAACTGAACCGTGTGAGAAAATTTAAGAAAGGTATGGCGCAAAACAAATCAATATCCTCACAGGTCCATCCGCAGATACTACTGCCACGAGAAGCAGCAAACATATAAATATCAAACAAGAAATTCGGGGAAGCAGCCGTGATTGGTCAATCAAGTGCGACATTTTGCAAACTGGATGAGTGGTGCCAAGGTGGAAACCATTTAATTTATCACAAAGGCGTGCCGTATCGGCCAGACAAATAAATGAGTCGTGCCATATCAGCCAGACAAATACATGGCCATACAACGGAAAATTAAAACGTTTTCGCACGTAAGCATGATAGATCCTGATCAAATGGGAGGCTGAGGGTATGCTCACCGGTGGCTAGGTTGCAGGCGTCGCTGGAGAAGTCGAGCGCGGTGACGCAGTCGGTGTGGCCCCTCAGGGTGTTGACGTCGAGGTGGTGGTGCTTCTTCGCCGCCTCCTGGAAGAAAACACACAATACAGCTGAGACCTCATTCACTGCACATTCCAATATATCTATGGACCTATGCCTCTCTACATATCAATAGAAAAGTGCAGAAATGGATGAACTAGGAAGATTATGTTCTCCTACGATACGCTCCGAATCGAATCTATTGGACTCTAATCGAAGGCACCACTGACTGATCCCTGTACATAAGAGCAAGATCGATACTAGCTAGCACGTGTCCGGAATCATGGATCCCATCCTAGTGTGCAGTAGGCGTGTGAGCGAGATGGGGGTGGAGATGAGATGAGATGGAGATGGACCTTGTCGGCGGCGGAGGCGTGGTGGTGCTGGGGCCGTCTCTTATTGTTCTGGCCGGCGGGGCGGACTTGCTTGGGCACGTCCGGGGCGGCGGCGACGGCGGAAGGCGGCACGTGCGCGATGTCGGCGCGCTTGCGGCGCAGGTACCCGGCGAGGAAGACGAGCGCGACGGCCCCGCCGAGCAGCGCCGAGAGGAGCGGCACGGAGAGCGCGGACGCGACCTGCACCGCCGCCGGCGCCGCCATCTCTTCTCGCTCGCCGGAGATGGGAGAGGGGTGGGGTGTGGTGTGTGGAACTGGAACTGGATCGGCTTTCCTTCCGTGCTCAGGAAGAAGAGCGCGTGGGCGCGTCGGCTGGGCCGGGCCGGGCCGGGCTGGATGGGCCGCGCCCCGTTCTGGCCCGAGCAGGCCGAGCCTCCTCGTCCAGGAAGGAAAAAAAACGTGGCCCAACTCACATCTCTATCTACAAATACAAATGCATTGAGACATGTACGATCTAGGAACCCTAGCTAAGAAGGCCCTGCTCCGGCGACGACAGATGGCCGCGGTTCGAAGCGCGGCGAGGACGCTGCTCCGGCGAACGGCCACGTCGCCGGCGGCGGCGCCAAGGCGGCTCGCGCACGCTGAGGCCTCGGAGCAGGCTGGCCGCGACCACGAGGAGCTGCTGCGCGAGGTGGAGGGGAAGAAGGAGGAGCTGTACGAGGCGATCTCCAAGGCGGACGAGGAGTTCTGGACGAGCAGATGGCGCAACCGGCGGCTGCTCCAGCACCTCTCCATGCATGTCCGGCCCAGGCCGCGGGAGTGGGACTGGCGCAAGCAGCGCTTCTACAAGAGGGTGCACGACCTCGCCGAGATCGTCGGGTTCCTCACGCTCTACTATGTCATCGACGGCCTCGCCGACGCCGGGAAACGGAGTTTCCAGGAGTATAGGGACGAGGCCATGGCATGGCACGCCGAGCAGGAAAAGAAGAAGGCGAAAGAAAAGGAAAAGCGTCCGGCGATGAAGTCAGCGTCGTCTTCTTCTTGCCCGGCGGGGGAAATTGAGGAAAATCATGCGGTGAAGGCAATCACATCTTCTCCGCCGGAGAACGGACCAAATTAAGACGAGGTGACGTCATCCTCCGGACATCACGATGATCAGCTTGTTCTTAATTCCAGCGCAAGCACAGCACGGTGTTATCCTAATTTTTTTGGGGATGTTGCTTAATTATGATCTGTTAGCGCTGTGCAATTATCCGTGGAGATCCATATTATCCCGTGGCGCTGCTCGGCGGGTAGATTTTGGTTGTGCAGTTCCAAGAACAGTTAATTGCGGAAAATTATCATATTATCGAAAAAGGCTTTCGTCCCGCTTTATATATAAGTCAACGATCGACATAATACACACCCAAGGCAGATACAAGGGGCTGACGATCAGCAACACTACTCCAAAACACCAAAGCAAACAACTAATAGACATAAGAGCAACGCTAAGGGACTAAGGAGCGCTCCACCGAGAACGAGTCGTCGCGAGGAGATGAAGCCGAAACTCGACGACCAGGAACTCCAAAGCGGTTCTTCCAAAAGAAAGAAACGACACCGGAGAGCCGCCACTGAACCGATTCACTGGATCGAGGTTTTCACCCGGAGTACCGCGAAGGACGCAAGGCTACCGCGATGGAGCCTTCGGGAAGGGAACGACGCATGGACGGTGCCGCCATCGGTCTGGTCTGAACCAGACGAGGTTTTCACCTCGGCCACCACCCTCCGCTTCCGCCCGTGGTACGACACGACATGATAGCACCGGCCGCACCACCACCTTAGATCGTCGAAGGCCAGCGCCCATGCCGCGAGCTCCACCCACGAGCCAGCAGCCCCTGCCACCAGGGCCGCCGCCCCGCTTCTAGATGATACGTTTCCAACGTATCGATAATTTATGAAGTATTCATGTCATGTTTGTCTATGTTTACAATACTTTTATATGGTTTTGATGCACTTTATATGATTTATCTAGAACTAACCCGGACTGACGCTGTTTTTAGCAGAATTATCGTGGTTTTGTTTTTGTGCAGAAAATGAAAGTTCTCGGAATCGTCCGAAACTTTTTTATATTTTTTTCTGGAGAAAATAAGAAATACTGGAGCGAAGAACCACCGGAGGGGAGCCACTTGTGGGCCACACAAGGCAACAGGGCGCGCCCACCCCGCTGGGCGTGCCCTGTTGTGTGGTGGGGCCCACATGGCTCCGGCTGGCGTGATTCCAACGCTGAAAAATCCTATAAATCCAGAAACCTCCGAAAGTTAACCTAGAACTTCCGCTCCACCGCCGCAACTCTCTGTATCGAAGAAAAACCCATCTGGAGCATTTCCAGTGTCCTGTCGGAGGGGGGAGATCATCACCGGTGGCCATCTTCATCATCCCGGCGGAGGCCATGACGAGGAGGGAGTAGTTCACCCTCGGGGCTGAGGGTATGTATCAGTAGCTCTGTGTCTAATCTCTCTCCCGTGTTCTTGAGATAGCAAGATCTTGATGTATCACGGGCTTTGTTAATATAGTTAGATCATATGGGGTTCTTCCCTTGCTATCTTGTAGTGATGAATTGAATCTTTCCCTTTGAGATCTCGTTATATTTGATTGAATATTTTGGGTTTAATTACACTTAATGTATGTCTTGTTTGTGGATGCCCGTAGTGACAATGGGGTATTCTATTGATTCACTTGATATATGTTATGGCATCAACTTGCGGATTCCGGTGACCTTGGGGATCTATGCATAGGGGTTGATTGCACGTTTTCATACTACGTTCTCCAATAGAAATCTTGGGATACTCTTTGAAGTTCTTTGTGTTGGATTGAATATGATGATTCTGAAATTGTTTGATGCATGTCGAATAATTAATCCATGGATATTTGAGGTGACATTGGAGTATCTAGGTGACATTAGGGTTGATTGATATGTATCATAGGTGTTATTTTGGTACGAACTCTATGGTTGTTTGTGACAGATATACGAATAGCCCAATAGATTGATCGGAAGGGATAACTTTGAGGTGGTTCTACTACATACAACAATTTCATCTTATGTTCTCCGCTAGATATGAACTTTGGAATGATTTGTTGTCACACGTTGAGGGATGATCATATGATTCTATTATGTTAGCATTGTTGAGAGATTGCACTAGTGAAATTATGAACGCTAGGCCTTATTTCCAAGCATTGATATGCCGTTTTGCTCGCTGGTTACTACTTGTTACCTTGCTGTTTTTATATTTTCAGATTACAGAAACCTATATCTACCATCCATATTGCACTTGTATCACCATCTCTTCGCCGAACTAGTGCACCTATACAATTTGCCATTGTATTGGGTGTGTTGGGGACACAAGATATTTTTTGTATTTGATTGCAGGGTTGTTTGAGAGAGACCATCTTCATCCTACACCTCCCATGGATTGATAAACCTTAGGTCATCCACTTGACGGAAAATTGCTACTGTCTTATAAAACTCTGCGCTTGAAGGCCCAACAGAGTCTACAAAAATAAAGTTGTGTAGTAGACATCACCAGACACTCTGGAGACCATCAAAGGTACGGGCTTTGAGCGGACAGGCAGAACCCAAGCATCATCGGAGCCGGCAGTGGCCATCCCACCCCGAACATCGATCTGCAGCTAGGAGGGCAAGGCCTGGAAAAGGGGAGGGGGGAGCGGAGCTCGTCCGGACAGGCTGAAAGCACATTTGCTCCCTTGGTGGTTTTGGTAATTAATAACAACATATAAGTCATTGAACTAATGTTTCCACTAAGTATATTTCAGGAAATGTTCAATGATAGGATTGGCAAAATGATTGTGGAGATTGTGGAATACCCCAAGATCCAAGGAAATAGGTTGGCAAAGCTTTAAGGAAGAGGACTCTACATTTTACATTTGTGAGAAATCACTTTGAGTCCATAGGAAAGCCAATACTATTAAAAGGGGGTAAGGTTTTGTTGGTGAACAAAATGCTCATACGTGCACAAGTGATAGTCACCAAAAACACCCACAAGCTCTCCCACCAAAGTCTGTCCAAAGCCAAATACTCAAAATCGGTGCAACCAACATTTCCATCCCGGTGCCACCGATTCTCAACCTCAGACAGACTCAGCCAAACCCTAGCCACTTCGGTGCAACCGATTCAATCCCGGTGCCACCGAGTTTAGGTTGCCAACTTTCTGTTACGCAAATTCACAATATCGGTACCACCGAGATTGTTGGATCGGCGTCACCGAGATTGTCAATCTGACCGTTGGTCACCTTATCCGTGCAACCGAGTTTCCTATATCGGTCTCACCGAGATTCAAAAGTTGCCACCTTTTGGTCACTTCGGTACCACCGAGATTTACACATCGGTGTCACCGAGTTGGTCATTTTGTGTGTAACGGTTGGATTTTTGGGGATGCCTATATATACCCCTCCACCACCACCTACTCGAGAGAGAAGCACTCAGAACTATTCCATACTTGCCCCATCCAGTTTTCTGAGAGAGAACCACCTATTCTTGTGTTGAGGTCAAGATCTTCCACTCCAACCATATGGATCTTGATTTCTAGCCTCCCCAAGTTGCTTTCCACCAATCCCATCTCTTCCACCAAGCCAAAGCTGTGAGAGAGTGATTGTGTGTTGAGGAGTCTATCATCTTGAAGCACAAGAGCAAGGAGTTCATCGACATTACCGAGCCTATTACCTTTTGGAGGGTGGTGCCTCCTAGATTGGTTAGGTGTCTCTTGGGAGCCTCCTACTTCGTGTTGTGGAGTTGAACCAAGAACTTTGTAAGGGCAAGGAGATCGCCTACTTCGTGAAGATCTACCCATAGTGAGGCTAGTCCTTCGTGGACGGAAGCCGTTATGGAATAGTCAAGGTTGCTACTTCGTGGACCCTTATGGGTGGAGCCCTCCGTGGACTCTCGCTACCGTTACCCTCTGTTGGTTGAAGACTCCATAAACGTGGATGTACGATAGCACCACCTATCGGAACCACGGGAAAAAATCATCGTGTCTACAATTGCGTTTGATCTTCCTACCCTATCCTTTACTACTCATGCTTGTTGTTACTTTCCGCTGCTATACTCTTAGACATGCATGTGTAGGGTGTACTTGACTTGCCATGAAATTCTAAAACCGCCAACTCTAAAATTTGGGAAAAGGCAAAACTTTTATTTGGTCAAGTAGTCTAATCACCCCCCCTCTAGACATACTGTCGGTCCTACAAGTGGTATCAGAGCTTTGGTCTTCATTGCATTGGTCTCACAACCTAGGAGAGTATGGCGTCTAGTGAGGGTAATTATCACCGTAGAGGTCCGTACTTTGATGGCACTAATTTTGCTAGTTGGAAGCACAAAATGAAAATGCATATTCTTGGTCATAACCCCGCCATTTTGGATGTTGTTCGTGTTGGCTTGCAAGGTGAATTCTTTGGAGATGGAAAGGAACCGGATCGTGAAGCGACCGCGGAAGAATTGAAGATGTTGCAATACAACGCTCAAGCATGCGACATTCTATTCAACTGCCTATGCCCAGAAGAATTCAACAAAATCAGCCGTCTTGAGATTGCAAAAGAGATTTGGGATACTTTGGTTGATATGCACGAAGGAACCGAGTTTGTGAGAGAATCCAAGTTGGATGTTCTTCAAGGTCAGCTTGACAAGTTCAAGATGAAGGATGGTGAAGGAGTCGCAGAGATGTACTCTAGGCTAGCTCTCATCACCAATGAGATTGCCGGCTTAGGAAGCGAAGAAATGACCGACAAATTCATCATCAAGAAGATACTTAGATCTTTGGATGAGAGATACGACACCGTGTGCACATTGATCCAAATAATGCCCAACTACAAAGATCTCAATCCTATGGAAGTCATTGGAAGGATTGTTGCTCATGAGATGACACTCAAAGACAAGGAAGAGCTTCATCACAAGTCTAGCGGTGCTTACAAAGCCACAAGTGATGCTCCCGCAACCTCAAGCAACAACCTTGTCACCAATGAAGAGATAAGCCTCATGGTCAAGAAATTCAACAAGTTCTACAAGAATAGAGGCAAAGAAAGAAGCTCCAACTCAAGATATGATGAGAAGCGTTCGTCAAGTCGTGACCGCAATTGCTACAATTGTGGGAAGCCCGGACACTACTCCAATGAGTGCACGGCTCCCTACAAACGAAGAGAAGAGTCACCAAGAAGATGAAGCTCAAGGAATGAATCACCTCAAAGAGAGAGAAGGAGTAGAGATGATCGTTATGAACGAAGACACTCAAGGAGAAGTAGGGATTCAGAGAAGAAGGACAAGTACACCAAGAGCTACACAAGAAGGAAACATCAAGCTCATGTTGGTGAATGGGTTTCCGGCTCCGACTCCGACGACAACTCCGAGAGAAGCTATCACTCCGACTCCGACTATAGTCAAGATGATGGTGTTGGCGGAATTGCTCTAGTGACTACCAACTCCCATGATCTATTTGACTCACCAAACGAAGGGAGTGGAAGTTGCTTCATGGCTAAAGGCCCCAAGGTATCACACCCCGAGTATCTTGATTTCGATAGTGATGAAGATGATTTGCTTTGTGATGATGACTTGCTCTTTGGTAAAACTAGTGATGTTAGTCAAAATGAACTTGATAATTCTCATGCTAGTCAAGATAAGTCAATTGATGATGATAAGATGAAAATAGAAGAACTAACTAAAGAACTAAACACTCTTAAGTTAGCTCATGAATCTACTCTTGAAGATCATAGAGAGTTGTAAGAACTCATGAGAAGCTACGCTTCAAGAAGCTCAACTTGGAGCAAGAGCATGAGTTTCTTAAAGCTATCAATGACGATCTCCGAAAGAAGACTTCATCTTATCTAGCCAAATGACTACTCTTGTCTACTTTCATGCCACAAGTTAAATCTAAACAAACTAGTAACAAAGGCAAGAAAGGTTCTTCATCTAGTAGCAACAATAAAAATGCTAAACCCAATGATGTTGCTTCTAGTAGTTCTATTGATTCCACTAATGATGTTTCTCTTAGCCAAGTTACACTTGAGCAAGAAAATGCTTTATTGAAAGGAATTATAGAAAAAGGTATGTACAAGAGTCTTGCCGGGTGTAAGCAATTTGAGGAAATTGTACGCAAGCACGGAGGATACCGGAAGAATAGTGGTGTTGGCTACTTCAACGCAAATGGAGTTGAATGGGAAGAAGGTCAATATCCCGAGCCCAAGTTTGTTCCTCAAAAGGAGAAGTATGAAAATACTCTTCCCAAGGGGACAAGCACTCAAGATGACCTTCCACCACAAGACCACAAGCTCAAGGGCAAGAACAAGCTTCAAGAGGACATTGACTCATATGAAGATGGATCCCTAGCTATGGTGGAGTGGGTTCCCAAGGCTACGTCAAGCTCAACTTCTACAAAGGCTACTACGACACCAAGGATCCCCATCAACTTGATGTGGGTCCCCAAGAAGAAGAACTAGAGAGTTCTTGAGGGGTGACTCCGCCAATGAAATTCACTCACATTCATTATTGTCAAGAATTATTTGCAATCAACATCAACTCTATGCAATAGTTCAAGGAGTCACACATTCCCTCAAAGGTAAGCAAGGGACAAGGTAATCAACAAATCAATGGACATCATCACACATGTTTTGCACTCCATGTCCATAGATATCCTTGTATTTGTCTCTTGTGTGTTGGGACTAACCCATGTAGGTGAGAAGAGTAAGGAAACAACAAGGATGCTCCCAACTCTTGGTGATCTTCATCAACCTTGAGCATCCACCACTACCTCACCAACATGAAGTCTTCATCGCCAAAACCCAAGGTTAGTCTATCCCTCTTATGGGGGGATGTCACATCAAGGGGGAGCATTACTCTAAGACTTGAGTCAAAGCATCTCTTAGTATGTGACAACATTAAATGCTTTATGTAAAAGTGGTAACCCCACTTGTGCTTAAACGATGAGTATGACCTATGATCAAGTATTCTTACTTGGCTCCTAAGTCAAATACTCATATATAGATGACTTCGTCATCGCCCTAGTGCTTGTTAGATGCTAGTGTGTATGTGCATGTTTGTCATGATTTCATTTGACATCTTATTGTGTGAGCATGTTGGTCTGCATTTATTTTCTCATTCGAGGACATCCAATTGTTGCTATTTTGCTTTTGTTTTATCTTTTGCCAATTGGATGGACAAGAATGCCTAGGACCACTCTTTAACTATCTATGCTTTCTCACCTCATATTCTATTCATGCTGCATCACAAAATTTGAACAAGTACTTTTCGATCCCTCTATGTGTGGAGCACTCGAAGTTTCGTATCGACAAGGACTGACCATTAAAACCTCCCAAGTGCATCTCGGTGGAACCAACCCCAAAATCTCGGTCTCACCGAATGCCTAGGGTTGATCTGGTTTTCAATCTCGGTACTACTGATTTCATATTCTCGGTTACACCGAGTTTCCCTGTCAGCTGACAGTTGTGGAACTCGGTGACACCAAAAATTTAACATCGGTATCACCAACAGTGAAGGGTATATAGTCTGTGGTCCCGACGGTTCGAAATTTCAATCTTCAAATCGTTGCGCCTCAAACCCTAAGCTGCCGTAGAAGGACCCCCTGGTCATCGCCTTTCCTTCCCGAGCCTCTCCGCCACTGGGAATCCTCGCCGTCGACGGGCATCTTCGCCGCAGTCGCCGCCGTAGCAGATCCGTCACCGAGCTAGGGTACGGATTCGATCTTTCTTGCGCTCCCGTCTGATTCTCGCGCAATAAAGTTGTTTTTCTCTATAAGCCACAGTTTGCTCATCGTTCTATCCACGAGAAAACTCCATAGATTAGCGAACCATCGATTTTCTAGGGTTTGCCTTCGGCCCGATGGAACTCGGTAGAACCGAAGTGAACAAATCGGTCTCACCAATTTGACTGTCTATGTTGCTGAGAACTGTCTCGGTGAAACCGAGTACTTCTTTTCGGTCCCACCGAAAAGAGTGCCAAGTTTCTGTTAATGAGATAGTTAGTCTCGGTGGCACCGACAATTTTACTTCGGCTGTACCGATTTGCATGTGACAGAATGCAAAACTTTGAAAATCTTTTGTTCAATCTTTCAAAAACCAGCCACATTTTGTGATGACTTATCCTTTTCTGCTCCTCTATATTCTATTCACAGGGTTAGTATGTCAAGTGCTGAGGATAGTGAGAACAACTTCAGAGAGAAGAGTGTTGAATTGGATTTTGGCACTAGTCCTGAATCTAGTTCATCTTCAGATCCAGGCACCCCCAGTTCTCATGGGTTGCCCAAAGCTGCTACAAGGGCCAGGAAGAAGCTGAATTCAGATGAGGAGGATTCAGACTTCGTTCTAGAAGAGATTCTTGCTAAGAAGCAAGAAAAGGCTGTCAAGAAAGCTGCAAATGAAGCTACCTCTTCAAGGAGAGCTGTCAGGAAAGTGTATGCTAGCTCTGAGGCTATGAGAGCACCTGAAGGTACTAGGACAAAGATGGCTCTTCACCTTGAGTCACCCCCCTAAGAAGGCAGGGGAGAAGAAGGGTGCTAGGAAGAGGATAGTCTATGTCACTGGCAGGCAGACCTCCATGCTTGAGGACCCTGAGGAGGCTGCTGCTGCTGCTACTGAGGAGGAGGAAGGACATGTTGAGAAAGCCCCTCCCAAGAAGAAAAAGAAGCTTATGGCTGATGCTATGCCAAAGACTGGCACATCCAAGAGCACTAAATCTGCACCCAAGAAGCCCGCTGCTGAGAAGCCCAAGAGATTGTCCAGGCAAATTCCAGCATCTGAGAAGAACAAAGGGACTGCCTCCAGAGTTGAGGATGAGGATGCTATGTCTACTCCAGACTTGAGGCCCTCTTCATCAGCTCCTGCTACTGTCACCTCAGCTCCTGCTCCATCAGTTTCAGTTCCTCCAGTTGCCACACCAACTCCATCCACGACATCTGCAGAGATCTTCGCTGACGCTGTTCTCTCGACTCCTTCATCAACAACCGGAGGAGATCAGCCCAAGAACGCTTAGATATATGCCTTTGAACTTTTTGGTAACTTGTTGCCAAAGGGGGAGAAGTGTATATAGATCTTTAGGCTTCGAGTGAGAGAGCGTTTGGTCTTTATTGCTTTTTCAAAACATTTGATCTTTTGGTTGCTTGTGATACATGTTTGTGGTGTTTGATCATACGTGTTATGTGTGATGCTACTATTTCCTATCATCTTAATGCTTATGAGATGATCTTTCACCTTTACTTGATTGTGTTGTGCTATGATGTTCATTCTAATTACTCTCGCACACCACCAAGATGTATGTGACATGGAAGAAGTGCCCCATGTACCTAATCGATTGTGCATTTGCATTCAAACGCATATTTAAAATAATGCACAAATATAGGGGGAGCTCTTGCTTATCACATACTTCTCAAAGCGACGATTATATTCATTGATTATATCATATGTCGAAGCTTCGATCTATATGTTGTCATCAATTACCAAAAAGGGGGAGATTGAAAGCACATTTGCTCCCTTGGTGGTTTTGGTAATTAATAACAACATACAAGTCATTGAACTAATGTTTCCACTAAGTATATTTCAGGAAATGTTCAATGATAGGATTGGCAAAAGGATTGTGGAGATTGTAGAATACCCCAAGATGCAAGGAAATAGGTTGGCAAAGCTTCAAGGAAGAGGACTCTACATTTTACATTTGTGAGAAATCACTTTGAGTCCATAGGAAAGCCAATACTATTAAAAGGGGGTAAGGTTTTGTTGGTGAACAAAATGCTCATACGTGCACAAGTGATAGTCACCAAAAACACCCACAAGCTCTCCCACCAAAGTCTGTCCAAAGCCAAATACTCAAAATCGGTGCAACCAACATTTCCATCCCGGTGCCACCGATTCTCAACCTCAGACAGACTCAGCCAAACCCTAGCCACTTCGTTGAACCGATTCAATCCCGGTGCCACCGAGTTTAGGTTGCCAACTTTCTGTTACGCAAATTCACAATATCGGTACCACCGAGATTGTTGGATCGGCGTCACCGAGATTGTCAATCTGACCGTTGGTCACCTTATCGGTGCAACCGAGTTTCCTATATCGGTCTCACCGAGATTCAAAAGTTGCCACCTTTTGGTCACTTCGGTACCACCGAGATTTACACATCGGTGTCACCGAGTTGGTCATTTTGTGTGTAATGGTTGGATTTTGGGGATGCCTATATATACCCCTCCACCACCACCTACTCGAGAGAGAAGCACTCAGAACTATTCCATACTTGCCCCATCCAGTTTTCTGAGAGAGAACCACCTATTCTTGTGTTGAGGTCAAGATCTTCCACTCCAACCATATGGATCTTGATTTCTAGCCTCCCCAAGTTGCTTTCCACCAATCCCATCTCTTCCACCAAGCCAAATCTGTGAGAGAGTGATTGTGTGTTGAGGAGTCTATCATCTTGAAGCACAAGAGCAAGGAGTTCATCGACATTACCGAGCCTATTACCTTTTGGAGGGTGGTGCCTCCTAGATTGGTTAGGTGTCTCTTGGGAGCCTCCTACTTCGTGTTGTGGAGTTGAACCAAGAACTTTGTAAGGGCAAGGAGATCGCCTACTTCGTGAAGATCTACCCATAGTGAGGCTAGTCCTTCGTGGACGGAAGCCGTTATGGAATAGTCAAGGTTGCTACTTCGTGGACCCTTATGGGTGGAGCCCTCCGTGGACTCTCGCTACCGTTACCCTCCGTGGGTTGAAGACTCCATAAACGTGGATGTACGATAGCACCACCTATCGGAACCACGGGAAAAAATCATCATGTCTACAATTGCGTTTGATCTTCCTACCCTATCCTTTACTACTCATGCTTGTTGTTACTTTCCGCTGCTATACTCTTAGACATGCATGTGTAGGGTGTACTTGACTTGCCATGAAATGCTAAAACCGCCAACTCTAAAATTTGGGAAAAGGCAAAACTTTTATTTGGTCAAGTAGTCTAATCACCCCCCGTCTAGACATACTTTCGGTCCTACACAGGCGCCCCCTGCAAGGCAACTTTTCTTGAGCAGGAATATTCGGTTTGACTCATCGTAATGTTTCTTTGATTTTGTGTCTACTTTTCTTACCTTTTTATACAGAGAAGGTTTACCTTTCTCTATAGAAATATAATTCTTGTGTCTTTTCTCTTGCCAGTTTATTCTACACTCAGTCGCCGTGCCGGACAGGAGGGTCCAGCAAAGTGCTTTTGGTTATGAGTTGCTAAACTGTCGGAATCTACTATTCCTGAGATTTAGCGATGTAACCTCGCAAATGTTGTACTACAGCTCAAAGCTCTTGGGAACACGTGTAACATCAAGGTGAGTTTCGTACTCCTGTTTCTTATATTCCTGGTCATGTGTTAAAGAAAAATTTGCATTGAGAGGATACACGCTAGTAATTCCAGCCATCATAAATTTGCAATATTTCATTATTTGTGACAGTGATCCCAGCCAGCTTAAATTTTGCTGGTATAGCTATCTTCAGTTCTGGAATTGACCAAATAAATTGAAAATTGTATGTTCCCCAAATGATGATACAAGTAATCAGAACATGAACGGAATAACAATATTGAACTGTAACACACTGAAAGTCTGCACTTTTTCATTTCAGGACAGTTGATATGTCAACGCTTTTTACAAATAAATCACACTAATAATGACTCTGACATATAGAGTCGTTCACACCATTCTTCTTTCATGCTTATTATGTTGTGTGATCTGATCAAAACCTGCAAATAAATTAAGAGAAAAATGTTAGGTTCAGAATAGTTATATAGGTACAAAAGCAGAGGTGCAAAGAAAACACGAAAGATTGCACATACCTCACCCCTCTAAAATATCTTTGTAGACAATGTTTTTGGTGCTTCTCCCAGATTTATCAACCTCCTTGTTAGGCTTGGCTAAAATCCACGTCGTCTTTCTTGACACACCCCTTGACAATGCAACATATAGTTGGCCGTGTGAGAAAACAGGTTCTGGAAGGTAAATACCGACATTTGGAATGGTTTGACCCTGTGCCTTGTTAATGGTCATCGCAAAACTCAGGCGGATGGGGAACTGTTTTCTCTTAAGCTTGAAGGGAAGTAAGGTGTCCTCCGAGGGCGACATAGGGATCCTAGGTATGAACACCCTCTTTCCAGCATGCTGGCCACCAACAATCTCTGCATCAATTGCATTATCCTGGAAGTCCCTGCTCATAAGCCGTGTTCCATTACATAGCCCATTATGAGGGTCGAGGTTCCGTAGCAAAATGACCGGGCAGTTGATTTTTACCCTCAAGACATGCGGGGGCAACCCATTTGGTGTGATCGAGTTCAGAAAGTCAATCGTGTAATTGTTCTGGAAATCATCCTCGATAGAGTCAAAGCTATGGTACACCTTTCCTTCCCCCGGAAACTTGGAGATCATCTTGTCATTCAGGTCATCCACATGCTCGTTTTTTGTCGAGAGAATTGCACGTGTGCTCATGTACTCTCTCGACGTAGCATTGGTGTGCAGGGATGGGAAGACATCTTCGATAAGCTTGTTAATAGGTTCTTCATCCTCAGTATAAGCAATCACAATGTCTTCAGGGAGACGCACATAGTCGTCACCAATTGTTTTTTCCGTTCCATTGCCTATCCTTAGGAGGTATTCAGAGAACCAAGGTCTGTCTGTGCTCGCATATTGCGCGTGAGGCGTATATTGCGGATCTTCTCCCACAGATAGGATCTCAACAATGTAGCATCAGTGATCTGTGCTCTTGTCCCTCGGGTCACAACGGGGAGGACCTGCCTGAAATCCCCACCAAAGACAACAACCTTTCCACCAAACGGTAAAGCACATTCCATTATATCATGTAGTGATCTATCGAGTGTCTCAACTGCTTGACGCTTTGTCATAGCTAGTTCATCCCAAATTATCAAGGAGGCCTGTTTAAGCAACTCTGTCGTACCACTCTGCTTTGTGAAACTACACATGCTATTGTCAGTGAGCTTGATTGGAATTTTGAATCTGAAGTGTGCAGTCCGGCCTCCAGGCATTATCGACGCCACGATACCTGATGTAGCAGTTGCGATTGCTATTAGACCCATCGAACGGACCTTTGCAAGCAATGCCTTATACATGTACATCTTCCCAGTGCCTCCTAGACCGTCAACAAAGAATATCTGCCTTTTTTGGTTCTTCACATGATCCATTATGTCATTGAAACCAACTAGTTGCTCAGTGTTCAAACGGCTGAATAGGTCTAGATGTTCTTGGTCTGCTTTGACTTGTCTCTACTCTGTTACCTCTTTATACTCAGCGTCAGAAGAGCCATTTGTGTCAACCAGATCCGGAAGTCCATAGCTTTTAATATCCTTTCCCATGGATTGCACCAGATCCCTGATATCCCTAAGGACCATCTGCTCAAGTGCTACCTCATTCGTTTGAGTACGGTAATAATCTTTAGACATCGATGCTAGATGTTTGTCCCACAACTGACGGATTTGTGTTGCCTCGCAGAATACCAGGATAGTCGCAAACAAACATCTAAGAGCATAAGGCATTTGAAATGTTGCTGCCTCCGTCATGCAATCATCAAGTGTCCTCTCGTGCTCAATGAGGCCTAAGTGCTCACACGCCTCTCTGAGGGAACCACATAGCTTGCCATTTAGTGTTTTCAAATCATCAAATGAAGTGGCACCTCGGACATGGCTTAGGAGCACCCGCAAGTAGTACCTCTCTCCTTCAGCAGGGTGTGCATGCACCAGCCTTCCAATCTATGGTCTCTTATTTTTTTCTCGGATGCCACTTCTTATTACAGGCTATCCACCTATAATGTTCTGGGAATGAAACCGACATTGTCCATCTATCATGCAAGGGCAACTTTTCTTGAGTGCACCACATGGTCCGTGCAACATGTGTTTGACTACCAGATCATGGAGAACAGGATATTTCTTTTTGTCGGGTATCTCTGCAGATATCACCCGATCATAATCATCTGGGTCCTTAACTTGCTCTTTGCTTTCATGATCAGAAGTATATGCTCACGAGGGAGACCTCTTTTCTGAAACTCAGTGACATGTACATAAGCCGCGACTTCTCCAAAATGCTTACCCTTAGTCAATAAGTCCATCATATTTTGTTGTTTAGCTCTGTATACTCTTGCCATAAGGTCTGGACGGTCTTGTGGCAGCTGTCCCGGCAATAATTCCTTAGTTATCTCCTCCCAGTAGGGATTGCATGTCATCGTGATAAAATAATCCGGTTTACCCCATCGTTGAACTATTGCCATCGCATCCAGGAACCTGCGCTGCATGTCACGATCACCACCAGGAAATGTACGTGGAAGCACGATTCGCTTTCCAATCCGGTCACCGCGTGACTCGCCAGCGATGACTCGCCAGCGGAGTCAACAAGACCCTATAATATATCAATATTTGACGCCAATTAGTATATATGGTTCAAGCAAAGAGTGTGGCATCTATAATGTAAATTTTAGGTATAAACACAAGCACATTACCTGGTAGAGGTCAGCACGTATAACCTTTTGATTCTCTGGCTTTGAGTACCAGTCAAGCCTCATTGTCTCAATCTTGATGTACATGTCAACAGCCCACTGTTGGAAAAAGCGCCCCCCAAACAAGATGATGTTAAAAAGCTTCTTCCGGACCTGCAGCTTGAAGCAATAGTACTCCCTCGCACTAACAAATTTCCTTGATTTTGTGGCATTCATCTCATTGTCACCAAAATCCTCATCCGGGTTATCCTCGTTGTCATCTAAAAATTGTTTAACAACATTAAATTTGGTATAATAGAATCATAAGAATATAAAAACAGCAATCCCGTCCCATACCTGGAGGTAAATCAGTGGCCTGGTCTTCGTGTCGTGGGGTATGACCAACTTGATCTCTAATCATGTTATCATCTGAAAGATGGATGCCTGAGTAAGGTTGACTTTTATTATAATGTATAAACCAATAATGAACATTATACCTGAAGGAAAAGCATAGGCTTGGTTATCTTGTCGTGCAGAATCATCCACTGAATCCTGGTTTGTGTCATCGGCGGGCCCAATATACGACATCAAACGATTCCAACTGATCTCCCCACGTGGGAAGAATAGTGGATATGACAATGGGTCATAGCACCCATAGTATGCTCTAATATAGAGGGCCGGGGGTGGTCTCCTTTAGCATACATGATAACACTTCTATCAAAGGTTTTTTGTGGGTCGCTCCCTTCAACCCAGATTGCTGCTACCTGACAGGTAGTTGGCGCATTGTACCTTCGTTGATCAAGGTTGATATCTGTATTTAATGAGATTATGTATTCATCCGGATTCGGAACAGTACCAAAGCTTTTCAAAACTTGAGCATAAGGGTTGTGCTCTAGTATTATCAGAATCTTTCGTATGAGATCTAACCTAAGATTCGGAGACCTCTTAACCCTATGAAACAAGTTTTCATCTGTATTATAAATATATAGCTGCAAATGTCGAGGGCCATTATCAACAGACAATAGATCGTCAAGAGCGTGGTACAAACCCCTACATGCACGAAATGTATATACACCGGTTCCTGCTTCGGTGCTGACTCGACGATCAAGTGTGACTCCAAGACGTGTGAAAGAGAAATGGGAGTTGAAATACCGTATATTTTCTCTGAAATATTTAGCATCCTCATCATCTTGACTTGTAAACAACCGTTTCAACTCTTTAGAAACATTGGGAGTAAATACATCCACTTTCCCCTGTCTGCAACAAAACGCAGGCCCCTCGTATTGAAATCGCAAAGCTCCACAGTGGCGGCAATTGCTAACTTTTCTAAGCACATGGTGCTTTTTGGGCAGGTTCATGTAAACTCTCTCTACAGTATCATTACTGGGAGTTCCATGACCATCCCGTTGATCCACTCGGTAGGATTCAAAAGCAACATCTGGATAAGAATTGACATTTGCATTAATCAAACTGCATGCACAAACCATATTATCATATATTATAGTTTATTGATAACTCATGATAACAACAATATACCTGGTTCCGCAAAGATCCTAGCTTCTTCATCCTGTTGGGGAACGTTGCATCGGAAACAAAACATTTCCTACGCACACGCAAGATCTATCCATGGTCATGAGCATCTACGAGAGGGAGAGTGGATCTACATACCCTTGTAGATCGCTAAGCAGGAAGCGTTAAGAAATGCGGTTGATGTAGTCGAATGTCTTCGCGATCCAAATCGCAAGCCGTCCCGCGATCCAATCACAATCTAGCGCCGAACGGACGACACCTCCGCGTTCAGCACACGTACAGCTTGATGACGATCTCCGCCTTCTTGATCCAGCAAGAGGGGGCAGAGAGGTGGATGAGATCTCCAGCAGCACGACGACGTGGTATTGGTATTGGTGGAGTTATCCCGGCAGAGCTTCGCCTAAGCACTACCAGAAACTATTTGGTGGAGGAACTAGAGAATAGAGAACTAGCACGTGGCCTTGTGTCTTTGGGGGCTCTATTCCTCTAGTATATATAGGAGGGAGAGGGAGGAGAAAGCCTCCCTAGGGTTTCCCCTAGGGGTCGGCCGAACCAGGGCAAGGAGGAGCCCAATCCACTTCCTAGTAGGATTCATATTAGGAAGGAGTCCTATTCCTTCCTATCTCCACCTTTTTTCCTCTTTGGCATATGGGCCCTTATGGGGTCGGTTCCCCAGCACATTAGGGGCTGGTGCGCCACCTCTTGGGCCCATGTGCCCCCCGGGGTGGGTGGGCTCCACCCGATGGACCCCCGGAACCCATTCGTCACTCCCGGTACACTACCAGAAATACCCAAAACCTTTCCGGAACCCAAATACCACTTTCCTATATATAAATCTTTACCTTCGGACCATTCCGGAGCTCCTCGTGACGTCCGGGGTATCATCCGGGACTCGGAACAACCTTCGGTCACCAACACATATATCTCAATACTACCGAAACGTCACCGAACGTTAAGTGTGCAGACCCTGCGGGTTCGAGAACTATGTAGACATACCGAGACACCTCTACGGTCGATAACCAATAGCGGGACTTGGATGCCCATATTGGTTCCAACATATTTTATGAAGATCTTTATCGGTTGAACCTCTATGTCAAGGATTCAGTTAATCCCGTATGTTGTTCCCTTTGTTTATCGATATGTTACTTGCCCGAGATTCGATCGTCGGTATCTCTATACCTAGTTCAATCTCGTTACCGGCAAGTCTCTTTACTCGTTCCGTAATACAAGATCTCGTGGCTAATACTTTAGTCACTTTGCTTGCAAAGCTTATTGTGATGTTGTATTACCGAGTGGGCCCTGAGATACCTCTCCGTCACACGGAGTAACAAATCCCAGTCTCGATCCATGCCAACTTAACAGACACCTTCGGAGACACCTGTAGAGCATCTTTATAGTCGCCCAGTTACGTTGCGACGTTTGACACACACAAGGTATTCCTCCGGTGTCAGTGACTTGCATGATCTCATGGTCATAGGAACAGATACTTGACATGCAGAAAACTATAGCAATAAACTGACACGATCATATGCTACGTTCATAGTTTGGGTCTTGTCCATCACATCATTCTCCTAACGATGTGACCCCATTATCAAATGACATCTCATGTCTATGGCTAGGAAACCTTGACCATCTTTGATCAACGAGCTAGTCTACTAGAGGCATACTAGGGACACATTGTTGTCTATGTATTCACACATGTATTTGTGTTTCCAATCAATACAATTATAGCATGGATAATAAACAATTATCATGAACATGGAAATGTAATAATAACCATTTTATTATTGCCTCTAGGGCATATTTCCAACAGTCTCCCACTTGCACTAGAGTCAATAATCTAGCTCACATCACCATGTGATTAACATTGTAATGAATCTAACACCCAATGAGTTCTGGGGTTCGATCATGTTTTGCATGTGAGAGAGGTTCTAGTCAACGGTCTGCAACATTCAGATCCATGTGTTCTTTGAAAATCTATATGTCATACTGCAGATGCTACCACGCTCCACTTGGAGCTATTCCAAATGGCTGCCCCACTATACGTATCCAGATTGCTACTCAGAGTCATCCGTATTGGTGTCAAAGCTTGCATCGACCTAACCCTTTACGACGAACTCTTTATCACCTCCATAATCGAGAAACATTTCCTTAGTCCTCTAGTTACTAAGGATAATTTTGACCGCTGTCCAGTGATCCACTCCTGGACCACTCTTGTACCCCTTGACAAACTCATGGCAAGGCACACACCAGGTGCGGTACACAGCATGGCATACTATACAGAGCCTATGGATAAGGCATAGGGGACAACCTTCGTCCTTTCTCTTTCTTCTGTCGTGGTCGAGTTTTGAGTCTCACTCAACTCCACACCTTACAAATCAGGAAAGAACCCTTTCTTTGACTGATCCATTTTGAACTCTTTCAAAATCTTGTCAAGGTATGTACTCATTGAAAGTCTTATCAGACGTCTTGATCTATCTCTATAGATCCTGATGCCCAATATTTAAGTAGCTTCATTCCAGGTTTTCCTTTAAAAACTCCTTTCAAACAACCCTTTATGCTTTCCAGAAATTCTACATCATTTCCGATCAACAATATGTCATCCACATATACTTATCAGAAAATCTATAGTGCTCCCACTCACTTTATTGTAAATACAAGTTTCTCATAAACTTTGTATAGACCCAAAAACTTTGATCACCTCATCAAAGCGTATATTCCAACTCCGAGATGCTTGCTCCGGTCCATAGAAGGATTGCTGGAGCTAGGGCTGCAAAAGAGTCGAGTTTGAGCGAGCTGGATTAGGCTCAGCTCAAACTATACAAAAATTCGAGCAATCTCAAACCAAGTGAAGATCAAGGTCGAGCTATAGAAAGTGGCCCGCGCTCAGCTTGTAACGATCTTGAGTCGATCTCGAGCTAGTTTCGAGCTAAATAAGATGATACTTTTTTTTAATAATTTAAGACAAAAGATAGGCCACAACACAACATAAAAAACCATTATATAATTCAGCATGTTCTCTCTAAACTGAATAGTAGTACTTAAAAGAAGAGATCATGGAAGAACAAGTAGGAAGAAAAAAACAATAAAGGTGTGCCTGCTCTCAAACTTTTGCCAAAATAACATGATATTTAACACATGGTGATCACATACCTTAGCGGGGCCAAATTTTCTCTCCAGCTAGTTAATTTTCCATGTTTGGTAGTAGGTAAAATGATGGAAAATCATACACAACATATATGGTAGTAAATTATTGTTGTCTATCTATATAGTAATAAATTACCCCATTCATCTTTATATAAAAATCATGTAATATAATTATATGATCTCAGGCTATCGAGCCAAAATCGAGCGAGCTAGTGTTGGCTCAAGATCAACTCATTTCTCGATCGAGTTACATAAAGTGTTCATACTCAGCTCATTTCTTGTCGAGTCGATCTCGAGTCGAGCCAAAATGCGAGTCGAATTCGAGAGGCTCACGAGCCTCGAGCTTTCCTTGCAGCCCTAGCTGGAGCTTGCATACATTTTAGCATCCTTAGGACTGACAAAACCTTCCGGTTGTATCGCATACAACCTTTCGTCAAGGAAACCGTTAAGGAAACGATGTTTTGAGATCCATGTGCCAGATTTCTTAATCAAAAAATGCAGCAACTGCTAACATAATTCCAACAGACTTTAGCATCGCTACGGGTGAGAAAGTCTCATCGTAGTCAACTCCTTGAACTTTGTCGGAAACTTCTTTGCGGCAAGTCAAGATTTATAAATGGTGACATTTACCATCAGCGTCTGTCTTCTTCTTAAAGGTCCATTTGTACTCAACGGCCTGCCATTTAACGGACAAGTCTACCAAAGTCCATACTTGGTTTTCATACATGGACCCTTTCTCGGATTTCATGGCTCCTAGCCATTTGTTGGAATCCGGCCCCACCATCGCTTCTTCATCGCTCGTAGGTTCATCGTTGTCCAACAACAGGACCTCTAAGACAGGGTTGCCGTACCACTCAGGAGCAGTACGCGTCCTCGTCGACCTACGAGGTTAGATAGTAACTTGATCCGAAGCTTCATGATCATCATCATTAGCTTCCTCTTCATTTGGTGTAGGCGCCGCAGAAACATCTTTCTGCGTCGTGCTACTATCCAACTGAAGTGATGGTTCAATAACCTCATCAAGTTCTACCTTTCTCCCACTCAATTCATTCGAGAGAAACTTTTTCTCGAGAAAGGACCCGTTTTAAGCAACAAACACTTTGCCCTTGGATCTGAGATAGAAAGTATACCCAACTATTTCCTTAGGGTATCTTATGAAGATGCACTTTTCCGCTTTGGGTTCGAGCTTATCAGACATAAGCGTCGCATTCCCAAACTTTGAGAATGACAGCTTAGGTTTCTACCAAACCAAAATTCATACGGTGTCATCTCAACAGACTTAGATGGTGCCCTATTTAAAGTGAATGTACTTGTCTCTAATGCATAACCCCAAAATGATAGTGGCAAATCGATAAGATACATCATAGTACGCACCATATCCACTAGAGCATGACTACGACGTTCGGACACACCATCACACTATGGTGTTCCAGGTGGCGTGAGTTGTGAAACAACTTCCACATTGTCTTGAGTTCTATACCAAACTCGTAACTCAAATATTTACCTCCACGATCATATCGTAGACATTTTATCTTCTTGTCACGATGATCTCAAACTTCACTCTGAATTTGTTTGAACTTTTCAAACGTTTCAGACTTGTGTTTCATTAAGTAAATATCCCCATATCTACTCAAATCATCAGTGAAGGTAAGAAAATAGCGATATCCACCGCACGCTTCAACACTCATTGGAACGCATACATCAACATGTATCATTTCCAATAAGTCACTTGCCCGCTCCATCAAGCCGGAAAACGGGGTTTTAGTCCTCTTGCCCATGAGGCATGGTCCGCATGTCTCAACCGATTCGAAATTGAGCGAGTCCAAAGATCCATCAGCATGGAGTTTCTGCATGCGCTTTACACCAATATGACCTTTAGCGGCAGTGCCACAAGTATGTGGTATTATCATTATTAACTTTGCATCTTTTGGTATCTATATTATGAACATGTGTATCACTACGATCGAGATTCAATGAACCATTCACATTGGGTGCATGACCATTGAAGGTATTATTCATGTAAACAGAATAACCTTTATTCTCTAACTTAAATGAATAACCGTATTGCAATAAACACGATCTAATCACGTTCATGCTCAACGCAAACACTAAATAACATTTATTTAGGTTCATCACTAATCCCGAAGGTAGAGAGAGCGTGCGATGGTGATCACATCAACCTTGGAAACACTTCCAACACACATCGTCACCTCGCCCTTAGCTAGTCTCCGTTTATTCCGTAGCTTTTATTTCGAGTTACCAACATTTAGCAACTGAACCGGTATCTAATACCCAGGTGCTACTAGGAGTACTAGCAAGGTACACATGCATAAAACGTATATCAAATATACTTTTGTTGACGTTGCCAACCTTCTTATCTACCAAGTATCCAGGGTAGTTCCGCTTCAGCGACCGTTATCCTCATAATAGAAGCACTCAGTCTCGGGTTTGGGTTCAACCTTGGGTTTCTTTACTGGAGCAGCAACTGGCTTGCCATCCATGAAGTTTCCCTCCTTGCCCTTGCCCTTCTCGAAACTAGTGGTTTTACTAACCATCAACACTTGATGCTCCTTCTTGATTTCTACCTTCGCGGTGTCAAACATGGAGAATAGCTCGGTGCTACTTCTTGAGCTTGCGTTGGTTTTCCCTTGAAGAGGAAAGGGTGATGCAGCAAAGTAGATAAGTATTACCCTCAGTTGTTGAGAACCAAGGTATCAATCCAGTAGGAGATACAAACAAGTCCCCAATCTTCGCACCTACACAAACAAATAAACTCTTGCACCCAATGCTATAAAGGGGTTGTCAATCCCTTCACGGTTATTTGCAAGGATGAGATCTGATAGAGATAGATATAAAAGATTGCTAAAACGAAAAGTAAAACAAAAGTAAAAAGATTGCAGCAAAGTATTTTTGGTATTTTTGATTTATAGATCTGAAAATATAATATGGAAAATAGACCCGGGGGCCATAGGTTTCACTAGAGGCTTCTCTCATGAAGGAAAATAATACGGTGGGTGAACAAATTACTGTCGAGCAATTGATAGAAAAGCGCATAGTTATGACGATATCCAAGGCAATGATTATGCATATATGCATCACGTCAGTGTCAAGTAGACCGAAACGATTCTGCATCTACTACTATTACTCCACACATCGACCGACTCCTGCCTGCATCTAGAGTATTAAGTTCATGAAGAACAGAGTAACGCATTAGGTAAGATGACATGATGTAGAGGGATAAACTCAAGCAATATGATGAAAACCCAATCTTTTTATCCTCGATGGCAACAATACAAATACGTGCCTCGCTACCCCTACTTTGTCACTGGGTGAGGACAACGCAAGATTGAACCCAAAACTAAGCACTTCTCCCATTGGAAGAATTACCAATCTAGTTGGCAAACCAAACCAATAACTCAAAGAGACTTGCAAAGATATGAAATCATGCATATAAGAATTCAGAAAAGATTCAAATAATATTCATAGATAATCTGATCATAAACCCACAATTCATCGGATCTTGACAAACACACCGCAAAAGAGTATTACATCGGATAGATCTCCATGAAGATCATGAAGAACATGGTATTGATGAACAAAGAGAGAGAAGAAGCCATCTAGCTACTAGCTATGGACCCGAAGGTCTGTGGTGGACTACTCACGCATCATCGGAGGGGCAATGGAGTTGATGTAGATGCCCTCCGTGATCGAATCCCCCTCCGGCAGATTACCGGAAAAGCCTCCAAGATGGGATCTCACGGGAATAGAGGCTTCCGGCGGCGGAAAAGTAATAACGTGGCTCTCTTCGGTATTGGGGGAATATTTGGGAATTTATAGGCCGAAGAATAGGGTTAGAGGACCTGCAGGGGGGCCACAAGCAAGGGGGCGCGCCCCCCTAGGGCGCGCCCTGCAGGCTTGTGATCTCCCGGCAGATCTCTTGCCTTCATCTCCAAGTCTGGTAGGTTTCTTCTGGTCCAAGAAAAATCATCGCGAAGATTTTGTTCCATTTGGACTCCATTTAATATTCCTTATCTGCAATACTCAAAAACAAGGAAAAACAGAAACTGGCACTAGGCTCTAGATTAATAGGTTAGTCCCAAAAATAATATAAAATAGCATATTAATGCATATAAAACATCCAAAAAAGATAATATAATAGCATGGAACAATAAAAAAATTATAGATACGTTGGAGACGTATCAAGCATCCCCAAGCTTAATTCCTGCTCGTCCTCGAGTAGGTAAATGATAAAAACAGAATTTTTCATCTGGAATGCTACCTAACATATTTATCCATGTAATATTCTTTATTGTGGCATGAATATTCAGATCTGTAAGATTCAAAACAAAAGTTTAATATTGACATAAAACAGTAATACTTCAAGCATACTAACAAGGCAATTGTGTCCTTTTGAAATAACATGGCCTCAGAAAGTTATCCCTACAAAATCATATGGTCTGGCTATGCTCCATCTTCCCCACACAAAGTATTTAAATCATGCACAACCCCGATGACAAGTCAAGCAATTGTTTCACACCTTTTATGTTCTCAAACCTTTTCAACTCTTACGCAATACATGAGCGTGAGCCATGGATATAACACTATAGGTGGAATAGAATATGGTGAAGGTTGTGAGGAAAGGGAGAAGATAGTCTCACATCAACTAGGTGTATCAACGGGCTATGAAGATGCCATCAATAGATATCAATGTGAGTGAGTAGGGATTGCCATGCAACGGATGCACTAGAGCTATAAGTGTATGAAAGCTCAAAAAGAAACTAAGTGGTTGTGCATAATGATGAAAAATTCCACTAGTTATGTGAAAGTGACAAAATAGGAGACTCTCTATCATGAAGATCATGGTGCTACTTTGAAGCACAAGTGTGGAAAAAGATAGTAGCATTGTCCCTTCTCTCTTTCTCTCATTATTTTTTTTAATTTATTTTGGTGGGCATCTTTGGCCTCTTTTTTTTATTTGGGCTTCATTGGCCTCTTTTATTATTTGTAAAGTCCGGAGACTCATCCCAACTTGTGAGGGAATCATAGCTTCCATCATCCTTTTCTCTCACGGGACAATGCTCTAATAATGAAGATCATCACACTTTTATTTACTTACAACTCAAGAATTACAACTCGATACCTAGAACAAAATATGACTCTATATGAATGCTTCCGGTGGTGTACCGGGATGTGCAACGATCTAGCCTAGCAAATGACATCAAAAAACGGACAAGCCATGAAAACATCATACTAGCTATCTTACGATCATGCAAAGCAATATGAAAATGATGGTGAGTGTCATGAAAAACGGAACGGTGGAAGTTGCATGGCAATATATCTCGGAATGGCTATGTAAATGCCATAATAGGTAGGTATGGTGGCTGTTTTGAGGAAGGGTATATGGTGGGTTTAATGCACCGGCGAAAGTTGCGCGGTACTAGAGAGGCTAGCAAAGGTGGAAGGGTGAGAGTGCGTATAATCCATGGACTCAACATTAGTCATAAAGAACTCACATACTTATTGCAAAAGTCTATTAGTTATCAAAGAAAAGTATTAGACGCATGCTCCTAGGGGAGAGGTTGGTAGGAGTTAACCATCGCGCGCTCCCGACCCTCACACAAAGGATGACAATCATTAAACAAATCATGCTCCGACTTCGTTACATAACGGTTCACCATACGTGCATGCTACGGGAATCACAAACTTTAACACAAGTATTTCTACCAATCCACAATTACTTACTAGCATGACTCTCATATCACCATCTTTATATCTCAAAACTATATGCAAGGAATCAAACTTCTCATAGTATTCAATGCACTTTATATGAAAGTTTTTATTATATCCCTCTTGGATGCCCATTATATTAGGACTAAATTTATAACCTAAACCAATTACCATGCTGTTTAAAGACTCTCAAAATAATATAAGTGAGGTACGAGAGTTCAATTATTTCTATAAAATAAAACACCACCGTGCTCTAAAAAGATATAAGTGAAGCACTAGAGCAACATTGCCTAGCTCAAAAGATATAAGTGAAGCACATTGAGTATTCTAATAAATTTACGATTAATGCGTGTCCCCCTCAAAAGATGTGTGCAGCAAGGATGATTGTGGCAAACTAAAAATCAAAGACTCATATCATACAAGACGCTCCAATCAAAACACATATCATGTGGTGAATAAAAATATAGCCTCAAGTAAATTTACCGATGGATTGAAGACGAAAGAGGGGATGCCTTCCGGGGCATCCCCAAGCTTAGGCTCTTTGGTATACTTGAATATGGCTTGGGGTGCCTTGGGCATCCCCAAGCTTAGGCTCTTGCCACTCCTTATTCCATAGTCCATCAAATCTTTACCTAAAACTTGAAAACTTCACAACACAAAACTCAACAGAAAACTCGTGAGATCTGTTAGTATAAGAAAAATAAATCTCCACTTTAGTTACTGTTGTGAACTCATTATTTATTTATATTGGTGTAATATCTACTGTATTCCAACTTCTCCATGCTTCATACCCCCTGATACAAACCATAGATACATCAAAATAAGCAAACAACACAAAGAAACAGAATCTGTCTAAAACAGAACAGTCTGTAGCAATCTATAGACTTCGAATACTTCTGTAACTCCAAAAATTCTGAAAAATTAGGACAATCGGGGAAATTTGTATATCAATCCTGTGTAAAGATTTCAGGCTTATTCGACGCTCTGGTGAATTTATAAAATTCCTGGCCTGAGCGCAAAAGTTTCTGGTTTTGAGCAAAATCAAATCACAATCACCGTAGACCATCCCAAATGTCTTACTTGGCTCAAACACTAATTAAAACAGGAAAACACAATTACTACAGAGGTAATAATGTGTAAATCACTCAAAAAAGAAACAAAAAAAAAACATAAACTAAAATTGGGTTGCCTCCCAACAAGCGCTATTGTTTAACGCCCCTAGCTAGGCATATCGGATAGATTTCAATGATGCTCACGTGAAAAGTAGTAATTGAAATATGCAAGAGAGCATCATGACTCTCATGACAAGTACATTTAAGTATAACCCACTTCCTATGTATAGGGATTTTGTGAGCAAACAATTTATGAGAACAAGAATCAACTAGCATAGGAAGGCAAAACAAACATAACTTCAAAACTTTGAGCACATAGAGAGGAAACTAGATATTATTGCAATTCCTACAATCATATGTTCCTCCCTCATAATAAATTTCAGTTGCATCATGAAGGAATTCAACAATATAACTATCACATAAATCATTATTTTCATGATGCACAAGCATAATTTGCTCATCAAAACTTGGGGGACTAAAAATATCATCCTCATCAAACATAGCATCCCCAAGCTTGTGGCTTTGCATATCATTAGCATCATGGATATTTAGAGAATTCATACTAGCAACATTGCAATCATGCTCATCATTCAAGGAACTATCATGAATCACCTTATAATATTCTTCTTTCAACACTTCATCAATATTTTCAGATTCATGATTTTCAAACAAAACTTCATAGAGATAATCAAGTGCACTCAACTCACTAGCAATTGGTTCATCATAATTTGGCCTTTTGAAAAGATTAGCAAGTGGATGAGGATCCATATCAATAGATTTTTAGCAAGCGAAGATGCAAGCAAATAGAAGGCACATGGCAACACAAGCAAACAAAAAGAGATCCGGTGAGAAAGAGGCGAATAAAACGGCAAATTGGTGAAGTGGGGGAGAGGAAAACGAGAGGCAAATGGCAAATAATGTAAATGCAAGAGATGAGTTTGTGATGGGTACTTGGTAGGCTTGATGTAGATCTCCCCGGCAACGGCGCCAGATATCCTTCTTGCTACTTCTTGAGCTTGCGTTGGTTTTCCCTTGAAGAGGAAAGGGTGATGCAACAAAGTAGATAAGTATTTCCCTCAGTTGTTGAGAACCAAGGTATCAATCCAGTAGGAGATACAAACAAGTCCCCAATCTTCGCACCTACACAAACAAATAAACTCTTGCACCCAATGCTATAAAGGGGTTGTCAATCCCTTCACGGTTATTTGCAAGGATGAGATCTGATAGAGATAGATATAAAAGATTGCTAAAACGAAAAGTAAAACAAAAGTAAAAAGATTGCAGCAAAGTATTTTTGGTATTTTTGATTTATAGATCTGAAAATATAATATGGAAAATAGACCCGGGGGCCATAGGTTTCACTAGAGGCTTCTCTCATGAAGGAAAATAATACGGTGGGTGAACAAATTACTGTCGAGTAATTGATAGAAAAGCGCATAGTTATGACGATATCCAACGCAATGATTATGCATATAGGCATCACGTCCGTGTCAAGTAGACCGAAATGATTCTGCATCTACTACTATTACTCCACACATCGACCGACTCCTGCCTGCATCTAGAGTATTAAGTTCATGAAGAACAGAGTAACGCATTAGGTAAGATGACATGATGTAGAGGGATAAACTCAAGCAATATGATGAAAACCCCATCTTTTTATCCTCGATGGCAACAATACAAATACGTGCCTCGCTACCCCTACTTTGTCACTGGGTGAGGACACCGCAAGATTGAACCCAAAACTAAGCACTTCTCCCATTGGAAGAATTACCAATCTAGTTGGCCAAACCAAACCAATAACTCGAAGAGACTTGCAAAGATATGAAATCATGCATATAAGAATTCAGAAAAGATTCAAATAATATTCATAGATAATCTGATCATAAACCCACAATTCATCGGATCTCGACAAACACACCGCAAAAGAGTATTACATCGGATAGATCTCGATGAAGATCATCCGAAGGCCTGTGGTGGACTACTCACGCATCATCGGAGGGGCAATGGAGTTGATGTAGATGCCCTTCGTGATCGAATCCCCCTCCGGCAGATTACCGGAAAAGCCTCCAAGATGGGATCTCACGGGAACAGAGGCTTCCGGCGGCGGAAAAGTATTTTCGTGGCTCTCTTCGGTATTGGGGGAATATTTGGGAATTTATAGGCCGAAGAATAGGGTTAGAGGACCTGCAGGGGGGCCACAAGCCAGGGGGTGCCCCTCCTAGGGCGCGCCCTGCAGGCTTGTGATCTCTCGGTAGATCTCCTGCCTTCATCTCCAAGTCTGGTAGGTTTCTTCTAGTCCAAGAAATATCATCGCGAAGATTTTATTCCGTTTGGACTCCGTTTAATACTCCTTATCTGCAATACTCAAAAACAAGGAAAAAACAGAAACTGGCACTAGGCTCTAGATTAATAGGTTAGTCCCAAAAATAATATAAAATAGCATATTAATGCATATAAAACATCCAAAACAGATAATATAATAGCATGGAAAAATCAAAAATTATAGAGACGTTGGAGACGTATCACTCGGGGATCACTATTTCCATCCCTGGCATTTCATAGTTCATCATGAAGCTCTAGTAGCTTTGTGGCAGTGACTTGGAGAACTATATCAACCACTATCTTATCTGAAAGATCAACTCCCACTCGATTCAAGCGATTGTAGCACCCAGACAATCTGAGCACATGCTCACTGATTGAGCTATTCTCCTTCATCTTGCAGGCAAAGAATCTTGTTGGAGGTCTCTGATGACCCACAAGTATAGGGGATCTATCGTAGTCCTTTCGATAAGTAAGAGTGTCGAACCCAACGAGGAGCAGAAGGAAATGACAAGCGGTTTTCAGTAACGTATTCTCTGCAAGCACTGAAATTATAGGTAACAGATAGTTTTGTGATAAGATAATTCGTAACGGATAGCAAGTAACAAATGTAGCAAAGGTGCAGCAAGGTGGCCCAATCCTTTTTGTAACAAAGGACAAGCCTGGACAAACTCTTCTATAAAGCAAAGCGCTCCTGAGGACACATGGGAATTTCTGTCAAGCTAGTTTTCATCATACTCATATGATTCGCGTTCGTTACTTTGATAATTTGATATGTGGGTGGACCGGTGCTTGGGTGCTGCCCTTACTTGGACAAGCCTCCCACTTATGATTAACCTCTCTCGCAAGCATCCGCAAGTACGAAAGAAGAATTAAGATAAATCTAACCATAGCATGAAACATATGGATCCAAATCAGCCCCTTACAAAGCAATGCATAAACTAGGGTTTAAGCTTCTGTCACTCTAGCAACCCATCATCTACTTATTACTTCCCAATGCCTTCCCCTAGGCCCAAATAATGGTGAAGTGTCATGTAGTCGACGTTCACATAACACCACTAGAGGAGAGATAACATACATCTCATCAAAATATCGAACGAATACCAAATTCACATGATTACTTATAACAAGACTTATCCCATGTCCTCAGGAACAAACGTAACTACTCACAAAGCATATTCATGTTCATAATCAGAGGAGTATTAATTATCATTAAGGATCTAAACATATGATCTTCCACCAAGTAAACCAACTAGCATCAACTACAAGGAGTAATCAACACTACTAGCAACCCACAGGTACCAATCTAAGGTTTTGAGACAAAGATCGGATACAAGAGATGAACTAGGGTTTGGAGAGGAGATGGTGCTGGTGAAGATGTTGATGGATATTAACCCCCTCTCCATGAGAGGATCGTTGGTGATGACGATGGCTTCGATTCCCCCCTCCGGGAGGGAAGTTTCCCTGGCAGAACAGCTCCGCCGAAGCCCTAGATTGGTTCTGCCCAAGTTCCGCCTCGAGACGGTGGCGCTTCATCCCGAAATCTCTCTTATGAATTTTTCCAGGTCAAAACCCTCCATATAGCAGAAGATGGGCACCGGAGGGCTGCCAGGGGGCCCACAAGCCCAAGGGGCACGCCCTGGGGGTAGGGCGCGCCCCCAGGCTTGTGACCTCCTGGTGGGTCCCCTCTAGTATTTCTTTCGCCCAATATTTTTTATATATTCCAAAATAATTCTCCGTAACTTTTCAGGACTTTTGGAGTTGTGCAGAATAGGTCTCTCATATTTTCTCCCTTTCCAGTCCAGAATTCCAGCTGCTGGCATTGTCCCTCTTCATGTAAACCTTGTAAAATAAGAGAGAAAAGGCATAAGTATTGTACCATAATGTGTAATAACATCCCATAATGCAATAAATATCAATATAAAAGCATGATGCAAAATGGACGTATCAACTCCCCCAAGCTTAGACCTCGCTTGTCCTCAAGCGAAAGCCGAGATCGATAAATATGTCCACATGTTTAGAGATAGAGGTGTTGATAAAATAAAATACGGACATGAGAGCATTATGATCATCTTTAGAACAGCAATACTTATTGATATATAATTTCTTATACTAGTGTAACAATTCATTCACAAGGCAAAGTATGAATCAAGAACTCTATTGAGAACCAACAAACTATGATCTTAGTCATTGAAACAATTGCAATTTATCATAACATCGGAAAGAGTCAATATAAGAGCTTATAAAGCAAATCCACATACTCAATCATCTTTTAGTCTTTCATAATTGCTAACACTCACGCGGTACTTATGGGGTCAAAGCTTTAATTGGACACAAAGAAAGATAGGGGCTTATAGTTTTGCCTCCCAACTATTTACCTCAAGGGTAATGTCAACAGAAATAGCTCATGCTCACCCACATCCGAGTGGATATATGTGTCTAGATCATTCCCCAACACATGACGCTTGCCAAGAGAGAAAGGCGAAATAAAGGAAGTGATGAAGATCACCACGACTCTTGCATAAAGGTAAGTACTAGAAAGTAAAAGTAACAGATAAGCCCTTCGCAGAGGGAAGCAGAGGTTGTCATGCGCTTTTATAGTTGGATGTGCAATCTCTTAATGCAAAAGAACGTCACTTTATATTGCCGCTTGTGATAAAGAACTTTATTATGCAGTCTGTCGCTTTTATTTCTTCCATATCACAAGTTCGTATAAAGTTTATTTTCCTCACACTAATAGATCATACATATCTAGAGAGCAATTTTTATTGCTTGCACCGATGACAACTTACTTGAAGGATCTTACTCAATCCATAGGTAGATATGGTGGACTCTCGTGGCAAAACTGGGTTGAGGGTATTTGGCTGCACAAGTAGTATCTCTACTTGGTGCGGGAGTTTTGGCTGATATGAGGTGGAAGCAAGCATCGCATGTTAAAGGATCTATAACCATATAACTTCTATTCGGAAATAAGCAAGCATAACCCATTATGTTGTCTTCCTTGTCCAACATCAACTTCTTAGCATATAATATTTTAATGAGTGCTCACAATCATAAAAGATGTCCAAGATAATATATTTATATGTGAACCTCTCTTTCTTTATTACTTCCTTTTAATTGCAGCAATGATCAATCGCTATGTTTGTCAACTCACAACAAATTTCAATCGACATACTTCTTATATGTGAAGTCATCACTCCCCATAAGATCATCATATATACTCTTTGCTTTTATTCTATACTTCTTTCTATTTCTTTTTCTCAAGATCATAGCAAGCAAGCAAAGCCCTCAACTCAAAACTACTTTTTATTAAATAACTCTCGGACTCGCTTACATAGGGGGAACATAAAGCAAAACTCAAAACTAGATCACACTAAAAACTTTATTCTACTAGATCAAGATATAACCAAAATGATCGAACTAAGAAAAACAATAAAAGTAAAAGATGTGATGGTGATACGATACCGGGGCACCTCCCCCAAGCTTGGCACAAGCCAAGGGGAGTGCCCATACCCATGGGTTTAGTTGTCTTTCTTCAGAGGTGGTGATGTTATATTCTTGGCGATGATGCCCCTCAGAATGCGATTCTCCTCCTCAAGCTTGTTATTTTGCTGTCTAAGATCCATTATTTCCTTGCAAAGTTTTCCAGTGACGGTTAGAGCTCCCATCACCCATGGATGTTTCATTGCTGCGAGGGAAGAAACAACACTCTTTTTCATATTTTCATAAGTAAGAAATTTAGCATTGGGAGGGATGACCGAATTCGGAATTGCTGAGCTCTGAAGTTCCTCCAACATGGCTCCAAGTTGTAGATGAGAGTTAACTTCTTGGTCTTCCTCCATGGCATCCACCCTTTTCAAGTTGGCCTCCATCTCTTCCACCGTGGCCTGCCCGAAGTGGTTGGCTTCGCTGTATGCTCCGGGCCCCGGTGTCGGGTGAGAGACACGGCTCTCCCCGACCGACTCTTGTGAAGACATCTTGCTCTAAATCTGCAGCAGAAACAGCTCAAAACGAAAACAGGAGGTATTGTTGTGATACGAAGGTCAAAACCTTCAGGAGATTATATAATGAATTTTTACCGACCTAAAGGAGTATACCACAAGAAAACGGAGTCCAGAGGGTGCACGGGGTGGCCACAAGCCACAGGGGCGCGCCCAGGGGGGGTAGGGTGCGCCCCCTGGCTTGTCGCCTCCTCGTGCACTTTTCGGACTACTTTAAATTTTCCTAATTTATTAGATATTCCGAAACGGAGAAAAATTGCTATTGGAAAAGTTTTGGAGTCGGTTTGCTTACCGTACCACATACCTATTCCTTTTCAGAGTCTGAAACGTTCTTGTAGGTCTCGCTAATGTACTCCTCCGGAGTTATGGTATTGATAATATTGGTTTCAACATTTATGGGAGTACCTGAGATATAATGTTTTATTGTTTGCCCATTTACCACCTTTGGATTTGTGCCTTCGGCGTTGCTGATCTTGATGGCACCTGAACGATATACTTCCTCGATAATGTAAGGCCCTTCCCGTTTAGAGAGAAGTTTTCCTGCAAAAAATCTTAAACGAGAATTGTGTAGCAAGACATGGTCACCTACATTGAATTCACGCTTTTGTATCCTTTTATCATGCCATCTCTTAACTTTTTCTTTAAACAACTTGGCATTCTCATAGGCCTGGGTTCTCCATTCATCAAGTGAGCTAATGTCAAATAACCTCTTCTCACCATCAAGTTTGAAATCATAGTTGAGCTCTTTGATTGCCCAATAAGCTTTATGTTCTAGTTCAAGAGGTAAGTGACATCCTTTACCATAAACCATTTTATACGGAGACATACCCATAGGGTTTTTGTAAGCAGTTCTATAAGCCCATAATGCATCATCAAGTTTCTTAGACCAATTCTTTCTAGATCTATTAACAATCTTTTGCAAGATCAATTTAATTTCTCTATTGCTTAATTCTACTTGACCACTAGACTGAGGATGATATGGAGATGCAATTCTATGATTAACATCATACGTCGCAAGCAATTTACGGAAAGCACCATGAATAAAGTGTGAACCACCATCAATCATTAAATATCTAGGGACTCCAAATCTAGGGAAAATAACGTCTTTAAGCATTTTAATAGAAGTGTTATGATCAGCACTACTAGTTGGAATAGCTTCCACCCACTTAGTAACATAATCAACAACAACTAGAATATGAGTATACCCGTTGGACTTTGGAAAAGGTCCCATATAATCAAAACCCCAAACTTCAAATGGTTCAATAACAAGTGAGTAATTCATAGGCATTTCCTGACGTCTACTAATATTACCAATTCTTTGACATTCATCACAAGACAAGACAAACTTACGAGCATCCTTGAAGAGATTAGGCCAATAAAAACCAGATTGTAATACCTTGTGTGCAGTTCTATCTCCAGCGTGGTGTCCTCCGTAGGCCTCGGAGTGACACTTGTGTAGGATCTGTTCCTGTTCATGCTCAGGTACACAACGTCTAATAACACCATCTACTCCTTCTTTATAAAGGTGTGGATCATCCCAAAAGTAATGTCTTAAATCATAGAAGAACTTTTTCTTTTGTTGGTATGTGAAACTAGGTGGTATAAATTTAGCAACAATGTAATTAGCATAATCAGCATACCAAGGAGCATTACGTGAAGCATTTATGACAGCTAATTTTTCATCAGGAAAGCTATCATCAATAGGTAGTGGGTCATCAAGAACATTTTCTAACCTAGACAAGTTGTCTGCTACGGGGTTCTCAACTCCCTTTCTATCAATAATATGCAAATCAAATTCTTGTAGCAGAAGAACCCACCTAATAAGTCTAGGTTTAGCATCATTCTTTTCCATAAATATTTAATAGCAGCATGATTAGTGTGAACAATTACTTTGGAATCAACAATATAAGGTCTGAACTTATCACAAGCAAACACAACTGCTAAAAATTCCCTTTCAGTGATAGCATAGTTTCTTTGAGCACTGTCTAGAGTTTTACTAGCATAATGGATAACATTTAATTTCTTATCAACTCTTTGTCCTAGAACAACACCAACGGCATAATAACTAGCATCACACATAATTTCAAAGGGTAGGTTCCAATCAGGTGGTTGAACAACAGGTGCAAAAATCAAGGCTTTCTTAAGAATTTCAAATGCTTCTACACAATCATCATCAAAAACGAATGGAACATCTTTTTGCAAGAGATTAGTGAGAGGCCAAGAAATTTTAGAGAAGTCTTTTATAAATCTCCTATAGAAACCAACATGACCTAGGAAACTTCTTATACCTCTGGTATCCGTGGGACACGGCATTTTTTCAATAGCATCAACTTTAGCTTTATCCACCTCAATACCTCTTTCGGAGATTTTGTGTCCCAAGACAATGCCCTCATTAACCATAAAGTGGCACTTCTCCCAATTCAAGACAAGATTAGTTTCTTCACATCTCTGCAAAACTCGGTCAAGGTTGCTCAAGCAATCATCAAAAGAAGTTCCGTAAACGGAGAAATCATCCATGAAAACCTCAACAATCTTTTCACAAAAGTCAGAGAATATAGCAGTCATACATCTTTGAAAGGTAGCAGGTGCATTGCATAGACCAAAAGGCATACGTCTATAAGCAAAGGTACCAAAAGGACAAGTAAAAGTGGTCTTCTCTTGGTCCTCTTTTGACACGGGTATTTGAGAAAAACCAGAATAACCATCTAGAAAGCAAAAGTGTGTGTGTTTGGATAGTCTTTCTAGCATTTGATCAATAAAAGGTAGAGAGTAATGATCTTTCCTAGTAGCTTTATTTAATTTCCTAAAATCAATTACCATTCTATATCCTGTAACAATTCTTTGCGGGATCAATTCATTTTTATCATTAGGAACAACGGTAATACCTCCCTTCTTAGGGACACAATGAACGGGACTAACCCATCTACTATCAGCAATAGGATAAATTATACCTGCCTCTAGAAGCTTTAATATTTCATTTCTTACCACTTCTTTCATTTTAGGATTAAACCGTCGTTGGTGATCAACAACTGGTTTAGCATCAGGCTCCATATTAATTTTATGCTGACATAGAGTGGGACTAATGCCCTTAAGATCATCAAGAGTATATCCAATAGCAGCACGGTGCTTCCTCAGAGTTTTCAATAAGTTCTTTTCTTCATGCTCTGAAAGGTTAGCACTAATAATAACAGGATATATCTTCTTTTCATCAAGATAAGCGTATTTCAGAGTATCCGGTAATTGTTTAAGCTCAAACACGGGATCACCCTTGGGTGGAGGAGGATCCCCAAGTATTTCAATAGGCAGGTTGTGTTTCAAAATAGGATGCTGATCAAAGAAAGTCTTATCTATTTCATTCCTTTCATTCATATGCATATCGTTTTCATGGTCTAGCAAATATTATTCTAAGGGGTCAGTAGGAGGCACAGCAATAGAAGCAAGACCAACAATTTCATCTTTACTAGGCAATTCTTTGTCATGGGGTTGTCTACGAAATTTAGAGAAATTGAACTCATGAGACAAATCCCCAAAACTTACAGTAATAGTTTCTTTCTCACAATCTATCTTAGCATTAACAGTATTCAAGAAAGGCCTGCCAAATATAATGGGACAAAAACCATCTTGTGGGGAACCAAGAACAAGAAAATCAGTAGGATATTTTATTTTCCCACACAAGACTTCAACATCTCTAACAATCCCAACTGGTGCTATAGTATCTCTATTAGCAAGCTTAATGGTAGCATCAATTTCTTCTAACTCAGCTGGTGCAATATCATTCATAATTTCTTGGTATAAGGTAAAGGGAATTGCACTCACACTAGCACCCACATCACATAAGCCATGATAAAAATGATCTCCTATTTTAACAGAAACAACAGGCATGCCAACAATAGGTTTATGTTTATCTTTAGTATCAGGTCTAGCAATTCTAGCAGCTTCATCACAGAAATGAATAACATGCCCATCAATATTATCAACCAAGAGATCTTTAACCATATCAATACTAGGTTCAACTTTGATTTGTTCTGGGGGTGTAGGTGTTCTAACATAGCTCTTACGAACCACAGTTGAAGCTTTAGCATGTTCCTTTATTCTAACAGGGAAAGGTGGTTTCTCAATATAAGCAGCAGGAATAACAGGATCAATGTTATAAGTAATAGTTTCTTCTTCAACTTTAATAGGTTCAACTACTTTCATTTCAATGGGAGGATGATATTTAAACCACTTCTCCTTAGGGAGATCAATATGAGTAGCAAACGATTCATAGAAAGAAGCTACTATCTCAGAGTCAAGTCCATATTTAGTGCTAAATTCACGAAAAGCGTCGGTGTCTATAAAGAATTTAACACAATCAAACTTAAGGTTTATACCTGACTCCCTACCTTCGTCGAGTTCCCAATCTTCAGAGTTGTGTTTAATTCTTTCCAATAAATCCCATTTGAATTCAATATCTTTCTTCATAAAGGAACCAGTACAAGAAGTATCGAGCATGGATTGATCATTACGAGAAAGCCGAGCATAAAATTTTTGAATAATAATTTCTCTTGAGAGCTCATGATTGGGGCATGAGTATAACATTGACTTAAGCCTCCCCCAAGCTTGAGCGATACTTTCGCCTTCACGAGGCCAAAAATTATAAATATAATTCCGATCACGATGAACCAGATGCATAGGATAAAACTTCTGATGAAATTCCAATTTCAATCGGTTGTAGTTCCATGATCCAATATCATCACATAGCCTATACCATGTCAATGCCTTCTCCTTCAAAGATAAAGGAAAGACCTTCTTCTTGAACTCATCCTCAGGCAAACCTGTAAGCTTAAATAATCCACAAACTTCATCCACATAGATTAGATGCAAATCAGGATGTAGTGTTCCATCTCCTTGATACGTCTCCAACGTATCTATAATTTTGGATTGTTCCATGCTATTATATTATCTGTTTTGGATGTTTTATATGCATTAATATGCTATTTTATATTATTTTTGGGACTAACCTATTAATCTACAGCCTAGTGCCAGTTTATGTTTTTTCCTTGTTTTTGAGTATTGCAGATAAGGAATATTAAACGGAGTCCAAACGGAATAAAATCTTCGCGATGATTTTTCTTGGACCGGAAGAAACCTACCAGACTTAGAGATGAAGGCAGGAGACCTGCCGGGAGGTGACAAGCCTGCAGGGCGCGCCCTAGGGGGGCGCCCCCTGGCTTGTGGCCCCCCAGCAGGCCTCCTAACCCTATTCTTCGGCCTATAAATTCGCAAATATTCCCACAATACCAGAGAGAGCCACAAAAATCCTTTTCCGCTGCCGGAAGCCTCTGTTCCCGTGAAATCCCATCTTGGAGCCTTTTTCGGTAATCTGCCAGAGGGGGATTCGATCACGGAGGGCATCTACATCAACTCCATTGCCCCTCCGATGATGCGTGAGTAGTTCACCACAGACCTTCGGGTCCATAGCTAGTAGCTAGATGGTTCTTCTCTCTCTTTGTTCTTCATGATCTTCATGGAGATCTATCCGATGTAATACTCTTTTGCGGTGTGTTTGTCGAGATACGATGAATTGTGGGTTTATGATCAGCTTATCTATGAATATTATTTGAATCTTCTCTGAATTCTTATATGCATGATTTCATATCTTTGCAAGTCTCTTCGAGTTATTGGTTTGGTTTGGCCAACTAGATTGGTAATTCTTGCAATGGGAGAAGTGCTTAGTTTTGGGTTCAATCTTGCGGTGTCCTCACCCAGTGACAAAGTAGGGGTAGCGAGGCACGTATTTGCATTGTTGCCATCGAGGATAGAAAGATGGGGTTTTCATCATATTGCTTGAGTTTATCCCTCTACATCATGTCATCTTACCTAATGCGTTACTCTGTTCTTCATGAACTTAATACTCTAGATGCAGACAGGAGTTGGTCGATGTGTGGAGTAATAGTAGTAGATGTAGAATCGTTTCGGTTTACTTGACACAGACGTGATGCCTATATGCATAATCATTGCCTTGGATATCGTCATAACTATGCGCTTTTCTATCAATTGCTCGACAGTAATTTGTTCACCCACCGTATTATTTTCCTTCATGAGAGAAGCCTCTAGTGAAACCTATGGCCCCCGGGTCTATTTTCCATATTATATTTTCAGATCTATAAACCAAAAATACCAAAAATACTTCGCTGCGTTCTTTTACTTTTTGTTCTAGCAATCTTTTATATCTATCTCTATTAGATCTCATCCTTGCAAATAACCATGAAGGGATTGACAACCCCTTTTAGCGTTGGGTGCAAGAGTTTGATTGTTTGTGTAGGTGCGAAGATTGGGGACTTGCTTGTATCTCCTACTAGATTGATACCTTGGTTCTCAACAACCGAGGGAAATACTTATCTACTTTGCTGCATCACCCTTAACTCTTCAAGGGAAAACCAACGCAAGCTCAAGAAGTAGCAAGAAGGATTTCTGGCGCCGTTGCCGGGGAGATCTACATCCAGCCTACCAAGTACCCAACACAAACTCATCTCTTGCATTTACATTAGTTGCCATTTGCCTCTCGTTTTCCTCTCCCCCACTTTTAAAACAATTTTCAGAAAAAACCAAAAAGATTTGCCTTTTTATTCGCCCTTCTTCGGTTCGTCTTTTCGTTTGCTTTTGTTTGCTTGTGTGTTAGATCGCTGAAACTCATGGCTAGCCTTGCTACTATCGCTAGTACTCCCGAGAGTGAAGTCTTAATTTTAAGAAAAGGGAGAAAACTTAAAAGATGCTTGGTATAGAATTTGCAATGCTCAAAATAGATCTACTCGTAAGCAATCTACTACCGTTCTCCTTCGCAATTTTTATGTGGGTGTCTCTCCTTGGAATAGATATGTTTTGGATACCATTACGGGAGGAAGCTTTTTGGGTAGCCATACCTTTGATTCTTATAATGCTATGACAAATTTGGTAGGTTCACCCCCACTCATGGTTAATGAAACAATTTTAACTTTGGAACATGTGATGCGAAGGCTTGATATTATTGAAAATAAAGTTGCTACTATAGAGCTCATTGAAAACTTGGATAAAAAGATTCATAATCATATTACTCAATATGGATCTAAGGTAGGAGTTACTTTAAAAAACCTTAGGGAAAAAGAACCCATAGTTAATGAAAAATTGGATCAAGATTCCTCTAGAATTGGAAAGCTAGAGGACATTATTACTAACTTGGGTTCCGCTTTTGCCTCTGTTCAAACCACTCCAAAATTTCCTCCTTCTAAAACTGCCAAGTTTATTTATGTTCCTAAAAATAAGGGTGAATCCTCTAGTAAAGGGGATGAAGATCTTAAGATGCTAAGTGTTCACCCCAATTTTATCAATATTGTTAGGGAACCTATAGTCACAAGTGAATCTCTTGACTTCTTGACTAGGAGCATTATTATTGATAAAAGCAAAGAACCTCCTAGGGTTTATAAGTATGCAATTGAGGAATTGAGTACCAAAGATGACAATACCTAGATCTATTGCGTTATGCTTAGCTAGGGGCGTTAAACAATAGCGCTTGTTGGGAGGCAACCCAATTTTATTTTCATGCTTTTGTTTTTGCATCTGTTTTTGAGTGCTTTACACATTATTACCTCTGTAGTAATTGTGTTTTCTTGTTTTAATTAGTGTTTGAGCCAAGTAAGACCTTTGGGATGGTCTACGGTGTTTGTGATTTGATTTTGCTGAAAAACAGAAACTTTTGCTCTCAGTCCAGGAATTTTGTAAATACACTGGAATATGATTTTGATCTGAAACTTTTACAAAAGATTGATATACAAATTGCCCTGATCTTCCTAATTTTTCAGAATTTTTGGAGTTACAGAAGTATTCTAAGTCTATAGATTGCTACAGACTGTTCTGTTTTAGACAGATTCTGTTTTCTTTGTGTTGTTTGCTTATTTTGATATATCTATGGGTTTTATCGGGGGGTATGAACCATGGAGAAGTTGGAATACAGTAGATATTACACCAATATAAATAAAGAATGAGTTCACAACAGTAACTAAAGTGGTGATTTATTTTTCTTATACTAACGGATCTCACGAGTTTTCTGTTGAGTTTTGTGTTGTGAAGTTTTCAAGTTTTAGGTAAAGATTTGATGGACTATGGAATAAGGAGTGGCAAGAGCCTAAGCTTGGGGATGCCCAAGGCACCCCAAGCCATATTCAAGTATACCAAAGAGCCTAAGCTTGGGGATGCCCCGGAAGGCATCCCCTCTTTCGTCTTCAATCCATCGGTAAATTTACTTGAGGCTATATTTTTATTCACCACATGATATGTGTTTTGATTGGAGCGTCTTGTATGATATGAGTCTTTGATTTTTAGTTTGCCATAATCATCCTTGCTGCACACATATTTTGAGGGGGACACGCATTAATCGTAAATTTATTAGAATACTCAATGTGCTTCACTTATATCTTTTGAGATAGGCAATGTTGCTCTAGTGCTTCACTTATATCTTTTTAGAGCACGGTGGTGTTTTATTTTATAGAAATAATTGAACTCTCGTACCTCACTTATATTATTTTGAGAGTCTTTAAACAGCATGGTAATTGGTTTAGGTTATGAATTTAGTCCTAATATAATGGGCATCCAAGAGGGATATAATAAAAACTTTCATATTAAGTGCATTGAATACTATGAGAAGTTTGATCCTTGCATATAGTTTTGAGATATAAAGATGGTGATATGAGAGTCATGCTAGTGAGTAATTGTGAATTGGTAGAAATACTTGTGTTAAAGTTTGTGATTCCCGTAGCATGCACGTATGGTGAACCGTTATGTAACGAAGTCGGAGCATGATTTGTTTAATGATTGTCATCCTTTGTGTGAGGGTCGGGAGCGCGCGATGGTTAACTCCTACCAACCTCTCCCCTAGGAGCATGCGTCTAATACTTTGCTTCGATAACTAATAGACTTTTGCAATAAGTATGTGAGTTCTTTATGACTAATGTTGAGTCCATGGATTATACGCACTCTCACCCTTCCACCTTTGCTAGCCTCTCTAGTACCGCGCAACTTTCGCCGGTGCATTAAACCCACCTTCCTCAAAACAGCCACCATATACTTTCCTCAAAACAGCCACCATACCTACATATTATGGCATTTCCATAGCCATTCCGAGATATATTGCCATGCAACTTCCACCGTTCCGTTTTTCATGACACGCACCATCATTTTCATATTGCTTTGCATGATCGTAAGATAGCTAGCATGATTTTCATGGCTTGTTCGTTTTTTGATGTCATTTCCTAGGCTAGATCGTTGCACATCCCGGTGCACCACCAGAAGCATTCATATAGAGTCATATTTGTTCTAGGTATCGAGTTGTAATTCTTGAGTTGTAAGTAAATAAAAGTGTGATGATTTTCATTATTAGAGCATTGTCCCGTGAGAGAAAAGGATGATGGAAGCTATGATTCCCTCACAAGTTGGGATGAGTCTCCGAACTTTACAAATAATAAAAGAGGCCAATGAAGCCAAAAAAAGAGGCCAAAGATGCCCACCAAAATAAAAAAAATGAGAGAAAGATAGAAGGGACAATGCTACTATCTTTTTCCACACTTGTGCTTCAAAGTAGTGTTGGAAATATGCCCTAGAGGCAATAATAAAATGGTTATTATTATATTTCCTTGTTCATGATAATCGTTTATTATCCATGCTATAATTGTATTGATTGGAAACTCAAATACATGTGTGGGTACATAGACAACACTGTGTCCTAAGTATGCCTCTAATAGACTAGCTCGTTGATCAAAGAAGGTCAAGGTTTCCTAGCCATAGACATGAGATGTCATTTGATAACGGGATCACATCATTAGGAGAATGATGTGATGGACAAGACCCAAACTATAAACATATCATTTGATCGTGTCAGTTTATTGCTATAGTTTTCTGCATGTCAAGTATCTGTTCCTATGACCATGAGATCATGCAACTCACTGACACCGGAGGAATGCCTTGTGTGTATCAAACGTCACAACGTAACTGGGTGACTATAAAGATGCTCTACAGGTATCTCCGAGGGTGTCTGTTGAGTGGGCATGGATCAAGACTGGGATTTGTTACTCCGTGTGATGGAGAGGTATCTCAGGGCCCACTCGGTAATACAACATCACTATAAGCCTTGCAAGCAATGTGACTAAGGTGTTAGACACGGGATCTTGTATTACGGAACTAGTAAAGAGACTTGCCGGTAACGAGATTGAACTAGGTATAGGGATACCGACGATCGAATCTCGGGCAAGTAACATACCGAAGAACAAAGGGAACAACATACGGGATTAACTGAATCCTTGACATAGAGGTTCGACCGATATAGATCTTCGTAGAATATGTAGGAACCAATATGGGCATCCAGGTCCCGCTATTGGTTATTGACCGTAGAGGTGTCTCGGTCATGTCTACATAGTTCTCGAACCCGCAGGGTCTACACACTTAACGTTTGGTGACGATTAGTTTAGTTGAGTTATTGTGTTGGTGACTGAAGGTTGTTCGGAATCTCGGATAAGATCCCGGACATGACGAGGATCTCCGGAAGAGTCCGGAGGTAAAGATTGATATATGTGATAATAGTGTTTTGATCTCCGGAAGGGTTCCGGAATTCACCGGAAGGGGTTCCGGATGTTTACCGAAGTGTTCGGGTGCAGCAACACTTTATATGGGCCAAAGGGGTAAAACCCACGAGGTATTGGAAAGTGCAAAAGGAAGTCTTGCTGCTGCCTTAAGCGGTACTACCGCTGGTAAGGCAGTACTACCGCGTAAGTGGTACTACCGCTTGTGTGAAGCGGTACTACCGCTTGTGCGCGGTACTGCAGGGATCCGAGTTGGACTCTTTCCTTGCGGGCCAAACCGACCTTGTGCGGGCAAAACCGACCTTGTAGAGGTTTTCTCTCCAAGTTTAGACCCCAGGGCTCAACATATAAATAGAGGGGCAGGGCTAGCACACGGGACACATCAGGATTTCCCAAGCCATGTGCCGGCAACCCTAGCCCTCTAGTTCCTCCGTCATAATCTCCGTAGTGCTTGGCGAAGCCCTGTAGAGATTGTTCCTCACCACCATCACCACGCCGTCGTGCTGCTGGAACTCATCTACTACTTCACCATCGCTCGCTGGATCGAGGAGGTGAAGGCGTCATCAAGCCGTACGTGTGTTGAACGCGGAGGTGCCGTCCGTTCGGCACTAGTTCGTGATCGGATCGAGGGACGACTTGCGATTTGGATCGCGGAGACGTTCGACTACATCAACCGCGTTTCTTAACGCTTCCGCTTAGCGATCTACAAGGGTATGTAGATTCACTCCCCTCTCGTAGATGCTCATCACCATGGATAGATCTTGCGTGTGCGTAGGAAAATTTTTGTTTCCCATGCGACGTTCATCAACAGTGGCATCTGAGCTAGGTCTATGCGTAGATGAGATCTCGAGTAGACACAAAGGAGTTGTGGGCGTGGGTGTATACATATTGCTTGCCGTTACTAGTTGATACTTGATTCGGCGGTATTGTGAGATGAAGCGGCCTGGACCGACATTACGCGTACGCTTACGCGAGACTGGTTTCACCGCTGCGTGCACTTGTTGCATAAAGGTGACTGGCGGGTGTGTGTCTCTCTCACTTTAGTTGAATCGGTTCAATGAAGAGGGTTCTTTTAGAAGATCAAAAAGCAATCACTACACCACGTTGTGGTTTTGCGTAGGTAAGAATCGTTCTTGCTAGATACCCGTAGCAGCCATGTAAAACTTGCAACAACAATTAGAGGACGTCTAACTTGTTTTTGCAGGGTATGTTGTGATGTGATATGGCCAATTACATGATGAGATATATGTGATGTATGAGATGATCATGTGTTGTATAGAATATCACGACTTGCATGTCGATGAGTACGGCAACTGGCAGGAGCCATAGAGTTGTCTTTAATTATTTTCGCCGTTTTGCTTTACTTTATCGCTATGAGTTGGCAATAGTCGTGGAAGCAACAGTCGGCGCGACAACCTCATGGCGACACGTTGATGGAGATCAAGATGATGGAGATCATGGTGTCATGCCGGTGACGATGGAGATCATGCCGGTGCTTTGAAGATGGAGATCAAAAGCACAAGTTCATGGCCATATCATGTCACTTATGATTTGCATGTGATGTTAATCCTTTTATGCATCTTATTTTGCTTAGGACGACGGTAGCATTATAAGGTGATCCCTCGCTTAAATTTCAAGATAAAATTGTGTTCTCCCCGAGTGTGCACCGTTGCGAAAGTTCGTCGTTTCGAGACACCACGTGATGATCGGGTGTGATAGACTCTACGTTCGCATACAATGGGTGCAAACCAGTGTTGCACATGCGGAACACTCGGGTTAAACTTGACGAGCCTAGCATGTACAGACATGGCCTCGGAACACAAGAGACCGAAAGGTCGAACATGAGTCATATAGTAGATATGATCAACATGAAGATGTTCACCATTGAAACCACCTCAACTCACGTGATGATCGGACTTGAGTTGGTTGATTTGGATCATGTGACACTCGAATGACCGGAGGGATGTTAATTTGAGTGGGAGTTTTTAAGTAATATGATTAACTAAACTCATTATCTTGAACAATAGTCTAAGTTGTCTTTGCACTATTTATGTTGTAGATCATGGCTCGCGCAGTAGCACCCCTGAATTTTAATGCGTTCCTAGAGAAAGCTAAGTTGAAAGATGATGGAAGTAACTTTGTGGACTGGGCCCGTAATCTAAGGATTATCCTTACGGCTTCCCAGAAGGCTTATGTCCTTGATGCACCGCTTGTTGATCCACCCGCTCCAGTTGAGTCTCCAGACGTTGTGAACGCCTGGCAGGCTCATTCTGATGATTACTCAATAGTTCAATGTGCAATGTTGTATGGCTTAGAACCGGGACTTCAAAGACGTTTTGAACGTCATGGAGCATATGATATGTTCCAGGAGTTGAAGTTTATCTTTCAGAAGAATGCCCGGATCGAGAGGTATGAGACCTCCGATAAGTTCTATGCTTGCAAGATGGAGGAGAACGGGTCTGTCAGTGATCACATACTCAGAATGTCTGGGTACTCCACCCGTCTGGCTGAATTGGGGATGCCCCTTCCGCCAGAGGCTATCACTGACAGAGTTCTTCAATCATTGCCACCTAGCTACAAGAGCTTCGTGTTGAACTATAACACGCACGGGATGAACAAGTCAGTCGCCGAGCTGTTTGCGATGTTGAAAGTCGCTGAGTCTAAGATTCAGAAGGAGCATCAAGTGTTGATGGTCAATAAAACCACTAGTTTCAAGAAGAATGGCAAGGGTAAGAAGGGTAACTCCAAGAAGAGTGGCGAATCAGTTGCCCCTCCCATGAAGTAACCCAAGGCTGGACCCAAGCTAGAAACTGAGTGCTTTCATTGCAAGGGAACTGGTCACTGGAAGCGGAACTGCCCCAAGTATTTGGCTGACAAGAAGGCGGCCAACAACAAACAAGGTATATATGATATACATGTTATTGATGTGTACCTTACCAACTCTCGTTGTAGTGACTGGGTATTTGATACCGGTGCGGTTGCTCACATTTGCAACTCAAAACAGGAACTGCGGAATAGACGGAGGCTGGCACAGGGCGAAGTGACGATGCGCGTGGGAAATGGTTCCAAGGTTGATGTGATCGCCGTCGGCACGCTCGCTCTTCGATTACCATCGGGATTAGTGATGAACCTGAATAATTGTTATTTAGTGCCTGCGTTAAGCATGAACATTATATCTGGATCTTGTTTATTGCGAGACGGTTACTCATTTAAATCTGAGAATAATGGTTGTTCTATTTATATGAGTAATATCTTTTATGGTCATGCACCCAATGTGAGGGGTTTATTCTTATTGAATCTCGATAGTGATGATACACATGTTCATAACATTGATGCCAAAAGATGTAGAATTGATAATGATAATACCACTTTCTTGTGGCACTGCCGTTTAGGTCATATTGGCGTAAAACGCATGAAGAAGCTCCATGCTGATGGACTTTTGGAGTCACTTGATTTTGAATCACTTGACACATGTGAGCCATGCCTCATGGGCAAGATGACTAAGACGCCGTTCTCTGGAACAATGGAACGGGCAAGTGACTTGTTGGAAATCATACATACTGATGTGTGCGGTCCGATGAGCATTGAGGCACGCGGTGGTTATCGTTACTTTCTCACCTTCACTGATGACTTAAGTAGATATGGGTATATTTACTTAATGAAACACAAGTCTGAAACGTTTGAAAAGTTCAAGCAATTTCAGAGTGAAGTTGAGAATCATCGTAACAAGAAGATTAAATTCCTACGATCTGATCGAGGAGGAGAATATCTGAGTTATGAGTTTGGCAATCACTTAAGACAGTGTGGAATTGTTTCACAATTGACACCGCCTGGAACACCACAGCGTAATGGTGTGTCCGAACGTCGTAATCGAACCTTATTGGATATGGTGCGATCTATGATGTCTCTTGCCGATTTGCCACTATCATTTTGGCGTTATGCATTAGAGACAGCTGCATTCACTTTAAATAGGGCACCATCGAAATCCGTTAAGACGACGCCATATGAACTATGGTTTGGCAAGAAGCCAAAGATGTCGTTTCTTAAAGTTTGGGGATGTGATGCTTATGTCAAAAAGCTTCAGCCTGAAAAGCTGGAACCCAAAGCGGAGAAATGCGTCTTCATAGGATACCCAAAAGAGACAGTTGGGTATACCTTCTATCTCAGATCCGAAGGCAAAGTGTTTGTCGCTAAAAACGGAACATTTCTTGAGAAAGAGTTTCTCTCGAAAGAATTGAGTGGGAGGAAGATAGAACTTGATGAGGTTATTGAACCTTTACTTCAACCAGAGTGTAGCGCAGCGCAGAAAGATGTTTCTGTAGAACCTACATCAGTTGAAGAGGAAGTTAATGATGATGATCATGAAGCTTCGGATCAAGTTGCTATCGAACCTCGTAGGTCGACAAGGACGCGTACTGCTCCTGAGTGGTACGGCAACCCTGTCTTAGAGGTCATGTTGTTGGACAACGATGAACCTACGAGCTATGGAGAAGCGATGGTGGACCCGGATTCCGAGAAATGGTTAGAGGCCATGAAATCCGAGGTGGGATCCATGTATGAAAACAAAGTATGGGCTTTGGAAGTATTACCTGAAGGGCGTAAGGCCATTCAGAACAAATGGATCTTTAAGAGGAAGACGGACGCGGACGGTAATGTCACCGTCTATAAAGCTCGACTTGTGGCAAAGGGATTTTCACAAGTTCAAGGAGTTGACTACGATGAGACCTTCTCACCCGTAGCGATGCTTAAGTCTGTCAGAATCATGTTAGCAATAGCTGCCTTTTTCGATTATGAAATTTGGCAGATGGATGTCAAAACAGCGTTCCTTAACGGGTTCCTTAAGGAAGAGTTGTATATGATGCAACCAGAAGGTTTTGTCGATCCAGAGAATGCTGACAAAGTTTGCAAACTCCAGCGATCCATTTATGGACTGGTGCAAGCATCTCGGAGTTGGAATCTTCGCTTTGATGAGGTGATCAAAGCGTTCGGGTTTATACAAGTTTACGGAGAAGCTTGTATTTACAAGAAAGTGAGTGGGAGCTCTATAGCGTTTCTAATATTATATGTGGATGACATATTACTGATTGGAAACAATATAGAAATGTTGGAAAGCGTGAAGGAATATTTGAACAAGAGTTTTTCAATGAAGGACCTAGGAGAAGCTGCTTTCATATTAGGCATCAAGATCTATAGAGATAGATCGAGACGCTTAATTGGACTTTCACAGAGCACATACCTTGACAAAGTTTTGAAGAAGTTAAAAATGGATCTTTCCAAGAAGGGGTTCTTGCCTGTGTTGCAAGGTGTGAAGTTGAGTAAGACTCAATGCCCAGTGACTACAGAAGATAGAGAAAAGATGAGTGTCGTCCCCTATGCTTCAGCCATAGGCTCTATCATGTATGCAATGCTGTGCACGAGACCCGATGTCAGCCTTGCCATAAGTATGGCCGGAAGGTTTCAAAGTGATCCAGGAATGGAACACTGGACGGCGGTCAAGAATATCCTGAAGTACCTGAAAAGGACTAAGGACATGTTTCTCGTTTATGGAGGTGATCAAGAGCTCGTCGTAAAGGGTTACGTCGATGCAAGCTTTGACACTGATCCTGATGACTCTAAGTCGCAAACCGGATACGTATTTATTTTAAATGGGGGTGCAGTTAGCTGGTGCAGTTCCAAGCAAAGCATAGTAGCTGATTCTACATGCGAAGCGGAGTACATCGCTACCTCGGAGGCGGCGAAGGAAGGTGTCTGGATGAAGGAGTTCATGACAGATCTTGGAGTAGTGCCTAGTGCACTAAACCCAATGACTCTGTTCTGTGACAACACTGGTGCCATTGCTCTAGCCAAGGAACCCAGGTTTCACAAGAGGACCAGACACATAAAGCGACGTTTCAATTCCATCCGCGATTACATCAAGGAGGACGACATAAATATTTGCAAAGTGCACACGGATCTGAATGTTGCTGATCCGATGACTAAACCTCTTCCAAGGGCTAAACATGATCAACACCAGAACTGTATGGGTGTTAGATTCATTACAATGTAAATCACATAGTGATGTGAGCTAGATTATTAACTCTAGTGCAAGTGGGAGACTATTGGAAATATGCCCTAGAGGCAATAATAAAATGGTTATTATTATATTTCCTTGTTCATGATAATCGTTTATTATCCATGCTATAATTGTATTGATTGGAAACTCAAATACATGTGTGGGTACATAGACAACACTGTGTCCCTAGTATGCCTCTAATAGACTAGCTCGTTGATCAAAGATGGTCAAGGTTTCCTAGCCATAGACATGAGATGTCATTTGATAACGGGATCACATCATTAGGAGAATGATGTGATGGACAAGACCCAAACTATAAACATAGCATTTGATCGTGTCAGTTTATTGCTATAGTTTTTCTGCATGTCAAGTATCTGTTCCTATGACCATGAGATCATGCAACTCACTGACACCGGAGGAATGCCTTGTGTGTATCAAATGTCACAACGTAACTGGGTGACTATAAAGATGCTCTACAGGTATCTCCGTGGGTGTCTGTTGAGTGGGCATGGATCAAGATTGGGATTTGTTACTCCGTGTGACGGAGAGGTATCTCAGGGCCCACTCGGTAATACAACATCACTATAAGCCTTGCAAGCAATGTGACTAAGGTGTTAGCCACGGGATCTTGTATTACGGAACGAGTAAAGAGACTTGTCGGTAACGAGATTGAACTAGGTATAGGGATAACGACGATCGAATCTCGGGCAAGTAACATACCGAAGAACAAAGGGAACAGCATATGGGATTAACTGAATCCTTGACATAGAGGTTCGACAGATATAGATCTTCGTAGAATATGTAGGAACCAATATGGGCATCCAGGTCCCGCTATTGGTTATTGACCGTAGAGGTGTCTCGGTCATGTCTACATAGTTCTCGAACCCGCAGGGTCTACACAATTAACGTTTGGTGACGATTAGTTTAGTTGAGTTATTGTGTTGGTGACAGAAGGTTGTTCGGAATCTCGGATAAGATCCCGGACATGACGAGGATCTCCAGAAGAGTCCGGAGGTAAAGATTGATATATGTGATAATAGTGTTTTGATCTCCGGAAGGGTTCCGGAATTCACCGGAAGGGGTTCCGGATGTTTACCGAAGTGTTCGGGTGCAGCAACACTTTATATGGGCCAAAGGGGTAAAACCCACGAGGTATTGGAAAGTGCAAAAGGAAGTTTTGCTACTGCCTTAAGCGGTACTACTGCTGGTAAGGCAGTACTACCGCATAAGCGGTACTACCGCTTGTGTGAAGCGTTACTACCGCTCAAGTGGTACTACCGCTCACGAGCGGTACTACCGCTTGTGCGCGGTACTGCAGGGATCCGAGTTGGACTCTTTCCTTGCGGGCCAAACCGACCTTGTGCGGTCAAAACCGACCTTGTAGAGGTTTTCTCTCCAAGTTTAGACCCCAGGGCTCAACATATAAATAGAGGGGCAGGGCTAGCACACGGGACACATCAGGATTTCCCAAGCCGTGTGCCGGCAACCCTAGCCCTCTAGTTCCTCCGTCATAATATCCGTAGTGCTTGGCGAAGCCCTGCAGAGATTGTTCCTCACCACCATCACCACGCCGTCGTGCTGCTGGAACTCATCTACTACGTCACCATCACTCGCTGGATCGAGGAGGTGAAGGCGTCATCAAGCCGTACGTGTGTTGAACGCGGAGGTGCCGTCCGTTCGGCACTAGTTCGTGATCGGATCGAGGGACGAATTGCGATTTGGATCGCGGAGACGTTCGACTACATCAACCGCGTTTCTTAACGCTTCCGCTTAGCGATCTACAAGGGTATGTAGATTCACTCTCCCTCTCGTAGATGCTCATCACCATGGATAGATCTTGCGTGTGCGTAGGAAAATTTTTGTTTCCCATGCGACGTTCACCAACAAGTAGCACCATGATATTCATGATAGAGAGTCTCCTATTTTGTCACTTTCATATAACTAGTGGAATTTTTCTTATGCACAACCACTTAGTTTTCTTTTCGAGCTTTCATACACTTATAGCTCTAGTGCATCCGTTGCATGGCAATCCCTACTCACTCACATTGATATCTATTGATGGGCATCTCCGTAGCCCGTTGATACGCCTAGTTGATGTGAGACTATATTCTCCTTTTTCCTCACAACCTCCACCATATTCTATTCCACCTATAGTGCTATATCCATGGCTCACGCTCATGTATTGCGTGAGAGCTGAAAAGGTTTGAGAACATAAAAGGTGTGAAACAATTGCTTGACTTGTCATTGGGGTTGTGCATGATTTAGATACCTTGTGTGGGGAAGATGGAGCATAGCCAGACCATATGATTTTGTAGGGATAACTTTCTGAGGCCATGTTATTTCGAAAGGACACAGTTGCCTTGTTAGTATGCTTGAAGTATTATTGTTTTTAGGTCAATATTAGACTTTTGTTTTGAATCTTGCGGATCTGAATATTCAGGCCACAATAAAGAATATTACATGGATAAATATGTTAGGTAGCATTCCACATCAAAAATTCTGTTTTTATCATTTACCTACTCGAGGACGAGCAGGAATTAAGCTTGGGGATGCTTGATACGTCTCCAACGTATCTATAATTTTTTATTGTTCCGTGCTATTATATTATCTGTTTAGGATGTTTTATATGCATTAGTATGCTATTTTATATTATTTTTGGGACTAACCTATTAATCTAGAGCCTAGTGCCAGTTTCTGTTTTTTCCTTGTTTTTGAGTATTGCAGATAAGGAATATTAAACAGAGTCCAAACGGAATAAGATCTTCGCGATGATTTTTCTTGGACCATAAGAAACCTACCAGACTTGGAGATGAAGGCAGGAGACCTGCCGGGAGGCGACAAGCCTGCAGGGCGCGCCCTAGGGGGGGGACGCCCCCCCTGGCTTGTGGCCCCCAGCAGGCCTCCTAACCCTATTCTTCGGCCTATAAATTCCCATATATTCCCCCAATACCAGAGAGAGCCACGAAAATACTTTTCCGCCGCCAGAAGCCTCTGTTCCCGTGAGATCCCATCTTGGAGCCTTTTCCGGTAATCTGCCGGAGGGGGATTCGATCACGGAGGGCATCTACATCAACTCCATTGCACCTCCGATGATGCGTGAGTAGTTCACCACAGACCTTCGGGTCCATAGCTAGTAGCTAGATGGCTTTTTCTCTCTCTTTGTTCTTCAATACCATGTTCTTCATGATCTTCATGGAGATCTATCCGATGTAATACTCTTTTGCGGTGTGTTTGTCGAGATCCGATGAATTGTGGGTTTATGATCAGCTTATCTATGAATATTATTTGAATCTTTTCTGAATTCTTATATGCATGATTTCATATCTTTGCAAGTCTCTTCGAGTTATTGGTTTGGTTTGGCCAACTAGATTGGTAATTCTTGCAGTGGGAGAAGTGCTTAGTTTTGGGTTTAATCTTGCGGTGTCCTCACCCAGTGACAAAGTAGGGGTAGCGAGGCACGTATTTGCATTGTTGCCATCGAGGATAGAAAGATGGGGTTTTCATCATATTGCTTGAGTTTATCCCTCTACATCATGTCATCTTACCTAATGCGTTACTCTGTTCTTCATGAACTTAATACTCTAGATGCAGACAGGAGTCGGTCGATGTGTGGAGTAATAGTAGTAGATGCAGAATCGTTTCGGTCTAGTTGACACAGACGTGATGCCTATATGCATAATCATTGCCTTGGATATCGTCATAACTATGCGCTTTTCTATCAATTGCTCGACAGTAATTTGTTCACCCACCGTATTATTTTCCTTCATGAGAGAAGCCTCTAGCTAGTGAAACCTATGGCCCCCGGGTCTATTTTCCATATTATATTTTCAGATCTATAAACCAAAAATACCAAAAATACTAAGCTGCATTCTTTTACTTTTCGTTCTAACAATCTTTTATATCTATCTCTATCAGATCTCATCCTTGCAAATAACCGTGAAGGGATTGACAACCCCTTTTAGCGTTGGGTGCAAGAGTTTGATTGTTTGTGTAGGTGCGAAGATTGGGGACTTGCTTGTATCTCCTACTGGATTGATACCTTGGTTCTCAACAACTGAGGGAAATACTTATCTACTTTGCTGCATCACCCTTTGCTCTTCAAGGGAAAACCAACGCAAGCTCAAGAAGTAGCACTCCTGCATAAGGATTAGCTAGCAGTTTCTCTATCATACCCGAAGGAATTTCATAATAAATATTTTCAGTAGGTTCGGTAGGTTGAGGAGAAACTCTTTGTGCTTCCGGTCGAGGTGAAGATACCCCGAACAAGCCCCTCAAAGGATTATTTTCCATAGTAACAAGTGACAGTAAATTTCAGCACACTATATAAAATTTTCCATTCCAAATTCCACTCACCAAAGGCGCTTCACTCCCCGGCAACGGCGCCAGAAAAGAGTCTTGATGACCCAAAGTATAGGGGATCTATCGTAGTCCTTTCGATAAGTAAGAGTGTCGAACCCAACGAGGAGCAGAAGGAAATGACAAGCGGTTTTCAGTAAGGTATTCTCTGCAAGCACTGAAATTATCGGTAACAGGTAGTTTTGTGATAAGATAATTCGTAACGGATAGCAAGTAACAAATGTAGCAAAGGTGCAGCAAGGTGCCCAATCCTTTTTGTAGCAAAGGACAAGCCTGGACAAACTCTTATATAAAGCAAAGCGCTCCCGAGGACACATGGGAATTTCTGTCAAGCTAGTTTTCATCATGCTCATATGATTCGCGTTCGTTACTTTGATAATTTGATATGTGGGTGGACCGGTGCTTGGGTGCTGCCCTTAGTTGGACAAGCCTCCCACTTATGATTAACCTCTCTCGCAAGCATCCGCAACTACGAAAGAAGAATTAAGATAAATCTAACCATAGCATGAAACATATGGATCCAAATCAGCCCCTTACGAAGCAACGCATAAACTAGGGTTTAAGCTTCTGTCACTCTAGCAACCCGTCATCTACTTATTACTTCCCAATGCCTTCCCCTAGGCCCAAATAATGGTGAAGTGTCATGTAGTCGACGTTCACATAACACCACTAGAGGAGAGACAACATACATCTCATCAAAATATCGAACGAATACCAAATTCACATGATTAATTATAACAAGACTTATCCCATGTCCTCAGGAACAAACGTAACTACTCACAAAGCATATTCATGTTCATAATTAGAGGAGTATTAATTATCATTAAGGATCTGAACATATGATCTTCCACCAAGTAAACCAACTAGCATCAACTACAAGGAGTAATCAACACTACTAGCAACCCACAGGTACCAATCTGAAGTTTTGAGACAAAGATCGGATACAAGAGATGAACTAGGGTTTGGAGAGGAGATGGCGCTGGTGAAGATGTTGATGGAGATTGACCCCCTCTCGATTAGAGGATCGTTGGTGATGACGATGGCTTAGATTTCCCCCTCCGGGAGGGAAGTTTCCCCGGCAGAACAGCTCCGCCGGAGCCCTAGATTGGTTCTGCCCAAGTTTCTCCTCGAGACGGCGGCGCTTCATCCCAAAAGCTCTCTTATGATTTTTTTCAGGTCAAAACCCTCCATATAGCAGAAGATGGGCACCGGAGGGCTGCCAGGGGGCCCACAAGCCACAGGGGCGCGCCCCTAGGCTTGTGACCTCCTGGTGGGTCCCCTCTGGTATTTCTTTCGCCCAATATTTTTTATATATTCCAAAATAATTCTCCGTAACTTTTCAGGACTTTTGGAGTTGTGCAGAATAGGTCTCTCATATTTGCTCTCTTTCCAGTCCAGAATTCCAGCTGCCGGCATTCTCCCTCATCATGTAAACCTTGTAAAATAAGAGAGAAAAGGCATAAGTATTGTACCATAATGTGTAATAACAGCCCATAATGCAATAAATATCAATATAAAAGCATGATGCAAAATGGACGTATCAGTCTCATACCTCTCAACACAGGCACGTGCCTGAGATCCCAATTTCAGCTCTTAGAACATCTAATATGTTCCGTGACGTTCAAAACGTTTTGGAGCCTCAATTCTAAACCGTAATGCATGACGCACTGAACTATCAAGTAGTCATTAGAACGCGCATGTCAGATGTTCACAACATCTACAGACGACGCTTGAGGGGGTGGCGCACCGAGCGGTGCATTAAGGACATAAGCCTTCTGTGCAGGAATGAGGACAATCCTCAGATCACGGACCCAGTCCGCATTATTGCTACCATCATCTTTCAATTCTATTTTCTCTAGGAACATATAAAAACAGGGGAGCTACAGCGCGAGCTATTGATCTACAACATAATTTGCAAAGTCACTTTGACTATGTTCATGATAATGAGTTCAATTAATCATATTACTTAAGAACTCCCACTCAAATCAACATCCCTCATGTTGTCTAAGTGATACATGATCCAAATCCACCAACCCAAGTCCGATCATCACGTGAGATGAGGTGGTTTCAATGGTGAACATCTCCATGTTGATCATATCTACTATATGACTCATGTTCGACCTTTCGGTCTCTTGTGTTCCGAGGCCATGTCTGTACATGCTAGGCTCGTCAAGTTTAACCCGAGTGTTCCGCATGTGCAACACTGGCTTGCACCCGTTGTATGTGAACGTAGAGTCTATCACACCTGATCATCACGTGGTGTCTCAAAACGACGAACTTTCGCAACGGTGCACACTCGGGGAGAACACAATTTTATCTTGAAATTTTAGTGAGGGATCACCTTATAGTGCTACCGTCGTCCTAAGCATAATAAGATGCATAAAAGGATTAACATCACATGCAAATAATAAGTGACATGATATGGCCATGATCTTGTGCTTTTGATCTCCATCTCCAAAGCACCGGCATGATCTCCATCGTCACCGGCATGACACCATGATCTCCATCATCTCGATCTCCATCAACGTGTCGCCATGAGGTTGTCGCGCCAACTATTGCTTCTACAACTATTGCTAACTCATAGCGATAAAGTAAAGCAAAACGGCAAAAATAAATTAAAGACAACCCTATGGCTCCTGCCAGTTGCCATACTCATCGACATGCAAGTTGTGATTATCTATACATAACATGATCATCTCATACATCACATATATCTCATCATGTCATTGGCCATATCATATCACAACATACCCTACAAAAACAAGTTAGACGTCCTCTAATTGTTGTTGCATGTTTTACGTGGCTGCTATGGGTATCTAGCAAGAACGATTCTTACCTACGCAAAACCACAACGGTGATACACAAATTGCTATTCAACCTTCTCAAGGATCGCCTTTGTCGAATCCGATCCAACTAAAGTTGGAGAGACAGACACCCGCCAGCCATGTTTATGCAACAAAGTCACATGTCAGTTGATGGAACCGGTCTCTCGTAAGCGTACGAGTAAGGTTGGTCCGTGCCGCTTCATCCCACAATACCGCTGAATCAAGAAAAGACCAAGGGAGGAAGCAATCTGAGCATCAACGCCCACAAACTCCTTTGTGTTCTACTCGTGATCTCATCTACGCATAGACCTAGCTCTGATACCACTATTGGGGAACGTTGCATGGGAACCAAAAATTTTCCTACGCAGACGCAAGATCTATCCATGGTGATGAGCATCTACGAGAGGGAGAGTGGATCTACATACCCTTGTAGATCGCTAAGCGGGAAGCGTTAAGAAACGCGGTTGATGTAATCGAACGTCTTCGCGATCCAAATCGCAAGCCGTCCCGCGACCCATTCACGATCCGTCCCGATCTAGCGCCGAACGGACGGCACCTCCGCGTTCAGCACACGTACAGCTCGATGACGTTCTCTGCCTTCTTGATCTAGCAAGAGGGGATGGAGAGGTGGATGAGATCTCCAGCAGCACGACGGCGTGGTGGTGGTGTTGGTGGAGTTATCCCGGCAGAGCTTCGCCTAAGCACTACCAGAAACTATTTGGTGGAGGAACTAGAGAATAGAGAACAAGCACGTGGCCTTGTGTCTTTGGGGGCTCTATTCCTCTAGTATATATAGGAGGAAGAGGGAGGAGCAAGCCTCCCTAGGGTTTCCCCTAGGGGTCGGCCGAACCAGGGCAAGGAGGAGCCCAATCCACTTCCTACTAGGAAGTGGATTCATATTAGGAAGGAGTCCTATTCCTTCCTATCTCCACCTTTTTTCCTCTTGGGCATATGGGCCCTTATGGGGTCGGTTCCCCAGCCCATTAGGGGCTGGTGCGCCACCTCTTGGGCCCATGTGCCCCCCCCCGGGGTGGGTGGGCCCCACCCGGTGGACCCCCGGAACCCATTCGTCACTCCTGGTACACTACCGAAAATACCCGAAACCTTTCCCGAACCCAAATACCACTTTCCTATATATAAATCTTTACCTTCGGACCATTCCGGAGCTCCTCGTGACGTCCGGGTTCTCATCCAGGACTCCGAACAACCTTCGGTCACCAACACATATATCTCGATACTACCGAAACGTCGTCGAACGTTAAGTGCGCAGACCCTGCGGGTTCGAGAACTATGTAGACATGACCGAGACACCTCTACGGTCAATAACCAATAGCGGGACCTGGATGCCCATATTGGTTCCTACATATTCTACGAAGATCTTTATCGGTTGAACCTCTATGTCAAGGATTCAGTTAATCCCGTATGCTGTTCCCTTTGTTTATCGATATGTTACTTGCCCGAGATTTGATCATCGGTATCTCTATACCTAGTTCAATCTCGTTACCAGAAAGTCTCTTTACTCGTTCCGTAATACAAGATTCCGTGGCTAACACTTTAGTCACTTTGCTTGCAAGGCTTATTGTGATGTTGTATTACCGAGTGGGCCCTGAGATACCTCTCCGTCACACGGAGTAACAAATCCCAGTCTCGATCCATGCCAACTTAACAGACACCTTCGGAGACACCTGTAGAGCATCTTTATAGTCGCCCAGTTACGTTGCGACGTTTGACACACACAAGGTATTCCTCCGGTGTCGGTGAGTTGCATGATCTCATGGTCATAGGAATAGATACTTGACATGTAGAAAACTATAGCAATAAACTGACACGATCATATGCTATGTTTATAGTTTGGGTCTTGTCCATCACATCATTCTCCTAACGACGTGACCCCGTTATCAAATGACATCTCATGTCTATGGCTAGGAAACCTTGACCATCTTCGCCGTGGTCGTTGCCTGAAAACATTTTGTGTCAAAATAGAGTAAGTACCTTTGGCTGGAACCCCTTTTATGTACCAGTTTTAGTAAAAAACACACCAACATGATTATGAGTGGTTTGTCCCGCATCCGGTGAAGGTTCCATCACTGGACTTTTATCATCATGTTGGATCGGTAGAGGTTGTTTGCCATAAATAGGCTATATACCTGAATCTACAACAGAAGGGCAAAATAAAGAAGAAAGTCACACCTGATAATTTAGCACCATTAATAAATCACACAACTAACCTCTTTTTAAAAGACTCTTCTGGGATATGTAGGTTGACGATTGTACTGAGTTGGGGGTTCTCATCCACTTCCATTTGTGTGAGTGTCACTTGTCTAGACTTTCATTGCATCTGGTATGCATCATTTCTATGCAACCAATCGGATTCATCGCCGCCATAAATATTCTCGTTTTCGTCCAGAAGCTCTCTAGAATTTGGTACTGCACCACCTGCACATGTTATGTTCTGCCACTAGTGGAGAACGGGGCATTGGTCCAGGCCGAGCCAGCCCATTAGTCCCGGTTCAGTCACGAACCGGGACCAATGGGGGCAACGGTCCCGGTTCGTGAGGCTAGGGGGCCGGCCGGGCCTCGTGGGGCATTGGTCCCGGTTCGTCTGGACCCTTTGGTCCCGGTTCCAGACATGAACCGGGACCAGTGTGCCTCGCTCCTGGCCCACAACCATTGGTCCCGGTTCGTGGCTAGAACCGGGACCAAAGGGGGGTCCTTTAGTCCCGGTTCCAGCCACGAACCGGGACCAATGAGATGCCTATATATACCCCCCCACCAGCAAGCAGAGCACTCCACACTGCTCTGTTTTTCTGGCCTGCGAGGGGAGAGTTTTGTGGTGCTCTAGCTCACCTCCTATGGACATGAGGTGTTCGATGAAATGCCCGAGCCACACTTAAGCTTTCTCCTCTCGAAGCTCCTTGTCCAAGCTCCATTTTTCTCAAGATTTGTTTAGGTTTGGCGGTCCGTCCTGTCCCGTCCCCGTCCTCACCGCGGTTGATCGCCCGCGTCCATCTCGGCGCCGGCACCACCGTGGTTAGCCTCTTCTTCTTATCTTCTTTCTAAAAGAAAAAAGTTCTTACTTGTATCATTTAGATAGATACTTGTGTAATTTTCTTACTTTTATTATTGTTTGTTATTATATAGTGCCATGGTCATGGTATCCGCCCACGTTGGCCCTCGTCCGGTCTATGATTCGGATGTGGTATATATTATCTTTTATAACTATTTGTTTTATTTAGTGTTTATGACAATTATGCCGACCAACGTGACATAGATGTGTTTATCTAGGAGGTATGTGAACCGGAAATTCCAACCGACCCTCTTGTCGAGAGGTTAAATTTAGTTGAAAAAGAAAACGAGGATTTGAAAGAAAAATTGAAAAGAATTGAGGAGGAGAAGATGAAATTGGAGTTGCATGTTGCCGATGTCGTCGATGACCACAAGATCAAGATGGATGCAATGCGCTTGAAGATTAGAAAGATAAGAAAATATGCCATTGATAATGAGGCTTGGTATCATTATGCTGTTGGATCAATTGTTACCTTAGTTGCCATTATGATCGCATTTGTTGTTGCATTTAAATGTTCTACATAGTTGTATGTTAGTTTCAATTTATGTTTTAATTAGATGCTCTAGAGAGCTGTATGTTGTTCTATGAGAACTATGTGTGAACTTTATGTATTTATTTTTTCAATAATAACATTTGATCACTTCTCTATTCATTTGCCCTCGTCCGGTCTATGATTCGGATGTGGTATATATTATCTTTTATAACTATTTATTTTATTTAGTGTTTATGACAATTATGCCGACCAACGTGACATAGATTTTTTAATCTAGGAGGTATGTGAACCGGAAATTCCAACCGACATAGAAATTCTTGTCGAGAAGTTAAATTTGGTTGAAAAAGAAAACAATTACTTGAAAGAAAAATTACAAAGAGTTGAAGAGGAGAAGATGAAGTTGGAGATGCATGTTGCCGATGTCGTCGACGATCACAAGATCAAGATGGATGCAATGCGCTTGAAGATTAGAAAGATTAGAAAATATGCCATTCATACTGAGGCTTGGTATCATTATGCCGTTGGATCAATTGGTACCTTAGTTGCGGTTATGATCGCATTTGTTGTTGCATTTAAATTTTCTAGTTTCAATGTATGTTTTAATTAGATGCTCTAGAGAGCTATATGTTGTTCAATAATGAGAACTATGTATGAATGTTATGTATTTATTTTGGTCACTACTGTACTTTGGCTTTAATGTGATGATGAATTTCTATTAATTTGGTCACTTCTCTATTCATGATATGCACGCAGATGAACCGGCAATGGATGTACGGTGACTGACGCACCTCCGAGTATATTGAGGGCCTGCATAATTTTCTCGAAGGGCTGAGGCAAACAAGCAGAATGGTTTTATGCATTGTCCATGTACTGTCTGTGAGAATACGAAGGCTTTCTCCAACTATAAAACCCTTCACTTCCACCTGCTTCAGAAGGGTTTTATGCCACACTATAATGTTTGGACCAAGCACGGAGAAAGAGGGGTTATGATGGAAGACAACGAAGAAGAAGAGGATGACGACAACTACCCGCCCCCTGAATACGGTGATGCTGCAATGGGGGAAGCTGAAGATCAAGAGGAACCAGACGATGTGCCCGATGATGATCTTCGCCGGGTCATTGTTGATGCATAGAGAGAATGCGAAAGTGAAAGGGAGAAGTTGAAGTTCGATCGCATGTTAGAGGATCACAAAAAAGGGTTGTACCCAAATTGCGAAGATGACAACAGAAAGCTCGGTACCACACTGGAATTGCTGCAATGGAAGGCAGACAATGGTGTATCTGACAAGGGATTTAGTTCGCTTCTGAAAATAATGAAGAAAAAGCTTCCAAAGGATAACGAATTGCCCGGCAGTACGTACGAAGCAAAGAAGGTTCTATGCCCTCTAGGATTGGAGGTGCAGAAGATACATGCATGCCCTAATGATTGCATCTTCTACCGCGGTGCGTACGAGGATTTGAACGCATGCTCGGTATGCGGTGCCTTGCGGTATTAGATTAGAAGAGATGACCCTGGTGATGTTGAGGGCCAGCGCACCGGGAAGAGGGTTCCTGCCAAGGTGATGTGGTATGCTCCTATAATACCACGGTTGAAACGTCTGTTCAGAAACAAAAAGCATGCCGAGTTGATGCAATGGCACAAAAAAGACCGTAAGAAAGACGGGAAGTTGAGAGCACCCGCTGACGGGTCGCAGTGGAGAAAGATCGAGAGAAAGTGGAGCGACTTTACAGGTGACCCGAGGAACGTATGGTTTGGTTTAAGTGCAGATGGCGTTAATCCTTTTGGGGAGCAGAGCAGCAAGCATAGCACATGGCCTGTGACTCTATGTATGTATAACCTTCCTCCTTGGTTGTGCATGAAGCGTAAGTTCATTATGATGCCAGTGCTCATCCAAGGCCCTAAGCAACCCGGCGATGACATTGATGTGTACCTAAGGCCATTAGTTGATGAACTTTTACAGCTATGGCATGGAAGAGGTGTACGTGTGTGGGATGAGCATGCACAAGAGGAATTTGACCTACGAGCGTTGCTGTCTGTAACCATCAACGATTGGCCTACTCTCAGTAACCTTTCAGGACAGACAAACAAGGGATACCACGCATGCACACACTGTTTAGATGACACCGACAGTATATATTTGGACAAATGCAGGAAGAATGTGTACCTGGGGCATCGTCGATTTCTTCCGACCAACCATAAATGTCGAAAGAAAGGAAAGCATTTCAAAGGTGAGGCAGATCACCGGAAGAAGCCCGCCCTCCGTACTGGTGATCACATACTTGATATGGTCAATGATTTACAAGTAATATTTGGAAAGGGTCCTGGCGGACTATCTGTTCCGACTGACGATGCGGGACGCGCACCCATGTGGAAGAAGAAATATATATTTTGGGACCTACCCTATTGGAAAGACCTAGAGGTCCGCTCTGCAATCGATGTGATGCACGTGACGAAGAATCTTTGCTTAAACCTGCTAGGCTTCTTGGGAGTGTATGGGAAGACAAAAGATACACCGGAGGCACGGGAGGAACAGCAACGTGTGCATGAAAAAGACGGCATGCATCCAAAGCAGTATGAAGGTCCTGCCAGCTACGCTCTTACCAAAGAAGACAAGGAAATCTTCTTTGAATGCCTGCTCAGTATGAAGGTCGCGTCTGGCTTCTTGTCAAATATAAAGGGAATAATAAATATGGCAGAGAAAAAGTTCCAGAACCTAAAGTCTCATGACTGCCACGTGATTATGACGCAACTGCTTCCGGTTGCATTGAGGGGGCTTCTACCTGAAAATGTTCGATTAGCCATTGTGAAGCTATGTGCATTCCTCAATGCAATCTCTCAGAAGGTGATCGATCCAGAAATCCTGCCAAGGTTAAGGAGTGATTTGGTGCAATGTCTTGTTAGTTTCGAGCTGGTGTTCCCACCGTCCTTCTTCAATATCATGACGCACGTCCTAGTTCATCTAGTCGACGAGATTGTCGTTCTGGGCCCTGTATTTCTACACAATATGTTCCCCTTTGAGAGGTTCATGGGAGTCTTAAAGAAATATGTTCGTAACCGCGCTAGGCCAGAAGCAAGCATCTCCATGGGCCATCAAACAGAGGATGTCATTGGGTTTTGTGTTGACTTCATTCCTGACCTTAAGAAGATTGGTCTCCCTCAATCACGGTATGAGGGGAGACTGACTGGAAAAGGCACGCTAGGAGCGGACTCAATAATATGTAGGGACGGCCATTCTTGGTCTCAAGCACACTACACAGTTCTACAGAATTCTACCTTGGTGACCCCGTATGTCGATGAACACAAGAATATTCTGCGCTCCAAACACTCGGAGCAGTGTGACGACTGGATTACATATGAACACATCAGGACTTTCGGTAGTTGGTTGCAAACACATCTCATGGGTGACAACACTGTTTCTGATGAGTTGTACTCGTTGGCCAGGGGACCATCTTCGACTGTATTGACTTACAAAGGGTACGAGATAAATGGGAATATATTTTACATGATCGCCCAAGATCAAAACAGCACCAACCAAAACAGCGGTGTCCGCTTTGATGCAGCAACCAAGAGGGGAAAGGACACATATTATGGTTACATAGTGGACATATGGGAACTTGACTATGGACATGATTTGAAGGTCCCTTTGTTTCAGTGCAAATGGGTCAATCTGTCAGGAGGCGGGGTACAGGAAGACCCACAGTACGGAATGACAACAGTGGATCTGAACAATCTTAGGTACACAGACGAACCATTCGTCCTAGCCAATGATGTGGCGCAGGTTTTCTATGTGAAGGACATGTCTACCAAACCGAGAAAAAGAAAAGATAAGGAAGAGAATACATCATACGATGAGCCAAAGCGCCACATAGTTCTTTCAGGAAAAAGAGACATCGTGGCATTGGAGGGCAAGACAGACATGTCTGAAGATTATGAAAAGTTTCATGAAATTCCTCCCTTCAAAGTCAAGGCTGACCCAAGTACCCTCTTAAACGATGAAGATTATCCATGGTTACGGCGCAATAAGCAAAGGACACAAGCGAAGAAAAAGTGAAGACTTTCTCTCCACAACTATATCATTGCAGTTACATGTGAAGAAATGAAATGCCTTTTGTAACAGATGAGTTTTCGTATGAAACCCTAATACTTCGAAAGAGATTGTCCGTTTTGTACACGAAGTGCATCCAGTTTTTGCCGTAACCCTCTCAACTCTTTATAACCTTGGGCGGTGAAGGTCGTACCAATCAGGAAGAAGCACACGGATCGTGTGTTTCTTTCAAGCGCTTGTGAGCTGTTGGATCAGCACTATAATGACTAGTCCCGGTTCGTGCTAGCAACCGGGACTAAAGAGCACACGACCCTATATATAACCCACCTCTCGGACATGTTCGACACTTAGTGTGTGTACTCATTCGGATTCAAATCATTCGGATTCCCTACATACGGTCCAACGGTGCATTTCATATTTCCACCGTTGGGCTGTATGCAGGGGAAACCGTGTGTTTTGTTGATCTATCTAGAAATCCTTTAGTTCATCGACCGAATACAAATCATTCGGATTCCCTGCATACGGTCCGACGGTGCATTTCATATGCGGGCACTCACGAGCCACCGTCGGGCTGTATGCAGGGGAAACCGTGTGTTTTGTTGATCTATCTAGAAATCCTTTAGTTCATCGACCGAATACAAATCATTCGGATTCCCTGCATACGGTCTGACGGTGCATTTCATATGCGGGCACTCATGAGCCACCGTCGGGCTGTATGCAGGGGAAACCGTGTGTTTTGTTGATCTATCTAGAAATCCTTTCATTTTCCGACGGTATATTTCATTTTTCCAACTCCATTTTTACAGACACACTTAGAAACAAACAAAAGACAAATAGAAAGGATGATGCTCAATTGTCCGTTTTGTACACGAAGTGCATCCAGTTTTTGCCGTAACCCTCTCAACTTTTTATAACATGCTATGTGGGTGAAATGATGATACCATGCCAACTTTCAACCTTTTCAGAGTTCATTTGTAGTGCTTTTCAATTTCAGGGTCATTTAGCTCAAAAAAATCAGTAAATGCATGAAAATTACCAAATGAAGTCAGAAAGGGTTGAAAATTGATGATGTGGCTTTGAATGGTGCATTTTGAACACACAAAAAGTATGGAGTTCAAACAAGTTCAAAAAAAATGAAATCCCTTTGTAACAGATGAGTTTCCGTCCGAAACCGTGATACTTCGAAAGAGATTGTCCATTTTGTACACGAAGTGCATCCAGTTTTTGTCGTAACCCACTCAACTTTTTAGCACATGCTATGTGGGTGAAATGATGATACCATGCCAACTTTCAACCTTTTCAGAGTTCATTTGAAGTGCTTTTTAATTTCTATCAAAATATCGTGGGAGTGGAGTTCAAAAAAGAATCAACTAAAAAGCTTTTATAAACCTCTAGTATTTTTGAAACTATAATTATATAAAAATTATGCAACTAAAATTATCAAAGTATTTTTTTTCAAAACATTAATAGCAAAAAGAATATAATGATAAAACACACTGGAAATAAATTAAGCAAAAAATAAAACAAAAATAAATAAAGCAAAAAACAAAACAAAAATAATGGAAATTATGCAACTAAAATTATCCAAGTATTTTTTTGTTCAAAACATTAATAGCAAAAAGAATATAATGATAAAACACACTGGAAATAAATAAAGCAAAAAATAGAACAAAAATAAATCAAGCAAAAAACAAAACAAAATAAAGGAAATTATGCAACTAAAATTATCAAAGTATTTATTTGTTAAAAAGAATGAACTAAAATAACAGTAGAAAAATATTGGAAAAAAATTAAAAAAATAAATAAAGCAAAAAACAAAACAAAAATACCGAAGAAAAAAAAATGCCGCCTACTAGGCCACCACGGCATTCAAGCCCACAGAAGGCCCAATAGGCCCACAGGCAGTTGCAAAGCTGTTAGGCCCGTAAGCCTGCGGTAGAGAGGAGCTCAAGACGGTGGGTGCAGCCGCGCTTATAAACCAGTACGACTGCTCCTCGCTCGGCGAGTTGGGACTAAACTCCCACCGTGCCAGGAACAGGGCTTTAGTCCCGGTTGGTGCCACCAGCCGGGACCAATGCCCACCTTTGGTCCCGGTTGGTGGCACCAACCGGGACCAATGCCCACCTTTGGTCCCGGTTGGTACCACCAACCGGGACCAAAAGGTCTCTGCTTCCCGCCCTTTGGGCTGCTGAAAAGAGACCTTTGGTCCCGGTTGGTGGCACCAACCGGGACTAAAGGTGGGCATTGGTCCCGGTTGGTGCCACCAACCGGGACCAATGCTTCGTGTATATAAGTAAACACTTAGAAAATTTCAGTTTTCATCTACCATTCCCCGTCGCCGCCCCGAGCCCGTCGCCGCCCCGTCCCCGTCGCCGCGCCGCTCCTCGTCGCCGTTGCCGCCTGCTCCTCATCGCCGTCGCCGCGCGCCGCCCAGTCGCCTCCCCTTCGCCGTGCCGTCGTCGTCCCCGTCGCGCGCCGCCCCGAGCCACCCCGAGGTCGCCGTCGCCGTCGCCGCCCCGTCCCCGTCGCCGTCGCCGCCCCGTCCCCGTCGCCGCGCCGCCCCGTCCCCGTCGCCGCGCCGCCCCGTCCCCGTCGCCGCCCCGTCCCCGTCGCCGCCCCGTCCCCGTCGCCGTCGTCGTCCCCGTCGCCGCGCGCCGCCCCGGGCCCGTCACCTCTCCGTCGCCGCGCCGTCCCCGTCGCCGCGCCGCCCCGTCCCCGTCCCCGTCGCCGTCGTCGTCCCAGTCGCCGCGCGCCGCCCCGAGCCGCCCCGTCGCCGCCCCATCCCCGTCGCCTCCCCGTCGCCGCGCCGCCCCATCCCCGCCCCGTCGCGTCCCCGTCGCCGCCCCGTCGCCGCCCCCCAGTGACCCCCCCCTTTCCCATGGTCCCTGCTCGGACACGGACACGGACACGGACACGGACACGGATACGGATACGGCGACACGGACACGGATACGGCGACACGTACACGGACACGGACACGGATACGGCGACACGGACACGGACACGGATACGGCGACACGGACACACGAAAAATAACGAGAAAGAGATCGCCCCCTTCCCGATAACTTCGACATGAGGGGGGGGTCGATATACATTTTTTTTCCATGTATGTATGTCGTTGTCGTTGAGTTAAAGAAAGAAAAATATAATGAAAATATGTCATGAGTTAATGAAAATATATAATATATGTATGTGGCTATGTATGTAAAGATGGATAGCATTTTTTTCCATGTGTGTATGTCGTTGTCGATATTCCCCCTCCCCGATAACTTCGACATGGGGGGGGGGGGGTCGATATACCCCCTCCCCGATAACTTCGACATGAGGGGGGGGGGTCGATATACCCCCTCCCCGATATACCGGGCGACCAACTCTCGAGGCCACCCAAACCCGAGAAAAAAAGCGTTGTCGATATAACCCCCCCACCCAAACCCTACAAGTGTTGTCGAGGCCACCCCAAACCGGGCGTCGTACATTCATGAGAGAGGCGGTCCGGACGTCGGACATTCATGTTTGTATATTAATTGCCATGTTGTAATATTTGCAGAAACTATCCATCCAAGAGACTTGGAAAAAGAACAGTCGTTGGGGGACATAATCCACGACGGACGTGATATCTTGTCGTATCTCAATGACACCGATGGTCTGGAAGGAGAGGTTGATGGCTCCGGTGATCGAACAATGGAGGAGGAAGGACATGATCATGATGGCTCCGGTGACCGAATGCCGGAGGAAGAAGGAGACCATGATGACGGCTCCGGTGACCGAACGGAGGAGGGAGCTGTTGCAAAGTCCGGCGAGGTATATATATTAATTAAGCCCGTGCTGACTAGCTAATTGATGCATTAATTGTTTTGGTATGTACATATATTAATTAACTCTTCTTTCTTCTTTTATAGCCCTCCGGATCGAGCCAAACTTCGGTAACGAGACGAGGCCCGAAGAAGAGGTTGCGCAAGGAAGAAAGGTTCACGATCACAGCACTCGCGCACGATGGCCATCCGATTGAACCCAAGCGGACCAAGGACGCATTTTCTGCTCAGTGCGGAGCTATTGTTAGGGACTACATCCCGATCAGCATCAAGCAATGGAATAAGCCTAAGGACGGCGCCCCTGATGGTGATTATGTCACCGATAGACAGAAAGATGATCTTTGGACCGCGCTGAAGGAAAATTTCACCCTACCGCCAGAGGAGGATCGGAATAAGCCAGTTATAGAGCCACTGGTCAAGGCGTGTGCTCTTAAGAAGATGGCAGATCTATTCAGGAGGTGGAAGAATGAGTTGAAATCAAAGTTTGTCGACAAAGGGGAGACTCCAGAATTCACCGGCCGATTTGAGAAGATACGTGATCACTGGCCCGCATTTGTGGCCAACAAGACATCGGACCAGAGTAAGAAAATGTCAGAGACAAACAAGATCAATGCTGCAAAGAAGCAGTATCACCATCACACGGGGTCAGGTGGCTACCTCAAAGCCCGACCGTTGTGGGACAAAGCTGAGAATGACCTGATTGCTAAAAACATCATACCACAGACATTGAACTGGCCAGACCGTTCAAGGACTTGGTTCTTCGGGGTTGGGGGAACTTTGGACCCTGAAACAGGGAAGTGCCGTTGGACGAACGAGCAACTTGCGATACCCATGAACAAGCTTCAGGAGTATATCACCGCAGCGCAGGAAGGGACGTTCATTCCCGACAGAGAGAAGGACGAGCTGACTGAGGCCCTAGGGAATGCTGAGCACCCTGGACGAACACGAGGCACACCAGGCTCCGTTCCGTGGAAGGTTGGGTTTCCCGACGCAGGCGGTTACAGAAGCCGGGAGAGAAAGAGGAAAGCGGAGCTGAGCGAAATTCAGAAGCTGAATGCAAGACTACAAAAGCTAGAGGAAGCTGAGAGCCAGCGAGCTGCCGGCCAACCATCTCAGCGGCACGAAGCTACCCCGCCATCTCAGCAGAGAAGCAGCGTCGCTTCCACGGAGCTCTTTCAGCCTGACTTCACGGCTCCTATCTACCCCGTGGATACTATCACAGAGGCTCAACATTGCGAGCTCATGACGAAATGCCGGAACCTCACTTTAAAGGCGGCTGTCGGCTCTGTTGCACCTCCTCAACCCAATGGAACTTTTCACTGCTCACCGATTCCACATGGCTATGCTGTTGTGATGGTGGATGAAGTAATGGAGGGATTTGAGGAGCTCGAGCTTGACCGGTCTACAGGTGAAGGAGAGAATAAGCTGGCTCGTGCTCTGAGGAGTACATGTCTATGGCAAAAGGAGTACATCAAGCTTCCAAACTGGACGCCTCCGCCTCCTCCTCCTCCTCAGGCGAATCAGGGCTCTCTGCCTCCTCCTCCTCCTCCTCCTCCGGCGAGTGATCAGGGGACCCCGCCTCCTTCTCCGGCTCCTCCGACGCGTGAGGGCACTCCGCCTCCTCCTTCGCCTACTCCAGCACGTCGGAGCAGTACGCCTCCTCCTCAGCCTCGTCAGCAACGGCGGAAGACAGACGCCGCCGCTCCGGCTCCTCCGGCGCGTCGGAGCACTCCGCCTCCTTCTCCGCCTCGTAAGCAACGACGGAAGAGAGACGCCGCCGCTCCGGCGGCTAGCAGTACAAGCACAGGTGGGAGGGAATACAGATACGGTCCATCTCTCAAGCCTCTGGAAAAGTTACCATATGAGAGGACCGAGTCTGAAAACGAGGAGATATGTCAGGCCGAATTGACGGCCCATTTTGCAAAGAAAACTCCACCTCCGAAGGAGAAGCTAGATCCGGTGAAAGTGATGCGCACTATCAATGCCCTGAAGCGACCACCACCGCCTCCGCCGGATTCCAACTATGTCCGGATTATTAAAAAGACATATGAAGAAGCGTGGCGGTCGGGAAGTACTTCTAGTGATGCAAGGTTAGCAGAACGAAGAAGTGGGAAAACAATTCCCCAGCTCGGCGAACAGGAGAAGCAATCGTGCCCCCCGCTCAAGGTGTCTAGCGACATCGTCGCAAATCATCCGGGGATGGTGCCCGGTACCAATCCTGGTGATTACTTGGGGGATGATGTAATTTTTCAAACGGCTGAGGTAACAAAAGAAAAATACGAATACATGCACGGGAAGCCTCTTGTCAAACCTGATCATCCTCCTCTAACAACGATGATGTACAAATTGCATGAGTGGTACATGAAAACCTGCAGGGAGTCTGGGAGAGACACTATGTATATGGCAGTGAAACCAGAGCACGAATTCATTGGACTTACCGTGATGCCTGTTGAATTTGTGAAGTTATTTCAGTTATACAATCAACGGGCCCTCGACAAACAACTCATGACTGCCTACTGTCTGTAAGTATTACTTCTATAGTTAAGTCTCTAGCTCAGCTCGTTCATTGCATGTATATATAATTATCCTCACTATATTATGCAGATTGAAGATCGTCGAATGCAAAAAACTAGGAATCTTCGACGTTGGGTTCATTAGTCCAGATGCCGTAAATGAATGGACGGTACAGAACTCAATCAAAGAGACCAAGGAGAACTTGCTAAAGTCGTTCATTATACATCAAAACAAAAGGGAAATACTCTTTCCTTACAACTTCAAGTGAGTGTTGTTGTCTTCTCTGTATACTCGGTTTCGCTTACTCGAGGTTAAGTAATGTAATTGATGAGTTATATATGCGTGCGCAGTTTCCACTTTATTCTGCTATCCATTAAGCTTGACGAGGCATTAGTAACTGTCTTAGACTCGAGACGTAAAGATCCCGAGAATTATGCGGACATGACTGCAATGCTCAAGAAGTAAGTTCAGTCAATACCGGGACCATATCGGCATGCAACTTTCGTTAATTTCCTGATATCAAGTAATCATTTTCTTTGCCTGGCAGGGTTTGGAAGAAGTTCACCCGAAAGGTTCCCGGTCTAAACAAAGAGTTGCGATTTACGCACCCCAAAATAAGTAGTACTAGCTAGTTCCGCGCATCTCTAATTGATTCAAATTTTCATCAATATATCATTACCATGCTTGCTTATCAGTTTGATTGAACTCTATTCTCGTAAAGTGCTTGTACCAGAAAGAAGGGACTTCTTTATGTGCAAACTACGTATGCGAGTTCATTCGCCACTCGACCTCTGAGCGGGGCTTCTCTGACAAACAATTTGAAGTACGTAAATAATATTCACAATTTTATTTTATATATTACCATCAATTGTGTTGAGTTTTATTCATATATATGCATGTATTGACCCCCTTTTTTAAATTAGATCTGGCGGATGCGGGATGAACTCCTACCACATGATCGCATACGAGCAATTCAAGAGGAATTGGCGGGATTCTTTCTTGACCACGTCATACCTAAAGACGGAGAATACCATGCGGATTTGTGATTGGATCTTAGGTAGATGATGTTAGGGATTGTAAAAGATGTTATATTGTATATATGTAGTACCGTCGGATAGATATACGAAAACTTGTTGTTCGACCAATCTCTCGGAGAAAGAGAGGTCGATCACTTCTCTTTGTATATGTTCATGACGATCTTATGTACTTAATGGTTCCTTCATTTGCTTACTAGCTAGCGTGTCGAGTTCTCTCTATAGTAGCCAGCGTTGACCAAGCATGGAGAAAGAGAGGACACTTCTCTCTATTAGCTAGCTAACACAATATGAAACCCCTAAATTAACCCTAAAAAACCCCTAAACCCCCCCCCCCCCAAAAAAAACAAAAACCCCAGCTCCTGCCAGATGCTGACGCGTGGATGCCTTTCGGTCCCGGTTGGTGTTACCAACCGGGACTAAAGGTCCTCCTGCCCGGGCTCCCCGCAGCGGCCACGTGGAGGGCCTTTGGTCCCGGTTTGTAAGCAAACCGGGACTAAAGGTTTTGGGCTTTAGTCCCGACCCTTTAGTCCCGGTTCCAGAACCGGGACAAATGGGCCTCTGGAACCGGGACAAATGGGCCTTTTTCTACTAGTGTGCAGAGACTGCCGATTGTCCGGTAGCCATGACTTGTGTTACAAGGTTACTGCCATCAAGGACGGCAACAATATGCTTATTCTGCTCGCGGGCTTGGCGCTGTCGCTTCAATATTTCCTGAATAGATAAAGAACAGATCATTATATAGCAATACTTCTGGGCCATATATCATGAAGTTGATCATCATTACCTTGTGATACAGCCAGTTGTATGTGTGCCCCACTGATCTCGGCAACGGCAATTTTCTTCTGTTTATAGGCCTCGCACCGTCTCTTATTAATCTCATCCCTATTTTGTGCATACCGCTCTCTATCCCTCTGCCTTTTTACTTCTTTAGGGTCTATAATAAATGAGACAATTGAGCCGTTGAGCAACAAAACTGAAATAGACTGCTTAGGTACTGATCATCACCCAACGATTGGTTGGTTCCAAACGAAGTCCTTCAACCCTGTTAATGTCAAGAATGTCATCATACAATTGTAAGGAAGGTATAGTATTAGTAGAAAACAGAGAAAGTAGAGTTTTATGTTCAACTCCATCCTACTATTTACCATGAAAGCTTTCTTGTGGTGCCTTCGGAACCAATTGAATTCATTTTGCATTAATTATTTGGAATTATGGAACATGATGTAGTAGTTTGGAATTATTTGGAATAATGGATCATGATGTAGCACTAGTACATAACAGGGCATTGGTCCAGGCCGGGCCAGCCCATTAGTCCCGGTTCAGTCACGAACCGGGACTAATGGGTGCAACAGTCCCGGTTCGTGAGGCCAGACGGCCGGGCGGGCCACGTGGGGCATTGGTCCCGGTTCGTATGGAACCTTTGGTCCCGGTTCCAGACACGAACCGGGACCAATGCGCCTCGCTCCTGGCCCACAACCATTGGTCCCGGTTCGTGGAAGGAACCGGGACCAAATGTGTAACCGTTCGCCTGGTGCGCGCCCCTTTAGTCCCGGTTGGTGGTTCAAACCGGGACTAAAGGTTCGAACGTCTCGCATCCCACGACGTTTCGCGCTCCGAGAAACAGGAGGATAAAGGAACTGTTCCTCGGCGAGGGCTACAGTAACTTCGCCCATTTCTCATCTTCTCCTCTCTTCTTCCCCCATATCTTCTACCATGAATCCAATCACTCGCTACGGGAAGGTGCTCGCACATGGCAGTACCAATCTCGATGTCGTCTACACAAACGACAGCGCCATGGTGCCGCATTTTCTTTCCCTTTTGCAGAAATGGCTTCAAGTGGCGGATGAGAAAGACAAGTTCATAGGGCTCGATCTCGAGTACACGGCCAAGCAAGAAGATGTTGCCGTCATCCAGCTATGTTTCAAGAAACATGTCATGATCTTCCAATGGGCAAGGTGAGTTTTGAGGGTTTTCTTTGATCAATTAATAATTTATAGATTATTATGAAAATTGCATAGGATAGAAATATGTTCCATTTTGAATCCTATGGGAAAGATCAATATTTCTTTTAAGTTTGTAGTGAAACAATTTTCCTTGTTGCAAAACGTGGGAGAACATATATGTCATATAGTTAATTTAGGGTTTCTTCATCAATTCATAGGATATGAAAATTGCATATATATAAGATATAGCAATATATATCGAAAATTCGCTCCTGAGCTCGTGCTCAGATGCTCCCGCTGACGAAAAAAATCAAAAAAAATACTTAAAAAATTCAAAAAATTCCAATTTTTTTTGTGTGGTAGATATTTTATCGCGTGAGGTCCGCTCCAAGTTTCAGCCTATTTGAACATCTGAGGAGCTCTCGGCAAAAAAGACAAATCGGGTCTGAAAAATTCGTGAACAGTAAACCTTTTTTACAGACCCCGATTTGTCTTTTTTGCCGAGAGCTCCTCAGATGTTCAAATAGGCTGAAATTTGGAGCGGACCTCACGTGATAAAATATCTACCACACAAAAAAAATTTGGAATTTTTTGAATTTTTCTAGTATTTGTTTTGATTTTTTTCGTGAGAGGGGGAGCATCTGAGCTCCGGAGCCGAAACGGCCCTCTCAATATATATGTTCTATTTTGAATCCTATGGCAAAGATCAATTTCTCTTAAGTTGTAGTGAAATAATTTTCAATTTTTTTATGATATTACTGTTCACCGGGCTGAAATGAGCCCGGGGAGCAAAAACTCTGCGTCTTCCTCTTTTGTTGCAGCGAAATAATTTTCCTTTATATAGTTGCATATTATAATTCTGCCGAAATATACTTGTTGCAGCAGTATTTAACATTTGTTCCATTTTAATTTGTTGATGTTGCAGTAGTGACAAGCACTGCCCAGCACTCATGGACTTCCTACGCAGCGGCATACATTTTGCTAGCGTTGATGTAAGAAATGACAAGCTGAAGATGAGGCGCAGCTTCGGTATTGAGATACCAGCTGGCTGCCTTATTGATATCCAAGACATATTCAGGCTTCGGTATGAGAGGACTTCGATGGCTTCTATGGCAGTCGCCTTGATCGACGACTATTACGGAGATATGAAGACCAAATTCCCCCGGGCGCAGCACAAAGAGTGGGAGAGGACCCCACTTCAGCCTATCAACATTGAGTATGCAGCAAAAGATGCATACGTTGCATTTGAGTTGTACCGCAAGATTCGAACCGTGAACTATGGGCAGCGTCACCTCGCACCACCACCACCATTGGAATATTCTTCTGATTCAGACTAGCTAGTAGTGTTCGCTTGGACGAGTACTTTCTGTAATGGATATCTGAACTATTATATATATATTACATATCTCTCTAGCTATTATATATTTGTAGTGCTTTTCAATTCAGTTTTTTCTTAAATTCCGATTGTGGCAGAGAACAAAATGCAACAAAAAAGTGGGTTGTCATTGTTGGCAAGCACGCACACCATGCCAACTTTCAACCCTTTCAGAGTTCATTTGTAGTGCTTTTCAATTTCAGGGTAATTTAGCTCAAAAAAAATCAGTAAATGCATGAAAAATACCAAATGAAGTCAGAAAGGGTTGAAAATTGATGATGTGGCTTCGAATGGTGCATTTTGAACACACGAAAAGCCTGGAGTTCAAATAAGTTCAAGAAAATGAAATGCCTTTTGTAAGCGATGAGTTTCCGTCCGAAACCCCGATACTTCGAAAGGGACTGTCCGTTTTGTACACGAAGTGCATCCAGTTTTTGCCGTAACCCACTCAACTTTTTAGCACATGCTATGTGGGTGAAAGGTTGATACCATGCCAACTTTCAACCCTTTCAGAGTTCATTTGTAGTGCTTTACAATTTCAGGGTCATTTAGCTCAAAAAAATCAGTAAGTGCATGAAAAACACCAAAATGAAGTCAGAAAGGGTTGAAAATTGCTGATGTGGCTTCGAATGGTGCATTTTGAACACACGAAAAGCCTGGAGTTCAAATAAGTTCAAGAAAATGAAATGCCTTTTGTAAGCGATGAGTTTCCGTCCGAAACCCCGATACTTCGAAAGGGACTGTCCGTTTTGTACACGAAGTGCATCCAGTTTTTGCCGTAACCCACTCAACTTTTTAGCACATGCTATGTGGGTGAAAGGTTGATACCATGCCAACTTTTAACCTTTTCAGAGTTCATTTGTAGTGCTTTTCAATTTCAGGGTCATTTAGCTCAAAAAAATCAGTAAGTGCATGAAAAATACCAAAATGAAGTCAGAAAGGGTTCAAAATTGATGATGTGGCTTCGAATGGTGCATTTTGAACACACAAAAAGCCTGGAGTTCAAATAAGTTCAAGAAAATGAAATGCCTTTTGTAAGCGATGAGTTTCCGTCCGAAACCCCGATATTTCGAAAGGGACTGTCCGTTTTGTACACGAAGTGCATCCAGTTTTTGCCGTAACCCAGTCAACTTTTTAGCACATGCTATGTGGGTGAAAGGTTGATACCATGCCAACTTTCAACCTTTTCAGAGTTCATTTGTAGTGCTTTTCAATTTCAGGGTCATTTAGCTCAAAAAAATCAGTAAGTGCATGAAAAATACCAAAATGAAGTCAGAAAGGGTTGAAAATTGATGATGTGGCTTTGAATGGTGCATTTTGAACACACGAAAAGCCTGGAGTTCAAATAAGTTCAAGAAAATGAAATGCCTTTTGTAAGCGATGAGTTTCCGTCCGAAACCCCGATACTTCGAAAGGGACTGTCCGTTTTGTACACGAAGTGCATCCAGTTTTTACCGTAACCCACTCAACTTTTTAGCACATGCTATGTGGGTGAAAGGTTGATACCATGCCAACTTTCAACCCTTTCAGAGTTCATTTGTAGTGCTTTACAATTTCAGGGTAATTTAGCTCAAAAAAATCAGTAAGTGCATGAAAAATACCAAAATGAAGTCAGAAAGGGTTGAAAATTGATGATGTGGCTTCGAATGGTGCATTTTGAACACACGAAAAGCCTGGAGTTCAAATAAGTTCAAGAAAATGAAATGCCTTTTGTAAGCGATGTGTTTCCGTCCGAAACCCCGATACTTCGAAAGGGACTGTCCGTTTTGTACACGAAGTGCATCCAGTTTTTGCCGTAACCCACTCAACTTTGTAGCACATGCTATGTGGGTGAAAGGTTGATACCATGCCAACTTTCAACCTTTTCAGAGTTCATTTGTAGTGCTTTTCAATTTCAGGGTCATTTAGCTCAAAAAAATCAGTAAGTGCATGAAAAATACCAAAATGAAGTCAGAAAGGGTTGAAAATTGATGATGTGGCTTCGAATGGTGCATTTTGAACACACAAAAAGCCTGGAGTTCAAATAAGTTCAAGAAAATGAAATGCCTTTTGTAACCGATGGATTTCCGTCCGAAACCCCAATACTTCGAAAGGGACTGTCCGTTTTGTACACGAAGTGCATCCAGTTTTTGCCGTAACCCACTCAACTTTTTAGCACATGCTATGTGGGTGAAAGGTTGATACCATGCCAACTTTCAACCCTTTCAGAGTTCATTTGTAGTGCTTTACAATTTCAGGGTCATTTAGCTCAAAAAAATCAGTAAGTGCATGAAAAATACCAAAATGAAGTCAGAAAGGGTTGAAAATTGATGATGTGGCTTTGAATGGTGCATTTTGAACACACGAAAAGCCTAGAGTTCAAATAAGTTCAAGAAAATGAAATGCCTTTTGTAACCGATGAGTTTCCGTCCGAAACCCCGATACTTCGAAAGGGACTGTCCGTTTTGTACACGAAGTGTATCCAGTTTTTGCCGTAACCCACTCAACTTTTTAGCACATGCTATGTGGGTGAAAGGTTGATACCATGCCAACTTTCAACCCTTTCAGAGTTCATTTGTAGTGCTTTACAATTTCAGGGTAATTTAGCTCAAAAAAATCAGTAAGTGCATGAAAAATACCAAAATGAAGTCAGAAAGGGTTGAAAATTGATGATGTGGCTTCGAATGGTGCATTTTGAACACACGAAAAGCCTGGAGTTCAAATAAGTTCAAGAAAATGAAATGCCTTTTGTAAGCGATGAGTTTCCGTCCGAAACCCCGATACTTCGAAAGGGACTGTCCGTTTTGTACACGAAGTGCATCCAGTTTTTGCCGTAACCCACTCAACTTTGTAGCACATGCTATGTGGGTGAAAGGTTGATACCATGCCAACTTTCAACCTTTTCAGAGTTCATTTGTAGTGCTTTTCAATTTCAGGGTCATTTAGCTCAAAAAAATCAGTAAGTGCATGAAAAATACCAAAATGAAGTCAGAAAGGGTTGAAAATTGATGATGTGGCTTCGAATGGTGCATTTTGAACACACGAAAAGCCTGGAGTTCAAATAAGTTCAAGAAAATGAAATGCCTTTTGTAACCGATGAGTTTCCGTCCGAAACCCCGATACTTCGAAAGGGACTGACCGTTTTGTACACGAAGTGCATCCAGTTTTTGCCGTAACCCACTCAACTTTTTAGCACATGCTATGTGGGTGAAAGGTTGATACCATGCCAACTTTCAACCTTTTCAGAGTTCATTTGTAGTGCTTTTCAATTTCAGGGTCATTTAGCTCAAAAAAATCAGTAAGTGCATGAAAAATACCAAAATGAAGTCAGAAAGGGTTCAAAATTGATGATGTGGCTTCGAATGGTGCATTTTGAACACACAAAAAGCCTGGAGTTCAAATAAGTTCAAGAAAATGAAATGCCTTTTGTAAGCGATGAGTTTCCGTCCGAAACCCCGATATTTCGAAAGGGACTGTCCGTTTTGTACACGAAGTGCATCCAGTTTTTGCCGTAACCCAGTCAACTTTTTAGCACATGCTATGTGGGTGAAAGGTTGATACCATGCCAACTTTCAACCTTTTCAGAGTTCATTTGTAGTGCTTTTCAATTTCAGGGTCATTTAGCTCAAAAAAATCAGTAAGTGCATGAAAAATACCAAAATGAAGTCAGAAAGGGTTGAAAATTGATGATGTGGCTTTGAATGGTGCATTTTGAACACACGAAAAGCCTGGAGTTCAAATAAGTTCAAGAAAATGAAATGCCTTTTGTAAGCGATGAGTTTCCGTCCGAAACCCCGATACTTCGAAAGGGACTGTCCGTTTTGTACACGAAGTGCATCCAGTTTTTACCGTAACCCACTCAACTTTTTAGCACATGCTATGTGGGTGAAAGGTTGATACCATGCCAACTTTCAACCCTTTCAGAGTTCATTTGTAGTGCTTTACAATTTCAGGGTAATTTAGCTCAAAAAAATCAGTAAGTGCATGAAAAATACCAAAATGAAGTCAGAAAGGGTTGAAAATTGATGATGTGGCTTCGAATGGTGCATTTTGAACACACGAAAAGCCTGGAGTTCAAATAAGTTCAAGAAAATGAAATGCCTTTTGTAAGCGATGTGTTTCCGTCCGAAACCCCGATACTTCGAAAGGGACTGTCCGTTTTGTACACGAAGTGCATCCAGTTTTTGCCGTAACCCACTCAACTTTGTAGCACATGCTATGTGGGTGAAAGGTTGATACCATGCCAACTTTCAACCTTTTCAGAGTTCATTTGTAGTGCTTTTCAATTTCAGGGTCATTTAGCTCAAAAAAATCAGTAAGTGCATGAAAAATACCAAAATGAAGTCAGAAAGGGTTGAAAATTGATGATGTGGCTTCGAATGGTGCATTTTGAACACACAAAAAGCCTGGAGTTCAAATAAGTTCAAGAAAATGAAATGCCTTTTGTAACCGATGGATTTCCGTCCGAAACCCCAATACTTCGAAAGGGACTGTCCGTTTTGTACACGAAGTGCATCCAGTTTTTGCCGTAACCCACTCAACTTTTTAGCACATGCTATGTGGGTGAAAGGTTGATACCATGCCAACTTTCAACCCTTTCAGAGTTCATTTGTAGTGCTTTACAATTTCAGGGTCATTTAGCTCAAAAAAATCAGTAAGTGCATGAAAAATACCAAAATGAAGTCAGAAAGGGTTGAAAATTGATGATGTGGCTTTGAATGGTGCATTTTGAACACACGAAAAGCCTAGAGTTCAAATAAGTTCAAGAAAATGAAATGCCTTTTGTAACCGATGAGTTTCCGTCCGAAACCCCGATACTTCGAAAGGGACTGTCCGTTTTGTACACGAAGTGTATCCAGTTTTTGCCGTAACCCACTCAACTTGTTAGCACATGCTATGTGGGTGAAAGGTTGATACCATGCCAACTTTCAACCCTTTCAGAGTTCATTTGTAGTGCTTTACAATTTCAGGGTAATTTAGCTCAAAAAAATCAGTAAGTGCATGAAAAATACCAAAATGAAGTCAGAAAGGGTTGAAAATTGATGATGTGGCTTCGAATGGTGCATTTTGAACACACGAAAAGCCTGGAGTTCAAATAAGTTCAAGAAAATGAAATGCCTTTTGTAAGCGATGAGTTTCCGTCCGAAACCCCGATACTTCGAAAGGGACTGTCCGTTTTGTACACGAAGTGCATCCAGTTTTTCCCGTAGCCCACTCAACTTTTTAGCACATGCTATGTGGGTGAAAGGTTGATACCATGCCAACTTTCAACCTTTTCAGAGTTCATTTGTAGTGCTTTTCAATTTCAGGGTCATTTAGCTCATAAAAATCAGTAAGTGCATGAAAAATATCAAAATGAAGTCAGAAAGGGTTGAAAATTGATGATGCTGCTTCGAATGGTGCATTTTGAACACACAAAAAGCCTCGAGTTGAAATAAGTTCAAGAAAATGAAATGCCTTTTGTAACCGATGAATTTCCGTCCGAAACCCCGATACTTCGAAAGGGACTGTCCGTTTTGTACACGAAGTGCATCCAGTTTTTGCCGTAACCCACTCAATTTTTTAGCACATGCTATGTGGGTGAAAGGTTGATACCATGCCAACTTTCAACCCTTTCAGAGTTCATTTGTAGTGCTTTACACTTTCAGGGTCATTTAGCTCAAAAAAATCAGTAAGTGCATGAAAAATACAAAAATGAAGTCAGAAAGGGTTGAAAATTGATGATGTGGCTTTGAATGGTGCATTTTGAACACACGAAAAGCCTGGAGTTCAAATAAGTTCAAGAAAATGAAATGCCTTTTGTAAGCGATGAGTTTCCGTCCGAACCCCCGATACTTCGAAAGGGACTGTCCGTTTTGTACACGAAGTGCATCCAGTTTTTGCCGTAACCCACTCAACTTTTTAGCACATGCTATGTGGGTGAAAGGTTGATACCATGCCAACTTTCAACCTTTTCAGAGTTCATTTGTAGTGCTTTTCAATTTCAGGGTCATTTAGCTCAAAAAAATCAGTAAGTGCATGAAAAATACCAAAATGAAGTCAGAAAGGGTTGAAAATTGATGATGTGGCTTGGAATGGTGCATTTTGAACACACAAAAAGCCTGGAGTTCAAATAAGTTCAAGAAAATGAAATGCCTTTTGTAAGCGATGAGTTTCCGTCCGAAACCCCGATATTTCGAAAGGGACTGTCCGTTTTGTACACGAAGTGCATCCAGTTTTTGCCGTAACCCACTCAACTTTTTAGCACATGCTATGTGGGTGAAAGGTTGATTCCATGCCAACTTTCAACCTTTTCAGAGTTCATTTGTAGTGCTTTTCAATTTCAGGGTCATTTAGCTCAAAAAAATCAGTAAGTGCATGAAAAATACCAAAATGAAGTCAGAAAGGGTTGAAAATTGATGATGTGGCTTTGAATGGTGCATTTTGAACACACGAAAAGCCTGGAGTTCAAATAAGTTCAAGAAAATGAAATGCCTTTTGTAAGCGATGAGTTTCCGTCCGAAACCCCGATACTTCGAAAGGGACTGTCCGTTTTGTACACGAAGTGCATCCAGTTTTTGCCGTAACCCACTCAACTTTTTAGCACATGCTATGTGGGTGAAAGGTTGATACCATGCCAACTTTCAACCCTTTCAGAGTTCATTTGTAGTGCTTTACAATTTCAGGGTAATTTAGCTCAAAAAAATCAGTAAGTGCATGAAAAATACCAAAATGAAGTCAGAAAGGGTTGAAAATTGATGATGTGGCTTCGAATGGTGCATTTTGAACACACGAAAAGCCTGGAGTTCAAATAAGTTCAAGAAAATGAAATGCCTTTTGTAAGCGATGAGTTTGCGTCCGAAACCCCGATACTTCGAAAGGGACTGTCCGTTTTGTACACGAAGTGCATCCAGTTTTTGCCATAACCCACTCAACTTTTTAGCACATGCTATCTGGGTGAAAGGTTGATACCATGCCAACTTTCAACCTTTTCAGAGTTCATTTGTAGTGCTTTTCAATTTCAGGGTCATTTAGCTCAAAAAAATCAGTAAGTGCATGAAAAATACCAAAATGAAGTCAGAAAGGGTTGAAAATTGATGATGTGGCTTCGAATGGTGCATTTTGAACACACAAAAAGCCTGGAGTTCAAATAAGTTCAAGAAAATGAAATGCCTTTTGTAACCGATGAATTTCCGTCCGAAACCCCGATACTTCGAAAGGGACTGTCCGTTTTGTACACGAAGTGCATCCAGTTTTTGCCGTAACCCACTCAACTTTTTAGCACATGCTATGTGGGTGAAAGGTTGATACCATGCCAACTTTCAACCTTTTCAGAGTTCATTTGTAGTGCTTTTCAATTTCAGGATCATTTAGCTCAAAAAAATCAGTAAGTGCATGAAAAATACCAAAATGAAGTCAGAAAGGGTTGAAAATTGATGATGTGGCTTTGAATGGTGCATTTTGAACACACGAAAAGCCTGGAGTTCAAATAAGTTCAAGAAAATGAAATGCCTTTTGTAAGCGATGAGTTTGCGTCCGAAACCCCGATACTTCGAAAGGGACTGTCCGTTTTGTACACGAAGTGCATCCAGTTTTTGCCATAACCCACTCAACTTTTTAGCACATGCTATCTGGGTGAAAGGTTGATACCATGCCAACTTTCAACCTTTTCAGAGTTCATTTGTAGTGCTTTTCAATTTCAGGGTCATTTAGCTCAAAAAAATCAGTAAGTGCATGAAAAATACCAAAATGAAGTCAGAAAGGGTTGAAAATTGATGATGTGGCTTCGAATGGTGCATTTTGAACACACAAAAAGCCTGGAGTTCAAATAAGTTCAAGAAAATGAAATGCCTTTTGTAACCGATGAATTTCCGTCCGAAACCCCGATACTTCGAAAGGGACTGTCCGTTTTGTACACGAAGTGCATCCAGTTTTTGCCGTAACCCACTCAACTTTTTAGCACATGCTATGTGGGTGAAAGGTTGATACCATGCCAACTTTCAACCTTTTCAGAGTTCATTTGTAGTGCTTTTCAATTTCAGGATCATTTAGCTCAAAAAAATCAGTAAGTGCATGAAAAATACCAAAATGAAGTCAGAAAGGGTTGAAAATTGATGATGTGGCTTTGAATGGTGCATTTTGAACACACGAAAAGCCTGGAGTTCAAATAAGTTCAAGAAAATGAAATGCCTTTTGTAACCGATGAGTTTCCGTCCGAAACCCCGATACTTCGAAAGGGACTGTCCGTTTTGTACACGAAGTGCATCCAGTTTTTGCCGTAACCCACTCAACTTTTTAGCACATGCTATGTGGGTGAAAGGTTGATACCATGCCAACTTTCAACCCTTTCAGAGTTCATTTGTAGTGCTTTACAATTTCAGGGTAATTTAGCTCAAAAAAATCAGTAAGTGCATGAAAAATACCAAAATGAAGTCAGAAAGGGTTGAAAATTGATGATGTGTCTTCGAATGGTGCATTTTGAACACACGAAAAGCCTGGAGTTCAAATAAGTTCAAGAAAATGAAATGCCTTTTGTAAGCGATGAGTTTCCGTCCGAAACCCCGATACTTCGAAAGGGACTGTCCGTTTTGTACACGAAGTGCATCCAGTTTTTGCCGTAACCCACTCAACTTTTTAGCACATGCTATGTGGGTGAAAGGTTGATACCATGCCAACTTTCAACCTTTTCAGAGTTCATTTGTAGTGCTTTTCAATTTCAGGGTCATTTAGCTCAAAAAAATCAGTAAGTGCATGAAAAATACCAAAATGAAGTCAGAAAGGGTTGAAAATTGATGATGTGGCATCGAATGGTGCATTTTGAACACACAAAAAGCCTGGAGTTCAAATAAGTTCAAGAAAATGAAATGCCTTTTGTAACCGATGAATTTCCGTCCGAAACCCCGATACTTCGAAAGGGACTGTCCGTTTTGTACACGAAGTGCATCCAGTTTTTGCCGTAACCCACTCAACTTTTTAGCACATGCTATGTGGGTGAAAGGTTGATACCATGCCAACTTTCAACCCTTTCAGAGTTCATTTGTAGTGCTTTACAATTTCAGTGTCATTTAGCTCAAAAAAATCAGTAAGTGCATGAAAAATACCAAAATGAAGTCAGAAAGGGTTGAAAATTGATGATGTGGCTTTGAATGGTGCATTTTGAACACACGAAAAGCCTGGAGTTCAAATTGAATATAATGATAAAACACAGTAACATTAAATAGCAGGAAAAAGAATCACTCAAAAATCTATTTTTTTAGTAAAGTTATTCACAAACTAGTTATTCACACCAATTTAAAAGAATTCAAATTTAAACTATTAAAATTTGGAAACTAATGGCACTAACAGAAACTTTATAATTTTTGTGACCTAAAAGCAAAAAGAATCACTGAAAAACTGTATGTAGAAACAAAAGAAAATAAATAAAGCAAAAAAGAAAACAAAAAAATAGAAAAAAATGAAAAAAAATGCCGCCTACTTCGGGCCCGCTCCAGTCATAGAAGGCCCACAGGCACGAGTGTGCAATTAGGCCCGTAAGCCTGCTATTGAGAGGAGCTCGAGAGGTTGTGCACAGCAGCGCTTATAAACAACTCTCGAGCACTCTCAACTAGCGAGGTGGGACTAAACATTTGGCCCGGGGCAGCACCACCGTTGGTCCCGTTTGGTGGCACCAACCGGGACCAATGCCCACCTTTGGTCCCGGTTGGTGCCACCAACCGGGACCAATGGTCCCTGTTTCCCGCCCTTTGGGCTGACGAAAAGAGACCTTTGGTCCCGGTTTGTGGCACCAACCGGGACCAAAGGTCCCTGTTTCCCGCCCTTTGGGCTGACGAAAAGAGACCTTTGGTCCCGGTTAGTGGCACCAACCGGAACCAAAGGGGGGAATTGGTCCCGGTTGGTGCCACCAACCGGGACTAAAGGTGTGTGTATATAAGCCCCGCACTTAGCAGTTTCTCCAAATCGTGTTCTTTTCTCCGCCTGACGCCCTGCTCCTCGTTGCCGTCGCCGCCGAGCCCTGCCCCGACGCCGTCAGGCTGCTCGACCTCGCCGTCGTCGCCGTCGCCGAGCTGCCCCCGACGTCGTCCCCGCACCCACTGTGAGCCGCATCGCCGTTCCCCTCCTCTCATCCCCCCCCCCCCGCGCCCCGACGTCGTCGCCCGCCGCGCCGTTCCCCTCCTCTCCTCCTCCCCCCCCCCCGCGCCCCCGACGCCGTCGCCCGCCGCGCCGTTCCCCTCCTCTCCTCCTCCCCCCCCCCCCCCCGCGCCCCGACGCCGTCGCCCGCCGCCCGCCGCCCGTCGTCCGCCGTCCGCCGCGCTCTGCGAGCCGTCGCCCGCCGCCCGCCGCCCGCCGTCCGCCCGCGCCCCGTCGCCCGTCGCCCGCCGCCATGTTTTTTTCATGTATATGTGTATATGTACATGTATATGTGTGTATATGTCCATGTATATATGTATGTGTATGTATGGATGGATGAATGGATGGATGTAACTATATGGATGCATGTAACTCTAAGTTAAAATTATTAGGAGTCTTAGGAAAAAATTAGTATGTGTATGTTAGATTACAGAAAAAAAATTGGTTTTATGAAAAATTAGTGATTTAACGATAAGAAAACGTTCTCATAGGAATTTGTCTCGACGTCGACGATGCCCGGCCCTCATCCTCGTCGTCGAGTGGTCCGCGAGAGCCTGCTTGATAGGCGCCATGTCCGGGACTGGGCTCCGCCGGGCTGGCACTAGGAGGTGCTACCTTCCCGGGCTCGGAGGTTGGTGAGGAATCCAGGTCTCGTCGTCGACCCGGAGCTTCTGTGGTGGCGGTCACGCGGGCCACTTTCGGTGCGGAGGGAGCGGGCCCCCGCGGAGGTGGTACGTCGCCGTGTCAGGGAGGAGGACGAGCACGTCCGTCGCTACATGGCGGCGTTGGACGCCCGGTTCGACAATACCTGGCAGATTCTTCAGGGATCTCACCCGAGTTATGATCCCGTGATGGTTCCTTATCTTTGGGTGTCCACCGCCGGCGACTCAGAGACCGCTAGTGAACCTAGTTCACCGTCCTCCACTTTGGATTCTAGGAAATTCGATCTGTATTAGTGATCTTATATGATAATATTCGAGATGTATTAGTTAATATTTGATGATGCATTAACTGGATTGTTCGGGATGATGTATTAGTTAATATCGAGTGCTTGTGTTTTGCCAGTCATTGCGGCAAAACATAGGGAATTTTTTCTATGTCATTGCTCGATATATGGAACGGGTTGACTTCAGGTCTGTTTCGGCTCCTTGTGTGTCTTTCAGTGAGGGAGAGTGTCCACCATATATATATATATATGAGAGAGGAAGAATCCCGACTGTTGTCGTGGGGGTCGCTTCTCCTTCTTTTCCTTGTGCTAGATATTTGTAATGCACTAGGGAAAGAAGGAGTAGCGACCATCACCGACGGTCGAAATATGAGAGAGGAAGAATCCCGACTGTTGTCGTGGGGGTCGCTTCTCCTTCGTTCCCGTGTGCTAGACATTTTGGTGTAATGCACTCGGGGACGAATGGAGGAGCCACCATCACCGACGGTCGCAATATCAGAGGGAGTGCCCACCATATACGTGAGATGAGAGTTTAGGAAGCAAAGACTCGACAGACCTAAAGTCAACCCGTTGCATATTTTGAGTAATAGTCATCTGTGTGTTGATCAGTTTCCTGGTAGTTGCCTTCGATCGATTTTAAATGTTTCAACTATGAACGTAGGAAATGTCTGACGACGATAGCGAAAGGGAATTCGGTATGTGCGAATACTGCGAAGACGAGCGCGGTCTGTGCGACACGACTCACCTAGTTGATGGTAGGCGCTTCAGCATCGTGCTGGATGAGAACTTCGAAGTGGATACAGTAAGTCACAACGACAAGTCTTTTTTCGTAATTAAGCATGACTTCTGCTTCTTTTGCTTCAACTTATAATTTTAATTTTTTACTATTCTACTAGCGTATCCCCTGCCATGCAAGAAGATATGTCTTGGATAAGATTGGTTTCAATACTAAAGAAACTATGGAGGTAAAGAGAGTTCACTTGAGGACCGAGCATGGTTATACTTTTGCCGTAAAATTGTACAATGCAGACACCTACTCCTTTTTTGAATGCAAAAGTTGGCAAGCACTATGCAAGGCTTATGCATTTGAGCCTAATATGCTTATCACCTTTGATATTCGTCCGGAAGATGAAATTGAAGGTAATATCGACATCTGGGTCGATGTGCAGACACCTCCAGTTCTACCATTATGTGAGTTTCTCAACCATATTTATTATGATTCCGATTCTGCCTCCTTGTGAGTTTGTTAAACATATTTATTATGTAATTTATATTGTTTATTTCAAAATAGTTGACAGCTTATTTCCATTGACAGCTTATTTTCATTCTTCAAAAAATGTACGGAAGATGGTAGACAGAACCTACTACACCGATGGCGCAGAATTAACTTGTCAGGAGAAAAATCATCTTATCGCATTTATTAATTATCTTGAGAATTACAATACCTATTATCAAACTCCTACACATTATGGTCAATACGTGCCACTAGTGCACGTGTTGAACTACGGTAACATCCATGGAGATCTTATGGTAAGATTTTTTACTATTACGACATCCGTGCATCTTTTGCATAAATTATTTTTAAAACTAAACTACATTGCTAACTACGAAGTTATTACTATGTTTTTCAACAGAAAATCCCGAATGATTGTGTGCCTCATCTGATGTTTCCGAAAGGTCACCTTGATGTCATGAGCTTACTGCCACCAGGTCATCATATGCATCACTGTTGTCCATACCGGATTTCTAAAACCGATGAAGACATGACAATCAAAGATTGGAAAAAATGTATGGTCGATCGTAGGGAGCTACTTGGAAGCAACATTGTGCGACGTGCAAGAATTGGAGACAGGATAATCTCCATTCTCCATAATGGAGAGTCAGGGCCTATCTTGTTTTATGCTATTTTACCTTAGAGAGGCCGGGTAGTTAGGTCCTAGCTAATACTCATGATCATGTGCTAAGAACAATTAAGTATGGTTGGTTAGATGACTATGGTGATGATGATCTAGTATGACTTGTTATTATGAAACTTGTTGTTCGACCAATCTCTCCGGAGAAAGAGAGGTCGATCACTCCTATCTGTATATGTTCATGACGATCTTATGTACTTACTGGTTCCTTCATTTGCTTACTACCTAGCGTGTCGAGTTCTCTCTATACGTATAGTACGTAGCGTCGACCAAGCACGGAGATAAGAGAAGTCACTTCTCTCTAGATAGCTATTAGCTAGCTAACACAATATATGAAACCCCCAAATTAACCCTCCAAAACCCCCAACCCCCCCCCCCTTTCAAAAAAAAAACCCTAGCTCCTGAGCTGCTGACGCGTGGATGCTTATTGGTCCCGGTTGGTATTACCAACCGGGACTAAAAGCCCTCCTGCCTGGGCTCGCCGCAGCGGCCACGTGGAGTACCATCTGTCCCGGTTCGTAAGCGAACCGGGACTAAAGGTATTGGGCTTTAGTCCCGACCCTTTAGTCCCGGTTCCAGAACCGGGACTAAAGGCCCTTACGAACCGGGACAAATGGGCCCTTTCCTACTAGTGTAGTTGTTATGCTAATTTGCAGAAAGACAACCAGATCAATCAAACGGTCGATGGATCACACTGTAGAAAGAAGGTTGCACCTGTGTTGGCGTACAGTTTGTCGTCGCGGCCATGGACGGGGTGCCTTGGCGGCTGCACCTCTGTTGGCGAAGAGATCGTCGTGGCGGCCGTGGACGGGTGCGTTGGCGGCTGCACATCTCTTGGCGAAGAGCTTGTCATCGCGGCCGTTGTGGGGTGCCTCGGCGGCCGGACCTCCGTTGGTGAAGAGCTCGTCGTCGCGGCCGTTGGTGGGTGCCTCGGCGGCTGCGCAGGGCAGCGATGCCGCACGTCAAGGTGGACGACTGGTCCTCGCGGCCGTTGGCGGGTGCCTCGACGGCTGCGTAGGGCAGCGATGGCGCACGTTAAGGTGGACGACTGGAGGGCAACGCTGAACGGGGGCAGATTGATTTGATTTCCACTAATTGAGCATATTTGTTTCCGTATAAGACGCTGGACGCTGGATGTGTTGTTTTCTTGCGTGGGCGTGCGATCGTGGGAACGACAGAGTTTTCGTCCGCTTGGAAAAGTGCTAGACGCACATTTTTTACGTGGGTTGGAGCAATCTTGACGGTTATATTTAATTAAGAGATCTGATCGGGAGGTTCTAATTCCTCTGTAGAAAACTGTGTAGCTTTGGCTGGGGTGACGTAGCGTTGAATGTGTTGGATTGTTTATTTGTAGTAGAGATTCGGACCCGGGATGTTCCTCTAGTGCACACAGGTACCTTGCCTGTGCAGCTGCTTAGCGCTTGTGATGAATATGCAACACAAAGTATTTATAACTAACTATCTCGGCAGTTTCGAGTATTTTACTTTTTTCTGAATACTTTTTTTAAATTCTGAACAAATTATTAAAAACCGAACAAGTTTTGGAAAAATTATGGCCAATTATTGGATTTGTAACCAACCTAAAAAAAATAGGAAAATTGTATGAATTTGTGAACAATTTTGAAAATAGGAAGAGTTATTATATTTCGAACTTTTTTTAACAAACATGAACAAGTTTCTAAAAGATCTGACATTTTTTTTAATGTGTGACCAAATTTTAAAACGGGAACTTTTTGAATTAGGGAATTAAAAAAAAAGGAATTTTGCATCTGTTAACAAATTTCGAAACTCATGAAAAAATTAGGAAAGTTCGAACATTTTTTTGAATTTATGAAAAAAAACTAAAACTGGAAAAGTTTTCGAACTTATGTACATTTTTTGAAAAGGCGAACATTTTTCAGAAAATTGGGAAAGAAATTTTCAACTTTTTATTTTATTTTAATAACAGATTTTTTTTGAAACTCTGAACATTTTTTAATTTTTGAAAAATAATATTCATTCTGAAAAGAACAAAAGAGAAGAAAAAGGAATTACAAAATAAATAGGAAAATGAAATGAAGAAGCAGAAAAACTAAAATAAAATGAAGCAAGAGCGCTCCTATAAATGAAACAAGAGCACTGCTATAAATGAACACTATTTTGAAACGGGAAAACATTTTGCAATTCCAAAAAAAAAAATGGAAACGCGAACATGTTTTGAAACTGCCGAAGAAAATTATAAAACACATTTTTTTGAAATTTGTGAACAATTTTTGAAGCGGGAACATTTGTTGTATCTAAAGAAAACGAAACATGAACGTAGTAACAATTATTGAAAACTGGAATTTTTTTTTGAAGTTCCAAATAATTATTAAATAACCTTCCGAATAAATTTTCAAAAAAAAAAAAACAAACAGAATGAAATCACAAACATTTTTCCTCCTGCAAAAAGGGAAACATGAACATTTTCAGAAATTGTGAACTAGTTTTGGAAGCATGAAAAGTTTTGGAAATTCCAAACAAAATTTTAAAAAGTTGTGAACATTTTAAAGAAAAACATACCGAACAAAATTTAAAAAAAAGATATCAATTTTGAAATTTCTGAACAATTTTTTAGGCGGGGCCATTTTTTGAAACCCCTGAACAAATTTTGAAAACACGAAAATTTTGTAAATTTTGAGGACAATTTATGAAACTCGGACATTTTTTGAAACTCTGGAAAAAATAAATCGTGAACATTTTTTGCAATTTGTGATCAATTTTTTAAGACGGGAACATTTTTTTAATGCCCGAACATTTTTTGAGAAGTTGTGAAAATTTGGAACAAAAGCATTTACAACATTTTTTAAAAAGATAAGGACATTTTTTGAAAATCTTGAACATTTTTTGAACTCATGATTTAAAAAAAAACAACAAATTTTGAAAGTTGGAATATTTTTTAAAAAAGAAGAAAATATATATATATTTAAGAACAATTTTCGAACAGGAACATAGTTGAAAAAAGATAAAAATAACCTTGAAAAGAAAAAGGAAAAAAGAAACAGATGTCAAAAAGAGAAAGGGGAAAGAAGATAAAACATAAACAGAGAAACCGGTAGAAAAAACGGTTCAAGGAACCGAACCTTCTAGAAGGTTCCCAAAACCGGCTGGCTAGTCGCGGGTGTACGCAAACTGGGCCGGCCCATCACTTTGCTGCTCGGTCGCTCGTCTGTGCGAAGCGCCGACACATCGTGGTTTACATGCACTGTCTACGCAAAACTGGGCCGGCACATCGTGTCGCTGCTCGGTCGCTCGCGTGTGCGAAGCGCCGGCAGCATGACGCAAAGTGCGTCGAATAGGGTATTCCCTCTTCCTTTCCTTTCTTGTTCAGGAAGAAGAAATTGTGGGCGTCCTATGGGTGATGCTAGGTTGGGTTGGGCCGCATTGCTTTCGGGGCCGAGCTGGGAAACCGAGGTCCATCCTGCTTCTCTCTCTACAAAATAGTCACGTACACAAGAACGATTGAGGGAACCCTAATTAAGGGTGTGTTTGTTTGGGCTCTTTTCGGTGGCTTCTGCAGCTTCTACTCGCTAGAAGCTGGAGCCCAGAATACACAACACAACCGGAAGACAAAGGTTCTGGACACCTTGAACATCCGGGTTGAAGCTAATAAATCTAAAAGGCACCTTGGCTTGCCGGTCTATGTGGGGCAATCTCGTAAACAAGTATTTGAATATTTGAAGGATAGGATTTGACAGAGAATACAAGGATGGCAGGAAAGATTAACATCAAAGAACACCCAGAACCCCGTGTGGAAATTGCCTTCTTACTAGAGTATGTGAACTTGTTACCCGGCCCGGACATCGGTGAGTGGGATGAAAGGTTGGTGAAGGATATCTTCCAGGAGGAGAAGGTAAAAATTATACTTCCTCCGTCTCAAAATAAGTGTCGATGATCCAGTACAAAGTTTGTACTAGTTTAGTACAAAATCAGCGGCGCTTATTTTGGGGACAGAGGGAGTACTGACCCTGACAGTAAGGGCCAGTTCTCTGTTAAGTGGGCCTACAAGCTGTATGTACAAGCAAGGACTGGGAATGGAAGGAGATTTGGTCCCTGTCATGCCAACCGAAGATACATCAATTCCTAACACGACTTGCACATAATAGTCTACCTACCTGAATATAAAGCAGAGAGGAATAGATTGTGATACACTCTGTATTTGCTGCAGAAGGCTGGATGAAGACGGAGTGCACTTGTTTTGCATTGTAAGTTGGTTAAAATGGTGTGGCGATCGCTGCAGCTGGAAACATTCAGAGAGAAGTTGTGTGCATGCAGGGGAGAGATGGAGCTGATGCATGAAACACTCCGGCTGCCGGAAGATCAAAAGATACTTGTTGCATACTTCGGCCGCCGCTCTTGCGGGAGCGGCATCCCACTGAGGAATGACAAGTGTCCATGTAGAGCTGAATAGCCAAGTACTGACGACGGCGCTACAGGGCAAAGATGCGGACCTGGCGGCTGAAGGAATTTTATTCAGAGAAATCCGTGAGTTTGCCCGCTTGAACTTCAGTCGTATATCTTTTTTCTTTCGCCTTGGGGGCTTGTAATGTTTTTTTTTCCTTGCTTGGGGGCTTGTAATTCACTCTGTGCGTACGGTTTATTCGGTTTACATGGTTCAGTTTATACGGTTTTTCGGTTTGTATGGTATTAATACTTCGATAAATACGGTATGAAATTTAGATACGGTTCGGTTTTGGTATATACCAAATTATTTCGATACATGCCAAATTATTTCGGTATGGTTTCTGTATATACCATAAAAACCAAAGTTGACGTGAATTTAAAAATGACATATAATAATTTATAAATTTATGACTCAAAACACATATCTTTTTGTTCAAAGAGTATATAATTATATGTAAGTGTGTATGCATGCATGTATTCGATGGTTATGGACGTGCTTAGCATTCTTTTGAAGAGAAATATGACTCCATTACATGAAAAATGGATGCACTTAATAGGAAATCTGGCTTCTGCACACAAAAATGACTACTTGTATAGTTGTTCGTCCCAACATATATAAATATATTTTTGACTTCGGTTTATTCGGCTAACCATTCGGTTTTTTGGTATATACCATAAAAACCAAATTCAAATCGGTATGAAAAGGTCATACCATACCGAAACCATAAAAATCATAAAATTGGTTCGGTTCGGTTTATTTTGGTATGCTTTTTCGGTTTGGTTTTAAAATGCACAGGGTGACTTGTAATGGTTTGGCGCTTGCCTTGGGGGCTTGTAACTTCAGTCGTGTATCCACTCTCATCCTTGAGCTGCATTTGTCACTTGCCAACTTGTTTTTTTTTTTTGAGACTCGCGCTTGTCAACTTGTTGAGAGAGCTGGCTTGAGGATCTCCCCGACGATGTGTGGAATTGTAGTGTTTCATTTAGAAAAAATATGGGAGTACGTAATAAAAAAAAAGCTGGAGCCCAGGCAAACAAACAGCCAAAATTTGGGCTAGCTCCATGGAGCCCAAGGTCGGGGTCCGTCTAGAAAAATGCCAGAAGCCTCCAAATCATGAAAAGACATTTTTACCCTCCCACTGAAATTCATTATACGCAGCATTTGCCACTGTCCCAGACGAAAAACAATACCCACCCACCCGCTAGCGCTAGGGTTCCTCAGAGCATCTCCAACAGGCGCTCAAAAATCACCCCGCGTTGTAAATTTCGCTCTTTTAGCGCGCGCGCAGCGGAACCGGGCGCTCCAGCGGCCGCGCAAAAACCGCGCGCGCGGCATAAGTGGTTCCGCGCGCGGAGCGAAACGGCATTGCGCGCTGCTTATTTCGTGCGCCCGCTCCTGCGCGCGGAACCACTCGAGCGCTCGCGCCTCGTCCACCTCTTCCGCCGCCCCGCGCCGCCGCCGGCGAAATCGCCCGATAGACGACCGCGGCGACATCCCCCTCACCCCTTCCTACATCCGTGACTCCTCCTCCGCCGCCGCCGCCGCGAACCCTAGCGCGGGGAGCTTTGGCTTCGCCTCTGCCGGTGCTCCTCCAAGCACCGGACTCGCGCGCGGGCTCTTCATGGCGCCACAGACGACCTCGGCAGGTGGCGTCGCGCCGGCGCCCATCGTGAAGCCACGTGACCCCCTCTCTAAGCTCTCAAATGCGGCGGCGAGCTTGCTAGGCGGGAAGAAGAAGAAGGTGACCGGGAAGAAGAAGGTGGCGGACGGGTCCTCTAGGCGGCCGAGGAAGAAGCTTGCAGGGCGCGTCACCGAAGCGCGGGCGAGCTCGCTTGTTGCGCCGGCGACCGATGCGCACACGGTGTATGATGAAATGCCAACAAGGTATGACTTCGTCAATTTTTTCGTTGTTGTTTTTATTACATGAATGGATACATATGGATAGCTTATTTGTTTTGTTGTATATACTTTGTGGTTTCAATGATGAGACCTATATGTCAACTATAGGTGTTGGCTCCAACAATTCTCATTGGTCTCAAACCAATGATGAGTTTGAGGGGGACGAGGATGGTGAGGGTATCTTCGATGCACCGAAAGGAAGAGCGGGCAACTACACCATGGACGAAGACAAATTGATATGCCAAACATGGTTGAAAGTGTCTAGGGATGCCATCGTTGGAGGGGATCAAAGTAGAGATGCCTATTGGATCCGGATGAAGGAGCACTTTGATTTACACAACAAGAGTGGAATGGACCGCACGGAAAAATCTCTTCGCTCCCGGTGGTCGACAATCAACAAAGATTGTCAAAGATGGGCGGCCGCACTTAAGGCGGTTGACACGCTAAACCCAAGTGGAACTAATGATAACGATAGGGTAAGTGTCATTTCTTTCATGTTCATGTTTCTTCCATGTCCATGTTTTTTCTTTGGTGATTCAAGTGCTAACTTGTTTTTTTTGTGTGTAGCTCACTATCGCACAAAACTTATTTCAAGGAGAGGAGAAGAAGAACAAGAAATGGAAGATCACGAAAGGGAGACCATTTACCTTGCCCCATTGCTATGAAGAGTTGAAGGATGATGAGAAATGGAAGCCACGTGAAGGTGTCGATGAGGATACCAACAAACGCAAGTGAACTATTGATTTGGATGATGATGAGGTGGAGGCATCAACCGATGACGGCAAGAGAAGCCCTACACCAAACTCGGTTGCCTACTCGAAGCCAAAAAGACCAAATGGAGACAAAAAAGTGTAGGAGATATGCCCTAGAGGCAATAATAAATGTTATTGATTATCTCCCTGTTCATAATTAGGTTTATGTTCCATGCTATAACTGGTATGGTTCTCGAGTCTACAATAACCACGAGGCTCGGAGGAAGACTCATATGCACGTGTGGGATAATAAACGGTAAAATGTATTCCTAGTCAAGCCTCTATGACTGGCTCAAGTATTGCATGATGATCCTGTTTTCCTGATCATGGGCATGGCTATGCCGGCAATTTTGAGGGCACAATTGTTGGTAGAACACTTGTGTTGAATCGACCCGATTGATGTTATGCTATGAGATACATTCGTCATAAGTTTATGGTTAATAACACAGAGAAGTTAATGTTTGCATAATTCCTTAGACCATGAGAGTGTCGAGTTTCTTCATGCTTGCTTCATGAACTTTGGGGTTTGTTAAACGTCATCCGTAAATGGGTGGCTATTACGGCGGCTTACGGGTTCATGGAAAAGTATGTCAAGGGACTTGATAGCTCAAGATTGGGATTTGCTCCTCCGACGATGGAGAGATATCTCTGGGCCCTCTCGGTGTTACGGTATCCATCATCGTCTGGCCAGACACAGGGTGATTTGATCACAGGGATGCCGGAACACGGGAACGAGAAAAGAGAACAATACCGGCAACGAGGTAACTGGCATTGTGGACAAGTGTTGATCCACGAGGATGCCGATGTTTCTCACCTCGGGTATTTGTAACATATCGCGAAGCAACAGGAATAGCACACGGCAACTGGAGGTTCACTCGAATATTCATTCGTGTGGGTATAGGGGTCAATATGGGTGTCCACGGCTCCGATGTTGATCATTGATCGGAAAGTGTTCCGGGTCATGTCTATACTTCACCGAACCTATAGGGTCACACGCTTAAGGGTCATCTATCTGCTGAATACTAGACGGGGAGTCTGAGAGAAATTCACCGAAAAAGTTTCGGACGAAACGGAAACGTTCCGGAGAGGATATCGGAATAGTTCCGGTGAAACTGAAAAGTTGTTTCAGGGTATTCCATAAAGTCAAATTGGTTTCGGCACATGCCTGGAAATTATTGGAAGGTACCAGAATTGTTCCGGTAACTTCTGAGATTTTTCAGAGACAAAAACCGGAAATGTTCCGGACTGCCGGAACCGCTTTAGTTGCTTTTCACAGATGAAAATCACTAAACCGAAAAGTTGTTTCGGAGTACACCATAAAGTCAAATTGGTTTCGGCACATGCCTGATAATTCTTGGAGGGTGCCAGAATCATTCTGGAAACTTTCTGGAATTTTCCGGAATGAAAACCGGAAATGTTCCGGAGCTGCCGAAACCGCTTCAGATGCTTTTCGCAGATGAAAATCACTAAACCGGAATTGTTCCGGCTCGCGTTGAAAATTATTTTGGTGGGTACTGGAAATGTTCTAAGCCCACATGAATATTTTCAGTTCGATCAGACGCTGAAAAATGTCGTCGTGAATAGTGAAATCAGATTTATGGATATGGTTGGAAGTTGGCTTTCCACAAATATCTTCCCAAGATATTTTGGGATGACATGGCATTTTGGATATGCCCATCCTACCCCTTGTTTTTCCTATAAATAGAGGGGAGGAGGCAGCCCCATATGCTACATCCTTGCTCTCACATACACATGCCATGACATTTCTGGCTTCTCTCTCCCTCCCAGCGAAATAGTTTCGTAGAGCCGAAAGGCTGTCTGGGTTCCGGTGGGAACTAGTTCTGGACGGCGAAGCCCTGCCGGATAGATGACACCGTATGTGTGCAACTCTGTAGAGAGATCGTAGTTTCGGTCTTAGTTCGAGAGTTCTTCCCGAAGGGCTGTCCGAGTTACAGTTTGTGTTTCGGGTGTCCTCCCGAAGGGCTGTCCGAGTGACCCGCCCGAAGGGCTGTCCGTGAGGCCTCCCGGAGGGCTGTCCGAGGATCCGTCCGGGGGGACTATCCGAGGGACTGTCCAGGGGCCTCCCGAAGGGCTGTCTGAGGATCCGTCCGGTGGGACTATCCGAGGGACTGTCCCGATGCCTCCCGAAGGGCTGCCCGGAGATCCGTCCGGTGAGCTGACGTGGGAGTACATCCTCGCGGTTGGGAGGTTGTAAATCCTAGCTGCGGGGATCTGCACCGCCGATCGTCATCGACTCTACTTCCGCTGCGCTACGAGTCGGTAACGAAAAAGATCAAACCTTGTATGCAGTCTCCATAGTGATCCTGGGCTGGTACGTAGGTCGGAAATTTTTGTTTTCTGCTGCGTTACCCTACAGTGGCATCAAGAGCCGTGCTATGCGTAGATGCAGGCTGCGATCTAGAATACATAGAGATGTATGGGTGTTGCACAATATAATTAGGTAGTAGATGAGATCTATTGCTGAAAATTATTTGTGCGGGTGACAGATGAAGTCTGTTACCCGATGTTCTTGTTGCTTCCCTAGAATTTGCGTTTGCTCAATCTCGAGACAGTATGGTGGAATTTCACAAAGTTCTGGCAATCCGCGATCCTGATTGATCAACGAAGTGCTTCAGTTCTTTGGGTTCCGCCATAGTCAAAAGAAAGATGAAATTCGCAGATGAAAGGGCATTGCAGATATGATCTGCACGGGGGTCATGCGTATGACGAAGTTTAGTATGGGGCTCGAGATTTAATTATCTCGTGTTTCATACACCCCGCGATGTTAATCTGGCGACTTGAATTATCATACTTGATGATAATACGTAGGTAGCTTCGGTTTGTTCGAAACCTTAGAAGCCACGTAAAATGAAATTTGCATAAACCAACTAGAGGCGTCTAACTTGGTTTTGCAGGATGGTTTGCATGTGCATATGATGTGGTATAGCAGTGCTCATTATAATTTGATTATGTATGAGATGACTATATAATGTAAATTGATTAACATGACCTGCGTGTCATGATTCGGCATGATGGCTGGAGCCATATGATTGTCACTTTAATGACCTGCGTGTCAACCTTCAGTAATGCACTTATTTTATTAGCTATAGACATAGCAATATTATCTGGTGCATCGACAAGGTGGTGGCAATCTTCGCGAAGGTGAACACCGACGCGAATGCCGAAGACGAAGAAATGAAAGACTTCTCCGTCAGAAAGGGCTATACCATATCTTGCTATTATGAATTGCCTGAGATGTTTATCCCTTATGATGCACCCTTTTGATTGCGCGGTAGTCGCTTTTATTAGGGTGATCTCTCACAAAAATATCAAGTAGTTAGTGTTCTCCCAAGTGTAGCACCGTCACAGCATCCTTCCTTTCGAGGTGCGCCATGATCTATATGGGTACGAACGATTGTACGGGTGTAAGGCGGGTGAGGTCAGACCTCGCAGCAAGATCACTTGGTTGTCTTGACGTTCATGGCAGGATCGTCCTGAGCTCGGAACACACGCATCGAAAGATGAACAAGAGTCACATAGAGATGTGATCGGCAAGTTTGCCTACCAATTGAAGTTCGCGCCATCGGTGTTCATCTCGAACAATGGCGTTGAATGGAAATGTGGGTCTTGAATCACTCACAATCAATTATGAGAGATATTGATTTGAGTGGGAGCACACTTTAGAATTAATTCTTTTAATTCTTAGTGCAATTAATTTTGAACACGGTCTAAGTGTGATTTGCATAATAGTTGTAGAATAATGGCTCGCGTTTCCACCTTCCCTGTTAAAATTGAATAGCTGTTAAATATCTGGTTAAATCTTTACGGTTGGTAACGTAATGTGAGGATTGTCCTCAAGTGTGCCAAGAAGGACTTTGTCCTATCGCATGCTTTCGGTATTCTCCCGCTAATGCTATGGATCATATGACTCTCGTCCTTCGATCCAAAAGCTAGAATTCCTTTTCAGTCAAAGTGAAAAATGTTTGCTTCCATGAGACCCGAACTTCGAAAGTTTGGATAGTTATGTGATATTCATGGAATCTGAAAATCATTTTCAGAGACAGACAAAGGCTAAAAGATATGAGATATCCAAAGCAATGTTTGTTTGCAAACTATTAGTAAAGGAGTTTACTATGCATTAGACTGATAAGAGAGGGATCCAGGAGAACGCCTGTCATATGATGAAAGGTGAATAAAACAACAACTTAAAGAGAAAGGAAGTGTCCGAAGGGTGTTAGTAAGACTTTCACGCCTAGGAAGTCTGGGGCTAACGCCACTCTTAAGTTGGATGCTTCTTCTGAGAGTAGGAGAAATACTAAAAGTTAAACTGTTAGAAGTATAAAGGCAAAAGGAAAGAAGACTGGAATATCCAGCTCATGTATGAATGTCATACAAGTTTTTGATGTATAGAAGGCTGGTCTAAGATATAGTTCTTGGGAATTATGGTTAAACATGTTAATCACTAATTCTTGGGTATTGTGAGTTAATCACAAAGATACCCGCTCGATTGCATTCTGTTGCAACTCGATGTAAGAACTACTATGGCCTGAAAGACTAGCCAGGGATGAGGTTTAGATACACGCAGGGAACATAGTAAATGTTACTATGCCTTCCATCGGTGTATTCCCTATGTATTTATTTTCATAATTCATTTTAGAGTTTCACACTCTAGCCCTTTGCATAAAGTATCTTGCAAGAAGGTTGTTCATAAGAGAACTTTTGATGTTCGGTGTTATGAATAACATGAGGGCCATACTTTCATTATGAATGAGATGTATGTTATGAATATTGATAATAATACATTACCTCTGGGTTTACTTTCATAATTTATTTTAGAGTTTCATACACTCTAGCCCATTGCACAATGATTGTTGCAAAAGAGTTGTTCATAAAACAACAATTGTTGTTCAGTATTATGAATGACATGAGGGGCCATGCTTCCATCCTAGATGGGATGTATGTTATGAATATTGATGGAAATATGATACATCCATAACACTGACGCTAAATGTCGCAAGACTAAAAGAATACCACACAAGTGTGGCACTGCATTTGGTCACATTGGAGAAACCCGCATGGAAAATTCCATTATGATGGATTTTGAAGTCGTTTGATTTTGAATCATCTGACACTTGCAACTTTCCTCTGAAAAGTGAAGTGACTGAAATACCGTTCACAAGCCATAAGGAACGAGCATAGAACATATTGGTGATCATACATTATGATGTGTGTAGTCCAATAAATGTTATTGCAAGTAGTGGATTTATCTATCTTCAGAAATGACTCAAGTAGATATATGGATATTTACTTGATAAGACGTGAGTCTGGATCTTTTGAAATCATTCGAAAGGTTTTCAAAATGAAGAAGAAAATATTGTAACAAGAAAATTATGTTTCTACAATTCGATTGCAGAAAGGAATATTTGAGTTACAAGTTTAGCGAATGTCTGATGAGTTGTGAAAGGGGTTTCATAACTTGCACCTCCCGGAACACCACTGCAAATGGAAAGTCCGTGAAGATGTAATCGAACCATTTATGACATGGTAAGATCAAAGATGACATAAATAGATTTGCCATTATCCCTTTTAAAGAGTAATGCTTTAGAGACTGCGGCTTTTACACTGAAAAGAGATCCATCAGGTCTGTTGAAATGACGCCATGGTATGGTACGCCCAACCATGTTATATCTTTTCTTAACATTTGGAAAATGGGGCTTGTGTAAAAGGTTACAAACCTATTCCAAATCAGACAAGTGCTATTTTGTAGGTTATCCCAAGTCATTGGGTATTCCCCCACCACTATACCGAGGCAAACGATTTTGCCACAAAACGGTATGCTTTTAAAGAGAATAGTTCTTACAAAAGGTGAGTGGGAGGACAGTGCAACTCGACGAGATAACCAGTATCTTCGTCATCAGGTCAAAGGAAAGGAACCTTGGAAGTGATTCCGGAGTTTCCTACTGCGACTGATACGGAAGTCTCTACAATAAAATGTATGGACTTCGGTCAAACTTGCAGCTAAACCACGTAGGCAAAGCTCGTGCAAACCTATCAGGTGCGCAAACGAGATATTGTTGTTAGACAACAGTATACCTACAATACACAAGGAAGCGTTGATGGGCCCTGACTCCAGAATTGGCTAAATGCCAATACAATCCGAGATAGTTTCCATATAAGTGATTCAAGATTAAAATCTTGATACACCTTTCGGAAGACTTAGAGTCTAACGAATATTCATGGAACTAAAAACTGATACGGATAAAATGTTTATCCATAAAGCTCGACTTGTTGCAATACCAAGTTCAAGGAGTTGACTACGATGAGATTGTCTCACCGTAGCGATGCTTAAAGTCGGTTCGGGTTGAACTAGCAATTAATACATATTTCAATCATGAGATATGAAACATGGATGACAAAAGGATTTCCATCTGATGGAAATGAAACCTAGGACTTGTATGTGATACAGTCCAAAGTAATTTGTCGATCCAGAGGATGCTAGTAAGTATGCAAACTTCAGAGTTCCAGCGATGGACAGAAGAGAGCAAAGTGGAGTTGGAATCTTCGTTTTTGATGAAATGGTCAAAAGAGTTTGACTTCATCAAATGGGTAACGAAGATGCTTGTGATTCAAGAAAGTAAGTGGGAGCATAATAATATTTCTAAAAACCTTGTGTACTTAACACATTGTTAATTGGAAATAAATTTCTTGACACGAATTATGACTTCATTTGAAAATAGTTTTTCAATGAAGTGCTTAGGCTAAATAGCCTCAATATTAGGCATGATGATCTATGGAGATAGATTTACCTAATGGGGCTAAGCAATGAATACATATTGACAAGATGCTAAAACCTTTTAGCATTTAAAACGCCAAGGAGTGATTCTTGCCGAAGTCACATGGAAAGAGTTTTTGCAAGACTCGGTGTCCCAAAACACTGATGAGTAAAATAAATGATGGAGATTCCACACACTCTTGTGTTTGGATTAACCATGTATTCCATGGTATGTAAAAACAAACAGATATGTCCAATACTCCAAAGTTGTTGCGAGTATAGATACCATAGTGATCAAAGTACTGATCATGGGACAACAGTGAAAGATGTCATTAAGTGCTAAGAGTAGTGTTGATGACATGTTTTCTCGCAAGTAGAGATTATGAAGTGCTCGTTGTAAGTGATTACATCAATACAGTCTTCATCAATGCTCCATGCGATTTTCGATTTAAATTGAGGGTTTTGTGTGATACACAATATGGTGGCACGGTAGTTGGAAATTGTTCCAAACAAGATACTGTGGCGAATTCTATAACAAAGGCTAAGTATGTTGATGCTTAAGAAGCGACAAAGAAGTTGTTGAATCATATAGTTCATTCATGAACTTAGTATGGTTCCAAGATGACTTTGGTCTATGGGACACTATTGCAGATAGTTGCTCCATAGCTCAGTCTGAGGAATCAGGTTTCGACCAATGATTCACACATATGCAAGGCCAAGTCCAGACAAAATATGAATTTTGTGAAAGCGTGAAAACGCAAGGATATACAAAGTTACACACAGAGCTGAAGTCGTCAGATCCGTTGGACATCAGGCTATACCACATGCGAAGCATATTTTACACCAGTATGCCATAGGTGTAAAGTGCATTAGCATTGACTAGATTATTGACTCTAGTTCAAGTGGGAGTCTGTAGGAGATATGCCCTAGAGGCAATAATAAATGTTATTGATTATCTCCCTGTTCATAATTAGGTTTATGTTCCATGCTATAACTGCTATGGTTCTCGAGTCTACAATAACCACGAGGCTCGGAGGAAGACTCATATGCACGTGTGGGATAATAAACGGTAAAATGTATTCCTAGTCAAGCCTCTATGACTGGCTCAAGTATTGCATGATGATCCTGTTTTCCTGATCATGGGCATGGCTATGCCGGCAATTTTGAGGGCACAATTGTTGGTAGAACACTTGTGTTGAATCGACCCGATTGATGTTATGCTATGAGATACATTCGTCATAAGTTTATGGTTAATAACACAGAGAAGTTAATGTTTGCATAATTCCTTAGACCATGAGAGTGTCGAGTTTCTTCATGCTTGCTTCATGAACTTTGGGGTTTGTTAAACGTCATCCGTAAATGGGTGGCTATTACGGCGGCTTACGGGTTCATGGAAAAGTATGTCAAGGGACTTGATAGCTCAAGATTGGGATTTGCTCCTCCGACGATGGAGAGATATCTCTGGGCCCTCTCGGTGTTACGGTATCCATCATCGTCTGGCCAGACACAGGGTGATTTGATCACAGGGATGCCGGAACACGGGAACGAGAAAAGAGAACAATACCGGCAACGAGGTAACTGGCATTGTGGACAAGTGTTGATCCACGAGGATGCCGATGTTTCTCACCTCGGGTATTTGTAACATATCGCGAAGCAACAGGAATAGCACACGGCAACTGGAGGTTCACTCGAATATTCATTCGTGTGGGTATAGGGGTCAATATGGGTGTCCACGGCTCCGATGTTGATCATTGATCGGAAAGTGTTCCGGGTCATGTCTATACTTCACCGAACCTATAGGGTCACACGCTTAAGGGTCATCTATCTGCTGAATACTAGACGGGGAGTCTGAGAGAAATTCACCGAAAAAGTTTCGGACGAAACGGAAACGTTCCGGAGAGGATATCGGAATAGTTCCGGTGAAACTGAAAAGTTGTTTCAGGGTATTCCATAAAGTCAAATTGGTTTCGGCACATGCCTGGAAATTATTGGAAGGTACCAGAATTGTTCCGGTAACTTCTGAGATTTTTCAGAGACAAAAACCGGAAATGTTCCGGACTGCCGGAACCGCTTTAGTTGCTTTTCACAGATGAAAATCACTAAACCGAAAAGTTGTTTCGGAGTACACCATAAAGTCAAATTGGTTTCGGCACATGCCTGATAATTCTTGGAGGGTGCCAGAATCATTCTGGAAACTTTCTGGAATTTTCCGGAATGAAAACCGGAAATGTTCCGGAGCTGCCGAAACCGCTTCAGATGCTTTTCGCAGATGAAAATCACTAAACCGGAATTGTTCCGACTCGCGTTGAAAATTATTTTGGTGGGTACTGGAAATGTTCTAAGCCCACATGAATATTTTCAGTTCGATCAGACGCTGAAAAATGTCGTCGTGAATAGTGAAATCAGATTTATGGATATGGTTGGAAGTTGGCTTTCCACAAATATCTTCCCAAGATATTTTGGGATGACATGGCATTTTGGATATGCCCATCCTACCCCTTGTTTTTCCTATAAATAGAGGGGAGGAGGCAGCCCCATATGCTACATCCTTGCTCTCACATACACATGCCATGACATTTCTGGCTTCTCTCTCCCTCCCAGCGAAATAGTTTCGTAGAGCCGAAAGGCTGTCTGGGTTCCGGTGGGAACTAGTTCTGGACGGCGAAGCCCTGCCGGATAGATGACACCGTATGTGTGCAACTCTGTAGAGAGATCGTAGTTTCGGTCTTAGTTCGAGAGTTCTTCCCGAAGGGCTGTCCGAGTTACAGTTTGTGTTTCGGGTGTCCTCCCGAAGGGCTGTCCGAGTGACCCGCCCGAAGGGCTGTCCGTGAGGCCTCCCGGAGGGCTGTCCGAGGATCCGTCCGGGGGGACTATCCGAGGGACTGTCCAGGGGCCTCCCGAAGGGCTGTCTGAGGATCCGTCCGGTGGGACTATCCGAGGGACTGTCCCGATGCCTCCCGAAGGGCTGCCCGGAGATCCGTCTGGTGAGCTGACGTGGGAGTACATCCTCGCGGTTGGGAGGTTGTAAATCCTAGCTGCGGGGATCTGCACCGCCGATCGTCATCGACTCTACTTCCGCTGCGCTACGAGTCGGTAACGAAAAAGATCAAACCTTGTATGCAGTCTCCATAGTGATCCTGGGCTGGTACGTAGGTCGGAAATTTTTGTTTTCTGCTGCGTTACCCTACAAAAAGAAAGACAAGAAAAGAAGAAGATGAAAGGAGATGATGACCTAAAAAATGTTATGGAAGCTATTGTGAATGCAAGAAAGGAAGCGAACGAGGATAGGAAGATAGCAAGGAACCAAGATGCGGCGGCCGAGGAGAGGAGGTTGGCGGCCGAGGAGAGGAGGGTGGCGGCCGAGGAGAGGAAGGTGGCATTGGAGGAGAAGAAGTTGGCCATGGAGGAGCGCACTAGTGTTGGAGAACGTAGCATGGGAAACAAAAAATTTCCTACGCACACGCAATATCTATCCATGGTGATGAGCATCTACGAGAGGGAGAGTGAATCTACATACCCTTGTAGATCGCTAAGCGGAAGCGTTAAGAAACGCGGTTGATGTAGTCGAACGTCTCCGCGATCCAAATCGCAAGTCGTCCCTCGATCCGATCACGAACTAGTGCCGAACGGACGGCACCTCCGCGTTCAACACACGTACGGCTTGATGACGCCTTCACCTCCTCGATCCAGCGAGCGATGGTGAAGTAGTAGATGAGTTCCAGCAGCACGACGGCGTGGTGATGGTGGTGAGGAACAATCTCTGCAGGGCTTCGCCAAGCACTACGGAGATTATGACGGAGGAACTAGAGGGCTAGGGTTGCCGACACACGGCTTGGGAAATCCTGATGTGTCCCGTATGCTAGCCCTGCCCCTCTATTTATATGTTGAGCCCTGGGGTCTAAACTTGGAGAGAAAACCTCTACAAGGTCGGTTTTGCCAGCACAAGGTCGGTTTGGCCCGCAAGGAAAGAGTCCAACTCGGATCCCTGCAGTACCGCGCACAAGCGGTAGTACCGCTTGTGAGCGGTAGTACCGCTTGAGCGGTAGTACCGCTTCACACAAGCGGTAACCGCTTACGCGGTAGTACCGCCTTACCAGCGGTAGTACCGCTTAAGGCAGCAGCAAAACTTCCTTTTGCACTTTCCAATACCTTGTGGGTTTTACTCCTTTGGCCCATATAAAGTGTTGCTGCGCCCGAACACTTCGGAAAATATCCGGAACCCCTTCCGGTGAATTCCGGAACCCTTCCGGAGATCAAAACACTATTATCACATATATCAATCTTTACCTCCGGACTCTTCCGGAGATCCTCATCATGTCCGGGATCTTATCCGAGACTCCGAACAACCTTCGGTCACCAACACAATAACTCAACTATAATAATCGTCACCAAACGTTAAGTGTGTAGACCCTGCGGGTTCGAGAACTATGTAGACATGACCGAGACACCTCTACGGTCAATAACCAATAGCGGGACCTGGATGCCCATATTGGTTCCTACATATTTTACGAAGATCTATATCGGTCGAACCTCTATGTCAAGGATTCAGTTAATCCCGTATGTTGTTCCCTTTGTTCTTCGGTATGTTACTTGCCCGAGATTCGATCGTCGGTATCCCTATACCTAGTTCAATCTCGTTACCGGCAAGTCTCTTTACTCGTTCCGTAATACAAGATCCCGTGGCTAACACCTTAGTCACATTGCTTGCAAGGCTTATAGTGATGTTGTATTACCGAGTGAGCCCTGAGATACCTCACCGTCACACGGAGTAACAAATCCCAGTCTTGATCCATGCCCACTCAACAGACACCCTCGGAGATACCTGTAGAGCATCTTTATAGTCACCCAGTTACGTTGTGACGTTTGATACACATAAGGCATTCCTCCGGTGTCAGTGAGTTGCATGATCTCATGGTCATAGGAACAGATACTTGACATGCAGAAAACTATAGCAATAAACTGACATGATCAAATGCTATGTTTATAGTTTGGGTCTTGTCCATCACATCATTCTCCTAATGATGTGATCCCGTTATCAAATGACATCTCATGTCTATGGCTAGGAAACCTTGACCATCTTTGATCAACGAGCTAGTCTATTAGAGGCATACTAGGGACACAGTATTGTCTATGTACCCACACATGTATTTGAGTTTCCAATCAATACAATTATAGCATGGATAATAAACGATTATCATGAACAAGGAAATATAATAATAACCATTTTATTATTGCCTTTAGGGCATATTTCCAACAGTCTCCCACTTGCACTAGAGTCAATAATCTAGCTCATATCACTATGTGATTTACATTGTAATGAATCTAACACCCATACAGTTCTGGTGTTGATCATGTTTAGCCCTTGGAAGAGGTTTAGTCATCGGATCAGCAACATTCAGATCCGTGTGCACTTTGCAAATATTTGTGTTGTCCTCCTTGATGTAATCGCGGATGGAATTGAAACGTCGCTTTATATGTCTGGTCCTCTTGTGAAACCTGGGTTCCTTGGCTAGAGCAATGGCACCAGTGTTGTCACAGAACAGAGTCATTGGGTTTAGTGGACTAGGCACTACTCCAAGATCTGTCATGAACTCCTTCATCCAGACACCTTCCTTCGCCGCCTCCGAGGCAGCGATGTACTCCGCTTCGCATGTAGAATCAGCTACTACGCTTTGCTTGGAACTGCACGAGCTAACTGCACCCCCATTGAGAATAAATACGTATCCGGTTTGCGACTTAGATTCATCCGGATCAGTGTCAAAGCTTGCATCGACGTAACCCTTTACGACGAGCTCTTGATCACCTTCATAAACAAGAAACATGTCCTTAGTCCTTTTCAGGTACTTCAGGATATTCTTGACCGCCGTCCAGTGTTCCATTCCTGGATCACTTTGAAACCTTCCGGCCATACTTATGGCAAGGCTGACATCGGGTCTTATGCACAGCATTGCATACATGATAGAGCCTATGGCTGAAGCATAGGGGACGACACTCATCTTTTCTCTATCTTCTGCAGTCACTGGGCATTGAGTCTTACTCAACTTCACACCTTGCAAAACAGGCAAGAATCCCTTCTTGGACTGATCCATTTTGAACTTCTTCAAAATCTTATCAAGGTATGTGCTTTGTGAAAGTCCTATTAAACCTCTTGATCTATCTCTATAGATCTTGATGCCTAATATGAAAGCAGCTTCTCCTAGGTCCTTCATTGAAAAACTCTTGTTCAAATATTCCTTCACGCTTTCCAACATTTCTATATTGTTTCCAATCAGCAATATGGCATCCACATATAATATTAGAAACGCTATAGAGCTCCCACTCACTTTCTTGTAAATACAAGCTTCTCCGTAAACTTGTATAAACCCGAACGCTTTGATGACCTCATCAAAGCGAAGATTCCAACTCCGAGATGCTTGCACCAGTCCATAAATGGATCACTGGAGTTTGCAAACTTTGTCAGCATTCTCTGGATCGACAAAACCTTCTGGTTGCATCATATACAACTCTTCCTTAAGGAAACCGTTAAGGAACGCTGTTTTGACATCCATCTGCCAAATTTCATAATCGAAAAAGGCAGCTATTGCTAACATGATTCTGACAGACTTAAGCATCGCTATGGGTGAGAAGGTCTCATCGTAGTCAACTCCTTGAACTTGTGAAAAACCCTTTGCCACAAGTCGAGCTTTATAGACGGTGACATTACCGTCTGCGTCCGTCTTCCTCTTAAAGATCCATTTGTTCTGAATGGCCTTATGCCCTTCAGGTAATACTTCCAAAGTCCATACTTTGTTTTCATACATGGATCCCATCTCGGATTTCATGGCCTCTAACCATTTCTCGGAATCCAGGCCCACAATCGCTTCTCCATAGCTCGTAGGTTCATCGTTGTCCAACAACATGACCTCTAAGACAGGGTTGCCGTACCACTCAGGAGCAGTACGCATCCTTGTCGACCTACGAGGTTCGATAGCAACTTGATCCGAAGCTTTATGATCATCATCATTAACTTCCTCCTCAACTGATGTAGGCTCTACAGAAACATCTTTCTGCGCTGCGCTACTCTCTGGTTGAAGTAAAGGTTCAATAACCTCATCAAGTTCTATCTTCCTCCCACTCAATTCTTTCGAGAGAAACTCTTTCTCAAGAAATGTTCCGTTTTTAGCGACAAACACTTTGCCTTCGGATCTGAGATAGAAGGTATACACAACTGTCTCTTTTGGGTATCCTATGAAGACGCATTTCTCCGCTTTGGGTTCCAGCTTTTCAGGCTGAAGCTTTTTGACATAAGCATCACATCCCCAAACTTTAAGAAACGATATCTTTGGCTTCTTGCCAAACCATAGTTCATATGGCGTCGTCTCAACGGATTTCGATGGTGCCCTATTTAAAGTGAATGTAGCTGTCTCTAATGCATAACCCCAAAACGATAGTGGCAAACCGGCAAGAGACATCATAGATCGCACCATATCCAATAAGGTTCGATTACGACGTTCGGACACACCATTACGCTGTGGTGTTCCAGGCGGTGTCAATTGTGAAACAATTTCACACTGTCTTAAGTGACTGCCAAACTCATAACTCAGATATTCTCCTCCTCGATCAGATCGTAGGAATTTAATCTTCTTGTTACGATGATTCTCAACTTCACTCTGAAATTGCTTGAACTTTTCAAACGTTTCAGACTTGTGTTTCATTAAGTAAATATACCCATATCTACTTAAGTCATCAGTGAAGGTGAGAAAGTAACGATAACCACCGCGCGCCTCAATGCTCATCGGACTGTACACATCAGTATGTATGATTTCCAATAAGTCACTTGCCTGTTCCATTGTACCAGAGAACGACGTCTTAGTCATCTTGCCCATGAGGCATGGCTCACATGTGTCAAGTGATTCAAAATCAAGTGACTTCAAAAGTCCATCAGCATGGAGCTTCTTCATGCGTTTTACGCCAATATGACCTAAACGGCAGTGCCACAAGAAAGTGGTATTATCATCATCAATTCTACATCTTTTGGCATCAATGTTATGAACATGTGTATCATCACTATCGAGATTCAATAAGAATAAACCCCTCACATTGGGTGCATGACCATAAAAGATATTACTCATATAAATAGAACAACCATTATTCTCAGATTTAAATGAGTAACCGTCTCGCAATAAACAAGATCCAGATATAATGTTCATGCTTAACGTAGGCACTAAATAACAATTATTCAGGTTCATCACTAATCCCGATGGTAATCGAAGAGCGAGCGTGCCGACGGCGATCACATCAACCTTGGAACCATTTCCCACGTGCATCGTCACTTCGTGCTTTGCCAGCCTCCGTCTATTCCGCAGTTCCTGTTTTGAGTTGCAAATGTGAGCAACCGCACCAATATCAAATACCCAGGCACTACAACGAGAGTTGGTAAGGTACACATCAATAACATGTATATCATATATACCTTGTTTGTTGTTGGCCGCCTTCTTGTCAGCCAAATACTTGGGGCAGTTCCGCTTCGAGTGACCAGTTCCCTTGCAATGAAAGCACTCAGTTTCAGGCTTGGGTCCAGCCTTGGGTTTCTTCACGGGAGGGGCAGCTGCTTTGCCACTCTTCTTGGAGTTACCCTTCTTACCCTTGCCATTCTTCTTGAAACTAGTGGTTTTATTGACCATCAACACTTGATGCTCCTTCTGAATCTCAGACTCAGCGACTTTCAACATCGCAAACAGCTAGGCGACTGACTTGTTCATCCCGTGCATGTTATAGTTCAACACGAAGCTCTTGTAGCTAGGTGGCAATGATTGAAGAACTCTGTCAGTGATAGCCTCTGGCGGAAGGGGCATCCCCAATTTAGCCAGACGGGTGGAGTACCCAGACATTCTGAGTATGTGATCACTGACAGACCCGTTCTCCTCCATCTTGCAAGCATAGAACTTATCGGAGGTCTCATACCTCTCGATCTGGGCATTCTTCTGAAAGATAAACTTCAACTCCTGGAACATATCATATGCTCCATGACGTTCAAAACGTCTTTGAAGTCCCGGTTCTAAGTCATACAACATTGCACATTGAACTATTGAGTAATCATCAGAACGAGCCTGCCAGGCGTTCACAACGTCTGGAGACTCAACTGGAGCGGGTAGATCACCAAGCAGTGCATCAAGGACATAAGCCTTCTGGGAAGCCGTAAGGATAATCCTTAGATTACGGGCCCAGTCCACAAAGTTACTTCCATCATCTTTCAACTTAGCTTTCTCTAGGAACGCATTAAAATTCAGGGGTGCTACTGCGCGAGCCATGATCTACAACATAAATAGTGCAAAGACAACTTAGACTATTGTTCAAGATAATGAGTTTAGTTAATCATATTACTTAAAAACTCCCACTCCAATTGACATCCCTCCGGTCATTCGAGTGTCACATGATCCAAATCAACCAACTCAAGTCCGATCATCACGTGAGTTGAGGTGGTTTCAATGGTGAACATCTTCATGTTGATCATATCTACTATATGACTCATGTTCGACCTTTCGGTCTCTTGTGTTCCGAGGCCATGTCTGTACATGCTAGGCTCGTCAAGTTTAACCCGAGTGTTCAGCACGTGCAACACTGGCTTGCACCCGTTGTATGCGAACGTAGTGTCTATCACACCCGATCATCACGTGGTGTCTCGAAACGACGAACTTTCGCAACGGTGCACACTTGGGGAGAACACAATTTTATCTTGAAATTTAAGTGAGGGATCACCTTATAATGCTACCGTCGTCCTAAGCAAAATAAGATGCATAAAAGGATTAACATCACATGCAAATCATAAGTGACATGATATGGCCATGAACTTGTGCTTTTGATCTCCATCTTAAAAGCACCGGCATGATCTCCATCGTCACCGGCATGACACCATGATCTCCATCATCTTGATCTCCATCAACGTGTCGCCATGAGGTTGTCGCGTCGACTGTTGCTTCCACGACTATTGCTAACTCATAGCGATAAAGTAAAGCAAAATGGCGAAAATAATTAAAGACAACTCTATGGCTCCTGCCAGTTGCCGTACTCATCGACATGCAAGTCGTGATATTCTATACAACACATGATCATCTCATACATCACATATATCTCATCATGTAATTGGCCATATCACATCACAACATACCCTGCAAAAACAAGTTAGACGTCCTCTAATTGTTGTTGCAAGTTTTACGTGGCTGCTACGGGTATCTAGCAAGAACGATTCTTACCTACGCAAAACCACAACGTGGTGTAGTGATTGCTTTTTGATCTTCTAAAAGAACCCTCTTCATTGAACCGATTCAACTAAAGTGAGAGAGACAGACACCCGCCAGTCACCTTTATGCAACAAGTGCACGCAGCGGTGAAACCAGTCTCGCGTAAGCGTACGCGTAATGTCGGTCCAGGCCGCTTCATCTCACAATACCGCTGAATCAAGTATCAACTAGTAACGGCAAGCAATATGTATACACCCACGCCCACAACTCCTTTGTGTTCTACTCGAGATCTCATCTACGCATAGACCTAGCTCAGATGCCACTGTTGGAGAACGTAGCATGGGAAACAAAATTTTTCCTACGCACACGCAAGATCTATCCATGGTGATGAGCATCAACGAGAGTGAGAGTGAATCTACATACCCTTGTAGATCGCTAAGCGGAAGCGTTAAGAAACGCGGTTGATGTAGTCGAACGTCTCCGCGATCCAAATCGCAAGTTGTCCCTCGATCCGATCACGAACTAGTGCCGAACGGACGGCACCTCCGCGTTCAACACACGTACGGCTTGATGACGTCTTCACCTCCTCGATCCAGCGAGCGATGGTGAAGTAGTAGATGAGTTCCAGCAGCACGACGGCGTGGTGATGGTGGTGAGGAACAATCTCTGCAGGGCTTCGCCAAGCACTACGGAGATTATGACGGAGGAACTAGAGGGCTAGGGTTGCCGACACACGGCTTGGGAAATCCTGATGTGTCCCGTGTGCTAGCCCTGCCCCTCTATTTATATGTTCAGCCCTGGGGTCTAAACTTGGAGAGAAAACCTCTAAAAGGTCGGTTTTGCCCGCACAAGGTCGGTTTGGCCCGCAAGGAAAGAGTCCAACTCGGATCCCTGCAGTACCGCGCACAAGCGGTAGTACCGCTCGTGAGCGGTAGTACCGCTTGAGCGGTAGTACCGCTTCACACAAGCGGTAGTACCGCTTACGCGGTAGTACTGCCTTACCAGCGGTAGTACCGCTTAAGGCAGCAGCAAAACTTCCTTTTGCACTTTCCAATATCTCGTGGGTTTTACTCCTTTGGCCCATATAAAGTGTTGCCGTGCCCGAACACTTCGGTAAATATCCGGAACCCCTTCCGAAGATCAAAACACTATTATCACATATATCAATCTTTACCTCCGGACTCTTCCGGAGATCCTCGTCATGTCCGGGATCTTATCCGAGACTCCGAACAACCTTCGGTCACCAACACAATAACTCAACTATACTAATCGTCACCAAACGTTAAGTGTGTAGACCCTGCGGGTTCGAGAACTATGTAGACATGACCGAGACACCTCTACGGTCAATAACCAATAGCGGGACCTGGATGCCCATATTGGTTCCTACATAGTCTACGAAGATCTATATCGGTCGAACCTCTATGTCAAGGATTCAGTTAATCCCGTATGTTGTTCCCTTTGTTCTTCGGTATGTTATTTGCCCGAGATTCGATCGTCGGTATCCCTATACCTAGTTCAATCTCGTTACCGGCAAGTCTCTTTACTCGTTCCGTAATACAAGATCCCGTGGCTAACACCTTAGTCACATTGCTTGCAAGGCTTATAGTGATGTTGTATTACCGAGTGGGCCCTGAGATACCTCTCCGTCACACGGAGTAACAAATCCCAGTCTTGATCCATGCCCACTCAACAGACACCCTCGGAGATACCTGTAGAGCATCTTTATAGTCACCCAGTTACGTTGTGACGTTTGATACACACAAGGCATTCCTCCGGTGTCAGTGAGTTGCATGATCTCATGGTCATAAGAACAGATACTTGACATGCAGAAAACTATAGCAATAAACTGACACGATCAAATGCTATGTTTATAGTTTGGGTCTTGTCCATCACATCATTCTCCTAATGATGTGATCCCGTTATCAAATGACATCTCATGTCTATGGCTAGGAAACCTTGACCATCTTTGATCAACGAGCTAGTCTATTAGAGGCATATTAGGGACACAGTGTTGTCTATGTACCCACACATGTATTTGAGTTTCCAATCAATACAATTATAGCATGGATAATAAACGATTATCATGAACAAGGAAATATAATAATAAGCATTTTATTATTGCCTCTAGGGCATATTTCCAACAACTAGATTGTTAGAATGGGAGAAGAACTTGTTCGTCATGGACACATCTACCCTCGATGAGAAGCAAAAGGAGTACGTCAATCTTGCTCGTGAAGAAGTCTTGTTCCAAAAAAGAGCCATGTTCATGGGAGGCATGGGGGGCATGGGAGCTACCATGGGAGGCATGGGAGCTCCCATGGGAGGCATGGAAGCTACCATGGGAGGCATGGGTGGTATGTGTGGCTTCGGAGCCACCATGGGCGGCATGGGATGCATGAGTGGCTTCGGAGGTACCATGGGAAGCATGGGAGGCATGAGTTTTGCTACACTCATGGGAGGCATGGGAGCACCTCCGGGTGACATAGGTGGACGCATGTCTTCCGGTGTGCCTCACATACCTTCGGCATCTCCGAGAGACAATGAAGAGGAGGACGAAGATGAGACTTCGGATGAGGAAGAAGGATCGGAGGAAGAGGAGGACGAAGATGAGGATGCGGCATGATTGATGATGTGCCATTTGTTTGTGTCAACTTGTTATGTTAAACTTTGTTTGTGATTTTGAACTTGGTTGGATGAGATGATGGGATGCTGTGAAATGCTTTTGAACTTCCTATGTCTTTTTGTGTTTTGATTTTTGGTCAAATATCATCAAATTGTCTTCAAAAGAATGCATATTGCAAGCGCCGGCTGCTCGCGCACGCTGCAGTTTAGCACGTCTGCTGGAGCGCCGCGCGCGCTATATTATACTGTGTCCACTGGAGCCAGCGTTCGATCGCGCGCTAAAAAAAGCTTATTGCGCGCTGCAAACCCGCTTTTTACGCGCCGCGAGTTGGGCGCCTGTTGGAAATGCTCTCATTCGCTTCCCCGCCGCCACCTGCCGCAACACCGGCCACCGGCCCCTTGGGCCATCTCCGGCCGGCGAATCGGAGACTATCCCGTTCCCGGAGCGCCTCCACTTGCAGCCACCGCCCTCTCCCTCGACGCCAAGGTAAGGTACCCTCATGCGCCTCTCTCCCTCCCTATGCTCGTCTCCATGTGCGTGCGTGCGTGCGTGCTATGGCCGTGTGTGGTCCGTCTTGTGCGCTCAGCTGCTCGATTTGGTACGTACTAGCCAACTACTGGTATAAGCTGCTCGCATTTGGTAGGTACTAGCGAGCTGCTACTGCATGCATGCTCTGTTTATGTAAACTGAATGAAAATTTGATTGTTTGATTTGGTACCAGCCAACTGCTCGTGTGTGTGTATTCTGCTCTGCTTATATAAAAGTGCAAATTTGACTGCTTGATTTGGTACTAGCCAAGTAGCCAACTGCTACTGCATGCTCTGTTTACATAATTAAACCGAAAATTTGACTGTTTGATGAGAGTGGATTTTTAGCTCCCGGGTGCCTAGGCACCCTCTATGAACAGTAAAATCAAAACAAATAGAAAAATAAATCAAAAAATCTGAAACTTTGCAGCATTAAAGATGATCAAACTTTCTAGGTGCTTGCAAATTTTCATGCCAAAAGAACATTCGAGGAGCTCGATCTACACAGGAAAATCATTTCAGTGCTTGAAGTTTTGAGCACTTTTTGAACTGAAATCTGAAACTTGTTTGTACATTTTTCTCTACATGGTATTTTGGCATTAAAACTTGCAAGCACCTAGGAAGTTTGTTCATCTTTGATGTTGCAAAGTTTTAGATTTTTTTGACGTGTTTTCCTATTTTTTTTGATTTTACTGTTCATAGAGGGTGTCTAGGCACCCGGGAGCTGTTACACCTTTCTCCTGTTTGATTTGGTACTAGCGAGCTGCTAGTGTGTATTCTGCTTACATAAAAGTGCAAATGTGACTGTTTGATTTGGTACCAGCCAGCTGTTCTTGTGTATGTATTCTGCTCTGCTTATATAAAAGTGCACATTTGACTGCGAGCTCGATTGGGTAAAGACATGAACTGCTAATGGTAGGGTTTTTTCATCTACTACTAGTGACACTGCTCCTAGTGATTGATCTGTTTATATATTGTATAAATGTGCAATTTCCTGCTCCTTCCAGCAGGAGCCCTTGCAGCTGCAGCCCAAGAAGCCCAGGCCAGCGAGTGATCGATCATCGATGGCCGCAGCGGTACGGCACGCAGCGAGGAGGCTCGGCGGCACCCTGCTCCAGCGACCGGCCACCTCACCGGCAGCGGCGGCGCCAAGGCGGCTCATGCACAGCGACGTCTCGGCCTCGGAGCAGGCTCGTCGCCAGGAGGTGCTCCGCAAGGTCCAGCAGAAGACCGACGATCGAGCTGTACGACGTGCTGTGCGAGGCGGAGCGGGACTTCTCGACCAGCAGCTGGCGCAACACGCGGATGCTCCAACACCTCTCCATGCGGGTCACGCCGAGGCCCTGGGACTGGAGGTGGTGCATCCGGCGCTTCAACAGAAGGTTTCACAACGTGGCAGAGCTCGCCGGGTTTATCTCGATCTACTTCGGGCTCCAGACGCTCGAACTAAAACTGGAGGAGGAAAAGGAAAAGCGTGCGACGGAGGCAACGGCAGCGGAGAACCAGCCAAAGATCCATCAAGTACAAGAAGGAGAGACGCACCTTGCATTGCTTACGACGGACGGGGCGGACAGACAACCAAAGATGAGATGCTGATCTTGTCTAGTGTCGAATTCAAATTAATTGACGCTGCTCTAGTTACAACTAATTTGGATCCGAGGGGGTAGCTTATCTTTTTTGATAGATTTTCTTTGGCATGGTACTAGCTAGGTTATTATATCTCTATTTCCGTATATTCCATGAAACCGTGTGGGTTATTTTTGATTATGTCTGAATGCACAAAGCCCTAGTGCAATGTTCAATGTATATGGATTCTCCATCGAGCTGGATCGTATAGGAGAGTTGGTTATTTAACCAAGCATGATTCTCCATCTATTAGTCTTGTATATATTCTTTAACCATGCATTCTGTGAGCCGAACATTCATACTCCAACTGATATACTATTAATATGGCTAGCTAGCTTGCTGCGAACATATATACTATTAATATGGCTAGCTAGCTTGAATGTTAACTGTCTAGTGCTTCAAGCTCCAAGTGATACACAATAATTGTGAAAAGCTTCTGTTTGGAATTCTGAAGCAAAGCGATGTACAACAGTATCTTACCGAGTTCATGTGAATGTGGCTAATTCTTCTTATGGATGTGATGACGGAGCACAACCTAATGTCCAAGGACGTCACGGGCTCCTTAGATTTTGTTTTTGTAGAGTTTGAGCAACAGAAGCGCTGCACCAGGGGAATGAAAATAACCAAAAGATCAAACAAATAACTAAGAAAACACACCTGATGTCCGCCGGGCTGCTTGACGAGACGGATGCATCCTCCTCTCAATCATCTCGTGCATCATCCTCTCCCTTAACTCCGACCTTGATCGTGCGCCATCCAGATATATCGAGCGCAAAGAGACGAGGGCTAAAGCAGAGACGTGCATTTTTTTCATATTTATGAACAAATTTTAAGTTATCTAACATTTTTTTATGTTCACAAACATTTTTTCGAGTTTGTGAATAGATTTTCAAATTAATGGACTTTTTAAAAATTCTCCAATGTTCTATCATATTGCTGAACATTTTTCTCAAATTCATGAACATTTTCCAGTTTTTGCAAATTTTTAAAATTTACAAACATTTTATTAATTTGCAAACATTTTTTTGTATTCACGAACATTTATTGAATTTACACGGACATTTTTTAATTGGCTATTTTTTCATATTCGGCAACACCTTTTGAATTTGCAAATAATACTTATAATTCACAAACGTTTTTCTTGCTCATTAACATTTTCTTAATTCGTAAACTTTTAGAATTCACACACATTTGTTTTCAAATCATGAACATGTTTAGAGACAAATTGTCCGACGCACGTGCTAGTATGACTTTTTGTTGTTGTTGAGGGTATCTAGTATGCCTTTTTTGTCATTCACACATGACCTAATTGCTACCGAGTTATCATTCGATAAGTTTTGTGGGGTCGTTCGGTATTTGTTGAGTCTGCTTAATTACTGTGTTATTGAGCGACCTGGCGGCTAGCTCTCGGGCTATGAGAAACAACAAAATTGCTATTCCTATGAGCGACTTCTACAAAAAGGCCAGGTACTATGTGAGAGAGCCAATAGAAGAACTTGGAAATAACCGCCCGAGAAGAACTATAGTGCATTTTTTTTTTGTAATTGAGCTAATGTAAAAAGAATAGCATCGCTCATAAAAAACCAGTGTTGCAAAGAAGGAAAAACAAATTCGGATAAGCGCTAGAGCAGGAAGCGTGAGCGATGCGGTCATACCGCTCACACAAGCGATATTGACCTTTATGTTTTGGTTAAAGAAGAATATATACAACACAGGCATGGTACTATAGGTTATCATGTCTCTATTTCAGTAGATTCCATGAAACCGTGGGTTATTTTAATTATGCGTGGATGCACAAAACACTAGTTAAATGTTGAATGTATGTGAATTCTCCATCGAGCTGGATTGTATAAGAGAACTGGTTCTATATATTAGTCTTGTATATATTCTTCTTTAACCAAAACATAAGCAATACTGGTTTATGTGGATTCCCCTTTCCTTTCGTGTTGAGGAAGATGAAAGTGCGGGCGTCGTTTGGACGGTGCCAGGCTGGGCCCAGTAGCCCGGAAACTGTGACCCAACCTGCTTCTCTCTTTACAAAATAGACACGAACGATCAAAGAAAACCTAACCCAGCGACCAAGAAGGCCAGGCCAGCCTTGATCGATGGCCGCCGCGGTACGCGGCTCCGCGGCACCCTGCTCCAGCGACCGGCCACCTCACCGGCGGTCGCTCGCCCAAGGCGGCTCACGCACACCGTATTTTGAAAGATCTAGCACCAAAGTGCACATTGGACGCAAGTTTAGTGATTACCAGTGATAGTACCTTTTATTAGTGTGTATGGAGTTCCGGTTGACCTGGGTCGTGTGAGATCATGAGACTATGAGAACTCTAGGCTGCCATCTTGGCTACATCTGGCCGATTCTGTCCACATGTAGCTTTCCAACGGAGAGCGAGAGAGCGAGGGAGTGAACACTCATTAGGTACACTGAAATTAGGACTACTTTAACACTGATCACCTAATTCACCGTAAATGTTTGAACCTGAGCTGTGACATAAAAGAGGTAATAACATTAGTGGTGCTTAAACTTGTCATGAATGTTCACTTTGTTGTCTGAACTTGAAAAATACACCGAATTGGTTCTAAAACTTGGCAATATGATTCATATACGGTTCAAATCACGTACAATACATATGAATTGTTGACTAGACATGCCAGCATGGAGGGGGCCACCTGTTGGTGCACACGATAATACTCCCTCCGTCCCAAAATAAGTGTCTCAGCTTTGTACTATCTCTAGTACAAAGTTGTACTAAACTTGAGACACTTATTTTGGGACGGAGGGAGTAATAAATAAACAAAAAAGGGCGGCTGGTATTCGAACTTGAATCGTGCAGTGAAAAAACTACGCTAACCACTTCACTCAACGTAAACCTGGTGTAAAATATGCATCACTACCCTTTATCAACGGAGCAAGCTCGTGGACTTAAGTGGGCTGCACTCAAGCCCATTTTCCATATTTTAATTTTTTCCTTATTAGAAATTACAAAAATATTCAAGTAGTATATAAAGTGTTCATACTTTTTGGACATTTATTTATAGTTTTAACACATGTTCACATATTTTAATAAAGTTTATATGTTTGTCAAAAGATATATTTTCAAATTAAATTTAATTTAAAAATATTTACTGAGAAAATTAATGTACTAGTTTGCCACCAGAATTATAGATCTCCAAATGAACACTTTTCAATTATGCATACATTTTTATAAATAAAACGAACGTAAATATCTATCTATCTATTATCTACTAAAAGGAAAATACGGTTCAAAAGAAAATATGGATCAAAAATAGAGAAATATTCTAGAAAATCCCACAATAATCAGAAACATCGGACCGTCTATTTGATTTTTCATTAAAGCATGACCATTGGATGTTATCTTACTAACATAGTTGGATAAATTACCCACCTTTGCCATTATGTAAATAAAACACAATTTAAATAGATAAATATTCTAGAAAATCCCACAATAATCAGAAACATCGGACCGTCTATTTGATTTTTCATTAAAGCATGACCATTGGATGTTATCTTACTAACATGGTTGGATAAATTACCTACCTTTGCCATTATGTAAATAAAACACAATTTAAATAGAAATATTCTAGAAAATCCCACAATAATCAGAAACATCAGACCGTCTATTTCATCTTTCATTAAAGCATGACCATTGGATGTTATCTTACTTTAACATAGTTGGATAAATTACCCACCTTTGCCATTATGTAAATAAAACACAATTTAAATAGATAAATATTCTCGAAAATCCCACAATAATCAGAAACATCGGACCGTCTATTTGATTTTTCACTAAAGCATGACCATTGGATGTTATCTTACTATAACATAGTTGTATAAATTACCCACATTTGCCATTATGTAAATAAAACACAATTTAAATAGATAAATATTCTCGAAAATCCCACAATAATCAGAAACATCGGACCGTCTATTTGATTTTTCATTAAAGCATGACCATTGGATGTTATCTTACTATAACATAGTTGGATAAATTACCCACCTTTGCCATTATGTAAATAAAACACAATTTAAATAGATAAATATTCTCAAAAATCCCACAATAATCAGAAACATCGGACCGTCTATTTGATTTTTCATTAAAGCATGACCATTGGATTGTTATCTTACTATAACATAGTTGGAAAATTACCCACCTTTGCCATTATGTAAATAAAACACAATTTAAATAGATAAATATTCTCGAAAATCCCACAATAATCAGAAACATCGGACCGTCTATTTGATTTTTCATTAAAGCATGACCATTGGATGTTATCTTACTATAACATAGTTGGATAAATTACCCACCTTTGCCATTATGTAAATAAAACACAATTTAAATAGATAAATATTCTTGAAAATCCTACAATAATCAGAAACATCGGACCGTCTATTTGATTTTTCATTAAAGCATGACCATTGGATGTTATCTTACTATAACATAGTTGGATAAATTACCCACCTTTGCCATTATCACTAGTACATAACAGGGCATTGGTCCAGGCCGGGCCAGCCCATTAGTCCCGGTTCACTCACGAACCGGGACCAATGGAGGCATTGGTCCCGGTTCGTGAGGCCAGGGGGCCGGCCGGGCCTCGTGGGGCATTGGTCCCGGTTCGTATGACCCCTTTGGTCCCGGTTCCAGACACTAACCGGGACCAATGGGGGTCGCTCCTGGCCCACAACCATTGGTCCCGGTTCGTGGCTGGAACCGGGACCAAAGGGGGTCCTTTAGTCCCGGTTCCAGCCACGAACCGGGACCAATGAGATGCCTATATATACCCCCTCGCCAGCGAGCAGAGCACTCCACACTGCTCTGTTTTTCTGGCCGGCGAGGGGGGAGCTTTGTGGTGCTCTAGCTCACCTCCTATGCACATGAGGTGTTCGATGAAATGCCCGAGCCACACTTAAGCTTTCTGCTCTCGAAGCTCCTTGTCCAAGCTCCATTTTTCTCAAGATCTGTTTAGGTTTGGCGGTCCGTCCTGTCCCGTGCCCGTCCTCACCGCCGTCGATCGCCCGCGTCCATCTCGGCACCGGCACCACCGTGGTTAGCCTCTTATTCTTATCTTCTTTCTAAAAGAAAAAAGTTCTTACTTGTATCATTTAGATAGATGCTTGTGTAATTTTCTTACTTTTATTATTGTTTGTTATTATATAGTGCCATGGTCATGGTATCCGCCCACGTCGGCCCTCGTCCGGTCTATGATTCGGATGTGGTATATATTATCTTTTATAACTATTTGTTTTATTTAGTGTTTATGACAATTATGCCGACCAACGTGACATAGATTTTTTAATCTAGGAGGTATGTGAACCGGAAATTCCAACCGACCCTCTTGTCGAGAGGTTAAATTTAGTTGAAAAAGAAAACGAGGATTTGAAAGAAAAATTGAAAAGAATTGAGGAGGAGAAGATGAAATTGGAGTTGCATGTTGCCGATGTCGTCGATGACCACAAGATCAAGATGGATGCAATGCGCTTGAAGATTAGAAAGATAAGAAAATATGCCATTGATAATGAGGCTTGGTATCATTATGCTGTTGGATCAATTGTTACCTTAGTTGCCATTATGATCGCATTTGTTGTTGCATTTAAATGTTTTACATAGTTGTATGTTAGTTTCAATTTATGTTTTAATTAGATGCTCTAGAGAGCTGTATGTTGTTCTATGAGAACTATGTGTGAACTTTATGTATTTATTTTTTCAATAATAACATTTGATCACTTCTCTATTCACTTCTCTATTCATTTGCCCTCGTCCGGTCTATGATTCGGATGCCGACCAACGTGACATAGATTTTTTAATCTAGGAGGTATGTGAACCGGAAATTCCAACCGACATAGAAATTCTTGTCGAGAAGTTAAATTTGGTTGAAAAAGAAAACAATTACTTGAAAGAAAAATTACAAAGACTTGAAGAGGAGAAGATGAAGTTGGAGTTGCATGTTGCCGATGTCGTCGCCGATCACAAGATCAAGATGGATGCAATGCGCTTGAAGATTAGAAAGATTAGAAAATATGCTCTAGAGAGCTATATGTTGTTCAATAATGAGAACTATGTATGAACGTTATGTATTTATTTTGGTCACTACTGTACTTTGGCTTTAATGTGATGATGAATTTCTATTAATTTGGTCACTTCTCTATTCATGATATGCACGCAGATGAACCGGCAATGGATGTACGGTGACCGACGCACCTCCGAGTATATTGAGGGCCTGCATAATTTTCTCGAAGCGGCTGAGGCAAACAAGCAGAATGGTTTTATGCATTGTCCATGTACTGTCTGTGAGAATACGAAGGCTTTCTCCAACTATAAAACCCTTCACTTCCACCTGCTTCAGAAGGGTTTTATGCCACACTGTAATGTTTGGACCAAGCACGGAGAAAGAGGGGTTATGATGGAAGACAACGAAGAAGAAGAGGATGACGACAACTACCCGCCCCCTGAATACGGTGATGCTGCAATGGGGGAAGCTGAAGATCAAGAGGAACCAGACGATCTGCCCGATGATGATCTTTGCCGGGTCATTGTTGATGCACAGAGAGAATGCGAAAGTGAAAGGGAGAAGTTGAAGTTCGATCGCATGTTAGAGGATCACAAAAAAGGGTTGTACCCAAATTGCGAAGATGACAACAGAAAGCTCGGTACCACACTGGAATTGCTGCAATGGAAGGCAGACAATGGTGTATCTGACAAGGGATTTAGTTCGCTTCTGAAAATAATGAAGAATAAGCTTCCAAAGGATAACGAATTGCCCGGCAGTACGTACGAAGCAAAGAAGGTTCTATGCCCTCTAGGATTGGAGGTGCAGAAGATACATGCATGCCCTAATGACTGCATCCTCTACCGCGGTGCGTACGAGGATTTGAACACATGCTCGGTATGCGGTGCCTTGCGGTATAAGATCATAAGAGATGACCCTGGTGATGTTGAGGGCCAGCGCACCGGGAAAAGGGTTCCTGCCAAGGTGATGTGGTATGCTCCTATAATACCACGGTTGAAACGTCTGTTCAGAAACAAAAAGCATGCCGAGTTGATGCAATGGCACAAAAAAGACCGTAAGAAAGACGGGAAGTTGAGAGCACCCGCTGACGGGTCGCAGTGGAGAAAGATCGAGAGAAAGTGGAGCGACTTTACAGGTGACCCGAGGAACGTATGGTTTGGTTTAAGTGCAGATGGCGTTAATCCTTTTGGGGAGCAGAGCAGCAAGCATAGCACATGGCCTGTGACTCTATGTATGTATAACCTTCCTCCTTGGTTGTGCATGAAGCGTAAGTTCATTATGATGCCGGTGCTCATCCAAGGCCCTAAGCAACCCGGCAATGACATTGATGTGTACCTAAGGCCATTAGTTGATGAACTTTTACAGCTATGGCATGGAAGAGGTGTACGTGTGTGGGATGAGCATGCACAAGAGGAATTTGACCTACGAGCGTTGCTGTTTGTAACCATCAACGATTGGCCTGCTCTCAGTAACCTTTCAGGACAGACAAACAAGGGATACCACGCATGCACACACTGTTTAGATGACACCGACAGTATATATTTGGACAAATGCAGGAAGAATGTGTACCTGGGGCATCGTCGATTTCTTCCGACCAACCATCAATGTCGAAAGAAAGGAAAGCATTTCAAAGGTGAGGCAGATCACCGGAAGAAGCCCGCCCTCTGTACTGGTGATCACATACTTGATATGGTCAATGATTTACATGTAATATTTGGAAAGGGTCCTGGCGGACTATCTGTTCCGACTGACGATGCGGGACGCGCACCCATGTGGAAGAAGAAATCTATATTTTGGGACCTACCCTATTGGAAAGACCTAGAGGTCCGCTCTGCAATCGACGTGATGCACGTGACGAAGAATCTTTGCGTGAACCTGCTAGGCTTCTTGGGAGTGTATGGGAAGACAAAAGATACACCGGAGGCACGGGAGGAACAGCAACGTGTGCATGAAAAAGACGGCATGCATCCAAAGCAGTATGAAGGTCCTGCCAGCTATGCTCTTACCAAAGAAGAGAAGGAAATCTTCTTTGAATGCCTGCTCAGTATGAAGGTCCCGTCTGGGTTCTCGTCGAATATAAAGGGAATAATAAATATGGCAGAGAAAAAGTTCCAGAACCTAAAGTCTCATGACTGCCACGTGATTATGACGCAACTGCTTCCGGTTGCATTGAGGGGGCTTCTACCTGAAAACGTTCGATTAGCCATTGTGAAGCTATGTGCATTCCTCAATGCAATCTCTCAGAAGGTGATCGATCCAGAAATCCTGCCAAGGTTAAGGAGTGATTTGGTGCAATGTCTTGTTAGTTTCGAGTTGGTGTTCCCACCGTCCTTCTTCAATATCATGACGCACGTCCTAGTTCATCTAGTCGACGAGATTGTCGTTCTGGGCCCTGTATTTCTACACAATATGTTCCCCTTTGAGAGGTTCATGGCAGTCTTAAAGAAATATGTTCGTAACCGCGCTAGGCCAGAAGCAAGCATCTCCATGGGCCATCAAACAGAGGATGTCATTGGGTTTTGTGTTGACTTCATTCCTGACCTTAAGAAGATTGGTCTCCCTCAATCACGGTATGAGGGGAGACTGACTGGAAAAGGCACGCTAGGAGCGGACTCAATAATATGTAGGGACGGGCATTCTTGGTCTCAAGCACACTACACAGTTCTACAGAATTCTACCTTGGTGACCCCGTATGTCGATGAACACAAGAATATTCTGCGCTCCAAACACCCGGAGCAGTGTGACGACTGGATTACATATGAACACATCAGGACTTTTGGCAGTTGGTTGCAAACACGTCTCATGGGTGACAACACTGTTTCTGATGAGTTGTACTCGTTGGCCAGGGGACCATCTTCGACTGTATTGACTTACAAAGGGTACGAGATAAATGGGAATACATTTTACACGATCGCCCAAGATCAAAAGAGCACCAACCAAAACAGCGGTGTCCGCTTTGATGCAGCAACCAATAGGGGAAAGGACACATATTATGGTTACATAGTGGACATATGGGAACTTGACTATGGACATGATTTCAAGGTCCCTTTGTTTCAGTGCAAATGGGTCAATCTGTCTGGAGGCGGGGTACAGGAAGACCCACAGTACGGAATGACAACAGTGGATCTGAACAATCTTGGGTACACAGACGAACCATTCGCCCTAGCCAATGATGTGGCGCAGGTTTTCTATGTGAAGGACATGTCTACCAAACCGAGAAAAAGAAAAGATAAGGAAGCGAATACATCATACGATGAGCCAAAGCGCCACATAGTTCTTTCAGGAAAAAGAGACATCGTGGGATTGGAGGGCAAGACAGACATGTCTGAAGATTATGAAAAGTTTCATGAAATTCCTCCCTTCAAAGTCAAGGCTGACCCAAGCACCCTCTTAAACGATGAAGATTATCCATGGTTACGGCGCAATAAGCAAAGGACACAAGCGAAGAAAAAGTGAAGACTTTCTCTCCACAACTATATCATTGCAGTTACATGTGAAGAAATGAAATGCCTTTTGTAACAGATGAGTTTTCGTCCTAAACCCTGATACTTCGAAAGAGATTGTCCGTTTTGTACACGAAGTGCATCCAGTTTTTGCCGTAACCCTCTCAACTTTTAAGCACATGCTATGTGGGTGAAATGATTATACCATGCTAACTTTCAACCTTTTCAGAGTTCATTTGAAGTGCTTTTCAATTTCAGGGTTATTTAGCTGAAAAAAATCAGTAAGTGCATGAAAAATACCAAATGAAGTCAGAAAGGGTTGAAAATTGATGATGTGGTTTTGAATGGTGCATTTTGAACACACAAAAAGTATGGAGTTCAAATAAGTTCAAAAAAATGAAATCCCTTTGTAACAGATGAGTTTTCGTCTGAAACCATGATACTTCGAAAGAGATTGTCCATTTTGTACACGAAGTGCATCCAGTTTTTGCCGTAACCCACTCAACTTTTTAGCACATGCTATGTGGGTGAAATGATGATACCATGCCAACTTTCAACCTTTTCAGAGTTCATTTGAAGTGCCTTTTAATTTCTTTCAAAACATCGTGGGAGTGGAGTTCAAAAAAGAATCAACTAAAAAGTTTTTATAAACCTCTAGTATTTTTGAAACTATAATTATATAAAAATTATGCAACTAAAATTATCAAAGTATTTTTTGTTCAAAACATTAATAGCAAAAAGAATATAATGATAAAACACACTGGAAATAAATAAAGCAAAAAATAAAACAAAAATAAATAAAGCAAAAAACAAAACAAAAATAAATAAATGCAACTAAAATTATCAAAGTATTTATTTGTTTAAAAGAATGAACTAAAATAGTAGAAGAAAAATACTTGAAAAAAATTTAAAAAATAAATAAAGCAAAAAACAAAACAAAAAACTGGAATTGTTTTTAAAAAAATATCACCTACTGGGCCCGCAGAAGGCCCAATAGGCCCACACGCAGTGACAGATTAGGCCCGGAGGCCTGCAGATGAGAGGAGCTCGAGAGGGTATGCGCAGCAGCACTTATAAACCACTCTCGAGCTCTCTCGGCTAGCGAGGTGTGACTAAAAATTTGGCCCCGGGCAGCACCACCCTTTGGTCCCGGTTGGTTCCACCAACCGGGACCAATGCCCGCCTTTGGTCCCGGTTGGTACCACTAACCGGGACCAATGCCCCCTTTGGTCCCGGTTGGTGCCACCAACCGGGACCAAAGGTCCCTGTTTCCCGCCCTTTGGGCTGACGAAAAGAGACCTTTGGTCCCGGTTGGTGGCACCAACCGGGACCAAAGGTGGGCATTGGTCCCGGTTGGTGGCACCAACCGGGACTAAAGGCTTTGCTATATAAGCCACCGCTTAGGAATTTTTCCCCAAATTCTCAGATCTCCCCCGACGCCGCCCGGCTGCTCCTCGTCGCTGTCGCCGTCGCCGCCCGCTCCTCGTCGCCGTCGCCCTCTCCCATCGTCGCTGTCACCGTCGCCCTCTCCCATCGTCGTTGTCGCCGTCGCCCTCTCCCATAGTCGCTGTCGCCGTCGCCCTCTCCCATCGTCGCTGTCGCCGTCGCCGCCCAGCCCCGTCGCCGCCCGCTCCTCGTCGCCGCGCCTCCTCGTCGCCGTCGCCCTCTCCCATCGCCGCCCCCAGTGAGCACCCCACCTTCCCCCGAGCCCTCGCCGTCGCGCCCTCCTCGCCGTCTCCGCGCGCGTGCCCCCCCGAGCCCGCCGTCCTCGTCGCCGGCCTCGTCGCCGGCCTCAAGCCATCGCCGCGCCCCCCCAGTGAGCCCCCTTTCCCATGGTCCCCTGCTCCCCGTCGCCGCGTGCCCCCGAGCACACCTCGTCGCCGGCCTCAAGCCATCTGCCACTGCTCCATGGTCGCCGGCAGCCCCCGTTGCTATGTTTTTTATGAGATGTATATTTTCATGTGGAGATAGATGATGATGTTGATAGATAGATAAATGATTTTGTTGATATATATATAGTTCATTATGTTAGATAATTTGATGAAATGATGATATATATAGATAATATGATGATATATATATGATGCTCTGTTGGAAACAATTAATTTTTCTGTTGTTTATATGATGATATATATATATGATATGATGATATATATATATAAATGAGATGTATGTTCATGTGGAGATGAGATAGATAGATAAATGGTCATGTGGAGATGAGATGTATGTTCATGTAGAGATGAGATAGATGTATGTCCTCGTTGTCGATATACCCCCTCCCCGATAACTTTGACATGAGGGGGGAGGGGGGGGTCGATCGATAGGCCACCCAAACCCTAGAAAAAAAAATTCATACAGAAAACTCCGGTAATTGTGGCCTCCCGTCCCTCGATACCAACTCTCGAGGCCTCCCGTCCCTACCCGATAAACTCTCGAGGCCACCCAAACCCTAGAAGAAAGGCGTTGTCGATCTCCTACCCCCTCCCGTCCCTACCCTAGAAGTGTTGTCGAGGCCACCCCAAACCGGACGTCGGACATTCATGAGAGAGGCGGTCCGGACGTCGGACATTCATGTTTGTATATTAATTGCCATGTTGTAATATTTGCAGAAACTATGGATCCAAGAGACTTGGAACAAGAACAGTTGTTGGGGGACATAATCAACGGCGGCGGACGTGATATCTTGTCGTTTCTCAACGACACCGATGGTCTGGAAGGAGAGGATGACGGCTCCGGTGATCGAACAATGGAGGAGGAAGGACATGATCATGATGGCTCCGGTGACCGAATGCCGGAGGAAGAAGGAGACCATGATGACGGCTCCGGTGACCGAACGGAGGAGGGAGCTGTTGCAAAGTCCGGCGAGGTATATATATTAATTAAGCCTGTGCTGACTAGCTAATTGATGCATTAATTGTTTTGGTATGTACATATATTAATTAACTCTTTTTTCTTCTTTTATAGCCCTCCGGATCGAGCCAAACTTCGGTAACGAGACGAGGCCCGAAGAAGAGGTTGCGCAAGGAAGAAAGGTTCACGATCACAGCACTCGCGCGGGATGGCCATCCGATTGAACCCAAGCGGACCAAGGACGCATTTTCTGCTCAGTGCGGAGCTATTGTTAGGGACTACATCCCGATCAGCATCAAGCAATGGAATAAGCCTAAGGACGGCGCCCCTGATGGTGATTATGTCACCGATAGACAGAAAGATGATCTTTGGACCGCTCTGAAGGCAAATTTCACCCTACCGCCAGAGGAGGATCCGAATAAGCCAGTTATAGAGCCACTGGTCAAGGCGTGTGCTCTTAAGAAGATGGCAGATCTATTCAGGAGGTGGAAGAATGAGTTGAAATCAAAGTTTGTCGACAAAGGGAAGACTCCAGAATTCACCGGCCGATTTGAGAAGATAGGTGATCACTGGCCCGCATTTGTGGCCTACAAGACATCGGACAAGAGTAAACAAATGTCAGAGACAAACAAGATCAATGCTGCAAAGAAGCAGTATCACCATCACACGGGGTCAGGTGGCTAGCTCAAAGCCCGACCGTTGTGGGACAAAGCTGAGAATGACCTGATGGCTAAAAACGTCGTACCACAGACATTCAACTGGCCAGACCGTTCAAGGACTTGGTTCTTCGGGGTTGGGGGAACTTTGGACCCTGAAACAGGGAAGTGCCGTTGGACGAACGAGCAACTTGCAATACCCATGAACAAGCTTCAGGAGTATATCACCGCAGCGCAGGAAGGGCCGTTCATTCCCGACAGAGAGAAGGACGAGCTGACTGAGGCCCTAGGGAATGCTGAGCACCCTAGACGAACACGAGGCACACCAGGCTCCGTTCTGTGGAAGGTTGGGTTTCCCGACGCAGGCGGTTACAGAAGCCGGGAGAGAAAGAGGAAAGCGGAGCTGAGCGAAATTCAGAAGCTGAATGCAAGACTACAAAAGCTAGAGGAAGCTGAGAGCCAGCGAGCTATCGGCCAACCATCTCAGCGGCACGAAGCTACCCCAGAAGCTACCCCGCCATCTCAGCGGAGAAGCAGCGTCGCTTCCACGGAGCCCGTTCAGCCTGACTTCACGGCTCCTATCTACCCCGTGGATACTATCACGGAGGCTCAACATTGCGAGCTCATGACGAAATGGCGGAACCTCACTTTGAAGGCGGCTGTCGGCTCTGTTGCACCTCCTCAACCCAACGGAACTTTTCACTGCTCACCGATTCCACATGGCTATGCTGTTGTGATGGTGGATGAAGTAATTGAGGGATTTGAGGAGCTCGAGCTTGACCGGCCTACAGGTGAAGGAGAGAATAAGCTGGCTCGTGCTCTGAGGAGTACATGTCTATGGCAGAAGGAGTACATCAAGCTTCCAAACTGGACGCCTCCTCCGCCTCCTCCTCCTCCTCAGGCGAATCAGGGCTCTCCGCCTCCTCCTCCTCCTCCTCCTCCGGCGAGTGATCAGGGCACACCGCCTCCTTCTCCGCCTCCTCCGACGCGTGAGGGCACTCCGCCTCCTCCTTCGCCTACTCCGGCACGTCGGAGCAGTACGCCTCCTCCTCAGCCTCGTCGGCAACGGCAGAAGACAGACGCCGCCGCTCCGGCTCCTCCGGCACGTCGGAGCACTCCGCCTCCTGCTCTGCCTCGTAAGCAACGACGGAAGAGAGACGCCGCCGCTCCGGCGGCTAGCAGTACAAGAAGAGGCGGGAGGGGATACAGATACGGTCCATCTCTCAAGCCTCTGGAAAAGTTACCATATGAGAGGACCGAGTCTGAAAACGAGAGGATATGTCAGGCCGAATTGAGGGCCCATTTTGCAAAGAAAACTCCACCTCCGAAGGAGAAGCTAGATCCGGTGAAAGTGATGTGCACTATCGATGCCCTGAAGCGACCACCACCGCCGCCGCCGGATTCCAACTATGACCGCTGTGTTAAAAAGACATATCAAGACGCGCGGCGGTCGGGAAGTACTTCCAGTGATGCAAGGTTAGCAAAACGAAGAAGTGGGAAAAAAATTCCCCAGCTCGGCGAACAGGCAAACCAATCGTGCCCCCCGCTCAAGGTGTCTAGCGATATCGTCGCTAATCATCCGGGGATGCTGCCCGGTACCAATCCTGGTGATTACCTGAGCGATGATGTACAGTTTGAGCCGTTGGAGGTGGACGAATTCAAGTACCGGTACGGGCATCCTCTCGTCAAACCTGATCATCCTCCTCTAACAACGATGATGCGAACATTGCATGAATGGTACATGAAAACCTGCCGCGAGTCAGGGAGGGATTCTTTGACGCTGAAGATTAAAGAGGAGCACGACCTTGTTGGAATGGATCAGTTGAATGTTGATTTTGAGGAGATATTCCAGTTATACAATCAAAAGGCCATCGACAAAACAATCGTGACTTGCTACTGTCTGTAAGTACTACTTCTGTAATTAAGTCTCTCTCTATGTATAGCTCAGCTCTTTCATTGCATGTATATATAATTATCCTCACTATATTATGCAGATTGAAGATCGTCGAATGCAGAAAAGCACAAATGTATGACATTGGGTTCATTAACCCAGATATCATATATGAGTATACGGTTAAAAACAATGTCACAGACACCGAGGACAACTTGCTACAATCGTTGCTTAAAAATCAAAACAAAGGGACAATACTCTTTCCTTATAACTGCAAGTGAGTGTTACTGTCTTGTGCATATTCGGTTTCCCTTATTACTCGAGGTTATAGTAATGTAATTGATGAGTTATGCATGCGTGCGCAGGTACCACTTTATTCTGCTAGAGATTAAGCTTGAGCGGGGAGTAGTAATCGTCTTAGACTCGAAACGAAAAGATCCCCAGGAATATGCGGGCATAACTGAAATGCTCCAGAAGTAAGTTCAATCGATCATTATCGCGTCATATCGGCAACTTTGTTCATTTCCTGATATCAAGTAATTATTTTGTTTGTCTGGCAGGGTTTGGAAAGAGTTCACCGCAATTGTTCCGGCACTGCCGAGGGAGCTGCGATTTACACACCCGAAAGTAAGTACTACTCGCTAGTTCCGCGCATCTCCCATTGATTCTAGTTTCATCAATACCATTTATCATGCTTGATTATCAGTTTGATTGAACTCTATTTCTCGTAAAGTGCTTGTGGCAGGAAACCGGGAATGATTTTTGTGGATACTACGTTTGCGAGTTCATCTACAACGCGACGACCCCTAAGCGGGGCTACTCTGAAAAACAATTTCAAGTGCGTAAGCAATAATATTCACAACTTTATTTTATTACCATGATTTGTGTTGAGTTTCATTCATATATATGTATTGACCCCCTTCTTCAAATTAGACGTGGCAGATGTGGGATGAACTCCTACCACATGATCGCATACGAGCAATTCAAGAGGAATTGGCGGGATTCTTTCTTGACCACGTCATAAATAAAGCCGGAGAATACCATCTGGAATTTGAAATTAAATGTTAGGGATATTGTAAGAGATCTTATATTGTATATATGTAGCTAGTAGCGTCGGATAGATATACGAAAACTTGTTGTTCGACCAATCTCTCGGAGAAAGAGAGGTCGATCACTTCTCTGTGTATATGTTCATGACGATCTTGTGTACTTAATGGTTCCTTCATTTGCTTACTAGCTAGCGTGTCGAGTTCTCTCTATAGTAGCTAGCGTCGACCAAGCACGGAGAAAGAGAGGACACTTCTCTCTATTAGCTAGCTAACATAATATGAAACACCTCAATTAACCCTTAAACCCCCCCCCCCCCCCTTAAACCCCCCTTTCAAAAAAAAAAAAAAAAAACCCCAGTGCCTTTTGGTCCCGGTTGGTGTTACAAACCGGGACTAAAGGTCCTCCTGCCCGGGCTCCCCGCGGCGGCCGCGTGGACGGCCTTTGGTCCCGGTTCGTAAGCGAACCGGGACTAAAGGTTTTGGGCTTTAGTCCCGACCCTTTAGTCCCGGTTCCAGAACCGGGACAAAAGGCCCTTACGAACCGGGACAAATGGGGGTTTTCCTACTAGTGTATGTAAATAAAACACAATTTAAATAGATAAATATTCTCGAAAATCCCACAATAATCAGAAACATCGGACCGTCTATTTGATTTTTCATTAAAGCATGACCATTGGATGTTATCTTACTATAACATAGTTGGATAAATTACCCACCTTTGCCATTATGTAAATAAAACACAATTTAAATAGATAAATATTCTCGAAAATCCTACAATAATCAGAAACATCGGACCGTCTATTTGATTTTTCATTAAAGCATGACCATTGGATGTTATCTTACTATAACATAGTTGGATAAATTACCCACCTTTGCCATTATGTAAATAAAACACAATTTATATTCCTGTTCACGTGAACGAAACCTTTCCTAAAAAACATATCCTGCACCTTCGTCTTTCACGCCGCAGCAAGATCTCGAGGGGATGCCCTATGTGGTGCTCACGGAAGCCAGTGACGGCTTCTAGATACGCTACGCGGCGATCATGGAAGGCATCCACCATAGACTCGGGGTACTTTTTTGGAAATAAAAAATGATGTATGCATGTGGTGGCCTTGCCTAGCACGAACATGGATCAATCACCGAGTAGGACTGGCGATTGTATTTTCGGCCGGCGGCGTATTCATTAGAGGAGTTCCTTGCCTTTGTACGTGCGTGTGCAACCATCTCAATCCTCCCATCCGATCTGTGAGTCTGTGGCTGCTGCACTCGCTGTTAATCACTTCGGGGACATCGGCAACATGCGACAACGTCGGAGGCTTGGAGCTTTGGCAACACATGCAGGACCCTATGGATAAATCTTCTGACAGTCTTCGGCCTGTCCAGCGCCGGACAACATGGCTATAATGCTATACGACGTCCCAGGTAACCAGTGATATTACTATTTGGTTAACTAGCTAGGTGCAACAAACAGATTCAAAAAGAAATTTGTAGCTTGCTCTACGGTAGATCCAATCCATAATCATACGGCGAGGCTCGTAATCACCCAGATAGGAACATCATTAGAGGCCATGCATCAAGACTAAGAGTCTAAGAACGATCTAAGGCAGAAAAAAAAAAGGGAAGTGGCAGCTGGCTGATAGTAGCTAGATCGGCTAGCTTGATTGGATTAATTTATATCTGCTATTGTTAACTACACACAATACCAAATAATCAAATTTCTGTAGTTTTCCTACACAGGTGCACACGCCTTAGCTATCGGGCCAGGCATCACCATCTGGACTGAAACCAAGGCATGCGTCTGCATGTATTCCAAATTGACAATCACAACACTGTAGACATTGCAAAACTCAGGGCCTCTTCAGTGCAAAATTGACTGTCGGCTCATCTTACATCGATACTTATTGTAGGTTCTGATGGAATAACTTCCAGTACAACAAATAAGAAAGAATCATCCCTTGACTTGAAGGTTCTCCAAGCAGGAAGGTTAACGAATGTTTTGCTGAAGAACACCAATTGTAAGTGCTACTGTTCTTTATTTGGTCCTAATGGAACAACTTCCAGTACAACAAATAAGACAGAATCATCCCTTGACTTGGAGGTTCTCCAAGCAGAAAGGCTAACGAATGTTTTGCTAAAGAACACCAATTGTAAGTGCTACTGTTTGTATGGCCAATTTGTTATCTCTTATTTTCTATATGACTACAATATCCTTCCGTTAATGTTTAAATGCAAACTGGAATTAATGACGTCTGAGTGATCTATCAATTTTAACAACTTCTTTTGTTTCCTCAAGGAACCATATATGAACCAGTATGAACATACCTCTCATTACCTTTTTTGTGAACCGTACATACCTCTCATTACCTATTTGTTTAACCAAGGCAAGATACTTCGGATTATATACACTATGCATGTATATCTTTTTATTGTAGCATAATGTAATTATTTTTATCACTATGTTTGCCTATTATGCACCTACAAATAATTTATTATCCTTTTCTACACCTATTTGTTTAGTGAACAGCTAAGCCTGTCCTATTTTCTGCTTCCGACTAGATGATACAAGACATGGGATTATGACCATGATCCTCATCACTGAACTAACAATGCGGCCTAATCTTTTTACGAGATAATTTCACGGTTGTATACATGGAGTCATGTTTGAACCTTTGAAATGTTAAGAAATGTTAATGCATGGTTAAAGCGTAGGCAGTACGTCCAGTTGCCTTGAATGCAATGTACGTCACCTATTTTATCTACCATGCGTATTAAAAGCTAATTGGAGATAGTCATGATTCTATCACATGTAGTAGTTCTAAGCATATCGGCCACTAAAATAGCTTATTTGTTTCGTTGGTAGTATCGTGAGAACAACAATACTTGGCCACTATGGTCAGTTGGTGACTACCATTTTTCATTCAAGAACAATGTTACCAAGTGGTAATATACTATTAACTAATAAAATGTCTGTTCATAACCACATCCCAACGGCACTGGAATTTGGACAACTTATCTGCCAACCACTTGAATATTTTTAACTAGAGAGACATAATTTGTATATGCAAATTTTTATCCCTTCAGCAGATGTCCACCCAATACTCAAAGAGAGTGGAAATTTTGATTCAAATATTTAACAGATATACATTGCTATAACATGTATTTTCAATGGTTTGAAAAAATGATATGACAATAAATGCTCTTCGAATATTTGATGAAGAATGTAGTCATATAATATAACACAAATTGGTTCATCTCAAACAAGAATACTGTTCACTTTTGAGTCGCTCCATTTATATTTCGCCTAGGATGCATAAGTAATATGTTTGCACCATCTTTTACACATATACATGTAATACCATAATTATTATGTATGAATATAATTAAGAAATGAATAATATTTTAAACAAGATGTGATCTCTAGCCCAGAATTCATCATTCATTATTTGCATATCGTCAACTTATATACTTCTAGATATACGAGTGATCAGCATTTGGGAATTTTGACCACATGCATTCCATATAATGCCGCATTATTTTTAGTTCGCCATATTTTGTTCATTACATTCAATAATTTTCATTCTATGTATGTTACCAAAATTAGAGTTGGAAACATGTAACAAGATTCCACCAAACACGGGGTAAACCAATAGTGAGAGCATCAAGATATTGTTAAGTTTTTATATGTAGAATCTAAATTGATATGTTTTCATATTCATTTATTAAACCTTAATTTACCTAAGGAAAGCATTAAACAACATGTAATCACAAACACATTGATTATTTCTTAATATTGTTGCATATTAATTGGGCTAGACTGTACTAGCACTGCAAATGCCTGTTCCAAGCCCGAAAATAAGTGGAGGGAAAAAACAAATTAACACACACGCCTTAAGCGATATTTATAATTTAGTACCTTCACCATAAGTAAGTGGAATGAAAACATAAATTACTATCAGTAAAAATCACAAAAATGTCTCTTGCACAGCTTTAGAAAATTTACCCCTCTGTGCATGGAAAAATGAGAAAATTAAAATTTCCATTACAGAATTAAACATATAAATCAATTCAACATGGTAAAAATGCAAGAAAATAATTACAAGTATAATTTTCTCAACGTGACTGGTCATTTAAGAATATAGTTAGTACAATATGCATAACTAGAAGGTAATTCCTCTGTTCCTAAATATAAGACCTTTTAGAGATTCCAATGTGGACTACATACGGAGTGAAATGAGCGAATTTATACTCTAAAATATGTCTATATAGATTCGTATGTTGTCCATATTAAAATCTCTAAAAAGACTTATATTTAAAAACGGAGGGAGTAATTGGTAAATGGATGACATACGAATTTTTATATCAATAGAAAATCAAACATACTTTATGAAAAATGTGTTCGTAGGATTCTTATATTTAAAAAAATCATCACATTTAGTTCCATTTTTTTAGAATAAATAAATAATACGTTCTATTTATTAAACTTTATAAATTTCTAGCCCGCTCATCGAGCGGGCCACTTTGCTAGTTTGTGGAAATTACATTAACATTTTTTAGAAGTAAGCTATTTTTGTCTGCATATTATTTATAGTACAAGAAAATTCTAAATTTATTTTTAGTACTATTGAAATAATTTCCATTATTTTTACAAATTTCAAAAAAAGTCACATGTGCAAGGGCCACGTAAAAAAGTCTATACCATTCTAAAATAAGGACTACGTGAATATTATTTGAAAATATGAAGTTTTTTAAAATTAAATTAACATTTTGAAAATATTAAAATTACTATTTTTAAATATGTGAATACTCGAAAAATTATTGAAACATTATAATAATTATTAAAAAACATTTAAATTTGTGAATATTTAAAACTAACATTTATTTATTGTTTTTATTATAGTTTACATAAATTTTATAATTTTTAAAAAGGAAAAAACAGTGCAGCCCATTAAATCTACGAGCGTATTAGTGCTGATAAAGTGTAGCGCTGCATATGGCGCAAGTAAATTACCTGGACAACGTGGTTACCATAGGTCTTGTCATGCCTGAGCTTTCTCGTTCGAATCCCAGCCGCGCCTGTTTTTTTTTCTGATGTGCACTGACAGGTGGGACCAGACGATCATATAGACGTCCACACTGCAAGTCTGTCTGTCCCCACACATCAGGTGGACTCCCTGCCATGCTGGCATGTCTATTCAACAACACATACATATTTGTACGTGATTTGAACCATATTTGAACCATACTGCTAAGTGTTAGAACCAATTCGATGTATTTTTCAAGTTTAGACAGTAAAGTGAACGTCCATGGCAAGTTTAAGCACCACTGGTGTTATTACCTCGACATACAAATAACAAGGCATTGATAAATGCCAAGAACTTAAAAGGGCTTCTCAGACACCCGATACATGAACTCCTCGGATACCCGACGTGTGAACTCTTCGGATAAACCTCGGCGATCCTCAAGATTGGAGGCTACTTTCAAGACTGATGGCCAATGATGAAGAACGATTCAGAAGAACCGATGAGCGTCCCAAACTTGAAGACCTATTCAGGGGCTACTGACGGTGTCCTGGACTAGGGGGTACTCATCACGTCGTCTACCGACCAAGTGGGTTGGGCCGAGGACCCCATGGAGGTTGACTCATGGGCTTCTTCGAGCAGTCCAAGACATATACAAGGAAGATTCCACAAGACTTGACGCACAAGCATACCCTTCTCCACCGATGTATCCGACTAGGACTCTTGTTATCCTAGACCCTGGTACATTATACAAGCCGAGGCCAGGCTAGTCGATAGATATATTCTAGATCATTAGAATCATACACTAGATACATGTACTATACCCATAGCAATACAATCAAGAGAAGGACGTAAAGTATTATCTCTTCGAGAGAGCCCATACCTGGATAAAATCATGTGTCCATATTAACATCGTTCCTAGACCTACAACTCGAGACACCCTACCCGAGATCCGCCGGTTTAGGACCGACAACCATCGCAACCACCTCCCGACCATGTCGCTCGTCACGCCGGACCAGCGCGGCCGCCGCTACCTCCGGATCAGCAGGTGAGATCTCCCCCCTCTCCCCTCACGCATCTTCTTCCCCTCCACTAGCGTCTCGAGTCCCTCGTCCGCGGATGACATGGAATCTATGGATTTTGTGTATAAAATTAGCAGTGTAGAATTAGATTTAGCAGTGTAGTATCCGATTATATTTAGTAGAAATTGATTTATTAGTGTAGAAACCAAATTAGTACTGAGGGTAGAATTTCTTTAGTGTTCAATATGTTTTAGTGTAGAATCGAATTCTACTCTTTTGTGTTGATTTTGTATAGTAGCTAGAGTCTGATTATCTTACTATTATACTTAATAGAAATTGATTTATTACTGTAGATACCCTTTTTTCTTCGGATTTTTTTACTGTTCAATATGTTTTAGTGTAGAATAGGATTCTTCATTTTTGTGTTGATTTAGTATTGTAGCCAGAGTCCGATCGTACTTAGTAGAAATTGACTTATTAGTGTATAAACCCTTCTTTCTTACGATATAATTTCTTTTTGTGTTCAATATGTTTTGGTATAGAAGCAGATTCTACTCTTTTGTGTTGATTTAGTAGTCTAGAATCTGATTATATTTAGTGCCAAATATGTTTTGTGTAGAATGATGCAACCATCACCATGTCGAGTGTGCAAGTCAAGGTGGGCTAGTGAAGATTATGGAAAACCTGTGGAGCTTCTCTAGAGAAAGTGTAACACGTTTGGCTGGTGTAGGAAGCCACTAGTGTCGGTTCTGCATCCTGATCAAGCAAACTAATTTGTACCTATCGAATCGACATCAAACTAGACGAACCACGGGTCCGACGGTGAAACCTGAACCGCATAACTCACCGGTTCAGTCGCCGGTCCAATTTTTAAAACTATGTACATAATTTTGATAGTCTTATATTGTAAAACATCTAGAAATTAACTTGGTAGATACATACACTCTAGAACACTCTACTGGGTTTTGTAGATATATAGGGGGCATATGATACAAACAACGCACATGATGTAATAATTGGTTTATTGCGAGTTAAAATGTAATCTCTTGAAACAATAGACATTCTTTTAAACATTCCAACCTAGTTAAAAAAAATTATGACACATTTATTTTAGGGCTAACAATATTTATTTAATAAAAACATGTTGGAACGATATTACATATATTTATATGTATATTAGTATATGTGAGTGTGTTTAAATTGTTCAATCTTCTTATTATATATAAACTATTATTCAAGAAGGTATATATCAAAATAAACACATTTTTCGACAATCCGAGTTATCAAAAAGTAAAAAAGTTCAGTATAAATAAGTTGATGCTCTATTAACAGGATTGAATTTTGTTTTTATTTTGTTACTTCATAATATTGCTGACAAAATTATATTATGCTTTCAGTGCGAGAGCAAGTTGCATGTTGTATGAACTAAGGGCAAATTCATATTGGTAGATTTAACAGGTCGCTTGCATTGACAGTTGACTGTGTAGGTGGGTGTTGCCATATCTGAGGCTATGGTACAGCATTTTGTATTTCTCATGGCAGGATACGCTTGTGGTCATTAAGGATGCTACCTTTTGTCTTATCTCTCGAGGTCTCCCATTACGTGATTCATGTTTTTTTTGGCTCCATTTTGTTTCAACGGGGGATGAATTATATCTTTGCCATATAGATGCCCTATCCCTGGTGAGCTCATTCCTTTTTGAGAGATGTATTCCTTCTTTGATTTTGTTTTAATATTTATGTACCTATATTCACTTGCTTATCATGTGGCATCACCCGGCCAGCTAATTAAATAGTAAAAAAATCTACTAGTGCCACGCAGTAGTAATTCCTTCCGGCCGCGACGCGAGGACATCAATTCCTGGTTTCCTTTTCGTTCGTTCGATGAAAAACTTGATTACTACGACTACTAATAAAATGCCCGTGAGTTGCCACGGGCTCTTGAAATATCTTTACGAGTTATACAATTATAATGCATATGATTTTTCACGCGTAGAGACATTATAACATGGGCATGCTTAATAATTGAAGTCCACTTCACTTGCAATGTAAATTCATAACATAAAGACAAATTAACGATGTGTCCGTGTAACAAATTGCCCGATGATCCAACTAAATCCATTACAAATTATTAAGATCTACATGCGTTTGATGAATTCTCGCACAATATCAGGAAAGTTGTCTTTAGCTTCATTCCCATGATGTTTTAGCAAGTATAATAAGAATTGCTTCCTCAACTCATACCCATCCTGCACAAGCAATTTATGCAAAATATTTCACGTCGAATGTCTTAAAACGTGTAACGGACAATACTCACCGTGCAAACCGGCTTAACCAGTTCTTTACAATTCCACCAGAGCATAAAATAAAAAACAAAAAAACCAAACACATCCCTGCAATTTCCTAATTTTATATTATATACAATACAACGATAACAAAAAATAAATGTTAGGGGGCTGAATTTATTACCCGTCTGTGCTCGTTGGAATATTAGACGGAAATAAACGTTGCCATTTAGATATATCGGAATTCCAGTCGGGTTGCTTTATTTCAAGTGCTTCTTTGAATTCGCTAGCAAAACCTTTTAACTTCATTACATGCCTCAAATTTTTAATCTCTAACAATTGTGATGTATGAATAGGGCCCATAATGTACACACGGTGTGCCTCTTTGTCGATGACGTACAAGATGTATCGGCCGATGCATGCATACGGAAGATAAATCTACATGTGGTAGCAATTAGCAACAACAATAAACCATAACAACAATAGCCAAAATACCTTACTTACCATGTTGCACGATGAGATGTTGTTGTCTATCCCAGGCCAGCCATCAAACAATGTTGCCAACGTCTGAATAGTTTCCTTCTCGCAGAACTTTTGATCTTGTGTTGACTCTAGCATCATGGACTGAGTAAAAAAATCACTATTATTTAAACATGCTGATACTAATGACAATGAATGAAGAATTATGATAACTTACACAAAAACGCAAATCCATGTAGTGTATTGGAGGGTCTGCCAACAATACTCCCTCGTCACATGTGAGTATACGCACGGCGATGTGAAACAATCATTGTCATACCTTGCTCCATGTTAAGTATGCCCTTAAGTTTTTTGAGGCTTAAACACATTGGATGCGGTGTCGAGATTCGGTATGATTTTCTAGCTCAAGCAGGGGTCCATCAACGGAGTTTACTTAGCCAAAAAATATTTCGTTGTGACGCCTTAAAAAATCAAGTCGTGATGAGAGCGTCGCATTTTCAGTTTTTGAAATGAGTTTCTAAAAGTTCCTTCTGATAATGACATCACTCAGACATAGTTTGTGAAATGACATTTTGAAAATCCTTATCTCATCCTAGCATTTGATTCAGACTTTTTTTACCTTTACCACATCTGCATAATCTGATTGTTTTTCTCCCGTTGCAACGCACGGCCACTTTTGCTAGTATTAATAAAAATTTAAATAAAAGTGAGACAAACAACTTTTTTCCCTCCGACACAAATTTATCTACACCGTACATGCACTCCTCACTTTCTCCACTCACAGGCACTCCTCTCACCTTCTCCCTCACAACTACTCCCATCCATGGCACCTCCCCTTCCCTCGACGCCATCATCCGGCCCCTCCTCCCCTTCACGGCCCCTACTCTTTGCTTCTGTCCTCCCCCCTCGTCTGTCTCCCCCTTCTCATCGCCGTTTCCCGCTCTAATGGAGGCGGAGCAGCAGAAGCCACAGCACCCACAGCGCAAGGCCTATAAGCGTAGGCCGCCTCAGCCGCCGCCGCTCAGAGGCACCGATGCCCATGACGACAATGAGGTCTCCGTCGACCACGAGATCTCCTACCGCCACTCCCAGGAGGTGGTTGTCCACGAGGTCCGCACGCCAGTCGACGCCATCCACCTTTTCTTCTCATGGTGCCACGCCGACCGCACCACAAGCGTCCTTGCGGAGCTCACAGAAAATTGCAATCCCCAAACCCCACATGGATCGTATTGATTCGTGCCCTTCCGCACCCGTTGAGGTGTCGTTTGTGTATTTGGTGAAACGATGGACAATCACGAGGTTCATTTTCAATTTAGTAGTGGCCATGTGTGGTAGTGTTACTTCCTCTGAAAGGTTTGTGAACTGAAAACTAAAACTTCACTATGACTGGGATGTACATAGCTGTTAGGGACCCCTAGAGTTATGCAACTGTTAGAACCAAAGCGATGAGTCTGGATGAGGATTGCTATTTTCACATCCTATTGGTTCTTGAGTCTGGATGTGCGTGTCAGTGTGAAATGCACATATGTGAAATCTGGATATTATATATTATTGAAATACACATAATATCCTTGAAATAGACGCGTAAATACGACAAAATACAGTATTGTTCAGCGACACTATGATATTTTTTGAAAAGGACACTATGAAATGCATGTATTTGAAATCTGAAATATGTTTACAGCCATTTACACTTTAAGATCCAATAATTTCATAGCAGCTACAAACATGTTAAACTCTTGCAGATGATGAAACGAAACGATGTACCAACTCCCCTTTAATTAGGAGAGATCGGTGAGCAGGGGGCTAACCACAATCACATGCATGCATCAATGTTGCAAGATCATCATAATCACATGCATGCATCAATGTTGCATGATCATCATGGATTTTTTTTGAAACTATGACATTTTTTATAGCAAATTTGGAAACTATACACCCTAATGCATAAAAATCAAAACTATGACCCCGTCGGCTGCTGGTTGGCCGAAGAGGGCCTTTTCGGCCAACCATTGGCCAAAGACCTCTCTTTGGTCAACCGTTGGCCGAAGAGTCGCCAGCTGGGCCGAAGTTACTACTTTTTGGTCAACCGTTGGCCGAAGAATAGTAACTTCGGCCTACTGTTGGCCGAAGAGTGCTGAAGTGTTTTTTTATATTAGGCTGAAGTGTTATTTTATATTTAAAAGTGGCTTACAAATCCTGTACAACCATTGCCGTCTTATACATGAAAAAAAATGTACTTTCCCGCAATCTTTTTCCCTCCATTTTCTTTCCCGCCGTTCTTTCCCGCAATTTCTCCCCCCATTTTCTTTCCCGCCATTTTCTTTCCCGCCATTATCTCCCGCCATTTTCTCCCTTCATTCTCTCCCGCCATTCTCTCCCGCCATTCTGTCCCTCCATTCTCTCCCGCCATTTTCTCCCTCCATTCTCTCTCGTCATTCTCTCCCGCCATTTTTTCCCGCCATTCTCTCCCTTCGTTCTCTCCCGCCATTTTCTTTCCCGCAATTCTCTCCCGCCATCTTCTTTCCCGCCATCTTCTCTTCTCAACCTATAAAACCCCCTCCACACTAAGGAGGGTAAGCAGGCCAGTGTAGTCTCGTCAAGATGTTCGGTTATCCTTTCGATCGTAATTGTTTTCACCCTAGTATGTCAAAATGTCTTCTGAGGTTAGCCGCCAATTTCGAGATAGACAATAGGATAGTTCCATGGGACGAACTCCTCAGTAGTGACACCTTACTGAATGAGTTGGCTCATGCATTAGCTAGGAGTGGGTGGCCTCCTAGGACATTTGAGGAGATACGGAAAGAACTTCTCAGGTTGCATGGAAGATGGCAGAAGCAGCTGCATAAGAGTGAATCTTACCTGAAGCTTGCAGCAGAACATACACACTGGTGGACAGACGACAGCGAGGATGAAGACGACATCTTCATGCCGAGCACCAAGGCCAAGACCACCGCATTGTCGAAGGGGAAGAGCTCTGTATCGACGAAGGGCAAGAGCTCTGCATCGTCGAAGGGCAAGAGTACCGCATCATCGAAGGGCAAGAGTACCGCATCATCGAAGGGCAAGAGTACCGCATCGTCGAAGGGCAAGAGTGCTGCATCGACGGAGGATGACGATGATGCATTCATGTAGTTTGTAAGCTGTATTTTTTAAGTTCAACCGTACCGTTTAATTCAGATGTACTTGTATTTTAATTATCTGTTGCAGTTTCTTTGCAAATGTAACTGGAATAACAATGCGAATTAATAGTAATATGTCTCTCACATACATAGGTAGATATATGTCTCCTGATCAGATAGAAGCAAGTGCGATAGTAACATAGATAATGACTAATACATAGATAACCATATCACTGCTGGGGACGACAACGAATCTGGGTCTTCCTCGGGCGAGGACCGGAAGGCGATAAGCGCTGAGGCGGTGGGCGAGTCTCACGGTGACCACGACCGTAGATAACATCGTCTGACACGGTCTGTGTCTCCTGCGTCGCTGGTGGTGGTGGAGTGTGAAACACTGTCTGAGAGAAGTCATAAGTTGCAGCTTCGTCATCATCATCGCCGTAGTCCTCTAATCCACATCCCGCACCACTAAGTATCGGTGACTGCACTGAATGCATGAACTGTTGCAACTGGTTGCCGCATGTAGTATAGTAAAACATGTAAAATTGATTTGCGAAACTACAATGTTTAAAAGAATGTACAAAGTAGTGTTACCTAGTTCCATTTGCTGATGCCAGGACGAGCTCCCTAGTTGTGAAGGAGGTGGCTGATGCCAGGACGAGCTCCCTGGTTGTGAAGGAGGTGGCTCTGAACGCTGCACGGAGTGGCGTGGCTCTGAACGCTGCACAGAGTGTCATGGCTCGGAACGCTGCACAGAGGGACGTGGGGGACGATGTGCTGGACGAGGATCTGCAACATCCGAAGATCGTCTACATGTAACAGCTGCGTAAATCCCTCCTAGCTTCTCATCAAAATGCCTCAACCATGAGAGGTGCTCTGGCGGTGGGATAGTATCCCCTCTCAACCCGCCGCATTAAAGCGGAAACCTCCTCTCGCGCCTCGACTGTCAAGTCACTCTGTACATGAAGAGTTAACCAATTGTATATGTTCAGGTTATGATAAAACTACACATATGAGAACCATGGCACGTAACGCGTGGTGTCTGGTTCCCACAACAGAGGCAGTTGGGAACATTGTGTGCCACGTAGTCTGACTCTTTCTCGGGTTGGCTACCATCCACATCCAGTGGCTGTGACCCGGATAAACAAATATCGGTAGCCACTTGACTGCCCTGGCCGGGTTCATACCCCCCGTCGACTTGTACGGTATTCTCCTCCTTCGCCACAGGTTGCACTAGGGCATATGGGTGGATTCTTCGGTCTCGGCAACGACTTAACAGCGTTAACCAATGCTGGCTCCTATCTATCGGCATCAACTCCCACTTGACATTTTTACAGGATTTGGTCCACAATGCATGAATACTGACGGAACATACTTTAGGATCCAGCCCAAAACTAGTAGTCAACCAGTACTTCAACTGTCTAATGTCCAGTCTGTCCGGGTCTGGCAGTGTCATGACGCCATTTTTATACTCACTAAGATCAACCCCCAACTCATTGTATCGAACATTACCAGGGCCGTAGTAAACAGTCAAATTTACTGATTCAGACATTTTCACCTGTCAGACATTTTCATCTTCTCATTAATCACAACAAACAAAATTATTACCCGCTACACCAACTAACCGCTAAAATGACACCACAGACAAATTAACACTAACTAACTGCTGTACAACTTAGAGAAAAAAATATGACAACATTGTTATACCTTTGACGCGTGTATCCCCTTCTTCTTGCACCGGCCACCTCGCGGACTACTTGCACCACCGGACAACACCACCACCTCCTCCCAGGCGCACCTCCTCCTCACCACCACTGCCTCCACAGCCGCACCTCCTCCACCCCACCACCTCCTCACCAGCCACACCTCCTCCACCCCACCATGGCTCCTCCTCACGCACAAAAAACTAGCCCATAGCAAAAAAAAATACCGTAGGCCGGCGGAGAATGCTATGATCTATTGTTGCTGCGGATTGGATATGAAAACGGGTGGACAAGAGAAGAGATCGGTGCGGGGTGGCGAGGAACAGAGAGCTACGAGAGAGAGAGCAAGAATGAGCGAGCAGAGGAAGAAGAAAGCCGTCGCGGTGGCCTTATCCACGCTTTTTGGCCGACGGGCCCCTCGCCGTTGGTTGGCCGACGGGCCCCTCTTCGGTCGCCAGGCCACCGACAGCCTGTCTTCGGCCCACTTCTAGGTATCTTCGGCCTACGGTTGACCAAAGAGAGGTCTTCGGCCAATGGTTGGCCGAAAACGCCCTCTTCGGCCAACCAGCGGCCGACGGGGTCATAGTTTTGATTTTTATGCATTAGGGTGTATAGTTTCCGAATTTTCTATAAAAAACGTCATAGTTTCAAAAAAAATCATCATCATGTACCTTCATGTGATCTATCTTACGTGAGGAAAATTGAATAGTGTAGGCATAAATGAGATAATGCATTAGTTAAATCCATCATCATACGATAGATGTGCATGTAAGTGTGAAATGCACATATGTGAAAACTGGATATTATATATTATTGAAATACACATAATATCCTCAAAATAGACATGTAAATAGGAAAGCATTACATTATTCAGCACACTACGAAATACATGTATGTGAAATCTGAAACATGTTTACAGCCAATTACACTAATTTCATAGCTGCTACCAACACGTTAAACACTTTCACATGACGATACCATGCAAGCTACTTCAGTTTGAGAAGTGCAGACTTCCGTCTGTAATAACTTCCTTGTAGACGATGTTTCATGGTTGTTACTAAGAAATCGGATCATTTCCGCTTCTTTGACTTATTGGTCTTATCCCTACCATTTTCCTTCTTGATCATACATGCACAATGCATGTATTTGTTTAAATAAATATGTTTAAATATAACTTGCTTATTTCCGTCCATCCTTAATCCTCTTGCCACCCAATTACCAACTTAAACCTACTTTAGTGCTACTATCAAAAGGCGTTGAATCACTTATAAAATATCCTTCATATGTACTTTCATATATGTGAAAAAAAAACTAACGCTCGCAAAAATATAGTACTGATCAATCAGTATGTAGATCAGAAAAACCATTCTTGAACTCCTTACGCATGTTTTAATCACAAATTGTAGCCATGATAATTATCCAATTCAATTGCCAAGAAACATGGTCGCCACACACTTGATGTCTAACATAGGCAGAAGAAAACCCATACCATGTTTTCAGCTAATCAACATCATTCAGATTTTTTTTGATAAATGGAAGAAGCTTGTATCATGGGCTGGACAAAATGATATAACCATCTATAGCCACTCCTAAAATATAGCTTGGAGGTGAGTCATAGATCTGTGTGAATACTACCTTCACAAGATTCAACATGTTGAACAGTTTGGAAAAATACATACATGACCAAAGAAGAGTTTATGGAAAAACTAAATTAACCTCTATGCCTCAGCATAAAAAAACTTGTACAGTCCATTTTTTGCAGCCCTTTTCCTCCAAAGAACAACGGAGATTTTCTTCAGCAGTGTTTTACTTTGTGGCGTATATGTTTTGGATACATTACAACAAAATATTTATGAAAATGATAAATCCCGAACGTTCAGATTTTAAGCATCGCAATCCAAACATTTTTCATGGCAACTTTATTTCACGTGAAGTTGGCAAACATGGTAATTTTCCGACAAAAAAAAAACGAACTGAGACAAAATTGTCATGTTTTAACAACTAAAGTTGCCACCTCGCGTCAACTAAAGTTGCCATGAAGAAACATTCGGGATGATATGCTTAAAACCCGAACGTTCGGGATTTATCGGGGTCCAATACTTATCTTTTCTAGTCTTCATCATTTCTTTTCCCTTGCTAAAAAAGTCCTGCAAATTTAACTATATTAACTTATAATATGAACAAATACATGAACCACCGGCTTTGAAGCAGCCGCCGTTGCACAGGAGTGGTTTCGATCAGACCACTCCACCAAGATGCCGCCAGAGCTACTCGCAATTGAAGAGAGGAAAGATGTGGCTACACTCGAGTGTAGTACACCCGAATTTTCAAAAAAAAAAAAAAAAAACCCGGCAAAACACGTACGTGATCCAAAAATTCTGATTTTTTGTGGCATCAAACATAATCAAATGTTTTAGAGACTTGCAAAATTTCAACTACAAATAACATCCAAGGAGATCTCACCAAAAATAACAAAATCACAGGTCAATGTTTTCTGTAGGACAAGATGCTGAATATGCGGACCTTTGTCCACACCCGTAGTTCCGGCCGCCGGGGAACGTCGGCGAGCTGCAGCGGATCCTCGTCCAGGATGTGGTGTTGCCCTCTTCTCTTCCCTCTCTCTATGGCCGGAGTAGATCGAATCATATCAGATTGTGTCCCGATTTTCTTGGGATAGACATGCGTTATTTTTGGGAAAAGAGATATCGTGTTCTGATTTTTTCCATCGGGACGTAAGTAAAAGCAAAGGAGCTGCTATAGTTTAGGATCGTGATGGAAGGGGCGTAATCTGTTTGATCCGTGGATAGTAGAGAAGCGGTACATGCAATTTTTCACACCCGGGTGGCGTGCGGTTTTTGGAAGAAAATTGGTGTTCGATATGATTGCTGGTTTATATGGAAGGTTTGATAGATTGCTGTTTTGTATGTTATCAGGCGATTGTTGTTGGTTATGTGGAAGGTCCGTCTTTTTGGGCATGGAAAAACCGGTGGTGGTTTTTGGAGGGAGGAAAAAAAATCGGTGGGTGGGGTTATAACGATCGATGGATGGGGGCTGCTTACCAACGAATGAAACGACGTACGGACTGCTCCTTTAGGAGTAGAGACTACAAGGTAAGAAAAATATATATATATAGAGAGAGAGGGGCTGGCACGTCTACACGCGCGCGTCAAGTTTTTTTTTTTTTTGAACACAGTACAGACGCAAGCGCTCATATACACGCGCATACACTCACCCCTATGAACGCACACACGCACACCCTACCCCTATGAGCACCTCCGAAAGACTAGGCCGGCATATCATCTTGAGATTTACGAAGTCACCGTAGGCGCCTTGTCGTCGACGGGAACGTCTCCTCCTACTGAAAGCGCATCGCCGGAAATCCTAAAATAAATCCAGGAATAATGCAAGCACCAGGACTTGATTCCTGGTGGGCTGGCGATACCACTGTCCCTCTAACCATCCAACCACACGTTGGTTTGCCGCGCGCGTCAAGTTCGATCCAAAGCGGAGCGATGCGGAGACCAAGGTACGTCCTAGCTACGCGCGTCAAGGAAGGAATGGGCTTCGGTTCCGTGCGTGCGTGCGTGCGTCCCGTGGCCCAGCCTGCGTCTCTCTCTCCCTTTCTCCAAATACAAACAGTCACCAAGACATGAACCGTCGAGAAAACCCTAACTAACCCAGCGACCAACAAGCCCAGGCCAGCGACGATCGATGGCCGCCACGGTTCGACAAGCGGCCAGGAGGCTCGGCGGCTCCCTACTCCAGCGACCGGCCACCTCACCGGCGGTTCCTCGGCCGAGGTGGCTCACGCACACCGAGGGCTCGGCCTCTGAGCAGGCTCGTCAGGAGGAGGTGCTGCGCAAGGTACAGCGGAAGAAGGAGGAGATGTTCGACGTGCTATGGGAGGCCAAGAAGGACTGGAGCTTGCGCGACTTCCGGCTAGTCCACAGCCTCTTCGTTCAGGTCAACCCCAGGCCATGGGACCCTAGGTGGTGCGATTTTCACTTCAACAGAAAGTCATGGAACCTCATCGGGTTCAGCTTGTTCGGCCTTCCGCTGCTCACTTGTTGTGCGTCCAAGGTAGCAGCATGCATCTCTCCCGACGGAGAACGAGGAACCAAACATGAGGTGACCCATCCCTGGATCCAGCGTATCACATCACCTTGTCTTGAATCTGTAAACCGTGATCGGTTGTTAACTAGCTATATATTTCGTGCTCTTGGACGGCAGGATATTTGCTTTTTCGTTCTATAATGTATGTAAGTAGATTGCGTCGAATCGTCGGTTACTTTGGTTGTGCAGCTTCACAAAATCTCAGCAGGCCCTAACCACGAGCGCTGCTGCCAACTAATCTAGTCCTCTACAATCAATCACAACCTACACGATTTACATCTTCAAGAGCTTATTTATAAACAACCAATATCATGTCAATCCTACAACCCTATTTCATTGCATGGACTTTCTATTTTTGCAATCCTACAATCCTACAACACAGTAAGGACATCTCTATTTTTGCAGTAATATGTGTCTCATTCATATAATAAAGATCAAAGTACAAGTCACATAAAAACCGACATGACAAAACTAAAAAGATTGAAGAACATCTCTGAGTTTGACACCAACGTCTGTCACCTGCCTCCGGCGCCACCACAACAGCCACTGAAAAAAAGAATGACGAATCACCTCCTCACCCGAGCTCGACGCGGCTCCATCGCTGATATGCAGCTTTGCGGACCTCCAAGGTGGCTCACCAAAAGTGAAGCCCTTGTCGTTGAACGAATCAAACCGGGGCAACACCCCGGACACGCCATCGAACTCCAGATCTGGCATTCCACCACGACTAAAACATCGAAGGTGGAAACCATACATGTCATCCACGAACCACGAACCCAGCACACATTCCGTCTTCCAAATGTTGTCGATGCAGACCACAATCTGCATCCGCTCCTTGACTACCTCCCAAGCTCCGCGTCGACGCTGGAGCAAACGCCGTCGCAATGGCGGAGCCCGAGGACACAGGTCCACCACGAGGATGTCGTCGCCACCATGCCATAATTGCTTGAACAGACTGGTTTCCAAATCCATCCCCAACCATAGGACCGATGGCCTTGTCAGGGAAGGATCCGAATAATTTGTATTCAGCGCCGCCATCGCCGCCGTCGAAACCACGACGATGAACAACCTAAAAACCTAGACTACAAGGACTAAAAACGATCCACATGCGCGGATCCGGCGACCCCCCTCCCACCGACGACCGAGGTCGCCGGCGGAGGGGAGCCGCCGGAGGACGGCGCTGGAAGATTGTCCTCTCCTAGCGGCGGCTAGGGTTCCAGCCGCCAGGGGCGAGAGGAGAAAACGGTCAAGGACATCTCTAATTTGGGAGGCAATATTGTTCATAACAAATAAAGTTAGGGTTTGATCCGGTAAGGATGAATATATGTGGGGTGTTGGAAATATGCCCTAGAGGCAATAATAAATTGGTTATTATTATATTTCCTTGTTCGTGATAATCGTTTATTATCCATGCTATAATTGTATTGATTGGAAACTCAAATACATGTGTGGGTACATAGACAACACTGTGTCCCTAGTATGCCTCTAGTTAACTAGCTCGTTGATCAAAGATGGTCAAGGTTTCCTGGCCATAGACATGAGATGTCATTTGATAACGGGATCACATCATTAGGAGAATGATGTGATGAACAAGACCCAAACTATGAACATAGCATATGATCGTGTCAGTTTATTGCTATTGTTTTCTGCATGTCAAGTATCTGTTCCTATGACCATGAGATCATGCAACTCACTGACACCGGAGGAATACCTTGTGTGTATCAAACATCACAGCGTAACTGAGTGACTATAAAGATGCTCTACAGGTATCTCCGAGGGTGTCTGTTGAGTTGGCATGGATCAAGACTGGGATTTGTTACTCCGTGTGACGGAGAGGTATCTCAGGGCCCACTCGGTAATACAACATCACAACAAGCCTTGCAAGCAATGTGACTAAAGTGTTAGCCACGGGATCTTGTATTACGGAACGAGTAAAGAGACTTGCCGGTAACGAGATTTAACTAGGTATAGAGATGCCGACGATTGAATCTCGGGCAAGTAACTTACCGAAGAAGAACAAAGGGAACATCGTACGAGATTAACTGAATCCTTGACATAGAGGTTCAACCGATAAAGATCTTCGTAGAATATGTAGGAACCAATATGGGCATCCAGGTCCCGCTATTGGTTATTGACCGTAGAGGTGTCTTGGTCATGTCTACATAGTTCTCGAACCCGCGGGGTCAGCACACTTAAGGTTTGGTGACGTTTCGATATAGTAGAGTTATGTATGGTGGTGACAGAAGGTTGTTCGGAGTCCCGGATGAGATCCTGGACGTCACGAGGAGCTCCGGAATGGTCCGGAGGTAAAGATTGATATATAGGAAGTCCAGTTTTGGTCACCGGAAAAGTTTCGGGTATTTCGGTAGTGTACCGGGAGTGCCGGGAGGGGTACCGGGGACCATCGGGAGGGGTGTCTCGACCCAGAGGACCTCATGGGATGTGGGAGGAGTCAAACCAGCCCCTAGTGGACTGGCCTAACCCCCCCCCCCCCCACTAAGGCCCATGTGGCTTTGGGTGGAAAAAATCCAAAGGAGGAAAGGTGGAAAGGGTTTCCAAGTGGAGAGGAGGAATCCTACTCCTAATAGGATTGGAGTAGGATTCCTCCACCTCGAATTTCGGCCAAACCTTGAGGGTTTGAGGCTGCCTCCTCCCCTCCCTCCCTCCTATATATACTAGAGGATTTAGAGGGAAGAGCTAACCCTAATTGCCACGTGCTCCCTCTACTTCATCTAGATCGGTTTTTCCTCTAGTCTAGTTTCAGCGGTGCTTAGGCGAAGCCCTGCCGAAATTGTTCCACCACCATCGCCGCCGCACCGTCGCGCCGCCGGAGAACTCTTCTACCTCTCCGCTCCCTCTTTCTGGATCAAGAAGGCGGAGATCGTCATCGAGCTGTACGTGTGCTGAACGCGGAGGTGCCGTCCGTTCGGTGCTAGATCGGAAGGACCGTGATCAGGATCGCGAGACGATTCGTGATTTGATCGCGGGATGGATCGTGATGGGATCGCGGAACGGATCGAGATTGGATCGCGAGACGGATCGTGATGGGATTGCGGGACGGATCGAGATTGGATCGCGAGATGGATCGTGATGGGATCGCGGGACGCTCGGCGATTTGGATCGCGTAGACGTTCGACTACATCAACCGCGTTTCTTAACGCTTCCCGCTTAGCGATTTACAAGGGTATGTAGATCCACTCCCCCTCTCATAGATGCTCATCTCCATGGATAGATCTTTCGTGTGCGTAGGAATTTTTTTGTTTCCCATGCAACGTTCCCCAACAGTGGTATCAGAGCTAGGTCTATGTGTAGATGAGATCTCGAGTAGAACACAAAGGAGTTTGTGAGCGTTGATATTCAGATTGCTTCCTCCCAAGGTCTTTTCTTGATTCGGCGCTATTGTGGGATAAAGCGACCCGGACCAACATTACTCGTACGCTTACGAGAGACCGGTTTCATCAACTAACATGTAACTTCGTTGCATAAAGATGGCTGGCGGGTGTCTGTTTCTCCCACTTTAGTCGGATCGGATTTGACAAAGGCGGTCCTTGAGAACGTTGAATAGCAATTTTTGTATCACCGTTGTGGTTTTTGCGTAGGTAAGAATTGTTCTTGCTAGATACCCGTAGCAGCCACGTAAAACTTGCAACAACAATTAGAGGACGTCTAACTTGTTTTTGCAGGGTATGTTGTGATGTGATATGGCCAATTACATGATGAGATATATGTGATGTATGAGATGATCATGTATTGTATAGAATATCACGACTTGCATGTCGATGAGTACGGCAACCGGCAGGAGCCATAGGGTTGTCTTTAATTATTTTCGCCGTTTTTGCTTTACTTTATCGCTATGAGTTAGCAATAGTCATGCAAGCAACAGTCGGCGCGACAACCTCATGGCGACATATTGATGGAGATCAAGATGATGGAGATCATGGTGTTATGCCGGTGACGATAGAGATCATGCCGGTGCTTTGAAGATGGAGATCAAAAGCACAAGTTCATGGCCATATCATGTCACTTATGATTTGCATGTGATGTTAATCCTTTTATGCATCTTATTTTGCTTAGGATGACGGTAGCATTATAAGGTGATCCCTCACTAACATTTCAAGATAAGATTGTGTTCTCCCCGAGTGTGCACCGTTGCGAAAGTTCGTCGTTTTGAGACACCACGTGATGATCGGGTGTGATAGACTCTACGTTCACATACAACAGGTGCAAGCCAGTGTTGCACGTGCGGAATACTCGGATTAAACTTGACGAGCCTAGCATGTACAGACATGGCCTCGGAACACAAGAGACCGAAAGGTCGAACATGAGTCATATAGTAGATATGATCAACATGAAGATGTTCACCATTAAAACCACCTCAACTCACGTGATGATCGGACTTGAGTTGGTGGATTTGGATCATGTGTCACTCGAATGACCAGAGGGTTGTCAATTTGAGTGGGAGTTTTTAAGTAATATGATTAACTAAACTCATTATCATGAACATAGTCAAAATGTCTTTGCAAATTATGTTATAGATTACTAGCTCGCGCTGTAGCTCCCTTGAATTTTTTATATGTTCCTAGAGAAATAGAGTTGAAAGATGATGGTAGCAATAATGCGGACTGGGTCCGTGATCTGAGGATTGTCCTCATTGCTGCACAGAAGGCTTATGTCCTTAATGCACCGCTCGGTGCGCCACCCCCTCAAGCGTCGTCTGTAGATGTTGTGAACTTCTGACAGACACGTTCTGATGACTACTTGATAGTTCAGTGCGTCATGCATTACGGCTTAGAATTGAGGCTCCAAAACGTTTTGAATGTCACGGAACATATGAGATGTTCTAAGAGCTGAAATTGGGATCTCAGGCTCGTGCCCGTGTTGAGAGGTATGAGACCTCCAACAAGATTCTTTGCCTGCAAGATGAAGGAGAATAGCTCAATCGGTGAGCATGTGCTCAGATTGTCTGGGTGCTACAATCGCTTGAATCGAGTGGGAGTTGATTTTCCAGATAAGATAGTGATTGATATAGTTCTCCAAGTCACTGCCACTAAGCTACTAGAGCCTCGTGATGAACTATAAAATGCCAGGGATAGAAATAATGATCCCTGAGCTATTCGTGATGTTTGACACCGCGAAGGTAGAAATCAAGAAGGAGCATCAAGTGTTGATGGTTAGTGAAACCACTAGTTTCGAGAAGGGCAAGGGCTAGGAGGGAAACTTCATGGATGGCAAGTCAGTTGTTGCTCCAGTGAAGAAACCCAAGGTTGAACCCAAACCCGAGACTAAGTGCTTCTATTATGAGGAGAACGGTTGCTGAAGCGGAACAACCCTAGATACTTGGTAGATAAGAAGGCTGGCAACGTCGATAGAAGTATATTTGATATACGTGTTATTGATGTGTACCTTGCTAGTACTCCTAGTAGCACCTGGGTATTGGATACCGGTTCGGTTGCTAAATGTTAGTAACTCGAAATAAAAGCTACGGAATAAACGGAGGCTAGCTAAGGGTGAGGTGACGATGAGTGTTGGAAGTGTTTCCAAGGTTGATGTGATCACCATCGCACGCTCTCTCTACCTTCGGGATTAGTGATGAACCTAAATAAATGTTATTTGGTGTTTGCGTTGAGCATGAACGTGATTAGATCATGTTTATTGCAATACGGTTATTCATTCAAGTTAGAGAATAATGGTTATTCTGTTTACATGAATAGTACCTTCAATGGTCATGCACCCAATGAGAATGGTTTATTGAATCTTGATCGTAGTGATACACATGTTCATAATATTGATGCCAAAAGATACAAAGTTAATAATGATAGTACCACATACTTGTGGCACTGCCGCTAAATGTCATATTGGTGTAAAACGCATGAAGAAAGTCCATGCTGATGGATCTTTGGACTCATTCGATTTCGAATCGGTTGAGACATGCGGACCATGCCTCATGGGCAAGATGACTAAGACTCCGTTTTCCGGTATGATGGAGCGGGCAAGTGACTTATTGGAAATGATACATGTTGATGTATTCGGTCCAATGAGTGTTGTGGCGTTCGGTGGATATCATTATTTTCCTACCTTCACTGATGATTTGAGTAGATATGGGGATATTTACTTAATGAAACACAAGTCTGAAACATTTGAAAAGTTCAAACAAATTCAGAGTGAAGTTTGAGATCATCGTGACAAGAAGATAAAATATCTACGATATTATCGTAGAGGTAAATATCTGAGTTACGAGTTTGGTATACAACTTAAGACAATGTGGAAGTTGTTTCGCAACTCACGCCACCTGGAACACCATAGTGTGATGGTGTGTCCGAACATCGTAGTCGTGCTCTATTGGATATGGTGCGTACTATGATGTCTCTTATCGATTTGCCACTATCGTTTTGGGGTTATGCATTAGAGACAACTACATTCACTTTAAAAAGGGGCACCATCTAAGTCCGTTGAGATGACACCGTATGAATTTTGATTTGGCAGAAACCTAAGCTGTCATTTCTTAATGTTTGGGGCTGCGACGCTTATGTGGAAAAGGTTTTCAACCTGATGAGCTCGAACCCAAAGCGGCAAAATACATCTTCATAGAATACCCTAACATAACAGTTGGGTAAACCTTCTATCTCAGATCCAAGCACAAAGTGTTTGTTGCTAAAACGGGTCCTTTCTCGAGAAAGAGTTTCTCTCAAAAGAATTGAGTGGGAGGAAGATAGAACTTGATGAGGTTGTTGAACCTTTGTTTCAACCAGAGAGTAGCGCAGCGCAGAAAGTTGTTTCTGTGGAGCCTACATTAGTTAAAGAGGAAGTTAATGACGATGATCATAAAGCTTCGGATCAAGTTACTATCGAACCTCGTAGGTCGACAAGGACGCGTACTGCTCCTGAGTGGTACGGCAACCCTGTCTTAGAGGTCCTGTTGTTGGACAACGATGAACCTACGAGCTATGGTGAAGCGATGATGGGCCCGGATTCCGAGAAATGGTTAGAGGCCATGCAATCCGAGATGGGATCCATGTAAGAAAACAAAGTATGGGCTTTGGAAGTATTACCTGAAGGGTGAAAGGCCATTCAGAATAGATGGTTCTTAAAAATGAAGACGGACGCGGACGGTAATGTCACCGTCTATAAAGCTCGACTTGTGGCAAAGGGTTTTTCACAAGTTCAAGGAGTTGACTACGATGAGACTTTCTCACCCGTAGCGATGCTAAAGTCTGTTGGAATTATGTTAGCAGTTGCTGCATTTTTCGATTATGAAATCTGGCAGATGGATGTCAAAACATCATTTCCTTAACGGTATCCGTGAGGAAAGGTTGTATGTGATACAACCGGAAGGTTTTGTCAGTTCTAAGGATGCTAACATATATGCAAGCTCCAGCGATCCTTCTATGGACTGGAGCAAGCATCTCGGAGTTGGAATATATGCTTTGATGAGGTGATCAAAGTTTTTGAGTCTATACAAAGTTTATGAGAAACTTGTATTTACAATAAAGTGAGTGGGAGCACTATAGAATTTCGGATAAGTATATGTGGATGACATATTGTTGATCGGAAATGATGTAGAATTTCTGGAAAGCATAAAGGGTTGTTTGAAAAGGAGTTTTTCAAAGGAAAACCTGGAATGAAGCTACTTAAATATTGGGCATCTTGATCTATAGAGGTAGATCAAGACGTCTGATAAAACTTTCAATGAGTACATACGTTGACAAGATTTTGAAAGAGTTCAAAATGGATCAGTCAAAGAAAGAGTTTTTGTCTGATTTGTAAGGTGTGGAGTTGAGTGAGACTCAAAGCTTGACCACGCAGAAGAAAGAGAAAGGACGAAGGTCGTCCCCTATGCCTTATCCATAGGCTCTATATAGTATGCCATGCTATGTACCGCACATGTGTGTGCCTTGCCATGAGTCTGTCAAGGGGTACAAGAGTGATCCAGGAGTGGACCACTGGACAGCGGTCAAGATTATCCTTAGTAACTAGAGGACTAAGGAAATATTTCTCGATTATGGAGGTGATAAAGAGTTTGTCGTAAAGGGTTACGTCGATGCAAGCTTTGACACCAATCCGGATGACTCTAAGTAGCAATCCGGATACGTATAGTGGAGCAGCCATTTGGAATAGCTCCAAGTGGAGTGTGGTAGCAGTGTCTACAGTATGACATTGAGATTTGCAAAGTACACACGGATCTGAATGTCGCAGACCCGTTGACTAAAGACCTTTCTCACATGCAAAGCATGATCGAACCCCAGAACTCATTGGGTGTTAGATTCATAACAATGTAAAACACATGGTGATGTGAACTAGATTATTGACTCTACTGCAAGTGGGAGACTGTTGGAAATATGCCCTAGAGGCAGTAATAAATTGGTTATTATTATATTTCCTTGTTCGTGATAATCGTTTATTATCCATGCTATAATTGTATTGATTGGAAACTCAAATACATTTGTGGGTACATAGACAACACTGTGTCCCTAGTATGCCTCTAGTTAACTAGTTCGTTGATCAAAGATGGTCAAGGTTTCCTGGCCATAGACATGAGATGTCATTTGATAACGGGATCACATAATTAGGAGAATGATGTGATGGACAAGACCCAAACTATAAACATAGCATATGATCGTGTCAGTTTATTGCTATTGTTTTCTGCATGTCAAGTATCTGTTCCTATGACCATGAGATCATGCAACTCACTAACACCGGAGGAATACCTTGTGTGTATCAAACGTCACAACGTAACTGGGTGACTATAAAGATGCTCTACAGGTATCTCCGAGGGTGTCTGTTGAGTGGGCATGGATCAAGACTGGGATTTGTGATTTTTTTTTTGTAACTAGCATCGTATTTAGAGTAATTTTGAAAACCAGCAGGCCCAAAACGTATATTTCAAAAATAGCACCCCGTCGGTCAACAGTTGACCGAAGAAGGACTTTTCGGTCAGCAGAAAACCGAAGAGGACTCTTCGGTCAACCGTAGGCCGAAGACATGCTGTTCTGGGCCGAAGAGGACTCTTTGGTGTTTGGTTGGCCGAAGAGTACTCTTTGGTGTTTGGTTGGCCGAAGAGTACTCTTTGGTCAACCGTTGACCAAAGAGTCCATGCACTTTACGTTAACAGTCAACCGAAGTTGCATGTGACCTAATTCGGTTTTCCGTTTATACTGCATTTTCTTCGCCCTTCTCTCCCGCCCTTCTTTCCCGCCCTTCTCTCTCGCCCTACTTTCCCGCCCTTCTCTCCCGCCCTTCTCTCCCGCCCTTCTCTCCCGCCCTTCTCTCCCGCCCTTCTCTCCCGCCCTTCTTTCCCGCCCTTCTCTCCCGCCCTTCTCTCCCGCCCTTCTTTCCCGCCCTTCTCTCCCGCCCTACTTTCCCGCCCTTCTTTCCCGCCCTTCTGTCCCGCCCTTCTCTCCCGCCCTTCTTTCCCGCCCTTCTCTCCCGCCCTTCTTTCCCGCCCTTCTTTCCCGATTTTTTTGCACAAATAGTACATATTTTTGAACAAATTGGGAAAATAAGATCAAAACATTACAAATTGCAAAACTAGCACACGGTCGTCCTACTGTTCCCGCCCTTCTTTCCCGCCATTCTCGTTCCCGCCCTTCTCTCCCGCCCTTCTTTCCCGCCCTTCTCTCCCGCCCTTCTTTCCCGCCCTTCTCTCCCGCCTGTTTCGTTCCTGCCCTTCTTTCCCGCCATTCTTGTTCCCGCCCTTCTCTCCTGCCCTTATTTCCCGCCATTCTCTCCCGCCATCTTCTCTTCTGACCCTATAAAACCCCCTCCGCAGCAAGGTGGGTGAGCAGGCAAGTGTAGTGTTTTTTTGGTCACCGTTTGTTTGCAGGTAATGGCTTGCCCCTTTTGCCGAGCTCCAGGTGGCCCTTGTTCTTCCTTTGATTCTAGTGAGTCTATCTTCACTGTGGTGTTGGATCGTCGCTGTTCAAGGCGTGTTGTAAGATTCTATATCTTGTTTATCTGATTGTGGCATATGGTTGATGTTGTTTATGTTGGAATGTGTTCTAATGCCTTTGTTTATATGATTATGATGTTTGCTTCCATCCTTTTTGTAGTATGTTCCGTGCAGTGTTAGATCACATCTTGCTCGGTACATTGAGGAGTGTAGAGCTTTAGCTATTCGGAGGGGTGACACAGATATTGATCTTGCTCTTCACAACAGTGAGGGTAACTTATACCATGTTCTGTTTACACATGGTCGGGTGAGCAGTAAATTCCATGGTCCTTCCTAGGAGGAACTTGTGAATGATTATGGTCTCCGTCATCGTGACATGATGACTGTTAGGCTTGAGCACTATGGAACATGGTGTAGTGTTGATATTCATCGGGATGGTGTTATGTTGTTCCCTTTACCCTGTGTTGGTAAGTTTTTTTTTTGAGTGATTTAAAGTTTTGTTTCAACTTTTACGTTTTGCTGTTCTGCTAAATTTGTGAAATTATTTTTTTGTAGCTCTTGAGGATCTGAGTGAAACTCAGAGGGAACTTGTTGACAGTTGGTTTTATAGTCGTGGTATCTTCAGTCTGAATTATCACCAAATGTATGTCATGTCGCGACAGCTCTTTGATGACAACTACATAGTGTGTACTCCTTTTGTTCATAGGATTGATTCCATGAATGTCAATGGTCAACATATGGTGAGCTTTGTTTTTGGCTACTGTTTTAAATTTGTAAGCTCAACATCATATAACTTGATGTTTTTTGTCAGGTTATTCCGACCATGGTTGTGAGGAGTTTGACGGAATTTGTGTCAATTCCTAGGACCGGTTCTTTAACTCTTGAAATTACTTTGGATTCAGAAGATGATGATATATCTGTGAGCATTCCTTGTTCCTACTTTATTGGCTTGGGTGATAGAATGGTGTTCAAGAAGGAAGGCTTCGGTAATTTTCTTCGGGCATCGTCTATTGAAGTCAACAATTTGGTGCTCATAACCTTCAAAGAGCGTGATCAGGAGCTAGTTGTTGTTTTCAGTCATCTGCCACAGTGATCGTACTATCTCGCCGTACTATCCCCCCATTTTATTCCCCCCCCCCTAATATCCCGCCATTTTCTTTCCCGCCATACTCTCCCGCCACTTTTTCTCCCGACATTCTCTCCCGCCATTATCTCCCGCCATTTTATTTCCCGCCTTTCTTTCCCGCCTTTCTCTCCCGCCATATTCTCTTGTGAACCTATATAACCACATATATAACCACATCCGCAGTAAGGTGGGTGAGCAGGCCCTTCTGTCCCCCTTTCTCTCACGCCTTTCGCTCCCGCCCTCCTTTCGTGGAGATGTCTCATCCTCATTATCCTTTTGATCGTAGTTTTCACTCTGGTATGTCCGATCGTCTTCTCAAACTAGCCGCCAATTTCAAGATGGATGATAGAGTAGTTCCATGGGAGGAACTCATCAGTAGTGACACCATAATGAATGAGTTGGCTCACTCATTAGCTAGGAGTGGGTGGCCTCCCAGGACATTTGAGGAGATACGGAAAGAACTTCTCAGGTTGCATGGCAGATGGCAGAACGTCAAACTGCATAAGAGTGAATCTTACATCAGGCTTGGGAGGAAGAATTCAGATTTATGGTCAGTAGACAGTGAGGACGAAGACGACCTCTTCATGCCGAGCAGCAAGGTCAAGACTACCTCATCGTTGAAGGCCAAGAGTTCTACTTCGACAAAGGGCAAGAGATCTGCATCGACGGAGGAGGAGGATGATGCATTCATGTAGTATTGTTTTATGTAGTACTGTTGATTTAATGTTGTAGTGTTTAATTCAGTTGTACTGTTTAATTCAGTTGTACTGTTTAATTCAGTGGTAATGTTTAATTTCAGTTGGATGCATGTAGTTTGCAGTACAAGTGTTATCTCTCTAAACCAATTGCCACCGACGGCTTCTCCCTCGGCCAGCTCGCTTTTCCCTTGCTTTTACCCATGCGCAGACGGCGATTCCGATGTCCACACTGTAGAGACTGGCCAGACTGTAGTGACGACGCTGATTCCGATGCCCACATTGTAGTGATTGGCAGACTGTAGTGATGGCGCTGCTTTGTCTGCTTTGTATGATTCCTGCTGTCTGCGGTGCGGTGCTGTTGCTGCGGCGGACGCGCGTGTTTTATTTTCTTCTACCGACAACACAGTGCTCCTCATCTTTATATACGAGATGCTGTTGCCTGCTCTCTCTCACGCTCTTCTCTTTGCTTCTGCCCACACTGCTTGCTCTTTCTCACTCTCTTCTCCATCTTCCAGACGCACTTCAAAACACCAACGCGCTAGTCATTATGAGTTTGCCTTGCTCGGATCAAAGCATTAGGCCTACGAAAATGAAGAGTGCGACTTTGCCTTGGGGGGTGGAAGTACTTCGTTGTTGGTGTGGCGATCTCTGCAAGGTGAAGGAGGTGACGGATTTTTCAGATTGGTTGGGCATGAAGTTTTTCATGTGCGCCAATTATGAGGAAGATCCACCCGTTGCTACTTCACCGTACATCAGGCCTCCGGTACGTTTAAGTCACCAAGAATAAACACGTTGTTGATATTATTGTTGATTTGATATTTCTATTTCTATTTTTGTTGTAGTCTCCTCCGCCTCTGTGCATGTACTATCGTTGGATTGACACGAAAAAACCGGACTGGGAGGTGACCGAGATTCGTGAAAGAGGTCGTCGTGCATGGGCAAGCTTGGACGCGGAAGAGCGCCGCGCGAAGGCGGCAGCAGAGGAGAAAGCAGAGCAGGAGAGAGAGTGGCAAAAGTACTGTGTGAAGCAGAGGGCTTTTATTGATGAGATGAAGAAGAAAAACCGAGAAGAGGGACTACGACTGGCGGAGGTTTACCGACAGCGACAGGAAGCCCGTGAGGCTGAGAGGCAGATGAAGAAAGAAAGGGCTCGTGCAGCCAAGGCAGCAGAAGAAGCTGGTGATGGAAAAGGAAAATATCCCCGTTGGACTCAGTAGATTTATGTTATTGTATCGTAACGTTCGCATTGCAGCAAGTCGTATCTTAAAATTCGCAGCAAGTTGTATCTTAATTTTTATGTATCTTATTTACGCATGTTATTTTCGATGCATCTTAATTATCTGTTGTAGTCTGGTTGCAAATGTTTCTCGTAAAACATTAGAGTAATGCCGATGTACCAACCTGGCCTTGAAAACAAATCAGTCTCTTACATAGATAATGACTCATACATAGATAGTAACACATACATGAAGGATGTCTGATACATAGATAAGTCCTCATACATGAGAATAGTCTGAAACTAACATGGGTGTTTCATACATATATAATCATATCACTGCTGGGGACGGCGACGAGTCTGGATCTTCCTCGGACGCGGACCGGAAGGTGATAAGCGCTGACGTGGTGGGCGAGGGTCACGAAAACCACGACCGTAAATAGCCTCGCCTGAATCGGTCTGTGTCTCCTGCGTCGGTGGTGGTGGTGGAGTATGATACATAGGCTGAGAGAAGTCTCCTGCAGCTTGGTCATCGTCATCGCCATAGCTGTCTAAGAATGAACCATCACCACTAAGTATCGGCGACTGCACGACATGCGTGAACGGAAGCGGCTGGTTGCTGACTATAGTAGTGAAGCACATGTCAAATTGAATTGCGATCGTACACTGCTTAAAAGAAAAACCGAAAGTAAAGTTACCTGGCGGCCCCATTTGTTGATGCCATGCGGACCCCCCTGGTTGTGAAGGATGTTGCTCATGCCAGGCAGACCACCCTGGTTGTGAAGGATGTGGCTCATGCCAGGCTGAGCTCCCTGGCTGTGAAGGAGATGGCTCTTGCCAGGCCGAGCTCCCTGGATGAGAAGGAGGTGCCTGATGCCATCATGACCTCCCTGTTGGGAGACGTAGTAGTAAATCAAAAAATTTCCTACGTGTTCACCAAGATCTATCTATGGAGAAACCAGCAACGAGTAAGGGGAGAGTGCATCTTCATACCTTTGAAGATCGCAAAGCGGAAGCGTTACAAGAACGCGGTTGGTGGAGTCGTACTCGCAGCGATTCAGATCGCGGTCGATTCCGATATAAGCGCCGAACAACGGCGCCTCCGCGTTCAACACACGTGCAGCCCGGTGACGTCTCCTACGCCTTGATCTAGCAAGGAGGAAGGAGAGGTTGAGGGAGAGCTCCGGCACCACGACGGCGTGGTGATGGTGGAGCTGCGTGGTCTCCGGCAGGGCTTCGCCAAGCACTACGGAGGACGAGGAGAGGGAGGGGTAGGGCTGCGCCGAGGGAGAGAGAGATGTGTGTGTCTGGCAGCCCCAAAATCCCCACTATATATAGGAGGAGGGAAGGAGGGTGCACAGCCCCTAGGGTTCCCACCCTAGGGTGGTGCGGCAGCCCCAGATGCCATCTGGCCGGCGGCCAGAGAGGGAGAGGGGTGCGGCTGCCCTAGGGTGGGCCTTAGGGCCCATCTGCGCTAGGGTTTGCCCCCCTCCACCCTTGGCTGCGCCTTGGGCCTTGGTGGGAGGCGCACCAGCCCACTCTGGGGCTGGTCCCTTCCCACTCTCGGCCCACGCAGCCCTCTGGTGCCGGTGGCCCCACATGGTGGACCCCCGGAACCCTTCCGGTGGTCCCGGTACATTACCGGTGACGCCCGAAACACGGTGACCAAAACCTCACTTCCTATATATGAATCTTTACCTCCGGACCATTCCGGAGCTCCTCGTGACGTCTGGGATCTCATCCGGGACTCCGAACAACCTTCGGTAACCACGTACACTATTTCCCTATAACCCTAGCGTCATCGAACCTTAAGTGTGTAGACCCTACGGGTTCGGGAGACACGTAGACATGACCGAGACACCTCTCCGGTCAATAACCAACAGCGGAATCTGGATACCCATGTTGGCTCCCACATGCTCCACGATGATCTCATCGGATGAACCACGATGTCGGGGATTCAATCAATCCCGTATACAATTCCCTTTGTCTACCGGTATGATACTTGCCCGAGATTCGATCGTCGGTATCCCTATACCTTGTTCAATCTCGTTACCGGCAAGTCTCTTTACTCGTTCCGTAACACATCATCCCGTGGCTAACTCCTTAGTCACATTGATCTCATTATGATGATGTCTTACCGAGTGGGCCCAGAGATACCTCTCCGTCATACGGAGTGACAAATCCCAGTCTCGATTCGTGCCAACCCAACAGACACTTTCGGAGATACCCGTAGTGTACCTTTATAGCCACCCAGTTACGTTGTGACGTTTGGCACACCCAAAGTATTCCTACGGCATCCGGGAGTTGCACAATCTCATGGTCTAAGGAAACGATACTTGACATTGGAAAAGCTTTAGCAGACGAACTACACGATCTTGTGCTATGCTTAGGAATGGGTCTTGTCCATCACATCATTCTCCTAATGATGTGATCCCGTTATCAACGACATCCAATGTCCATGGCCATGAAACCGTGATCATCTATTGATCAACGAGCTAGCCAACTTGAGGCTCACTAGGGACATGTTGTGGTCTATGTATTCACACATGCATTACGGTTTCCGGTTAACACAATTATAGCATGAACAATAGACAATTATCATGAACAAGGAAATACAATAATAACCATTTTATTATTGCCTCTAGGGCATATTTCCAACAGTCTCCCACTTCCACTAGAGTCAATAATCTAGTTACATTGTGATGAATCGAACACCCATAGCATTCTGGTGTTGATCATGTTTTGCTCGTGAGAGAGGTTTAGTCAACGGATCTGCGACATTCGGATCCGTATGCACTTTACAAATTTCTATATCTCCCTCCTGAATGTAATCACGGATGGAGTTGAAGCGGCGCTTGATGTGTCTTGTCTTCTTGTGAAACCTGGGCTCCTTCGCAAGGGCAATAGCTCCAGTGTTGTCACAAAATAGAGTCATCGGGCCCGACGCATTGGGAATTACTCCTAGGTCGGTGATGAACTCCTTCATCCAGACTCCTTCCTTTGCTGCTCCCGAAGCAGCTATGTACTCCGCTTCACATGTAGATGCGGCCACGACGCTTTGCTTGCTGCTGCACCAGCTGACTGCCCCTCCGTTCAAAATATACACGTATCTGGTTTGTGACTTGGAGTCATCCGGATCTGTGTCGAAGCTAGCATCGACGTAACCCTTTACGACGAGCTCTTCGGCACCTCCATATACGAGAAACATGTCCTTTGTCCTTTTCAGGTACTTTAGGATATTCTTGACCGCTGTCTAGTGTTCCGCTCCGGGATCACTTTGGTACCTCCCTACCAAACTTATGGCAAGGTTCACATCAGGTCTGGTACACAGCATGGCATACATAATAGAGCCTATGGCTGAAGCATAGGGGATGACACTCATCTCTTCTCTATCCTTTGCCGTGGTCGGGCATTGAGTCGTACTCAATCTCACACCCTGTAACACAGGCAAGAACCCCTTCTTGGACTGATCCATATTGAACTTCTTCAATATCTTTTCAAGGTATGTGCTTTGTGAAAGACCTATGAGGCGTCTCGATCTATCTCTATAGATCTTAATACCTAATATGTAAGCAGCTTCTCCAAGGTCCTTCATTGAAAAACATTTATTCAAGTAGGCCTTTACACTTTCTATAAGTTCTATATCATTTCCCATCAGCAATATGTCATCCACATATAATATGAGAAATGGTACAGAGCTCCCACTCACTTTCTTGTAAATACAGGGTTCTCCATAAACCTGCATAAACCCAAACGCTTTAATCACCTCATTAAAGCGAATGTTCCAACTCCGAGATGCTTGCACCAGCCCATAGATGGAGCGCTGGAGCTTGCATACTTTGTTAGCATCTTTAGGATCGACAAAACCTTCCGGCTGCATCATATACAGTTCTTCCTTAAGGAAGCCATTAAGGAATGCCGTTTTGACGTCCATTTGCCAGATCTCATAATCATAAAATGCGGCAATTGCTAACATGATTCGGACAGACTTCAGCATCGCTACGGGTGAGAAAGTCTCATCGTAGTCAACTCCTTGAACTTGTCGATAACCCTTAGCGACAAGCCGAGCCTTATAGACGGTCACATTACCATCCGCGTCAGTCTTCTTCTTAAAGATCCATTTATTTTCAATGGCTCGCTTATCATCAGGCAAGGCCACCAAAGTCCACACTTTGTTCTCATACATGGATCCTATCTCGGATTTCATGGCTTCAAGCCATTTGTTGGAATCCGGGCCCGCCATCGCTTCTTCATAGTTCGAAGGTTCACCGTTGTCCAACAACATGATCTCCAGGACAGGGTTGCCGTACCACTCTGGTGCGGAACGTGTCCTAGTGGACCTTCGACGTTCAATAGTAACTTGATCTGAAGTTTCATGATCATCATCATTAACTTCCTCTCCAACCGGTGTAGGCTCCACAGAAACAACTTCCTGTGCTGCGCTACCCTCCGGTTCGAGTGGAGGTACAATTACCTCATCAAGTTCTATTTTCCTCCCACTTACTTCTTTCGAGAGAAACTCTTTCTCGAGAAAGGATCCATTCTTGGCAACAAAGACTTTGCCTTCGGATCTGAGGTAGAAGGTATACCCAATAGTCTCTTTGGGATATCCTATGAAGACGCACTTTTCTGCTTTGGGTTCGAGCTTCTCAGGTTGAAGTTTCTTCACATAAGCATCGCATCCCCAAACTTTTAGAAACGATAGCTTAGGTTTCTTCCCAAACCATAATTCATACGGTGTCGTCTCAACGGACTTTGACGGTGCCCTATTTAAAGTGAATGCGGTAGTCTCTAATGCATATCCCCAAAATGATAGCGGTAAGTCGGTAAGAGACATCATAGATCGCACCATATCCAATAGAGTGCGATTACGACGTTCAGACACACCATTTCGCTGAGGTGTGCCAGGCGGCGTGAGTTGTGAAACAATTCCACATTTCCTTAGGTGCGTGCCAAACTCGTGACTTAAATATTCTCCGCCACGATCAGATCGTAGGCACTTTATTTTTCTGTCACGTTGATTCTCTACCTCACTCTGAAATTCCTTGAACCTTTCAAAGGTTTCAGACTTGTGTTTCATTAAGTAGACATACCCATATCTGCTCAAGTCATCAGTGAGGGTGAGAACATAACGGTAGCCACCGCGAGCCTCGACGCTCATTGGACCGCATACATCGGTATGTATTATCTCCAACAAGTCAGTCGCTCGCTCCATTGTTCCAGAGAACGGAGTCTTGGTCATCTTGCCCATGAGGCATGGTTCGCACGTGTCAAATGATTCGAAATCAAGAGACTCCAAAAGTCCATCAGCATGGAGCTTCTTCATACGTTTGACACCAATATGACCAAGGCGGCAGTGCCACATGTAAGTGGGACTATCGTTATCAACCTTACACTTTTTGGTACTCACACTATGGACATGTGTAACATCACGTTCGAGATTCATCAAAAATAAACCATTGACCAGCGGGGCATGACCATAAAACATTTCTCTCATATAAATAGAACAACCATTATTCTCAGATTTAAATGAGTAGCCATCTCGCATCAAACGAGATCCAGATACAATGTTCATGCTCAAAGCTGGTACTAAATAACAATTATTGAGGTTTAAAACTAATCCCGAAGGTAGATGTAGAGGTAGCGCGCCGACGGCGATCACATCGACCTTGGAACCATTCCCGACGCGCATCGTCACCTCGTCCTTTGCCAGTCTCCGCTTATTCCGCAGCTCCTGCTTGGAGTTACAAATGTGAGCAACTGCACCGGTATCAAATACCCAGGAGCTACTACGAGCGCTGGTTAGGTACACATCAATAACAAGTATATCACATATACTTTTAACGTTGCCGGCCTTCTTATCCGCTAAGTACTTGGGGCAGTTCCGCTTCTAGTGACCGGTACCCTTGCAATGAAAGCACTCAGTCTCAGGCTTGGGTCCATTCTTGTTCTTCTTCCCGGCAACTTGCTTACCGGGCGCGGCAACAGCTTTGCCGTCCTTCTTGAAGTTCTTCTTACCCTTGCCTCTCTTGAAACTAGTGGTCTTATTCACCATCAACACTTGATGCTCCTTTTTGATCTCGACCTCCGCTGATTTCAGCATCGAGTACAACTCAGGAATGGACTTCTCCATACCCTGCATGTTGTAGTTCATCACAAAGCTCTTGTAGCTAGGTGGAAGCGACTGGAGGATTCTGTCAATGACCGAGTCATCCGGGAGATTAACTCCCAGTTGAGTCAAGCGGTTGTGTAACCCAGACATTTTGAGTATGTGCTCACTAACAGAACTATTCTCCTCCATCTTACAGCTGAAGAACTTGTCGGAGACGTCATATCTCTCGACCCGGGCATGAGCTTGGAAAACCAGTTTCAGCTCTTGGAACATCTCATATGCTCCGTGTTGCTCAAAACGCTTTTGGAGCCCCGGTTCTAAACTGTAAAGCATGCCGCACTGAACAAGGGAGTAATCATTGCAGCGTGACTGCCAAGCGTTCGTAACGTCTTGGTCCGCTGGGAAAATGGGTGGGTCACCTAGCGGTGCATGAAGGACATACAATCTTTTGGAAGCTATGAGGATGATCCTCAAGCTACGGACCCAGTCCGCATAGTTGCTTCCATCATCTTTCAGCTTGGTTTTCTCTAGGAACGCGTTGAAGTTGAGGGTGACATTAGCTTTGGCCATTGGATCTACAATATAGATTGTAAAGACATTTTTTAGACTAAGTTCATGATAATTAAGTTCACATAATCAAATTATTTAATGAACTCCCACTTAGACAGACATCTCTCTAGTCATCCAAGTGATACATGATCCATGTCAACTAGCTCGTGTCCGATCATCACGTGAGACGGACTAGTTATCCATGGTGAACATCTCCATGTTGATCGCATCTGCTATACGACTCATGTTCAACCTTTCGGTCTTCCGTGTTCCGAGGCCATGTCTGTACATGCTAGGCTCGTCAAGTCAACCTAAGTGTTTCGCGTGTGTAAATCTGGATTACACCCGTTGTATGCGAACGATAGAACCTATCACACCCGATCATCACGTGGTGCTTCGGAACAACGATCCTTAGCAATGGTGCACAGTTAGGGTGAACACTTCTCTTGAAATTTTATTGAGAGATCATCTTATTTATTACCGTCATTCTAAGCAAATAAGATGTAAACATGATAAACATCACATGCAATCAATATAGTGACATGATATGGCCAATATCATCTTGCTCCTTTGATCTCCATCTTCGGGGCACCATGATCATCATTGTCACCGGCACGACACCATGATCTCCATCATCATGATCTCCATCATTGTGTCTTCATGAAGTTGTCTCGCCAACTATTACTTCTACTACTATGGCTAACGTTTAGCAATAAAGTAAAGTAATTACATGGCGTTTATGATTGACACGCAGGTCATACAATAATATAAGACAACTCCTATGGCTCCTGCCGGTTGTCATACTCATCGACATGCAAGTCGTGAATCCTATTACAAGAACATGATCAATCTCATACATCACAATGCATCACATCACATCCTTTTGGCCATATCACATCACAAGGCATATGCTGCAAAAACAAGTTAGACGTCCTCTAATTTGTAGTTGCAAGTTTTTACGTGGCTGCTATAGGTTTCTAGCAAGAACGTTTCTTTCCTACGCCAAAACCACAACGTGATATGCCAATTGCTATTTACCCTTCATAAGGACCCTTTTCATCGAATCCAATCCGACTAAGGTGGGAGAGACAGACACCCGCTAGCCACCTTATGCAACAAGTGCATGTCAGGCGGTGGAACCGGTCTCACGTAAGAGTACGTGTAAAGTTGGTCCGGGCCGCTTCATCCCACAATACCGCCGAATCAAGATAAGACTAGTAACGGCAAGCAAATTAACAAGATCGACGCCCACAACAACTTGTGTTCTACTCGTGCATAGATTCTACGCATAGACCTAGCTCATGATGCCACTGTTGGGAGACGTAGTAGTAAATCAAAAAAATTCCTACGTGTTCACCAAGATCTATCTATGGAGAAACCAGCAACAAGTAAGGGGAGAGTGCATCTTCATACCTTTGAAGATCGCAAAGCGGAAGCGTTACAAGAACGCGGTTGGTGGAGTCGTACTCGCAGCGATTCAGATCGCGGTCGATTCCGATATAAGCGCCGAACAACGGCGCCTCCGCGTTCAACACACGTGCAGCCCGGTGACGTCTCCTACGCCTTGATCCAGCAAGGAGGAAGGAGAGGTTGAGGGAGAAATCCGGCAGCACGACGGCGTGGTGACGGTGGAGCTGCGTGGTCTCCGGCAGGGCTTCGCCAAGCACTACGGAGGACGAGGAGAGGGAGGGGTAGGGCTGCGCCGAGGGAGAGAGAGATGTGTGTGTCTGGCGGGCCCAAAACCCCCACTATATATAGGAGGAGGGGAGGAGGGTGCGCAGCCCCTAGGGTTCCCACCCAAGGGTGGTGCGGCAGCCCCAGATGGCATCTGGCCGGCGGCCTGAGAGGGAGAGGGGTGCGGCTGCCCTAGGGTGGGCCTTAGGGCCCATCTGCGCTAGGGTTTGCCCCCCTCCACCCTTGGCTGCACCTTGGGCCTTGGTGGGAGGCGCACCAGCCCACTCTGGGGCTGGTCCCTTCCCACTCTCGGCCCACGCAGCCCTCTGGTGTCGGTGGCCCCACATGGTGGACCCCCGGAACCCTTCCGGTGGTCCCGGTACATTACCGGTGACGCCCGAAACACTTCCGGTGACCAAAACCTCACTTCCTATATATGAATCTTTACCTCCGGACCATTCCGGAGCTCCTCGTGACGTCCGGGATCTCATCCGGGACTCCGAACAACCTTCGGTAACCACGTACACTATTTCCCTATAACCCTAGCGTCATCGAACCTTAAGTGTGTAGACCCTACGGGTTCGGGAGACACGTAGACATGACCGAGACACCTCTCCGGTCAATAACCAACAGCGGAATCTGGATACCCATGTTGGCTCCCACATGCTCCACGATGATCTCATCGGATGAACCACGATGTCGGGGATTCAATCAATCCCGTATACAATTCCCTTTGTCTACCGGTATGATACTTGCCCGAGATTCGATTGTCGGTATCCCTATACCTTGTTCAATCTCGTTACCGGCAAGTCTCTTTACTCGTTCCGTAACACATCATCCCGTGGCTAACTCCTTAGTCACATTGAGCTCATTATGATGATGTCTTACCGAGTGGGCCCAGAGATACCTCTCCGTCATACGGAGTGACAAATCCCAGTCTCGATTCATGCCAACCCAACAGACACTTTTGGAGATACCCGTAGTGTACCTTTATAGCCACCCAGTTACGTTGTCACGTTTGGCACACCCAAAGTATTCCTACGGCATCCGGGAGTTGCACAATCTCATGGTCTAAGGAAACGATACTTGACATTGGAAAAGCTTTAGCAGACGAACTACACGATCTTGTGCTATGCTTAGGATTGGGTCTTGTCCATCACATCATTCTCCTAATGATGTGATCCCGTTATCAACGACATCCAATGTCCATGGCCATGAAATCGTGACCATCTATTGATCAACGAGCTAGCCAACTAGAGGCTCACTAGGGACATGTTGTGGTCTATGTATTCACACATGCATTACGGTTTCCGGTTAACACAATTATAGCATGAACAATAGACAATTATCATGAACAAGGAAATACAATAATAACCATTTTATTATTGCCTCTAGGGCATATTTCCAACACTCCCCGGCTGTGAAGGAGATGGCTCTTGCCAAGCCGAGCTCCCTGGATGTGAAGGAGGTGCCTGATGCCATGATGACCTTGCTAGTTGTGAAGGAGGTGGCGCCGGTGAAGCCATGCGCCGTGACTCTGAACGATGCATAGATGGACGTGGCGGACGAAGTCCTGGACGAGATACCGCAACGTCTGAAGATCTTCTACATGTCACTGCTGCGTAAATCCCTCGTAGCTTGTCATCAAAACGCTTCAACCATGTCCGAAGATCTGGTTGTGGGATAGTATCCCCACTATCAACCCGCCGCATTAAAGCGGAAACCTCCTCTCGCGCCTCGACTGTCAAGTCACTCTGTACATTGAAGAGTTAGCCAATTGTAAATGTTCGCGTTATGACATGAGTACACATATTAGAACCAACATAGAGGAAGTTGGGTGCGTACCGCGTGGTGTCTGGTTCCCATAATAGAGGAAGTTGGGTACATATCGCTGGTTAGAGGCTCTTCAATCTGATCGGGAGCAGCACGAGGAACCAAGTAGATCCTCGTTGAATGCATGTAACGCTGCAGATAGAACCCGAACTTGTCCCAGTCAAAGGGTCTAACCTCATCCTAGATATGTGTTGGCGCGGTCGTCCATTCTAGAACATAAGGGCCAATGTTCTCAAGCCAGAAAGTCATGGACTTGTTCCCTCCTACGTGGCTGAACCTGACATTAACAACCGGATAACGTGGTAAGCAACATTCTGAAAGCAGTGCTGACAACTAAATTCGAATTACTTACTTGTGCACGTGGTCCGGTATGTGTGGAATAACTGGAATGTCATCCTCTTGATAGCGACCGAACTGTCTCATTACCCTATGAAGAGCCATCTCCTCCACCGTCACGTCGAACACCAATCTCGCCTTGGTCATCCAGTAGTGCCGATCTCTAGTGCACAAGGCAGATAGCCCAACTGGATACCTAGATGTTATAGCCTGATCCGAGTAGGGCTCCCAGATAACAACATCCTCGTGCAAAGCATCAAACTGCGCCGTGAAGGACGGGTAGCAGCTCTTAACCTGCATACCCGCAAACTGTCTCTGTGCATGACAACAAATAAACATTAGTAATAGTATTGCATGGCAAGAAATAATCTAATGAAATGTTACGTAATACAAAATTACCTCTCTTCGTGCCCAAACAGATCCCACAGTAGGCAAGTCGCCGATATGTGGCACATAAGATCCTGCTATGTCAACCAACCCAAATGGATTTTCAATGCTGACATAGGGTCGTCCAATAGGGAACCTCTCATATGACCAGAGCTGCAACAATAGTGGACATCCAACCACACCTGATCTACGGGAGGTCAACATGCAACCTTTGCACAGGCCTCTGTACGTAGCTGCCAACACAGCAGAACCAAAGCTCCTCTGCATAATGTCCCCTGGGCAACGAGCGTCAGCTATCTCTCGTGCAATGCTGATGAGGCGCGCATCGAGAGTGGTCACGTGGTTCTCTGTGAACATCGTCTTCCCGAACAACCAAAGAAGATATGCCTCTAGGGACCGATCAACCCGTGCCTCGGACAACTGAACTCCGGGGTGTCCTAACGCGACAATCTACATATAACCGAAATGACTTGTATTATTCTATGTAGTGAGGACAACTATAAAAACAACATTCATTTAGCTGACCGAGAAGGTTACCTGAAACTGGCTCAACCACTTAAAACGAGGCCCGTGAGGATCTTTCTCTAAGGCCACAGCAGTTGGCACCGCAGCTAGAAAACGCCTCTGCATCATAGCTAGCCAGCAAGGATCTGCCTCTAAAGGACCTATGGCAGCACCGGCCAACGGTAATCCCAACAAGTAAGACACATCCTGTAGAGTAGGCGCCATCTCTCCCTAGGGAAAGTGAAACGTATGTGTCTTCGGTCTCCATCTATCTACTAAGCAGGTAAGGAGTGACCTGTCGTAAGAGAAGCGTTTGCTTTTTCTCTTGCGTAGCTGCATTGGTTCACCAGCTTCATCCAACTCCGGATGATCAACCCACTCATCCAATGTACCCTCAACCAGCCGTGCCAACGGTAGCAGTCCAGCCCACATTAACCTACAAAATAAAAAGAATGTACAGCAAACAGTTAGCGAGCATCAAATATTACCTATTACAAATTAAAACATGATATGCAAACGTACCTATCAACCCATTGAGGGTGTATCATCTAGTTAGACTTTGGGGTGCGAGGGATCAACACATCTAAATTCTTGCCCGCTTCCATAAGTGCGGCCCGGTGTTTTTTATCGATCGCATCTTTAAGCAACGCATACGAAGACATATCTGAAATTAAAACATAGTCCGACATATCACAAATTAAAACATAGTCCAACATATCACAAATTAAAACATAGTCCGACATATCACAAATTACAACATAGTTCGAAATATTACAAATTAAAACATAGTTCGAAATATTACAAATTAAAACATAGTCCGACATATCGCAAATTAAAACATAGTCCGACATTATATAGCTTCTGAATTATTTCTTCCTCGTCGTCCCCTTCGGCCTTGACTGCCTCGACCACGTCCACCTCTTGCTCCTCTTGTCGCACTCGTCGATGTGGACGCACTCGTCGATGTGGACGCAACGTCTTTGTTAATGTCGGGACAATATTTCATCCTATGCCCATAATTCGCGCATAGCAAACACTGTCTGGTTGCTCCACCAGCTTCAGATTGGTCCATATCATTTCGGATGCACTTTACCTTGCGTCTGCCCCTGCTGGTTCGCCGAAGACCAGGATCCGGGATGTATACTCTCTCATCATCATTTACCTTCTTGAAATTGCCGACGACTCTAAACCCTGTCATCTCACCGGTCCATGTGTTGCGTACTGACTCTTTCAAATAGTATGGGGAAACGAAGGAGATGGCATCCAACTGAATCTGGCCGCACGCAGCCAACACATGTGAGCAAGGAAGGTGCAACAACTTCGGTTTGTTGCATGTACATTCACACGTTGGATAAAATTCCGTTCCAATTTTTACCTCATGCGTCTTCACCTCATTTGACGTACCGAAACCATCGGCAGGTAGCTGAACCTCAAACCTCCTTTCCTGATTACCTATGAGTCTGACAGTGTGCTTCTTTGCTTTCTCTATCTTCTTTGCCATGTACTCCATGACACGGCTACAATAAGGAGTCTTCGGATGATCTGCAATATGCTTCTTTGCTAACTCGAGCCTTTCTCTGAAATATCTCAAAGTGCCATGGAATACAGCCTCCACAATAGCTGTGAGTGGCAATGCTCTATTTCCTCTAAGTACAAAGTTGTACACCTCAGCAAGGTTGGTTGTCATGTGGCCATACCTAGCTCCATGGGTGTCATGCAGGAGAGACCAATTCACGGGAGGCTCTTTCTCTATCCACTGAGTAAAATTCTTTATTGCCCTGCCATTCGGCCTCTTAGTGCCAGGAGGGTCAATTGCTGGCAAGTCACAAAGAGCTACAGGCTGCTCTAGCTCTGCGATGAATGTTGCTAATTTAACCTGATCTTGTTCCATTTTCTTTCTGGCTTTAACCTGCTTCTTAGTAAACTCATCTAGTTTTGACCAAATAAAATTGTATTTCCGTGGCTGATTCTGCTTGCATAATTTTTTGAACAAGTTCATCAACCGCTTGTTCTTGAACTGTGAGAAAAAAATTGCCCCAAGATGGCGCATGCACCACCGGCTCTGCAGGTCCTTCCATGATGTTGTTTCGTTCTCAGTTGGATCCCTCAGTGTCTTCACGGCCTTGAATATACCAGCATGTCTGTCATGAATGACACACACGTTCGGTCGGTCCTTCACGATAGCGATTTTCACTTCCCTCAAGAACCATATCCAGCTTGGAAAGTTCTCACCCTCCACGAATGCCATGGCAAGTGGGATGATTTGATTGTTCCCGTCAACACCAATAGCAGTAAGGATTTGCCCTTTGTACTGACCAGTCAGGAATGTGCCATCCACAAACATCACAGGAGGACAATGCCGGAAAGCTTCGATGCAAATAGCAAAAGAAAAGAATACTCTCTTCAACACCTTCAAATCTGGTATACTCTCCAATCTTGTGTGTTGTACGTTAACATAAGTGCCGGGATTCCTCTCCTTCAATACTTGAAGGAGCCGCACAACATTATCATATGAGTCCAAGAACGTCCCAAACCTTTCCTCCATAGCCTTCTGCTTAGCCCTCCAAGCCTTCCCGTAAGGAATGAGATAATCCCATCTGACCTTCACTGCTGTCTGGATGTGTTTTGCTTCCATGTCTTTCTTCCACTATCTCAGTATACATGAGTTGAGCAATGGGAGTTGAAGACAGGTTCGGATGATTCACCAGAAGGTTTTTCCTCACACAAGTATGTGGAACAACATCGGTGACAACCCAGTGGATGTTATACTTCGGCACGTGCCCGTGCACCTTCCCAGGACAACCTGTTTCAACACATTTCACGGTATAGTTTGTTCGATTTGATATGTGTGTCCGGAAAACCCTCTGCGTGGACATAGCCCACTTTACCACCGCATATTTCAATTTCTTCTTTGTATCATGCATAGAACCTATCTCGACTTGGTTCAGATGATACTGCCATGGAGTCTCATGGCCATCATTGACCGTCAGACCGGTCGATAGGTCCTGATCCCATGCGGCAGGAATCGGTACCTCCACTTCATCCTCGGAATTTTCAGAATCCAGATCCTCAGCCACTCCATCGTCGTCCTCTTCCTCCATCACCCTCTGCATTTCCTCCCCTTCCTCATCGACATCAGCAAAACCAGAACCAGCTAATATTACCGACCGACTACTCTGCCCAGTATCGTTACCACACAAATTGTGTGGCACTTAATCTGGCTCTTCCTCGGGTTGGCTTGCATCCACATCCATTGGCTGTGACCCGGATAAATAAATATCGTTAGCCACCTGACTTTCTTGCCCGGGTTCATACCCCCCCTCTGGTTGTCTGGTATTCTCCTCCTTCGCCACAGGTTGCACTAGGACATATGGGTGGATTTTTCGGTCTCCGCAACGCCTTAACAGGGTCAACCACTTCTGGCTCCTATCTATCAGCATCAACTCCCACTTCACATTTTTACACGATTTGGTTCACAATGCTTGAATACTGATGGAACATACCCCAGGATCCAGCCCAAAACTAGTCGTCAACCAGTAAGTCAACTGTCTAATGTCCACTCTGTCCAGGTCTGGAACTGTCATGACACATTTTTGGTACTCGCTAAGATCAACCCCTAACTCATTATATCGAACATTGCCAGGGCCATAGTAAACAGTCATATTTACTGATTCAGACATTTTAACCTGTCAGACACTTCCATCTCATTAATCATAACGAACACAATTATTACCTGCTACACTAACTAACCGCTAAAATGACAGCACAAACCAATTAACACTAAAAAAATTGTGACGCTGGATTATACCTTCGACGCGTGTCGCCACCTCACGGAGAACTTGCACCAACGGACAACACCAACGCCACCCCCTCGACGGCCACCTCCTGCTGCCCAGCCAAACCACCTCCTCCTCCTCAACTGGCCATGGCTGCTCCTCCTCACACCACCATGACTACAACTCACTTGTACACACAAAGTAATATCCCATTGGAAAAAAATGACCGTAGGCTGCTGGAGATGGCTATGATCTACTGTTTCTGTGGTTTGGATTTGAATGTAGCTGGAGAAACGAAGAGATCGGGGAGTGGGGGCGAGCTACACAGAGAAAATGAGAGAGAGAGCTCGAACTGAGAAAGAACGGAGAGAAAGGAAGAAGCAAGAGTTTGGCCGGCGGCCTTATCCACCGTTTTCGGCCAACGGTTGGCCGAAGACCTCTTCGGTCGCGGGCTGACCGAAGATGCACACCATTTTCGGCCAACGGTTGGCCGAAGACCTCTTCGGTCGCGGGCTGACCGAAGATGCACCGACAACCCAGTCTTCGGCCCACCAAACAATGTTTTCGGCCCACGGAACGCCGAAGAGGCCTCTTCGGCCTACGGTTGACCGAAAACTATCTTTTCGGTCTACTATTGACCGACGGGGTGCTATTTTTGCAATTTACGTTATAGGCCTGCTAATTTTCGCAATTTCTTCAAATACGCTGCTAGTTACAAAAAAAATTGGGATTTGTTACTCCGTGTGACGGAGAGGTATCTCAGGGCCCACTCGATATTACAACATCACAATAAGCCTTGCAAGCAATGTGACTAAGTGTTAGCCACAGGATCTTGTATTACAGAACGAGTAAAGAGACTTGCCGGTAACGAGATTGAACTAGGTATAGAGATATCGACGATCGAATCTCGAGCAAGTAACCTACCGAAGAACAAAGGGAACAGCGTACAGGATTAACTGAATCCTTGACATAGAGGTTCAACCGATAAAGATCTTCGTAGAATATGTAGGAACCAATATGGGCATCTAGGTCCCGCTATTGGTTATTGACCGTAGAGGTGTCTTGGTCATGTCTACATAGTTCTCGAACCCGCAGGGTCTGCACACTTAAGGTTCGGTGATGTTTCGGTATTGTAGAGTTATGTATGGTGGTGACCGAAGGTTGTTCGGAGTCCCGGATGAGATCCTGGATGTCACGAGGAGCTCCGGAATGGTCCGGAGGTAAAGATTGATATATAGGAATTCCTGTTTTGGTCACTGGAAAAGTTTTGGGTATTTCGGTAGTGTACCGGGAGTGCCGGGAGGGGTACCGGGGACCATCGGGAGGGGTGTCTCGACCCAAAGGACCTCATGGGCTGTGGGAGGAGTCAAACCAGCCCCTAGTGGGCTGGCCTAACCCACCCCCCCCCCCCCCCCACTAAGGCCCATGTGGCTTTGGGTGGAAAAAATCCAAAGGAGGAAAGGTGGAAAGGGTTTCCAAGTGGAGAGGAGGAATCCTACTCCTAATAGGATTGGAGTAGGACTCCTCCACCTCCAATTTTGGCCAAACCTTGAGGGTTTGAGGCTGCCTCCTCCCCTCCCTCCCTCCTATATATACTAGAGAATTTAGAGGGAAGAGCTAACCCTAATTGCCACGTGCTCCCTCTACTTCATCTAGATCGGTTTCTCCTCTAGTCTAGTTTCAGCGGTGCTTAGGCGAAGCCCTGCCCGAATTGTTCCACCACCATCGCCGCCGCGCCGTCGCGCCGCTGGAGAACTCTTCTACCTCTCCGCTCCCTCTTGCTGGATCAAGAAGGCGGAGATCGTCATCGAGCTGTACGTGTGCTGAACGCGGAGGTGCCGTCCGTTTGGCGCTAGATCGGAAGGACCGTGATCAGGATCGCGAGACGATTCGTGATTTGATCGCGGGACGGATCGTGATGGGATCGCGGGACGGATCGAGATTGGATCGCGAGACGGATCGTGATGGGATCGCGGGACGGATCGAGATTGGATCGCGAGATGGATCGTGATGGGATCGCGGGACGCTCGGCGATTTGGATCGCGAAGACGTTCGACTACATCAACCGCGTTTCTTAACGCTTCCCGCTTAGCGATCTACAAGGGTATGTAGATTCACTCTCCCTCCCGTAGATGCTCATCACCATGGATAGATCTTGCGTGTGCGTAGGAAATTTTTTGTTTCCCATGCAAATAAAGTTAGGGTTTGATCCGGTAAGGATGAATATATGTGGGGTTGGGTTGACCAGCGTGTGCCGGCTCCGACATGACGGACGTGCATGGTCCCGCCCGAGACACCCCATATCCGCCGCAGATTTGACTCGATATGAGGGGTGTCGGTGTCGTTTGAGGCCCGTTTGAGTTGTTCATTTGGGTCGTAATTTTTTGATCAGTCAGGGACCGGGCCTTCCGCACAAACATTTGAGGCGCCCGGCTGTAGATGCTAGTGTGCAAAAGAGGGTAGTTTGTGTGTGCCTAAGAACAACTCCAACCCACCGACCCAAACGGATGCGTGCTTTGTTCGCCTTTTGTCCGTTTGGGTCGGCTCGTCCGTCCCCTTTTGCAAATGGGTCGGCCGTGTGCTCAACGGGGCGACCCATTTTTCGTCCACGGATAACAAATTTTATTCATTAAAAAGGCCCGCGGTCATAGATCATGCCAACGACCATGCCATCGTCAAGAGTTCACGCCGGCGATATGCCAACAGCCGACAGACATATGCCAGCCACAAAAAAAAAATACATGACTCCAACGTAAAGTTGGTAACTTGCAATTCCAAAGTAAAAGATAATGTAATGAGCTTAATTCTTTGAATAAAGGAATCCACCAAGCCATAACTTCACTCCGCAGGGATGTGTTGTTTCCGAGAGACACGACTAGACATAGGTCGGTTGTAGAGAGAGAGAGGGGGAGTCACATCCCTTCCGGAGGGTAACTCCATGGCAGTTAGGATTAAGTGGAGATTACCACGTAATGAATTATTAACACTTGCTAAACTAAACGCACTACCTAAGCTTTAAGAACAATAAGAGCCAGACACGTAATTTCGAGAACGCCACCGCCACCCTAATTATATCATTGTTTGCTAGATAGCTTGACGGAACTTCAGTTCCGGGAGACCCCCAAACACGCGAAGATGAGGTGCACGGCACCGGTCGTCACGGCCGCGACCACCACCGCGGGTCAGCAGGCAGCGATGCAGTAGAGCTCGATGGCAATGGTCATGATGGCGAGGATCAAGGATGAGGCGGAGAGGCCGATGCCGAGGAGGAACAACGAACTTGAAAGAAGTGCTCGAACCCATAGAAAGTTCACGAATTCGGAAAAAATTTCATGAACCCGAAAAAGGTCACGAATTTGGAAAAAGATCATGGATTTGAATAAAGTTCATGTCACAAAAGAAGCTCACAAATTTGGGAATAATTCATGAATTTGAAAAAAGTTTAGTTGCACAGCAGGATATTTGAGAGACACATGACAGTGCAACGAGAGCTCTGGTGAGTACATACTATGCGTGCAGTGAGCTGAACTGGAGCTAGCGTGCTACACACTCACGTGACATGGTCCTGTTTACCTTCTCTCTCCACTGTGCACAAAGGTAGTATAGCTACCGTATCTGCATGGCAGAGATGTTGGCTTTTGACCCGTGGTCCAATGCGCGCTGGTACAACTCAACTGGACGCACACCAGCAGAGTCAAAGGGTGGACATTTATTTGTGATCCTCATGCATGCATGATTAGGAGTAGATGATTATAAACGTAATCAAGTGGCCTTTTAGGGTATGCACGTCGACACATCTTATCGCTTTAGTTGTGCGCTCATGCATGGGCAACAAACACATGCGCACTTCTAGACGGTTCTGCTAAAAATCAGTTCGACTGAGATTTAATCAAGTCTTAATCGACCATGCAACATTTTTTTGCCATCGTTTGCAATAATTTTTCGCCATCGACTGCTAATTATCCACGTCGCACATGCAAGGATTCATGCACTTTAATTGTTAGAAAAAAGAAAAAAAAAGGATGCATGTACTTCCATTTACACACAACAGAGAGTAGCATGCATGCGTGCACATGAAGCCAACCGAATTACTAACACACAACACAGAATTAATGAAGCAAACACCGGTGGTACACATTTCTATTCTTGCTAAACTAATTAGAACTAAACTCACTCCCTAATAAGATTTAAGAACAACAAGTTGATTGATGTCTTTGTCCAGGCGAGCCACACGGAGACATCATTTGGAGATCGAACACCAACGCTGGCTGGACGGAGGTTCGATCAGTGGCCGGTGACCGTGAACCAGACGGAGACGAGGTGCACGGCAGCGACGGGCACGGACGCGAGCACCACCCACGGCCAGCAGGCGTCGACGCAGTAGAGCTCGAAGGCCAAGGCGACGATGGCGAGGATCGAGGACGCGGCGGAGAGGCCGACGCCGAGGAGGTAGAGCGCGCGCAGCTTCCTCCCGGTGACGCCCATGGCGTCGTCCGCCCTGCCGGCCAGGAAGAGAATCCCGGCGGCGAGGGGGGCGATGCGGACGAGGAGGTAGCGGGCCAGGACCACGCGCTCCCGGAGCTCCATCCTTTGATGGCAGCAGTCCACGATATGGCTCGTGCTGGCCATCCCGACGAGGAACATGCACCATAGCATCTGGAGCGTCAGAGGCGCCAATACCTTGACGATGCCCATGCTTAGCTTTAGCTGCCCCCGTCTTCTTCTCTACACGACTATGCTCTAGATCTAGATGGCTGGCTTTGCTTGAGAGTTGAGACGAGTATTGGGACGAAGGGTCTATTTATGTAGCCAGACAGGAGTCCACGTAGCACACTGGCTCTTCTGAGAGTACTTGTGCATGGATCAGGCACGCTGGTTGATATGTCCACAGATTGTAATCAGGTACTCCTGCATGGATCATGCACGCTGCCCTGCCGCAGGATACAAAATATATCACCACATGTTGTGCAGAGTACTCAGCAGCAGCATATATTGTGCGGTAACCCCTACTAACTAGCTAGGACCTCACCTCTGTGGCTGCAATGGACCGCTGGCAAAAGGATGTGCTAGTCAGCTAGTGTGGATACCGGTTAAAGATCCTCATGCGTTGGGTGCTACAGTAGAGAGACGTGCCAAAAACAATACCATGTCATGTAGGCTACAGAAAAAAAGAGACACAAGTCTGGCCTCCAAACAACATAAGCAAACGGCAATGTTGATCCATGCATTAGGTTTTTGTATACACCACGAGTAAATACATATAGAAATTCATGCACATATACTAGTACACATCTATGTTTATGTACAATACCTTTATACTAGTAGAAAACAGGGCTTTGAAACGGGCCAGAATATTGCATTAGTCCCGGTTCGTGAGGCCAGGGCGCCGGCCGGGCCTCGGCGGGAACTAGTCCCGGTTCGTGTGACCCCTTTAGTCCCGGTTCCAGACACGAACCGGGACTAAAGGGCCTCGCTCCTGGCCGAGCCCCTTTAGTCTCGGTTGGTGGCTGGAACCGGGACTAAAGAGGCACCTTTAGTCCCGGTGCTAGCCACCAACCGGGACTTACACAACATCTATATATATGCTCGCCCCTGCCCGCTCACTCCTCTGTTTTTTGGCCGGGCGGCGTTTGGGAGGTGTGTTGCTCTCTGTTCTCACCTTCTATGCACATGAGGTGTTCGATGAAATGCCGCAGCCACACTTAAGTTTTCTCCTCTCCAAGCTCGACCTCCAAGCAACATTTTCCCTAAGATTTGTTTAGGTTTGGCGGTGCAGCAACTACACAAGTGTTCTAAAAGGTTAACGACTTCATCGTTTTATCTCTCACTGCTAGTTTAGCTCATTTCAAATGCTCTAGAAGTATGAATTTTATGTATTTATTTTGGTCACTACTGTACTTTGGTTTTAATGTGATGATGAACTTCTATTAATTTGGTCACTTCTCTATTCATGATGTTTTGTAATGGTTTTTGATACACTTAATTATATAATGCACGCAGATGAACCGGCAATGGATGTACGGTGACTGACGGACCTTCGAGTACATTAAGGGCCTGCATAATTTTCTCCAAGTGGCTGAGGCAACCAAGCAGAATGGTTTTATGTATTGTCCATGTACTATCTGTGGGAATACGAAGGATTACTCTAACTCGAAAACCCTTCACGTCCACCTGCTTGAGAAGGGTTTCATGCCACACTATAATGTTTGGACCAAGCACGGAGAAAGAGGGGTTATGATGGAAGACAACGAAGAAGAAGAGGATGATGACAACTATCCGCCCCCTGAATACGGTAATGCTGCAATGGGGGAAGCTGAAGATCAAGAGGAAGAACCAGACGATGTGCCCGATGATGATCTTCGCCGGGTCATTGTTGATGCAAAGAGACAATGCCAAAGTGAAAGGGAGAAGTTGAAGTTCGATCGCATGTTAGAGGATCACAAAAAAGGGTTGTACCCAAATTGCGAAGATGACAACACAAAGCTCGGTACCACACTGGAATTGCTGCAATGAAAGGCAGAGAATGGTGTATCTGACAAGGCATTTGAAAAGGTGCTGAAAATAATGAAGAATAAGCTTCCAAAGGACAACGAATTGCCCGACAGTACATACGAAGCAAAGAAGGTTGTCTGCCCTCTAGGATTGGAGGTGCAGAAGATACATGCATGCCCTAATGACTGCATCCTCTACCGCGGTGCGTACGAGGATTTGAACGCATGCCCGGTATGCTGTGCATTGCGGTATAAGATCAGACGAGATGACCCTGGTGATGTTGAGGGCCAGCGCACCGGGAAGAGGGTTCCTGCGAAGGTGATGTGGTATGCTCCTATAATACCACGGTTGAAACGTTTGTTCAGAAACAAAGAGCATGCCAAGTTGATCCGATGGCACAAGGAAGACCGTAAGAAAGACGGGAAGTTGAGAGCACCCGGTGATGGGTCGCAGTGGAGAAAGATCGAGAGAAAGTGGGGGGACTTTACAGGTGACCCAAGGAACGTATGGTTTGGTTTAAGTGCAGATGGCATTAATCCTTTTGGGGATCAGAGCAGCAAGCATAGCACATGGTTTGTGACTCTATGTATGTATAACCTTCCTCCTTGGTTGTGCATGAAGCGGAAGTTCATTATGATGCCAGTGCTCATCCAAGGCCCTAAGCAACCCGGCAATGACATTGATGTGTAACTAAGGCCATTAGTTGATGAACTTTTACAACTGTAGAATGGAAAAGGTGTACGTGTGTGGGATGAGAACGAACAGGAGGAATTTGACCTATATGCGTTGCTGTTTGTAACCATCAATGATTGGCTTGCTCTCATTAACCTTTCAGGACAGACAAAAAAGGGATACCATGCATGCACGCACTGTATATATTTGGACAAATGCAGGAAGAATGTGTACCTGGGGCATCGTCGATTTCTTCCAACCAACCATCAATGTCGAAAGAATGGAAAGCATTTCAAAGGTGAGGCAGATCACCGGAAGAAGCCCGCCCTCCGTACTGGTGATCACATACTTGATATGGTCAATGATTTACAAGTAATCTTTGCAAAGGGTCCTGGCGGACTATCTGTTCCGAATGACGCTGAGGGGCGCGCACCCATGTGGAAGAAGAAATCTATATTTCGGGACCTACCCTATTGAAAAGACCTAGAGGTCCGCTCTGCAATCGACGTGATGCACGTGACGAAGAATCTTTGCGTGAACCTGCTAGGCTTGTTGGGAGTGTATGGGAAGACAAAAGATACACCGGAGGCACGGGAGGACCAGCAACGTGCGCACGAAAAAGATGGCATGCATCCAAAGCAGTATGAAGGTCCTGCCAGCTACGCTCTTACCAAAGAAGAGAAGGAAATCTTCTTTGTCCCGTCTGGCTTCTCGTCGAATATAAAGGGAATAATAAATATGGCAGAGAAAAAGTTCCAGAACCTAAAGTCTCATGACTGCCACGTGATTATGACGCAACTGCTTCCGTTTGCATTGAGGGGGCTTCTGCCGGAAAACGTTCGATTAGCCATTGTGAAGCTATGTGCATTCCTCAATGCAATCTCTCAGAAGGTAATCGATCCAGAAATCCTACCAAGGTTAAAGAGTGATTTGGTGCAATGTCTTGTCAGTTTCGAGCTGGTGTTCCCACCATCCTTCTTCAATATCATGACGCACGTCCTAGTTCATATAACCTTACAGTCAATATATAGTCAACAAACAGTGCTCCTCAAGATTTTATAATTCTGCCAAAAAGACCAAGCTATTATTCTTAAAAATAATAATATCATGGGTTTGTACACGGGAGGCATTACTTATGCACTGAAAATTAATTAAGGTATGTAACATCAAATTAAAAGTGGAGCCAAAGGATACTTTATAATGCATCTTTGGTATAGGTGAGGTTTATCAGACACCTCTTTTAGGTTAGCCTTTTGATGTTGAGGGACAATTTATATTGTCGTCGTTTCCTCACAGGGGGTGCCGCGAGGACGGCAGATGCCATGGGATGGCTTGAGAGGTGAGAGCAAGGCTGCCGTGGAGATCCGGGACGGGTATGCGAATAGCACGCGGTGGTTTACCCAGGTTCGGGGCTCTCCGGAGAGATAATGCCCCTACTCCTGCACATCTGTATATATGTGGTGTATATGGTACATGGTTGCTCCTGGAGCTGTGTTGGAGAAGAAGGAGGGAGCCGGCTGCTCCCTTCCTTGCCTCACATACACGCATGCGTGGGCATGAGTGAGAGAGAGAGAGGAGGAAGAAGGGCTCCCGCGAGTGTGTTTTGCCTCCTTTTGGAGGCTCCCCTGGTGCCTCTTATATAGGGAGGCCCAGGGGACAAGGGGTGGCCCACATGGCCTAAGTTTGCTATTGGATATGACAAGTGATGCAGGCTACAGTGCGCCATTATTGGGGCAGGGTGACATGACGCGTCAGGGTGTACTGCGGGGCACTATTGGCCAATAGTGCCCGTCAGTAGCAGGGTGGCAGGCTCTGCAGTCCGCCAGGTTCAGTGTTGCCAGCTCGTGTCCGACGGGACGCCTGGAGCTGACTTCGTCGGGCCGCAGCCGGTAGCCGGACAGGAGGAGCCGGACAGGAGCAGCCGGACTGGAGGAGCCGGACTGGAGGAGCCGGACAGCTACAGTGTCGTCAGGAGGGGCCGTACTGGAGGAGCCGGACAGCTACAGTGTCGTCAGGAGGAGCCGGACGGGAGCAGCCGGACTGGAGGAGCCGGACAGCTACAGTGTCGTCAGGAGGAGCCGGACAGGAGCAGCCGGACTGGAGGAGCCGGACAGCTACAGTGTCGTCAGGAGGAGCCGGACAGGAGCAGCCGGACTGGAGGAGCCGGACAGCTATAGTGTCGTCAGGAGGAGCCGGACAGGAGCAGCCGGACTGGAGGAGCCGGACAGGAGCAGCCGGACTGGAGGAGCCGGACAGCTACAGTGCCGTCAGCTTACTTCTTCGTTTGTCTTGTTGATTCGTCAGGCCTGGCTTGCCGGATGGGTCCCCCTGGTGTTTTAAAATGTTGAGTCGTCTCCTTGAGCCTACCCGGGGGTAATCCCCCCGACAGTAGCCTCCGAGCCTCCGGGCGACTCGAAGACGTTGGCGAGGCGGACTGGAGAGTCGGGTGGAGGGTTTCGCCATTGGAGTTGCAGAAGTTGTCGTTGTAGAAGCTGTCGATGTCGCAGAAGTCGTTGTTGTCGGTCGATCGCGGGCTGAGGACGGCGTGGCTTGCTTCCAGCGGGGGCGCGCCAGCGCACCCGCTGGGTGTAGCCTCCGAGCCTCCGGGCGACTCGAAGAGTCGGGCGGAGGGTCTTTGCGGTTGCTGAGGCAGACGGTGGCGTCGAAGATGTCGGGCGCGGACGCGGGGTCCGTCGACTGAAGGGCGCGAGGTGCGGCCAGGGGCGAATGCGGAGTCCGCCGGCTGGCGGTTTCCAGCGGGGGCGCGCCAGTGCACCCGCTGGGTGTAGCCTCCGAGCCTCCGGGCGACTCGAAGAGTCGGGCGGAGGGTCTTCGCTGTTGCTGAACAGACGGTGGCGTTGAGGATGTCGGGTGCGGGGTCCGCCGACTGAAGGGCACGAGGCGCTGCCGAGGGCGAACGCGGGGTCCACCGACTGAAGGGCGCGAGGCGCTGCCGAGGGCCAACGCGGGGGTCCGCCGGCTGATGTGCGCGTGGCGCTGCCGAAGGCGGACGCGGAGTCCACCGGCTGGAGGGCGCGAGGCGCTGCCGGAGACGGACGCGGGGGTCCGCCGGCTGATGTGTGCGTGGCGCTGCCGAAGGCGGACGCGGAGTCCACCGGCTGATGAGCGCGAGGCTCTGCCGAAGGCGGACGCGGGGTCTGCCGGCTGATGAGCGCGAGGCTCTGCCGAAGGCGGACGCGGGGTCCGCCGGCTGATGAGCGCGTGGCGCTGCCGAGGGCGGACGCAGGGTCCGCCGGCTGAAGAGCGCGTGGCGCTGCCGAAGGCGGACGTGGAGTTCACCGGCTGATGAGCGCATGGCGCTGCCGAAGGCGGACGCGGAGTCCGCTGGCTGGAGAGCGCGTGGCGCTGCCGAAGGCGGACGCGGAGTTCACCGGCTGATGAGCGCATGGCGCTGCCGAAGGCGGACGAGGGGTCCGCCGGCTGATGAGCGCGAGGCTCTGCCGAAGGCGGACGCGGGGTCCGCCGGCTTGATGAGCGCGAGGCTCTGCCGAAGGCGGACGTGGGGTCCGCCGGCCGATGAGCGCGAGGCTCTGCCGAAGGCGGACGTGGGGTCCGCCGGCCGATGAGCGCGAGGCTCTGCCGAAGGCGGACGCGGGGTCCGCCGGCCGATGAGCGCGAGGCCATGCCGAAGGCGGACGCGGGGTCCACCGGCTGATGAGCGCGAGGCTCTGCCGAAGGCGGACGCGGGGTTCGCCGGCTGATGAGCGCGAGGCGCTGCTAGGGGCGGACGCGGGGTCCGCCGGCTGATGAGCGCGAGGCTCTGCCGAAGGCGGACGCGGGGTCCGCCGGCTGATGAGCGCGAGGCTCTGCCGAAGGCGGACGCGGGGTCCGCCGGCTGATGAGCGCGAGGCTCTGCCGAAGGCGGACGCGGGGTCCGCCGGCTGATGAGCGCGAGGCTCTGCCGAAGGCGGACACGGGGTCCGCCGGCTGATGAGCGCGAGGCGCTGCCGGGGGCGGACACGGGGTCCGCCGGCTGATAGTGCCCGGCAGTAGCAGGGTGGCAGGCCCTGCAGTCCGTCAGCCACAGTGTCGTCAGCTCGTGTCCGACGGGACGCCTGGAGCTGACTTCGTCGGGCCGCAGCCGGCAGCCGGACAGGAGGAGCCGGACAGGAGCAACCGGACTGGAGGAGCCGGATAGAAGGAGCCGGACTGGAGCAACCGGACTGGAGGAGCCGGACAGAAGGAGCCGGACTGCTACAGTGTCGTCAGGAGCAGCCGGACTGCTACAGTGTCGTCAGGAGCAGCCAGACAGGAGCAGCCGGACTGCTACAGTGTCGTCAGGAGCAGCCGGACAGGAGCAGCCGGACTGCTACAGTGTCGTCGCTGACTTCTTTGCATTTGCTGAAGTAGATGGTGGCATCGAGGACGCCGGGCGCGGACGCGGAGTCCGCCGGCTGAAGGGCGCGAGGCGCTGCCGGGGGTGGATGCGGAGTCCACCGGCTGGCTTGTTTCCAGCGGGGGCGCGCCAGCGCACCCGCTGGGTGTAGCCTCCGAGCCTCCGGGCGACTCGAAGAGTCGGGCAGAGGGTCTTCACAGTTGCTGAAGCAGACAGCGGCGTTGAGGACGCTGGGCGAAGACGCGGGGACCGTCGACCGGTGGGCGCGGGCCCTGTCGAGGGCGGACGCGGGGTCCACCGACTGAAGGGCGCGCGAGGCGCTGCCGAGGGCGGACGCGGGGTCCGCCGGCTGTTGCGCGCGAGGCGCTGCCGAGGGCGGACGCAGGGTCCGCCGGCTGATGAGCGCGAGGCTCTGCCGAAAGTAGCCTCCGAGCCTCCGAGCGAGGAGGTTCCTCATGGAAATGATCGTGCAAAAGGCAGGTTAATCGGCACAGATATATCAAATATTTGACTTTGGTGGTGCAGGTTTATGCAGAGGGTGCCGACTCGGTTTCGTCCGAGCCCCCTTCAATCTTTTTCATGTGCTCTCCGCTCTTTGGCTTTTGCTCTTGCCAGCCGGACAGCCGGGAGCCGGTCTGTAGCTGAGGCGAAGAGTGGGCCGCGGAATGGAGCGTACAGTACTCGGACTCTGGGAGCAGGCTCGACCGAGCAGATACTCATAATTGAAACGACCGGGTCGCCCGGGCCGTTTCCTCCCGGGACGCATTTCGCGTGTGGTGACCTCCGGCTTTTGCTCTCGCTAGCCGGACAGCCGCGGTGCGGTCTGTAGCTGAGACAAAGAGCGGGACTTCGGCCCCATGCACGCTACTAAGCCGTCTCGTGGGAACAAACGTATCGGGCCAAACGGCCAACCACCGTGCCGAGGCGTGCTGGCGCCGGGGTGAACAATAAAGTAGTAGAAACAAATGCGGAGATGGCCCCCGAGGATCGCTCGGGGTATCTGTTTGTGTGTACACCGCGAGGGTGTGCGGGTGGAGAGATCTCACATTGCTTTTTGGTGCCGGCGAGGCGGTTTTTGTCGATGTCGGCCAGCGTGGCTTGCAGCCGACGTGGTCCGACCGGAGCGCGCGAGGCGCCGCCGGGCGCGGACTTGGAGTCCGCCGGCTCATGGGCGCGAGGCGCTGCCGGGCGTGGACGCGGAGTCCACCGGCTGGCTGTTTCCAGCGGGGGCGCGCCAGCGCACCTGCTGGGTGCAGCCTCCGAGCCTCCGGGCGACTCGAAGAGTCGGGCGGAAGGTCTTTGCTGTTGCTGAAGCGGATAGTGGCGTTGAGGGCGCCGGGCGCGGACGCGGGGACCGGGGCCCTGTCGAGGGCGGACGCGGGGTCCGCCGGCTGATGTGCGCAGGGCACTGCTGAAGGCGGACGCGGGGGTCCGCCTGCTGATGTGCGCAGGGCACTGCCGAAGGCGGACGCGGGGTCCGCCGGCTGGTGTGCGCGAGGCGCTGCCGAGGGTGGACGCGGGGTCCGCCGGCTGATGAGCGCGAGGCGCTGCCGAAGGAGGACGGGGAGTCCGCCGGCTGATGTGCGCAGGGCACTGCTGAAGGCGGACGCGGGGGTCCGCCGGCTGATGTGCGCAGGGCACTGCCGAAGGCTGACGCGGGGTCCGCCGGCTGGTGTGCGCGAGGCGCTGCCGAGGGTGGACGCGGGGTCCGCCGGCTGATGAGCGCGAGGCGCTGCCGAAGGCGGACGGGGAGTCCGCCGGCTGGTGTGCGCGAGGCACTGCCGAGGGCGGACGCGGGGTCCGCCGGCTGATGAGCGCGAGGGGCTGCCGAAGGCAGACGGGGAGTCCGCCGGCTGGTGAGCGCGAGGCGCTGCCGAAGGCGGACGGGGAGTCCGCCGGCTGGTGTGCGCGAGGCACTGCCGGAGGCGGACGCGGGGTCCGCCGGCTGATGAGCGCGAGGCTCTGTCGAAGGCGGACGCGGGATCCGCCGGCTGATGTGCGCGTGGCGCTGCCGAGGGCGGACGCGGGGTCCGCCGGCTGTTGAGCGCGAGGCGCTGCCGAGGGCGGACGCGGGGTCCGCCGGCTGTTGAGCGCGAGGCGCTGCCGAGGGCGGACGCGGGGTCCGCCGGCTGTTGAGCGCGAGGCGCTGCCGAGGGCGGACGCGGAGTCCGCCGGCTGGTGTGCGCGAGGCACTGCCGGAGGCGGACGCGGGGTCCGCCGGCTGATGAGCGCGAGGCTCTGCCGAAGGCGGACGCGGGATCCGCCGGCTGATGTGCGCAGGGCACTGCTGAAGGCGGACGCGGGGGTCCGCCTGCTGATGTGCGCAGGGCACTGCCGAAGGCGGACGCGGGGTCCGCCGGCTGGTGTGCGCGAGGCGCTGCCGAGGGTGGACGCGGGGTCCGCCGGCTGATGAGCGCGAGGCGCTGCCGAAGGAGGACGGGGAGTCCGCCGGCTGGTGTGCGCAGGGCACTGCCGAAGGCGGACGCGGGGGTCCGCCGGCTGATGTGCGCAGGGCACTGCCGAGGGCGGACGCGGGGTCCGCCGGCTGGTGTGCGCGAGGCGCTGCCGAGGGTGGACGCGGGGTCCGCCGGCTGATGAGCGCGAGGCGCTGCCGAAGGCGGAAGGGGAGTCCGCCGGCTGGTGTGCGCGAGGCCCTGCCGAGGGCGGACGCGGGGTCCGCCGGCTGATGAGCGCGAGGCGCTGCCGAAGGCGGACGGGGAGTCCGCCGGCTGGTGTGCGCGAGGCACTGCCGGAGGCAGACGCGGGGTCCGCCGGCTGATGAGCGCGAGGCTCTGCCGAAGGCGGACGCGGGATCCGCCGGCTGATGTGCGCGTGGCGCTGCCGAGGGCGGACGCGGGGTCCGCCGGCTGTTGAGCGCGAGGCGCTGCCGAGGGCGGACGCGGGGTCCGCCGGCTGTTGAGCGCGAGGCGCTGCCGAGGGCGGACGCGGTGTCCACCGGATGTAGAGCGCGAGGCGCTGCCGGGAGTGGCTGTCAAGCCTCCGGGCGAGGGGGTTCATTAGTTTTTGGCGAAGTCGAGTTGGAGATCACCCCCGGCAGGCGGCCCGAGCCTCCGGGTGCTCGAGGGACGTCCCGGTCGGCTGGACCGAACCGGCCCAGACGGCGGAGCCGGACGGGAACCCGCTCGGTGTAGCTGTCGATGTAGCAGAGGCAGCCCGTCACGGGCCTGTAGCCGGCGTGGCGCTTTCCCAGAGAGGCGTGCCGGCGCACCCGGCACACCCGCTGGGTGTAGCCCAGACGGCGGAGCCGGACGGGCGACGTCATGCATGTGGTTTTTTTTTTTTTTAAGTAGCCAGCCTTTTGACTTTTCTTCCAGCCGGCTGGGCAGCCGGCCACACCATCTCTCCGTTTCTTACTTTTCCGCCGGCGCCCACCTCTTTTCTTTCTTTCCAGCCGGTCCCGAGGGCGTCCGGAGCAGCAGGCGGGCAACCGGCCGCCGCCGGAGCGACGGGCGGGCAGCCGGCGGGCGGGCGTCGCGAGCACGCGCGGAGCCGGCGCGGCACAGGCGGCGGGCGGCGCGAGACGCTTCCGCGGGAGCGAGCCGGCGGGGGAGCGCCGGAGCCGGGGCGACCCGGAGCAACGGGCGCGCGGTCGGGGGACGCAGCGGCGCGACCGGGTGGAGGCGGGAAGCAGCCGGCTGGCGCGGGAGCGAGCCGTGAGCGCGGACGCGGCCGGAGGCCGGTAGGCGGAGCTGGCGCAGCAGGCACGCGGGGGAGGAGGCGCAGGCGGGGTGGACGTGGAGCGGGCGCGCGGGCTCGTAGCCGAGGACGGCGGCAGCTTGTGGAAACGGCGCCCGCGCAGCCGGGGGCGGTGCCGGTGCGGTCGGGAGTTCGCAGGCGGGCGAGGCAGAGCTGCCGTCCGTCGCAACCGGACGCCGAGCCGGCCAAGGGGGCAGGCGGGCGAGGCACAACCACCGGCTGGCGTAGCCGGGCCGGCGCGGGCATAGCCGGACGCGGAGCCGGCGCAGGGGGCGGGCATGCAGCCGGCGACGGAGGTGTGCAGGGCATGGAGCGAAGCGGCGACCGAAACGTGGTTGGGGAGAGGCAGGCGCGACCTGCGTGGGCGCGAGGAAGCAGCAGGGGGCGCGGACGCGGCCGGCGTCCGGACGCGCGGGGCGCGCAGAGGAGCCGGGCCGGCCGGCGCCAGCACACGGGCGGGGCCCGACAAGCGCGGGAGTCGGGCGCGGCCGGCGAGCGCGAGCCGACGGGCGGAACCGGACGTGCGGCGGCACGGCAGACGGCGCCGGGCGCGGGGGCTCGAGCGGGATGCGCGCGCGGTCGAGGGTGCCGCGGCCAGACGGAGGAGGCGCGGAAGCGCGGTCGAGGAGGGGCGGAACCGGCGCGCGGGAAGTGGACTCGGCGTCGGGGATGGACGCGGCCGGGGCCGGCTTGGCGGAGGAAAAACGCGGGGCTGGTAGGGGCGCACGTGCTCGAGCTCGAGCAGCGAGCTTCGCTCGCCCGAGCAGCGATCCTCTGGGCAATTTTTGTGGAAGGCGAACGAGCCTACACGAGCCTGACGGCGAGGCGGAGACGCGGCGGGCGGAGGGCGCCGCGGATTTGGAGGCAGCCGGGGAGCGGCCGGGCGCGGTCGTTGAGGCGCGCGGTGCTGAGCATCCGCGAAGGGGAGGGCGAAGCAGGCGGTGTCGAGATCGGCGGCGAGGACGCGCCGTCCCGCACGGCCGTCCCGGGGCTGTGCCGAGGTCGAGACTCCGAGCGCCGGCGGAAAGACGGCGGTGACGTCGCGGTGGTGGTGACGAGAATGGCTAGGCCGACGGCGAAGGCGCGCCGCCACGCGCGGCCGCCCCGGGGGCGAGTGGATGTCGGGCCCTCGGGCGCGGCCGAAGCGGCGACGGCGACGTCGCGGCGATGGCGACGAAGATGGCGAGGCCGACGACGACGGCGCGCCACCTCGCGCGGCCGCCCCGGGGGCGAGTTGATGCCGAGCCCTCGAGCGCGGCCGGAGAGGCGACGGCGACGTCGCGGCGATGGCGACGAAGATGGTCCCGCCCGGACCGCGGAACCAGCAGCAGCTTGCCCCACGGTGGGCGCCAACTGTCGTCGTTTCCTCACAGGGGGTGCCGCGAGGACGACAGATGCCATGGGATGGCTTGAGAGGTGAGAGCAAGGCTGCCGTGGAGATCCGGGACGGGTATGCGAATAGCACGCGGTGGTTTACCCAGGTTCGGGGCTCTCCGGAGAGATAATGCCCCTACTCCTGCACATCTGTATATATGTGGTGTATATGGTACATGGTTGCTCCTGGAGCTGTGTTGGAGAAGAAGGAGGGAGCCGGCTGCTCCCTTCCTTGCCTCACATACACGCATGCGTGGGCATGAGTGAGAGAGAGAGAGAGGAGGAAGAAGGGCTCCCGCGAGTGTGTTTTGCCTCCTTTTGGAGGCTCCCCGGGTGCCTCTTATATAGGGAGGCCCAGGGGACAAGGGGTGGCCCACATGGCCTAACTTTACTATTGGATATGACAAGTGATGCAGGCTACAGTGCGCCATTATTGGGGCAGGGTGACATGATGCGTCAGGGTGTACTGCGGGGCACTACTGTCCAATAGTGCCCGTCAGTAGCAGGTTGGCAGGCTCTGCAGTCCGCCAGGTTCAGTGTTGCCAGCTCGTGTCCGATGGGACGCCTGGAGCTGACTTCGTCGGGCCGCAGCCGGCAGCCGGACAGGAGGAGCCGGACAGGAGCAGCCGGACTGGAGGAGCCGGACTGGAGGAGCCGGACAGCTACAGTGTCGTCAGGAGGGGCCGGACTGGAGGAGCCGGACAGCTACAGTGTCGTCAGGAGGAGCCGGACTGGAGGAGCTGGACAGCTACAGTGTCGTCAGGAGGAGCCGGACAGGAGCAGCCGGACTGGAGGAGCCGGACAGCTACAGTGTCGTCAGGAGGAGCCGGACAGGAGCAGCCGGACTGGAGGAGCCGGACAGCTATAGTGTCGTCAGGAGGAGCCGGACAGGAGCAGCCGGACTGGAGGAGCCGGACAGCTACAGTGTCGTCAGGAGGAGCCAGACAGGAGCATCCGGACTGGAGGAGCCGGACAGCTACAGTGTCGTCAGCTTACTTCTTCGTTTGTCTTGTTGATTCGTCAGGCCTGGCTTGCCGGGGGGTCCCCCTGGTGTTTTAAAATGTTGAGTCGTCTACTTGAGCCTACCCGGGGGTAATCCCCCCGACATATATTTTATTTATTAACAATCTTCCACTTACAGACCTTGATCTTGCTTGTGTTGCCTTATCTCCGTCCCACTGCTATGTTATTTTTTTTTACCAATAACACAGCTATAAAGCACCACTTCACCTAATTGATAGCTAACAGGTGACACGTCATAAAAAATAACAAAGGTGAGAAGTGGTACATAAATTTTTAGTTTCAAGTTTGACCTCTATAGATGCACTGGGCAACATTAAGAAGCATGTGCTTGTGATTAAATATTCATATGAAAATCTCTGGCTTAGTTCTGCCAAAAGATTTCTTACAACTTCTTCTATATTTCATAGTACTACTAATTAAGATGAGTTTCTCATTGGTCAAGGCAAATGAGTTTTGATCACACGCCACTACTTTCTTAGCCACAAGTTTTAGTTGTTCCAGTGATCATGTGTCTGTTTCGATTGCTTATGTGTGTTATATATGTAGCCCATGAGGGAATACAAGAAAAACAGGATGAGATATGTTGGCATGCTTTAATACTTGTACTAGGTGTTATGATAGCAGTGATTACCAATCTCATTAGCTAATCATTCTGTGAATTAATGCTCTTTGTTTTCTTTCATGCCAAATCCACAAGGATCAATATCATGCATTCGTTGTTTTCTTTTTATTGTCGTTGCCGTGCACGCTGGTGATATGTACAGGAGCTTTTGCAGGCAGCAGGCTATAGGAGTATATGCAAGCGTAGAGGAGTTTGACCAGAGGAGTGGTTTGAATGAAATAGTACGATGCATGGTAGCGCTGGCGTGCTACACACTCACGTGACATGGTCCTGTCGATCTTCTCTCTCTATTGTACTTCTACAGCTACCGTATCTGCATGACAGAGATGGACTGGAGGCAGTATTCTTAGGCTTTTGACCCATGGTCCAGCAGAAGCGGTGTCAGAAAATTGAATGGCACGAAATAGTGCAAAAGAGCTTGCTGGCGTGTCTGCAAAAATGACAAAATCTCACGGTGCCCATGAATATCCGGCCTGGTCCTGGTCATCTAGCCATGTCCCTCAAACTAGGTTGTACTAAGCTTTAGATTAGATTTTACGATACTTGAACACAACTAAAAACTACTCTAAAAATCTTACTCTACCCCCTCCGCCGAGGTGCACAGGGCGCCTAAGGCCTTGTACAATGCAAGGTGTTTAGTGGAGATGCTTAAGAAAATAAACCAAGCTTTTCTTAAGCACCGGTGCTTATTTGTACATGATGGATGCATAGTTAGGCGTCTTTCCTATAGAAATAAGCACCGGTGCTTCAAAAAAACCGGGTTTTATTTTCTAAGCATCTTCCTAAGCACCTAGCATTGTACAAGGCCTAAGAGAATCCAAGAATTCTAAAAATATAAATCATGGTTGCTATTAAGCTCTTCTAAGTCCCCTTCGTGCTTCCTTCGGCCCCCATTGTCACGCCCCTCGAAAATCTCATTGATTAGGTAATCTAGCCACTTTATCAAGGACTATGATCTAAACGCTTTAAAGTTGTGTCCATTTCCGTTCTTCTGAAAAGAAAGATGCTAAAATCCAGCACATAAATAAATTAAAATTATTACCTATGCTAAACATGGCCATCATGGACGTGCACGCCCACTTGATGGTTTTCATCCTCCCTCCATCAAGCCCATCATGGCACGTACGCTGGGGAATAACATTTCAAATGTACCACCGCTGGCCGGTTGGTCGAACTTTAACTGTGATGTACAGTACCACGGACGCACGTTCAAGTAAGTGTTTTTTTTCTCGTTCACTCATGACCTGATTGCTTCTGAGCGTTTGTTCAATTATTTTTGCCGGGTAGTTCTGTATTTGTTGGATCTGCTTAATTACCGTGTTATTGAGCCACTGCCCTTCAACGACCTCACGAAGGACGAAAGCGACGACCACGACTAGATCTATGGTTCATTTAGTTTAGGGAAACACTTTACATCGGTAGTCTGATGCTTTTCATTGACGTCTTCTGCATCGTTCATCTAGTGCCACATCCAATGGCTCGTTGCGTTGGCTAATTTCCTCATAACTCTCCTCCACAAATCACGTGGTTTTCATTAATGCTTGCAACTAGCGTCTGTCTTCCCACGGCCAACAAATAGGCCGAGTCTTCTCTCCGTCATCCTCGCCCACGGCGATCAAGCCTCCACCTGCTGATCTGCCTTTCCTTCTGGTGATCTTACCCACCCATGGCAACGACTTCCCCTACATGAGCGCCCCATACCCCATACATGAACCCAAACACCTGTGTCCGTCATCTCTGTGGCCGGTGCATCCTTATTCTCCACAATGACGCCAGATGTGATCTACAAAAGCCGGGAGAGGACTGTGCGGGCGGCATGCTGGTCAATGGTGGACATGGCGTGCAACATGGAGTATCCCAGTGGCTGTTGTTCTAGTCACCGCCGGCATGGGAGCAAACTGGTGACGCACGCTCAAGTGTTGTAGGCCAATAAAGTTGGCTACTCGGCGGTGCCGACCACGCTGCTCCTTGCTGCTCGCCGATGTTGACACATAGTTATTTTTTACGGAGATATTGACACACAGTTTTTGGGGAGAAGAGGAGGTCGTCAAAGCTAGGGAAAAGATGGCGGCCGGACCGGTGCGTCAAGGGACGGCCGGACGGGTTCAACATCGACAAAGCACACACGAAGCATGCATGCTTCCTTACATGGGATTCCCTGCTTCTCCATGTGTGAACATTGCTTCCTACCTCGGCCTTTCTCGTGCACGAGGACGACTTAGGCATGTGAAGTCTTCTCGGCGGTCCTATCTGACCATCACACTCCAGCAACGTCGGTCTGATACCAACGTTGTTGTTTCGATCTCGTCGACGCTAGTCCTCAAGACATCCCTCTTTGGATGGTGCTCATGTTCCAGTAGGGGCTTCGTCCTGTTGTGCTTCGATGTTCATGTCTTGTTGTATGGAAGCAATGTCCAATATGTACATGAAGAAAATTTTATTTTCTTGTGAAGCAAATTATGATCTCATTTAGAAGCAATGTGGATGAAAAAAAATACATCAATCAAAAAGCCCGTCGTTGAAACATAAATAAAAAATAAGGATGTTCCTTAGATTTTGTTTACAGGTGCTGTTAGTTTTCAGTTGATTACAATCACCACAATTTCCCCTTGTAAGTAGAAAGCCAAAACATGGTCAGGATTCACTGCAATCCACTAACTTGGTCAGGATTCAGGAACCAGAAGAAGCATAAGTAGGCTTGGTTAGGCACAAACTCATTACCGGCAACTCGACTTCAAATCAGAGCGAAGGAACTAATCTTTTTAGGGGCGAAAGAACTAATCTTGAGCACACGGAGTGACAGCACGAAGCCACGGCCTAGCAATTAGCGTATAAATCTCAGGCCGACTCTAGTGAGAGCGGTTTGAGCACGAGCTGGTTGAAGCGTAGACAGATACCTCCGTGCCGGGCTCCCCGGCGCCGCAGCGAGAGGCCCACCTCGAGCAGCACGAGCAGGCCCAAGATCAGAATGGATCAACCAACAAACCCTAGTCAGATCCCTGATGAACAACAAAACTCCTAGTGAGCACATACACATCACAGAAATAAATCTAAGGAGGCCAGGCGAGAGGGAAGAATCACCTGCAATCCAACCAGCCAAACCACCTCGAGCAGCGCGAGCAGACTAAAATCCGACGGCCCAGGAGCGAGCTGGTGAAGGCCATGGGGGGTCGGTTTGACTGGCGTGAAGGCGAGCTCCGGGGCGTGGCTCGCACGGAAGCCGGAGCCGACGCGGGCAGGAGCGAGCTAGCGAAGGACATGGGGGGTCGGTTGAATCGGGGCGGCTGCGGCAGGGTGGCTTCTGGAGGGGCGTGGAAAGGGGGAGAGACGACGGAGACGGCCGGCGTTGGCGGTGGCGGGGAGGTGGGGGCTGCGATGCGGGAGGATGGGGGGAGGCGACGGCGCGAGGGCAAGAGTGCGAGAGGATCGACGGCTAGGGTTTCTCTACAGCGCGGCTACTTTTTATACCCCTGAACGTGAAATGGCAAAAATGACCCCGGCGGGGCACCGAATATACGCGCGGTGGCACAGTAAAATGGACTATTCATTGCTACAGTTGATCCGACGGCCCAGGTCGACTTACCGCTCGATCCAACGTCTAGAATCGCATCAAGGAGCCCGATCGGACGGCCCAGAGTGCCTGATCGCTGAGGAGCCAGGGAATTTCGCTCGGTTCTTGTTTGTAGATTTTGTATCCATCATGTCTCTATTTCGCTTCCTTCTCACAAAATAGAAGATCCGATTACACAATAACCAAGCATTATAGGTTTCACAAAACATTTATGCTTCCTACACAGTTGAACAAAGTTTCAGTTAGACACTAATCATGCTTCTAACAATAGCACACTATGCTTCCTATGTATCCAAATGAATAGAGCTTCTTACACAGTAATCACGTATGTTTCCACCATTATTGAATTATGCTTCCAACGTCCAGATTACATGTTGTCTACAACCCAACATTTCAGTTTAGACATCCAAGAATATATACAGTTGTAACGAATTTTTGGAGTATCTTTATTTTTGGAAACAGTTTTTCTGAATAATATGTTTCCATGGCATGGGTTCCCATGATAAAAAATAAGTTTTCCATGCCATGTTTGCACTGCAAAAAGGAACATCTCTAGAAACAATATTTTTTTCTTTATCTGTTTATTAATTTGAAGCAAATTCGCAATTAGTGGGAAGCAAATCCGCAATTTCTGGGAAGCATTATTTTCTGTATTTGTTTGTTGGAAGCAATCACGGCTTACCAAAACAATTAACGTAATTTATGGAAGCGGTTAGTTACTAGAACTACAGATTAGAAGGGGTGGAGAGGTCAGCGGTAGGAGGTGCTATATATACGTGAGAGTAGTTATTACAAGCTTTTCATTAGGAAGGAAAAACTCAGCGCCTAACAATAGTATCAGATCGGACGAATAGCAGGATGTTAATCCGACGGCCATGCAGTGGTCTAATTGAAAGCAAGGGATCAGTAGTCTGATCCCTAGGGGTTCCCTTTAGTTTAAGTATGTATTTTTTATGTTTTTGTTTAATGTACGGCGGCGACGACCGAAACTTTAGAGGCAGTATAATATGTTATAAATTTAAGCTCAATGCCAATTTACGAGATGCGTCTGCCCCGTTGGGAGCACCTACGGGTCGGCGGACACAAACGGACGCTCGTCTCCATTTAGCCGACCCAAAGAGATGAACTACAGACAAAAAGCTAGTTGGCCTTAGCTAATTATCTCCCTCGTCTCTTTTGATGAGAAGAGGAGAAGGGCGATGTTGTCATTTTAATTAATGCATGAAAGGACTTTTGGGGGTACTTCTTATATATTTTTGTTTCAAAAATCGGTCAAAAACTGAAATGTTGTCATGACGCTAGGCGCACGATGAGTTGGCAATGGGTCAGCAGAAACAGACGGACTTTTGGTGTCCTTCTGGCCACCAAAACCGACAAATTATGTGTCCGTTTGGTTTGGGCCGTTGGAGTTGCCGTAAGGAAATACTCGCCACCTTATGCTACAGGGTAGTTGCGCATTTTATTCTTCTTGTTTGTATGCCCTGTTATAATCATAGTTTAACAACCGAACCGGAGATTGAACCGGTGAGTTTGTTGTTTCAGGTTTTTACCGGTTGGACCACCGGTTCACAACTTCAACGTTCGGTTTTTACATAAAATAATACATGTTTAATAATACTTATATATGCTCATATAGTACTCCCTCCGGTCCTTTTTACACCGCGTATTAGAATTGTGTCAAGTCAAACATTGCAAAGTTTGACCAAATTTATATTAAAAAATATCAACACCTACAATACCAAAAATATATATTATGAAACTACATTTCATAACTAATCTAACAACATTGATTTGGCATTGTGAAAGTTGATACTTTTTCTATAAATTTGTTCAAAGTAAAGGTACTTTGACTTCGGACAAAAGTTATATGCAGACTAAAAAATACCGGAGGGAGTATTACACAGTGGTCAAATAAAATTACTTCCTCATAATAGACAACAAAGTAGCATGTCCGAGTTGATTAGTGGGCCATAAGGGCGCAATTCCTACTCCTGTGCATCCTGGGATCGTACTCCACTTCTTCCAAATTCTACATTAATTGTTTTCTGGGTTTTTCCAGTTTAAAAGCCCGGTTTATTCACCGTTTTTTTTCAGAAAACCAATACGTTTGACCGGTTTTCGATGTTCCAATTGCAGAACAATCTTATTAGCGTAAAAACCGTCAAGGCCGCCAGTTACGTTTTTTTCGGCCCGGACGCCTGTCCGGCCCAATTGTTTAAACTATTGTTGTAAATCCGAGGGATGTAATTCTGTGGCACCTGTTTGAACCCATTAGTTTGCAATGAAAGCAGGTTTTTTTTTAACGATAACGGGAGACTTGTGATATTCATTGTAAAGAAGATGGTACAAAAACCCATACTACTCGAATTATTAAAGGAAAACCAGATGAAAACCTAAACAATGGCAAGCCATACATAGCAACCTAGGGCTAAAGCTTTACAAAACATACAAGACGCCGGAAAACCCCACAACCCACCCGGCAGGGGCAGGGCGCCTGAGTGCCTTCGCTTCTATCAAGGGAGTGGCGGAGACAGGAGGGACAAGGGAGGGGCCCTGGCCCCGCTGACATCTCTGAACTTAGGCTAATATGCATGTAAAAAAGTTGATAAATTGCTGCTAAAATGGTGTGATGTGATGAGCCGGCCCTCCCCAACAAGAAATAACAACAACTGGCCCCCCTCATCTAATTTTCCTGGCTCCGCCACTGTATGAAGGTGTATACCGAATATCAAACCGGGTGCCACAAATATATCCGCCAACCTCAACGACAACCGAGAGGAATGATATGTCCGAAAGAAGGCGAACCTCCTTAGTGAACGCAGGTTTTGCCGGAGTAGACAGACACATAAGTGTGCAAGGCCGGGAAGAAGGAGAGGAGGGCGCGCGCTCTCTCTCTCTCTACCATTAAGGAGATATGCTGAGCTCAGACGACCAGATCAACATGAGTATGCATGCAGTGAGGAGTGAGCTGAGCTACTGCTAGCGTGTTAGACACTCACGTAACATGGTCTCTACTGTGCACAAAAGGTGCTACTCAGTCCTACAGCTAGCGTATGTGCATGGAAGAGATGTGCCCTTTTGAGCCATGGTCCAAGGCTTCAAGCCAATGAAAAGAGCTTGGTTGGTGGACAACAGCACGGATATAGAGCCATGCATAGAATCCCCAACTCCAAGACTACTGTCTTTAGCTATGTCTACCCCACATGTCAGGATCCCCATGCATGCATGATTAGCTGATAAAACGTACGGTAACTAAGTGGCTTTTAAGGCATGCACGTGGACATATCTCATCGTGTTTGTTGTGCGTTCATGGGCAATAAAATTGACCAGTACAACAGATATTTCAAGATGCATCATAATATATGACCATAACCGTGGACAATCAATGTAGGGGAGAATATCATACGGAAACCAGCATTCAATGAAAACTTCGTGCAAACCATATTTTAAAGTTTAAAAAAAATCTGCAAAAAATATGGGATGTTAAGATGGTGATGTTTTATTGCCACGCAAAATTTTAAATTGAAACACATTACGTGATGTGAGCTATGAAAAAGACAAATTTCAGCCCTGAATAGTGACATTACTGTTCGGCACTATTCAATGCTGATTTTGTCTTTTTCATAGCTCACATCTCGTAATGTGTTTCAACTTGAAATTTGGCGTGGCAAAAAAAAATCATCCTCTTAACATCCCGTATTTTTTTCAGATTTTTTTAAAACTTTTCAAAATCTTTTTTTCGTGGTTTTCACCGGTTTCCACCGAATGTTGGTTTCCGTATGATATTCTCCCTCAATGTAGTGCACGTGTCATAGTAAGCCGTTGAGCTTGAGTCTTTGACAAACTAGGCTTGTTTATACCAACAAAATATCGACAAGACCAAAAATTGTGGCCCACGTAAAAGACCCAAAAAAATTTAATACTAGGAAAAAAAAAAGGCTCACAGTACATGCTTTGGAGATGCTAAAGATAAATATACTCAAGGATCTTTTTGAAAGAACAAAATTGTTCTCTAGGATTTGTAAATCAAGTGTTATCCTTTTCATGCAAGTTCTATTAGTACAATACATACGGTAATGACCACTTGACCAGACAGATGCCAACATGCATGGATCAAAGTAGAGTGCACTGAAGTGAAGGAAGGATCAAGCAGCCAACAGGACTAACACACAAGAGATAGTTGATTAAGCCAACACCGGTGGTACAACTACAGTTTTTCTTCTTCCTCCTAAAATAAACTAAACACACTCCCTAAGATTGAGAACAGTAATACTACTAAGTTGATTGACGTCTTCGTCCACGCACGCACACCGGACACATCATTTGGACACCGAACACAACCACAACCCTAATCAATTGAGAGAGACAATCCCACCGGCTCGTTGTTGGCTGCCTAGTTATCTCGACGGAGCTTCAGTGCTCGGAGACGACCACGCACCACCCACGCGGCTACGAGATGCACGCCGACGAGCGCCGCCGCGATGCAGTAGTTGACGACGACGTCGCAGGATCCAAGACCAAGGCGGAGAGGGCGAGGAACGTCGAGGTTAAGGAGAGGTTGACGCCGACGATGAACATCGCGCGCATCTCCCAGTCCCACCCAGCGGCGCTCAGGCGGTCGGCCTCCTTGCCGAGCCAGAAGAGTGTCCCGGCGGCCGAGGAGGCGCTGAGGACGAGGGTGCAGCGCACCTGGAACGCGAGCTGCTGGAGCTCCACCCTCCTTGGTCTTCCGCAGCTGGGGAGATGGCTCATGTCCGCCATCCCGACGAGGAACATTACACCTAGGAGGCCAAGCGCCACAGGAGGAAGCCGTACGTGCGGCTGGGCGTTCGAGCGCCGGAAGAAACTTTTGTTGTCTCTTGCTCTTTCTTCTACCTCCGTCCAACTGCCATAGAGAGAGAGGGCAAGGCTGCTCCAACATTTGGTATCAGAGCCTTGGTGTGATCCTGCTCGGAGCAATGTCGCTCGTCCCGTACGCCGGCGGATCGGGCAGGTCGCTGCCCATGCAGTGCCCGGTGCTCACCGGTGAGAACTACACCGTGTGGGCGATCAAGGTGGAGTCCAACCTCGACGCGGCCGGGCTGTGGGAAGCCGTGGCTCCGGCGGAGGACGCGGCGGCAGCGGTGATCGCCAAGAAGGACAAGCCGGCGAGGGCGTACTTGCTCGGGGCGCTCTCCGAGGAGATTCTGCTGCAGGTGTCGTCGAAGAAGACGGCGGCGGAGCTATGGGCTAGCTTGAAGACAAGGTTCGTCGGTGCGGACCGGGTTCGGGCGGCGCGGCTAGCCACTCTCCGCGGCGAGTTCGAGCAGCTCCTCATGGCGGAGGCGGAGACGCTGGATGCGTTCGCCGGCAGGATCGGCGGGATGGCGGCGCGCTACGCGGGGCTCGGGTCGACGCTGGACGACGCCGAGATGGTGAAGAAGCTGCTGGACTCGGTGCCGGACCGGCTGTACGCGGCGGTCGCCGGGATCGAGCAGTTCTGCGACGTCAGCACCATGGCGTTCGAGGAGGCGCTCGGGAGGCTCAAGACCTTCGAGGAGAGGACGAGGCGGCGCGCGCAGACCGGCGGCGAGCGGGCGGACGAGCAGCTGATGCTCACCGCAGCTCAGTCGGCGGCACGTCAACGTCGACACGGCGGCGGCTTCGACCACGATGATGACGGCGCGGGCAACACGGCGTCGGGCGGCGCATGGAAGCGGTGAGGAGGCCGCGGGCGCTGCTACAACTGCGGCCAGCGTGGACACTTCCGGCGGGAGTGTCCGAAGCCACGGAAGGCGGAGGCGGTGGAGCAGGCTCTTCTCGCCGATGTTGACGAGGTCGGGCCGGCACTCCTCTAGGTCACGGCTTAGGGGGTGATTGTTGGGAATAAGTCGTGACGGAGCACAGTGCGACCGGCGTCAGTGCGCAAGGTCGGGTCCGTGGCGGTGCGACCGGCGTCGGTGCGCCAGGTCGGGTCCGCAGGGCTGGGTCACGATGGTGTGTACGTATGTGCGTACGTGTGTAATGCGTGTGTGCGCGTTGTGGCAAAAGTTAGACTGTTAGGCAGTAGCGGTGTGTGCGTGTCCGATCGGTTGAGCTGACCGCGTCGAGCGCGTTGGTACGCGTCGTGCGTGAGGTGGCCGAGCGAATCGCTCGCATGCAGCAGCCGGCCGTTCGTGCATGCGTGTGTGACGGTAGCGTGGGCGCTGCGTCGCTGCTGGCTACAAAGCCGTCTGGCTCATTCGTGTCTGAGTGAGCAGTGTATGTCTAGTTTGAGCAGAGAAAGAAAGTAAGCCGTACGTGCGGCTGGGCTTCGAGCGCCGGAAGAAACTTCTGTTGTCTCTTGCTCTTTCTTCTACCTCCGTCCAACTGCCATAGAGAGAGAGGGCAAGGCTGCTCCAACATCGAGGTCTAGATGGCTGGCTGGCTTAGCTGGAGAAGAGTGTTGGGAAGAGAAGGGGCGTGGGTGTTTATGTAGCCAGAGTCCAGTCGGCGCAGCACATCACTGGTTCTTGTTGGGTTGGAGAGAAAATTGATTGATGGATCCATCGGGTTTGAGGGCCCCCCGATATCCAATGCTACCGCGGCTTAGATGCTCCCGTGATACGGGCTTCTAGGCCGTCGGATTCTCAGATCGGACGGCTCCCAACAACTTTGCAACATTTGCAAAAAAGTCTTCTAGAATTTCAAAAATTACGCATAGGTATAACAGATCCAACATCTCTTATATGCCGTCCGATCTGAGAATCCGACGGCCCAGAAGCCCGTATTACGGGAGCATCTAAGCCTCGGTAGCACTAGATACTCTCCCTTGAGATTTTTTTTTGTAACTAGCATCGTATTTAGAGTAATTTTGAAAACCAGCAGGCCCAAAACGTATATTTCAAAAATAGCACCCCGTCGGTCAACAGTTGACCGAAGAAGGACTTTTCGGTCAGTAGAAAACCGAAGAGGACTCTTCGGTCAACCGTAGGCCGAAGACATGCTGTGCTGGGCCGAAGAGGACTCTTTGGTGTTTGGTTGGCCGAAGAGTACTCTTTGGTGTTTGGTTGGCCGAAGAGTACTCTTTGGTCAACCGTTGACCAAAGAGTCCATGCACTTTACGTTAACAGTCAACCGAAGTTGCATGTGACCTAATTCGGTTTTCCGTTTATACTGCATTTTCTTCGCCCTTCTCTCCCGCCCTTCTTTCCCGCCCTTCTCTCCCGCCCTACTTTCCCGCCCTTCTCTCCCGCCCTTCTCTCTCGCCCTTCTCTCCCGCCCTTCTTTCCCGCCCTTCTCTCCCGCCCTACTTTCCCGCCCTTCTTTCCCGCCCTTCTCTCCCGCCCTTCTCTCCCGTTTTTTTTGGACAAATAGTACATATTTTTGAACAAATTGGGAAAATAAGATCAAAACATTACAAATTGCAAAACTAGCACACGGTCGTCCTACTGTTCCCGCTCTTCTTTCCCGCCATTCTCGTTCCCGCCCTTCTCTCCCGCCCTTCTTTCCCGCCCTTCTCTCCCGCCCTTCTTTCCCGCCCTTCTTTCCCGCCAGTTTCGTTCCCGCCCTTCTTTCCCGCCATTCTCGTTCCCGCCCTTCTCTCCTGCCCTTCTTTCCCGCCCTTCTCTCCCGCCCTTCTCTCCTGCCCTTCTCTCCCGCCATTCTCTCCCGCCATCTTCTCTTCTGACCCTATAAAACCCCCTCCGCAGCAAGGTGGGTGAGCAGGCAAGTGTAGTGTTTTTTTGGTCACCGTTTGTTTGCAGGTAATGGCTTGCCCCTTTTGCCGAGCTCCAGGTGGCCCTTGTTCTTCCTTTGATTCTAGTGAGTCTGTCTTCACTGTGGTGCTGGATCGTCGCTGTTCAAGGCGTGTTGTAAGATTCTATATCTTGTTTATCTGATTGTGGCATATGGTTCATGTTGTTTAGGTTGGAATGTGTTCTAATGCCTTTGTTTATATGATTATGATGTTTGCTTCCATCCTTTTTGTAGTATGTTCCGTGCAGTGTTAGATCACATCTTGCTCGGTACATTGAGGAGTGTAGAGCTTTAGCTATTCGGAGGGGTGACACAGATATTGATCTTGCTCTTCACAACAGTGAGGGTAACTTATACCATGTTCTGTTTACACATGGTCGGGTGAGCAGTAAATTCCATGGTCCTTCCTGGGAGGAACTTGTGAATGATTATGGTCTCCGTCATCGTGACATGATGACTATTAGGCTTGAGCACTATGGAACATGGTGTAGTGTTGATATTCATCGGGATGGTGTTATGTTGTTCCCTTTACCCTGTGTTGGTAAGTTTTTTTTGAGTGATTTAAAGTTTTGTTTCAACTTTTACGTTTTGCTGTTCTGCTAAATTTGTGAAATTATTTTTTTGTAGCTCTTGAGGATCTGAGTGAAACTCTGAGGGAACTTGTTGACAGTTGTTTTTATAGTCGTGGTATCTTCAGTCTGAATTATCACCAAATGTATGTCATGTCGCGACAGCTCTTTGATGACAACTACATATTGTGTACTCCTTTTGTTCATAGGATTGATTCCATGAATGTCAATGGTCAACATATGGTGAGCTTTGTTTTTGGCTACTGTTTTAAATTTGTAAGCTCAACATCATATAACTTGATGTTTTTTGTCAGGTTATTCCGACCATGGTTGTGAGGTGTTTGACGGAATTTGTGTCAATTCCTAGGACCGGTTCTTTAACTCTTGAAATTACTTTGGATTCAGAAGATGATGATATATCTGTGAGCATTCCTTGTTCCTACTTTATTGGCTTGGGTGATAGAATGGTGTTCAAGAAGGAAGGCTTCGGTAATTTTCTTCGGGCATCGTCTATTGAAGTCAACAATTTGGTGCTCATAACCTTCAAAGAGCGTGATCAGGAGCTAGTTGTTGTTTTCAGTCATCTGCCACAGTGATCGTACTATCTCGCCGTACTATCCCCCCATTTTATTTCCCCCCTAATATCCCGCCATTTTCTTTCCCGCCATACTCTCCCGCCACTTTTTCTCCCGACATTCTCTCCCGCCATTATCTCCCACCATTTTCTTTCCCGCCTTTCTTACCCGCCTTTCTCTCCCGCCATCTTCTCTTGTGAACCTATATAACCACATCCGCAGTAAGGTGGGTGAGCAGGCCCTTCTGTCCCCCTTTCTCTCATGCCTTTCGCTCCCGCCCTCCTTTCGTGGAGATGTCTCATCCTCATTATCCTTTTGATCGTAGTTTTCACTCTGGTATGTCCGATCGTCTTCTCAAACTAGCCGCCAATTTCAAGATGGATGATAGAGTAGTTCCATGGGAGGAACTCATCAGTAGTGACACCATAATGAATGAGTTGGCTCACTCATTAGCTAGGAGTGGGTGGCCTCCCAGGACATTTGAGGAGATACGGAAAGAACTTCTCAGGTTGCATGGCAGATGGCAGAACGTCAAACTGCATAAGAGTGAATCTTACATCAGGCTTGGGAGGAAGAATTCAGATTTATGGTCAGTAGACAGTGAGGACGAAGACGACCTCTTCATGCCGAGCAGCAAGGTCAAGACTACCTCATCGTCGAAGGCCAAGAGTTCTACTTCGACAAAGGGCAAGAGATCTGCATCGACGGAGGAGGAGGATGATGCATTCATGTAGTACTGTTTTATGTAGTACTGTTGATTTAATGTTGTAGTGTTTAATTCAGTTGTATTGTTTAATTCAGTTGTACTGTTTAATTCAGTGATAATGTTTAATTTCAGTTGGATGCATGTAGTTTGCAGTACAAGTGTTATCTCTCTAAACCAATTGCCACCGACGGCTTCTCCCTCGGCCAGCTCGCTTTTCCCTTGCTTTTACCCATGCGCAGACGGTGATTCCGATGTCCACACTGTAGTGACTGGCCAGACTGTAGTGACGACGCTGATTCCGATGCCCACACTGTAGTGATTGGCAGACTGTAGTGACGGCGCTGCTTTGTCTGCTTTGTATGATTCCTGCTGTCTGCGGTGCGGTGTTGTTGCTGCGGCGGACGCGCGTGTTTTATTTTCTTCTACCGACAACACAGTGCTCCTCATCTTTATATACGAGATGTCGTTGCCTGATCTCTCTCACGCTCTTCTCTTTGCTTCTGCCCACACTGCTTGCTCTTTCTCACTCTCTTCTCCATCTTCCAGACGCACTTCAAAACACCAACGCGCTAGTCATTATGAGTTTGCCTTGCTCGGATCAAAGCATTAGGCCTACGAAAATGAAGAGTGCGACTTTGCCTCGGGGGGTGGAAGTACTTCGTTGTTGGTGTGGCGATCTCTGCAAGGTGAAGGAGGTGACGGATTTTTCAGATTGGTTGGGCATGAAGTTTTTCATGTGCGCCAATTATGAGGAAGATCCACCCGTTGCTACTTCACCGTACATCAGGCCTCCGGTATGTTTAAGTCACCAAGAATAAACACGTTGTTGATATTATTGTTGATTTGATATTTCTATTTCTATTTTTGTTGTAGTCTCCTCCGCCTCTGTGCATGTACTATCGTTGGATTGACACGAAAAAACCGGACTGGGCGGTGACCGAGATTCGTGAAAGAGGTCGTCGTGCATGGGCAAGCTTGGACGCGGAAGAGCGCCGCGCGAAGGCGGCAGCAGAGGAGAAAGCAGAGCAGGAGAGAGAGTGGCAAGAGTACTATGTGAAGCAGAGGGCTTTTATTGATGAGATGAAGAAGAAAAACCGAGAAGAGGGACTACGACTGGCGGAGGTTTACCGACAGCGACAGGAGGCCCGTGAGGCTGAGAGGCAGATGAAGAAAGAAAGGGCTCGTGCAGCCAAGGCAGCAGAAGAAGCTGGTGATGGAAAAGGAAAATATCCCCGTTGGACTCAGTAGATTTATGTTATTGTATCGTAACGTTCGCATTGCAGCAAGTCGTATCTTAAAATTCGCAGCAAGTTGTATCTTAATTTTTATGTATCTTATTTTACGCATGTTATTTTCGATGCATCTTAATTATCTGTTGTAGTCTGGTTGCAAATGTTTCTCGTAAAACATTAGAGTAATGCCGATGTACCAACCTGGCCTTGAAAACAAATCAGTCTCTTACATAGATAATGACTCATACATAGATAGTAACACATACATGAAGGATGTCTGATACATAGATAAGTCCTCATACATGAGAATAGTCTGAAACTAACATGGGTGTTTCATACATATATAATCATATCACTGCTGGGGACGGCGACGAGTCTGGATCTTCCTCGGACGCGGACCGGAAGGTGATAAGCGCTGACGCGGTGGGCGAGGGTCACGAAAACCACGACCGTAAATAGCCTCGCCTGAATTGGTCTGTGTCTCCTGCGTCGGTGGTGGTGGTGGAGTATGATACATAGGCTGAGAGAAGTCTCCTGCAGCTTGGTCATTGTCATCGCCATAGCTGTCTAAGAATGAACCATCACCACTAAGCATCGGCGACTGCACGACATGCATGAACGGAAGCGGCTGGTTGCTGACTGTAGTAGTGAAGCACATGTCAAATTGAATTGCGATCGTACACTGCTTAAAAGAAAAACCGAAAGTAAAGTTACCTGGCGGCCCCATTTGTTGATGCCATGCGGACCCCCCTGGTTGTGAAGGATGTTGCTCATGCCAGGCAGACCACCCTGGTTGTGAAGGATGTGGCTCATGCCAGGCTGAGCTCCCTGGCTGTGAAGGAGATGGCTCTTGCCAGGCCGAGCTCCCTGGATGAGAAGGAGGTGCCTGATGCCATGATGACCTCCCCGGCTGTGAAGGAGATGGCTCTTGCCAGGCCGAGCTCCCTGGATGTGAAGGAGGTGCCTGATGCCATGATGACCTTGTTGGTTGTGAAGGAGGTGGCGCCGGTGAAGCCATGCGCCGTGACTCTGAACGATGCACAAATGGACGTGGCGGACGAAGTCCTGGACGAGATACCGCAACGTCCGAAGATCGTCTACATGTCACTGCTGCGTAAATCCCTCGTAGCTTGTCATCAAAACGCTTCAACCATGTCCGAAGATCTGGCTGTGGGATAGTATCCCCACTATCAACCCGCCGCATTAAAGCGGAAACCTCCTCTCGCGCCTCGACTGTCAAGTCACTCTGTACATTGAAGAGTTAGCCAATTGTAAATGTTCGCGTTATGACATGAGTACACATATGAGAACCAACATAGAGGAAGTTGGGTGCGTACCGCGTGGTGTCTGGTTCCCATAATAGAGGAAGTTGGGTACATATCGCTGGTTAGAGGCTCTTCAATCTGATCGGGAGCAGCACGAGGAACCAAGTAGATCCTCGTTGAATGCCTGTAACGCTGCAGATAGAACCCGAACTTGTCCCAGTCAAAGGGTCTAACCTCATCCCAGATATGTGTTGGCGCGGTCGTCCATTCTAGAACATAAGGGCCAATGTTCTCAAGCCAGAAAGTCATGGACTTGTTCCCTCCTACGCGGCTGAACCTGACATTAACAACCGGGTAACGTGGTAAGCATCATTCTGAAAGCAGTGCTGACAACTAAATTCGAATTACTTACTTGTGCACGTGGTCCGGTATGTGTGGAATAACTGGAATGTCATCCTCTTGATAGCGACCGAACTGTCTCATTACCCTATGAAGAGCCATCTCCTCCACCGTCACGTCGAACACCAATCTCGCCTTGGTCATCCAGTAGTGCCGATCTCTAGTGCACAAGGCAGATAGCCCAACTGGATACCTAGATGTTATAGCCTGATCCGAGTAGGGCTCCCAGATAACAACATCCTCGTGCAAAGCATCAAACTGCGCCGTGAAGGACGGGTAGCAGCTCTTAACCTGCATACCCGCAAACTGTCTCTGTGCATGACAACAAATAAACATTAGTAATAGTATTGCATGGCAAGAAATAATCTAATGAAATGTTACGTAATACAAAATTACCTCTCTTCGTGCCCAAACTGATCCCACAGTAGGCAAGTCGCCGATATGTGGCACATAAGATCCTGCTATGTCTACCAACCCAAACGGATTTTCAATGCTGACATAGGGTCGTCCAATAGGGAACCTCTCATATGACCAGAGCTGCAACAATAGTGGACATCCAACCACACCTGATCTACGGGAGGTCAACATGCAACCTTTGCACAGGCCTCTGTACGTAGCTGCCAACACAGCAGAACCAAAGCTCCTCTGCATAATGTCCCCTGGGCAACGAGCGTCAGCTATCTCTCGTGCAATGCTGATGAGGCGCGCATCGACAGTGGTCACGTGGTTCTCTGTGAACATCGTCTTCCCGAACAACCAAAGAAGATATGCCTCTAGGGACCGATCAACCTGTGCCTCGGACAACTGAACTCCGGGGTGTCCTAACGCGACAATCTACATATAACCGGAACGACTTGTATTATTCTATGTAGTGAGGACAACTATAAAAACAACATTCATTTAGCTGACCGAGAAGGTTACCTGAAACTGGCTCAACCACTTAAAACGAGGCCCGTGAGGATCTTTCTCTAAGGCCACAGCAGTTGGCACCGCAGCTAGAAAACGCCTCTGCATCGTAGCTAGCCAGCCAGGATCTGCCTCTAAAGGACCTATGGCAGCACCGGCCAACGGTAATCCCGACAAGTAAGACACATCCTGTAGAGTAGGCGCCATCTCTCCCCAGGGAAAGTGAAACGTATGTGTCTCTGGTCTCCATCTATCTACTAAGCAGGTAAGGAGTGACCTGTCGTAAGAGAAGCGTTTGCTTTTTCTCTTGCGTAGCTGCATTGGTTCACCAGCTTCATCCAACTCCGGATGATCAACCCACTCATCCAATGTACCCTCAACCAGCCGTGCCAACGGTAGCAGTCCAGCCCACATTAACCTACAAAATAAAAAGAATGTACAGCAAACAGTTAGCGAGCATCAAATATTACCTATTACAAATTAAAACATGATATGCAAACGTACCTATCAACCCATTGAGGGTGTATCATCCAGTTAGACTTTGGGGTGCGAGGGATCAACACATCTAAATTCTTGCCCGCTTCCATAAGTGCGGCCCGGTGTTTTTTATCGATCGCATCTTTAAGCAACGCATACGAAGACATATCTGAAATTAAAACATAGTCCGACATATCACAAATTAAAACATAGTCCAACATATCACAAATTAAAACATAGTCCGACATATCACAAATTACAACATAGTTCGAAATATTACAAATTAAAACATAGTTCGAAATATTACAAATTAAAACATAGTCCGACATATCGCAAATTAAAACATAGTCCGACATTATATAGCTTCTGAATTATTTCTTCCTCGTCGTCCCCTTCGGCCTTGACTGCCTCGACCACGTCCACCTCTTGCTCCTCTTGTCGCACTCGTCGATGTGGACGCACTCGTCGATGTGGACGCACCGTCTTTGTTAATGTCAGGACAATATTTCATCCTATGCCCATAATTCGCGCATAGCAAACACTGTCTGGTTGCTCCACCAGCTTCAGATTGGTCCATATCATTTCGGATGCGCTTTACCTTGCGTCTGCCCCTGCTGGTTCGCCGAAGACCAGGATCCGGGATGTATACTCTCTCATCATCATTTACCTTGTTGAAATTGCCGACGACTCTAAACCCTGTCATCTCACCGGTCCATGTGTTGCGTACTGACTCTTTCAAATAGTATGGGGAAACGAAGGAGATGGCATCCAACTGAATCTGGCCGCACGCAGCCAACACATGTGAGCAAGGAAGGTGCAACAACTTCGGTTTGTTGCATGTACATTCACACATTGGATAAAATTCCGTTCCAATTTTTACCTCATGCGTCTTCACCTCATTTGACGTACCGAAACCATCGGTAGGTAGCTGAACCTCATACCTCCTTTCCTGATTACCTATGAGTCTGACAGTGTGCTTCTTTGCTTTCTCTATCTTCTTTGCCATGTACTCCATGACACGGCTACAATAAGGAGTCTTCGGATGATCTGCAATATGCTTCTTTGCTAAAACGAGCCTTTCTCTGAAATATCTCAAAGTGCCATGGAATACAGCCTCCACAATAGCTGTGAGTGGCAATGCTCTATTTCCTCTAAGTACAAAGTTGTACACCTCAGCAAGGTTGGTTGTCATGTGGCCATACCTAGCTCCATGGGTGTCATGCAGGAGAGACCAATTCACGGGAGGCTCTTTCTCTATCCACTGAGTAAAATTCTTTATTGCCCTGCCATTCGGCCTCTTAGTGCCAGGAGGGTCAATTGCTGGCAAGTCACAAAGAGCTACAGGCTGCTCTAGCTCTGCGATGAATGTTGCTAATTTAACCTGATCTTGTTCCATTTTCTTTCTAGCTTTAACCTGCTTCTTAGTAAACTCATCTAGTTTTGACCAAATAAAATTGTATTTCCGTGGCTGATTCTGCTTGCATAATTTTTTGAACAAGTTCATCAACCGCTTGTTCTTGAATTGTGAGAAAAAATTTGCCCCAAGATGGCGCATGCACCACCGGCTCTGCAGGTCCTTCCATGATGTTGTTTCGTTCTCAGTTGGATCCCTCAGTGTCTTCACGGCCTTCAATATACCAGCATGTCTGTCATGAATGACACACACGTTCGGTCGGTCCTTCACGATAGCGATTTTCACTTGCCTCAAGAACCATATCCAGCTTGGAAAGTTCTCACCCTCCACGAATGCCATGGCAAGTGGGATGATTTGATTGTTCCCGTCAACACCAATAGCAGTAAGGATTTGCCCTTTGTACTGACCAGTCAGGAATGTGCCATCCACAAACATCACAGGAGGACAATGCCGGAAAGCTTCGATGCAAATAGCAAAAGAAAAGAATACTCTCTTCAACACCTTCAAATCTGGTATACTCTCCAATCTTGTGTGTTGTACGTTAACATAAGTGTCGGGATTCCTCTCCTTCAATACTTGAAGGAGCCGCACAACATTATCATATGAGTCCAAGAACGTCCCAAACTTTTCCTCCATAGCCTTCTGCTTAGCCCTCCAAGCCTTCCCGTAAGGAATGAGATAATCCCATCTGACCTTCACTGCTGTCTGGATGTGTTTTGCTTCCATGTCTTTCTTCTCCACTATCTCAGTATACATGAGTTGAGCAATGAGAGTTGAAGACAGGTTCGGATGATTCACCAGAAGGTGTTTCCTCACACAAGTATGTGGAACAACATCGGTGACAACCTAGTGGATGTTATACTTCGGCACGTGCCCGTGCACCTTCCCAGGACAACCTGTTTCAACACATTTCACGGTATAGTTTGTTCGATTTGATATGTGTGTCCGGAAAACCCTCTGCGTGGACATAGCCCACTTTACCACCGCATATTTCAATTTCTTCTTTGTATCATGCATAGAACCTATCTCGACTTGGTTCAGATGATACTGCCATGGAGTCTCATGGCCATCGTTGACCGTCAGACCGGTCGATAGGTCCTGGTCCCATGCGGCAGGAATCGGTACCTTCACTTCATCCTCGGAATTTTCAGAATCCAGATCCTCAGCCACTCCATCGTCGTCCTCTTCCTCCATCACCCTCTGCATTTCCTCCCCTTCCTCATCGCCATCAGCAAAACCAGAACCAGCTAATATTACCGACCGACTACTCTGCCCAGTATCGTTACCACACAAATTGTGTGGCACGTAATATGGCTCTTCCTCGGGTTGGCTTGCATCCACATCCATTGGCTGTGACCCGGATAAATAAATATCGTTAGCCACCTGACTGTCCTGCCCGGGTTCATACCCCCCCTCTGGTTGTCCGGTATTCTCCTCCTTCGCCACAGGTTGCACTAGGACATATGGGTGGATTTTTCGGTCTCCGCAACGCCTTAACAGGGTCAACCACTTCTGGCTCCTATCTATCAGCATCAACTCCCACTTCACTTTTTTACACGATTTGGTCCACAATGCTTGAATACTGACGGAACATACCCCAGGATCCAGCCCAAAACTAGTCGTCAACCAGTAAGTCAACTGTCTAATGTCCACTCTGTCCAGGTCTGGAACTGTCATGACACATTTTTGGTACTCGCTAAGATCAACCCCTAACTCATTATATCGAACATTGCCAGGGCCATAGTAAACAGTCATATTTACTGATTCAGACATTTTAACCTGTCAGACACTTCCATCTCATTAATCATAACGAACACAATTATTACCTGCTACACTAACTAACCGCTAAAATGACAGCACAAACCAATTAACACTAAAAAAATGTGACGCGGGATTATACCTTCGACGCGTGTCGCCACCTCACGGAGAACTTGCACCAACGGACAACACCAACGCCACCCCCTCGACGGCCACCTCCTGCTGCCCAGCCAAACCACCTCCTCCTCCTCAACTGGCCATGGCTGCTCCTCCTCACACCACCATGACTACAACTCACTTGTACACACAAATTAATATCCCATTGGAAAAAAATGACCGTAGGCTGCTGGAGATGGCTATGATCTACTGTTTCTGTGGTTTGGATTTGAATGTAGCTGGAGAAACGAAGAGATCGGGGAGTGGGGGCGAGCTACACAGAGAAAATGAGAGAGAGAGCTCGGACTGAGAAAGAACGGAGAGAAAGGAAGAAGAAAGAGTTCGGCCGGCGGCCTATCCACCGTTTTCGGCCAACGGTTGGCCGAAGACCTCTTCGGTCGCGGGCTGACCGAAGATGCACACCGTTTTCGGCCAACCGTTGGCCGAAGACCTCTTCGGTCGCGGGCTGACCGAAGATGCACCGACAACCCAGTCTTCGGCCCACCGAACAATGTTTTCGGCCCACGGAACGCCGAAGAGGCCTCTTCGGCCTACGGTTGACCGAAAACTATCTTTTCGGTCTACTGTTGACCGACGGGGTGCTATTTTTGCAATTTACGTGTTAGGCCTGCTAATTTTCGAAATTGCTTCAAATACGCTGCTAGTTACAAAAAAAAATCCTCCCTTGATGCATTGATATCGAGTACACTCCTGCCTCAATGCATGGCGTGCAGCAGGATACAAAATATATACTGCATGATATGGTTACCACATGTTGTGCAACAACATAGAGTACGCAGCACCAGCATATCTTCTACAGCATGGGTCACAGAATTCCAAACATGATAAACCCTAGTCACTAGCTAGGAGTCTAGGACATGGTGCCTCTGTGCTGCCCTACATGGTGATCAATCAATGGCCAAATTGCCAGAACGCAGGGTTGTGCTAGGTAGAGCATCTACAGCCGGACTTGGCAAATCCGGCCCCTCAAACGCCCGCGGACGTGTCCGGACGCGTCCGCGGGCACTGACCGGACACGTCTCAAATTAGGCACTCTACATCCGGACACCTCAATTAGCATATCTCAAATCCATACAAACTCATGCAACTACGTCGACGCACACGGATCGTCCGGCTACTCCATCACAGTACACTAAACATGCCATCGGACTACCAAAATTTGGCATGTTTGGCTATGGTGGGCTTCATCCACGGCTGCCCTTGCCCTTCCCTGCGTCCTTGCCGTCCTTCTCGCGGAAGTACCGCTCGAAGACGCAGTACGGATCCAGCCGGATCTGCTCGTCGCCGGAGCTGTCCTCGCCGTCGCTGTCCTTCTCCTCCTTCGGTCGCAGTCCGGCCATGGCCCGGACCGCCTGACTCTGCTCTCGGGCGAGGGCGCGTCTTCCTACGCTGCCGTTTCTTCACAATGCGGGCGAGGATGGCTTCCTCTTCTGCGGCCGCCCGCGCCGCCGCAGCCGCCGCCTCCGCCTCCGCCATATCCGCCGCGAGACGGGCCTCGATGGCCCTTGCCCTCTTCTTCTCACAGCGTGCCGCCCGGACCCGGTACGACTCATAGTCTGCCGGACCGGTCATGGGGAAGGAGCAGTGTTCCGGCTGCCGGGAACGCGAGGATCCAGCACCGCCGGACCCGAGCGCCCGGTGAGCCAACGCTAGGGCCTCGCGGCGGACGGATCCGTCCGTCGGTCGACTGCTCTCCTCCCGGGACCGGTGGAGTGCAATGCGAACTGCCATTGCCTCCTCCAACCCACACGGAATCACACCCTAGTCGACGGATCCGGAAAGGTCGGACTCCGATCCGCTGTCTGACATGGCGGAGGTGGCCGGAATCCGCCGGAGGAGAGCTTTGGTAGCGGAGGGGAGTGGAGGGGAGGGGAGTGAAGTGGCTAGGGTTTGGTCCGGCGAGCGGATGGGGACGAATATAAGTGGGGTAGGGTGGGCCAGCATGGGTCGGCTCCGACGTGGCGGGCGTGCTCGGGCGCCCCCATACCCGCCTCATATTTGGGCTGGATATGGGGGGTGCCGGTCAGCCCGGGCGTTTGAGGGCCGTTTGAGAGGCCCGTCTGGATCTATTTTTTGTGACCGGGCAGTGACCGGGCGGCCTGTCCGGGCGTTTGAGGAGGGTATAGGGGGTCCGGCTGTAGATGCTCTTACACTTACACTAGCTAGCTAGGAACTAATGGCTCTTGCTGTGCATGGTGATCAATCAACGGCCAAATGCAGTGGCAAAATGTACAGATGAACACAGGTCATGTACCGCTGGGCAAAAGGATGTATAGTTTTGGGCTTTGGCTAAATATGTCCAATGCGTTGGGTGCTACAGTACAGTGGTATGAGAAGATGTACAAAAATCAACATTCACTTGTTAAAAATAAAACAATTCTGACTTGATGTATGAAAGAATTTAATTAAATGATACAATAATTTGTAGGCTGCACCAAAAGAATGACAAAATTCTGCCCCAAAACAACATAAAAGAAGCCAATTTTGATCCATGCATTTGGTTTTGTATAACAACATACAAATACATATACAAATTCAAGTGCACATACTACACATCTATGTATATGTACGGTGTTTTTTTTAGAAATTTTAGGTTATAAAAATACATTTTTGTTTCTTCAAAGGGTTATCCGGTGCCGGTGCTTCGATCACTCTTTCGGAAGACTTTTCGTAACATAAACACAACGTTTTTATTTTTTTGTACTCGTTAGGACTAATGATGGCAATTTTACCCATGAACATGGATACCTATGGGTAACCGACCCATGTGGGTAGGGTATGGGTACATTTTTATGTCCATGGGCAGTGTTCGAACCCTACCCTATTAGTCATGGGTAAGGTATGGCTACAATTTTGTGTCCATGGGTATGCCCATACCCTACCGATTATCTTACAACATTTGTTATAAACCCTAAGTTACCGAGTCCGTGTATGTAAGCTTCATATACAACCCCATTCTCCTCCCAATAACAAATTCCCCAACCATAGAAAGATCTCGGTAGTTGGTGCCACCAACACAGATGGAGCTAGAAATTACACCACACGCTTTGATGTTGTCTTGATCTGCCCGATGGGTACCCATCGGGCATGGATACCCATAGGGCCGGGTATGGGCATGGGCATGTATATTTACCCGACGGGTAGTGTATGGACATAATTTTACGTCCATGAGAAACATGGGTATGGGTATGGGATTATTGTACCCGCACCATACCCTGCCTATTGCCATCCTTAATTAGGACTATTGAAATAATTAATGATACCTCATATCTTAGCAAATAGTATGTCTTATTCATTAATTACCATGGTCTTTAAAATATAACACTTTGTTTTATTTTGTTCTTTTAGAGAAACATTATACAAACTTGCTATTTAATGCCTTTTAGCTGCTATTCAATAGAAATTAAATTGTATAATACGAACCCATTTTAGCGGCACATTTTTTACTCTTATGGTCAATATATATTCGAAATATAACAGTGCTCATAAATTGACCATGCCTTTGTAGACCGGAGGATTGTTATGAACCGAAAATGAATTGAAGATATAACATCAACACCGTCGCCCCTCAGAAAATCGGCCATGCCTCCATGCGTGACCAGATGCAAGAGGCAACACAGAAGCCGCGACTCATCGGAGCCAGTCTTTGTGTTCTTATCGGTGGGCAGACAGAGCAAAGTTTCTTTTCGGTGGCAACTAGAAATACTGATCAAAGATGAATTGTTGGAGTGCTGGTATGCTGAGGAGGATGCAAAGCAGAGGGCCGGTGACTGGACGGATTGCGTGGAGGCCCGCGCCCAGCAGCAGGACGATCATTTAAGGGAGAAAGTCAAACATAACCATTGTGGTCCAGCCCCCCCCCCCCCCCCCCCCCCCCCCCCGGGGGGGGGGGGAATGGTTAGGTGTGACTAAAAGGGATCAGGGGTGCGAAATAACTTTCCACGGGGACAGTGATGCTTAAATTCTAAAGTGGTCATTTAGGAAAAATAATACTCAATGCTTGGCCGCACATAAGATAGTGGTAATTAGTTAGATGGATCATATTTTACTGAAATGAATCATGATGATAATACCATGAAATTTTTACCCCTGACAAAGAGTTATCCAGACTGTTGGATCAACATAATACAACACATTATATTGTGTAGTATGATCTGCCGTAACAAAAATCCTATTTACAAATATTATCAAGAGAGAAGGTAAAAAAACATAAATTGATTTCTAAGGCGGGCAACAAGAAGGTAAAACAGACATAAATTGGGCACACAATGTCATGGACGACAATCTAGAAATTTCTTCAAGCATAGAAAAATGACACAAATACTACCAAAAATATCCACGGCCAGACGATGCTTTGCTACACTAGTACATAACAGGGCTTTGGTCCAGCCCTGAGAAGCCCATTAATCCCGGTTCACTCACGAACCGGGACCCATGGGGGCATTGGTCCCGGTTCGTGAGGACAGGGCGCCGGCCGGGCCTCGTGGGCAATTGGTCCCGGTTCGTCTGACCCCTTTGGTCCCGGTTCCAGACACGAACCGGGACCAATGGGCCTGGCTCCTGGCCCACAACCATTGGTCCCGGTTTGTGGCTGGAACCGGGACCAAATGGTGTCCTTTAGTCCCGGTTCCAGCCACAAACCGGGACCAATGGTCGGCCTATATATACCCCCTTCCCGCGAGCAGAGCAATGCACTGCTCACTTTTTTTTGGCCGGCCGTGGGAGAGCTTTGTGGTGCTCTAGCTCACCTCCTATGCACATGAGGTGTTCGATGAAATGCCCGAACCACACTTAAGCTTTCTCCTCTCGAAGCTCCTTGTCCAAGCTCCATTTTCCTCAAGATTTGTTTTGGTTTGGCGGTCCGTCCTGTCCCGTCCCCGTCCTCACCGCCGTCCATCGCCCGCGCCCATATTGGCGCCGGCACCACCGTGGTTAGCCTCTTCTTCTTATCTTCTTTCTAAAAGAAAAAAGTTCTTACTTGTATCATTTAGATAGATACTTGTGTAATTTTCTTACTTTTATTATTGTTTGTTATTATATAGTGCCATGGTCATGGTATCCGCCCACGTCGGCCCTCGTCCGGTCTATAATTTGGATGTGGTATATATTATCTTTTATAACTATTTGTTTTATTTAGTGTTTATGACAATTATGCCGACCAGCGTGACATAGATTTTTTAATCTAGGAGGTATGTGAACCGGAAATTCCAACCGACATAGAAATTCTTGTCGAGAAGTTAAATTTGGTTGAAAAAGAAAACAATTACTTGAAAGAAAAATTACAAAGAGTTGAAGAGGAGAAGATGAAGTTGGAGTTGCATGTTGCCGATGTCGTCGACGATCACAAGATCAAGATGGATGCAATGCGCTTGAAGATTAGAAAGATTAGAAAATATGCCATTCATAATGAGGCTTGGTATCATTATGCCGTTGGATCAATTGGTACCTTAGTTGCGGTTATGATCGCATTTGTTGTTGCATTTAAATTTTATAGTTTCAATGTATGTTTTAATTAGATGCTCTAGAGAGCTATATGTTGTTCAATAATGAGAAATATGTATGAACGTTATGTATTTATTTTGGTCACTACTGTACTTTGGCTTTAATGTGATGATGAATTTCTATTAATTTGGTCACTTCTCTATTCATGATATGCACGCAGATGAACTGGCAATGGATGTACGGTGACCGACGCACCTCCGAGTATATTGAGGGCCTGCATAATTTTCTCGAAGCGGCCGAGGCAAACAAGCAGAATGGTTTTATGCATTGTCCATGTACTGTCTGTGAGAATACGAAGGCTTTCTCCAACTATAAAACCCTTCACTTCCACCTGCTTCAGAAAGGTTTTATGCCACACTATAATGTTTGGACCAAGCACGGAGAAAGAGGGGTTATGATGGAAGACAACGAAGAAGAAGAGGATGACGACAACTACCCGCCCCCTGAATACGGTGATGCTGCAATGGGGGAAGCTGAAGATCAAGAGGAACCAGACGATGTGCCCGATGATGATCTTCGCCGGGTCATTGTTGATGCACAGAGAGAATGCGAAAGTGAAAGGGAGAAGTTCAAGTTCGATCGCATGTTAGAGGATCACAAAAAAGGGTTGTACCCAAATTGCGAAGATGACAACAGAAAGCTCGGTACCACACTGGAATTTCTGCAATGGAAGGCAGACAATGGTGTATCTGACAAGGGATTTAGTTCGCTACTGAAAATAATGAAGAAGAAGCTTCCAAAGGATAACGAATTGCCCGGCAGTACGTACGAAGCAAAGAAGGTTCTATGCCCTCTAGGATTGGATGTGCAGAAGATACATGCATGCCCTAATGACTGCATCCTCAACCGCGGTGCGTACGAGGATTTGAACGCATGCCCGGTATGCGGTGCATTGCGGTATAAGATTAGAAGAGATGACCCTGGTGATGTTGAGGGCCAGCGCACCGGGAAGAGGGTTCCTGCCAAGGTGATGTGGTATGCTCCTATAATACCATGGTTGAAACGTTTGTTCAGAAACAAAAAGCATGCCGAGTTGATGCAATGGCACAAAAAAGACCGTAAGAAAGACGGGAAGTTGAGAGCACCCGCTGACGGGTCGCTGTGGAGAAAGATCGAGAGAAAGTGGAGCGACTTTACAGGTGACCCGAGGAACGTATGGTTTGGTTTAAGTGCAGATGGCGTTAATCCTTTTGGGGAGCAGAGCAGCAAGCATAGCACATGGCATGTGACTCTATGTATGTATAACCTTCCTCCTTGGTTGTGCATGAAGCGGAAGTTCATTATGATGCCAGTGCTCATCCAAGGCCCTAAGCAACCCGGCAATGACATTGATGTGTACCTAAGGCCATTTGTTGATGAACTTTTACAGCTATGGAATGGAAGAGGTGTACGTGTGTGGGATGAGAACGAACAGGAGGAATTTGACCTACATGCATTGTTGTTTGTAACCATCAACGATTGGCCTGCTCTCAGTAACATTTCAGGACAGACAAACAAGGGATACCACGCATGCACACACTGTTTAGATGACACCGACAGTATATATTTGGACAAATGCAGGAAGAATGTGTACCTAGGGCATCGTCGATTTCTTCCGACCAACCATCAATGTCGAAAGAAAGGAAAGCATTTCAAAGGTGAGGCAGATCACCGGAAGAAGCCCGCCCTCCGTACTGGTGATCACATACTTGATATGGTCAATGATTTACAAGTAATATTTGGAAAGGCTCCTGGCGGACTATCTGTTCCGACTGACGATGCGGGACGCGCACCCATGTGGAAGAAGAAATCTATATTTTGGGACCTACCCTATTGGAAAGATCTAGAGGTCCGCTCTGCAATCGACGTGATGCACGTGACGGAGAATCTTTGCGTGAACCTGCTAGGCTTCTTGGGAGTGTATGGGAAGACAAAAGATACACCGGAGGCACAGGAGGAACAGCAACGTGTGCATGAAAAAGACGGCATGCATCCAAAGTAGTATGAAGGTCCTGCCAGCTACGCTCTTACCAAAGAAGAGAAGGAAATCTTCTTTGAATGCCTGCTCAGTACCAAGGTCCCGTCTGGCTTCTCGTCGAATATAAAGGGAATAATAAATATGGCAGAGAAAAAGTTCCAGAACCTAAAGTCTCATGACTGCCACGTGATTATGACGCAACTGCTTCCGGTTGCATTGAGGGGGCTTCTACCGGAAAACGTTCGATTAGCCATTGTGAAGCTATGTGCATTCCTCAATGCAATCTCTCAGAAGGTGATCGATCCAGAAATCCTGCCAAGGTTAAGGAGTGATTTGGTGCAATGTCTTGTTAGTTTCGAGCTGGTGTTCTTGGTCTCAAGCACACTACACAGTTCTACAGAATTCCACCTTGGTGACCCCGTATGTCGATGAACACAAGAATATTCTGCGCTCCAAACACCCGGAGCAGTGTGACGACTGGATTACATATGAACACATCAGGACTTTCGGCAGTTGGTTGCAAACACGTCTCATGGGTGACAACGCTGTTTCTGATGAGCTGTACTCGTTGGCCAGGGGACCATCTTCGACTGTATTGACTTACAAAGGGTACGAGATAAATGAGAATACATTTTACACGATCGCCCAAGATGAAAAGAGCACCAACCAAAACAGCGGTGTCCGCTTTGATGCAGCAACCAATAGGGGAAAGGACACATATTATGGTTACATAGTGAACATATGGGAACTTGACTATGGACATAATTTCAAGGTCCCTTTGTTTCAGTGCAAATGGGTCAATCTGTCAGGAGGCGGGGTACAGGAAGACCCACAGTACGGAATGACAACAGTGGATCTGAACAATCTTGGGTACACAGACGAACCATTCGTCCTAGCCAATGATGTGGCGCAGGTTTTTTATGTGAAGGACATGTCTACCAAACCGAGAAAAAGAAAAGATAAGGAAGCGAATACATCATACGATGAGCCAAAGCGCCACATAGTTCTTTCAGGAAAAAGAGACATCGTGGGATTGGAGGGCAAGACAGACATGTCTGAAGATTATGAAAAGTTTCATGAAATTCCTCCCTTCAAAGTCAAGGCTGACCCAAGCACCCTGTTAAACGATGAAGATTATCCATGGTTACGGCGCAATAAGCAAAGGACACAAGCGAAGAAAAAGTGAAGACTTTCTCTCCACAACTAGTATGATGATGCCTTTGATCTAGAATATCACTGCAGTTACATGTGAAGAAATGAAATGCCTTTTGTAACAGATGATTTTTCGTATGAAACCCTGATACTTCAAAAGAGATTGTCCGTTTTGTACACGAAGTGCATCTAATTTTTGCCGTAACCCTCTCAACTTTTTAGCACATGCTATTTGGGTGAAATGATGATACCATGCCAACTTTCAACCTTTTCAAAGTTCATTTGTAGTGCTTTTCAATTTCATGGTCATTTAGCTCAAAAAAATCAGTAAATGCATGAAAAATACCAAATGAAGTCAGAAAGGGTTGAAAATTGATGATGTGGCTTTGAATGGTTCATTTTGAACACACAAAAAGTCTGGAGTTCAAATAAGTTCAAAAAAATGAAATACCTTTGTAACAGATGAGTTTTCGTCCGAAACCCTCATACTTCGAAATAGATTGTCCGTTTTGTACACGAAGTGCATCTAGTTTTTGCCGTAAACCTCTCAACTTTTTAGCACATGCTATTTGGGTGAAATGATGATACCATGCCAACTTTCAACCTTTTCAGAGTTCATTTGTAGTGTTTTTCAATTTCAGGGCCATTTAGCTCAAAGAATGAAATAATAGAAAAAAGAATGAACTAGAAAACTTTTATGAAACTCTAATAGCAAAAAGAATGAACTAAAAATAATCAATTAAAATATTCTGTTATGATCAACTAAAACAAAACTATAATATTCTTCAATAGCAAAAAGAATCAACTAAAAAGCTTTTATAAAACTCTAATAGCAAAAGGAATCAACTAAAAAGCTTTTATAAACCTCTAGTATTTTTGAAACTAAAATTATATAAAATTTATGCAACTAAAATTATCAAAGAATTTTTTGTTCAAAACATTAATAGCAAAAAGAATTTTCATAAAGAAATTTTTTGTTAGAAACTTTAATAGAAAACTAAAATAACCAAATCTGTTTTTGATTAAAACAGACATTTAAAATAACCTAAAACTTACCAAATTGAATATAATGATAAAACACAGTAATATTAAATAGCAAGAAAAAGAATCACTCAAAAATCTATTTTTTTAGTAAAGTTATTCACAAACTAGTGATTCACACAAATTTCAAAAAATTCTAATTTAAACTATTCAAATTTGAAAACTAAAGGCACTAACAGAAAGTTTATAATTTTTGTGACCTAAAAGCAAAAAGAATCACTGAAAAACAGTAAGTAGGAATAAAATAAAATAAATAAAGAAAAAAACAAAACAAAAAACTGGAATTTTTTTTAAAAAAATGCCACCTACTGGGCCGCCACGGCCTGAATACAGTGATTCAGGCCCGCAGAAGGCCCAATAGGCCCACAGGGAGTGACAGATTAGGCCCGGAGGCCTGCAGCTGAGAGGAGCTCGAGAGGGTATGCGCAGCATCGCTTATAAACCACTCTCGAGCTCTCTCGGCTAGCGAGGTGGGACTAAAAATTTGGCCTCGGGCAGCACCACCCTTTGGTCCCGGTTGGTGCCACCAACCGGGACCAATGCCCCCCTTTGGTCCCGGTTGGTGCCACCAACCGGGACCAATGCCCCCTTTGGTCCCGGTTGGTGCCACCAACCGGGACCAAAGGTCCCTGTTTCCCGCCCTTTGGGCTGACGAAAAGAGACCTTTGGTCCCGGTTGGTGGCACCAACCGGGACCAAAGGGAGGCATTGGTCCCGGTTGGTGCCACCAACCGGGACTAAAGGCTTTGCTATATAAGCCAACACTTAGGAATTTTTCCCCAAATTCTCACATCTCCCCCGACGCCGCCCGACTGCTCCTCGTCGCTGTCGCCGTCGCCGTCGCCCTCTCCCATCGTCGCTGTCGCCGTCGCCCTCTCCTATCGTCGCTGTCACCGTCGCCCTCTCCCATCATCGCTGTCGCCGTCGCCCTCTCCCATCGTCGCTGTCGCCGTCGCCGCCCAGCCCCGTCGCCGCCCGCTCCTCGTCGCCGCGCCTCCTCGTCGCCATCGCCGTCTCCCATCGCCGCCCCCAGTGAGCACCCCGCCTTCCCCCGAGCCCTCGCCGTCGCGCCCTCCTCCCCGTCTCCACGCGCGTGCCCCCCCGAGCCCGCCGTCCTCGTCGCCGGCCTCGTCGCCGGCCTCAAGCCATCGCCCCCCCCAGTGAGCCCCCCTTCCCACGGTCCCCTGCTCCCCGTCGCCGCGTGCCCCCGAGCACACCTTGCTCTGCCACTGCTCCATGGTCGCCGGCAGCCCCCGTTGCTATGTTTTTTATGAGATGTATATTTTCATGTATATGTATATATGTTCATGTATATGTGTGTATATGTTCATGTAAAAAGTCTTCGTTGTTTTTCATATGTACGAAAATGTAGAGTGAAAACGAAAACAAACATATAAGAAAAAACAAAGGAAAAAATGAAGAAGGAAAAGAAAACCGCCCGGCCCGGCCACCACCGCATTTTCATAAAGTTTTTTCCACCGAGTCCACGTCGCACCGAGCACCCGCGGCGAAGCAAGTCTTTTTTTGAAGGTAGTTTTTTTGTTAAATGAAAATGTTGGCATCGGCTCTATCATCACATTGGCATCGGCTCTATCTATCAACAAGGCCACAGGAGCACCCCGACCCCCTATCATCACGTTGGCATCGGCTCCCCGAGAGCTTTCCAACGGATCCGGAATGTATGTCGTTGTTGATATACCCCCTCCCCGATAACTTTGACATGAGCGGGGGGGGGGGGGGGGTCGATATACCCCCTCCCCGATAACATTTTTTTTCTAAGTTACGGAGTTCCGGATAGAATAATTCGCATTTTGTTAAATCCCTAAAAGGTTAAGAGAATCCCGGCCCTCTCGCCCTACCCAATAAACTCTCGAGGCCACCCAAACCCTAGAAGAAAGAGCGTTGTCGATCTCCTACCCCCTCCCGTCCCTACCCGATAAACTCTTGAGGCCACCCAAACTCTAGAAGAAAGAGCGTTGTCGAGGCCACCCCAAACCCTAGAAGTGGTGTCGAGGCCACCCCAAACCGGACGTCGGACATTCATGAGAGAGGCGGTCCGGACGTCGGACGACATTCATGTTTGTATATTAATTGCCATGTTGTAATATTTGCAGAAACTATGGATCCAAGAGACTTGGAACAAGAACAGTTGTTGGGGGACATAATCCACGGCGGACGTGATATCTTGTTGTTTCTCAATGACACCGATGGTCTGGAAGGAGAGGATGACGGCTCCGGTGATCGAACAATGGAGGAGGAAGGACATGATCATGATGGCTCCGGTGACCGAATGCCGGAGGAAGAAGGAGACCATGATGACGGCTCCGGTGACCGAACGGAGGAGGGAGCTGTTGCAAAGTCCGGCGAGGTATATATATTAATCAAGCCTGTGCTGACTAGCTAATTGATGCATTAATTGTTTTGGTATGTACATATATTAATTAACTCTTCTTTCTTCTTTTATAGCCCTCCGGATCGAGCCAAACTTCGGTAACGAGACGAGGCCCGAAGAAGAGGTTGCGCAAGGATGAAAGGTTCACGATCACAGCACTCGCGCACGATGGCCATCCGATTGAACCCAAGCGGACCAAAGACGCATTTTCTACTCAGTGCGGAGCTATTGTTAGGGACTACATCCCGATCAGCATCAAGCAATGGAATAAGCCTAAGGACGGCGCCCCTGATGGTGATTATGTCACCGATAGACAGAAAGATGATCTTTGGACCGCGCTGAAGGCAAATTTCACCCTACCGCCAGAGGAGGATCCGAATAAGCCAGTTATAGAGCCACTGGTCAAGGCGTGTGCTCTTAAGAAGATGGCAGATCTATTCAGGAGGTGGAAGAATAAGTTGAAATCAAAGTTTGTCGACAAAGGGAAGACTCCAAAATTCACCGGCCGATTTGAGAAGATAAGAGATCACTGGCCCGCATTTGTGGCCTACAAGACATCGGACAAGTGTAAGAAAATGGCAGAGACAAACAAGATCAATGCTGCAAAGAAGCAGTATCACCATCACACGGGGTCAGGTGGCTACCTCAAAGCCCGGCCGTTGTGGGACAAAGCTGAAAATGACCTGATTGCTAAAAACGTCGTACCACAGACATTGAACTGGCCAGACCGTTCAAGGACTTGGTTCTTCGGGGTTGGGAGAACTTTGGACCCTGAAACAGGGAAGTGCTGCTGGACGAACGAGCAACTTGCAATACCCATGAACAAGCTTCAGGAGTATATCACCGCAGTGCAGGAAGGGACGTTCATTCCCGACAGAGAGAAGGACGAGCTGACTGAGGCCCTAGAGAATGCTGAGCACCCTGGACGAACACGAGGCACACCAGGCTCCGTTCCGTGGAAGTTTGGGTTTCCTGACGCAGGCGGTTACAGAAGCCGGGAGAGAAAGAGGAAAGCGGAGCTGAGCGAAATTCAGAAGCTCAATGCAAGACTACAAAAGCTAGAGGAAGCTGAGAGCCGGCGAGCTGCCGGCCAACCATCTCAGCAGCACGAAGCTACCCCAGAAGCTACCCCGCCATCTCAGCGGAAAAGCAGCGTCGCTTCCACGGAGCCCGTTCAGCCTGACTTCACGTCTCCTAGCTACCCCGTGGATACTATCACGGAGGCTGAACATTGCGAGATTATGACGAAATGCCGGAACCTCACTTTATTGGCGGCTGTCGGCTCTGTTGCACCTCCTCAACCCAACGGAACTTTTCACTGCCGTCCGATTCCACATGGCTATGCTGTTGTGATGGTGGATGAAGTAATGGAGGGATTTGCGGAGCTCGAGCTTAACCACTCTACAGGTGAAGGGGAGAATCGGCTGGGTCGTGCCCTGAGGAGTACATGTCTATGGCAGAAGGAGTACATCAAGCTTCCAAACTGGACGCCTCCGCCTCCTCCTCCACCTCCGGCGAGTCAGGGCACTCCGCCTCCTCCTCCTCCTCCTCCGGCGAGTGATCAGGGGACCCCGCCTCCTTCTCCGGCTCCTCCGATGCGTGAGGGCACTCCGCCTCCTCCTTCGCCTACTCTGGCACGTCGGAGCAGTACGCCTCCTCCTCAGCCTCGTCGGCAACGGCGGAAGACAGACGCCGCCACTCCGGCTCCTCCGGCGCGTCGGAGCACTCCGCCTCCTTCTCTGCCTCGTAATCATTTTCTTTGCTTGGCAGGGTTTGGAAGAAGTTCACCCGAAAGGTTCCCGGTCTAAACAAAGAGTTGCGATTTACGCACCCCAAAGTAAGTAGTACTAGCTAGTTCCGCGCATCTCTAATTGATTCAAATTTTCATCAATATATCATTATCATGCTTGCTTATCAGTTTGATTGAACTCTATTCTCGTAAAGTGCTTGTACCAGAAAGAAGGGACTTCTTTATGTGCATACTACGTATGCGAGTTCATTCGCCACTCGACCTCTGAGCGGGGCTTCTCTGACAAACAATTTGAAGTACGTAAATAATATTCACAATTTTATTTTATATATTACCATCAATTGTGTTGACTTTTATTCATATATATGCATGTATTGACCCCCTTCTTTAAATTAGATCTGGCAGATGCGGGATGAACTCCTACCACATGATCGCATACGAGCAATTCAAGAGGAATTAGCGGGATTCTTTCTTGACCACGTCATACCTAAAGACGGAGAATACCATGCGAATTTGTGATTGGATCTTAGGTACATGATGTTAGGGATTGTAAAAGATGTTATATTGTATATATGTAGTAGCGTCGGATAGATATACGAAAAGTTGTTGTTCGACCAATCTCTCGGAGAAAGAGAGGTCGATCACTTCTCTCTGTATATGTTCATGACGATCTTATGTAATTAATGGTTCCTTCATTTACTTACCAGCTAGCATGTCGAGTTCTCTCTATAGTAGCTACCGTCGACCAAGCACGGAGAAAGAGAGGACACTTCTCTCTATTAGCTAGCTAACACAATATGAAACCCCTAAATTAACCCTACAAAATCCCCTAAGCCCCCCCCCCCCTTCAAAAAAAACAAAAAACCCAGCTCTTGCCAGATGCTGACGCGTGGATGCCTTTTGGTCCCGGTTGGTGTTACCAACCGGGACTAAAGGTCCTCCTGCCTGGGCTCCCCGCAGCGGCCACGTGGAGGGCCTTTGGTCCCGGTTCGTAAGCAAACCGGGACTAAAGGTTTTGGGCTTTAGTCCCGACCCTTTAGTCCCGGTTCCAGAACCGGGACAAATGGGCCTCTGGAACCGGGACAAATGGGCCTTTTTCTAGTAGTGCTAACCTTCCTACAGGGGTCATCTGAGAAATGAGGAGCGCATCGCGAAAGCCAAGCCAAGAGTCCAATGATGCTCCTAATCTATCATAAATATCATACAAGGTAGGACGGGATTACAAGGCATATCGTCATTTCTTGGGCCGACTTTCTCGGCCTCCCGCATAGGATTTCTCCTGATACCTTTCATTCTCAGAGTTTTTTTTTGAAACGGAGGCAAAAGCTTTACCTCATCAATTAATTAAGAAGAAGAGAATTGCCCAATTAATTCAGAGAAAACCAGGCGAAAACCGATACAAACTGACCACAGACGAACAACTGACCAACACTACCTCCACGCAAAGTAATCCCCGACACAAGACATCAGGTACCCCCAAACCACAACGACAACCCAATCCAACAGGACGGGCCGAGAGACCGAAGATCAAGCAGCCACATACGTCTTCCCTACGGTGCCACTCTTCTTGCATTTGCCCACCTTCTCGCATTTGCCCCTTATTTTCGTCCCCATCAGGAGACAAGCAATTGACCTGCCCAAACCAGGTCTAGCAACCTCCACGCTGGCAAGTAAGTCACACAGCTCCATCGCGAAGGGATCCTCTGGAACAGGAGTAGGCGCCATCGGACCTGGCTCAATGGTCACGTCACTCACAGGAATCACCTGCCCTAAGGTCACAAGCGAGGGAGGGGCAGCAACATCTAAAACTCTGCGCTCTACGACACCGAGAGGCAGGTTGGCAGACGCCCGACTAGGCTCCTCGGGAGGGGGGGCGGGGGGTAAGGGCACCAGGGCCACCTCCGAAGCCTCGAAAGAGCCCAGCATGAGATGCTTCATCGACTGAGATGAAACAGGTTCCCCACATATCACTTGCAGCTCAGGCATGATCTTCAGCACCGGAGACACAACCTCGACGGAGGCCTCACCCTTGGAATCCAACAACACAGGGGTGGTCCCAGCACGAGGCGAGAAGCTACCAAAGAGCTCCACGCCTGCCTCGTCCACAAAGCCAACAACAGGCTCAACCATAGGAGCCGACGCAAGAGGGAACTCTAGCAAGTGGCCAGCAACCTGGCACCCACGCCACCGCACAGGTTGGAGACTGCCAGCTCCCTCGCCTTCAAGAGGAGAGCCTTCGGCCTCTGTTACCGCTGCTTGGCGCCGGAGCATTTCGACGCTGGTTGCCGGGGTCCTGTCAGATGCCTGGCATGTGGCCTCCCGGGTCATCGTGAGCGTGGTTGTCCCTTGCGCCAACCTTTGTGGGAAGGTCCTCACCTTCGTCGCCGCTCGCATCCGGCTTCCCGGCGTCATTCCAGAGACCTGCTGGCCTGCCGAGCTCCTCGCCACTTCAGCCGTTCGACTCCTTGATCTCCGCATCCGCAACGATGCTCTTGGGCCTCGGTTATTGCCCTTCCGGGTGCATCAGATCAAATCAAGTTTGTTGCTACTGATTTGGGATTGCTCGAGCCTCTCCTTCCTTCTCAGATGGAAGTGTTGCACTCTGAGATGCAGGCTTTGACCGCGTCTCGTTTGGAGGAGGTGATTCAGCCTCTTTGCGACATGATGACTGCTTTTTAGGGGTGGACGACTCTCAGTGTTTTTCACCATGTTCTTGATTGGGAATCACTATTAAGCATTGAATCAACATATCACTGTAACTACTCATCTAACTTTTGTGATGTATAAGCAATCTTGTTATATTCATGATAAGATATATGCGTGGAGTGTAGACTATGAAATTCATTGGCTACAAGTGAAGGGTATATATAGGCGAGTGGATGTTGCTCCAGATGGGAAAGTGGGTGAAGAAGTAATGTACATCACTGGCTCTTCTTGAGTGGGGAGAAAATTGATTGATGGATCCATCGGGTTTCATGCATTGAAATCGAGTACTCCTGCATCCATGCATACTGCCATGCGGCATGATACAAAAGATATTTTGTGCTAATGCTGCAGTATTGTCATGATATGGTCACCACATGTTGTGCAACGACCGAGAGTAATCAGCAGCAGCATATCTTCTGCAGCATGGGCGACAGAATTACAAACATGGCAAAGCATAGTCACTAGCTAGGACCTCGTGCCTCTGTACAGCCGTGCATGGTGATCGATCAAGGGCCAAATTGCCAGAACACAGTGCATGGACCGCTGGCCAGAACGCAGGGTTGTGCTTAGAGCAAGTACAATAGAGCTGAGTCAGCGGGCTATAAGAAATAAACTAGTATATTTTTGCTTAGTTGGAGGAAAGAGAAGAGGAAAGAGAAGGTAAGCAGGCTCTTAGTGAAGAGTCAGCTCTAGCACGTGCTCCTAGGCACTTTGTGAGAGTGAAAGGTGGGCCATATAATAAATAAGTAGTGCACTCTTCTAATCAACTATTATACATGTTGGCTATAAAATGAGCTATAGATGACATGGCAATGACTTATAGCCAGCAGCTGGCTATACTATTAACCATGCTCTTAGTAGACTACTCAGCAGCAGCATAGGTCAGAGAATTCGGAACATGGTAACACCTAGTCACTAGCTAGCTAGGACCTTATGGCTAGCTGTGCATGGTGATCAATCAACAGCCAAATGGAGTGGCAAAATGTACAAATGAACACAGGTCATGAACCACTGGGCAGAAGGATATATAGTGTAGCGCTCTTGCTAGGTTCCAATGCGTTATTTCGCAAAAAAAAAGGTTCCAATGCGTTGGGTGCTACAGTAAAATACTCTGAGAAAATGTATGAAAGAATTCAATCATTGATACTCCTGGTGTTTCAAGTGCATATATATTTTTTGAAAATTCAAACCTCATAAACTTTGATCAAGTTTGCGGATAAAAGAACATTTACATTTGTAATGCCAAACATGTGTCATAAAATTCGTCATAAGATGTAGTTTCATATTTTACATGTTTGCTATTGTATATATAAATAGTTTTTTTAGAATTTTTTTCAAAGTTTGTAAAGTTTGACTTTTTAAAAAATCTATACGCACTACATTATGTAATAGGGGGGTTACAATAATTTGTAGGCTACAACAGAAGAATGACAAAATTCTGCCCGAAAGCAACATAAAAGAAGCCAAAAAAAAAAATTCGAAACGAAAAGAAGCCAATTTTGATCCATGCATTTCGCTTTCTATACCCAACACATAAATATACATACAAATTCACTTGCACACACTACACATCTATATGTATATATGGTGTTTTTCAAGAAATATTAGCTTATAAAAAATATATTTTTTGTTTCTTTTGAAGGTTTACCTGGAGCCTGAGCTTTGATCACTCTTTCAGAAGACTTTTCATAGCATAAACATTGCATTTTTTACATGTTGTAATTCATTAGAAATATACAAATAATTAATGATACGTCCATATCTTAGAAAGGACTAGTCTTATTCATTAATTATCAGTCGCAGAACTCCAAACAGGTTACGTTGCTCTTTGAGAAGACCCTTCATAGCATAAACATACCGTTTCTATTTTTCGCATCATTACAAATATAGAAATAATGAATGATGCCTCCTTTTCGTAGCAAATATTATGTTTTGTTCATTACCATGGTCTCTAAATGTAACATTTACTTTTTTTAGAAATACAATACAAAATAGCTATTTAATGCCTACTAACTTGCTTTTTAATGCAACATTTTTTATAATATTAAACAATATTTTGACATTTCTACACATTTTATTTTTACTCTTACAGTCAATATATATTCAAAAATACAGCGGTGCTCATAACTTTTTTTTTGAAAGATCCAGCAAATTGCTGGCTTCAATTAGATTTAGCAGAAAGCAGCGGAAGAACAATATGGGGAGGATCCGAAGATCAAAGAAAAAGAAGAAAAAACGGCATCCCTATTAGATGCATCACAACACTACACTTACACGGTGGATCGGCCTCCACCCACAACAGGACAACACAGCTCCGACTCCGGCAGAGAACTACGGAGAACTAGACAAGGATGGCGTCACGGAAGATCGCCGAACGGACTACATGTCGCTCGTCATCGTATGCCGCCGGGGCCCCCGCACCGTAGCTTCGACTTCACAGCAACAGACAGCCGAGGTAATCTCACGGACATGCCGGAGAAGAGCCGACTACCACGACCAATGCCACGCCTCCGTCAATGCTCACCACCGTCATCGTTGCCACAGAAGCCCAACCACCCTCAACGCCAGGCGAACACGACCAAGCAGCATGAATGACCTCCCCACCTATCACTGGTCCCTCTGGTGTGACGCCCCCAGCCTCGACCGTACGCTAAACAATCACGCAATGCGTACGACCAAGATCAGGGACTCACTAATCAATATCACAACACAACTCTAAACACAAATTAAAGTCATACAGCTTCATATTACAAGCCAGGGCCTCAAGGGCTCGAATACAAAGCTCGACGAGCATAAGTCAGCGGAAGCAAATGATATCTGAGTACAGACATAAAGGTACACAAGTCTTTGCCTTAAGAAGGCTAGCACAAACATAAACAGCGGATCGAAAGAGGCGAGGCCTCCTGCCTGGGAACCTCCTAACTACTCCTGGATGTCAGAGAAGTCTACGTCATAGTAGGCTCCATCCTGGTAGTAGTGGCCTCCGTCGGGGTAGTAGTAGTCGTCGACGGGGTAAGCTGGATCCTGGGTCTCCTGGGCTCCATCATCTGATCGCGGCATCGTATCAAGGGGGAAAGGGGGAAGCAAAGCAACGGTGAGTACTCATCCAAAGTACTCGCAAGACTTATATCAGATCTATGCTAAGTATGCATCAGTATCAAGAAGGGGTTGTATCTGGACTGACTGCAGAAAGCAAGAATGAGGGGGAAAGGCCTAGTCCTATCGAAGACTAGCATCTTCAACATCTTGCTGCATGAGAAGAGAGTTGAGAGCAGCATATTTTATTAACAGGGGTAAGTTAGCAAGGCCCAGAGATCCTTCCTCGACCCCATGCGAGGAAGTAATCCCGGAGCCAAATGTAATTCAAGTAACAATAATAAGTATCCAATTCTAGTTATCATAGATCAGGATACAACTCTGAGCGTCCATAACCGCGGACACGGCTAATCGATTAGTTTAACTTCCCTGTAGGGGTGCACAAACTTACCCAACACGCTCGATAAACTCTGGCCGGATACAATTTTCGGGTCATACCCGGCCTCATCCATCGACACGACGTAGTCCTACCTAGGCTCAACAGAGAGGCCAGCAGGCCGGTCTACATCCTAATGACTCGGGGTCTTGGGCCATCACCCTCGCCATCCTGCACGTTACGCCCTCGGCCGGGATCAGTCCTAGCACGCCTTCCATCAAGGTCCCTGCGTTCCAGACCACCCGGGCGCGAGTCGAATCTTGTGGCATCTGAAGAGCTTTCGGGAGAATGTACGCCGTAGACTGCCCACTTTTGTTCCCGCGTGGTGGTTAGTGCGAAAGAGACCAGAGCTTTCGCCGAAGGCCTTCTCAGATCACATATCCAAACCCGTTAGTGACTTGCTATATTGCGGTGACGATCGGTCCCACCATCCCGTCACCCCGTCTCGAGAACTTGTGGCAAGGACAAAGTAGGTCCGGCCACGTCCCGTCTATATCCCTTCGGGTGCCTTACCGACGCACCCCACCATATCTCACACTCGCGGGTACCCTTAGGGCCGACCCGTCTTTCTCATATATCTCTGTGTTAAGTTAATGTGGCTGTGAGTCAGTGCCCCAAGCGTTTCCACACTCGAGGTGTGTGAGGTGATGTGTCGGTAACGGCTTGTCAGTCAGGATGACTGAGTCTTCTGTCTTCAAGTCCTCGATGGCGACGGTGATGAAAGCAGGGCATCGAAAATAGTAAACTGGGAGTCACAGGGGGATACTATCCATACCTATACTACAACATGGTATGAAAGCAGATATGAAAGCAGTACTCAAAATCAGGCTATGCATCAGAATAGGTACTTGTTTAAATACAGTAGCAAAATCTAATGCAAGCATGAGGGAGACGAATAGGTGATATCGGAATGCTCAAGGGGGTTTTGCTTGCCTTGTTGCTCTGCTGAAAAAGGCTGGCCGTCAGGGGCGTAGTCGTACTCGGCGGCAGCGTCAGTCTCGGAAACTACCAGAGAGAAGAGGGGGAAGAAACAATAAATACAAGAAACAGATGCAACACGATGCATGACATGGCAATACGCAGTGCTAGGGGTAGTCTAACGCAGTACTACTCGATACCGATGAAGAGGGAACCCATCCGGAAAGTTTTCCCGGTTCCGGACAACTGTCGGACAGATGACCGGAGGGGGAGCAATGTTCCAGGCTTGCGGTGCTAGGGGCATGGGACATCTAGGATGCAGTGCAGGGTGATATACTGCCTATCTAAGTGCTCTAGTTAATTTAGGAATTTATCTGGAATTATTTTATTAAAGTCACGCACTATTCACCTGCAAGAAACAGGCGAAAAGTTGCATGTTTGCTATGCTAGGGACATCTGACAGACAAACAGACTGCGCGGTTGGAACCGTAGAATTATTCTGAGCAACTTTCATGTTCAAAACTTTTTAATCCGAGCTACGGTTTATTTTATATTAATTTCTAAAGTTTTAATAATATTCTGAAATTTCTTTTAAATATTAATTCGAATTATCCAAAACAGTAAATATTGTTTAATTAATTAAATTAACATATTAATTAACAGTTTAATTAATTAACCTAATTAAACTTAATCATCTAGTTAACTAATTAATTAATCTAATTAATTAATTAACTAATTTATTTTAGCATTTTAATTAATTAACAGGGGCTGGGCCCCGCGTGTCATAGGCAGGGCCGGACAATGTCCGGGCGGGCCGGACATGTCCGGCCGCACGTACGCGTACACAGCACGCACGCACGCACGCGCGGGCGCGGCCGGCCTGCTCGGCCGGCGGACGGGGTCGGGGGGGGGGGGGGACAGCGCCGGCGGCGGCGAGGCTCATCGGGGGGGGGGGGGGGGGGGGGGGCGTTGACCGGCGGGCGGGGTGGCAACGGCGGCGGCGGATCGGGCGGCGGCGGCGGCGGATCCGGGCGCGGGGGCGCGGCGGCGGCCGACGGCGGCCGACGGAAGGCGACGGGCGACGGGGGAGGCGGTGGCCGGCGGCGACGCGGGCGGAGGCGGCCGGGAGGCGGCGGCGCGGCGCGGGGCCGCGTCGGGGGGGGGCGCGGCCGGGCGCGGCTCGGTCTCCGCGGGGGGGGGGGGGGGGGACGGGCGCGCCGCCGGGGGGCGGCCGGCTCGTCGGCGGGGGGGGAACGGGCGCGCGGGGGCGGGGCTCGCGGCGCGCGGCGGCGGGGGGAATGGGACGGCAGGGGCTAGGGTTCGTCCCGCGCTGGCTTAAATAGGGCCCGACTGGGCCATCTAATTTCGGTCCGGTTCGGGTCTAAATTTCCCTACGTTTCAAAAAATCGTTTTTAATGCTTTTAGGGTACCAAACAATTTCTAAAAATTCCCATTTTAATTTTATAAAACAATACGGATTATTTGCGATCCGTCCAACATTTTTAATCTCAGTTTCGTCAAACTTTTTGAACCACATTTCCGACAAATATTTAAATTGCAACGGAATTAAATTTCGGACCGATTCCAACGGTGGTCGTCTTAGATTTAGCAAAAGCCTTAGCGTGTTCTCGGCCATCATCATAGCTTAATTACAATCATCACTGTGGCATAGATCCGGGGGTGTTACATCTGGCCGGCAGGAAGCTCCTGGAACGATGCCCCAAGAGGTGCGACACACGTCGCCATCATCGCCCGATCCCAGGGGATCAAGGGTTTCCCCCGAGCTTCCTAGTTATACCTGGCCATGGGTCGGGCCGGGCCGGGCTTGGGCCTGGCCCTAAAAAGCCCACGGCAGAAAACTGAGGCCCAGGCCCGGCCCAGGCCCTGCCATAAAGCCTACTTTGAAGCCCAAGCCCGGCCCAAGCCCTGAAAAGCCCGTCGGGCCTGGGGCCGTGGGCCGGGCCTCTTCCTTAAATTTCCAATTAGCCAAGCCCAAGTCCGGCCCGGCCCTGCTGGTGGGCTCAAAACTCAGGCCCAAGCCCGGCCCACAGGCAAGCCCGTCGGGCCTAGGCCCTGGATTTTAGGGCCGGGCCTGGGAGGGCCGGACGGGCCGGGCCTGAGATGGCCACATATATTCCTAGTGTAGTGGAGCGAGCAGGAACACCTTAGCGATGCCTTCAAGAAGGAAGCGGTGCCCGCAGGCATCGCCGTCGCCTGTCCCGGCCCAAAGACCTATAGCAAGGTCTTCACCCGGCGCCACGCCGCCAACCACCACCCAGACCAGACCACCACCACAGGCACTCACCCGACGCCCGCCGGCCCCATGCGCCCGACGACCGCCGCAGCCTTCGGATCTGAACGCCGGGACCCACATCCCATCATTGCTGCCGGTCAATGCCGGATAACCGCCAGCCCCATGCGCCTGACGGTCATCGCAGCCACCCGCAGAACGAGACGTCGGGGCCCGACCTGCCACATGCCGCCCCTGGAGCCTATCGAGCCTACAGTCGTCGGCACATAGAGTCGCGAACAGCCCGTCCGCAGCCGAAGAGCTCGCTCCCGCCTGACCCTTCTCCTGCCGCAACGTATACCGCGAGCCCGGTCGGCGGAGGCCTTCCTCATCTCCCGCTGGATCTTGCCATGGCGCGGCACGCCCGGGCCTTCGCGCGCCCGTGCCCTGCGCGACCGCTGCGTGCTCCAGCTCGCAGCTCGACACATCGCCGCCAACCTCGCCTCCCCGCCCGCGCCAGAGGAGCTCCCCCATCGCAACCACACGATAGATCCGGGCACACGCGCCAGATCCGCACCCTGCGCGCCGCGCGCCTGCACGGCCGCGAGCCCCGCGCCACCGCGCCGCAGCGCGCTCGCGCCTCCTTGCGCTACCTCGCCGGCCAACCGCGCCGTCGCGAGCGCGCGCAGCCGCCCGGGCTCATGTCGAAGGACCCCGGCCCACGCCAGCTCCTTTGGACGGAAGGAGGAGAAAGGGCCCCGCCGCCGCACAGCCGCGCGGGCTTTGCTCGGCGACCGCTGCTGGCGGCGGCGAGGGGAGGGCTGGCGGCGGCTAGGGTTTGCTCCCGAGCCGCCCGCGGGAGCGACACGGGAGCCACTCTGGATTGAAGGCGATCTTGTGAGGACGGAAACTGTTCGATCCTTTTCTATTTTCTTATTTGACTGTTTTATAACTGACCATGTCTTTGTTGACTAGAGGCATTGTTATGAACCAGAAATGAAATATGACCTTTAACAGAAAGAAAGCCAAGCCAAAATAAGAATTTTAGGTCTTGTTTGATTCATAGGATTCCAAAAATGCAAGATAAGATAGAAATGCATGTGTAAAACATTTATTTAGAATACGAGGATATTGTCAACTTGGGTGTTTTCTTCACAGTAATTTGAAAACAATAGACATCCTAATAAATACGGTCAAATCAAGGTTAAACAACATAAAAATGTATAATTAGGATGCTATTATGCCACTAAAGATCGTAGCCTCGTTCTTTGTGCACAGGAACATAAAAGAGTACTCAAAATATTTGGCTAGAATAATACCATGCCTTTGTAGAACCAAAATAATAATAAAATGCAAGATTTTCTATACATTTTAACGCACACATTTTTGTAATTCTGCCAAAAGAAGAACCAGCATTTTCTTCAAAAAACAAATGTCATACCTTTTTATACTAGATCCATTAGTTAGTGAATTAATGCATGTATGACAAAAATATATAAGTGAAAATAATATGTTTCGGGCTTGTGTCGTTCACGGGATACTTTTAGGGTGTTTGAGTAGTTTTATGAGCTACAAACCACATTCTCAATTGATATAATTGAGATAGTCAAGCCAAATGGGTCATAAGAGTCTTTCATAGCTTGTCATCAAATCTCGACAATTTAGCTATTTTTGTAAGAAAAAACTGAGGTCATGGACATTTCATTGTCAACAAGTCCCATTGGTCAAGGTCAATGGTTATTTATCACGCATCACTGTTATGGTATTAGTTTTTGTAAGCCACTGGATTTAGGGTCTTGATATTTTTTGGGGGTTGTCCACTAGTACAAAACAGGGCATTCGTCACAGGTCACCCAACACATTAGTCCCGGTTGCATTACGAACCGGGACTAATGTGAGCATTAGTCCCGGTTCGAGCGGCTAGGGCGCCGGTCGGGCATTAGTCCCGGTTCAAATGGGACCTTTAGTCCCGGTTAGAGACACCAACCGGGACTAAAGGGTCCGATACCCTTTAGTCCCGGTTGGTGTCTCCAACCGGGACTAAAGGTTAAGTTGGTGTCTCCAACCGGGACTAAAGGTTAAGCCTTTAGTCCCGGTTGGAGACACCAACCGGGACTAAAGGGGTTGAGGCTTTAGTCCCGGTTGGAGACTCCAACCGGGACTAAAAGGGTTCTGAAAGTTTTTTTTTATGTTTTTACAAGTGGGATCTGTTTTTAGTTTCTGTTTTAAATTGCTTATATCTTTTAGGAAATTTGATGTTTTTGAGTGATTCTTTTTGCATTAGATTCAAAATTTTGTCTAGTTTCTGTTTGTGCCATTAGTTTGCAAATTTGAATATTTAAATTTGAATTTGTTCAAATTTGCTTCAAACCCTAGATTGTGAATAACTTAAGTTTACAAATAGTTTTTAATTTAATTCTTTTTGCTCCTAGTCACGTGTTAGATTGTTGTCACAGTAAGATTTATTTGGTTATTTTTAGAATAATTTAAAAATGAAATGCCTTTGTAACAGACGAGTTTTCGTCCGAAACCTTGATACTTCGAAAGAGATGGTCCAGTTTGTACACGAAGTGCATCCAGTTTTTGCCGTAACCCTCTCAACTTTATAGCACATGCTATGTGGGTGAAATTATGATACCATGCCAAGTTTCAACCTTTTCAGAGTTCATTTGTAGGTCTTTTCAATTTCAGGGTCATTTAGCTCAAAAAATCATTAAATGCATGAAAAATAGCCCATGAAGTTAGAAAAGGTTGAAATTTGAGGATGTGGCTTTGAATGGTGCATATTGAATGCACAAAAAGTCTGGAGTTGAAATAAGTTAAAAAAATGAAATGCCTTTGTAACAGATGGGTTTTCGTCCGAAACCTTGATACTTCGAAGGAGATGGTCCAGTTTGTACACGAAGTGCATCCAGTTTTTGCCGTAACCCTCTCAACTTTTTAGCACAAGCTATGTGGGTGAAATTATGATACCATGCCAAGTTTCAACCTTTTCAAAGTTCATTTGTAGTGCTTTTCAAATTAAGGGCCATTTAGCTCAAAAAAAATCATTAAATGCATGAAAAATAGCAAATGAAGTTAGAAAGGGTTGACTCTGGCTTGGTTAACCTTAGTTGTGACTCTGGCTGGGACGGTGCTAGCAGATGTAGTCGACGTTATGATTGGATGGACACCAACCACTACTAGAAAAAAGGCTATTAGTGTAGGGAGGGGAGGAAGAAGTGGGAAAAGAGAGGGCATGGAGGAGGGGGGAGGAGGAAGAAGGCAGGGGTTAATATATAAGCTGTGGCGTTTCAAAATTAGTAATGGCGCACCATGGGGTGGTGCGCCATTGCTATGTACCATAGCAGTGGCGCACCTAGGTGTGGTGCGCCATTACTATTTTTAATTTTTTTTGAATTTTGAAGGCGGGAAAATAGTAGTGGCGCACTATGCACTGGTGCCCCATTGCTAACTTTTTTTAATTTTTTTATTTTTTTGCCTCCAGATCTTAAAAGCATCGTAACTTTTTTTCTGTTAGGTTTTTGAGGATTCTAAAAAATCGATAACGGGCATAGCCGGTTGAATTCGGATGTAGCTTTTCGAGTAGATGCTTTTTCATATAAAAAACTTTTTCATCGGAGGTCGTATGCAAAAGTTACGGCCATTTTACCGAAACACGGCGGCCTTTTGCAAAAAAATTCAAAATTCATGTTTGTTAATTTTCCTAACAACTAGAACACATAACACATGGGCATCTCGTAGGATTTTTAAATTTGAATTTTTTATCATTTTCTTTTATTTATTTTTAAACTGAAAGGCGATCCACGGGGGGGGGGGGGGGGGGTGTTTGTGTGTGTGTCATATTTGGATTCCTCATATTTTTCTGATAATAATGGATATATTATTTGTCGAATTTTGATTTACAGATTTAAAGATATTAATTATGCCATATTAAATGAATAAATGGCAAAAAAAATGAATAAAATAATATTATTACTTATTTTATTTTCATTGAAATTCAATATTAGTAGTACTTATTTTGTTTATTTTAATAATTGTTTATAATTCAAAAAATTAAATCATGTGACATCAAGACCTAAGGGTTAATAGGATTGATAGCTTACTATTGTCAGGAAAACAACAAGTGCAGACTTGGAAACTAGGGTCGATAGAACCAGGAAGTTAAGCGTGCTGGAGCTGGAGCAGTGAGAGGATGGGTGACCGGCCGGGAAGTTAGACGATTTGGAATGAGTGCTCCACGCTGGAGTAGTGAGGACGGATGATTAGAGATTAAATTGTTAAATAATCCAAAGATTTGAAAATCGGAATAAAACTTAAAAAAAATCAAGAAAAAATTCCTTTAGTCCCGGTTGGTGTCTCCAACCGGGACTAAAGGAGTCACCTTTAGTCCCGGTTGGTAACCGGGACTAATGGTCCTCCCTCCCCCGCCCCAGACAGCGCCACGTGGAGGGCCTTTGGTCCCGGTTCGTAAGCAAACCGGGACTAAAGGTTTTGGGCTTTAGTCCCGACCCTTTAGTCCCGGTTCCAGAACCGGGACTAAAGGCCCTTACGAACCGGGACAAATGGGCCCTTTCCTACTAGTGGTCCCACCGAAGAATCTTAAGGCCTATCTGATTTGCATGATTCTCAAAATTCTGTCATAGAAAAAAACACAAGAATTTGGATGAATGAGTGTTTGGTATAAAAAGAAAAGCAAAGTAATTCCAGAAAAATATTTCAGTGGGTGGAAAATAACCTCCATAATGGAGTACCCATGAATCTTATGTGTTGTATTTTTTATTTTTTCGATGTAACCAAAGTACTGTATAGTACAGTTGCAGAGGAGCCACCAGAGAGTATGATGAGAATAGATCTACTTTTCTTAACGAAACGTCTTTCTCTCACATACTTTTCGTTCATTTCCATGCACATTGAGAGTTGTCTATTTTCTGCAATTTGCACAAATAAAAAGTCTATATAGATCAAACAAAGGAGTCCAAGGTTATTCAAGACATTGCATCATTTCACAATAGAAAATAACTTGTTGAAAATAAGACTCCAGATTGAGTAGCTGGTCTCCCCTTTATAACCAGGCTAACTTTCATGCTTATTAGTACTAGCACTGTAGCACAAGTATACCTGCCAACTAGATATGCACCAATCACCAAGTGTTTAGAGAAAAAAGGAAATTAGAATGCATGCATGCAGTGAAGTGTAAAAGAAGGATCGAGCAGCCAACAGAATTACACACACAACACAAGATGATTTTTTCCAAACCACGGAATCAAGACAACAACCGGCCCGGTGGTACAAGTTCTGCTTCTTCTTCTTCTTCTTCTTAAACTAAACGAAACACACGCCCTAAGAAAACAAGAATAATTCTTCGTCCAGGCACGCTAGACACATCATTTGGAGAACACCACCACAACCCTAATTAATTGACGCAACCAAACCGGCCCATTGTTGGCTATCTAGCTTGCTCGACGGAGCTTCTTCCTAAAATTTTGTAATTCTACAAAAAGAAGAGCCAAAAATTTCTAAAAAAACAAATGTTATACCTTTGTATAATATATCCATTAGTTATTAGTGAATTAATGCATGTATAAAAAATATGTTAGCTTGTTTGGTTCACACGATACTTTTAGGGCGTTTGAGTAGTTCTGTAAACTACAAACCACATTCTAAATTGATCTAATCGAGATAGCCAAGCCACGTGGGTTATAAGAGCCTCTCGTAGCGTGTCGTCAAATATCTACAGTTTAGCTATTTTTGTAAGAAAAACACAAATTGAAGTCGTCAACATTTTATTGTCAACAAGCCCCTGTGGCCACAGTCAATGGTTAATCAACACACATCACTATTATAGTATTAGTTTTTGTAAGCCACTGGTTTTAGGGTCTTGATATTTTTTTTGGGTATTGTTCTACCCAAGAATCTAAAGGCCTATTTGATTTGCATGATTCTCAAAATTCCGTAAAAGAAAAAACACATGAATTTGGATGAATGAGTGTTTGGTAGAAGAAGGAAAATAACCGCCAAAATGGAGTACACATGAATCTTATGTATTGTATTTTTATTTTAGCGATATAACCAAAGTACTGTATAATACAGTGGCAGAGAGTCAGCAGAGAGTAACAAGCATGCTGAGAAGAGATCTACTACTATTCTCAACGAAACGTCTTTCTCTCACATATTTTTCATTGGTCTTTATGCACATTGACAGTTGTTTATTTTTTGCAATTTGCACAAATGAAAAGCCAATAAGAATCAAACAAAGGAGTCCAAGGTTATTTAAGACATTGCATCTTTCACAATAGAAAATAACTTGTTGGAAATTTGGTGAACTGCCGGCCTATGCTGTCCCCTAGCCTGTAATTGGCCATGCGTGAGAAAAGCTATAGGAAAAAATACAGAGGATTTGAAGATGAAGTGCATGTCATCCAGATAATGCTAGTCTCCGCTATCTCGTAAAAAAAAGATAATGTTGGTCTCCCCTTAACCAGGCTAAACTTGTATGCTTGTTAGTACTAGCACAAGTATACCTGCCAGGCTGCCACCTACATATGCACCAACCACCAAGTGTTTAGAGCACCATTCACCAAGTATTTAGAACGAAAATAAAATTAGAATGCATGCATGCAATGAAGTGTAAATGAAGGATCGATCGAGCAGCCAACAGAATTACACACACAACACAAGCTGAATTTTTCCAAACCACGGAATTAAGACAACAACCGGCCCGGTGGTACAACTTGTGCTTCTTCTTCTTCTTCTTGAACTAAACGCACTTCCTAATAAGAAAACAAGAATAAGCTTGATGTCTTCGTCCACGCACGCACGCCGGACACATCAATTGGAGAACACCACCACAACCCTAAATCCTAATCAATTGACGCGACACAACCGTCGAAGACGACAACGGACTACCGAGGCGGCTACGAGATGCATGGCGGCGAGCACCACCGCCACCGCGAGCCAGTAGTGGACGACGCAGTCGCAGGAGAGCTCCAAGCCTACGGCTCCGACAGCGAGGATCGACGAGGCGATGGAGAGGACGTCGCCGAGGAAGAACAGCTCGCGCAGCATCCACCCGCTTGGCCTCCGGTCGTCGTCTGCCATGCTGACATAGAACAGTATCCCGGCGGCCACCGGGGCGATGCGGACGAGGCGGTAGCGCGCCAGGTCCACGCGCTCCTGGACCTCCCTGCCCTGGTGTCCGCAGCAGGCGGCGAGACGGCTCGTGTCCGCCATCCCGACGAGGAACGTGACGACTAGGAGGCAGAGCACCACAGGCGCCATTGCCTTGACGACGCCCATGGCTAGCTAGCTAGCTGCGTTCTTCTCACTACTCTATCTCTTTGAGCTCTAGATGGCTGGCTTCGTTGAGAGTATGAGAGAAGGGGTGTGGGCTGTTTATGTAGGGTAGCCAGAGTTGCCACGAGGAGGCAGAGAAGGGGTGTGGTTAGCGTCTCGTGTGTGAGAGTCTGAGAGAGAGATCGGCTACAGAAAATTGATCTCGCTGCTGCATGCAAGAGCTGCCGTGCCGCAGGATACAAAATATTGTCGTCATGATGCTGCGGTATTAACTCTCAAGTCTCAACACAAATGCGGCAGCATTGTGCACGATATAGATCACATGTTGTGCAGCAACGTATGGTACTCGCCTCTGTGCATCATAGGCCACAAAATTCCAAACATGGTAAACCCTACTCCCGTAGTATCAAAAACGTTCTTAAATTATGGGACGGAGGGAGTAGTAAATACTCCCTCCGTTCCATAATATAGTGCATATAGATTTTTAGGAAAGTCAAACTTTTCAAACTTTGACCAAATTTTTAAAGAAAATTATTTATATTTACAATATCAAATATATACCACATGAAAATACGTCTTGTGATGTATCTAAGGATATGTACTTGGTATTCTAAATGTATATATTTTTCTCTACAAATTTGGTCAAAGTCTATAAAATTTGACTTATCGTAAAATCTATACGAATGGAACGGAGGGAGTAGCTGTAACGTGGCTTCTGTCCTGCCGTGCATGCATGGTGATCAATCAATGGCCATATGCTACTCGGTGGAATGGCCAAGTACGCAGAAGGCAGGGCATGGACCGCTGGCCAAAAGGATGTGTATGTATGGCTTTGACTAGCGGTCAAAGAATTCGAATACGTTGGTGCTGCGGTACAATATTTTTTAGACTACCATAATAAAGACATAATTCTGCCCAAACACAACCTAAACAATCTGTACGTTTTTGCATACACCACATATTAATACACATATATAAATTCACGCACACATACTACCCATTTATATGTGTATATATAATGTTTTAGCAGAAATTTGCGGTTATAAGAAATAAGTTTTCTGTTTTTGTAAGAGCTTTGAATCGCTCTTTTGGAAGACTCACTATTATTACGTGTTTATGATAGCACGGACATACCCTTTTTATTTTTATTACATATTTACAAATATAGAAATGATTAATGATGCATCCATATCTTATAAATGCTATGTATTGTTCATTACCATGGTCAATTAAATGTAACATTTCCTTTAATGAATACTAACTTGCTATTTTAACAGTATTATAATTGTATAATATAAATACATTTTTTGTGATAAGTCTATACATTTTATTTTTACACTTACAATTGGTACTCGATTTTTTAATGCTACAAAAAGAAGAACCAGATATTCTTCCAAAAAAATATCATGCGTTTGTAGAACCAAAATATGAAAACCTTTTTCAGAGATTTCTATACATTTTACTTTCAAACTTACAATCGGTGCTCAAACTTTTGTAATTCTGCCATAAGAAAGAACCAACATATTCGTCAGAAAAAATATCACGCCTTTGTAGAACCAAAAAATGAAAACATTTAGCGATATTTATATACATTTTATTTTTACCCTTAAAATCAGTGTTTAATATTTTAGAATTCTGGCAAAAGTAGAATATATTCTTGAAAAAAAGTCACTCCTCTTAGACTAGAGACACTAGTTATGAACTAAGAATGAATTAAAACATGTATAATAAAATACCCAAGCAAAAAGAATAATTTTGTGGCTTGTTTGGTTCACAGGATTCTAAAAAAGTAGGAAAAGGATAGGGATGCATGAGCAAACCATATGATTAGAAATCACAAGAATTTTTTCAACATGCGTGTTTTGCTCGCAGGAAATTTGTCAACACGGGAATCCAAATAAACATGATCAAATCAAAGTCAAACCAAACAAAAATCTATAACCAGCATGTTATTATGCCACCAAAGATCTTACTCGTTCTTCATGCATGTGAATCTAAAATAGGAATACAAGTGGAGGTCAAAATCTCTATTTTTCCTTTGAAACTGATATTAAACGAAAATTTCCTCCACTTTTATTCTGCCGCATTCCTTTGAACTAAATTCATGAATTGTATCACCGTAGGAAAATTTACTATTGCTACGTTTTGCTCCACTTTTCCTTGAAGAGAAGAGGCCCTTGTGCAGTTTTGATTGGTAGTATGGGGGGTGGGTTATATCAAAGAGTGTTTGATATCATAGGAAAATTATAAAGGAATGCTAGCAAGATATTTGAGTGGATGAAAATTTTCCTCCTAATGGAATACACATGAATCCTATGGATAATTTCTTCAGTATTGCAATCCTGCGAAACAAACGATCACCTTAGGGGAAAAGCCTGATGATTCAAATCTCCAACAAACGCTGAGAATCAAACGATCATGGTAGGGGAAAATCCTATGGAATTCCTGTGATTAACTATCTCATCCGGTAATTATTGACTACCATACATGATTTTTTTAATGAACTTGCAATTGGTCAAACTTCACATAAGTTTGATTTATAATAAACCTGAAACTTCGATTAATTTAGAACCAAGGGAGTAGTTTCTACCAAATCCCCCAATGCGACAAGGATCAGTGTGTTGTACTACACTTGTACTGGTTGTTTTCTTCTAGTTGTCGTTGGTGTGCATGCGGGTGATACATGCATGAACATTTACACGCAGCGGGCTTGTGTGGTAAACCAGTAAATCCATGCAAGCGTACAGGAGTTTGACCAGAGGACAAGTTTGTCTTATCTCTTGTGCCAAATGCCTGCCTATGAGGCCTGACCTCCTGCACCCTGCTGTGATAAAACAAATATGTGCGTGTGCTGCCAAGGCAGGACCCAAAGACCGTTCATGACAAGAGATCCCTGGCAGCTCCTCTGGGTGCTGCCGAGTGATCGATGAAAACTTAAATGACAAGAGGATTTTTGACCCATGGTCCAAGCATGACGCCCTCTCTATCTTTGCTCAGGCCGTCACGTGGACCAAGGCCAAGCAGAGCTAGCTTTGCAAACACTGAAGGACAACTCCAACACACGATCCCAAACACAGGTCCGTTTTATCCGGATTTCGTCCGTTTGGAGGTGAGAATGGGGTTGTGTCCGCCCGAATCTACGTTTGCGTCGGTCGTGCGCTCAACACGTGGCCGCATCTTCGACCCCATCTCGTCGGCCGGAGGCCAAGTACAATTAAAATCAAATATAGCAAAAATAGTTTAAATCATGTAAAATAGATTGGTACAAGTCCGAAATAGTCATTTATTACACCCCAATCAAAATTTTACAAATATGAAATAGTCTTCAAAACCAATCAAAGTTTGTGCGCACGTAGATGCTGTCATCACGTTCACGTACAAAGATTAAACAGATAGATCTATCGATTGTCAATGTTTTTGTTTGCGGAATCAGTTGCACACGAACGTTGGCATGCTCACCTCATAGCGCGACCACCTCCATACCTTGCAGTCGCTCGGTGGCCATAAAAAATCCAGGACATGATTCAAGTCCGGATTACGCCATGCCGACATGTTTGGTTTGTAGTGTGTCCCGCGGAGGCCCCGTCGTGCAACATGACAATCCCTTTTCTAGGTAATATGTGTGTGTTTATGAAGTGTATACATATATGCACTTCCTTTTATGTTTTATTCTTACAAATGGGACAAGCATGTCCTTTATTTTCCAAAACCGTAGCTAATCTTAACATGTTAATTGGTCGTTTTTCTTACCCAAGTTTCCAATTTATTTTGGACAGCCAAATTTGTTGTTTTTTCCTCGTCAGGAGCTGTATGTTGTACCCGACAGTCCAGTTTTTTTAAACAAATTGAACGGCCAGACAATTTTAATTTTAAGAGATCCATCCGATCGAGGGATGTAATTTTTTGGTTAACATGGATTTTCCTACCCTATTTCTCTTGCTTCTGGATCACCGTGTTCTATTTCTTGTATATAGTAGATAGATTCTGTACAAGGAGTTTCTCAGCTCGAGCTCGGGTGAACAGGAAATTCAAAAACAATTGAAAACAAATTCGGAAAGTGTAAAACAATTTTGCTACAAACATTGACAAATGTTGGCAATGCTTGCAAAGTTTCATCGTGAAATGACATTTGTAGAAGCCGTGGAAAAAAATCAATGCTAAAAAAATGTTATGTCCAAAAGCATTTTGGAGTGATGTTTTTGTTTTTTTACACGACTTCCACAAATGTCATTTCACGATACAATTTTACAAGCAGTCAAAACATTTATCAATGTTTTCCACAAAACAATTCATTATTTTTTGAATTTATTTTTATTTGTTTCCGATTTTACAGAAGAGTACTTCCGATAGATTCTTGCATATCTCAAGTCAGAATGTTTTATTTTTGGACAACTGAATGTTTATTCTGGTACAACTTCTCACACCAGTTTACTGAAGCACCCAACACATTGGAATCCTTTAGCAACTAGTGCAAACCCTACACTATACATCGTTTCTGTCCTGCGGTCCATGACCTGTGTTTTGTCCATTTGACCACTCCAACAAGTACCATTTGACCATGGACTGATGAGTACAGAGGCCCGTGTACTACGCTGTCACAAAAAGATAGAATGCTGATGAGCACTCTATGCTGTTGCACAGCATGTGATCTACTATGCCCTGCGTTCCCTGCGTTCTAGCCAACGGCCCATGCCCTGCGTTCTGGCAATCCCTGCGTTCTACTATGATCCGTGCATGGTAACCCCTAGTTCCCTGTGATCTACTATGATCCGTGCATGCCCTGCGTTCTAGCCAACGGCCCATGCCCTGCGTTCTGGCAATCTAGCCATTGATTGATCACCATGCATGCACGGCAGCACAGAGGCACCACGTCCTAGCTGGTGACTAGGGGTTACCATGTTTGGAATTCTGTGATCTACGCTGCAGAAGATACGCTGCTGCTGAGTGCTCTGCGTTGTTGCACAACATGTGGTGACCATATCATGCACAATACAGCAGCATTAGCACAGCATATCTTTTGTATCCTGCTGCACGCCATGCATGGAGTACATCAAACCCGATGGATCCATCAATCAATTTTCTCTCCCACCCAACAAGAGCCGAGTGGACTCTGCCTACATAAACACCCACCCCACTTCTCTTCTTCCCAACCAACACTCCTCTCCACCGAAGCCAGCCAGCCAGCCATCTAGAGCTAGAGGTAGTAGTACTAGGAAGAAGAAGACGCAGGTAGCCATGGGCGTGGTCAAGGAAATGGCGCCTGTGGCGCTCTGCGTCCTAGGTAGGTAGCCATGGGTGTGGTCGGCGTGCATCTCGTAGCCGCCTGGGTACTCCGTGGCCGTCTCCGAGCACTGAGGCTCCGTCGAGATAGCTAGGTAGCCAAGCCAACAACGAGCCGGTGGGATTGTCTCTCTCAATTGATTAGGGTTGTGGTGGTGTTCTCCAAATGATGTGTCTGGCGTGCCTGGACAAAGGCATCAATCAACTTTTTATTATTGTTCTTAATCTTAGGGAGTGTGTTTAGTTTATTTTAGGAAGACGGAAAAACTGTACCACCGGTGTTGGCTTAAATCTTAATCAACTATCTCTTGTGTGTTAATTAGTTATGTTGGCATCTTGATCCTTTCTTTACTTCACTGCACTCTACTTAGATCCATGCATGTTGATATCTGTCTGTTCATTACCGTAAAACACATGCATGCATGCATGTTAGCAAATGAGTCATTGGGAGCTTGAGGCATGTATTGTTGGCAGCTACTGTTGTATAAAAGGTTTACAAATTCTAGAGTACATTTTTCTTTAGCTTCTCCAAAGCATGGCCGATAACAAGTTGTTTCTGTTGTGAATGATGCACTGTCATAAATAACCTTGGACTCGTGTTTGCTGCTTAACAGATTTACTTGTGCATCCGGAGAGAAGACGTTTTCTTGATACACTGCGGATCTCTTCTAAGCATGCATGTTACTCTCTGCCCTAGTACTAAATGCTGTTGCATGCACGTGCGACGTTGTCGTGGTGACAAAGTAGTTCATGTGAACAAACCAAAATGGTTGAATGTTTATGGAGTAGTCTCAACGCATGCACGCTCTCTGTGACTGTGAGCCTAAGGTTTTTGTGTAGTCCCGATATTTTGGGCAGGAATTTGGTGAACATGGTTCCACACACACTCCTTATAAACCGTAAATTTGAAAAATATTAGAAAATAACAAAACAATCTGAATTTTATTTGTAACATACATAGTCGACCGGTATGAAGTTTCAAGAAGAATTGACATCCACGGTATTCTGGGCAAAAATGACAAAATCAAAGCTATATTAAAAAAACACCATTTGCTGAATAGTAAGGCGCAGATTGTGTTTTCTTCACTAAGCATACCATGGGTCATGGGCGTCATTTCTTTACGAAACTTCACACGTGAGTAGAATGGTCAACCAAGTTTCATATCTCAAAATTTCAGCATTTTGTTAAAATTCATAGTGTGTTATCTGGGTGCGCATGATGTTTGCATGTGCATTTTATCAATCTTTTTAGTATTGATGAGAGCCGCAGGTTATATGACCCTCTAGCTCATAGCAATTAGATCATCATCGAATCTTGCCATTTCGGTCTCTTTCGTGGGCTAATAGCCAACAATTTTTTGGTGTTGCTAGTATTTCGTTGGTAGACAAGACCTGTTTGTCAAGGTCAAGGGCTTGTTATGACACATAAACTACATTGATTGGTCACGGTTACGGTCATATTATGCGCATCTCGAAATTCTTGTAGTATTGGCTGATTTCTTGGATATACACGTGTCCAGCCATCGGCTTTGTTCCATCGACGAATCCCAAGGCTCAGCATGATCATGTGCATGTGTTTGATGCCCATGAACGCATAACAAAAACGGTGAGATGTGTGGACGTGCATGCCTTGAAAGGCCACTTAGTTAGTACCATACATTTAATCAGCTAATGATGCTTGCATGGGGATTCTTACCTGTGGGCACTAGTAGGAAAACCCCCATTTGTCCCGGTTTGTAAGGGCCTTTTGTCCCGGTTCCGGAACCGGGACTAAAGGGTCGGGACTAAAGCCCAAAACCTTTAGTCCCGGTTGGCTTACGAACCGGGACTAAAGGCCCTCCACGTGGCTGGTGCTGGGAGCCCAGGCAGAAGGACCTTTAGTCCCGGTTGGTAACACCAACCGGGACCAAAAGGCACTGGGGTTTTTGTTTTTGTTTTTGTTTTTTTCAAATGGGGGGGGGGGGGGTGTTTGGAGGGTTAATTTAGGGTTTCATATTGTGTTAGCTAGCTAATAGAGAGAAGTGTCCCGATCATCATCATCATAGTCATCTAACCAACCATACTTAATTGTTCTTAGAACTACTCGTTATCATAATAACAAGTCATACTCGATCATCATCATCATAGTCATCTAACCAACCATACTTAATTGTTCTTAGAACTACTCGTTATCATAATAACAAGTCATACTAGATCATCATCACCATAGTCATCTAACCAACCATACTTAATTGTTCTTAGCACATGATCATGAGTATTAGCTAGGACCTAACTACCCGGCCTCTCTTAGGTAAAATAGCATAAAACAAGATAGGCCCTGACTCTCCATTATGGAGAATTGAGATTATCCTGTCTCCAATTCTTGCACGTCGCACAATGTTGCTTCCAAGTAGCTCCCTACGATCGACCATACATTTTTTCCAATCTTTGATTGTCATGTCTTCATCGGTTTTAGAAATCCGGTATGGACAACAGTGATGCATATGATGACCTGGTGGCAGTAAGCTCATAACATCAAGGTGACCTTTCGGAAACATCAGATGAGACACACAATCATTCGGGATTTTCTGTTGAAAAACATAGTAATAACTTCGTAGTTAGCAATGTAGTTTAGTTTTAAAAATAATTTATGCAAAAGATGCACGGATGTCGTAATAGTAAAAAATCTTACCATGCGATCTCCATGGATGTTACCGTAGTTCAACACGTGCACTAGTGGCACGTATTGACCATAATGTGTAGGAGTTTGATAATAGGTATTGTAATTCTGAAGATCATTAATAAATGCGATAAGATGATTTTTCTCCTGACAAGTTAATTCTGCGCCATCGGTGTAGTAGGTTCTGTCTACCATCTTCCGTACATTTTTTGAAGAATGAAAATAAGCTATCAATGGAAATAAGCTGTCAACTATTTTGAAATAAACAATATAAATTACATAATAAATATGTTTAACAAACTCACAAGGAGGAAGAATCGGAATCATAATAAATATGGTTGAGAAACTCACATAATGGTAGAACTGGAGGTGTCTGCACATCGACCCAGATGTCGATATTACCTTCAATTTCATCTTCCGGACGAATATCAAAGGTGATAAGCATATTAGGCTCAAATGCATAAGCCTTGCATAGTGCTTGCCAACTTTTGCATTCAAAAAAGGAGTAGGTGTCTGCATTGTACAATTTTACGGCAAAAGTATAACCATGCTCGGTCCTCAAGTGAACTATCTTTACCTCCATACTTTCTTTAGTATTGAAACCAATCTTATCCAAGACATAAATTCTTGCATGGCAGGGGATACGCTAGTAGAATAGTAAAAAATTAAAATTATAAGTTGAAGCAAAAGAAGCAGAAGTCATGCTTAATTACGAAAAAAGACTTGTCGTTGTGACTTACTGTATCCACTTCGAAGGTCTCATCCAGCACGATGCTGAAGCGCCTACCATCAACTAGGTGAGTCGTGTCGCACAGACCGCGCTCGTCTTCGCAGTATTGGCACATACCGAATTCCCTTTTGCTATCGTCGTTAGACATTTCCTATGTTCATAGTTGAAACATTTAAAATCGATCGAAGGCAACTACCAGGAAACTGATCAACACACAGATCACTATTACTCAAAATATGCAACGGGTTGACTTTAGGTCTGTCGAGTCTTTGCTTCCTAAACTCTCATCTCACGTATATGGTGGGCACTCCCTCTGATATTGCGACCGTCGGTGATGGTGGCTCCTCCATTCGTCCCCGAGTGCATTACACCAAAATGTCTAGCACACGGGAACGAAGGAGAAGCGACCTCCACGACAACAGTCGGGATTCTTCCTCTCTCATATATATATATATATATATAAATATATATATATATATATATATATATATATATATATATATATATATATATATATATATATATATATATGGTGGACACTCTCCCTCACTGAAAGACACACAAGGAGACGAAAGACCTGAAGTCAACCCGTTCCATATATCGAGCAATGACATAGAAAAAATTCCCTATGTTTTGCCGGAATGACTGGCAAATCACAAGCACTCGATATTAACTAATACATCATCCCGAACAATCCAGTTAATGCATCATCAAATATTAAGTAATACATCTCGAATATTATCATATAAGATCACTAATACAGATCGAATATCCTAGAATCCAAAGTGGAGGACGGTGAACTAGGTTCACTAGCGGTCTCTGAGTCGCCGGCGGTGGACACCCAAAGATAAGGAACCATCACGGGATCATAACTCGGGTGAGATCCCTGAAGAATCTGCCAGGTATTGTCGAACCGGGCGTCCAACGCCGCCATGTAGCGACAGACGTGCTCGTCCTCCTCCCTGACATGGCGACATACCACCTCCGCGGGGGCCCGCTCCCTCCGCACCGAAAGTGGCCCGCGTGACCGCCACCACAGAAGCTCCGGGTCGACGACGAGACCTGGATTCCTCACCAACCTCCGAGCCCGGGAAGGTAGCACCTCCCAGTGCCAGCCCGGCGGAGCCCAGTCCCGGACATGGCGCCTATCAAGCACGCTCTCGCGGACCACTCGACGACGGGGATGAGGGCCGGGCATCGTCGACGTCGAGACAAATTCCTATGAGAACGTTTTCTTATCGTTTAATCACTAATTTTTCATAAAACCAAATTTTTTTCTGTAATCTAACATACACATACTAATTTTTTCCTAAGACTCCTAATAATTTTAAGTTAGAGTTACATGCATCCATATAGTTACATCCATCCATTCATCCATCCATACATACACATACATATATACATGGACCAAAAACTGCTATGAACAAAAAAATATTCTATGAACAAAAAAAAACATCATATGAACATGACTAAAAAATTCATCATATCAAAAATAAGTATAGCATTTTGGTGTGACAATGATCACATCTATTTTTTTTGACCAAAAAATGCTATGAACATATACATAAACATAAACATAAACATTATAAAAAAAGGCCGGGGCGGCGCGGCGGCTCACAGCGGGGCTCGGGCGACGACGGGGCAGGGGCGCGGGGTCGGGGGCGAGGACGCCGACGGCGACGACGGGGCAGGGGCGCGGCCGGCGACGGCGGGGACGGGCCGGGGCAGGGGCGCGGCCGGGCTGATCGGGGGCGGGGCAGGGGCGCGGGCTCGGGGCAGGGGCGACGGCGACGGCGGGGGCGGGCCGGGGGCAGGGGCGCGGGCGACGGTGACGACGGCGACGGCGACGGCGGGGGCGGCCCGGGGGCAGGGGCGCGGGCGACGGTGACGACGGCGACGGTGACGACGGCGACGGCGACGGCGGGGGCGGCCCGGGGGCAGGGGCGCGGGCGACGGTGACGACGGCGACGGCGACGGCAGGGGCGGCGGACGGCGTCGGGGCAGCCTGGCGGCGTCGATGTGTTCGGCGTCGTCGGGGGCAAATGGTAGATGAAATCTGAAATTTTTCACAAGTGTTGCTTATATACACACACCTTTAGTCCCGGTTGGTGGCACCAACCGGGACCAATGCCTCCCTTTGGTCCCGGTTGGTGCCACCAACCGGGACCAAAGGTCTCTTTTCGTCAGCCCAAAGGGCGGGAAACAGGGACCTTTGGTCCCGGTTGGTGGCACCAACCGGGACCAAAGGTAGGCATTGGTCCCGGTTGGTGGAACCAACCGGGACCAATGGCCTGCGCCTGGCACAGCCGCGGTGCGGTTGGATGTTTAGTCCCACCTCGCTAGCTGAGAGGCTTCTGCACTTGTTTATAAGCGCGGTTGCGCCATCCCTCTCGAATTCCTCTGAACTGCAGGCCTGCGGGCCTAATCTCACACTGCTATGCCTGTTGGCCTACTGGGCATGTTGCGGGCCTGAATCCTGGCCCAACTAGCTGGGTTCCTAGTCGTATTCAGGCCGTGGTGGCCCAGTAGGTGGCATTTTTTTTTCTTTTTGCTTTATTTTTTTTGTTTCTACTTACAGCTAAATACTTACAGTTTTTCAGTGATTCCTTTTGCTTTTAGGTCACAAAAATTATAAAATTTCTGTTAGTGCCTTTAGTTTTCAAATTTTAATAGTTTAAATTAGAATTTTTTGAAATTTGTGTGAATCACTAGTTTGTGAATAACTTTACTAAAAAAATAGATTTTTGAGTGATTCTTTTTCCTGCTATTTAATGTTACTGTGTTTTATCATTATATTCAATTTGGTAAGTTTTAGGTTATATCAACGCTAGCAAAATATATGCCGCTGCGAAGGAACTCCATAAGTTTTGGACAGTGCTTGTTACTACTGCAACAACAAAATGGAACAAATGTGTTAAATACTGCTGCAACAAGTATATTTTAAAACAAGTATAATAAGAATCATAACAAGTATATTTCGGCATAAGTATAATAAGAATCATAACAAGTATAATTTAGAACAAGTATAATAAGAATCATAACAAGTATAATTTAGAACAAGTATAATAAGAATCATAACAAGTATAATTTAGAACAAGTATAATAATTAAGAATCATAACAAGTATAATTCGGCACAAGTATAATAAGAATCATAACAAGTATAATAAGAATCATAGCAACTTTCCTATTCCTAGGCATTTCCTATCCTATGAATCAAAAGAAGCCCCTAAACTAAGACATGTTCTCCCACGATGGCCAATATGCAACTACAAGGAAAATTCTTATGCAATTTTCCTATCATATTCCTATCCTCCCATTCCTATTCCTATGCAATTTTCCTAATCCTCCTATTCCTATGCAATTTTCTATTCCTATGCAATTTTCCTATGAATCAAAGAAAAGCCCCAATTTTCCTATGCATTTTTCCTATGAATCAAGGAAACTATGACATGTTCTCGACATTCCCAATCCTCCTATTCCTATGCAATTTTCCTATCCTATGAATCAAAGAAAAGCCCCAATTAAAACCATGACAAGTTTCGTATTACCTTGCCCACTGGAAGACCATGACATGTTTCTTGAAACAAAGTTGGACGACGGCAACATTGCGACCATCGGCCGTGTACTCGAGATCGAGGCCCATGAACTTGTGTTCCTCCTCTTGAAGCCATTCCTCGAACATGGAAAGAAAACCCTCCACTTTGGCGGTGTTGTTCGTGTAGACGACATGGAGATTGGTCGTGCCATGTGCGAGCACGTTCCCGTAGCGAGTTCTTGGATTCATGGTGGAGGATGGGAAAGAAGAGAGGAGAGGGAGACGAACAGAAATGGAGACTGGCCACGGTTACTGTAGCGTCGCGTTACTGTAGCGTCGCGCGCAACAACTTCCAAGTCGTGGGATTTGAACGGTTGGGACCTTTAGTCCCGGTTTGAGACACGAACCGGGACTAAAAGGGCTCGTGCCAGGCGAACGGTTGCCTCCAATGGTTGTGGGCCAGGAGCGAGGCGCATTGCTCCCAGTTCGTGTATGGAACCGGGACCAAAGTTGTCCCTTTAGTCCCGGTTCCAGATACGAACCGGGACCAATGGTTGTGGGCCAGGAGCGAGACGCATTGGTCCCGGTTCATGTCTGGAACCGGGACCAAAGAGGTCAGACGAACCGGGACCAATGGCCCACGAGCCCCGGCCGGCGCCCTGGCCTCACGAACCGGGACCGATGCCCTCATAGGTCCCGGTTCGTGAGTGAACCGGGATTAATGGGCTTTTCTGGGGTGGACCGAAGCCCTGTTTTGTACTAGTGGGGGTAGAGATAGGTAAAGGCAGTTGTAGTCTAGGGGATCCTATGCATGCATGCCCATGCTAGCTGTAATATGGGTCAAAACCCCGGACTAGTGCCTACACAGATAGACGCTAGCTGTACCATTGTGCACGGTGGAGAGAGAAGATAAACAGGACCATGTAGCTCACTTATTTTTTGACATGCAGCTCTAGCTCACTTAGTGCGTATGGAGCTCCTGTAGAGGATGGTCGTGTGAGTTCACGAGAGGTCTAGGTTGCCATCTTGGCTACATCTCGACGAATCTGTCCACATGCAGCTTTCCAAAGGAGAGCGAGAGAGAATGAGCGAGTGAACACTCATTAGGTACACTGAAATTAGGACAACTTCAACACCGGTCACCAAATTGACCTTAAATGTCTGGACCGGACGGTCCACACTTTTTATCCATTCAACGGCAGTGAACAAAAACGTCCGGACCGGTTCCGACATAGCTGTCACGACGGTACCCCCCCCCCCCCCCCCCCCTCTCCCGATCCTCCATCAACATGCAGATCTCGCTTTGACAATCATCAACCGTAGTGTGTGGCCGCGTCTCACGGTCATTGCATGGAGGATCCTGGTAGTCTGGATGGCAGAGGAGCGTCAAAGCGAGATCTGATGGTGGAGTGGCAGATTGGAGATTTGCGTGTTGATGGAGGATCGGTAAGTGGGCAGACCAACTCACTATTTGCAGAGGATCAGGCGGGAGAGAAGGCAAGGGATGATGAAGCTGATCCGGAGTAGGAAGAAGAGCAGGATTGGGATCACTAAGATCCGGATCCAACTCTGGAAGATGCCCGCGAGGGTTTGAACCTACACGGCGAGGAGGAAGAAGTCCAAGATTTGTCGGGGGAATTGGATGACTTGATCAAGAAGGTTCGGTGGTTGGCCTTGCTTAGGGTTCACACAATGTGCCCCCTTTCGTCATGCGGCCTTGTTGAACACGATGAGGAACGCTTGGTCTTGTGCGCAAGGAGTAGCATTTGAAATCAAGGGGCCGAGTTTTTTTCTAGGCACAGTGCCGGTGCCTGGGTGATTGGAAGCGCGTTACGGAAGGGGGTCCGTGGCAGTTTCACAGGAATCCGGCTCTCATAGTGGAGTACCATGGTTTCACCAATGTTAGTGAACATGCACTAGACACAAACACGTACCAACTCCTGGACACAGACCAGGACACGGTTGTACTAATTCTAGCTGGACTTGTGTGTTAAGCTAACACATACATCATACGCGTACGTACGTGGTAGAACTATCACACATCTCCAACCTCGAAGATAGAAACTAGCAAACCTACTAATCAAGATTAGTCTAACAGTGGCTAGTTTGTGATCGAGTGTGCAAGGTGGTGCCTGTGTTTATTTACCCTTTACTGTCTATGCAGCGCTCCTTCAGTTTCTTCTCTCGTGCAACACCAATTGCTAGCTGACAGTCACAGACCACAGAGTGACATGGATATCGTAGAGCAGCAGCAAGTATGTAGATAGGAGGTCACCTAGTAGAGGAGGAGTAATAATGCTGATGCATAACACTGCTGTATACATGACCACGTACGCAACAAAATTAGAAGCATTATCATTTATTTTAGTTATTACTCCCGGTAGCTACCAAGCAGATGAGCGTCAGAATATACCGAGTCGACCAACATGATAGTTTGGTCAGCCATCACGTGGCTAGAATCCCTTTGCGTGACCATATATAGATGCTCGTTTAGGGGTTACGTAGATTGCATCCAAAAATTCTTAATCACCCGTGTTGAGTGAATCCAAAAACAATTCAAGGGGGTAAGTGAGCATGGCCGATGCATGGTATATGGAAATAAAGTGCTTTTCTTTTTCTCGATAGATATGAACTTTGTTGTTCGAGTACACAAGACGCATAAAAGAAAACAAAAATAATTAACTAAGCTAGCTGCGCGTGCAGCGTTTCGAAAATAAGAATACATAACAGTACTAGGACTAGTGAGTACATCACAAGGATTAAGAAACAACAATTAAAGTTGCGACCAACCGGCCAGCGGCTAATGAACACAGTAGCTCGCTAACTTAAACAGCAGGGATAGTTCCTAGCTTGCACACACGTACTCATAATGCTGACGGTACATGTTGATCTCTGTCCAGCAGAAGGCCGGACACCAACTCTGAAGACGTCTAAACAAACTTGCACAATCAATGCTTACTCCTTGACATTCACTACGTGGACTACTACTAATCATTCTCTAGCTAGCTAGCGGTCACTCTTGCATGCATGCTCTCTCCACTACATCTACACCCCGGCGACCGCGGTCCAGCCGATGGAAAAGTGCGCGGCGGCAGCGACGACGGCGCATCCTATGCGTATCGAGCCCAAGTAAGCATCCTCGCCGAGGAGCTTGTCGGCGACGGAGCCGAGGGCTAGGAAGGTGCAGACTGCGGTGAGGCCGACGGAGAGCAGCAGCCCTCCAAGGAGCAGCAGCATCTTCCAGCGCGCCATGCCCATGCACTAGTAGAAACACAGGGCTTTCGTCACACCCGGATCGGAGCAATAGTCCCGGTTGCGTTACGAACCGGGACTAATGTGAGCACTAGTCCCGGTTGCGTTACGAACCGGGACTAATGTGAGCATTAGTCCCGGTTCGAGCGGCGCAGGCATCAGTCCCGGTTCGAACGGGACCTTTAGTCCCGGTTGGAGACACCAACCGGGACTAAAGGGTTTGTGACCGGCTTCGAACGGTGCCAGCCCCTTTAGTCCCGGTTGGTATCTCCAACCGGGACTAAAGCCCCCCCCCCCCCCTTTAGTCCCGGTTGGAGATACCAACCGGGATTGGAAAAAAAAATTAATTTTTTTTTTCAAAATTTTTTAAAGGAATTTTTTTTCAATTTTTTTCCCAACCCTATCTTTAGTCCCGGTTGGAGATACCAACCGGGACTAAAGGGGGGCCCCTAAACCCTAAACCCCTTTACCACATTAATCTTAGAAAAATCATAACTAAATTATTCTAATTTAGAAAAATACAAATAATATATCAAAATGTAGAGAAAAAAAAAGATTTCTCCGAAGAAACTTCCTGTTTTCCGTTTCGATAATTTTTTAAATCACCAAATTCCAAAGGGAAAATAGAGCTTTTCGACGTTTTAGGGTTTAGGGGCTAGGGTTTAGATTTCTAAGTTTAGGGTTATGTTTTAGGGTTTGAACCTTTAATTTTACTGTTTATAATAGAGTTTCGGACATTTTAAGTCCCGGGTTTAGGGTTTTCGGACGTTTTAAGTCCTGGGTTTAGTGCTTTTCAATTTTAGGCTAATTTAGCTCAAAAAATCAATAAATCCATGAAAAAATAGCAAATGAAGTAAAAAATGGTTGAAATTTAAGGATGTGGCTTTGAACGGTTCATATTGAACACAGAAAAATTCTGGAGTTGAAATAAGATTAAAAAAATGAAATGTCTTTATAACAGCTGAGTTTTCGTTTGAAACCCTGTTACTTCGAAAGAGATGGTCCAGTTTGTACACAAAGTGCATCCAGTTTTTGCCATAACCCTCTCAACTTTTTAGCACAAGCTATTTCGGTGAAATGATGATACCATGCCAAGTTTCAACCTTTTCAGAGTTTATTTGTAGTGTTTTTCAATTTCGGCCTAATTTAGCTCAAAAAATCTTTAAATACATGAAAAATAGCAAATGAAGTCAGAAATGGTTGAAATTTGAGGATGTGGCTTTGAATGGTTCATATTGAACACACAAAAATTCTTCAGTTAATATAAGTTTAAAAAAATGAAATGTGGTCAAACTCTGGTCAAACAGTGGTCAAACTACTTATTCAATAAATATTACTGTTACTAAATAATTATTGTTTTTTAGAATAATAGTTTCAAACTCAAACGGTGAAGCGTGTGACATCATGGTCATATTTTTCTGATAATAATGGATATATTATTTGTCGAATTTTGATTTACAGATTTAAAGATATTAATTATGCCATTTTAAATGAATAAATGGCAAAATAATAATAATAATAATATTAATTATTTTATTTTCATTGAAATTCAATATTATTATTACTTATTTTATTTTGACCTTTTTGTATTATTTTGGATTTTTTGATTTTTAATAATTTTTGATTTTTTTGATTTTTTTTCCTTTTTTTGAAGTATTTTTTTGTTTTTAAATTAATCATTGTTGTTTGTTAATTATTGTTGTTTATTTTAATAATTGTTCGGAATTCAAAAATTTAAATCATGTGACATCAAGACATAAGGGTTAACAGGATTGATAGCTTACTATTGTCAGGAAAACAACAAGTGCAGACTTGGAAACTAGGGGAGATAGAACCTGAAAGTTGGAAACTAGGGGAGATAGAACCTGAAAGTTAAGCGTGCTGGGGCTGGAGTAGTGAGAGGGTGGGTGACCGGCCGGGAAGTTAGACGATTTGGAATGAGTGCTGATTAGAGACTAGAGATTAAATTCTGAAGCACTGAGGAGGGGTGATTAGAGATTAAATTGTCAAATAATTCAAAATTTGAAAATCAGAATTTTTTTTTAAAAGAAATCGAAAAAAAAATTAAAAAAAAATTTGAATTTTTTTTAAAAAAAAATTCCTTTAGTCCCGGTTGGTAACACCAGCCGGGACTAAAGGTCCTCCAGCCCACGCACAGAGAGCGGCCACGTGGAGGGCCTTTAGTCCCGGTTCGTAAGCCAACCGGGACTAAAGGTTTTGGGCATTAGTCCCGACCCTTTAGTCCCGGTTCCAGAACCGGGACTAAAGGCCCTCTGGAACCGGGACTGATGGGCCGTTTTCTACTAGTGATGATCGTGCCTGCTCCGTTGGCGTTGGCCGGCAGCGCCGCCTTGACGACCCACGCGAGTAGCCACGCCGCCAGCATGGTGGGGATGAAGAGCCTCCGTCGGGCGGCGTCACGCTCGCTAGGGCTGGTCGCCAGGACGATGTAGGCCGGGCCTAGCAGCAGGAGGTGCATGGCAATGGAGCTGAAGAAGGCCATGGCGAAGCTAGCTACTCCCTCCGCTCGCTCACTCACTCACTGACTTTACTCTACCTAAGGGAAGGGAGCTTTACGTTGCCGGCTGGTGGTGTGTTGTGAGACGAGACGAGACCATGTATGTGGATTTCTGGGGGTGCCATTTATAGGCCGGCTTGTGTACTCGTTTATGTTTTGCGTGTAGTGCGCCGCAGAGACGATGGGTGTTGGTTCAATAAATTTTCATATTTTCAAATAGGATTGCTTGGCACAGGAGTGAAAAGATGCACCAGCCGAGAACTGTGGCATCATTGTTGTGCAGCTCAGCTACCATATTCACAAGTATGCGTGTTAACGCTGCCTGTGCTTGCTGTCTTTACTCCATCTCTCCAGTTTCCTCTCCTCTCTCAAGCAACCACACAAAGAGCAGCAGCAGACTGGCATGGCGCGGAGAGAGAGAGAGAGAGAGAGAGATGGGTATTATTTGTAAAATGTTGAAAAATATGGCATGGAGCGCCAGTTGAGATGGGTCGTCTGTGCTCACCTCAGCTCTCTGCTGCCGTGCAATCTTGGCTACATTTCATAGTGTCAATCCAATAGTTGGTACAGGAATAAATTTAGGTTATTTCAAAAGCGTAATCAAAAGGTTAAACTTTCAACTCATATTGAAGGTTACCATACATGCAAAATTGAGGTTTAAGATGCACAAACTCAATGTCCATGAGTCCCATCCTACAATGGCGCACGCAACGCAACAGGGGGCAAGGGCCACTTGCCTATGGCAAGAAGGGCCAGTTATTTTATTATTCAACACATGTTTGTATTCTTTCGGAAAATCTTAAAAATATAGATATAAACGACATAAATTTTAAAAAATGTTGGAAATTGGTTTTAAAATTAAACAATTTTCAAAAGATGTGCGTGCCTAAAAATGTTCATAACTTACAAAAAAGTTGATCAAATTTAGAAAATGTTCGAAATTTTAAAATCATTTGTCTCTTAAAAGTGCTCACCATGTATTTGAAAAATGTTTGCTTTCTCAAAAACAAATACATTTTTTAAAATATGTTCACTTTCCTAAAAATATTGAATTTTGTAGAAACAAATAAACTCCTTTTTTTCCTTATAAAAAACCAATGTACTAAAATGAAGAAATAAAAAGAGCGCTTGATAAGTTCATTTTCTACACGGACTGGCCTAGTTGGGCGGCCTTTATGAGACGGAGGTGTTTTAACGCTTAATGCTTCATATAGGAGCTCGCCTCTCAGCTAAACATAAACATGTCGGTGATTGTTTGCGAGAACACGAATTGGATTTTGTGGCAATTTCCGAGGCTGGTGAATGTGACTTCCGCCCGCACGTCCTCGATCACCTATCAGGTGGTTTCGACTACACATGGCATAGTCTACCAGCTCGTGGAAGGTCTGGAGGAATCCTTCTTGGGATAAGGACCACGACCATGGACTTGCTGCCTTTTTTGACCGGTGTATTTCATATCAAATTTCACCTACAAAACAGGGCTGATAATTTTACATGGAGCCTGGTCGCGGTCTATGGGGCTGCCCAAGATGAGCATAAACCTGCTTTCCTTCGTGAACTGGTGAACCTAGCTAAGGATAACCCGTACCCAATGCGAGAGACCAGTATGTCGTAGTGGCAGTTCACTTGGGCTAATAACCGATCTGTGTCCATGTACGAGAAGCTCGATATTATACTCATGGATACCGAATGGGAGCTAAAATTTTCAATGGTAACCGTGCGAGCCCTAGAGCGAATCAAGGCATTATTGGATCATGCTCCAATCATTCCTGATTCTAATTCTACACGCCATTCTGCCCGTCACCCTTTCAAATTCAAATTGGCATGGCTGCATCGGGAAGGTTTTCTAGACATAATCAAGAACGTTTGGGAGAGGCCTCCCGTTGGCCCTACACCGATTCAGAGATGGAATTATTAAATAAAGACCATGAGGCAACACCTCTCTGGATGGGCGAAACACACGAACGGTTTGTACAAAAAAGAAAAGTAGCGCCTCTGTACCATCATGGATGACATCGACAAAATTGCAGATATCCGCAGCTTATCTCAACAAGAGATTGAATTGAAAAATAAATCTAATGAGAAGGTTGCCCGTCTATTGCGTGAAGAGGAGATCAAATACTACTAGAGGTCCAAAGCTGACTTCATCGTAATGGGAGATAGTAGTGCAAGATACTTCCAATTGGTCGTCAATGGTCGACATAGGAAGAAATGTATTCATAGTCTCCAACAGGATGAGGGGCAGATCGAAGGTGAGGAGGAGCTCAAAAAGTATATCACCATCTACTACAAATCTCTGTTCGGGGCGCCAAATGAAGGGAATGTCACCCTTGACGAGGCCCGAACAGACAATATTCCACAAGTCATGGCAGAAGAGAACGATATGCTCACGGCACCTTTCTCGGAAGAGTAGGTGAGAGCGACGGTGTTCCAAATGGAACACAACAAAGCTCCAGGCCCTGATGGTTTCCCAGCAGAATTCTATCAGAATTTCTGGGATATCATCAAGACTGACCTTTTGGAGTTGTTTAGGTGTCTTCATGCCGATTGACTTGACCTATTTAGGCTAAATTTTGGCGAGATTATTTTGTTGCCAAAAATTAAGGAGGCCGAACGGATCCAGAAGTTCAGACTCATATGCCTCCTTAATGTCAGCTTCAAGATTTTCACCAAAGTGGCTACGAATAGGTTAAACTCGATAGCCGACCACCGGCCATCTCAAACGACCTTCATGCATGGAAGGAATATACTAGATGGTGTAGTAATCCTGCATGAGACCATCCACGAGATGCACAGAAAAAACATGAGTGCAGTGGTATTCAAAATTGACTTTGAAAAAGCCTATGACAATGTCAAGTGGTCTTTTCTCCAACAGGCCTTAAGGATGAAAGGTTTCTCCGATAAATGGCGCCAGTGGATCCAAGATTTTGTAACTGGAGGTACTATGGCCATCAAAGTCAATGATGATGTAGGTAATTACTTTGAGACAAAAAAAAGGACTACGACAGGGTGACCCCATGTCCCCAATATTATTTAACATTGTTGCTAACATGTTGTCTATTTTGATTGAGCGCGCCAAGGAAGGCCAGATTGCAGGAGTAGTGCCACACCTTGTGGATGGTGGCCTCTCAATTTTGCAATATGCCAACGACACAATTCTTTTTATGGAACATGACCTGGACAAAGCTCAAAATTTCAAACACTTGCTTTCGGCGTTTGAGCAAATGTGGGGCCTAAAAATTAATTTCCACAAAAGCGTTTTGGTCTGCTTTGGAGAAACCGTTGAGGTGGCGACAGATGCTGACCCGTTTGGTTGCTGACATGGCCAATTCCTGATTAAATATCTGGGAATACCGGTTCATTATTGGCATCTCACCATTACAGAGTGGAAGCATGTGGAGGAGCCTCTAGAGAAACGGTTGAGCAGTTGGAAAGGAAAGCTACTTTCAGTCGGATGTCGGCTGATTTTGATTAACTCCGTCCTCACAAATATGGTTCTCTATATGTTTTCTTTCTTCCAACACCCAAAAGGGGTCCTGCATAGACTGGACTATTTTAGGTCCAGATTCTTTTGGCAAGGACATGGTGAAAAGAAGAAATACAGGCTGGCAAAATGGAGCTTGGTTTGTAGGCCTAAAGACCAAGGTGGCCTTGGAATTCATGACCTGCAGGTCAAGAATGAGGCCCTTCTCAGTAAATGGTTGTTTAAACTTGTTACTAAGGATGGTGTTTGGCAAACCATGCTGCGCAACAAGTATCTAGGCCAAAAGGCGGTGTCTCAGGCATATTAGAAACCTGTCGGCTCACACTTTTGGGCTGGCCTAATGGCGGCAAAGAAACATCTTTTTCGCTTTGGGTCTTTCGCGATAAAGGATGGGTCGGAGATTCGTTTCTGGGAAGACATTTGGCTAGGCAATGCCAGTCTCAGAGAACAATATCCAGCCTTATATAACATTGCTCCTGATAGGAATAATACTATTGCACACGTGCTTAGTTCTTCCCCGCCGAATATTTCGTTCACGCGGGATTTGATTGGCCCCCGGCTGTTGTCATGGCATAATCTTTTATCCCGGTTGGATTCGATTAACCTGACACAAGGCCGTGATGTATTCGCTGGAACCTTACTACATCAAGGTCTTTCACAGTAGACTCTATGTATCGTGCACTTATGCACTCAGAGGTACCAGTGAGTAATAACAAAAAAAATTGAAAGTCCAAGATTCCACTAAAAGTGAAAATCTTCATATGGTATCTTCGTAGAGGAGCTGTGTTAACCAAAGACAACCTCGCACGACGCAACTGGGCAGTGAGTAAGAAGTGTTGTATTTGTATTCATGACGAGACAATCAAACACCTTTTTTTCCATGCACGTCCTACGTGGTCCGTCATCCAAATAGCGTCAAATTTATATCCGCCTACTAGTGTTGCCAATATTTTTTGTCATCGGTTGGACGGTATTACAAATAGTTTCGAAACGCTAATTAGGATAGGAGCACATGCCTTAATTTGGTCGGTTTGGCTATGTGGAAATGATTTGGTTTTTAATGATAAAAATGCTTCTCTACAGGTTATTTTCCAGCGTATGCACTTGCTACGTACGTGGTCTATGATACAACGATTGGAATACCAACCGCTGTTCATGGCGGTGTGTACGCGATTGGAGCAGGTAGCTACGGAGGTTTTTTCCCAAAATGGATGGCAGCATAACCTACGGATCGATCCACCACCCATTTCGACATAGGTATAGTGTCGGTCTATAGGACTCTGCTGTTGCCGTTTTGTCGGTTCTAATTTCATAATTTTTTGTCAGACTTTTGAATTTGGCTATGTGCATCCTATTTATGCAGAGGTCGGGTGTTACTCATAATGCGTTATATCCGTTTGATGCTACATTTTAAGATAATAAAGTCGTCCTTTATCATAAAAGGAGCTCGCCTTTCCTCATGGTGCCACTTAGTCACGAGACATGTCCCAGCTTAGGCATAAATGGAAACAAATGGGAGGAGGCGGCGACGAAGGAGATGCCAAAGAGACCCAGCTGGTGCAACGACGCCTCTCTGTATTATAAATATATATGTGCATGCTACAATAATATATGCATGATTAAGACGAGATGATGCATCTAAAAGTAGAAAGAGAAATGAGGATTCAAGAATATACTACTTGTCAAAACCTCTCGTATGCTTTAGAATCTATGATATGGTTACACCTAAACTTGGTGCCGTAGAAACTTATATCCAATGACTGTTTTATTCATTCACTCAAAATACTTTATCATGTTATGTACACATTTAAGAAACTATGTACACATACACATATAATTGAACAACATTAATGAATTAAATTAGTGTGTGGAATAATGTGATTCTTGCAATATACTTAATTTCGAGTAGTTCTTGTGTAATGTACTTGTATTGATTAATGTAGAATAGTACAAGAATATGTGAAAATGTTTTTCAACAATAAGCCAGAAACATGTGAGGAGCACGAGGGCCAGCGCCGGAGATGTGTACATGCGTTCATAGGGTTAAGTATACATGCGTGTACATGAATATTTATACTTGTACACTAGTAGAAAACAGGGCTTTGGTCCAGGCCTGAAATCCCATTAATCCCGGTTCACTCACGAACCGGGACCCATGGGGGCATCGGTCCCGATTCGTGAGGCCAGGGCGCCGGCCGGGCCTCGTGGGCCATTGGTCCCGGTTCGTCTGACCCCTTTGGTCCCGGTTCCAGACACGAACCGGGACCAATGGGCCTCGCTCCTGGCCCACAACCATTGGTCCCGGTTTGTGGCTGGAACCGGGACCAAATGGTGTCATTTGGTCCCGGTTCCAGCCACAAATCGGGACCAATGGTTGGCCTATATATACCCCCTGCCCGCGAGCAGAGCAGTGCACTGCTCTGTTTTTTTGGCCGGCCGTGGGAGAGCTTTGTGGTGCTCTAGCTCACCTCCTATGCACATGAGGTGTTCGATGAAATGCCCGAGCCACACTTAAGCTTTCTCCTCTCGAAGCTCCTTGTCCAAGCTCCATTTTCCTCAAGATTTGTCTAGGTTTGGCGGTCCGTCCTGTCCCGTCCCCGTCCTCACCGCCGTCGATCGCCCGCACCCATCTCGGCGCCGGCACCACCGTGGTTAGCCTCTTCTTCTTATCTTCTTTCTAAAAGAAAAAAGTTCTTACTTGTATGATTTAGATAGATACTTGTGTAATTTTTTTACTTTTATTATTGTTTGTTATTATATAGTGCGATGGTTTTGGTATTCGCCTCCGTCGGCCCTCGTCCTGTCTATGATTCGGATGTGATATATATTATCTTTTATAACTATTTGTTTTATTTAGTGTTTATGACAATTATGCCGACCAACGTGACATGTATTTTTTAATCTAGGAGGTATGTGAACCGGAAATTCCAACCGACATAAAAATTCTTGTCGAGAAGTTAAATTTGGTTGAAAAAGAAAACAATTACTTGAAAGAAAAATTAAAAAGAGTTGAAGAGGAGAAGATGAAGTTGGAGTTGCATGTTACCGATGCCGTCGACGATCACAAGATCAAGATGGATGCAATGCGCTTGAAGATTAGAAAGATTAGAAAATATGCCATTCATACTGAGGCTTGGTATCATTATGCCGTTGGATCAATTGGTACCTTAGTTGCGGTTATGATCGCATTTGTTGTTACATTTAATTTTTTTACATAGTTTCAATGTATGTTTTAATTAAATGCGCTAGAGGGCTATATGTTGTTCAATAATGAGAACTATATAACGCACGCAGATGAATCGGCAATGGATGTACGGTGACCGACGCACCTCCGAGTATATTAAGGGCCTGCATAATTTTCTCGAAGCGGCTGAGGCAAACAAGCAGAATGGTTTTATCCATTGTCCATGTACTGTTTGTGAGAATACGAAGGCTTTCTCCAACTCTAAAACCCTTCACTTCCACCTGCTTGAGAAGGGTTTTATGCCACACTATAATGTTTGGACCAAGCACGGAGAAAGAGGGGTTATGATGGAAGACAACGAAGAAGAAGAGGATGATGACAACTACCCACCCCCTGAATACGGTGATGCTGCAATGGGGGAAGCTGAAGATCAAGAGGAACCAGACGATGTGCCCGATGATGATCTTCGCTGGGTCATTGTTGATGCACAGAGAGAATGCGAAAGTGAAAGGGAGAAGTTGAAGTTCGATCGCATGTTAGAGGATCACAAAAAAGGGTTGTACCCCAATTGCGAAGATGACAACAGAAAGCTCGGTACCACACTAGAATTGCTGCAGTGGAAGGCAAACAATGGTGTATCTGACAAGGGATTTAGTTCGTTACTGAAAATAATGAAGAAGAAGCTTCCAAAGGATAACGAATTGCCCGGCAGTACGTACGAAGCAAAGAAGGTTCTATGCCCTCTAGGATTGGAGGTGCAGAAGATACATGCATGCCCTAATGACTGCATCCTCTACCGCGGTGCGTACGAGGATTTGAACGCATGCCCGGTATGCGGTGCATTGCGGTATAAGATCAGAAGAGATGACCCTGGTGATGTTGAGGGCCAGCGCACCGGAAAGAGGGTTCCTGCCAAGGTGATGTGGTATGCTCCTATAATACCACGGTTGAAACGTCTGTTCAGAAACAAAAAGCATGCTGAGTTGATGCAATGGCACATAAAAGACCGTAAGAAAGACGGGAAGTTGAGAGCACCCGCTGACGGGTCGCAGTGGAGAAAGATCGATTGATAGTGGAGCGACTTTACAGATGACCCAAGGAATGTATGGTTTAGTTTAAGTGCAGATGGCGTTAATCCTTTTGGGGATCAGAGCAGCAAGCATAGCACATGGCCTGTGACTCTATGTATGTATAACCTTCCTCCTTGGTTGTGCATGAAGCGGAAGTTCATTATGATGTCAGTGCTCATCCAAGGCCCTAAGCAACCTGGCAATGACATTGATGTGTACCTAAGGCCATTAGTTGATGAACTTTTACAGCTATGGAATGGAAGAGGTGTACATGTGTGGGATGAGAACGAACAAGAGGAATTTGACCTACATGCGTTGCTGTTTGTAACCATCAACGATTGGCCTGCTCTCAGTAACCTTTCAGGACAGACAAACAAGGGATACCACGCATGCACACACTGTTTAGATGACACCGACAGTATATATTTGGACAAATGCAGGAAGAATGTGTACCTGGGGCATCGTCGATTTCTTCCGACCAACCATCAATGTTGAAAGAAAGGAAAGCATTTCAAAGGTGAGGCAGATCACCGGAAGAAGCCCGCCCTCCGTACTGGTGATCACATACTTGATATGGTCAATGATTTACAAGTAATCTTTGGAAAGGGTCCTGGCGGACTATCTGTTCCGACTAACGATGCGGGACGCGCACCCATGTGGAAGAAAAAATCTATATTTTGGGACCTACCCTATTGGAAAGACCTAGAGGTCCGCTCTGCAATCGACGTGATGCACGTGACGAAGAATCTTTGCGTGAACCTGCTAGGCTTCTTGGGAGTGTATGGGAAGACAAAAGATACACCGGAGGCATGGGAGGAACAACAACGTGTGCATGAAAAAGACGGCATGCATCCAAAGCAGTATGAAGATCCTGCCAGCTACGCTCTTACCAAAGAAGAGAAGGAAATCTTCTTTGAATGCCTGCTCAGTATGAAGGTCCTGTCTGGCTTCTCGTCGAATATAAAGGGAATAATAAATATGGCAGAGAAAAAGTTCCAGAACCTAAAGTCTCATGACTGCCACGTGATTATGACGCAACTGCTTCCGATTGCATTGAGGGGGCTTCTACCGGAAAACGTTCGATTAGCCATTGTGAAGCTATGTGCATTTCTCAATGCAATCTCTCAGAAGGTGATCGATCCAGAAATCCTGCCAAGGTTAAGGAGTGATTTGGTGCAATGTCTTGTGGAGTTATTTCAGTTATACAATCAACTGGCCCTTGACAAACAACTCATGACTTCCTACTGTCTGTAAGTATTACTTCTATAGTTAAGTCTCTAGCTCAGCTCGTTCATTGCATGTATATATAATTATCCTCACTATATTATGCAGATTGAAGATATTCGAATGCAAAAAAGCAGGAATCTTCGAGGTTGGGTTCATTAGCCCAGCTGCCGTAAATGAATGGACGGTATGAAATGAAATCAAAGAGAACGCGGAGAACTTGCTAAAGTCGTTCCTTATACATCAAAACAAAGGGAAATACTCTTTCCTTACAACTTCAAGTGAGTGTTGTTGTCTTGTCTGTATACTCGGTTTCGCTTACTCGAGGTTAAGTAATGTAATTGATGAGTTATATATGCGTGCGCAGTTACCACTTTATTCTGCTATCCATTAAGCTTGACGGGGCATTAGTAACTGTCTTAGACTCGAGACGTAAAGATCCCGAGAATTATGCGGACATGACTGCAATGCTCAAGAAGTAAGTTCAGTCAATACCGGGACCATATCGGCATGCAACTTTCGTTAATTTCCTGATATCAAGTAATCATTTTCTTTGCCTGGCAGGGTTTGGAAAAAGTTCACCCGAAAGGTTCCCGGTCTAAACAAAGAGTTGCGATTTACGCACCCCAAAGTAAGTAGTACTAGCTAGTTCCGCGCATCTTTAATTGATTCAAATTTTCATCAATATATCATTACCATGCTTGCTTATCAGTTTGATTGAACTCTATTCTCGTAAAGTGCTTGTACCAGAAAGAAGGGACTGTTTTATGTGCATACTACGTATGCGAGTTCATTCGCCACTCGACCTCTGAGCAGGGCTTCTCTGACAAACAATTTGAAGTACGTAAATAATATTCATAATTTTATTTTATATATTACCATCAATTGTGTTGAGTTTTATTCATATATATGCATGTATTGACCCCCTTCTTTAAATTAGATCTGGCAGATGCGGGATGAACTCCTACCACATGATCGCATACGAGCAATTCAAGAGGAATTGGCGGGATTCTTTCTTGACCACGTCATACCTAAAGACGGAGAATACCATGTGGATTTGTGATTGGATCTTATGTAGATGATGTTAGGGATTGTAAAAGATGTTATATTGTATATATGTAGTAGCGTCGGATAGATATACGAAAACTTGTTATTCGACCAAGCACGGAGAAAGAGATGTCACTTCTCTCTATATATGTTCAGCATGACGATCTTGTGTAATTAATGGTTTCCTTCATTTTCTTATTAGCTAGCGTCGAGTTCTCTCTATATGTATAGTAGCTAGCGTCGACCAAGCACGGAGAAAGAGAGGACAATTCTCTCTATTATCTAGCTAACACAATATGAAACCCCTAAATTAACCCTTCAACCCCCCCCCCCTCTCAAAAAAAAAACAAAAACCCCAGCTCCTGCCAGATGCTCACGCGTGGATGCCCTTTGGTCCCGGTTGGTGTGACCAACCGGGACTAAAGGTCCTCCTGCCTGGGCTCCCCGCAGCGGCCACGTGGATCCCCTTCTGTCCCGGTTCGTAAGCGAACCGGGACTAAAGATTTTGGGCTTTAGTCCCGTTTCCAGAACCGGGGCTAATGGGCCTCTGGAACCGGGACAAATGGGCTGTTTTCTACTAGTGGTACTATGTTAAGAAAAAAAACTTTTGGCCTCGTAAGATTTTTTGACCAATGGCCAACCAGTAACTCACTGTTGTTAGCCTGGCAAAAGAGAAATCACGTTTTTTAGTCCGCAAAATGGCAAACATTATGTCACAATCGTATAAGATTGCAAATGGCAAACACAGGAAGAAGAGGATAATTCAATTGGAACAAGATGAGGGTACAATTGTAGGACATGAGAACCTCAAAATGTACATCTCTGAGTATTATAAGAAACTATTTGGTGCTCCTGAAGAGAATTTTGTTTCGTTGGATGAGAGCACAACTCATGATATACCTTAGCTAAATGCTGATGAGAACGAGATTTTATCAGCTCCCTTTACAGAGAAAGAGGTGTTCGACGCAATAGCACAAATGAAACAAAACAAGGCTCCAGGGCCGGATGGATTTCCGGCAGAATTCTACAAAAAATGCTGGCATATCATAAAAGATGACCTTTTGCCTATGTTCCATGATTTATTTAATGGGCAGTTACAGCTATTCCACATTAACTTTGGAACTATTACGTTGTTGCCAAAGAAGGTGGAGGCTGTTCGTATTGAGCAGTTCAGACCTATCTGTTTGCTCAATGTCAGCTTCAAAATCTTTACAAAGGTGGGCACGAATAGATTGACACAGATAGCTCATTCGGGTGTCCAGCCAACACAAACAGCTTTCATGCCTGGGAGACACATCTTAGAGGGAGTTGTGGTCTTACATGAAACGTTGCACGAAATCCATACAAAGAAACTTGATGGGGTTATCTTTAAGGTGGATTTCGAGAAAGCGTATGATAAAGTCAAATGGCCATTTCTTCAACAGACCCTACGTATGAAGGGGTTCAGCGAGTCCTGGAGGGATCAGGTGGATGCTTTCATAAAGAAAGGTAGTGTGGGGGTTACAGTCAATGATGACATAGGTCACTTCTTCACAACACATAAGGGACTGAGACAGGGAGACTCCATGTCTCCAATATTGTTCAACATAGTAGCAGATATGTTGGCAATACTTATTGGTAGGGCTAAAGAAATGGGCCAGGTAGGAGGACTTGTCCCTCACCTCGTTGAGGGAGGAGTATCCATACTACAATACGCTGATGATACGATTATTTTCATGGAACATGATATGGTAAAGGCAAGGAATATGAAACTAGTTCTCTGCTTATTCGAACAGCTATCTGGGTTAAAAATTAATTTTAAGAAAAACGAATTGTTCTGCTTTGGGAAGGCAAAGGAGGAGCAAGATGCTTACAGACAGCTATTTGGATGTGAAATGGGATCACTTCCATTTAGTTACCTTGGGATCCCTATTCATCATAGACGTTTGACGAATAAGGAATGGAAATGTATCGAGGAACGATTTGAAAAAAGATTAAGTTGTTGGAAAGGAAAGCTTATGTCATATGGGGGGAGGCTAGTGTTAATAAATTCGGTTTTAACAAGCCTGCCGATGTTCCTCTTGTCCTTTTTTGAAATACCAATAGGGGTGCGAAAAAGGCTAGATTTTTACCGATCACGTTTCTTCTGGCAAAGTGAGGAGGCTAAGAAGAAATATCGATTGGCACGGTGGGATATTATATGCAGACCCAAAGACCAAGGAGGTCTTGGCATCGAAAACCTAGAAGTCAAAAATAGATGCTTGCTTAGCAAATGGCTATACAGGCTATCTACAGAGACCGAAGGTATGTGGGTTCAAATATTGAAGAATAAATACCTACAATCCAAAACACCAGCCCAGGTTACAGCTAGACCAAATGACTCACCTTTCTGGAGAGGGTTAATGAAGATGAAGGTAACTTTCTTTCAGAGGGTGAAATTTGTAGTCGGAGACGGTTCCACTACGAGATTTTGGGAAGATACATGGCTTGGGGATACTCCTTTAGCACTTCAGTATCCCAGTTTGTATAACATTGCACAACGGAAGGAAGACTTTGTGGCCAATGTTTTACATTCGGTACCCATAAATATGCAATTTAGGAGAGCTTTAGTGGGAGCACGATGGAATTCCTGGTTACATCTGGTTAGGAGACTGATGCATGTTCAGCTTTCTAATCAGCCGGATAGAATTAAGTGGACTTTAGCAACGAATGGCATATTCTCTGTAAAGTCCATGTACATGGATTTGATAAACATTGGACCCATCTCTAATTCTTTGCATATTTGGAAAATCAAAGTACCTCTTAGAATCAAGATTTTCATGTGGTTCATACACAAGGGTGTGGTATTAACCAAAGATAACTTGATTAAACGAAGATGGGTAGGCAGGCCTAATTGTTGCTATTGTGATCAAAATGAAACAATAAGACACCTCTTTCTAGATTGTCCTCTTGCAAAATTATTATGGCGAACTGTTCAGATAGCTTTTAATATCAATCCACCAACATGTATTAGTTCGGTATTTGGACCGTGGCTCGATGGAGTAGTCATTGCCATAGCGAATCTTATCCGTGTTGGGATTTGCGCTTTATTTTGGGCTATTTGGAACACGAGGAATGATATGATTTTTAATGGCAAGAAGTTCAACAATTTTCTGCAGGTTATTTTCAGAGCAACGTCTTGGATCCGTACGTGGTCCTTACTCAGCAATGCGGAGGCCATGGAGCGTATGGATATTGGGTGCAACCGGTGGGAGATGGTCGCACGGGTTATCTTCAACCGGTTTGGATGGCGTGCTAACAATAGACTAGGTGTATAGGCATCGTAGTCTATTCTCAGTTCTGCCACATACGGCACTGTTTTTTTTTCTTTGGTACTTTCTTTTTGTTCAAGCGCCTGAGCGCCTTGTGGATCTAAGACCTCTTTTCGAAATACTTTAATAAGATGGCTGCATGCATCGATTGATGCAGAGGCCGGGGACTTCGTTCCTCCTTTTCCAAAAAAAAAATTTGTCACAATCGTTTGCCAGACGACGCTGTAACCCAACCACACATTCGCCTGTTCGGTCTCATAAAACTGTTAATCCCGTTAAAAAGTAACTTTGTGCTCCCTCCGTCCGAAAATACTTGTCGTAGGAATGGATGTATCTAGATGCATTTTGGTTCTAAATACATCCATTTTTATCCATTTCTGCGACAAGTAATTCCCCGTAGCCTGCCATCTAGTAAAAGTGTGTCTCCGGTCTCGTAAGATTTTTCTCCTTGGAGGAAGGCCACACACGGGACCGGGAACCTCACGAACCGGTCTCCGGTCTCCTTAGATTTTTCCCCGTAGCCTGGCCTCCTGGTTCGTGAGTGAACCGGGATTAATGGGCTTCTCAGGGCTGGACCAAAGCCCTGTTATGTACTAGTGATTCTATCTCTTTGAGCTCTAGATGGCTGGCTTCGTTGAGAGTCTGAGAGAAGGGGTGTGGGCTGTTTATGTAGGGTAGCCAGAGTTGTCACGAGGAGGCAGAGAAGGGGTGTGGTTAGCGTCTTGTGTGTGAGAGTCTGAGAGAGAGATCGGTTACAGAAAATTGATCTCGCTGCTGCATGCAAGAGCTGCCGTGCCGCAGGATACAAAATATGTTCTGGGTCAGTGTTGTGTATGAGGAAGTACATCACATATTGTCGTCATGATGCTGCGGTATTAACTCTCAAGTCTCAACACAAATGCGGCAGCATTGTGCACGATATAGATCACATGTTGTGCAGCAACGTATGGTACTCGCCTCTGTGCATCATAGGCCACAAAATTCCAAACATGGTAAACCCTACTCCCTTCGTCCCATAATTTAAGAACGTTTTTGATACTACACTAGCATCAAAAACGTTCTTATATTATGGGACGGAGGGAGTAGTAAATACTCCCTCCGTTCCATAATGTAGTGCATATAGATTTTTAGGAAAGTCAAACTTTTCAAACTTTGATCAAATTTTTAGAGAAAACTATTTATATTTACAATATCAAATATATACCACATGAAAATACGTCTTGTGATGTATCTAAGGATATGTACTTGGTATTCTAGATGTATATATTTTTCCCTACAAACTTGGTCAAAGTCTATAAAGTTTGACTTATCAGAAAATCTATACGAACTACAATCGTGGAACGGAGGGAGTAGCTGTAACGTGGCTTCTGTCCTGCCGTGCATGCATGGTGATCAATCAATGGCCATATGCTACTCGGTGGAATGGCCAAGTACGCAGAAGGCAGGGCATGGACCGCTGGCCAAAAGGATGTGTAGTATGTATGGCTTTGACTAGCGGTCAAAGAATTCGAATACGTTGGTGCTGCAGTACAATATTTTTTAGACTACCATAATAAAGACATAATTCTGCCCAAACACAACCTAAACAATCTGTACGTTTTTGCATACACCACATATTAATACACATATATAAATTCACGCACACATACTACACATTTATATGTGTATATATAATGTTTTAGCAGAAATTTGCGGTTATAAGAAATAAGTTTTCTGTTTTTGTAAGAGCTTTGAATCGCTCTTTTGGAAGACTCACTATTATTACGTGTTTATGATAGCACGGACATACCCTTTTTATTTTTATTACATATTTACAAATATAGAAATGATTAATGATGCATCCATATCTTAGAAATGCTATGTATTGTTCATTACCACTAGTAGGAAAGGGCCCATTTGTCCCGGTTCGTAAGGGCCTTTAGTCCCGGTTCTGGAACCGGGACTAAAGGGTCGGGACTAAAGCCCAATACCTTTAGTCCCGGTTCGCTTACGAACCGGGACAAATGGTGCTCCACGTGGCCGCTGCGGCGAGCCCAGGCAGGAGGGCCTTTAGTCCCGGTTGGTAATACCAACCGGGACCAATAAGCATCCACGCGTCAGCAGCTCAGGAGCTAGGGTTTTTTTTTATTTGAAAGGGGGGGGGGGGGGGGGGTTGGGGGTTTTGGAGGGTTAATTTGGGGGTTTCGTATATTGTGTTAGCTAGCTAATAGCTACCTAGAGAGAAGTGACCTCTCTTATCTCCGTGCTAGCTTGGTCGACGCTACGTACTATACGTATAGAGAGAACTCGACACGCTAGGTAGTAAGCAAATGAAGGAACCAGTAAGTACATAAGATCGTCATGAACATATACAGAGAGGAGTGATCGACCTCTCTTTCTCCGGAGAGATTGGTCGAACAACAAGTTTCATAATAACAAGTCATACTAGATCATCATCACCATAGTCATCTAACCAACCATACTTAATTGTTCTTAGCACATGATCATGAGTATTAGCTAGGACCTAACTACCCGGCCTCTCTTAGGTAAAATAGCATAAAACAAGATAGGCCATGACTCTCCATTATGGAGAATGGAGATTATCCCGTCTCCAATTCTTGCACGTCGCACAATGTTGCTTCCAAGTAGCTCCCTACGATCGACCATACATTTTTTCCAATCTTTGATTGTCATGTCTTCATCGGTTTTAGAAATCGGGTATGGACAACAGTGATGCATATGATGACCTGGTGGCAGTAAGCTCATAACATCAAGGTGACCTTTCGGAAACATCAGATGAGGCACACAATCATTCGGGATTTTCTGTTGAAAAACATAGTAATAACTTCGTAGTTAGCAATGTAGTTTAGTTTTAAAAATAATTTATGCAAAAGATGCACGGATGTCGTAATAGTAAAAAATCTTACCATGCGATCTCCATGGATGTTACCGTAGTTCAACACGTGCACTAGTGGCACGTATTGACCATAATGTGTAGGAGTTTGATAATAGGTATTGTAATTCTGAAGATCATTAATAAATGCAATAAGATGATTTTTCTCCTGACAAGTTAATTCTGCGCCATCGGTGTAGTAGGTTCTGTCTACCATCTTCCGTACATTTTTTGAAGAATGAAAATAAGCTGTCAATGGAAATAAGCTGTCAACTATTTTGAAATAAACAATATAAATTACATAATAAATATGTTTAACAAACTCACAAGGAGGCAGAATCGGAATCATAATAAATATGGTTGAGAAACTCACATAATGGTAGAACTGGAGGTGTCTGCACATCGACCCAGATGTCGATATTACCTTCAATTTCATCTTCCGGACGAATATCAAAGGTGATAAGCATATTAGGCTCAAATGCATAAGCCTTGCATAGTGCTTGCCAACTTTTGCATTCAAAAAAGGAGTAGGTGTCTGCATTGTACAATTTTACGGCAAAAGTATAACCATGCTCGGTCCTCAAGTGAACTATCTTTACCTCCATACTTTCTTTAGTATTGAAACCAATCTTATCCAAGACATATCTTCTTGCATGGCAGGGGATACGCTAGTAGAATAATAAAAAATTAAAATTATAAGTTGAAGCAAAAGAAGCAAAAGTCATGCTTAATTACGAAAAAAGACTTGTCGTTGTGACTTACTGTATCCACTTCGAAGGTCTCATCCAGCACGATGCTGAAGCGCCTACCATCAACTAGGTGAGTCGTGTCGCACAGACCGCGCTCGTCTTCGCAGTATTCGCACATACCGAATTCCCTTTCGCTATCGTCGTTAGACATTTCCTATGTTCATAGTTGAAACATTTAAAATCGATCGAAGGCAACTACCAGGAAACTGATCAACACACAGATCACTATTACTCAAAATATGCAACGGGTTGACTTTAGGTCTGTCGAGTCTTTGCTTCCTAAACTCTCATCTCACGTATATGGTGGGCACTCCCTCTGATATTGCGACCGTCGGTGATGGTGGCTCCTCCATTCGTCCCCGAGTGCATTACACCAAAATGTCTAGCACACGGGAACGAAGGAGAAGCGACCCCCACGACAACAGTCGGGATTCTTCCTCTCTCATATATCGACCGTCGGTGATGGTCGCTACTCCTTCTTTCCCTAGTGCATTACAAATATCTAGCACAAGGAAAAGAAGGAGAAGCGACCCCCACGACAACAGTCGGGATTCTTCCTCTCTCATATATATATATATGGTGGACACTCTCCCTCACTGAAAGACACACAAGGAGCCGAAACAGACCTGAAGTCAACCCGTTCCATATATCGAGCAATGACATAGAAAAAATTCCCTATGTTTTGCCGCAATGACTGGCAAAACACAAGCACTCGATATTAACTAATACATCATCCCGAACAATCCAGTTAATGCATCATCAAATATTAACTAATACATCTCGAATATTATCATATAAGATCACTAATACAGATCGAATATCCTAGAATCCAAAGTGGAGGACGGTGAACTAGGTTCACTAGCGGTCTCTGAGTCGCCGGCGGTGGACACCCAAAGATAAGGAACCATCACGGGATCATAACTCGGGTGAGATCCCTGAAGAATCTGCCAGGTATTGTCGAACCGGGCGTCCAACGCCGCCATGTAGCGACGGACGTGCTCGTCCTCCTCCCTGACATGGCGACGTACCACCTCCGCGGGGGCCCGCTCCCTCCGCACCGAAAGTGGCCCGTGTGACCGCCACCACAGAAGCTCCGGGTCGACGACGAGACCTGGATTCCTCACCAACCTCCGAGCCCGGGAAGGTAGCACCTCCCAGTGCCAGCCCGGCGGAGCCCAGTCCCGGACATGGCGCCTATCAAGCAGGCTCTCGCGGACCACTCGACGACGAGGATGAGGGCCGGGCATCGTCGACGTCGAGACAAATTCCTATGAGAACGTTTTCTTATCGTTTAATCACTAATTTTTCATAAAATCAATTTTTTTCTGTAATCTAACATACACATACTAATTTTTTCCTAAGACTCCTAATAATTAAATAAAACATAAAACAACTAAAACATAAACATTCATCATATAAAAAAATCAACATATATTTAACATGCATGCATATATACATCCATCCATTCATCCATCCATACATACACATACATATATACATGGACATATACACACATATACATGAACATATACACATATACATGAAAAAAAACATATACATGAACGATGGCGCCACGTCAGCGCCACGTCAGCGTCGCCGGAGTTAAGCCGGCGAGGACCTTCCCGACGGCGGACGACGGGCGACGGGGCGCGACAAGCAGAGCTACGGCTCGCAGAGCGCGGCGGGCGACGGGCGACGGGGCGCGGGCGGACGGCGGGCGGCGGGCGGCGGGCGACGGGCGACGGCTCGCAGAGCGCAGCAGACGGCGGACGACGGGCGGCGGGCGGCGGGCGACGGCATCGGGGCGCGGGGGGGGAGGAGGAGAGGAGGGGAACGGCGCGGCGGGCGACGGCGTCGGGGCGCGGGGGGGGGGGGGAGGATGAGAGGAGGGGAACGGCGAGGCGGCTCACAGTGGGTGCGGGGACGGCGTCGGGGGCAGCTCGGCGACGGCGACGTCGGCGAGGTGGAGCAGCCTGACGGCATCGGGGCAGGGCTCGGCGGCGACGGCAACGAGGAGCAGGGCGTCGGGCGGAGAAGAACACGATTTGGAGAAACTGCTAAGTGTGTGGCTTATATACACACACTTTTAGTCCCGGTTGGTGGAACCAACCGGGACCAATGCCTCCCTTTCGTCCCGGTTGGTGCCACCAACCGGGACCAATGGTCTCTTTTCGTCAGCCCAAAGGGCGGGAAAGAGGGACCTTTAGTCCCGGTTGGTGCCACAAACTGGGACCAAAGGTCTCTTTTCGTCAGCCCAAAGGGCGGGAAACAGGGACCATTGGTCCCGGTTGGTGGCACCAACCGGGACGAAAGGTGGGCATTGGTCCCGGTTGGTGGCACCAACCGGGACCACGGGTGGTGCTGCCCAGGGCCAAATGTTTAGTCCCACCTCGCTAGTTGAGAGGGCTCGAGAGTGGTTTATAAGCGCAGCTGTGCACAACCTCTCGAGGTCCTCTCAACAGCAGGCTTACGGGCCTAATTGCACACCCCTGCCTGTGGGCCTTCTAGGCCGGCAGCGGGCCCGAAGTAGGCGGCATTTTTTTTAATTTTTTTCTACTTTTTTTGTTTTCTTTTTTGCTTTATTTATTTTCTTTTGTTTCTACTTACAGTTTTTCAGTGATTCTTTTTGCTTTTAGGTCACAAAAATTATAAACTTTCTGTTAGTGCCATTAGTTTCAAAATTTGAATAGTTTAAATTTGAATTCTTTTAAATTGGTGTGAATAACTAGTTTGTGAATAACTGTACTAAAAAAATAGATTTTTGAGTGATTCTTTTTCCTGCTATGTAATGTTACTGTGTTTTATCATTATATTCAATTTGGTAAGTTTTAGGTTATTTTAAATGTCTGTTTTAATCAAAAACAGATTTGGTTATTTTAGTTTGCTATTAAAGTTTCTAACAAAAAAATTCTTTATGAAAATTATTTTTGCTATTAATGTTTTGAACAAAAAATACTTTGATAATTTTAGTTGCATATTTTTTATATAATTATAGTTTCAACCCTTTCTGACTTCATTTGGTATTTTTCATGCATTTAATGATTTTTTTGAGCTAAATGACCCAGAAATTGAAAAGCACTACAAATGAACTCTGAAAAGGTTGAAAGTTGGCATGGTATCAACCTTTCACCCACATAGCATGTGCTAAAAAGTTGAGTGGGTTACGGCAAAAACTGGATGCACTTCGTGTACAAAACGGACAGTCCCTTTCGAAGTATCGGGGTTTCGGACGGAAACTCATCGGTTACAAAAGGCATTTCATTTTCTTGAACTTATTTGAACTCCAGGCTTTTCGTGTGTTCAAAATGCACCATTCGAAGCCACATCATCAATTTTCAACCCTTTCTGACTTCATTTGGTATTTTTCATGCATTTAATGATTTTTTTGAGCTAAATGACCCAGAAATTGAAAAGCACTACAAATGAACTCTGAAAAGGTTGAAAGTTGGCATGGTATCAACCTTTCACCCACATAGCATGTGCTAAAAAGTTGAGTGGGTTACGGCAAAAACTGGATGCACTTCGTGTATAAAACGGACAGTCTCTTTCGATGTATCGGGGTTTCGGACGGAAACTCATCGGTTACAAAAGGCATTTCATTTTCTTGAACTTATTTGAACTCCAGGCTTTTCGTGTGTTCAAAATGCACCATTTGAAGCCACATCATCAATTTTCAACCCTTTCTGACTTCATTTGGTAATTTTCATGCATTTAATGATTTTTTTGAGCTAAATGACCCAGAAATTGAAAAGCACTACAAATGAACTCTGAAAAGGTTGAAAGTTGGCATGGTATCAACCTTTCACCCACATAGCATGTGCTAAAAAGTTGAGTGGGTTACGGCAAAAACTGGATGCACTTCGTGTACAAAACGGACAGTCTCTTTCGAAGTATCGGGGTTTCGGACGGAAACTCATCGGTTACAAAAGGCATTTCATTTTCTTGAACTTATTTGAACTCCAGGCTTTTCGTGTGTTCAAAATGCACCATTCGAAGCCACATCATCAATTTTCAACCCTTTCTGACTTCATTTGGTATTTTTCATGCATTTAATGATTTTTTTGAGCTAAATGACCCTGAAATTGAAAAGCACTACAAATGAACTATGAAAATGTTGAAAGTTGGCATGGTATCAACCTTTCACCCACATAGCATGTGCTAAAAAGTTGAGTGGGTTACGGCAAAAACTGGATGCACTTCGTGTACAAAACGGACAGTCCCTTTCGAAGTATCGGGGTTTCGGACGGAAACTCATCGGTTACAAAAGGCATTTCATTTTCTTGAACTTATTTGAACTCCAGGCTTTTCGTGTGTTCAAAATGCACCATTCGAAGCCACATCATCAATTTTCAACCCTTTCTGACTTCATTTGGTATTTTTCATGCATTTAATGATTTTTTTGAGCTAAATGACCCTGAAATTGAAAAGCACTACAAATGAACTCTGAAAATGTTGAAAGTTGGCATGGTATCAACCTTTCACCCACATAGCATGTGCTAAAAAGTTGAGTGGGTTACGGCAAAAACTGGATGCACTTCGTGTACAAAACGGACAGTCTCTTTCGATGTATCGGGGTTTCGGACGGAAACTCATCGGTTACAAAAGGCATTTCATTTTCTTGAACTTATTTGAACTCCAGGCTTTTAGTGTGTTCAAAATGCACCATTCGAAGCCACATCATCAATTTTCAACCCTTTCTGACTTCATTTGGTATTTTTCATGCATTTAATGATTTTTTTGAGCTAAATGACCCAGAAATTGAAAAGCACTACAAATGAACTCTGAAAAGGTTGAAAGTTGGCATGGTATCAACCTTTCACCCACATAGCATGTGCTAAAAAGTTGAGTGGGTTACGGCAAAAACTGGATGCACTTCGTGTACAAAACGGACAGTCTCTTTCGAAGTATCGGGGTTTCGGACGGAAACTCATCGGTTACAAAAGGCATTTCATTTTCTTGAACTTATTTGAACTCCAGGCTTTTCGTGTGTTCAAAATGCACCATTCGAAGCCACATCATCAATTTTCAACCCTTTCTGACTTCATTTGGTATTTTTCATGCATTTAATGATTTTTTTGAGCTAAATGACCCTGAAATTGAAAAGCACTACAAATGAACTCTGAAAATGTTGAAAGTTGGCATGGTATCAACCTTTCACCCACATAGCATGTGCTAAAAAGTTGAGTGGGTTACGGCAAAAACTGGATGCATTTCGTGTACAAAACGGACAGTCTCTTTCGAAGTATCGGGGTTTCGGACGGAAACTCATCGGTTACAAAAGGCATTTCATTTTCTTGAACTTATTTGAACTCCAGGCTTTTCGTGTGTTCAAAATGCACCATTCGAAGCCACATCATCAATTTTCAACCCTTTCTGACTTCATTTGGTATTTTTCATGCATTTAATGATTTTTTTGAGCTAAATGACCCTGAAATTGAAAAGCACTACAAATGAACTCTGAAAATGTTGAAAGTTGGCATGGTATCAACCTTTCACCCACATAGCATGTGCTAAAAAGTTGAGTGGGTTACGGCAAAAACTGGATGCACTTCGTGTACAAAACGGACAGTCCCTTTCGAAGTATCGGGGTTTCGGACGGAAACTCATCGGTTACAAAAGGCATTTCATTTTCTTGAACTTATTTGAACTCCAGGCTTTTCGTGTGTTCAAAATGCACCATTCGAAGCCACATCATCAATTTTCAACCCTTTCTGACTTCATTTGGTATTTTTCATGCATTTAATGATTTTTTTGAGCTAAATGACCCTGAAATTGAAAAGCACTACAAATGAACTCTGAAAATGTTGAAAGTTGGCATGGTATCAACCTTTCACCCACATAGCATGTGCTAAAAAGTTGAGTGGGTTACGGCAAAAACTGGATGCACTTCGTGTACAAAACGGACAGTCTCTTTCGAAGTATCGGGGTTTCAAACGGAAACTCATCGGTTACAAAAGCCATTTCATTTTCTTGAACTTATTTGAACTCCAGGCTTTTCGTGTGTTCAAAATGCACCATTCGAAGCCACATCATCAATTTTCAACCCTTTCTGACTTCATTTGGTATTTTTCATGCATTTAATGATTTTTTTGAGCTAAATGACCCTGAAATTGAAAAGCACTACAAATGAACTCTGAAAATGTTGAAAGTTGGCATGGTATCAACCTTTCACCCACATAGCATGTGCTAAAAAGTTGAGTGGGTTACGGCAAAAACTGGATGCACTTCGTGTACAAAACGGACAGTCTCTTTCGAAGTATCGGGGTTTCGGACGGAAACTCATCGGTTACAAAAGGCATTTTATTTTCTTGAACTTATTTGAACTCCAGGCTTTTCGTGTGTTCAAAATGCACCATTCGAAGCCACATCATCAATTTTCAACCCTTTCTGACTTCATTTGGTATTTTTCATGCATTTAATGATTTTTTTGAGCTAAATGACCCTGAAATTGAAAAGCACTACAAATGAACTCTGAAAATGTTGAAAGTTGGCATGGTATCAACCTTTCACCCACATAGCATGTGCTAAAAAGTTGAGTGGGTTACGGCAAAAACTGGATGCACTTCGTGTACAAAACGGACAGTCCCTTTCGAAGTATCGGGGTTTCGGACGGAAACTCATCGGTTACAAAAGGCATTTCATTTTCTTGAACTTATTTGAACTCCAGGCTTTTCGTGTGTTCAAAATGCACCATTCGAAGCCACATCATCAATTTTCAACCCTTTCTGACTTCATTTGGTATTTTTCATGCATTTAATGATTTTTTTGAGCTAAATGACCCTGAAATTGAAAAGCACTACAAATGAACTCTGAAAATGTTGAAAGTTGGCATGGTATCAACCTTTCACCCACATAGCATGTGCTAAAAAGTTGAGTGGGTTACGGCAAAAACTGGATGCACTTCGTGTACAAAACGGACAGTCTCTTTCGAAGTATCGGGGTTTCGGACGGAAACTCATCGGTTACAAAAGGCATTTCATTTTCTTGAACTTATTTGAACTCCAGGCTTTTCGTGTGTTCAAAATACACCATTCGAAGCCACATCATCAATTTTCAACCCTTTCTGACTTCATTTGGTATTTTTCATGCATTTAATGATTTTTTTGAGCTAAATGACCCTGAAATTGAAAAGCACTACAAATGAACTCTGAAAATGTTGAAAGTTGGCATGGTATCAACCTTTCACCCACATAGCATGTGCTAAAAAGTTGAGTGGGTTACGGCAAAAACTGGATGCACTTCGTGTACAAAACGGACAGTCCCTTTCGAAGTATCGGGGTTTCGGACGGAAATTCATCGGTTACAAAAGGCATTTCATTTTCTTGAACTTATTTGAACTCCAGGCTTTTCGTGTGTTCAAAATGCACCATTCGAAGCCACATCATCAATTTTCAACCCTTTCTGACTTCATTTGGTATTTTTCATGCATTTAATGATTTTTTTGAGCTAAATGACCCTGAAATTGAAAAGCACTACAAATGAACTCTGAAAATGTTGAAAGTTGGCATGGTGTGCGTGCTTGCCAACAATGACAACCCACTTTTTTGTTGCATTTTGTTCTCAGCCGAAATCGGAATTTAAGAAAAAACTGAATTGAAAAGCACTACAAATATATAATAGCTAGAGAGATATGTAATATATATATAATAGTTCAGATATCCATTACAGAAAGTACTCGTCCAAGCGAACACTACTAGCTAGTCTGAATCAGAAGAATATTCCAATGGTGGTGGTGGTGCGAGGTGACGCTGCCCATAGTTCACGGTTCGAATCTTGCGGTACAACTCATATGCAACGTATGCATCTTTTGCTGCATACTCAATGTTGATAGGCTGAAGTGGGGTCCTCTCCCACTCTTTGTGCTGCGCCCGGGGGAATTTGGTCTTCATATCTCCGTAATAGTCGTCGATCAAGGCGACTGCCATAGAAGCCATCGAAGTCCTCTCATACCAAAGCCTGAATATGTCTTGGATATCAATAAGGCAGCCAGCTGGTATCTCAATACCGAAGCTGCGCCTCATCTTCAGCTTGTCATTACTTACATCAACGCTAGCAAAATGTATGCCACTGCGTAGGAAGTCCATGAGTGCTGGGCAGTGCTTGTCACTACTGCAACATCAACAAATTAAAATGGAACAAATGTTAAATACTGCTGCAACAAGTATATTTCGGCAGAATTATAATATGCAACTATATAAAGGAAAATTATTTCGCTGCAAGAAAAGAGGAAGACGCGGAGTTTTTGCTCCCCGGGCTCATTTGAGCCCGGTGAACAGTAATATCATAAAAAAATTGAAAATTATTTCACTACAACTTAAGAGAAATTGATCTTTGCCATAGGATTCAAAATAGAACATATATATTGCTATATCCTATATATATGCAATTTTCATATCCTATGAATTGATGAAGAAACCCTAAATTAACTATATGACATATATGTTCTCCCACGTTTTGCAACAAGGAAAATTGTTTCACTACAAACTTAAAAGAAATATTGATCTTTCCCATAGGATTCAAAATGGAACATATTTCTATCCTATGCAATTTTCATAATAATCTAGAAATTATTAATTGATCAAAGAAAACCCTCAAAACTCACCTTGCCCATTGGAAGATCATGACATGTTTCTTGAAACATAGCTGGATGACGGCAACATCTTCTTGCTTGGCCGTGTACTCGAGATCAAGCCCTATGAACTTGTCTTTCTCATCCGCCACTTGAAGCCATTTCTGCAAAAGGGAAAGAAAATGCGGCACCATGGCGCTGTCGTTCGTGTAGACGACATCGAGATTGGTACTGCCATGTGCGAGCACCTCCCCGTAGCGAGTGATTGGATTCATGGTAGAAGATATGGGGGGAAGAAGAGAGGAGAAGATGAGAAATGGGCGAAGTTACTGTAGCCCTCGCCGAGGAACAGTTGCTTTATCCTCCTGTTTCTCGGAGCGCGAAACGTCGTGGGTTTGAACCTTTAGTCCCGGTTTGAACCACCAACCGGGACTAAAGGGGCGCGCACCAGGCGAACGGTTACACATTTGGTCCCGGTTCCTTCCACGAACCGGGACCAATGGTTGTGGGCCAGGAGCGAGGCACATTGGTCCCGGTTCGTGTCTGGAACCGGGAACAAAGGTTCCAGACGAACCGGGACCAATGCCCCACGTGGCCCGCCCGGCCGTCTGGCCTCACGAACCGGGACTGTTGCACCCATTAGTCCCGGTTCGTGACTGAACCGGGACTAATGGGCTGGCCCGGCCTGGACCAATGCCCTGTTATGTACTAGTGTACCATGGTCAATTAAATGTAACATTTCCTTTAATGAATACTAACTTGCTATTTTAACAGTATTATAATTGTATAATATAAATACATTTTTTGTGATAAGTCTATACATTTTCTTTTTACACTTACAATTGGTACTCGATTTTTTAATGCTACAAAAAGAAGAACCAGCTATTCTTCCAAAAAAATATCATGCGTTTGTAGAACCAAAATATGAAAACCTTTTCAGAGATTTCTATACATTTGGTCCCGGTTGGTGGCACCAACCGGGACTAAAGGGGTGCATTGGTCCCGGTTGGTGCCACCAACCGGGACCAAAGGTCAGTTTTCAGCAGCCCAAAGGGCGGGAAACAGGGACCTTTGGTCCCGGTTGGTGGCACCAACCAGGACTAAAGGGGCGCATTGGTCCCGGTTGGTGGCACCAACCGGGACCAAAGGGTGGTGCTACCCGGGGCCAAATTTTTAGTCCCATCTCGCTAGCCGAGAGAGCTCGAGAGTGGTTTATAAGTGCTGCTGCGCATACCCTCTCGAGCTCCTCTCAGCTGCAGGCCTCCGGGCCTAATCTGTCACTGCTTGTGGGCTTATTGGGCCTTTTGCGGGCCCAGTAGGTGGCATTTTTTTTAAAAAAATACAGTTTTTTGTTTTGTTTTTTGCTTTATTTATTTTTTTAATTTTTTTCTAGTATTTTTCTTCTGTTATTTTAGTTCATTCTTTTTAACAAATAAATACTTTGATAATTTTAGTTGCATTTATTTATTTTTGTTTTGTTTTTTGCTTTATTTATTTTTGTTTTATTTTTTGCTTTATTTATTTCCAGTGTGTTTTATCATTATATTCTTTTTGCTATTAATGTTTTGAACAAAAAATACTTTGATAATTTTAGTTGCATAATTTTTATATAATTATAGTTTCAAAAATACTAGAGGTTTATAAAAGCTTTTTAGTTGATTCTTTTTTGAACTCCACTCCCACGATGTTTTGAAAGAAATTAAAAAGCACTTCAAATGAACTCTGAAAAGGTTGAAAGTTGGCATGGTATCATCATTTCACCCACATAGCATGTGCTAAAAAGTTGAGTGGGTTACGGCAAAAACTGGATGCACTTCGTGTACAAAATGGACAATCTCTTTCGAAGTATCAGGCTTTCGGACGAAAACTCATCTGTTACAAAGGGATTTCATTTTTTGAACTTATTTGAACTCCATACTTTTTGTGTGTTCAAAATGCACCATTCAAAGCCACATCATCAATTTTCAACCCTTTCTGACTTCATTTGGTATTTTTCATGCACTTGCTGATTTTTTGAGCTAAATAACCCTAAAATTGAAAAGCACTTCAAATGAACTATGAAAAGGTTGAAAGTTGGCATGGTATCATCATTTCACCCACATAGCATGTTATAAAAAGTTGAGAGGGTTACGGCAAAAACTGGATGCACTTCGTGTACAAAACGGACAATCTCTTTCGAAGTATCAGGGTTTCGGACGAAAACTCATGTGTTACAAAAGGCATTTCATTTATTCACATGTAACTGCAATGATATAGTTGTGGAGAGAAAGTCTTTACTTTTTCTTCGCTTGTGTCCTTTGCTTATTGCGCCGTAACCATGGATAATCTTCATCGTTTAACAGGGTGCTTGGGTCAGCCTTGACTTTGAAGGGAGGAATTTCATTAAACTTTTCATAATCTTCAGACATGTCTGTCTTGCCCTCCAATCCCACGATGTCTCTTTTTCCTGAAAGAACTATGTGGCGCTTTGGCTCATCGTATGATGTATTCGCTTCCTTATCTATTCTTTTTCTCGGTTTGGTAGACATGTCCACATAGAAAACCTGCGCCACATCATTGGCTAGGACGAATGGTTCGTCTGTGTACCCAAGATTGTTCAGATCCACTGTTGTCATTCCGTACTGTGGATCTTCCTGTACCCCGCCTCTTGACAGATTGACCCATTTGCACTGAAACAAAGGGACCTTGAAATTATGTCCATAGTCAAGTTCCCATATGTCCACTATGTAACCATAATATGTGTCCTTTCCCCTCTTGGTTGCTGCATCAAAGCGGACACCACTGTTTTGGTTGGTGCTCTTTTGATCCTGGGCGATCGTGTAAAATGTATTCCCATTTATCTCGTACCCTTTGTAAGTCATTACAGTCGAAGATGGTCCCCTGGCCAATGAGTACAGCTCATCATAAACAGTGTTGTCACGCATGAGACGTGTTTGCAACCAACTGCCGAAAGTCCTGATGTGTTCACATGTAATTCAGTCGTCACACTGCTCCGAGTGTTTGGAGCGCAGAATATTCTTGTGTTCATCGACATACGGGGTCACCAAGGTAGAATTCTGTAGAACTGTGTAGTGTGCTTGAGACCAAGAATGGCCGTCCCTACATATTATTGAGTCCACTCCTAGCGTGCCTTTTACAGTCAGTCTCCCCTCATACCGCGATTGAGGGAGACCAATCTTCTTAAGGTCAGGAATGAAGTCAACACAAAACCCAATGACATCCTCTGTTTGATGGCCCATGGAGATGCTTGCTTCTGGCCTAGCGCGGTTACGAACATATTTCTTTAAGACTCCCATGAACCTCTCAAAGGGGAACATATTGTGTAGAAATACAGGGCCCAGAACGACAATCTCGTCGACTAGATGAACTAGGACGTGCGTCATGATATTGAAGAAGGACGGTGGGAACACCAGCTCGAAACTAACAAGACATTGCACCAAATCACTCCTTAACCTTGGCAGGATTTCTGGATCGATCACCTTCTGAGAGATTGCATTGAGAATGCACATAGCTTCACAATGGCTAATCGAACGTTTTCCGGTAGAAGCCCCCTCAATGCAACCGAAAGCAGTTGCGTCATAATCACGTGGCAGTCATGAGACTTTAGGTTCTGGAACTTTGTCTCTGCCATATTTATTATTCCCTTTATATTCGACGAGAAGCCAGACGGGACCTTCATACTGAGCAGGCATTCAAAGAAGATTTCCTTCTCTTCTTTGGTAAGAGCGTAGCTGGCAGGACCTTCATACTGCTTTGGATGCATGCCGTCTTTTTCATGCACACGTTGCTGTTCCTCCCGTGCCTCAGGTGTATCTTTTGTCTTCCCATACACTCCCAAGAAGCCTAGCAGGTTCACGCAAAGATTCTTCGTCACGTGCATCAGTCGATTGCAGAGCGGACCTCCAGGTCTTTCCAATAGGGTAGGTCCCAAAATATAGATTTCTTCTTCCACATGGGTGCGCGTCCCGCATCGTCAGTCGGAACAGATAGTCCGCCAGGACCCTTTCCAAATATTACTTGTAAATCATTGACCATATCAAGTATGTGATCACCAGTACGGAGGGCGGGCTTCTTCCGGTGATCTGCCTCACCTTTGAAATGCTTTCCTTTCTTTTGACATTGATGGTTGGTCGGAAGAAATCGACGATGCCCCAGGTACACATTCTTCCTGCATTTGTCCAAATATATACTGTCGGTGTCATCTAAAGAGTGTGTGCATGCGTGGTATCCCTTGTTTGTCTGTCCTGAAAGGTTACTGAGAGCAGGCAAATCGTTGATGGTTACAAACAGCAACGCATGTAGGTCAAATTCCTCCTGTTCGTTCTCATCCCACACACGTACACCTCTTCCATTCCATAGCTGTAAAAGTTCAGCAACTAATGGCCTTAGGTACACATCAATGTCATTGCCGGGTTGCTTAGGGCCTTGGATGAGCACTGGCATCATAATGAACTTCCGCTTCATGCACAACCAAGGAGGAAGGTTATACATACATAGAGTCACAGGCCATGTGCTATGCTTGCTGCTCTGCTCAACAAAAGGATTAACGCCATATGCACTTAAACCAAACCATACGTTCCTCGGGTCACCTGTAAAGTCGCTCCAATTTCTCTCGATCTTTCTCCACTGCGACCCGTCTGCGGGTGCTCTCAACTTCCCGTCTTTCTTACGGTCTTTTTGGGCCATTGCATCAACTCGGCATGCTTTTTGTTTCTAAACAGACGTTTCAACCGTGGTATTATAGGAGCATACCACATCACCTTGGCAGGAACCCTCTTCCCGGTGCGCTGGCCCTCAACATCACCAGGGTCATCTCTTCTGATCTTATACCGCAATGCACCGCATACCGGGCATGCGTTCAAATCCTCGTACGCACCGCGGTAGAGGATGCAGTCATTAGGGCATGCATGTATCTTCTGCACCTCCAATCCTAGAGGGCATAGAACCTTCTTTGCTTCGTACGTACTGCCGGAAAATTCGTTATCCTTTGGAAGCTTCTTCTTCATTATTTTCAGTAGCGAACTAAATCCCTTGTCAGATACACCATTGTCCGCCTTCCATTGCAGCAATTCCAGTGTGGTACCGAGCTTTCTGTTGTCATCTTCGCAATTTGGGTACAACCCTTTTTTGTGATCCTCTAACATGCGATCGAACTTCAACTTCTCCCTTTCACTTTCGCATTCTGTTTGTGCATCAACAATGACCCGGCGAAGATCATCATCGGGCACATCGTCTGGTTCCTCTTGATCTTCAGCTTCCCCCGTTGCAGCATCACCGTATTCAGGGGGCGGGTAGTTGTCGTCATCCTCTTCTTCTTCGTTGTCTTCCATCATAACCCCTCTTTCTCCGTGCTTGGTCCAAACATTATAGTGTGGCATAAAACCCTTCTGAAGCAGGTGGAAGTGAAGGGTTTTATAGTTGGAGAAAGCCTTCGTATTCTCACAGACAGTGCATGGACAATGCATAAAACCATTCTGCTTGTTTGGCTCAGCCGCTTCGAGAAAATTATGCAGGCCCTTAATATACTCGGAGGTGCGTCGGTCACCGTACATCCATTGCCGGTTCATCTGCGTGCATATCATGAATAGAAAAGTGACCAAATTAATAGAAATTCATCATCACATTAAAAGTACAGTAGTGACCAAAATAAATACATAACGTTCATACATAGTTCTCATTATTGAACAACATATAGGTCTCTAGAGCATCTAATTAAAACATACATTGAAACTATAAAATTTAAATGCAACAACAAATGCGATCATAACCGCAACTAAGGTACCAATTGATCCAACGGCGTAATGATACCAAGCCTCGGTATGAATGGCATATTTTTCTAATCTCTCTAATCTTCAAGCGCATTGCATCCATCTAGATCTTGTGATCGTCGACGACATCGACAACTTGCAACTCCAACTTCATCTTCTCCTCTTCAACTCTTTGTAATTTTTCTTTCAAGTAATTGTTTTCTTTTTCAATCAAATTTAACTTCTCGACAAGAATTTCTATGTCGGTTGGAATTTCCGGTTCACATACCTCCTAGATTAAAAAATCTATGTCACGTTGGTCGGCATAATTGTCATAAACACTAAATAAAACAAATAGTTATAAAAGATAATATATACCACATCCGAATCATAGACCGGACGAGGGCCGACGTGGGCGGATACCATGACCATGGCACTATATAATAACAAACAATAATAAAAGTAAGAAAATTACACAAGTATCTATCTAAATGATACAAGTAAGAACTTTTTTCTTTTAGAAAGAAGATAAGAAGAAGAGGCTAACCACGGTGGTGCCGGCACCGAGATGGGAGCGGGCGATCGACGGCGGTGAGGACGGGGACGGGACAGGACGGACCGCCAAACCTAAACAAATCTTGAGGAAATTGGAGCTTGGACAAGGAGCTTCGAGAGGAGAAAGCTTAAGTGTGGTTCGGGCATTTCATCGAACACCTCATGTGCATAGGAGGTGAGCTAGAGCACCACAAAGCTCTCCAACGGCCGGCCAAAAAAAAGTGAGCAGTGCATTGCTCTGCTCGCGGGCAGGGGGTATATATAGGCCGACCATTTGTCCCGGTTTGTGGCTGGAACCGGGACTAAAGGACACCATTTGGTCCCGGTTCCAGCCACAAACCGGGACCAATGATTGTGGGCCAGGAGCCAGGCCCATTGGTCCCGGTTCGTGTCTGGAACCGGGACCAAAGGGGTCAGACGAACCGGGACCAATGTCCCACGAGGCCCGGCCGGCGCCTTGGCCCATGGGTCCCGGTTCGTGAGTGAACCGGGATTAATGGGCTTCTCAGGGCTGGACCAAAGCCCTGTTATGTACTAGTGATTCTATCTCTTTGAGCTCTAGATGGCTGGCTTCGTTGAGAGTCTGAGAGAAGGGGTGTGGGCTGTTTATGTAGGGTAGCCAGAGTTGTCACGAGGAGGCAGAGAATGGGTGTGGTTAGCGTCTTGTGTGTGAGAGTCTGAAAGAGAGATCGGTTACAGAAAATTGATCTCGCTGCTGCATGCAAGAGCTGCCGTGCCGCAGGATACAAAATATGTTCTGGGTCAGTGTTGTGTATGAGGAAGTACATCACATATTGTCGTCATGATGCTGCGGTATTAACTCTCAAGTCTCAACACAAATGCGGCAGCATTGTGCACGATATAGATCACATGTTGAGCAGCAACGTATGGTACTCGCCTCTGTGCATCATAGGCCACAAAATTCCAGACATGGTAAACCCTACTCCCTTCGTCTCATAATTTAAGAACGTTTTTGATACTACACTAGCATAAAAAACGTTCTTATATTATGGGACGGAGGGAGTAGTAAATACTCCCTCCGTTCCATAATGTAGTGCATATAGATTTTTAGGAAAGTCTAACTTTTCAAACTTTGACCAAATTTTTAGAGAAAACTATTTATATTTACAATATCAAATATATACCACATGAAAATACGTCTTGTGATGTATCTAAGGATATGTACTTGGTATTCTAGATGTATATATTTTTCCCTACAAACTTGGTCAAAGTCTATAAAGTTTGACTTATCAGAAAATCTATACGAACTACAATCGTGGAACACGGAGGGAGTAGCTGTAACGTGGCTTCTGTCCTGCCGTGCATGCATGGTGATCAATCAATGGCCATATGCTACTCGGTGGAATGGCCAAGTACGAAGAAGGCAGGGCATGGACCGCTGGCCAAAAGGATGTGTAGTATGTATGGCTTTGACTAGCGGTCAAAGAATTCGAATACGTTGGTGCTGCAGTACAATATTTTTTAGACTACCATAATAAAGACATAATTCTGCCCAAACACAACCTAAACAATCTGTACGTTTTTGCATACACCACATATTAATACACATATATAAATTCACGCACACATACTACACATTTATATGTGTATATATAATGTTTTAGCAGAAATTTGCGGTTATAAGAAATAAGTTTTCTGTTTTTGTAAGAGCTTTGAATCGCTCTTTTGGAAGACTCACTATTATTACGTGTTTATGATAGCACGGACATACCCTTTTTATTTTTATTACATATTTACAAATATATAAATGATTAATGATGCATCCATATCTTAGAAATGCTATGTATTGTTCATTACCATGGTCAATTAAATGTAACATTTCCTTTAATGAATACTAACTTGCTATTTTAACAGTATTATAATTGTATAATATAAATACATTTTTTGTGATAAGTCTATACATTTTCTTTTTACACTTACAATTGGTACTCGATTTTTTAATGCTACAAAAAGAAGAACCAAATATTCTTCCAAAAAAATATCATGCGTTTGTAGAACCAAAATATGAAAACCTTTTCAGAGATTTCTATACATTTTACTTTCAAACCTACAATCGGTGCTCAAACTTTTGTAATTCTGCCAAAAGAAAGAACCAACATATTCGTCGGAAAAAATATCACGCCTTTGTAGAACCAAAAAATGAAAACATTTAGCGATATTTATATACATTTTATTTTTACTCTTAAAATCAGTGTTTAATATTTTAGAATTCTGGCAAAAGTAGAATAAATTCTTGAAAAAAAGTCACTCCTCGTAGACTAGAGACACTAGTTATGAACTAAGAATGAATTAAAACATGTATAATAAAATACCCAAGCAAAAAGAATAATTTTGAGGCTTGTTTGGTTCACCGGATTCTAAAAAAGTAGGAAAAGGATAGGGATGCATGAGCAAACCATATGATTAGAAATCACAAGAATTTTTTCAACACGCGTGTTTTGCTCGCAGGAAATTAGTCAACACGGGAATCCAAATAAACATGGTCAAATCAAAGTCAAACCAAACAAAAATCTATAATCAGAATGTTATTATGCCACCAAAGATCTTACTCGTTCTTCATGCATGTGAATCTAAAATAGGAATACAAGTGGAGGTCAAAATCTCTATTTTTCCTTTGAAACTGATATTAAACGAAAATTTCCTCAACTTTTATTCTGCCGCATTCCTTTGAACTAAATTCATGAATTGTATCACCGTAGGAAAATTTACTATTGCTACGTTTTGCTCCACTTTTCCTTGAAGAGAAGAGGCTCTTGTGCAGTTTTGATTGGTAGTATGGGGGGTGGGTTATATCAAAGAGTGTTTGATATCATAGGAAAATTATAAAGGAATGCTAGCAAGATATTTGAGTGGATGAAAAAATTCCTCCTAATGGAATACACATGAATCCTATGGATAATTTCTTCAGTATTGCAATCCTGCGAAACAAACGATCACCTTAGGGGAAAAGCCTGATGATTCAAATCTCCAACAAACGCTGAGAATCAAACGATCACGGTAGGGGGAAATCTTATGGAATTCCTGTGATTAACTATCTCATCCGGTAATTATCGACTACCATACATGATTTTTTTAATGAACTTGCAATTAGTCAAACTTCACATAAGTTTGATTTATAATAAACCTGAAACTTCGATTAATTTAGAACCAAGGGAGTAGTTTCTACCAAATCCCCCAATACGACAAGGATCAGGGTGTTGTACTACACTTGTACTGGTTGTTTTCTTCTTGTTGTCGTTGGTGTGCATGCGGGTGATACATGCATGAACATTTACACGCAGCGGGCTTGTGTGGTAAACCAGTAAATCCATGCAAGCGTACAGGAGTTTGACCAGAGGACAAGTTTGTCTTATCTCTTGTGCCAAATGCCACAGACAGGAGCTTCCTGCCTGCCTATGAGGCCTGACCTCCTGCACCCTGCTGTGATAAAACAAAAATGTGCGTGTGCGGCCAAGGCAGGACCCAAAGACCGTTCATGACAAGAGATCCCTGGCAGCTCCTCTGGGTGCTGCCGAGTGATCGATGAAAACATAAATGACAAGAGGATTTTTGACCCATGGTCCAAGCATGACGCCCTCTCTATCCCAAGCACAGGTCCGTTTTATCCGGATTTCGTCCGTTTGGAGGTGAGAATGGGGTTGTGTCCGCCCGAATCTACGTTTGCGTCGGTCGTGCGCCCAACATGCGGCCGCATCTTCGACCCCATCTCGTCGGCCGTAGGCCAAGTACAATTAAAATCAAATATAGCAAAAATAGTTTAAATCATGTAAAATAGATGGTTCCAAGTCCGAAATAGTCATTTATTACACCCCAATCAAAATTTTATAAATATGAAATAGTCTTCAAAACCAATCAAGTTTGTGCGCACGTAGATGTTGTCATCACGTTCACGTACAAAGATTAAACAGATAGATCTATCGATTGTCAATGTTTTTGTTTGCGGAATCAGTTGCACACGAACGTTGGCATACTCACCTCATAGTGCGACCACCTCCAAGCCTTGCAGTCGCTCGGTGGCCATAAAAAATCCAGGACATGATTCAAGTCAGGATTACGCCATGCCGACATGTTTGGTTTGTAGTGTGTCCCGCGGAGGCCCCGTCGTGCAACATGACAATCCCTTTTCTAGGTAATATGTGTGTGTTTATGAAGTGTATACATATATGCACTTCCTTTTATGTTTTATTCTTACAAATGGGACAAGCATGTCCTTTATTTTCCAGAACCGTAGCTAATCTTAACATGTTAATTGGTCGTTTTTCTTACCCAAGTTTCCAATTTATTTTGGACAGCCAAATTTGTTGTTTTTTCCTCGTCAGGAGCTGTATGTTGTACCCGACAGTCCAGTTTTTTTAAACAAATTGAACGGCCAGACAATTTTAATTTTAAGAGATCCATCCGATTGAGGGATGTAATTTTTTGGTTAACATGGATTTTTCTACCCTATTTCTCTTGCTTCTGGTTCACCGTGTTCTATTTCTTGTATATAGTAGATAGATTCTGGACAAGGAGTTTCTCAGCTCGAGCTCGGGTGAACAGGAAATTCAAAAACAATTGAAAACAAATTCGGAAAGTGTAAAACAATTTTGCTACAAACATTGACAAATGTTGGCAATGCTTGCAAAGTTTCATCGTGAAATGACATTTGTAGAAGCCGTGGAAAAAAATCAATGCTCAAAAAATGGTATGTCCAAAAGCATTTTGGAGTGATGTTTTTGTTTTTTTACACGACTTCCACAAATGTCATTTCACGATACAATTTTACAAGCAGTCAAAACATTTATTAATGTTTTCCACAAAACAATTCATTATTTTTTGAATTTATTTTCATTTGTTTCCGATTTTACAGAAGAGTACTTCCGATAGATTCTTGCATATCTCAAGTCAGAATGTTTTATTTTTGGACAACTGAATGTTTATTCTGGTACAACTTCTCACACCAGTTTACTGAAGCACCCAACACATTGGAATCCTTTAGCAACTAGTGCAAACCCTACACTATACATCGTTTTTGTCCAGCGGTCCATGACCTGTGTTCTGTCCATTTGACCACTCCAACAAGTACCATTTGACCATTGACTGATGAGTACAGACGCCCGTGTAATGGTGATGAGCACTCTATGCTGTTGCACAGCATGTGATCTACTATCACGCACAACATGATCCGTGCATGCCCTGTGTTCTAGCCAACGGCCCATGCCCTGCGTTCTGGCAATCTAGCCATTGATTGATCACCATGCATGCACGGCAGCACAGAGGCACCAGGTCCTAGCTGGTGACTAGGGGTTACCATGTTTGGAATTCTGTGATCTACGCTGCAGAAGATACGCTGCTGCTGACTGCTCTGCGTTGTTGCACAACATGTGGTGACCATATCATGCACAATACAGCAGCATTAGCACATCATATATTTTGTATCCTGCTGCACGCCATGCATGGAGTACATCAAACCCGATGGATCCATCAATCAATTTTCTCTCCCACCCAACAAGAGCCGAGTGGACTCTGCCTACATAAACACCCACCCCACTTCTCTTCTTCCCAACCAAGACTCCTCCCCACCGAAGCCAGCCAGCCAGCCATCTAGAGCTAGAGGGAAGCCAGCCAGCCAGCCATCTAGAGCTAGAGGTAGTAGTACTAGGAAGAAGAAGACGCAGGTAGCCATGGGCGTGGTCAAGGAAATGGCGCCTGTGGCGCTCTGCGTCCTAGGTAGGTAGCCATGGGTGTGGTCGGCGTGCATCTCGTAGCCGCCTGGGTACTCCGTGGCCGTCTCCGAGCACTGAGGCTCCGTCGAGATAGCTAGGTAGCCAAGCCAACAACGAGCCGGTGGGATTGTCTCTCTCAATTGATTAGGGTTGTGGTGGTGTTCTCCAAATGATGTGTCTGGCGTGCCTGGACAAAGGCATCAATCAACTTTTTATTATTGTTCTTAATCTTAGGGAGTGTGTTTAGTTTATTTTAGGAAGACGGAAAAACTGTACCACCGGTGTTGGCTTAAATCTTAATCAACTATCTCTTGTGTGTTAATTAGTTATGTTGGCATCTTGATCCTTTCTTTACTTCACTGCACTCTACTTAGATCCATGCATGTTGATATCTGTCTGTTCATTACCGTAAAACACATGCATGCATGCATGTTAGCAAATGAGTCATTGGGAGCTTGAGGCATGTATTGTTGGCAGCTACTGTTGTATAAAAGGTTTACAAATTCTAGAGTACATTTTTCTTTAGCTTCTCCAAAGCATGGCCGATAACAAGTTGTTTCTGTTGTGAATGATGCACTGTCTTAAATAACCTTGGACTCGTGTTTGCTGCTTAACAGATTTACTTGTGCATGCCGGAGAGAAGACGTTTTCTTGATACACTGCGGATCTCTTCTAAGCATGCATGTTACTCTCTGCCCTAGTACTAAATGCTGTTGCATGCACGTGCGAGGTTGTCGTGGTGACAAAGTAGTTCATGTGAACAAACCAAAATGGTTGAATGTTTATGGAGTAGTCTCAACGCATGCACGCTCTCTGTGACTGTGAGCCTAAGGTTTTTGTGTAGTCCCGATATTTTGGGCAGGAATTTGGTGAACATGGTTCCACACACACTCCTTATAAACCGTAAATTTGAAAAATATTAGAAAATAACAAAACAATCTGAATTTTATTTGTAACATACATAGTCGACCGGTATGAAGTTTCAAGAAGAATTGACATCCACGGTATTCTGGGCAAAAATGACAAAATCAAAGCTATATTAAAAAAACACCATTTGTTGAATAGTAAGGCGCAGATTGTGTTTTCTTCACTAAGCATACCATGGGTCATGGGCGTCATTTCTTTACGAAACTTCACACGTGAGTAGAATGGTCAACCAAGTTTCATATCTCAAAATTTCAGCATTTTGTTAAAATTCATAGTGTGTTATCTGGGTGCGCATGATGTTTGCATGTGCATTTTATCAATCTTTTTAGTATTGATGAGAGCCGCAGGTTATATGACCCTCTAGCTCATAGCAATTAGCTCATCGTCGAATCTTGCCATTTCGGTCTCTTTCGTGGGCTAATAGCCAACAATTTTTTGGTGTTGCTAGTATTTCGTTGGTAGACAAGACCTGTTTGTCAAGGTCAAGGGCTTGTTATGACACATAAACTACATTGATTGGTCACGGTTACGGTCATATTATGCGCATCTCGAAATTCTTGTAGTATTGGCTGATTTCTTGGATATACACGTGTCCAGCCATCGGCTTTGTTCCATCGACGAATCCCAAGGCTCAGCATGATCATGTGCATGTGTTTGATGCCCATGAACGCATAACAAAAACGGTGAGATGTGTGGACGTGCATGCCTTGAAAGGCCACTTAGTTAGTACCATACATTTAATCAGCTAATGATGCTTGCATGGGGATTCTGACCTGTGGGGTAGAGATAGGTAAAGGCAGTAGTAGTCTAGGGGATCCTATGCATGCATGCCCATGCTAGCTGTAATATGGGTCAAAACCCCGGACTAGTGCCTACACAGATAGACGCTAGCTGTACCATTGTGCACAGTGGAGAGAGAAGATAAACAGGACCATGTAGCTCACTTATTTTTTGACATGCAGCTCTAGCTCACTTAGTGCGTATGGAGCTCCTGTAGAGGATGGTCGTGTGAGTTCACGAGAGGTCTAGGTTGCCATCTTGGCTACATCTCGACGAATCTGTCCACATGCAGCTTTCCAAAGGAGAGCGAGAGAGAATGAGCGAGTGAACACTCATTAGGAGATTTGCGTGTTGACGGAGGATCAGTAAGTGGGCAGACCTGTAGGAGATATGCCCTAGAGGCAATAATAAATGTTATTGATTATCTCCCTGTTCATAATTAGGTTTATGTTCCATGCTATAACTGCTATGGTTCTCGAGTCTGCAATAACCACGAGGCTCGGAGGAAGACTCATATGCACGTGTGGGATAATAAACGGTAAAATGTATTCCTAGTCAAGCCTCTATGACTGGCTCAAGTATTGCATGATGATCCTGTTTTCCTGATCATGGGCATGGATATGCCGGCAATTTTGAGGACACAATTGTTGGTAGAACACTTGTGTTGAATCGACCCGATTGATGTTATGCTATGAGATACATTCGTCATAAGTTGATGGTTAATAACACAGCAAGTTAATGTTTGCATAATTCTTTAGACCATGAGAGTATCGAGTTTCTTCATGCTTGCTTCATGAACTTTGGGGTTTGTTAAACGTCATCCGTTAATGGGTGGCTATTACGGCGGCTTACGGGTTCATGGAAAGGTATGTCAAGTAACTTGATAGCTCAAGATTGGGATTTGCTCCTCCGACGATGGAGAGATATCTCTGGGCCCTCTCGGTGTTACGGTATCGATCATCGTCTGGCCAGACACAGGGTGATTTGATCACAGGGATGCCGGAACACGGGAACGAGAAAAGAGAACAATACCGGCAACGAGGTAACTGGCATTGTGGACAAGTGTTGATCCACGAGGATGCCGATGTTTCTCACCTCGGGTAATTGTAACATATCGCGAAGCAACAGGAATAGCACACGGCAACTGGAGGTTCGCTCGAATATTCATTCGTGTGGGTATAGGGGTCAATATGGGTGTCCACGGCTCCGATGTTGATCATTGATCGGAACGGGTTCCGGGTCATGTCTATGCTTCACCGAACCTATAGGGTCACACGCTTAAGGGTCATCTATCTGTTGAATACTAGACAGGGAGTCTGAGAGAAAAACACCGAAAAAGTTTCGGACGCCGGAAAAGTTTCGGACAGCGGAAAAGTTCCGCAGAGAGAGGTCACCGGATGAGTTTCGGTGAAACTGAAAAGTTGTTTCAGAGGATACCATAAAGTCAAATTGGTTTTGGCACATGCCTGATAATTCTTGGAGGGTGCCAGAATCATTCTGGAAACTTTCTGGAATTTTCCGGGATGAAAACCGGAAATGTTCCGGAGCTGCCGAAACCGCTTCAGATGCTTTTCGCAGATGAAATCACTAAACCGGAATTGTTCCGGCTCGCGTTGAAAATTATTTTGGTGGGTACTAGAATTGTTCTAAGCCCACATGAATATTTTCAGTTCGATCAGACGCTGAAAAATGTCGTCGTGAATAGTGAAAGTGCTTTTTGGGATATTTTTGGAAGCCACCTTTTGGGGCTTTGCTCCAAAAGATCTTGGGGATGACATGGATGGATAGGGGCCAATTTTGGGGCCCCACATGAGGGTGTGGCCGGCCACATGGTGGACTCCTTCATGGAGTCCCCCTTGTTCCTTGGTTTCACCTTTTAGGTCCTTGGGAAGGACTCCTTTCCATGTGGGTTTTGGGTTTTCTTGTAAAACCACCCTACCCCTTGGGTTTCCTATAAATAGGAGGTGTGTGGGCTGCCATAAGATCACACTCTTGCTCTCATACACAAAGCCATGCATGATCTGGCATTCTTCTCTCCCTCCCAACGAAATAGTTTCGTAGAGCCGAAAGACTGTCTGGGTTCCGGCAGGAACAAGTTCTGGATGGCGAAGCCCTGCCGGATAGATGACACCGTATGTGTGCAACTCTGTAGAGAGATCGTAGTTTCGGTCTTAGTTCGAGAGTGCCTCCCGAAGGGCTGTCCGTGTGACCGTCCGAGTTTTGGAGGTCCTCCCGAAGGGCTGTCCGAGTGACAGTCCGAGTTTCGGAGGTCCTCCCGAAGGGCTGTCCGCGACACCGTCCGGGGGACTGTGCGACCGCCTCCCGGAGGGCTGTCCGCGGGGCAGATGAGGGTATACATCCTCGCGGTTGCGAGGTTGTAAAATCCTAGCTGCGGGGATCTGCACCGCCGTTCGTCATCGACTCTACTTCCGCTGCGCTACGAGTCGGTAACGAAAATGATCAAACCTTGTATGCAATCTCCATAGTGGTCCTGGGCTGGTGCGTAGGTCGGAAAAATTTTGTTTTCTGCTGCGTTACCCAACAAGACCAACTCGCTATTTGCAGAGGATCAGGCGGGAGAGAAGGCAAGGGATGATGAAGCTGATCCGGAGTAGGAAGAAGTGCAGGATTGGGATCACTAAGATCCGGATCCCAACTCTGGAAGATGCCCGCGAGGGTTTGAACCTACACGGCGAGGAGGAAGAAGTCCAAGATTTGTCGGGGGAATTGGATGACTTGATCAAGAAGGTTCGGTGGTTGGCCTTGCTTAGGGTTCACACAATGTGCCCCCTTTCGTCATGCGGCCTTGTTGAACACGATGAGGAACGCTTGGTCTTGTGCGCAAGGAGTAGCATTTGAAATCAAGGGGCCGAGTTTTTTTCTTGGCACAGTGCCGGTGCCTGGGTGATTGGAAGCGCGTTACGGAAGGGGGTCCGTGGCAGTTTCACAGGAATCCGGCTCTCATAGTGGAGTAAGATGGTTTCACCAATGTTAGTGAACATGCACTAGACACAAACACGTACCAACTCCTGGACACAGACCAGGACACGGTTGTACTAATTCTAGCTGGACTTGTGTGTTAAGCTAACACATACATCATACGCGTACGTACGTGGTAGAACTATCACACATCTCCAACCTCGAAGATAGAAACTAGCAAACCTACTAATCAAGATTAGTCTAACAGTGGCTAGTTTGTGATCGAGTGTGCAAGGTGGTGCCTGTGTTTATTTACCCTTTACTGTCTATGCAGCGCTCCTTCAGTTTCTTCTCTCGTGCAACACCAATTGCTAGCTGACAGTCACAGACCACAGAGTGACATGGATATCGTAGAGCAGCAGCAAGTATGTAGATAGGAGGTCACCTAGTAGAGGAGGAGTAATAATGCTGATGCATAACACTGCTGTATACATGACCACGTACGCAACAAAATTAGAAGCATTATCATTTATTTTAGTTATTACTCCCGGTAGCTACCAAGCAGATGAGCGTCAGAATATACCGAGTCGACCAACATGATAGTTTGGTCAGCCATCACGTGGCTAGAATCCCTTTGCGTGACCATATATAGATGCTCGTTTAGGGGTTACGTAGATTGCATCCAAAAATTCTTAATCACCCGTGTTGAGTGAATCCAAAAACAATTCAAGGGGGTAAGTGAGCATGGCCGATGCATGGTATATGGAAATAAAGTGCTTTTCTTTTTCTCGATAGATATGAACTTTGTTGTTCGAGTACACAAGACGCATAAAAGAAAATAAAAATAATTAACTAAGCTAGCTGCGCGTGCAGCGTTTCCAAAATAAGAATACATAACAGTACTAGGACTAGTGAGTACATCACAAGGATTAAGAAACAACAATTAAAGTTGCGACCAACCGGCCAGCGGCTAATGAACACAGTAGCTCGCTAACTTAAACAGCAGGGATAGTTCCTAGCTTGCACACACGTACTCATAATGCTGACGGTACATGTTGATCTCTGTCCAGCAGAAGGCCGGACACCAACTCTGAAGACGTCTAAACAAACTTGCACAATCAATGCTTACTCCTTGACATTCACTACGTGGACTACTACTAATCATTCTCTAGCTAGCTAGCGGTCACTCTTGCATGCATGCTCTCTCCACTACATCTACACCCCGGCGACCGCGGTCCAGCCGATGGAAAAGTGCGCGGCGGCAGCGACGACGGCGCATCCTATGCGTATCGAGCCCAAGTAAGCATCCTCGCCGAGGAGCTTGTCGGCGACGGAGCCGAGGGCTAGGAAGGTGCAGACTGCAGTGAGGCCGACGGAGAGCAGCAGCCCTCCAAGGAGCAGCAGCATCTTCCAGCGCGCCATGCCCATGCACTAGTAGAAACACAGGGCTTTCGTCACACCCGGATCGGAGCAATAGTCCCGGTTGCGTTACGAACCGGGACTAATGTGAGCACTAGTCCCGGTTGCGTTACGAACCGGGACTAATGTGAGCATTAGTCCCGGTTCGAGCGGCGCAGGCATCAGTCCCGGTTCGAACGGGACCTTTAGTCCCGGTTGGAGACACCAACCGGGACTAAAGGGTTTGTGACCGGCTTCGAACGGTGCCCGCCCCTTTAGTCCCGGTTGGTATCTCCAACCGGGACTAAAGCCCCCCCCCCCCCCCCCTTTAGTCCCGGTTGGAGATACCAACCGGGACTGGAAAAAAAAATTAATTTTTTTTTTCAAAATTTTTTAAAGGAATTTTTTTTCAATTTTTTTCCCAGCCCTATCTTTAGTCCCGGTTGGAGATACCAACCGGGACTAAAGGGGGGCCCCTAAACCCTAAACCCCTTTACCACATTAATCTTAGAAAAATCATAACTAAATTATTCTAATTTAGAAAAATACAAATAATATATCAAAATGTAGAGAAAAAAAAAGATTTCTCCGAAGAAACTTCCTGTTTTCCGTTTCGATAATTTTTTAAATCACCAAATTCCAAAGGGAAAATAGAGCTTTTCGACGTTTTAGGGTTTAGGGGCTAGGGTTTAGATTTCTAAGTTTAGGGTTATGTTTTAGGGTTTGAACCTTTAATTTTACTGTTTATAATAGAGTTTCGGACATTTTAAGTCCCGGGTTTAGGGTTTTCGGACGTTTTAAGTCCTGGGTTTAGTGCTTTTCAATTTTAGGCTAATTTAGCTCAAAAAATCAATAAATCCATGAAAAAATAGCAAATGAAGTCAAAAATGGTTGAAATTTAAGGATGTGGCTTTGAACGGTTCATATTGAACACACAAAAATTCTGGAGTTGAAATAAGATTAAAAAAATGAAATGTCTTTATAACAGCTGAGTTTTCGTTTGAAACCCTGTTACTTCGAAAGAGATGGTCCAGTTTGTACACAAAGTGCATCCAGTTTTTGCCATAACCCTCTCAACTTTTTAGCACAAGCTATTTCGGTGAAATGATGATACCATGCCAAGTTTCAACCTTTTCAGAGTTTATTTGTAGTGCTTTTCAATTTCGGCCTAATTTAGCTCAAAAAATCTTTAAATACATGAAAAATAGCAAATGAAGTCAGAAATGGTTGAAATTTGAGGATGTGGCTTTGAATGGTTCATATTGAACACACAAAAATTCTTCAGTTAATATAAGTTTAAAAAAATGAAATGTGGTCAAACTCTGGTCAAACAGTGGTCAAACTACTTATTCAATAAATATTACTGTTACTAAATAATTATTGTTTTTTAGAATAATAGTTTCAAACTCAAACGGTGAAGCGTGTGACATCATGGTCATATTTTTCTGATAATAATGGATATATTATTTGTCGAATTTTGATTTACAGATTTAAAGATATTAATTATGCCATTTTAAATGAATAAATGGCAAAATAATAATAATAATAATATTACTTATTTTATTTTCATTGAAATTCAATATTATTATTACTTATTTTATTTTGACCTTTTTGTATTATTTTGGATTTTTTGATTTTTAATAATTTTTGATTTTTTTGATTTTTTTCCTTTTTTTGAAGTATTTTTTAGTTTTTAAATTAATCATTGTTGTTTGTTAATCATTGTTTTTTATTTTAATAATTGTTCGGAATTCAAAAAATTAAATCATGTGACATCAAGACATAAGGGTTAACAGGATTGATAGCTTACTATTGTCAGGAAAACAACAAGTGCAGACTTGGAAACTAGGGGAGATAGAACCTGAAAGTTGGAAACTAGGGGAGATAGAACCTGAAAGTTAAGCGTGCTGGGGCTGGAGTAGTGAGAGGGTGGGTGACCGGCCGGAAAGTTAGACGATTTGGAATGAGTGCTGATTAGAGACTAGAGATTAAATTCTGAAGCACTGAGGAGGGATGATTAGAGATTAAATTGTCAAATAATTCAAAATTTGAAAATCAGAAAAAAAAATTAAAAGAAATCGAAAAAAAAATTAAAAAAAAATTTGAATTTTTTTTAAAAAAAAATTCCTTTAGTCCCGGTTGGTGTTACCAACCGGGACTAAAGGTGGACCTTTAGTCCCGGTTGGTAACACCAGCCGGGACTAAAGGTCCTCCAGCCCACGCACAGAGAGCGGCCACGTGGAGGGCCTTTAGTCCCGGTTCGTAAGCCAACCGGGACTAAAGGTTTTGGGCATTAGTCCCGACCCTTTAGTCCCGGTTCCAGAACCGGGACTAAAGGCCCTCTGGAACCGGGACTGATGGGCCGTTTTCTACTAGTGATGATCGTGCCTGCTCCGTTGGCGTTGGCCGGCAGCGCCGCCTTGACGACCCACGCGAGTAGCCACGCCGCCAGCATGGTGGGGATGAAGAGCCTCCGTCGGGCGGCGTCACGCTCGCTGGGGCTGGTCGCCAGGACGATGTAGGCCGGGCCTAGCAGCAGGAGGTGCATGGCAATGGAGCTGAAGAAGGCCATGGCGAAGCTAGCTACTCCCTCCGCTCGCTCACTCACTCACTGACTTTACTCTACCTAAGGGAAGGGAGCTTTACGTTGCCGGCTGGTGGTGTGTTGTGAGACGAGACGAGACCATGTATGTGGATTTCTGGGGGTGCCATTTATAGGCCGGCTTGTGTACTCGTTTATGTTTTGCGTGTAGTGCGCCGCAGAGACGATGGGTGTTGGTTCAATAAATTTTCATATTTTCAAATAGGATTGCTTGGCACAGGAGTGAAAAGATGCACCAGCCGAGAACTGTGGCATCATTGTTGTGCAGCTCAGCTACCATATTCACAAGTATGCGTGTTAACGCTGCCTGTGCTTGCTGTCTTTACTCCATCTCTCCAGTTTCCTCTCCTCTCTCAAGCAACCACACAAAGAGCAGCAGCAGACTGGCATGGCGCGGAGAGAGAGAGAGAGAGAGAGAGAGATGGGTATTATTTGTAAAATGTTGAAAAATATGGCATGGAGCGCCAGTTGAGATGGGTCGTCTGTGCTCACCTCAGCTCTCTGCTGCCGTGCAATCTTGGCTACATTTCATAGTGTCAATCCAATAGTTGGTACAGGAATAAATTTAGGTTATTTCAAAAGCGTAATCAAAAGGTTAAACTTTCAACTCATATTGAAGGTTACCATACATGCAAAATTGAGGTTTAAGATGCACAAACTCAATGTCCATGAGTCCCATCCTACAATGGCGCACGCAACGCAACAGGGGGCAAGGGCCACTTGCCTATGGCAAGAAGGGCCAGTTATTTTATTATTCAACACATGTTTGTATTCTTTCGGAAAATCTTAAAAATATAGATATAAACGACATAAATTTTAAAAAATGTTGGAAATTGGTTTTAAAATTAAACAATTTTCAAAAGATGTGCGTGCCTAAAAATGTTCATAACTTACAAAAAAGTTGATCAAATTTATAAAATGTTCGAAATTTTAAAATCATTTGTCTCTTAAAAGTGCTCACCATGTATTTGAAAAATGTTTGCTTTCTCAAAAACAAATACATTTTTTAAAATATGTTCACTTTCCTAAAAATATTGAATTTTGTAGAAACAAATAAACTCCTTTTTTTCCTTATAAAAAACCAATGTACTAAAATGAAGAAATAAAAAGAGCGCTTGATAAGATCATTTTCTACACGGACTGGCCTAGTTGGGCGGCCTTTATGAGACGGAGGTGTTTTAACGCTTAATGCTTCATATAGGAGCTCGCCTCTCAGCTAAACATAAACATGTCGGTGATTGTTTGCGAGAACACGAATTGGATTTTGTGGCAATTTCCGAGGCTGGTGAATGTGACTTCCGCCCGCACGTCCTCGATCACCTATCAGGTGGTTTCGACTACACATGGCATAGTCTACCAGCTCGTGGAAGGTCTGGAGGAATCCTTCTTGGGATAAGGACCACGACCATGGACTTGCTGCCTTTTTTGACCGGTGTATTTCATATCAAATTTCACCTACAAAACAGGGCTGATAATTTTACATGGAGCCTGGTCGCGGTCTATGGGGCTGCCCAAGATGAGCATAAACCTGCTTTCCTTCGTGAACTGGTGAACCTAGCTAAGGATAACCCGTACCCAATGCGAGAGACCAGTATGTCGTAGTGGCAGTTCACTTGGGCTAATAACCGATCTGTGTCCATGTACGAGAAGCTCGATATTATACTCATGGATACCGAATGGGAGCTAAAATTTTCAATGGTAACCGTGCGAGCCCTAGAGCGAATCAAGGCATTATTGGATCATGCTCCAATCATTCCTGATTCTAATTCTACACGCCATTCTGCCCGTCACCCTTTCAAATTCAAATTGGCATGGCTGCATCGGGAAGGTTTTCTAGACATAATCAAGAACGTTTGGGAGAGGCCTCCCGTTGGCCCTACACCGATTCAGAGATGGAATTATTAAATAAAGACCATGAGGCAACACCTCTCTGGATGGGCGAAACACACGAACGGTTTGTACAAAAAAGAAAAGTAGCGCCTCTGTACCATCATGGATGACATCGACAAAATTGCAGATATCCGCAGCTTATCTCAACAAGAGATTGAATTGAAAAATAAATCTAATGAGAAGGTTGCCCGTCTATTGCGTGAAGAGGAGATCAAATACTACTAGAGGTCCAAAGCTGACTTCATCGTAATGGGAGATAGTAGTGCAAGATACTTCCAATTGGTCGTCAATGGTCGACATAGGAAGAAATGTATTCATAGTCTCCAACAGGATGAGGGGCAGATCGAAGGTGAGGAGGAGCTCAAAAAGTATATCACCATCTACTACAAATCTCTGTTCGGGGCGCCAAATGAAGGGAATGTCACCCTTGACGAGGCCCGAACAGACAATATTCCACAAGTCACGGCAGAAGAGAACGATATGCTCACGGCACCTTTCTCGGAAGAGTAAGTGAGAGCGACGGTGTTCCAAATGGAACACAACAAAGCTCCAGGCCCTGATGGTTTCCCAGCAGAATTCTATCAGAATTTCTGGGATATCATCAAGACTGACCTTTTGGAGTTGTTTAGGTGTCTTCATGCCGATTGACTTGACCTATTTAGGCTAAATTTTGGCGAGATTATTTTGTTGCCAAAAATTAAGGAGGCCGAACGGATCCAGAAGTTCAGACTCATATGCCTCCTTAATGTCAGCTTCAAGATTTTCACCAAAGTGGCTACGAATAGGTTAAACTCGATAGCCGACCACCGGCCATCTCAAACGACCTTCATGCATGGAAGGAATATACTAGATGGTGTAGTAATCCTGCATGAGACCATCCACGAGATGCACAGAAAAAACATGAGTGCAGTGGTATTCAAAATTGACTTTGAAAAAGCCTATGACAATGTCAAGTGGTCTTTTCTCCAACAGGCCTTAAGGATGAAAGGTTTCTCCGATAAATGGCGCCAGTGGATCCAAGATTTTGTAACTGGAGGTACTATGGCCATCAAAGTCAATGATGATGTAGGTAATTACTTTGAGACAAAAAAAAGGACTACGACAGGGTGACCCCATGTCCCCAATATTATTTAACATTGTTGCTAACATGTTGTCTATTTTGATTGAGCGCGCCAAGAAGGAAGGCCAGATTGCAGGAGTAGTGCCACACCTTGTGGATGGTGGCCTCTCAATTTTGCAATATGCCAACGACACAATTCTTTTTATGGAACATGACCTGGACAAAGCTCAAAATTTCAAACACTTGCTTTCGGCGTTTGAGCAAATGTGGGGCCTAAAAATTAATTTCCACAAAAGCGTTTTGGTCTGCTTTGGAGAAACCGTTGAGGTGGCGACAGATGCTGACCCGTTTGGTTGCTGACATGGCCAATTCCTGATTAAATATCTGGGAATACCGGTTCATTATTGGCGTCTCACCATTACAGAGTGGAAGCATGTGGAGGAGCCTCTAGAGAAACGGTTGAGCAGTTGGAAAGGAAAGCTACTTTCAGTCGGATGTCGGCTGGTTTTGATTAACTCCGTCCTCACAAATATGGTTCTCTATATGTTTTCTTTCTTCCAACACCCAAAAGGGGTCCTGCATAGACTGGACTATTTTAGGTCCAGATTCTTTTGGCAAGGACATGGTGAAAAGAAGAAATACAGGCTGGCAAAATGGAGCTTGGTTTGTAGGCCTAAAGACCAAGGTGGCCTTGGAATTCATGACCTGCAGGTCAAGAATGAGGCCCTTCTCAGTAAATGGTTGTTTAAACTTGTTACTAAGGATGGTGTTTGGCAAACCATGCTGCGCAACAAGTATCTAGGTCAAAAGGCGGTGTCTCAGGCATATTAGAAACCTGTCGGCTCACACTTTTGGGCTGGCCTAATGGCGGCAAAGAAACATCTTTTTCGCTTTGGGTCTTTCGCGATAAAGGATGGGTCGGAGATTCGTTTCTGGGAAGACATTTGGCTAGGCAATGCCAGTCTCAGAGAACAATATCCAGCCTTATATAACATTGCTCCTGATAGGAATAATACTATTGCACACGTGCTTAGTTCTTCCCCGCCGAATATTTCGTTCACGCGGGATTTGATTGGCCCCCGGCTGTTGTCATGGCATAATCTTTTATCCCGGTTGGATTCGATTAACCTGACACAAGGCCGTGATGTATTCGCTGGAACCTTACTACATCAAGGTCTTTCACAGTAGACTCTATGTATCGTGCACTTATGCACTCAGAGGTACCAGTGAGTAATAACAAAAAAAATTGAAAGTCCAAGATTCCACTAAAAGTGAAAATCTTCATATGGTATCTTCGTAGAGGAGCTGTGTTAACCAAAGACAACCTCGCACGACGCAACTGGGCAGTGAGTAAGAAGTGTTGTATTTGTATTCATGACGAGACAATCAAACACCTTTTTTTCCATGCACGTCCTACGTGGTCCGTCATCCAAATAGCGTCAAATTTATATCCGCCTACTAGTGTTGCCAATATTTTTTGTCATCGGTTGGACGGTATTACAAATAGTTTCGAAACGCTAATTAGGATAGGAGCACATGCCTTAATTTGGTCGGTTTGGCTATGTGGAAATGATTTGGTTTTTAATGATAAAAATGCTTCTCTACAGGTTATTTTCCAGCGTATGCACTTGCTACGTACGTGGTCTATGATACAACGATTGGAATACCAACCGCTGTTCATGGCGGTGTGTACGCGATTGGAGCAGGTAGCTACGGAGGTTTTTTCCCAAAATGGATGGCAGCATAACCTACGGATCGATCCACCACCCATTTCGACATAGGCATAGTGTCGGTCTATAGGACTCTGCTGTTGCCGTTTTGTCGGTTCTAATTTCATATTTTTTTGTCAGACTTTTGAATTTGGCTATGTGCATCCTATTTATGCAGAGGTCGGGTGTTACTCATAATGCGTTATATCCGTTTGATGCTACATTTTAAGATAATAAAGTCGTCCTTTATCATAAAAGGAGCTCGCCTTTCCTCATGGTGCCACTTAGTCACGAGACATGTCCCAGCTTAGGCATAAATGGAAACAAATGGGAGGAGGCGGCGACGAAGGAGATGCCAAAGAGACCCAGCTGGTGCAACGACGCCTCTCTGTATTATAAATATATATGTGCATGCTACAATAATATATGCATGATTAAGACGAGATGATGCATCTAAAAGTAGAAAGAGAAATGAGGATTCAAGAATATACTACTTGTCAAAACCTCTCGTATGCTTTAGAATCTATGATATGGTTACACCTAAACTTGGTGCCGTAGAAACTTATATCCAATGACTGTTTTATTCATTCACTCAAAATACTTTATCATGTTATGTACACATTTAAGAAACTATGTACACATACACATATAATTGAACAACATTAATGAATTAAATTAGTGTGTGGAATAATGTGATTCTTGCAATATACTTAATTTCGAGTAGTTCTTGTGTAATGTACTTGTATTGATTAATGTAGAATAGTACAAGAATATGTGAAAATGTTTTTCAACAATAAGCCAGAAACATGTGAGGAGCACGAGGGCCAGCGCCGGAGATGTGTACATGCGTTCATAGGGTTAAGTATACATGCGTGTACATGAATATTTATACTTGTACACTAGTAGAAAACAGGGCTTTGGTCCAGGCCTGAAATCCCATTAATCCCGGTTCACTCACGAACCGGGACCCATGGGGGCATCGGTCCCGATTCGTGAGGCCAGGGCGCCGGCCGGGCCTCGTGGGCCATTGGTCCCGGTTCGTCTGACCCCTTTGGTCCCGGTTCCAGACACGAACCGGGACCAATGGGCCTCGCTCCTGGCCCACAACCATTGGTCCCGATTTGTGGCTGGAACCGGGACCAAATGGTGTCATTTGGTCCCGGTTCCAGCCACAAATCGGGACCAATGGTTGGCCTATATATACCCCCTGCCCGCGAGCAGAGCAGTGCACTGCTCTGTTTTTTTGGCCGGCCGTGGGAGAGCTTTGTGGTGCTCTAGCTCACCTCCTATGCACATGAGGTGTTCGATGAAATGCCCGAGCCACACTTAAGCTTTCTCCTCTCGAAGCTCCTTGTCCAAGCTCCATTTTCCTCAAGATTTGTCTAGGTTTGGCGGTCCGTCCTGTCCCGTCCCCGTCCTCACCGCCGTCGATCGCCCGCACCCATCTCGGCGCCGGCACCACCGTGGTTAGCCTCTTCTTCTTATCTTCTTTCTAAAAGAAAAAAGTTCTTACTTGTATGATTTAGATAGATACTTGTGTAATTTTTTTACTTTTATTATTGTTTGTTATTATATAGTGCGATGGTTTTGGTATTCGCCTCCGTCGGCCCTCGTCCTGTCTATGATTCGGATGTGATATATATTATCTTTTATAACTATTTGTTTTATTTAGTGTTTATGACAATTATGCCGACCAACGTGACATGTATTTTTTAATCTAGGAGGTATGTGAACCGGAAATTCCAACCGACATAAAAATTCTTGTCGAGAAGTTAAATTTGGTTGAAAAAGAAAACAATTACTTGAAAGAAAAATTACAAAGAGTTGAAGAGGAGAAGATGAAGTTGGAGTTGCATGTTACCGATGCCGTCGACGATCACAAGATCAAGATGGATGCAATGCGCTTGAAGATTAGAAAGATTAGAAAATATGCCATTCATACTGAGGCTTGGTATCATTATGCCGTTGGATCAATTGGTACCTTAGTTGCGGTTATGATCACATTTGTTGTTACATTTAATTTTTTTACATAGTTTCAATGTATGTTTTAATTAAATGCGCTAGAGAGCTATATGTTGTTCAATAATGAGAACTATATAACGCACGCAGATGAATCGGCAATGGATGTACGGTGACCGACGCACCTCCGAGTATATTAAGGGCCTGCATAATTTTCTCGAAGCGGCTGAGGCAAACAAGCAGAATGGTTTTATCCATTGTCCATGTACTGTTTGTGAGAATACGAAGGCTTTCTCCAACTCTAAAACCCTTCACTTCCACCTGCTTGAGAAGGGTTTTATGCCACACTATAATGTTTGGACTAAGCACGGAGAAAGAGGGGTTATGATGGAAGACAACGAAGAAGAGGAGGATGATGACAACTACCCACCCCCTGAATACGGTGATGCTGCAATGGGGGAAGCTGAAGATCAAGAGGAACCAGACGATGTGCCCGATGATGATCTTCGCTGGGTCATTGTTGATGCACAGAGAGAATGCGAAAGTGAAAGGGAGAAGTTGAAGTTCGATCGCATGTTAGAGGATCACAAAAAAGGGTTGTACCCCAATTGCGAAGATGACAACAGAAAGCTCGGTACCACACTAGAATTGCTGCAGTGGAAGGCAGACAATGGTGTATCTGACAAGGGATTTAGTTCGTTACTGAAAATAATGAAGAAGAAGCTTCCAAAGGATAACGAATTGCCCGGCAGTACGTACGAAGCAAAGAAGGTTCTATGCCCTCTAGGATTGGAGGTGCAGAAGATACATGCATGCCCTAATGACTGCATCCTCTACCGCGGTGCGTACGAGGATTTGAACGCATGCCCGGTATGCGGTGCATTGCGGTATAAGATCAGAAGAGATGACCCTGGTGATGTTGAGGGCCAGCGCACCGGAAAGAGGGTTCCTGCCAAGGTGATGTGGTATGCTCCTATAATACCACAGTTGAAACGTCTGTTCAGAAACAAAAAGCATGCTGAGTTGATGCAATGGCACATAAAAGACCGTAAGAAAGACGGGAAGTTGAGAGCACCCGCTGACGGGTCGCAGTGGAGAAAGATCGATTGATAGTGGAGCGACTTTACAGATGACCCAAGGAATGTATGGTTTGGTTTAAGTGCAGATGGCGTTAATCCTTTTGGGGATCAGAGCAGCAAGCATAGCACATGGCCTGTGACTCTATGTATGTATAACCTTCCTCCTTGGTTGTGCATGAAGCGGAAGTTCATTATGATGTCAGTGCTCATCCAAGGCCCTAAGCAACCTGGCAATGACATTGATGTGTACCTAAGGCCATTAGTTGATGAACTTTTACAGCTATGGAATGGAAGAGGTGTACATGTGTGGGATGAGAACGAACAAGAGGAATTTGACCTACATGCATTGCTGTTTGTAACCATCAACGATTGGCCTGCTCTCAGTAACCTTTCAGGACAGACAAACAAGGGATACCACGCATGCACACACTGTTTAGATGACACCGACAATATATATTTGGACAAATGCAGAAAGAATGTGTACCTGGGGCATCGTCGATTTCTTCCGACCAACCATCAATGTTGAAAGAAAGGAAAGCATTTCAAAGGTGAGGCAGATCACCGGAAGAAGCCCGCCCTCCGTACTGGTGATCACATACTTGATATGGTCAATGATTTACAAGTAATCTTTGGAAAGGGTCCTGGCGGACTATCTGTTCCGACTAACGATGCGGGACGCGCACCCATGTGGAAGAAAAAATCTATATTTTGGGACCTACCCTATTGGAAAGACCTAGAGGTCCGCTCTGCAATCGACGTGATGCACGTGACGAAGAATCTTTGCGTGAACCTGCTAGGCTTCTTGGGAGTGTATGGGAAGACAAAAGATACACCGGAGGCATGGGAGGAACAACAACGTGTGCATGAAAAAGACGGCATGCATCCAAAGCAGTATGAAGATCCTGCCAGCTACGCTCTTACCAAAGAAGAGAAGGAAATCTTCTTTGAATGCCTGCTCAGTATGAAGGTCCTGTCTGGCTTCTCGTCGAATATAAAGGGAATAATAAATATGGCAGAGAAAAAGTTCCAGAACCTAAAGTCTCATGACTGCCACGTGATTATGACGCAACTGCTTCCGATTGCATTGAGGGGGCTTCTACCGGAAAACGTTCGATTAGCCATTGTGAAGCTATGTGCATTTCTCAATGCAATCTCTCAGAAGGTGATCGATCCAGAAATCCTGCCAAGGTTAAGGAGTGATTTGGTGCAATGTCTTGTGGAGTTATTTCAGTTATACAATCAACTGGCCCTTGACAAACAACTCATGACTTCCTACTGTCTGTAAGTATTACTTCTATAGTTAAGTCTCTAGCTCAGCTCGTTCATTGCATGTATATATAATTATCCTCACTATATTATGCAGATTGAAGATCGTCGAATGCAAAAAAGCAGGAATCTTCGAGGTTGGGTTCATTAGCCCAGATGCCGTAAATGAATGGACGGTATGAAATGAAATCAAAGAGAACGAGGAGAACTTGCTAAAGTCGTTCCTTATACATCAAAACAAAGGGAAATACTCTTTCCTTACAACTTCAAGTGAGTGTTGTTGTCTTGTCTGTATACTCGGTTTCGCTTACTCGAGGTTAAGTAATGTAATTGATGAGTTATATATGCGTGCGCAGTTACCACTTTATTTTGCTATCCATTAAGCTTGACGGGGCATTAGTAACTGTCTTAGACTCGAGACGTAAAGATCCCGAGAATTATGCGGACATGACTGCAATGCTCAAGAAGTAAGTTCAGTCAATACCGGGACCATATCGGCATGCAACTTTCGTTAATTTCCTGATATCAAGTAATCATTTTCTTTGCCTGGCAGGGTTTGGAAAAAGTTCACCCGAAAGGTTCCCGGTCTAAACAAAGAGTTGCGATTTACGCACCCCAAAGTAAGTAGTACTAGCTAGTTCCGCGCATCTCTAATTGATTCAAATTTTCATCAATATATCATTACCATGCTTGCTTATCAGTTTGATTGAACTCTATTCTCGTAAAGTGCTTGTACCAGAAAGAAGGGACTGTTTTATGTGCATACTACGTATGCGAGTTCATTCGCCACTCGACCTCTGAGCAGGGCTTCTCTGACAAACAATTTGAAGTACGTAAATAATATTCATAATTTTATTTTATATATTACCATCAATTGTGTTGAGTTTTATTCATATATATGCATGTATTGACCCCCTTCTTTAAATTAGATCTGGCAGATGCGGGATGAACTCCTACCACATGATCGCATACGAGCAATTCAAGAGGAATTGGCGGGATTCTTTCTTGACCACGTCATACCTAAAGACGGAGAATACCATGTGGATTTGTGATTGGATCTTATGTAGATGATGTTAGGGATTGTAAAAGATGTTATATTGTATATATGTAGTAGCGTCGGATAGATATACGAAAACTTGTTATTCGACCAAGCACGGAGAAAGAGATGTCACTTCTCTCTATATATGTTCAGCATGACGATCTTGTGTAATTAATGGTTTCCTTCATTTTCTTATTAGCTAGCGTCGAGTTCTCTCTATATGTATAGTAGCTAGCGTCGACCAAGCACGGAGAAAGAGAGGACAATTCTCTCTATTATCTAGCTAACACAATATGAAACCCCTAAATTAACCCTTCAACCCCCCCCCCCCTCTCAAAAAAAAACAAAAACCCCAGCTCCTGCCAGATGCTCACGCGTGGATGCCCTTTGGTCCCGGTTGGTGTGACCAACCGGGACTAAAGGTCCTCCTGCCTGGGCTCCCCGCAGCGGCCACGTGGATCCCCTTCTGTCCCGGTTCGTAAGCGAACCGGGACTAAAGATTTTGGGCTTTAGTCCCGTTTCCAGAACCGGGGCTAATGGGCCTCTGGAACCGGGACAAATGGGTTGTTTTCTACTAGTGGTACTATGTTAAGAAAAAAAACTTTTGGCCTCGTAAGATTTTTTGACCAATGGCCAACCAGTAACTCACTGTTGTTAGCCTGGCAAAAGAGAAATCACATTTTTTAGTCCGCAAAATGGCAAACATTATGTCACAATCGTATAAGATTGCAAATGGCAAACACAGGAAGAAGAGGATAATTCAATTGGAACAAGATGAGGGTACAATTGTAGGACATGAGAACCTCAAAATGTACATCTCTGAGTATTATAAGAAACTATTTGGTGCTCCTAAAGAGAATTTTGTTTCGTTGGATGAGAGCACAACTCATGATATACCTCAGCTAAATGCTGATGAGAACGAGATTTTATCAGCTCCCTTTACAGAGAAAGAGGTGTTCGACGCAATAGCACAAATGAAACAAAACAAGGCTCCAGGGCCGGATGGATTTCCGGCAGAATTCTACAAAAAATGCTGGCATATCATAAAAGATGACCTTTTGCCTATGTTCCATGATTTATTTAATGGGCAGTTACAGCTATTCCACATTAACTTTGGAACTATTACGTTGTTGCCAAAGAAGGTGGAGGCTGTTCGTATTGAGCAGTTCAGACCTATCTGTTTGCTCAATGTCAGCTTCAAAATCTTTACAAAGGTGGGCACGAATAGATTGACACAGATAGCTCATTCGGGTGTCCAGCCAACACAAACAGCTTTCATGCCTGGGAGACACATCTTAGAGGGAGTTGTGGTCTTACATGAAACGTTGCACGAAATCCATACAAAGAAACTTGATGGGGTTATCTTTAAGGTGGATTTCGAGAAAGCGTATGATAAAGTCAAATGGCCATTTCTTCAACAGACCCTACGTATGAAGGGGTTCAGCGAGTCCTGGAGGGATCAGGTGGATGCTTTCATAAAGAAAGGTAGTGTGGGGGTTACAGTCAATGATGACATAGGTCACTTCTTCACAACACATAAGGGACTGAGACAGGGAGACTCCATGTCTCCAATATTGTTCAACATAGTAGCAGATATGTTGGCAATACTTATTGGTAGGGCTAAAGAAATGGGCCAGGTAGGAGGACTTGTCCCTCACCTCGTTGAGGGAGGAGTATCCATACTACAATACGCTGATGATACGATTATTTTCATGGAACATGATATGGTAAAGGCAAGGAATATGAAACTAGTTCTCTGCTTATTCGAACAGCTATCTGGGTTAAAAATTAATTTTAAGAAAAACGAATTGTTCTGCTTTGGGAAGGCAAAGGAGGAGCAAGATGCTTACAGACAGCTATTTGGATGTGAAATGGGATCACTTCCATTTAGTTACCTTGGGATCCCTATTCATCATAGACGTTTGACGAATAAGGAATGGAAATGTATCGAGGAACGATTTGAAAAAAGATTAAGTTGTTGGAAAGGAAAGCTTATGTCATATGGGGGGAGGCTAGTGTTAATAAATTCGGTTTTAACAAGCCTGCCGATGTTCCTCTTGTCCTTTTTTGAAATACCAATAGGGGTGCGAAAAAGGCTAGATTTTTACCGATCACGTTTCTTCTGGCAAAGTGAGGAGGCTAAGAAGAAATATCGATTGGCACGGTGGGATATTATATGCAGACCCAAAGACCAAGGAGGTCTTGGCATCGAAAACCTAGAAGTCAAAAATAGATGCTTGCTTAGCAAATGGCTATACAGGCTATCTACAGAGACCGAAGGTATGTGGGTTCAAATATTGAAGAATAAATACCTACAATCCAAAACACCAGCCCAGGTTACAGCTAGACCAAATGACTCACCTTTCTGGAGAGGGTTAATGAAGATGAAGGTAACTTTCTTTCAGAGGGTGAAATTTGTAGTCGGAGACGGTTCCACTACGAGATTTTGGGAAGATACATGGCTTGGGGATACTCCTTTAGCACTTCAGTATCCCAGTTTGTATAACATTGCACAACGGAAGGAAGACTTTGTGGCCAATGTTTTACATTCGGTACCCATAAATATGCAATTTAGGAGAGCTTTAGTGGGAGCACGATGGAATTCCTGGTTACATCTGGTTAGGAGACTGATGCATGTTCAGCTTTCTAATCAGCCGGATAGAATTAAGTGGACTTTAGCAACGAATGGCATATTCTCTGTAAAGTCCATGTACATGGATTTGATAAACATTGGACCCATCTCTAATTCTTTGCATATTTGGAAAATCAAAGTACCTCTTAGAATCAAGATTTTCATGTGGTTCATACACAAGGGTGTGGTATTAACCAAAGATAACTTGATTAAACGAAGATGGGTAGGCAGGCCTAATTGTTGCTATTGTGATCAAAATGAAACAATAAGACACCTCTTTCTAGATTGTCCTCTTGCAAAATTATTATGGCGAACTGTTCAGATAGCTTTTAATATCAATCCACCAACATGTATTAGTTCGGTATTTGGACCGTGGCTCGATGGAGTAGTCGTTGCCATAGCGAATCTTATCCGTGTTGGGATTTGCGCTTTATTTTGGGCTATTTGGAACACGAGGAATGATATGATTTTTAATGGCAAGAAGTTCAACAATTTTCTGCAGGTTATTTTCAGAGCAACGTCTTGGATCCGTACGTGGTCCTTACTCAGCAATGCGGAGGCCATGGAGCGTATGGATATTGGGTGCAACCGGTGGGAGATGGTTGCACGGGTTATCTTCAACCGGTTTGGATGGCGTGCTAACAATAGACTAGGTGTATAGGCATCGTAGTCTATTCTCAGTTCTGCCACATACGGCACTGTTTTTTTTTCTTTGGTACTTTCTTTTTGTTCAAGCGCCTGAGCGCCTTGTGGATCTAAGACCTCTTTTCGAAATACTTTAATAAGATGGCTGCATGCATCGATTGATGCAGAGGCCGGGGACTTCGTTCCTCCTTTTCCAAAAAAAAAATTTGTCACAATCGTTTGCCAGACGACGCTGTAACCCAACCACACATTCGCCTGTTCGGTCTCATAAAAATGTTAATCCCGTTAAAAAGTAACTTTGTGCTCCCTCCGTCCGAAAATACTTGTCGTAGGAATGGATGTATCTAGATGCATTTTGGTTCTAAATACATCCATTTTTATCCATTTCTGCGACAAGTAATTCCCCGTAGCCTGCCATCTAGTAAAAGTGTGTCTCCGGTCTCGTAAGATTTTTCTCCTTGGAGGAAGGCCACACACGGGACCGGGAACCTCACGAACCGGTCTCCGGTCTCCTTAGATTTTTCCCCGTAGCCTGGCCTCCTGGTTCGTGAGTGAACCGGGATTAATGGGCTTCTCAGGGCTGGACCAAAGCCCTGTTATGTACTAGTGATTCTATCTCTTTGAGCTCTAGATGGCTGGCTTCGTTGAGAGTCTGAGAGAAGGGGTGTGGGCTGTTTATGTAGGGTAGCCAGAGTTGTCACGAGGAGGCAGAGAAGGGGTGTGGTTAGCGTCTTGTGTGTGAGAGTCTGAGAGAGAGATCGGTTACAGAAAATTGATCTCGCTGCTGCATGCAAGAGCTGCCGTGCCGCAGGATACAAAATATGTTCTGGGTCAGTGTTGTGTATGAGGAAGTACATCACATATTGTCGTCATGATGCTGCGGTATTAACTCTCAAGTCTCAACACAAATGCGGCAGCATTGTGCACGATATAGATCACATGTTGTGCAGCAACGTATGGTACTCGCCTCTGTGCATCATAGGCCACAAAATTCCAAACATGGTAAACCCTACTCCCTTCGTCCCATAATTTAAGAACGTTTTTGATACTACACTAGCATCAAAAACGTTCTTATATTATGGGACGGAGGGAGTAGTAAATACTCCCTCCGTTCCATAATGTAGTGCATATAGATTTTTAGGAAAGTCAAACTTTTCAAACTTTGATCAAATTTTTAGAGAAAACTATTTATATTTACAATATCAAATATATACCACATGAAAATACGTCTTGTGATGTATCTAAGGATATGTACTTGGTATTCTAGATGTATATATTTTTCCCTACAAACTTGGTCAAAGTCTATAAAGTTTGACTTATCAGAAAATCTATATGAACTACAATCGTGGAACGGAGGGAGTAGCTGTAACGTGGCTTCTGTCCTGCCGTGCATGCATGGTGATCAATCAATGGCCATATGCTACTCGGTGGAATGGCCAAGTACGCAGAAGGCAGGGCATGGACCGCTGGCCAAAAGGATGTGTAGTATGTATGGCTTTGACTAGCGGTCAAAGAATTCGAATACGTTGGTGCTGCAGTACAATATTTTTTAGACTACCATAATAAAGACATAATTCTGCCCAAACACAACCTAAACAATCTGTACGTTTTTGCATACACCACATATTAATACACATATATAAATTCACGCACACATACTACACATTTATATGTGTATATATAATGTTTTAGCAGAAATTTGCGGTTATAAGAAATAAGTTTTCTGTTTTTGTAAGAGCTTTGAATCGCTCTTTTGGAAGACTCACTATTATTACGTGTTTATGATAGCACGGACATACCCTTTTTATTTTTATTACATATTTACAAATATAGAAATGATTAATGATGCATCCATATCTTAGAAATGCTATGTATTGTTCATTACCACTAGTGGGAAAGGGCCCATTTGTCCCGATTCGTAAGGGCCTTTAGTCCCGGTTCTGGAACCGGGACTAAAGGGTCGGGACTAAAGCCCAATACCTTTAGTCCCGGTTCGCTTACGAACCGGGACAGATGGTGCTCCACGTGGCCGCTGCGGCGAGCCCAGGCAGGAGGGCCTTTAGTCCCGGTTGGTAATACCAACCGGGACCAATAAGCATCCACGCGTCAGCAGCTCAGGAGCTAGGGGTTTTTTTTCTTTGAAAGGGGGGGGGGGGGGTTGGGGGTTTTGGAGGGTTAATTTGGGGGTTTCGTATATTGTGTTAGCTAGCTAATAGCTACCTAGAGAGAAGTGACCTCTCTTATCTCCGTGCTAGCTTGGTCGACGCTACGTACTATACGTATAGAGAGAACTCGACACGCTAGGTAGTAAGCAAATGAAGGAACCAGTAAGTACATAAGATCGTCATGAACATATACAGAGAGGAGTGATCGACCTCTCTTTCTCCGAAGAGATTGGTCGAACAACAAGTTTCATAATAACAAGTCATACTAGATCATCATCACCATAGTCATCTAACCAACCATACTTAATTGTTCTTAGCACATGATCATGAGTATTAGCTAGGACCTAACTACCCGGCCTCTCTTAGGTAAAATAGCATAAAACAAGATAGGCCATGACTCTCCATTATGGAGAATGGAGATTATCCCGTCTCCAATTCTTGCACGTCGCACAATGTTGCTTCCAAGTAGCTCCCTACGATCGACCATACATTTTTTCCAATCTTTGATTGTCATGTCTTCATCGGTTTTAGAAATCGGGTATGGACAACAGTGATGCATATGATGACCTGGTGGCAGTAAGCTCATAACATCAAGGTGACCTTTCGGAAACATCAGATGAGGCACACAATCATTCGGGATTTTCTGTTGAAAAACATAGTAATAACTTCGTAGTTAGCAATGTAGTTTAGTTTTAAAAATAATTTATGCAAAAGATGCACGGATGTCGTAATAGTAAAAAATCTTACCATGCGATCTCCATGGATGTTACCGTAGTTCAACACGTGCACTAGTGGCACGTATTGACCATAATGTGTAGGAGTTTGATAATAGGTATTGTAATTCTGAAGATCATTAATAAATGCAATAAGATGATTTTTCTCCTGACAAGTTAATTCTGCGCCATCGGTGTAGTAGGTTCTGTCTACCATTTTCCGTACATTTTTTGAAGAATGAAAATAAGCTGTCAATGGAAATAAGCTGTCAACTATTTTGAAATAAACAATATAAATTACATAATAAATATGTTTAACAAACTCACAAGGAGGCAGAATCGGAATCATAATAAATATGGTTGAGAAACTCACATAATGGTAGAACTGGAGGTGTCTGCACATCGACCCAGATGTCGATATTACCTTCAATTTCATCTTCCGGACGAATATCAAAGGTGATAAGCATATTAGGCTCAAATGCATAAGCCTTGCATAGTGCTTGCCAACTTTTGCATTCAAAAAAGGAGTAGGTGTCTGCATTGTACAATTTTACGGCAAAAGTATAACCATGCTCGGTCCTCAAGTGAACTATCTTTACCTCCATACTTTCTTTAGTATTGAAACCAATCTTATCCAAGACATATCTTCTTGCATGGCAGGGGATACGCTAGTAGAATAGTAAAAAATTAAAATTATAAGTTGAAGCAAAAGAAGCAGAAGTCATGCTTAATTACGAAAAAAGACTTGTCGTTGTGACTTACTGTATCCACTTCGAAGGTCTCATCCAGCACGATGCTGAAGCGCCTACCATCAACTAGGTGAGTCGTGTCGCACAGACCGCGCTCGTCTTCGCAGTATTCGCACATACCGAATTCCCTTTCGCTATCGTCGTCAGACATTTCCTATGTTCATAGTTGAAACATTTAAAATCGATCGAAGGCAACTACCAGGAAACTGATCAACACACAGATCACTATTACTCAAAATATGCAACGGGTTGACTTTAGGTCTGTCGAGTCTTTGCTTCCTAAACTCTCATCTCACGTATATGGTGGGCACTCCCTCTGATATTGCGACCGTCGGTGATGGTGGCTCCTCCATTCGTCCCCGAGTGCATTACACCAAAATGTCTAGCACACGGGAACGAAGGAGAAGCGACCCCCACGACAACAGTCGGGATTCTTCCTCTCTCATATATCGACCGTCGGTGATGGTCGCTACTCCTTCTTTCCCTAGTGCATTACAAATATCTAACACAAGGAAAAGAAGGAGAAGCGACCCCCACGACAACAGTCGGGATTCTTCCTCTCTCATATATATATATATGGTGGACACTCTCCCTCACTGAAAGACACACAAGGAGCCGAAACAGACCTGAAGTCAACCCGTTCCATATATCGAGCAATGACATAGAAAAAATTCCCTATGTTTTGCCGCAATGACTGGCAAAACACAAGCACTCGATATTAACTAATACATCATCCCGAACAATCCAGTTAATGCATCATCAAATATTAACTAATACATCTCGAATATTATCATATAAGATCACTAATACAGATCGAATATCCTAGAATCCAAAGTGGAGGACGGTGAACTAGGTTCACTAGCGGTCTCTGAGTCGCCGGCGGTGGACACCCAAAGATAAGGAACCATCACGGGATCATAACTCGGGTGAGATCCCTGAAGAATCTGCCAGGTATTGTCGAACCGGGCGTCCAACGCCGCCATGTAGCGACGGACGTGCTCGTCCTCCTCCCTGACATGGCGACGTACCACCTCCGCGGGGGCCCGCTCCCTCCGCACCGAAAGTGGCCCGCGTGACCGCCACCACAGAAGCTCCGGGTCGACGACGAGACCTGGATTCCTCACCAACCTCCGAGCCCGGGAAGGTAGCACCTCCCAGTGCCAGCCCGGCGGAGCCCAGTCCCGGACATGGCGCCTATCAAGCAGGCTCTCGCGGACCACTCGACGACGAGGATGAGGGCCGGGCATCGTCGACGTCGAGACAAATTCCTATGAGAACGTTTTCTTATCGTTTAATCACTAATTTTTCATAAAACCAATTTTTTTTCTGTAATCTAACATACACATACTAATTTTTTCCTAAGACTCCTAATAATTAAATAAAACATCAAACAACTAAAACATAAACATTCATCATATAAAAAAATCAACATATATTTAACATGCATGCATATATACATCCATCCATTCATCCATCCATACATACACATACATATATACATGGACATATACACACATATACATGAACATATACACATATACATGAAAAAAACATATACATGAACGACGGCGCCACGTCAGCGTCGCCGGAGTTAAGCCGGCGAGGCCCTTCCCGACGGCGGACGACGGGCGACGGGGCGCGACAAGCAGAGCTACGGCTCGCAGAGCGCGGCGGGCGACGGGCGACGGGGCGCGGGCGGACGGCGGGCGACGGGCGACGGCTCGCAGAGCGCAGCAGACGGCGGACGACGGGCGGCGGGCGGCGGGCGACGGCGTCGGGGCGCGGGGGGGGGGGGGAGGAGGAGAGGAGGGGAACGGCGCGGCGGGCGACGGCGTCGGGGCGCGGGGGGGGGGGGGGAGGATGAGAGGAGGGGAACGGCGAGGCGGCTCACAGTGGGTGCGGGGACGGCGTCGGGGGCAGCTCGGCGACGGCGACGACGGCGAGGTGGAGCAGCCTGACGGCGTCGGGGCAGGGCTCGGCGACGACGGCAACGAGGAGCAGGGCGTCGGGCGGAGAAGAACACGATTTGGAGAAACTGCTAAGTGTGTGGCTTATATACACACACCTTTAGTCCCGGTTGGTGGAACCAACCGGGACCAATGCCTCCCTTTCGTCCCGGTTGGTGCCACCAACCGGGACCAATGGTCTCTTTTCGTCAGCCCAAAGGGCGGGAAACAGGGACCTTTAGTCCCGGTTGGTGCCACAAACCGGGACCAAAGGTCTCTTTTCGTCAGCCCAAAGGGCGGGAAACAGGGACCATTGGTCCCGGTTGGTGGCACCAACCGGGACGAAAGGTGGGCATTGGTCCCGGTTGGTGGCACCAACAAGGACCAACGGGTGGTGCTGCCCGGGGCCAAATGTTTAGTCCCACCTCGCTAGTTGAGAGGGCTCGAGAGTGGTTTATAAGCGCAGCTGTGCACAACCTCTCGAGCTCCTCTCAACAGCAGGCTTACGGGCCTAATTGCACACCCCTGCCTGTGGGCCTTCTAGGCCGGCAGCGGGCCCGAAGTAGGCGGCATTTTTTTTAATTTTTTTCTACTTTTTTTGTTTTCTTTTTTGCTTTATTTATTTTCTTTTGTTTCTACTTACAGTTTTTCAGTGATTCTTTTTGCTTTTAGGTCACAAAAATTATAAACTTTCTGTTAGTGCCATTAGTTTCCAAATTTGAATAGTTTAAATTTGAATTCTTTTAAATTGGTGTGAATAACTAGTTTGTGAATAACTGTACAAAATAGATTTTTGAGTGATTCTTTTTCCTGCTATGTAATGTTACTATGTTTTATCATTATATTCAATTTGGTAAGTTTTAGGTTATTTTAAATGTCTGTTTTAATCAAAAACAGATTTGGTTATTTTAGTTTGCTATTAAAGTTTCTAACAAAAAAATTCTTTATGAAAATTATTTTTGCTATTAATGTTTTGAACAAAAAATACTTTGATAATTTTAGTTGCATATTTTTTATATAATTATAGTTTCAACCCTTTCTGACTTCATTTGGTATTTTTCATGCATTTAATGATTTTTTTGAGCTAAATGACCCAGAAATTGAAAAGCACTACAAATGAACTCTGAAAAGGTTGAAAGTTGGCATGGTATCAACCTTTCACCCACATAGCATGTGCTAAAAAGTTGAGTGGGTTACGGCAAAAACTGGATGCACTTCGTGTACAAAACGGACAGTCCCTTTCGAAGTATCGGGGTTTCGGACGGAAACTCATCGGTTACAAAAGGCATTTCATTTTCTTGAACTTATTTGAACTCCAGGCTTTTCGTGTGTTCAAAATGCACCATTCGAAGCCACATCATCAATTTTCAACCCTTTCTGACTTCATTTGGTATTTTTCATGCATTTAATGATTTTTTTGAGCTAAAGGACCCAGAAATTGAAAAGCACTACAAATGAACTCTTAAAAGGTTGAAAGTTGGCATGGTATCAACCTTTCACCCACATAGCATGTGCTAAAAAGTTGAGTGGGTTACGGCAAAAACTGGATGCACTTCGTGTACAAAACGGACAGTCTCTTTCGATGTATCGGGGTTTCGGACGGAAACTCATCGGTTACAAAAGGCATTTCATTTTCTTGAACTTATTTGAACTCCAGGCTTTTCGTGTGTTCAAAATGCACCATTCGAAGCCACATCATCAATTTTCAACCCTTTCTGACTTCATTTGGTATTTTTCATGCATTTAATGATTTTTTTGAGCTAAATGACCCAGAAATTGAAAAGCACTACAAATGAACTCTGAAAAGGTTGAAAGTTGGCATGGTATCAACCTTTCACCCACATAGCATGTGCTAAAAAGTTGAGTGGGTTACGGCAAAAACTGGATGCACTTCGTGTACAAAACGGACAGTCTCTTTCGAAGTATCGGGGTTTCGGACGGAAACTCATCGGTTACAAAAGGCATTTCATTTTCTTGAACTTATTTGAACTCCAGGCTTTTCGTGTGTTCAAAATGCACCATTCGAAGCCACATCATCAATTTTCAACCCTTTCTGACTTCATTTGGTATTTTTCATGCATTTAATGATTTTTTTGAGCTAAATGACCCTGAAATTGAAAAGCACTACAAATGAACTCTGAAAATGTTGAAAGTTGGCATGGTATCAACCTTTCACCCACATAGCATGTGCTAAAAAGTTGAGTGGGTTACGGCAAAAACTGGATGCACTTCGTGTACAAAACGGACAGTCTCTTTCGAAGTATCGGGGTTTCGGACGGAAACTCATCGGTTACAAAAGGCATTTCATTTTCTTGAACTTATTTGAACTCCAGGCTTTTCGTGTGTTCAAAATGCACCATTCGAAGCCACATCATCAATTTTCAACCCTTTCTGACTTCATTTGATATTTTTCATGCATTTAATGATTTTATTTGAGCTAAATGACCCTGAAATTGAAAAGCACTACAAATGAACTCTGAAAATGTTGAAAGTTGGCATGGTATCAACCTTTCACCCACATAGCATGTGCTAAAAAGTTGAGTGGGTTACGGCAAAAACTGGATGCACTTCGTGTACAAAACGGACAGTCTCTTTCGAAGTATCGGGGTTTCGGACGGAAACTCATCGGTTACAAAAGGCATTTCATTTTCTTGAACTTATTTGAACTCCAGGCTTTTCGTGTGTTCAAAATGCACCATTCGAAGCCACATCATCAATTTTCAACCCTTTCTGACTTCATTTGGTATTTTTCATGCATTTAATGATTTTTTTGAGCTAAATGACCCAGAAATTGAAAAGCACTACAAATGAACTCTGAAAAGGTTGAAAGTTGGCATGGTATCAACCTTTCACCCACATAGCATGTGCTAAAAAGTTGAGTGGGTTACGGCAAAAACTGGATGCACTTCGTGTACAAAACGGACAGTCTCTTTCAAAGTATCGGGGTTTCGGACGGAAACTCGTCGGTTACAAAAGGCATTTCATTTTCTTGAACTTATTTGAACTCGAGGCTTTTCGTGTGTTCAAAATGCACCATTCGAAGCCACATCATCAATTTTCAACCCTTTCTGACTTCATTTGGTATTTTTCATGCATTTAATGATTTTTTTGAGCTAAATGACCCTGAAATTGAAAAGCACTACAAATGAACTCTGAAAATGTTGAAAGTTGGCATGGTATCAACCTTTCACCCACATAGCATGTGCTAAAAAGTTGAGTGGGTTACGGCAAAAACTGGATGCACTTCGTGTACAAAACGGACAGTCCCTTTCGAAGTATCGGGGTTTCGGACGGAAACTCATCGGTTACAAAAGGCATTTCCTTTTCTTGAACTTATTTGAACTCCAGGCTTTTGGTGTGTTCAAAATGCACCATTCGAAGCCACATCATCAATTTTCAACCCTTTCTGACTTCATTTGGTATTTTTCATGCATTTAATGATTTTTTTGAGCTAAATGACCCAGAAATTGAAAAGCACTACAAATGAACTCTGAAAAGGTTGAAAGTTGGCATGGTATCAACCTTTCACCCACATAGCATGTGCTAAAAAGTTGAGTGGGTTACGGCAAAAACTGGATGCACTTCGTGTACAAAGCGGACAGTCCCTTTCGAAGTATCGGGGTTTCGGACGGAAACTCATCGGTTACAAAAGGCATTTCATTTTCTTAAACTTATTTGAACTCCAGGCTTTTGGTGTGTTCAAAATGCACCATTCGAAGCCACATCATCAATTTTCAACCCTTTCTGACTTCATTTGGTATTTTTCATGCATTTAATGATTTTTTTGAGCTAAATGACCCAGAAATTGAAAAGCACTACAAATGAACTCTTAAAAGGTTGAAAGTTGGCATGGTATCAACCTTTCACCCACATAGCATGTGCTAAAAAGTTGAGTGGGTTACGGCAAAAACTGGATGCACTTCGTGTACAAAACGGACAGTCTCTTTCGAAGTATCGGGGTTTCGGACGGAAACTCATCGGTTACAAAAGGCATTTCATTTTCTTGAACTTATTTGAACTCCAGGCTTTTCGTGTGTTCAAAATGCACCATTCGAAGCCACATCATCAATTTTCAACCCTTTCTGACTTCATTTGGTATTTTTCATGCATTTAATGATTTTTTTGAGCTAAATGACCCTGAAATTGAAAAGCACTACAAATGAACTCTGAAAATGTTGAAAGTTGGCATGGTATCAACCTTTCACCCACATAGCATGTGCTAAAAAGTTGAGTGGGTTACGGCAAAAACTGGATGCACTTCGTGTACAAAACGGACAGTCCCTTTCGAAGTATCGGGGTTTCGGACGGAAACTCATCGGTTACAAAAGGCATTTCATTTTCTTGAACTTATTTGAACTCCAGGCTTTTCGTGTGTTCAAAATGCACCATTCGAAGCCACATCATCAATTTTCAACCCTTTCTGACTTCATTTGGTATTTTTCATGCATTTAATGATTTTTTTGAGCTAAATGACCCTGAAATTGAAAAGCACTACAAATGAACTCTGAAAATGTTGAAAGTTGGCATGGTATCAACCTTTCACCCACATAGCATGTGCTAAAAAGTTGAGTGGGTTACGGCAAAAACTGGATGCACTTCGTGTACAAAACGGACAGTCTCTTTCGAAGTATCGGGGTTTCGGACGGAAACTCATCGGTTACAAAAGGCATTTCATTTTCTTGAACTTATTTGAACTCCAGGCTTTTCGTGTGTTCAAAATGCACCATTCGAAGCCACATCATCAATTTTCAACCCTTTCTGACTTCATTTGGAATTTTTCATGCATTTAATGATTTTTTTGAGCTAAATGACCCTGAAATTGAAAAGCACTACAAATGAACTCTGAAAATGTTGAAAGTTGGCATGGTATCAACCTTTCACCCACATAGCATGTGCTAAAAAGTTGAGTGGGTTACGGCAAAAACTGGATGCACTTCGTGTACAAAACGGACAGTCTCTTTCGAAGTATCGGGGTTTCGGACGGAAACTCATCGGTTACAAAAGGCATTTCATTTTCTTGAACTTATTTGAACTCCAGGCTTTTCGTGTGTTCAAAATGCACCATTCGAAGCCACATCATCAATTTTCAACCCTTTCTGACTTCATTTGGTATTTTTCATGCATTTAATGATTTTTTTGAGCTAAATGACCCTGAAATTGAAAAGCACTACAAATGAACTCTGAAAATGTTGAAAGTTGGCATGGTATCAACCTTTCACCCACATAGCATGTGCTAAAAAGATGAGTGGGTTACGGCAAAAACTGGATGCACTTCGTGTACAAAACGGACAGTCCCTTTCGAAGTATCGGGGTTTCGGACGGAAACTCATCGGTTACAAAAGGCATTTCATTTTCTTGAACTTATTTGAACTCCAGGCTTTTGGTGTGTTCAAAATGCACCATTCGAAGCCACATCATCAATTTTCAACCCTTTCTGACTTCATTTGGTATTTTTCATGCATTTAATGATTTTTTTGAGCTAAATGACCCTGAAATTGAAAAGCACTACAAATGAACTCTGAAAATGTTGAAAGTTGGCATGGTATCAACCTTTCACCCACATAGCATGTGCTAAAAAGTTGAGTGGGTTACGGCAAAAACTGGATGCACTTCGTGTACAAAACGGACAGTCTCTTTCGAAGTATCGGGGTTTCGGACGAAAACTCATCGGTTACAAAAGGCATTTCATTTTCTTGAACTTATTTGAACTCCAGGCTTTTCGTTTGTTCAAAATGCACCATTCGAAGCCACATCATCAATTTTCAACCCTTTCTGACTTCATTTGGTATTTTTCATGCATTTAATGATTTTTTGAGCTAAATGACCCTGAAATTGAAAAGCACTACAAATGAACTCTGAAAATGTTGAAAGTTGGCATGGTATCAACCTTTCACCCACATAGCATGTGCTAAAAAGTTGAGTGGGTTACGGCAAAAACTGGATGCACTTCGTGTACAAAACGGACAGTCCCTTTCGAAGTATCGGGGTTTCGGACGGAAACTCATCGGTTACAAAAGGCATTTCATTTTCTTGAACTTATTTGAACTCCAGGCTTTTCGTGTGTTCAAAATGCACCATTCGAAGCCACATCATCAATTTTCAACCCTTTCTGACTTCATTTGGTATTTTTCATGCATTTAATGATTTTTTTGAGCTAAATGACCCTGAAATTGAAAAGCACTACAAATGAACTCTGAAAATGTTGAAAGTTGGCATGGTGTGCGTGCTTGCCAACAATGACAACCCACTTTTTTGTTGCATTTTGTTCTCAGCCACAATCAGAATTTAAGAAAAAACTGAATTGAAAAGCACTACAAATATATAATAGCTAGAGAGATATGTAATATATATATATAATAGTTCAGATATCCATTACAGAAAGTACTCGTCCAAGCGAACACTACTAGCTAGTCCGAATCAGAAGAATATTCCAATGGTGGTGGTGGTGCGAGGTGACGCTGCCCATAGTTCACGGTTCGAATCTTGCGGTACAACTCATATGCAACGTATGCATCTTTTGCTGCATACTCAATGTTGATAGGCTGAAGTGGGGTCCTCTCCCACTCTTTGTGCTGCGCCCGGGGGAATTTGGTCTTCATATCTCCGTAATAGTCATCGATCAAGGCGACTGCCATAGAAGCCATCGAAGTCCTCTCATACCGAAGCCTGAATATGTCTTGGATATCAATAAGGCAGCCAGCTGGTATCTCAATACCGAAGCTGCGCCTCATCTTCAGCTTGTCATTACTTACATCAACGCTAGCAAAATGTATGCCGCTGCGTAGGAAGTCCATGAGTGCTGGGCAGTGCTTGTCACTACTGCAACATCAACAAATTAAAATGGAACAAATGTTAAATACTGCTGCAACAAGTATATTTCGGCAGAATTATAATATGCAACTATATAAAGGAAAATTATTTCGCTGCAACAAAAGAGGAAGACGCGGAGTTTTTGCTCCCCGGGCTCATTTGAGCCCGGTGAACAGTAATATCATAAAAAAATTGAAAATTATTTCACTACAACTTAAGAGAAATTGATCTTTGCCATAGGATTCAAAATAGAACATATATATTGCTATATCCTATATATATGCAATTTTCATATCCTATGAATTGATGAAGAAACCCTAAATTAACTATATGACATATATGTTCTCCCACGTTTTGCAACATGGAAAATTGTTTCACTACAAACTTAAAAGAAATATTGATCTTTCCCATAGGATTCAAAATGGAACATATTTCTATCCTATGCAATTTTCATAATAATCTAGAAATTATTAATTGATCAAAGAAAACCCTCAAAACTCACCTTGCCCATTGGAAGATCATGACATGTTTCTTGAAACATAGCTGGATGACGGTAACATCTTCTTGCTTGGCCGTGTACTCGAGATCAAGCCCTATGAACTTGTCTTTCTCATCCGCCACTTGAAGCCATTTCTGCAAAAGGGAAAGAAAATGCGGCACCATGGCGCTGTCGTTCGTGTAGACGACATCGAGATTGGTACTGCCATGTGCGAGCACCTCCCCGTAGCGAGTGATTGGATTCATGGTAGAAGATATGGGGGGAAGAAGAGAGGAGAAGATGAGAAATGGGCGAAGTTACTGTAGCCCTCGCCGAGGAACAGTTGCTTTATCCTCCTGTTTCTCGGAGCGCGAAACGTCGTGGGTTTGAACCTTTAGTCCCGGTTTGAACCACCAACCGGGACTAAAGGGGCGCGCACCAGGCGAACGGTTACACATTTGGTCCCGGTTCCTTCCACGAACCGGGACCAATGGTTGTGGGCCAGGAGCGAGGCACATTGGTCCCGGTTCGTGTCTGGAACCGGGACCAAAGGTTCCAGACGAACCGGGACCAATGCCCCACGTGGCCCGCCCGGCCGTCTGGCCTCACGAACCGGGACTGTTGCACCCATTAGTCCCGGTTCGTGACTGAACCGGGACTAATGGGCTGGCCCGGCCTGGACCAATGCCCTGTTATGTACTAGTGTACCATGGTCAATTAAATGTAACATTTCCTTTAATGAATACTAACTTGCTATTTTAACAGTATTATAATTGTATAATATAAATACATTTTTTGTGATAAGTCTATACATTTTCTTTTTACACTTACAATTGGTACTCGATTTTTTAATGCTACAAAAAGAAGAACCAGCTATTCTTCCAAAAAAATATCATGCGTTTGTAGAACCAAAATATGAAAACCTTTTCAGAGATTTCTATACATTTGGTCCCGGTTGGTGGCACCAACCGGGACTAAAGGGGTGCATTGGTCCCGGTTGGTGCCACCAACCGGGACCAAAGGTCAGTTTTCAGCAGCCCAAAGGGCGGGAAACAGGGACCTTTGGTCCCGGTTGGTGGCACCAACCGGGACTAAAGGGGCGCATTGGTCCCGGTTGGTGGCACCAACCGGGTCCAAAGGGTGGTGCTACCCGGGGCCAAATTTTTAGTCCCATCTCGCTAGCCGAGAGGGCTCGAGAGTGGTTTATAAGTGCTGCTGCGCATACCCTCTCGAGCTCCTCTCAGCTGCAGGCCTCCGGGCCTAATCTGTCACTGCTTGTGGGCTTATTGGGCCTTTTGCGGGCCCAGTAGGTGGCATTTTTTTTAAAAAAAATACAGTTTTTTGTTTTGTTTTTTGCTTTATTTATTTTTTTAATTTTTTTCTAGTATTTTTCTTCTGTTATTTTAGTTCATTCTTTTTAACAAATAAATACTTTGATAATTTTAGTTGCATTTATTTATTTTTGTTTTGTTTTTTGCTTTATTTATTTTTGTTTTATTTTTTGCTTTATTTATTTCCAGTGTGTTTTATCATTATATTCTTTTTGCTATTAATGTTTTGAACAAAAAATACTTTGATAATTTTAGTTGCATAATTTTTATATAATTATAGTTTCAAAAATACTAGAGGTTTATAAAAGCTTTTTAGTTGATTCTTTTTTGAACTCCACTCCCACGATGTTTTGAAAGAAATTAAAAAGCACTTCAAATGAACTCTGAAAAGGTTGAAAGTTGGCATGGTATCATCATTTCACCCACATAGCATGTGCTAAAAAGTTGAGTGGGTTACGGCAAAAACTGGATGCACTTCGTGTACAAAATGGACAATGTCTTTCGAAGTATCAGGCTTTCGGACGAAAACTCATCTGTTACAAAGGGATTTCATTTTTTGAACTTATTTGAACTCCATACTTTTTGTGTGTTCAAAATGCACCATTCAAAGCCACATCATCAATTTTCAACCCTTTCTGACTTCATTTGGTATTTTTCATGCACTTGCTGATTTTTTGAGCTAAATAACCCTAAAATTGAAAAGCACTTCAAATGAACTATGAAAAGGTTGAAAGTTGGCATGGTATCATCATTTCACCCACATAGCATGTTATAAAAAGTTGAGAGGGTTACGGCAAAAACTGGATGCACTTCGTGTACAAAACGGACAATCTCTTTCGAAGTATCAGGGTTTCGGACGAAAACTCATGTGTTACAAAAGGCATTTCATTTATTCACATGTAACTGCAATGATATAGTTGTGGAGAGAAAGTCTTTACTTTTTCTTCGCTTGTGTCCTTTGCTTATTGCGCCGTAACCATGGATAATCTTCATCGTTTAACAGGGTGCTTGGGTCAGCCTTGACTTTGAAGGGAGGAATTTCATGAAACTTTTCATAATCTTCAGACATGTCTGTCTTGCCCTCCAATCCCACGATGTCTCTTTTTCCTGAAAGAACTATGTGGCGCTTTGGCTCATCGTATGATGTATTCGCTTCCTTATCTATTCTTTTTCTCGGTTTGGTAGACATGTCCACATAGAAAACCTGCGCCACATCATTGGCTAGGACGAATGGTTCGTCTGTGTACCCAAGATTGTTCAGATCCACTGTTGTCATTCCGTACTGTGGATCTTCCTGTACCCCGCCTCTTGACAGATTGACCCATTTGCACTGAAACAAAGGGACCTTGAAATTATGTCCATAGTCAAGTTCCCATATGTCCACTATGTAACCATAATATGTGTCCTTTCCCCTCTTGGTTGCTGCATCAAAGCGGACACCACTGTTTTGGTTGGTGCTCTTTTGATCCTGGGCGATCGTGTAAAATGTATTCCCATTTATCTCGTACCCTTTGTAAGTCATTACAGTCGAAGATGGTCCCCTGGCCAACGAGTACAGCTCATCATAAACAGTGTTGTCACGCACGAGACGTGTTTGCAACCAACTGCCGAAAGTCCTGATGTGTTCACATGTAATTCAGTCGTCACACTGCTCCGAGTGTTTGGAGCGCAGAATATTCTTGTGTTCATCGACATACGGGGTCACCAAGGTAGAATTCTGTAGAACTGTGTAGTGTGCTTGAGACCAAGAATGGCCGTCCCTACATATTATTGAGTCCACTCCTAGCGTGCCTTTTACAGTCAGTCTCCCCTCATACCGCGATTGAGGGAGACCAATCTTCTTAAGGTCAGGAATGAAGTCAACACAAAACCCAATGACATCCTCTGTTTGATGGCCCATGGAGATGCTTGCTTCTGGCCTAGCGCGGTTACGAACATATTTCTTTAAGACTCCCATGAACCTCTCAAAGGGGAACATATTGTGTAGAAATACAGGGCCCAGAACGACAATCTCGTCGACTAGATGAACTAGGACGTGCGTCATGATATTGAAGAAGGACGGTGGGAACACCAGCTCGAAACTAACAAGACATTGCACCAAATCACTCCTTAACCTTGGCAGGATTTCTGGATCGATCACCTTCTGAGAGATTGCATTGAGAATGCACATAGCTTCACAATGGCTAATCGAACGTTTTCCGGTAGAAGCCCCCTCAATGCAACCGAAAGCAGTTGCGTCATAATCACGTGGCAGTCATGAGACTTTAGGTTCTGGAACTTTTTCTCTGCCATATTTATTATTCCCTTTATATTCGACGAGAAGCCAGACGGGACCTTCATACTGAGCAGGCATTCAAAGAAGATTTCCTTCTCTTCTTTGGTAAGAGCGTAGCTGGCAGGACCTTCATACTGCTTTGGATGCATGCCGTCTTTTTCATGCACACGTTGCTGTTCCTCCCGTGCCTCCGGTGTATCTTTTGTCTTCCCATACACTCCCAAGAAGCCTAGCAGGTTCACGCAAAGATTCTTCGTCACGTGCATCAGTCGATTGCAGAGCGGACCTCCAGGTCTTTCCAATAGGGTAGGTCCCAAAATATAGATTTCTTCTTCCACATGGGTGCGCGTCCCGCATCGTCAGTCGGAACAGATAGTCCGCCAGGACCCTTTCCAAATATTACTTGTAAATCATTGACCATATCAAGTATGTGATCACCAGTACGGAGGGCGGGCTTCTTCCGGTGATCTGCCTCACCTTTGAAATGCTTTCCTTTCTTTTGACATTGATGGTTGGTCGGAAGAAATCGACGATGCCCCAGGTACACATTCTTCCTGCATTTGTCCAAATATATACTGTCGGTGTCATCTAAAGAGTGTGTGCATGCGTGGTATCCCTTGTTTGTCTGTCCTGAAAGGTTACTGAGAGCAGGCAAATCGTTGATGGTTACAAACAGCAACGCATGTAGGTCAAATTCCTCCTGTTCGTTCTCATCCCACACACGTACACCTCTTCCATTCCATAGCTGTAAAAGTTCAGCAACTAATGGCCTTAGGTACACATCAATGTCATTGCCGGGTTGCTTAGGGCCTTGGATGAGCACTGGCATCATAATGAACTTCCGCTTCATGCACAACCAAGGAGGAAGGTTATACATACATAGAGTCACAGGCCATGTGCTATGCTTGCTGCTCTGCTCAACAAAAGGATTAACGCCATCTGCACTTAAACCAAACCATACGTTCCTCGGGTCACCTGTAAAGTCGCTCCAATTTCTCTCGATCTTTCTCCACTGCGACCCGTCTGCGGGTGCTCTCAACTTCCCGTCTTTCTTACGGTCTTTTTGGGCCATTGCATCAACTCGGCATGCTTTTTGTTTCTAAACAGACGTTTCAACCGTGGTATTATAGGAGCATACCACATCACCTTGGCAGGAACCCTCTTCCCGGTGCGCTGGCCCTCAACATCACCAGGGTCATCTCTTCTGATCTTATACCGCAATGCACCGCATACCGGGCATGCGTTCAAATCCTCGTACGCACCGCGGTAGAGGATGCAGTCATTAGGGCATGCATGTATCTTCTGCACCTCCAATCCTAGAGGGCATAGAACCTTCTTTGCTTCGTACGTACTGCCGGAAAATTCGTTATCCTTTGGAAGCTTCTTCTTCATTATTTTCAGTAGCGAACTAAATCCCTTGTCAGATACACCATTGTCCGCCTTCCATTGCAGCAATTCCAGTGTGGTACCGAGCTTTCTGTTGTCATCTTCGCAATTTGGGTACAACCCTTTTTTGTGATCCTCTAACATGCGATCGAACTTCAACTTCTCCCTTTCACTTTCGCATTCTGTTTGTGCATCAACAATGACCCGGCGAAGATCATCATCGGGCACATCGTCTGGTTCCTCTTGATCTTCAGCTTCCCCCGTTGCAGCATCACCGTATTCAGGGGGCGGGTAGTTGTCGTCATCCTCTTCTTCTTCGTTGTCTTCCATCATAACCCCTCTTTCTCCGTGCTTGGTCCAAACATTATAGTGTGGCATAAAACCCTTCTGAAGCAGGTGGAAGTGAAGGGTTTTATAGTTGGAGAAAGCCTTCGTATTCTCACAGACAGTGCATGGACAATGCATAAAACCATTCTGCTTGTTTGGCTCAGCCGCTTCGAGAAAATTATGCAGGCCCTTAATATACTCGGAGGTGCGTCGGTCACCGTACATCCATTGCCGGTTCATCTGCGTGCATATCATGAATAGAAAAGTGACCAAATTAATAGAAATTCATCATCACATTAAAAGTACAGTAGTGACCAAAATAAATACATAACGTTCATACATAGTTCTCATTATTGAACAACATATAGGTCTCTAGAGCATCTAATTAAAACATACATTGAAACTATAAAATTTAAATGCAACAACAAATGCGATCATAACCGCAACTAAGGTACCAATTGATCCAACGGCGTAATGATACCAAGCCTCAGTATGAATGGCATATTTTTCTAATCTCTCTAATCTTCAAGCGCATTGCATCCATCTAGATCTTGTGATCGTCGACGACATCGACAACTTGCAACTCCAACTTCATCTTCTCCTCTTCAACTCTTTGTAATTTTTCTTTCAAGTAATTGTTTTCTTTTTCAATCAAATTTAACTTCTCGACAAGAATTTCTATGTCGGTTGGAATTTCCGGTTCACATACCTCCTAGATTAAAAAATCTATGTCACGTTGGTCGGCATAATTGTCATAAACACTAAATAAAACAAATAGTTATAAAAGATAATATATACCACATCCGAATCATAGACCGGACGAGGGCCGACGTGGGCGGATACCATGACCATGGCACTATATAATAACAAACAATAATAAAAGTAAGAAAATTACACAAGTATCTATCTAAATGATACAAGTAAGAACTTTTTTCTTTTAGAAAGAAGATAAGAAGAAGAGGCTAACCACGGTGGTGCCGGCACCGAGATGGGAGCGGGCGATCGACGGCGGTGAGGACGGGGACGGGACAGGACGGACCGCCAAACCTAAACAAAGCTTGAGGAAATTGGAGCTTGGACAAGGAGCTTCGAGAGGAGAAAGCTTAAGTGTGGTTCGGGCATTTCATCGAACACCTCATGTGCATAGGAGGTGAGCTAGAGCACCACAAAGCTCTCCAACGGCCGGCCAAAAAAAAGTGAGCAGTGCATTGCTCTGCTCGCGGGCAGGGGGTATATATAGGCCGACCATTTGTCCCGGTTTGTGGCTGGAACCGGGACTAAAGGACACCATTTGGTCCCGGTTCCAGCCACAAACCGGGACCAATGATTGTGGGCCAGGAGCCAGGCCCATTGGTCCCGGTTCGTGTCTGGAACCGGGACCAAAGGGGTCAGACGAACCGGGACCAATGTCCCACGAGGCCCGGCCGGCGCCTTGGCCTCACGAACCGGGACCAATGCCCCATGGGTCCCGGTTCGTGAGTGAACCGGGATTAATGGGCTTCTCAGGGCTGGACCAAAGCCCTGTTATGTACTAGTGATTCTATCTCTTTGAGCTCTAGATGGCTGGCTTCGTTGAGAGTCTGAGAGAAGGGGTGTGGGCTGTTTATGTAGGGTAGCCAGAGTTGTCACGAGGAGGCAGAGAATGGGTGTGGTTAGCGTCTTGTGTGTGAGAGTCTGAAAGAGAGATCGGTTACAGAAAATTGATCTCGCTGCTGCATGCAAGAGCTGCCGTGCCGCAGGATACAAAATATGTTCTGGGTCAGTGTTGTGTATGAGGAAGTACATCACATATTGTCGTCATGATGCTGCGGTATTAACTCTCAAGTCTCAACACAAATGCGGCAGCATTGTGCACGATATAGATCACATGTTGAGCAGCAACGTATGGTACTCGCCTCTGTGCATCATAGGCCACAAAATTCCAGACATGGTAAACCCTACTCCCTTCGTCTCATAATTTAAGAACGTTTTTGATACTACACTAGCATAAAAAACGTTCTTATATTATGGGACGGAGGGAGTAGTAAATACTCCCTCCGTTCCATAATGTAGTGCATATAGATTTTTAGGAAAGTCTAACTTTTCAAACTTTGACCAAATTTTTAGAGAAAACTATTTATATTTACAATATCAAATATATACCACATGAAAATACGTCTTGTGATGTATCTAAGGATATGTACTTGGTATTCTAGATGTATATATTTTTCCCTACAAACTTGGTCAAAGTCTATAAAGTTTGACTTATCAGAAAATCTATACGAACTACAATCGTGGAACACGGAGGGAGTAGCTGTAACGTGGCTTCTGTCCTGCCGTGCATGCATGGTGATCAATCAATGGCCATATGCTACTCGGTGGAATGGCCAAGTACGAAGAAGGCAGGGCATGGACCGCTGGCCAAAAGGATGTGTAGTATGTATGGCTTTGACTAGCGGTCAAAGAATTCGAATACGTTGGTGCTGCAGTACAATATTTTTTAGACTACCATAATAAAGACATAATTCTGCCCAAACACAACCTAAACAATCTGTACGTTTTTGCATACACCACATATTAATACACATATATAAATTCACGCACACATACTACACATTTATATGTGTATATATAATGTTTTAGCAGAAATTTGCGGTTATAAGAAATAAGTTTTCTGTTTTTGTAAGAGCTTTGAATCGCTCTTTTGGAAGACTCACTATTATTACGTGTTTATGATAGCACGGACATACCCTTTTTATTTTTATTACATATTTACAAATATATAAATGATTAATGATGCATCCATATCTTAGAAATGCTATGTATTGTTCATTACCATGGTCAATTAAATGTAACATTTCCTTTAATGAATACTAACTTGCTATTTTAACAGTATTATAATTGTATAATATAAATACATTTTTTGTGATAAGTCTATACATTTTCTTTTTACACTTACAATTGGTACTCGATTTTTTAATGCTACAAAAAGAAGAACCAAATATTCTTCCAAAAAAATATCATGCGTTTGTAGAACCAAAATATGAAAACCTTTTCAGAGATTTCTATACATTTTACTTTCAAACCTACAATCGGTGCTCAAACTTTTGTAATTCTGCCAAAAGAAAGAACCAACATATTCGTCGGAAAAAATATCACGCCTTTGTAGAACCAAAAAATGAAAACATTTAGCGATATTTATATACATTTTATTTTTACTCTTAAAATCAGTGTTTAATATTTTAGAATTCTGGCAAAAGTAGAATAAATTCTTGAAAAAAAGTCACTCCTCGTAGACTAGAGACACTAGTTATGAACTAAGAATGAATTAAAACATGTATAATAAAATACCCAAGCAAAAAGAATAATTTTGAGGCTTGTTTGGTTCACAGGATTCTAAAAAAGTAGGAAAAGGATAGGGATGCATGAGCAAACCATATGATTAGAAATCACAAGAATTTTTTCAACACGCGTGTTTTGCTCGCAGGAAATTAGTCAACACGGGAATCCAAATAAACATGGTCAAATCAAAGTCAAACCAAACAAAAATCTATAATCAGAATGTTATTATGCCACCAAAGATCTTACTCGTTCTTCATGCATGTGAATCTAAAATAGGAATACAAGTGGAGGTCAAAATCTCTATTTTTCCTTTGAAACTGATATTAAACGAAAATTTCCTCCACTTTTATTCTGCCGCATTCCTTTGAACTAAATTCATGAATTGTATCACCGTAGGAAAATTTACTATTGCTACGTTTTGCTCCACTTTTCCTTGAAGAGAAGAGGCTCTTGTGCAGTTTTGATTGGTAGTATGGGGGGTGGGTTATATCAAAGAGTGTTTGATATCATAGGAAAATTATAAAGGAATGCTAGCAAGATATTTGAGTGGATGAAAAATTTCCTCCTAATGGAATACACATGAATCCTATGGATAATTTCTTCAGTATTGCAATCCTGCGAAACAAACGATCACCTTAGGGGAAAAGCCTGATGATTCAAATCTCCAACAAACGCTGAGAATCAAACGATCACGGTAGGGGGAAATCTTATGGAATTCCTGTGATTAACTATCTCATCCGGTAATTATCGACTACCATACATGATTTTTTTAATGAACTTGCAATTAGTCAAACTTCACATAAGTTTGATTTATAATAAACCTGAAACTTCGATTAATTTAGAACCAAGGGAGTAGTTTCTACCAAATCCCCCAATACGACAAGGATCAGGGTGTTGTACTACACTTGTACTGATTGTTTTCTTCTTGTTGTCGTTGGTGTGCATGCGGGTGATACATGCATGAACATTTACACGCAGCGGGCTTGTGTGGTAAACCAGTAAATCCATGCAAGCGTACAGGAGTTTGACCAGAGGACAAGTTTGTCTTATCTCTTGTGCCAAATGCCACAGACAGGAGCTTCCTGCCTGCCTATGAGGCCTGACCTCCTGCACCCTGCTGTGATAAAACAAAAATGTGCGTGTGCGGCCAAGTCAGGACCCAAAGACCGTTCATGACAAGAGATCCCTGGCAGCTCCTCTGGGTGCTGCCGAGTGATCGATGAAAACATAAATGACAAGAGGATTTTTGACCCATGGTCCAAGCATGACGCCCTCTCTATCCCAAGCACAGGTCCGTTTTATCTGGATTTCGTCCGTTTGGAGGTGAGAATGGGGTTGTGTCCGCCCGAATCTACGTTTGCGTTGGTCGTGCGCCCAACATGCGGCCGCATCTTCGACCCCATCTCGTCGGCCGTAGGCCAAGTACAATTAAAATCAAATATAGCAAAAATAGTTTAAATCATGTAAAATAGATGGTTCCAAGTCCGAAATAGTCATTTATTACACCCCAATCAAAATTTTATAAATATGAAATAGTCTTCAAAACCAATCAAAGTTTGTGCGCACGTAGATGTTGTCATCACGTTCACGTACAAAGATTAAACAGATAGATCTATCGATTGTCAATGTTTTTGTTTGCGGAATCAGTTGCACACGAACGTTGGCATACTCACCTCATAGCGCGACCACCTCCAAGCCTTGCAGTCGCTCGGTGGCCATAAAAAATCCAGGACATGATTCAAGTCAGGATTACGCCATGCCGACATGTTTGGTTTGTAGTGTGTCCCGCGGAGGCCCCGTCGTGCAACATGACAATCCCTTTTCTAGGTAATATGTGTGTGTTTATGAAGTGTATACATATATGCACTTCCTTTTATGTTTTATTCTTACAAATGGGACAAGCATGTCCTTTATTTTCCAGAACCGTAGCTAATCTTAACATGTTAATTGGTCGTTTTTCTTACCCAAGTTTCCAATTTATTTTGGACAGCCAAATTTGTTGTTTTTTCCTCGTCAGGAGCTGTATGTTGTACCCGACAGTCCAGTTTTTTTAAACAAATTGAACGGCCAGACAATTTTAATTTTAAGAGATCCATCCGATCGAGGGATGTAATTTTTTGGTTAACATGGATTTTTCTACCCTATTTCTCTTGCTTCTGGTTCACCGTGTTCTATTTCTTGTATATAGTAGATAGATTCTGGACAAGGAGTTTCTCAGCTCGAGCTCGGGTGAACAGGAAATTCAAAAACAATTGAAAACAAATTCGGAAAGTGTAAAACAATTTTGCTACAAACATTGACAAATGTTGGCAATGCTTGCAAAGTTTCATCGTGAAATGACATTTGTAGAAGCCGTGGAAAAAAATCAATGCTCAAAAAATGGTATGTCCAAAAGCATTTTGGAGTGATGTTTTTGTTTTTTTACACGACTTCCACAAATGTCATTTCACGATACAATTTTACAAGCAGTCAAAACATTTATTAATGTTTTCCACAAAACAATTCATTATTTTTTGAATTTATTTTCATTTGTTTCCGATTTTACAGAAGAGTACTTCCGATAGATTCTTGCATATCTCAAGTCAGAATGTTTTATTTTTGGACAACTGAATGTTTATTCTGGTACAACTTCTCACACCAGTTTACTGAAGCACCCAACACATTGGAATCCTTTAGCAACTAGTGCAAACCCTACACTATACATCGTTTTTGTCCAGCGGTCCATGACCTGTGTTCTGTCCATTTGACCACTCCAACAAGTACCATTTGACCATTGACTGATGAGTACAGACGCCCGTGTAATGCTGATGAGCACTCTATGCTGTTGCACAGCATGTGATCTACTATCACGCACAACATGATCCGTGCATGCCCTGTGTTCTAGCCAACGGCCCATGCCCTGCGTTCTGGCAATCTAGCCATTGATTGATCACCATGCATGCACGGCAGCACAGAGGCACCAGGTCCTAGCTGGTGACTAGGGGTTACCATGTTTGGAATTCTGTGATCTACGCTGCAGAAGATACGCTGCTGCTGACTGCTCTGCGTTGTTGCACAACATGTGGTGACCATATCATGCACAATACAGCAGCATTAGCACATCATATATTTTGTATCCTGCTGCACGCCATGCATGGAGTACATCAAACCCGATGGATCCATCAATCAATTTTCTCTCCCACCCAACAAGAGCCGAGTGGACTCTGCCTACATAAACACCCACCCCACTTCTCTTCTTCCCAACCAAGACTCCTCCCCACCGAAGCCAGCCAGCCAGCCATCTAGAGCTAGAGGTAGTAGTACTAGGAAGAAGAAGACGCAGGTAGCCATGGGCGTGGTCAAGGAAATGGCGCCTGTGGCGCTCTGCGTCCTAGGTAGGTAGCCATGGGTGTGGTCGGCGTGCATCTCGTAGCCGCCTGGGTACTCCGTGGCCGTCTCCGAGCACTGAGGCTCCGTCGAGATAGCTAGGTAGCCAAGCCAACAACGAGCCGGTGGGATTGTCTCTCTCAATTGATTAGGGTTGTGGTGGTGTTCTCCAAATGATGTGTCTGGCGTGCCTGGACAAAGGCATCAATCAACTTTTTATTATTGTTCTTAATCTTAGGGAGTGTGTTTAGTTTATTTTAGGAAGACGGAAAAACTGTACCACCGGTGTTGGCTTAAATCTTAATCAACTATCTCTTGTGTGTTAATTAGTTATGTTGGCATCTTGATCCTTTCTTTACTTCACTGCACTCTACTTAGATCCATGCATGTTGATATCTGTCTGTTCATTACCGTAAAACACATGCATGCATGCATGTTAGCAAATGAGTCATTGGGAGCTTGAGGCATGTATTGTTGGCAGCTACTGTTGTATAAAAGGTTTACAAATTCTAGAGTACATTTTTCTTTAGCTTCTCCAAAGCATGGCCGATAACAAGTTGTTTCTGTTGTGAATGATGCACTGTCTTAAATAACCTTGGACTCGTGTTTGCTGCTTAACAGATTTACTTGTGCATGCCGGAGAGAAGACGTTTTCTTGATACACTGCGGATCTCTTCTAAGCATGCATGTTACTCTCTGCCCTAGTACTAAATGCTGTTGCATGCACGTGCGAGGTTGTCGTGGTGACAAAGTAGTTCATGTGAACAAACCAAAATGGTTGAATGTTTATGGAGTAGTCTCAACGCATGCACGCTCTCTGTGACTGTGAGCCTAAGGTTTTTGTGTAGTCCCGATATTTTGGGCAGGAATTTGGTGAACATGGTTCCACACACACTCCTTATAAACCGTAAATTTAAAAAATATTAGAAAATAACAAAACAATCTGAATTTTATTTGTAACATACATAGTCGACCGGTATGAAGTTTCAAGAAGAATTGACATCCACGGTATTCTGGGCAAAAATGACAAAATCAAAGCTATATTAAAAAAACACCATTTGCTGAATAGTAAGGCGCATATTGTGTTTTCTTCACTAAGCATACCATGGGTCATGGGCGTCATTTCTTTACGAAACTTCACACGTGAGTAGAATGGTCAACCAAGTTTCATATCTCAAAATTTCAGCATTTTGTTAAAATTCATAGTGTGTTATCTGGGTGCGCATGATGTTTGCATGTGCATTTTATCAATCTTTTTAGTATTGATGAGAGCCGCAGGTTATATGACCCTCTAGCTCATAGCAATTAGCTCATCGTCGAATCTTGCCATTTCGGTCTCTTTCGTGGGCTAATAGCCAACAATTTTTTGGTGTTGCTAGTATTTCGTTGGTAGACAAGACCTGTTTGTCAAGGTCAAGGGCTTGTTATGACACATAAACTACATTGATTGGTCACGGTTACGGTCATATTATGCGCATCTCGAAATTCTTGTAGTATTGGCTGATTTCTTGGATATACACGTGTCCAGCCATCGGCTTTGTTCCATCGACGAATCCCAAGGCTCAGCATGATCATGTGCATGTGTTTGATGCCCATGAACGCATAACAAAAACGGTGAGATGTGTGGACGTGCATGCCTTGAAAGGCCACTTAGTTAGTACCATACATTTAATCAGCTAATGATGCTTGCATGGGGATTCTGACCTGTGGGGTAGAGATAGGTAAAGGCAGTAGTAGTCTAGGGGATCCTATGCATGCATGCCCATGCTAGCTGTAATATGGGTCAAAACCCCGGACTAGTGCCTACACAGATAGACGCTAGCTGTACCATTGTGCACAGTGGAGAGAGAAGATAAACAGGACCATGTAGCTCACTTATTTTTTGACATGCAGCTCTAGCTCACTTAGTGCGTATGGAGCTCCTGTAGAGGATGGTCGTGTGAGTTCACGAGAGGTCTAGGTTGCCATCTTGGCTACATCTCGACGAATCTGTCCACATGCAGCTTTCCAAAGGAGAGCGAGAGAGAATGAGCGAGTGAACACTCATTAGGAGATTTGCGTGTTGATGGAGGATCAGTAAGTGGGCAGACCTGTAGGAGATATGCCCTAGAGGCAATAATAAATGTTATTGATTATCTCCCTGTTCATAATTAGGTTATGTTCCATGCTATAACTGCTATGGTTCTCGAGTCTGCAATAACCACGAGGCTCGGAGGAAGACTCATATGCACGTGTGGGATAATAAACGGTAAAATGTATTCCTAGTCAAGCCTCTATGACTGGCTCAAGTATTGCATGATGATCCTGTTTTCCTGATCATGGGCATGGATATGCCGGCAATTTTGAGGACACAATTGTTGGTAGAACACTTGTGTTGAATCGACCCGATTGATGTTATGCTATGAGATACATTCGTCATAAGTTGATGGTTAATAACACAGCAAGTTAATGTTTGCATAATTCCTTAGACCATGAGAGTATCGAGTTTCTTCATGCTTGCTTCATGAACTTTGGGGTTTGTTAAACGTCATCCGTTAATGGGTGGCTATTACGGCGGCTTACGGGTTCATGGAAAGGTATGTCAAGTAACTTGATAGCTCAAGATTGGGATTTGCTCCTCCGACGATGGAGAGATATCTCTGGGCCCTCTCGGTGTTACGGTATCGATCATCGTCTGGCCAGACACAGGGTGATTTGATCACAGGGATGCCGGAACACGGGAACGAGAAAAGAGAACAATACCGGCAACGAGGTAACTGGCATTGTGGACAAGTGTTGATCCACGAGGATGCCGATGTTTCTCACCTCGGGTAATTGTAACATATCGCGAAGCAACAGGAATAGCACACGGCAACTGGAGGTTCGCTCGAATATTCATTCGTGTGGGTATAGGGGTCAATATGGGTGTCCACGGCTCCGATGTTGATCATTGATCGGAACGGGTTCCGGGTCATGTCTATGCTTCACCGAACCTATAGGGTCACACGCTTAAGGGTCATCTATCTGTTGAATACTAGACAGGGAGTCTGAGAGAAAAACACCGAAAAAGTTTCGGACGCCGGAAAAGTTTCGGACAGCGGAAAAGTTCCGCAGAGAGAGGTCACCGGATGAGTTTCGGTGAAACTGAAAAGTTGTTTCAGAGGATACCATAAAGTCAAATTGGTTTTGGCACATGCCTGATAATTCTTGGAGGGTGCCAGAATCATTCTGGAAACTTTCTGGAATTTTCCGGGATGAAAACCGGAAATGTTCCGGAGCTGCCGAAACCGCTTCAGATGCTTTTCGCAGATGAAATCACTAAACCGGAATTGTTCCGGCTCGCGTTGAAAATTATTTTGGTGGGTACTAGAATTGTTCTAAGCCCACATGAATATTTTCAGTTCGATCAGACGCTGAAAAATGTCGTCGTGAATAGTGAAAGTGCTTTTTGGGATATTTTTGGAAGCCACCTTTTGGGGCTTTGCTCCAAAAGATCTTGGGGATGACATGGATGGATAGGGGCCAATTTTGGGGCCCCACATGAGGGTGTGGCCGGCCACATGGTGGACTCCTTCATGGAGTCCCCCTTGTTCCTTGGTTTCACCTTTTAGGTCCTTGGGAAGGACTCCTTTCCATGTGGGTTTTGGGTTTTCTTGTAAAACCACCCTACCCCTTGGGTTTCCTATAAATAGGAGGTGTGTGGGCTGCCATAAGATCACACTCTTGCTCTCATACACAAAGCCATGCATGATCTGGCATTCTTCTCTCCCTCCCAACGAAATAGTTTCGTAGAGCCGAAAGGCTGTCTGGGTTCCGGCAGGAACAAGTTCTGGATGGCGAAGCCCTGCCGGATAGATGACACCGTATGTGTGCAACTCTGTAGAGAGATCGTAGTTTCGGTCTTAGTTCGAGAGTGCCTCCCGAAGGGCTGTCCGTGTGACCGTCCGAGTTTTGGAGGTCCTCCCGAAGGGCTGTCCGAGTGACAGTCCGAGTTTCGGAGGTCCTCCCGAAGGGCTGTCCGCGACACCGTCCGGGGGACTGTGCGACCGCCTCCCGGAGGGCTGTCCGCGGGGCAGATGAGGGTATACATCCTCGCGGTTGCGAGGTTGTAAAATCCTAGCTGCGGGGATCTGCACCGCCGTTCGTCATCGACTCTACTTCCGCTGCGCTACGAGTCGGTAACGAAAATGATCAAACCTTGTATGCAATCTCCATAGTGGTCCTGGGCTGGTGCGTAGGTCGGAAAAATTTTGTTTTCTGCTGCGTTACCCAACAAGACCAACTCGCTATTTGCAGAGGATCAGGCGGGAGAGAAGGCAAGGGATGATGAAGCTGATCCGGAGTAGGAAGAAGTGCAGGATTGGGATCACTAAGATCCGGATCCCAACTCTGGAAGATGCCCGCGAGGGTTTGAACCTACACGGCGAGGAGGAAGAAGTCCAAGATTTGTCGGGGGAATTGGATGACTTGATCAAGAAGGTTCGGTGGTTGGCCTTGCTTAGGGTTCACACAATGTGCCCCCTTTCGTCATGCGGCCTTGTTGAACACGATGAGGAACGCTTGGTCTTGTGCGCAAGGAGTAGCATTTGAAATCAAGGGGCCGAGTTTTTTTCTTGGCACAGTGCCGGTGCCTGGGTGATTGGAAGCGCGTTACGGAAGGGGGTCCGTGGCAGTTTCACAGGAATCCGGCTCTCATAGTGGAGTAAGATGGTTTCACCAATGTTAGTGAACATGCACTAGACACAAACACGTACCAACTCCTGGACACAGACCAGGACACGGTTGTACTAATTCTAGCTGGACTTGTGTGTTAAGCTAACACATACATCATACGCGTACGTACGTGGTAGAACTATCACACATCTCCAACCTCGAAGATAGAAACTAGCAAACCTACTAATCAAGATTAGTCTAACAGTGGCTAGTTTGTGATCGAGTGTGCAAGGTGGTGCCTGTGTTTATTTACCCTTTACTGTCTATGCAGCGCTCCTTCAGTTTCTTCTCTCGTGCAACACCAATTGCTAGCTGACAGTCACAGACCACAGAGTGACATGGATATCGTAGAGCAGCAGCAAGTATGTAGATAGGAGGTCACCTAGTAGAGGAGGAGTAATAATGCTGATGCATAACACTGCTGTATACATGACCACGTACGCAACAAAATTAGAAGCATTATCATTTATTTTAGTTATTACTCCCGGTAGCTACCAAGCAGATGAGCGTCAGAATATACCGAGTCGACCAACATGATAGTTTGGTCAGCCATCACGTGGCTAGAATCCCTTTGCGTGACCATATATAGATGCTCGTTTAGGGGTTACGTAGATTGCATCCAAAAATTCTTAATCACCCGTGTTGAGTGAATCCAAAAACAATTCAAGGGGGTAAGTGAGCATGGCCGATGCATGGTATATGGAAATAAAGTGCTTTTCTTTTTCTCGATAGATATGAACTTTGTTGTTCGAGTACACAAGACGCATAAAAGAAAACAAAAATAATTAACTAAGCTAGCTGCGCGTGCAGCGTTTCGAAAATAAGAATACATAACAGTACTAGGACTAGTGAGTACATCACAAGGATTAAGAAACAACAATTAAAGTTGCGACCAACCGGCCAGCGGCTAATGAACACAGTAGCTCGCTAACTTAAACAGCAGGGATAGTTCCTAGCTTGCACACACGTACTCATAATGCTGACGGTACATGTTGATCTCTGTCCAGCAGAAGGCCGGACACCAACTCTGAAGACGTCTAAACAAACTTGCACAATCAATGCTTACTCCTTGACATTCACTACGTGGACTACTACTAATCATTCTCTAGCTAGCTAGCGGTCACTCTTGCATGCATGCTCTCTCCACTACATCTACACCCCGGCGACCGCGGTCCAGCCGATGGAAAAGTGCGCGGCGGCAGCGACGACGGCGCATCCTATGCGTATCGAGCCCAAGTAAGCATCCTCGCCGAGGAGCTTGTCGGCGACGGAGCCGAGGGCTAGGAAGGTGCAGACTGCGGTGAGGCCGACGGAGAGCAGCAGCCCTCCAAGGAGCAGCAGCATCTTCCAGCGCGCCATGCCCATGCACTAGTAGAAACACAGGGCTTTCGTCACACCCGGATCGGAGCAATAGTCCCGGTTGCGTTACGAACCGGGACTAATGTGAGCACTAGTCCCGGTTGCGTTACGAACCGGGACTAATGTGAGCATTAGTCCCGGTTCGAGCGGCGCAGGCATCAGTCCCGGTTCGAACGGGACCTTTAGTCCCGGTTGGAGACACCAACCGGGACTAAAGGGTTTGTGACCGGCTTCGAACGGTGCCAGCCCCTTTAGTCCCGGTTGGTATCTCCAACCGGGACTAAAGCCCCCCCCCCCCCCCTCACCTTTAGTCCCGGTTGGAGATACCAACCGGGATTGGAAAAAAAAATTAATTTTTTTTTTCAAAATTTTTTAAAGGAATTTTTTTTCAATTTTTTTCCCAACCCTATCTTTAGTCCCGGTTGGAGATACCAACCGGGACTAAAGGGGGGCCCCTAAACCCTAAACCCCTTTACCACATTAATCTTAGAAAAATCATAACTAAATTATTCTAATTTAGAAAAATACAAATAATATATCAAAATGTAGAGAAAAAAAAAAGATTTCTCCGAAGAAACTTCCTGTTTTCCGTTTCGATAATTTTTTAAATCACCAAATTCCAAAGGGAAAATAGAGCTTTTCGACGTTTTAGACGTTTTAGGGTTTAGGGGCTAGGGTTTAGATTTCTAAGTTTAGGGTTATGTTTTAGGGTTTGAACCTTTAATTTTACTGTTTATAATAGAGTTTCGGACATTTTAAGTCCCGGGTTTAGGGTTTTCGGACGTTTTAAGTCCTGGGTTTAGTGCTTTTCAATTTTAGGCTAATTTAGCTCAAAAAATCAATAAATCCATGAAAAAATAGCAAATGAAGTCAAAAATGGTTGAAATTTAAGGATGTGGCTTTGAACGGTTCATATTGAACACACAAAAATTCTGGAGTTGAAATAAGATTAAAAAAATGAAATGTCTTTATAACAGCTGAGTTTTCGTTTGAAACCCTGTTACTTCGAAAGAGATGGTCCAGTTTGTACACAAAGTGCATCCAGTTTTTGCCATAACCCTCTCAACTTTTTAGCACAAGCTATTTCGGTGAAATGATGATACCATGCCAAGTTTCAACCTTTTCAGAGTTTATTTGTAGTGTTTTTCAATTTCGGCCTAATTTAGCTCAAAAAATCTTTAAATACATGAAAAATAGCAAATGAAGTCAGAAATGGTTGAAATTTGAGGATGTGGCTTTGAATGGTTCATATTGAACACACAAAAATTCTTCAGTTAATATAAGTTTAAAAAAATGAAATGTGGTCAAACTCTGGTCAAACAGTGGTCAAACTACTTATTCAATAAATATTACTGTTACTAAATAATTATTGTTTTTTAGAATAATAGTTTCAAACTCAAACGGTGAAGCGTGTGACATCATGGTCATATTTTTCTGATAATAATGGATATATTATTTGTCGAATTTTGATTTACAGATTTAAAGATATTAATTATGCCATTTTAAATGAATAAATGGCAAAATAATAATAATAATAATATTAATTATTTTATTTTCATTGAAATTCAATATTATTATTACTTATTTTATTTTGACCTTTTTGTATTATTTTGGATTTTTTGATTTTTAATAATTTTTGATTTTTTTGATTTTTTTTCCTTTTTTTGAAGTATTTTTTTGTTTTTAAATTAATCATTGTTGTTTGTTAATTATTGTTGTTTATTTTAATAATTGTTCGGAATTCAAAAATTTAAATCATGTGACATCAAGACATAAGGGTTAACAGGATTGATAGCTTACTATTGTCAGGAAAACAACAAGTGCAGACTTGGAAACTAGGGGAGATAGAACCTGAAAGTTGGAAACTAGGGGAGATAGAACCTGAAAGTTAAGCGTGCTGGGGCTGGAGTAGTGAGAGGGTGGGTGACCGGCCGGGAAGTTAGACGATTTGGAATGAGTGCTGATTAGAGACTAGAGATTAAATTCTGAAGCACTGAGGAGGGGTGATTAGAGATTAAATTGTCAAATAATTCAAAATTTGAAAATCAGAATTTTTTTTTAAAAGAAATCGAAAAAAAAATTAAAAAAAAATTTGAATTTTTTTTAAAAAAAAATTCCTTTAGTCCCGGTTGGTAACACCAGCCGGGACTAAAGGTCCTCCAGCCCACGCACAGAGAGCGGCCACGTGGAGGGCCTTTAGTCCCGGTTCGTAAGCCAACCGGGACTAAAGGTTTTGGGCATTAGTCCCGACCCTTTAGTCCCGGTTCCAGAACCGGGACTAAAGGCCCTCTGGAACCGGGACTGATGGGCCGTTTTCTACTAGTGATGATCGTGCCTGCTCCGTTGGCGTTGGCCGGCAGCGCCGCCTTGACGACCCACGCGAGTAGCCACGCCGCCAGCATGGTGGGGATGAAGAGCCTCCGTCGGGCGGCGTCACGCTCGCTGGGGCTGGTCGCCAGGACGATGTAGGCCGGGCCTAGCAGCAGGAGGTGCATGGCAATGGAGCTGAAGAAGGCCATGGCGAAGCTAGCTACTCCCTCCGCTCGCTCACTCACTCACTGACTTTACTCTACCTAAGGGAAGGGAGCTTTACGTTGCCGGCTGGTGGTGTGTTGTGAGACGAGACGAGACCATGTATGTGGATTTCTGGGGGTGCCATTTATAGGCCGGCTTGTGTACTCGTTTATGTTTTGCGTGTAGTGCGCCGCAGAGACGATGGGTGTTGGTTCAATAAATTTTCATATTTTCAAATAGGATTGCTTGGCACAGGAGTGAAAAGATGCACCAGCCGAGAACTGTGGCATCATTGTTGTGCAGCTCAGCTACCATATTCACAAGTATGCGTGTTAACGCTGCCTGTGCTTGCTGTCTTTACTCCATCTCTCCAGTTTCCTCTCCTCTCTCAAGCAACCACACAAAGAGCAGCAGCAGACTGGCATGGCGCGGAGAGAGAGAGAGAGAGAGAGATGGGTATTATTTGTAAAATGTTGAAAAATATGGCATGGAGCGCCAGTTGAGATGGGTCGTCTGTGCTCACCTCAGCTCTCTGCTGCCGTGCAATCTTGGCTACATTTCATAGTGTCAATCCAATAGTTGGTACAGGAATAAATTTAGGTTATTTCAAAAGCGTAATCAAAAGGTTAAACTTTCAACTCATATTGAAGGTTACCATACATGCAAAATTGAGGTTTAAGATGCACAAACTCAATGTCCATGAGTCCCATCCTACAATGGCGCACGCAACGCAACAGGGGGCAAGGGCCACTTGCCTATGGCAAGAAGGGCCAGTTATTTTATTATTCAACACATGTTTGTATTCTTTCGGAAAATCTTAAAAATATAGATATAAACGACATAAATTTTAAAAAATGTTGGAAATTGGTTTTAAAATTAAACAATTTTCAAAAGATGTGCGTGCCTAAAAATGTTCATAACTTACAAAAAAGTTGATCAAATTTAGAAAATGTTCGAAATTTTAAAATCATTTGTCTCTTAAAAGTGCTCACCATGTATTTGAAAAATGTTTGCTTTCTCAAAAACAAATACATTTTTTAAAATATGTTCACTTTCCTAAAAATATTGAATTTTGTAGAAACAAATAAACTCCTTTTTTTCCTTATAAAAAACCAATGTACTAAAATGAAGAAATAAAAAGAGCGCTTGATAAGTTCATTTTCTACACGGACTGGCCTAGCTGGGCGGCCTTTATGAGACGGAGGTGTTTTAACGCTTAATGCTTCATATAGGAGCTCGCCTCTCAGCTAAACATAAATATGTCGGTGATTGTTTGCGAGAACACGAATTGGATTTTGTGGCAATTTCCGAGGCTGGTGAATGTGACTTCCGCCCGCACGTCCTCGATCACCTATCAGGTGGTTTCGACTACACATGGCATAGTCTACCAGCTCGTGGAAGGTCTGGAGGAATCCTTCTTGGGATAAGGACCACGACCATGGACTTGCTGCCTTTTTTGACCGGTGTATTTCATATCAAATTTCACCTACAAAACAGGGCTGATAATTTTACATGGAGCCTGGTCGCGGTCTATGGGGCTGCCCAAGATGAGCATAAACCTGCTTTCCTTCGTGAACTGGTGAACCTAGCTAAGGATAACCCGTACCCAATGCGAGAGACCAGTATGTCGTAGTGGCAGTTCACTTGGGCTAATAACCGATCTGTGTCCATGTACGAGAAGCTCGATATTATACTCATGGATACCGAATGGGAGCTAAAATTTTCAATGGTAACCGTGCGAGCCCTAGAGCGAATCAAGGCATTATTGGATCATGCTCCAATCATTCCTGATTCTAATTCTACACGCCATTCTGCCCGTCACCCTTTCAAATTCAAATTGGCATGGCTGCATCGGGAAGGTTTTCTAGACATAATCAAGAACGTTTGGGAGAGGCCTCCCGTTGGCCCTACACCGATTCAGAGATGGAATTATTAAATAAAGACCATGAGGCAACACCTCTCTGGATGGGCGAAACACACGAACGGTTTGTACAAAAAAGAAAAGTAGCGCCTCTGTACCATCATGGATGACATCGACAAAATTGCAGATATCCGCAGCTTATCTCAACAAGAGATTGAATTGAAAAATAAATCTAATGAGAAGGTTGCCCGTCTATTGCGTGAAGAGGAGATCAAATACTACTAGAGGTCCAAAGCTGACTTCATCGTAATGGGAGATAGTAGTGCAAGATACTTCCAATTGGTCGTCAATGGTCGACATAGGAAGAAATGTATTCATAGTCTCCAACAGGATGAGGGGCAGATCGAAGGTGAGGAGGAGCTCAAAAAGTATATCACCATCTACTACAAATCTCTGTTCGGGGCGCCAAATGAAGGGAATGTCACCCTTGACGAGGCCCGAACAGACAATATTCCACAAGTCATGGCAGAAGAGAACGATATGCTCACGGCACCTTTCTCGGAAGAGTAGGTGAGAGCGACGGTGTTCCAAATGGAACACAACAAAGCTCCAGGCCCTGATGGTTTCCCAGCAGAATTCTATCAGAATTTCTGGGATATCATCAAGACTGACCTTTTGGAGTTGTTTAGGTGTCTTCATGCCGATTGACTTGACCTATTTAGGCTAAATTTTGGCGAGATTATTTTGTTGCCAAAAATTAAGGAGGCCGAACGGATCCAGAAGTTCAGACTCATATGCCTCCTTAATGTCAGCTTCAAGATTTTCACCAAAGTGGCTACGAATAGGTTAAACTCGATAGCCGACCACCGGCCATCTCAAACGACCTTCATGCATGGAAGGAATATACTAGATGGTGTAGTAATCCTGCATGAGACCATCCACGAGATGCACAGAAAAAACATGAGTGCAGTGGTATTCAAAATTGACTTTGAAAAAGCCTATGACAATGTCAAGTGGTCTTTTCTCCAACAGGCCTTAAGGATGAAAGGTTTCTCCGATAAATGGCGCCAGTGGATCCAAGATTTTGTAACTGGAGGTACTATGGCCATCAAAGTCAATGATGATGTAGGTAATTACTTTGAGACAAAAAAAAGGACTACGACAGGGTGACCCCATGTCCCCAATATTATTTAACATTGTTGCTAACATGTTGTCTATTTTGATTGAGCGCGCCAAGGAAGGCCAGATTGCAGGAGTAGTGCCACACCTTGTGGATGGTGGCCTCTCAATTTTGCAATATGCCAACGACACAATTCTTTTTATGGAACATGACCTGGACAAAGCTCAAAATTTCAAACACTTGCTTTCGGCGTTTGAGCAAATGTGGGGCCTAAAAATTAATTTCCACAAAAGCGTTTTGGTCTGCTTTGGAGAAACCGTTGAGGTGGCGACAGATGCTGACCCGTTTGGTTGCTGACATGGCCAATTCCTGATTAAATATCTGGGAATACCGGTTCATTATTGGCATCTCACCATTACAGAGTGGAAGCATGTGGAGGAGCCTCTAGAGAAACGGTTGAGCAGTTGGAAAGGAAAGCTACTTTCAGTCGGATGTCGGCTGATTTTGATTAACTCCGTCCTCACAAATATGGTTCTCTATATGTTTTCTTTCTTCCAACACCCAAAAGGGGTCCTGCATAGACTGGACTATTTTAGGTCCAGATTCTTTTGGCAAGGACATGGTGAAAAGAAGAAATACAGGCTGGCAAAATGGAGCTTGGTTTGTAGGCCTAAAGACCAAGGTGGCCTTGGAATTCATGACCTGCAGGTCAAGAATGAGGCCCTTCTCAGTAAATGGTTGTTTAAACTTGTTACTAAGGATGGTGTTTGGCAAACCATGCTGCGCAACAAGTATCTAGGCCAAAAGGCGGTGTCTCAGGCATATTAGAAACCTGTCGGCTCACACTTTTGGGCTGGCCTAATGGCGGCAAAGAAACATCTTTTTCGCTTTGGGTCTTTCGCGATAAAGGATGGGTCGGAGATTCGTTTCTGGGAAGACATTTGGCTAGGCAATGCCAGTCTCAGAGAACAATATCCAGCCTTATATAACATTGCTCCTGATAGGAATAATACTATTGCACACGTGCTTAGTTCTTCCCCGCCGAATATTTCGTTCACGCGGGATTTGATTGGCCCCCGGCTGTTGTCATGGCATAATCTTTTATCCCGGTTGGATTCGATTAACCTGACACAAGGCCGTGATGTATTCGCTGGAACCTTACTACATCAAGGTCTTTCACAGTAGACTCTATGTATCGTGCACTTATGCACTCAGAGGTACCAGTGAGTAATAACAAAAAAAATTGAAAGTCCAAGATTCCACTAAAAGTGAAAATCTTCATATGGTATCTTCGTAGAGGAGCTGTGTTAACCAAAGACAACCTCGCACGACGCAACTGGGCAGTGAGTAAGAAGTGTTGTATTTGTATTCATGACGAGACAATCAAACACCTTTTTTTCCATGCACGTCCTACGTGGTCCGTCATCCAAATAGCGTCAAATTTATATCCGCCTACTAGTGTTGCCAATATTTTTTGTCATCGGTTGGACGGTATTACAAATAGTTTCGAAACGCTAATTAGGATAGGAGCACATGCCTTAATTTGGTCGGTTTGGCTATGTGGAAATGATTTGGTTTTTAATGATAAAAATGCTTCTCTACAGGTTATTTTCCAGCGTATGCACTTGCTACGTACGTGGTCTATGATACAACGATTGGAATACCAACCGCTGTTCATGGCGGTGTGTACGCGATTGGAGCAGGTAGCTACGGAGGTTTTTTCCCAAAATGGATGGCAGCATAACCTACGGATCGATCCACCACCCATTTCGACATAGGTATAGTGTCGGTCTATAGGACTCTGCTGTTGCCGTTTTGTCGGTTCTAATTTCATAATTTTTTGTCAGACTTTTGAATTTGGCTATGTGCATCCTATTTATGCAGAGGTCGGGTGTTACTCATAATGCGTTATATCCGTTTGATGCTACATTTTAAGATAATAAAGTCGTCCTTTATCATAAAAGGAGCTCGCCTTTCCTCATGGTGCCACTTAGTCACGAGACATGTCCCAGCTTAGGCATAAATGGAAACAAATGGGAGGAGGCGGCGACGAAGGAGATGCCAAAGAGACCCAGCTGGTGCAACGACGCCTCTCTGTATTATAAATATATATGTGCATGCTACAATAATATATGCATGATTAAGACGAGATGATGCATCTAAAAGTAGAAAGAGAAATGAGGATTCAAGAATATACTACTTGTCAAAACCTCTCGTATGCTTTAGAATCTATGATATGGTTACACCTAAACTTGGTGCCGTAGAAACTTATATCCAATGACTGTTTTATTCATTCACTCAAAATACTTTATCATGTTATGTACACATTTAAGAAACTATGTACACATACACATATAATTGAACAACATTAATGAATTAAATTAGTGTGTGGAATAATGTGATTCTTGCAATATACTTAATTTCGAGTAGTTCTTGTGTAATGTACTTGTATTGATTAATGTAGAATAGTACAAGAATATGTGAAAATGTTTTTCAACAATAAGCCAGAAACATGTGAGGAGCACGAGGGCCAGCGCCGGAGATGTGTACATGCGTTCATAGGGTTAAGTATACATGCGTGTACATGAATATTTATACTTGTACACTAGTAGAAAACAGGGCTTTGGTCCAGGCCTGAAATCCCATTAATCCCGGTTCACTCACGAACCGGGACCCATGGGGGCATCGGTCCCGATTCGTGAGGCCAGGGCGCCGGCCGGGCCTCGTGGGCCATTGGTCCCGGTTCGTCTGACCCCTTTGGTCCCGGTTCCAGACACGAACCGGGACCAATGGGCCTCGCTCCTGGCCCACAACCATTGGTCCCGGTTTGTGGCTGGAACCGGGACCAAATGGTGTCATTTGGTCCCGGTTCCAGCCACAAATCGGGACCAATGGTTGGCCTATATATACCCCCTGCCCGCGAGCAGAGCAGTGCACTGCTCTGTTTTTTTGGCCGGCCGTGGGAGAGCTTTGTGGTGCTCTAGCTCACCTCCTATGCACATGAGGTGTTCGATGAAATGCCCGAGCCACACTTAAGCTTTCTCCTCTCGAAGCTCCTTGTCCAAGCTCCATTTTCCTCAAGATTTGTCTAGGTTTGGCGGTCCGTCCTGTCCCGTCCCCGTCCTCACCGCCGTCGATCGCCCGCACCCATCTCGGCGCCGGCACCACCGTGGTTAGCCTCTTCTTCTTATCTTCTTTCTAAAAGAAAAAAGTTCTTACTTGTATGATTTAGATAGATACTTGTGTAATTTTTTTACTTTTATTATTGTTTGTTATTATATAGTGCGATGGTTTTGGTATTCGCCTCCGTCGGCCCTCGTCCTGTCTATGATTCGGATGTGATATATATTATCTTTTATAACTATTTGTTTTATTTAGTGTTTATGACAATTATGCCGACCAACGTGACATGTATTTTTTAATCTAGGAGGTATGTGAACCGGAAATTCCAACCGACATAAAAATTCTTGTCGAGAAGTTAAATTTGGTTGAAAAAGAAAACAATTACTTGAAAGAAAAATTAAAAAGAGTTGAAGAGGAGAAGATGAAGTTGGAGTTGCATGTTACCGATGCCGTCGACGATCACAAGATCAAGATGGATGCAATGCGCTTGAAGATTAGAAAGATTAGAAAATATGCCATTCATACTGAGGCTTGGTATCATTATGCCGTTGGATCAATTGGTACCTTAGTTGCGGTTATGATCGCATTTGTTGTTACATTTAATTTTTTTACATAGTTTCAATGTATGTTTTAATTAAATGCGCTAGAGAGCTATATGTTGTTCAATAATGAGAACTATATAACGCACGCAGATGAATCGGCAATGGATGTACGGTGACCGACGCACCTCCGAGTATATTAAGGGCCTGCATAATTTTCTCGAAGCGGCTGAGGCAAACAAGCAGAATGGTTTTATCCATTGTCCATGTACTGTTTGTGAGAATACGAAGGCTTTCTCCAACTCTAAAACCCTTCACTTCCACCTGCTTGAGAAGGGTTTTATGCCACACTATAATGTTTGGACCAAGCACGGAGAAAGAGGGGTTATGATGGAAGACAACGAAGAAGAAGAGGATGATGACAACTACCCACCCCCTGAATACGGTGATGCTGCAATGGGGGAAGCTGAAGATCAAGAGGAACCAGACGATGTGCCCGATGATGATCTTCGCTGGGTCATTGTTGATGCACAGAGAGAATGCGAAAGTGAAAGGGAGAAGTTGAAGTTCGATCGCATGTTAGAGGATCACAAAAAAGGGTTGTACCCCAATTGCGAAGATGACAACAGAAAGCTCGGTACCACACTAGAATTGCTGCAGTGGAAGGCAAACAATGGTGTATCTGACAAGGGATTTAGTTCGTTACTGAAAATAATGAAGAAGAAGCTTCCAAAGGATAACGAATTGCCCGGCAGTACGTACGAAGCAAAGAAGGTTCTATGCCCTCTAGGATTGGAGGTGCAGAAGATACATGCATGCCCTAATGACTGCATCCTCTACCGCGGTGCGTACGAGGATTTGAACGCATGCCCGGTATGCGGTGCATTGCGGTATAAGATCAGAAGAGATGACCCTGGTGATGTTGAGGGCCAGCGCACCGGAAAGAGGGTTCCTGCCAAGGTGATGTGGTATGCTCCTATAATACCACAGTTGAAACGTCTGTTCAGAAACAAAAAGCATGCTGAGTTGATGCAATGGCACATAAAAGACCGTAAGAAAGACGGGAAGTTGAGAGCACCCGCTGACGGGTCGCAGTGGAGAAAGATCGATTGATAGTGGAGCGACTTTACAGATGACCCAAGGAATGTATGGTTTAGTTTAAGTGCAGATGGCGTTAATCCTTTTGGGGATCAGAGCAGCAAGCATAGCACATGGCCTGTGACTCTATGTATGTATAACCTTCCTCCTTGGTTGTGCATGAAGCGGAAGTTCATTATGATGTCAGTGCTCATCCAAGGCCCTAAGCAACCTGGCAATGACATTGATGTGTACCTAAGGCCATTAGTTGATGAACTTTTACAGCTATGGAATGGAAGAGGTGTACATGTGTGGGATGAGAACGAACAAGAGGAATTTGACCTACATGCGTTGCTGTTTGTAACCATCAACGATTGGCCTGCTCTCAGTAACCTTTCAGGACAGACAAACAAGGGATACCACGCATGCACACACTGTTTAGATGACACCGACAGTATATATTTGGACAAATGCAGGAAGAATGTGTACCTGGGGCATCGTCGATTTCTTCCGACCAACCATCAATGTTGAAAGAAAGGAAAGCATTTCAAAGGTGAGGCAGATCACCGGAAGAAGCCCGCCCTCCGTACTGGTGATCACATACTTGATATGGTCAATGATTTACAAGTAATCTTTGGAAAGGGTCCTGGCGGACTATCTGTTCCGACTAACGATGCGGGACGCGCACCCATGTGGAAGAAAAAATCTATATTTTGGGACCTACCCTATTGGAAAGACCTAGAGGTCCGCTCTGCAATCGACGTGATGCACGTGACGAAGAATCTTTGCGTGAACCTGCTAGGCTTCTTGGGAGTGTATGGGAAGACAAAAGATACACCGGAGGCATGGGAGGAACAACAACGTGTGCATGAAAAAGACGGCATGCATCCAAAGCAGTATGAAGATCCTGCCAGCTACGCTCTTACCAAAGAAGAGAAGGAAATCTTCTTTGAATGCCTGCTCAGTATGAAGGTCCTGTCTGGCTTCTCGTCGAATATAAAGGGAATAATAAATATGGCAGAGAAAAAGTTCCAGAACCTAAAGTCTCATGACTGCCACGTGATTATGACGCAACTGCTTCCGATTGCATTGAGGGGGCTTCTACCGGAAAACGTTCGATTAGCCATTGTGAAGCTATGTGCATTTCTCAATGCAATCTCTCAGAAGGTGATCGATCCAGAAATCCTGCCAAGGTTAAGGAGTGATTTGGTGCAATGTCTTGTGGAGTTATTTCAGTTATACAATCAACTGGCCCTTGACAAACAACTCATGACTTCCTACTGTCTGTAAGTATTACTTCTATAGTTAAGTCTCTAGCTCAGCTCGTTCATTGCATGTATATATAATTATCCTCACTATATTATGCAGATTGAAGATATTCGAATGCAAAAAAGCAGGAATCTTCGAGGTTGGGTTCATTAGCCCAGATGCCGTAAATGAATGGACGGTATGAAATGAAATCAAAGAGAACGCGGAGAACTTGCTAAAGTCGTTCCTTATACATCAAAACAAAGGGAAATACTCTTTCCTTACAACTTCAAGTGAGTGTTGTTGTCTTGTCTGTATACTCGGTTTCGCTTACTCGAGGTTAAGTAATGTAATTGATGAGTTATATATGCGTGCGCAGTTACCACTTTATTCTGCTATCCATTAAGCTTGACGGGGCATTAGTAACTGTCTTAGACTCGAGACGTAAAGATCCCGAGAATTATGCGGACATGACTGCAATGCTCAAGAAGTAAGTTCAGTCAATACCGGGACCATATCGGCATGCAACTTTCGTTAATTTCCTGATATCAAGTAATCATTTTCTTTGCCTGGCAGGGTTTGGAAAAAGTTCACCCGAAAGGTTCCCGGTCTAAACAAAGAGTTGCGATTTACGCACCCCAAAGTAAGTAGTACTAGCTAGTTCCGCGCATCTCTAATTGATTCAAATTTTCATCAATATATCATTACCATGCTTGCTTATCAGTTTGATTGAACTCTATTCTCGTAAAGTGCTTGTACCAGAAAGAAGGGACTGTTTTATGTGCATACTACGTATGCGAGTTCATTCGCCACTCGACCTCTGAGCAGGGCTTCTCTGACAAACAATTTGAAGTACGTAAATAATATTCATAATTTTATTTTATATATTACCATCAATTGTGTTGAGTTTTATTCATATATATGCATGTATTGACCCCCTTCTTTAAATTAGATCTGGCAGATGCGGGATGAACTCCTACCACATGATCGCATACGAGCAATTCAAGAGGAATTGGCGGGATTCTTTCTTGACCACGTCATACCTAAAGACGGAGAATACCATGTGGATTTGTGATTGGATCTTATGTAGATGATGTTAGGGATTGTAAAAGATGTTATATTGTATATATGTAGTAGCGTCGGATAGATATACGAAAACTTGTTATTCGACCAAGCACGGAGAAAGAGATGTCACTTCTCTCTATATATGTTCAGCATGACGATCTTGTGTAATTAATGGTTTCCTTCATTTTCTTATTAGCTAGCGTCGAGTTCTCTCTATATGTATAGTAGCTAGCGTCGACCAAGCACGGAGAAAGAGAGGACAATTCTCTCTATTATCTAGCTAACACAATATGAAACCCCTAAATTAACCCTTCAACCCCCCCCCCCCCCCTCTCAAAAAAAAAAAAAAAACCCCAGCTCCTGCCAGATGCTCACGCGTGGATGCCCTTTGGTCCCGGTTGGTGTGACCAACCGGGACTAAAGGTCCTCCTGCCTGGGCTCCCCGCAGCGGCCACGTGGATCCCCTTCTGTCCCGGTTCGTAAGCGAACCGGGACTAAAGATTTTGGGCTTTAGTCCCGTTTCCAGAACCGGGGCTAATGGGCCTCTGGAACCGGGACAAATGGGCTGTTTTCTACTAGTGGTACTATGTTAAGAAAAAAAACTTTTGGCCTCGTAAGATTTTTTGACCAATGGCCAACCAGTAACTCACTGTTGTTAGCCTGGCAAAAGAGAAATCACGTTTTTTAGTCCGCAAAATGGCAAACATTATGTCACAATCGTATAAGATTGCAAATGGCAAACACAGGAAGAAGAGGATAATTCAATTGGAACAAGATGAGGGTACAATTGTAGGACATGAGAACCTCAAAATGTACATCTCTGAGTATTATAAGAAACTATTTGGTGCTCCTGAAGAGAATTTTGTTTCGTTGGATGAGAGCACAACTCATGATATACCTCAGCTAAATGCTGATGAGAACGAGATTTTATCAGCTCCCTTTACAGAGAAAGAGGTGTTCGACGCAATAGCACAAATGAAACAAAACAAGGCTCCAGGGCCGGATGGATTTCCGGCAGAATTCTACAAAAAATGCTGGCATATCATAAAAGATGACCTTTTGCCTATGTTCCATGATTTATTTAATGGGCAGTTACAGCTATTCCACATTAACTTTGGAACTATTACGTTGTTGCCAAAGAAGGTGGAGGCTGTTCGTATTGAGCAGTTCAGACCTATCTGTTTGCTCAATGTCAGCTTCAAAATCTTTACAAAGGTGGGCACGAATAGATTGACACAGATAGCTCATTCGGGTGTCCAGCCAACACAAACAGCTTTCATGCCTGGGAGACACATCTTAGAGGGAGTTGTGGTCTTACATGAAACGTTGCACGAAATCCATACAACGAAACTTGATGGGGTTATCTTTAAGGTGGATTTCGAGAAAGCGTATGATAAAGTCAAATGGCCATTTCTTCAACAGACCCTACGTATGAAGGGGTTCAGCGAGTCCTGGAGGGATCAGGTGGATGCTTTCATAAAGAAAGGTAGTGTGGGGGTTACAGTCAATGATGACATAGGTCACTTCTTCACAACACATAAGGGACTGAGACAGGGAGACTCCATGTCTCCAATATTGTTCAACATAGTAGCAGATATGTTGGCAATACTTATTGGTAGGGCTAAAGAAATGGGCCAGGTAGGAGGACTTGTCCCTCACCTCGTTGAGGGAGGAGTATCCATACTACAATACGCTGATGATACGATTATTTTCATGGAACATGATATGGTAAAGGCAAGGAATATGAAACTAGTTCTCTGCTTATTCGAACAGCTATCTGGGTTAAAAATTAATTTTAAGAAAAACGAATTGTTCTGCTTTGGGAAGGCAAAGGAGGAGCAAGATGCTTACAGACAGCTATTTGGATGTGAAATGGGATCACTTCCATTTAGTTACCTTGGGATCCCTATTCATCATAGACGTTTGACGAATAAGGAATGGAAATGTATCGAGGAACGATTTGAAAAAAGATTAAGTTGTTGGAAAGGAAAGCTTATGTCATATGGGGGGAGGCTAGTGTTAATAAATTCGGTTTTAACAAGCCTGCCGATGTTCCTCTTGTCCTTTTTTGAAATACCAATAGGGGTGCGAAAAAGGCTAGATTTTTACCGATCACGTTTCTTCTGGCAAAGTGAGGAGGCTAAGAAGAAATATCGATTGGCACGGTGGGATATTATATGCAGACCCAAAGACCAAGGAGGTCTTGGCATCGAAAACCTAGAAGTCAAAAATAGATGCTTGCTTAGCAAATGGCTATACAGGCTATCTACAGAGACCGAAGGTATGTGGGTTCAAATATTGAAGAATAAATACCTACAATCCAAAACACCAGCCCAGGTTACAGCTAGACCAAATGACTCACCTTTCTGGAGAGGGTTAATGAAGATGAAGGTAACTTTCTTTCAGAGGGTGAAATTTGTAGTCGGAGACGGTTCCACTACGAGATTTTGGGAAGATACATGGCTTGGGGATACTCCTTTAGCACTTCAGTATCCCAGTTTGTATAACATTGCACAACGGAAGGAAGACTTTGTGGCCAATGTTTTACATTCGGTACCCATAAATATGCAATTTAGGAGAGCTTTAGTGGGAGCACGATGGAATTCCTGGTTACATCTGGTTAGGAGACTGATGCATGTTCAGCTTTCTAATCAGCCAGATAGAATTAAGTGGACTTTAGCAACGAATGGCATATTCTCTGTAAAGTCCATGTACATGGATTTGATAAACATTGGACCCATCTCTAATTCTTTGCATATTTGGAAAATCAAAGTACCTCTTAGAATCAAGATTTTCATGTGGTTCATACACAAGGGTGTGGTATTAACCAAAGATAACTTGATTAAACGAAGATGGGTAGGCAGGCCTAATTGTTGCTATTGTGATCAAAATGAAACAATAAGACACCTCTTTCTAGATTGTCCTCTTGCAAAATTATTATGGCGAACTGTTCAGATAGCTTTTAATATCAATCCACCAACATGTATTAGTTCGGTATTTGGACCGTGGCTCGATGGAGTAGTCGTTGCCATAGCGAATCTTATCCGTGTTGGGATTTGCGCTTTATTTTGGGCTATTTGGAACACGAGGAATGATATGATTTTTAATGGCAAGAAGTTCAACAATTTTCTGCAGGTTATTTTCAGAGCAACGTCTTGGATCCGTACGTGGTCCTTACTCAGCAATGCGGAGGCCATGGAGCGTATGGATATTGGGTGCAACCGGTGGGAGATGGTCGCACGGGTTATCTTCAACCGGTTTGGATGGCGTGCTAACAATAGACTAGGTGTATAGGCATCGTAGTCTATTCTCAGTTCTGCCACATACGGCACTGTTTTTTTTTCTTTGGTACTTTCTTTTTGTTCAAGCGCCTGAGCGCCTTGTGGATCTAAGACCTCTTTTCGAAATACTTTAATAAGATGGCTGCATGCATCGATTGATGCAGAGGCCGGGGACTTCGTTCCTCCTTTTCCAAAAAAAAAATTTGTCACAATCGTTTGCCAGACGACGCTGTAACCCAACCACACATTCGCCTGTTCGGTCTCATAAAACTGTTAATCCCGTTAAAAAGTAACTTTGTGCTCCCTCCGTCCGAAAATACTTGTCGTAGGAATGGATGTATCTAGATGCATTTTGGTTCTAAATACATCCATTTTTATCCATTTCTGCGACAAGTAATTCCCCGTAGCCTGCCATCTAGTAAAAGTGTGTCTCCGGTCTCGTAAGATTTTTCTCCTTGGAGGAAGGCCACACACGGGACCGGGAACCTCACGAACCGGTCTCCGGTCTCCTTAGATTTTTCCCCGTAGCCTGGCCTCCTGGTTCGTGAGTGAACCGGGATTAATGGGCTTCTCAGGGCTGGACCAAAGCCCTGTTATGTACTAGTGATTCTATCTCTTTGAGCTCTAGATGGCTGGCTTCGTTGAGAGTCTGAGAGAAGGGGTGTGGGCTGTTTATGTAGGGTAGCCAGAGTTGTCACGAGGAGGCAGAGAAGGGGTGTGGTTAGCGTCTTGTGTGTGAGAGTCTGAGAGAGAGATCGGTTACAGAAAATTGATCTCGCTGCTGCATGCAAGAGCTGCCGTGCCGCAGGATACAAAATATGTTCTGGGTCAGTGTTGTGTATGAGGAAGTACATCACATATTGTCGTCATGATGCTGCGGTATTAACTCTCAAGTCTCAACACAAATGCGGCAGCATTGTGCACGATATAGATCACATGTTGTGCAGCAACGTATGGTACTCGCCTCTGTGCATCATAGGCCACAAAATTCCAAACATGGTAAACCCTACTCCCTTCGTCCCATAATTTAAGAACGTTTTTGATACTACACTAGCATCAAAAACGTTCTTATATTATGGGACGGAGGGAGTAGTAAATACTCCCTCCGTTCCATAATGTAGTGCATATAGATTTTTAGGAAAGTCAAACTTTTCAAACTTTGATCAAATTTTTAGAGAAAACTATTTATATTTACAATATCAAATATATACCACATGAAAATACGTCTTGTGATGTATCTAAGGATATGTACTTGGTATTCTAGATGTATATATTTTTCCCTACAAACTTGGTCAAAGTCTATAAAGTTTGACTTATCAGAAAATCTATACGAACTACAATCGTGGAACGGAGGGAGTAGCTGTAACGTGGCTTCTGTCCTGCCGTGCATGCATGGTGATCAATCAATGGCCATATGCTACTCGGTGGAATGGCCAAGTACGCAGAAGGCAGGGCATGGACCGCTGGCCAAAAGGATGTGTAGTATGTATGGCTTTGACTAGCGGTCAAAGAATTCGAATACGTTGGTGCTGCAGTACAATATTTTTTAGACTACCATAATAAAGACATAATTCTGCCCAAACACAACCTAAACAATCTGTACGTTTTTGCATACACCACATATTAATACACATATATAAATTCACGCACACATACTACACATTTATATGTGTATATATAATGTTTTAGCAGAAATTTGCGGTTATAAGAAATAAGTTTTCTGTTTTTGTAAGAGCTTTGAATCGCTCTTTTGGAAGACTCACTATTATTACGTGTTTATGATAGCACGGACATACCCTTTTTATTTTTATTACATATTTACAAATATAGAAATGATTAATGATGCATCCATATCTTAGAAATGCTATGTATTGTTCATTACCACTAGTAGGAAAGGGCCCATTTGTCCCGGTTCGTAAGGGCCTTTAGTCCCGGTTCTGGAACCGGGACTAAAGGGTCGGGACTAAAGCCCAATACCTTTAGTCCCGGTTCGCTTACGAACCGGGACAGATGGTGCTCCACGTGGCCGCTGCGGCGAGCCCAGGCAGGAGGGCCTTTAGTCCCGGTTGGTAATACCAACCGGGACCAATAAGCATCCACGCGTCAGCAGCTCAGGAGCTAGGGTTTTTTTTTATTTGAAAGGGGGGGGGGGGGGTTGGGGGTTTTGGAGGGTTAATTTGGGGGTTTCGTATATTGTGTTAGCTAGCTAATAGCTACCTAGAGAGAAGTGACCTCTCTTATCTCCGTGCTAGCTTGGTCGACGCTACGTACTATACGTATAGAGAGAACTCGACACGCTAGGTAGTAAGCAAATGAAGGAACCAGTAAGTACATAAGATCGTCATGAACATATACAGAGAGGAGTGATCGACCTCTCTTTCTCCGGAGAGATTGGTCGAACAACAAGTTTCATAATAACAAGTCATACTAGATCATCATCACCATAGTCATCTAACCAACCATACTTAATTGTTCTTAGCACATGATCATGAGTATTAGCTAGGACCTAACTACCCGGCCTCTCTTAGGTAAAATAGCATAAAACAAGATAGGCCATGACTCTCCATTATGGAGAATGGAGATTATCCCGTCTCCAATTCTTGCACGTCGCACAATGTTGCTTCCAAGTAGCTCCCTACGATCGACCATACATTTTTTCCAATCTTTGATTGTCATGTCTTCATCGGTTTTAGAAATCGGGTATGGACAACAGTGATGCATATGATGACCTGGTGGCAGTAAGCTCATAACATCAAGGTGACCTTTCGGAAACATCAGATGAGGCACACAATCATTCGGGATTTTCTGTTGAAAAACATAGTAATAACTTCGTAGTTAGCAATGTAGTTTAGTTTTAAAAATAATTTATGCAAAAGATGCACGGATGTCGTAATAGTAAAAAATCTTACCATGCGATCTCCATGGATGTTACCGTAGTTCAACACGTGCACTAGTGGCACGTATTGACCATAATGTGTAGGAGTTTGATAATAGGTATTGTAATTCTGAAGATCATTAATAAATGCAATAAGATGATTTTTCTCCTGACAAGTTAATTCTGCGCCATCGGTGTAGTAGGTTCTGTCTACCATCTTCCGTACATTTTTTGAAGAATGAAAATAAGCTGTCAATGGAAATAAGCTGTCAACTATTTTGAAATAAACAATATAAATTACATAATAAATATGTTTAACAAACTCACAAGGAGGCAGAATCGGAATCATAATAAATATGGTTGAGAAACTCACATAATGGTAGAACTGGAGGTGTCTGCACATCGACCCAGATGTCGATATTACCTTCAATTTCATCTTCCGGACGAATATCAAAGGTGATAAGCATATTAGGCTCAAATGCATAAGCCTTGCATAGTGCTTGCCAACTTTTGCATTCAAAAAAGGAGTAGGTGTCTGCATTGTACAATTTTACGGCAAAAGTATAACCATGCTCGGTCCTCAAGTGAACTATCTTTACCTCCATACTTTCTTTAGTATTGAAACCAATCTTATCCAAGACATATCTTCTTGCATGGCAGGGGATACGCTAGTAGAATAGTAAAAAATTAAAATTATAAGTTGAAGCAAAAGAAGCAAAAGTCATGCTTAATTACGAAAAAAGACTTGTCGTTGTGACTTACTGTATCCACTTCGAAGGTCTCATCCAGCACGATGCTGAAGCGCCTACCATCAACTAGGTGAGTCGTGTCGCACAGACCGCGCTCGTCTTCGCAGTATTCGCACATACCGAATTCCCTTTCGCTATCGTCGTTAGACATTTCCTATGTTCATAGTTGAAACATTTAAAATCGATCGAAGGCAACTACCAGGAAACTGATCAACACACAGATCACTATTACTCAAAATATGCAACGGGTTGACTTTAGGTCTGTCGAGTCTTTGCTTCCTAAACTCTCATCTCACGTATATGGTGGGCACTCCCTCTGATATTGCGACCGTCGGTGATGGTGGCTCCTCCATTCGTCCCCGAGTGCATTACACCAAAATGTCTAGCACACGGGAACGAAGGAGAAGCGACCCCCACGACAACAGTCGGGATTCTTCCTCTCTCATATATCGACCGTCGGTGATGGTCGCTACTCCTTCTTTCCCTAGTGCATTACAAATATCTAGCACAAGGAAAAGAAGGAGAAGCGACCCCCACGACAACAGTCGGGATTCTTCCTCTCTCATATATATATATATATGGTGGACACTCTCCCTCACTGAAAGACACACAAGGAGCCGAAACAGACCTGAAGTCAACCCGTTCCATATATCGAGCAATGACATAGAAAAAATTCCCTATGTTTTGCCGCAATGACTGGCAAAACACAAGCACTCGATATTAACTAATACATCATCCCGAACAATCCAGTTAATGCATCATCAAATATTAACTAATACATCTCGAATATTATCATATAAGATCACTAATACAGATCGAATATCCTAGAATCCAAAGTGGAGGACGGTGAACTAGGTTCACTAGCGGTCTCTGAGTCGCCGGCGGTGGACACCCAAAGATAAGGAACCATCACGGGATCATAACTCGGGTGAGATCCCTGAAGAATCTGCCAGGTATTGTCGAACCGGGCGTCCAACGCCGCCATGTAGCGACGGACGTGCTCGTCCTCCTCCCTGACATGGCGACGTACCACCTCCGCGGGGGCCCGCTCCCTCCGCACCGAAAGTGGCCCGCGTGACCGCCACCACAGAAGCTCCGGGTCGACGACGAGACCTGGATTCCTCACCAACCTCCGAGCCCGGGAAGGTAGCACCTCCCAGTGCCAGCCCGGCGGAGCCCAGTCCCGGACATGGCGCCTATCAAGCAGGCTCTCGCGGACCACTCGACGACGAGGATGAGGGCCGGGCATCGTCGACGTCGAGACAAATTCCTATGAGAACGTTTTCTTATCGTTTAATCACTAATTTTTCATAAAATCAATTTTTTTTCTGTAATCTAACATACACATACTAATTTTTTCCTAAGACTCCTAATAATTAAATAAAACATAAAACAACTAAAACATAAACATTCATCATATAAAAAAATCAACATATATTTAACATGCATGCATATATACATCCATCCATTCATCCATCCATACATACACATACATATATACATGGACATATACACACATATACATGAACATATACACATATACATGAAAAAAAACATATACATGAACGACGGCGCCACGTCAGCGCCACGTCAGCGTCGCCGGAGTTAATCCGGCGAGGACCTTCCCGACGGCGGACGACGGGCGACGGGGCGCGACAAGCAGAGCTACGGCTCGCAGAGCGCGGCGGGCGACGGGCGACGGGGCGCGGGCGGACGGCGGGCGGCGGGCGGCGGGCGACGGGCGACGGCTCGCAGAGCGCAGCAGACGGCGGACGACGGGCGGCGGGCGGCGGGCGACGGCATCGGGGCGCGGGGGGGGAGGAGGAGAGGAGGGGAACGGCGCGGCGGGCGACGGCGTCGGGGCGCGGGGGGGGGGGGGGGGGAGGATGAGAGGAGGGGAACGGCGAGGCGGCTCACAGTGGGTGCGGGGACGGCGTCGGGGGCAACTCGGCGACGGCGACGTCGGCGAGGTGGAGCAGCCTGACGGCATCGGGGCAGGGCTCGGCGGCGACGGCAACGAGGAGCAGGGCGTCGGGCGGAGAAGAACACGATTTGGAGAAACTGCTAAGTGTGTGGCTTATATACACACACTTTTAGTCCCGGTTGGTGGAACCAACCGGGACCAATGCCTCCCTTTCGTCCCGGTTGGTGCCACCAACCGGGACCAATGGTCTCTTTTCGTCAGCCCAAAGGGCGGGAAAGAGGGACCTTTAGTCCCGGTTGGTGCCACAAACTGGGACCAAAGGTCTCTTTTCGTCAGCCCAAAGGGCGGGAAACAGGGACCATTGGTCCCGGTTGGTGGCACCAACCGGGACGAAAGGTGGGCATTGGTCCCGGTTGGTGGCACCAACCGGGACCACGGGTGGTGCTGCCCAGGGCCAAATGTTTAGTCCCACCTCGCTAGTTGAGAGGGCTCGAGAGTGGTTTATAAGCGTAGCTGTGCACAACCTCTCGAGCTCCTCTCAACAGCAGGCTTACGGGCCTAATTGCACACCCCTGCCTGTGGGCCTTCTAGGCCGGCAGCGGGCCCGAAGTAGGCGGCATTTTTTTTAATTTTTTTCTACTTTTTTTGTTTTCTTTTTTGCTTTATTTATTTTCTTTTGTTTCTACTTACAGTTTTTCAGTGATTCTTTTTGCTTTTAGGTCACAAAAATTATAAACTTTCTGTTAGTGCCATTAGTTTCAAAATTTGAATAGTTTAAATTTGAATTCTTTTAAATTGGTGTGAATAACTAGTTTGTGAATAACTGTACTAAAAAAATAGATTTTTGAGTGATTCTTTTTCCTGCTATGTAATGTTACTGTGTTTTATCATTATATTCAATTTGGTAAGTTTTAGGTTATTTTAAATGTCTGTTTTAATCAAAAACAGATTTGGTTATTTTAGTTTGCTATTAAAGTTTCTAACAAAAAAATTCTTTATGAAAATTATTTTTGCTATTAATGTTTTGAACAAAAAATACTTTGATAATTTTAGTTGCATATTTTTTATATAATTATAGTTTCAACCCTTTCTGACTTCATTTGGTATTTTTCATGCATTTAATGATTTTTTTGAGCTAAATGACCCAGAAATTGAAAAGCACTACAAATGAACTCTGAAAAGGTTGAAAGTTGGCATGGTATCAACCTTTCACCCACATAGCATGTGCTAAAAAGTTGAGTGGGTTACGGCAAAAACTGGATGCACTTCGTGTACAAAACGGACAGTCCCTTTCGAAGTATCGGGGTTTCGGACGGAAACTCATCGGTTACAAAAGGCATTTCATTTTCTTGAACTTATTTGAACTCCAGGCTTTTCGTGTGTTCAAAATGCACCATTCGAAGCCACATCATCAATTTTCAACCCTTTCTGACTTCATTTGGTATTTTTCATGCATTTAATGATTTTTTTGAGCTAAATGACCCAGAAATTGAAAAGCACTACAAATGAACTCTGAAAAGGTTGAAAGTTGGCATGGTATCAACCTTTCACCCACATAGCATGTGCTAAAAAGTTGAGTGGGTTACGGCAAAAACTGGATGCACTTCGTGTATAAAACGGACAGTCTCTTTCGATGTATCGGGGTTTCGGACGGAAACTCATCGGTTACAAAAGGCATTTCATTTTCTTGAACTTATTTGAACTCCAGGCTTTTCGTGTGTTCAAAATGCACCATTTGAAGCCACATCATCAATTTTCAACCCTTTCTGACTTCATTTGGTAATTTTCATGCATTTAATGATTTTTTTGAGCTAAATGACCCAGAAATTGAAAAGCACTACAAATGAACTCTGAAAAGGTTGAAAGTTGGCATGGTATCAACCTTTCACCCACATAGCATGTGCTAAAAAGTTGAGTGGGTTACGGCAAAAACTGGATGCACTTCGTGTACAAAACGGACAGTCTCTTTCGAAGTATCGGGGTTTCGGACGGAAACTCATCGGTTACAAAAGGCATTTCATTTTCTTGAACTTATTTGAACTCCAGGCTTTTCGTGTGTTCAAAATGCACCATTCGAAGCCACATCATCAATTTTCAACCCTTTCTGACTTCATTTGGTATTTTTCATGCATTTAATGATTTTTTTGAGCTAAATGACCCTGAAATTGAAAAGCACTACAAATGAACTATGAAAATGTTGAAAGTTGGCATGGTATCAACCTTTCACCCACATAGCATGTGCTAAAAAGTTGAGTGGGTTACGGCAAAAACTGGATGCACTTCGTGTACAAAACGGACAGTCCCTTTCGAAGTATCGGGGTTTCGGACGGAAACTCATCGGTTACAAAAGGCATTTCATTTTCTTGAACTTATTTGAACTCCAGGCTTTTCGTGTGTTCAAAATGCACCATTCGAAGCCACATCATCAATTTTCAACCCTTTCTGACTTCATTTGATATTTTTCATGCATTTAATGATTTTATTTGAGCTAAATGACCCTGAAATTGAAAAGCACTACAAATGAACTCTGAAAATGTTGAAAGTTGGCATGGTATCAACCTTTCACCCACATAGCATGTGCTAAAAAGTTGAGTGGGTTACGGCAAAAACTGGATGCACTTCGTGTACAAAACGGACAGTCTCTTTCGAAGTATCGGGGTTTCGGACGGAAACTCATCGGTTACAAAAGGCATTTCATTTTCTTGAACTTATTTGAACTCCAGGCTTTTCGTGTGTTCAAAATGCACCATTCGAAGCCACATCATCAATTTTCAACCCTTTCTGACTTCATTTGGTATTTTTCATGCATTTAATGATTTTTTTGAGCTAAATGACCCAGAAATTGAAAAGCACTACAAATGAACTCTGAAAAGGTTGAAAGTTGGCATGGTATCAACCTTTCACCCACATAGCATGTGCTAAAAAGTTGAGTGGGTTACGGCAAAAACTGGATGCACTTCGTGTACAAAACGGACAGTCTCTTTCGAAGTATCGGGGTTTCGGACGGAAACTCATCGGTTACAAAAGGCATTTCATTTTCTTGAACTTATTTGAACTCCAGGCTTTTCGTGTGTTCAAAATGCACCATTCGAAGCCACATCATCAATTTTCAACCCTTTCTGACTTCATTTGGTATTTTTCATGCATTTAATGATTTTTTTGAGCTAAATGACCCTGAAATTGAAAAGCACTACAAATGAACTATGAAAATGTTGAAAGTTGGCATGGTATCAACCTTTCACCCACATAGCATGTGCTAAAAAGTTGAGTGGGTTACGGCAAAAACTGGATGCACTTCGTGTACAAAACGGACAGTCCCTTTCGAAGTATCGGGGTTTCGGACGGAAACTCATCGGTTACAAAAGGCATTTCATTTTCTTGAACTTATTTGAACTCCAGGCTTTTCGTGTGTTCAAAATGCACCATTCGAAGCCACATCATCAATTTTCAACCCTTTCTGACTTCATTTGGTATTTTTCATGCATTTAATGATTTTTTTGAGCTAAATGACCCTGAAATTGAAAAGCACTACAAATGAACTATGAAAATGTTGAAAGTTGGCATGGTATCAACCTTTCACCCACATAGCATGTGCTAAAAAGTTGAGTGGGTTACGGCAAAAACTGGATGCACTTCGTGTACAAAACGGACAGTCCCTTTCGAAGTATCGGGGTTTCGGACGGAAACTCATCGGTTACAAAAGGCATTTCATTTTCTTGAACTTATTTGAACTCCAGGCTTTTCGTGTGTTCAAAATGCACCATTCGAAGCCACATCATCAATTTTCAACCCTTTCTGACTTCATTTGGTATTTTTCATGCATTTAATGATTTTTTTGAGCTAAATGACCCTGAAATTGAAAAGCACTACAAATGAACTCTGAAAATGTTGAAAGTTGGCATGGTATCAACCTTTCACCCACATAGCATGTGCTAAAAAGTTGAGTGGGTTACGGCAAAAACTGGATGCACTTCGTGTACAAAACGGACAGTCTCTTTCGATGTATCGGGGTTTCGGACGGAAACTCATCGGTTACAAAAGGCATTTCATTTTCTTGAACTTATTTGAACTCCAGGCTTTTCGTGTGTTCAAAATGCACCATTCGAAGCCACATCATCAATTTTCAACCCTTTCTGACTTCATTTGGTATTTTTCATGCATTTAATGATTTTTTTGAGCTAAATGACCCAGAAATTGAAAAGCACTACAAATGAACTCTGAAAAGGTTGAAAGTTGGCATGGTATCAACCTTTCACCCACATAGCATGTGCTAAAAAGTTGAGTGGGTTACGGCAAAAACTGGATGCACTTCGTGTATAAAACGGACAGTCTCTTTCGATGTATCGGGGTTTCGGACGGAAACTCATCGGTTACAAAAGGCATTTCATTTTCTTGAACTTATTTGAACTCCAGGCTTTTCGTGTGTTCAAAATGCACCATTTGAAGCCACATCATCAATTTTCAACCCTTTCTGACTTCATTTGGTAATTTTCATGCATTTAATGATTTTTTTGAGCTAAATGACCCAGAAATTGAAAAGCACTACAAATGAACTCTGAAAAGGTTGAAAGTTGGCATGGTATCAACCTTTCACCCACATAGCATGTGCTAAAAAGTTGAGTGGGTTACGGCAAAAACTGGATGCACTTCGTGTACAAAACGGACAGTCTCTTTCGAAGTATCGGGGTTTCGGACGGAAACTCATCGGTTACAAAAGGCATTTCATTTTCTTGAACTTATTTGAACTCCAGGCTTTTCGTGTGTTCAAAATGCACCATTCGAAGCCACATCATCAATTTTCAACCCTTTCTGACTTCATTTGGTATTTTTCATGCATTTAATGATTTTTTTGAGCTAAATGACCCTGAAATTGAAAAGCACTACAAATGAACTATGAAAATGTTGAAAGTTGGCATGGTATCAACCTTTCACCCACATAGCATGTGCTAAAAAGTTGAGTGGGTTACGGCAAAAACTGGATGCACTTCGTGTACAAAACGGACAGTCCCTTTCGAAGTATCGGGGTTTCGGACGGAAACTCATCGGTTACAAAAGGCATTTCATTTTCTTGAACTTATTTGAACTCCAGGCTTTTCGTGTGTTCAAAATGCACCATTCGAAGCCACATCATCAATTTTCAACCCTTTCTGACTTCATTTGGTATTTTTCATGCATTTAATGATTTTTTTGAGCTAAATGACCCTGAAATTGAAAAGCACTACAAATGAACTATGAAAATGTTGAAAGTTGGCATGGTATCAACCTTTCACCCACATAGCATGTGCTAAAAAGTTGAGTGGGTTACGGCAAAAACTGGATGCACTTCGTGTACAAAACGGACAGTCCCTTTCGAAGTATCGGGGTTTCGGACGGAAACTCATCGGTTACAAAAGGCATTTCATTTTCTTGAACTTATTTGAACTCCAGGCTTTTCGTGTGTTCAAAATGCACCATTCGAAGCCACATCATCAATTTTCAACCCTTTCTGACTTCATTTGGTATTTTTCATGCATTTAATGATTTTTTTGAGCTAAATGACCCTGAAATTGAAAAGCACTACAAATGAACTCTGAAAATGTTGAAAGTTGGCATGGTATCAACCTTTCACCCACATAGCATGTGCTAAAAAGTTGAGTGGGTTACGGCAAAAACTGGATGCACTTCGTGTACAAAACGGACAGTCTCTTTCGATGTATCGGGGTTTCGGACGGAAACTCATCGGTTACAAAAGGCATTTCATTTTCTTGAACTTATTTGAACTCCAGGCTTTTAGTGTGTTCAAAATGCACCATTCGAAGCCACATCATCAATTTTCAACCCTTTCTGACTTCATTTGGTATTTTTCATGCATTTAATGATTTTTTTGAGCTAAATGACCCAGAAATTGAAAAGCACTACAAATGAACTCTGAAAAGGTTGAAAGTTGGCATGGAATCAACCTTTCACCCACATAGCATGTGCTAAAAAGTTGAGTGGGTTACGGCAAAAACTGGATGCACTTCGTGTACAAAACGGACAGTCTCTTTCGAAGTATCGGGGTTTCGGACGGAAACTCATCGGTTACAAAAGGCATTTCATTTTCTTGAACTTATTTGAACTCCAGGCTTTTCGTGTGTTCAAAATGCACCATTCGAAGCCACATCATCAATTTTCAACCCTTTCTGACTTCATTTGGTATTTTTCATGCATTTAATGATTTTTTTGAGCTAAATGACCCTGAAATTGAAAAGCACTACAAATGAACTCTGAAAATGTTGAAAGTTGGCATGGTATCAACCTTTCACCCACATAGCATGTGCTAAAAAGTTGAGTGGGTTACGGCAAAAACTGGATGCATTTCGTGTACAAAACGGACAGTCTCTTTCGAAGTATCGGGGTTTCGGACGGAAACTCATCGGTTACAAAAGGCATTTCATTTTCTTGAACTTATTTGAACTCCAGGCTTTTCGTGTGTTCAAAATGCACCATTCGAAGCCACATCATCAATTTTCAACCCTTTCTGACTTCATTTGGTATTTTTCATGCATTTAATGATTTTTTTGAGCTAAATGACCCTGAAATTGAAAAGCACTACAAATGAACTCTGAAAATGTTGAAAGTTGGCATGGTATCAACCTTTCACCCACATAGCATGTGCTAAAAAGTTGAGTGGGTTACGGCAAAAACTGGATGCACTTCGTGTACAAAACGGACAGTCCCTTTCGAAGTATCGGGGTTTCGGACGGAAACTCATCGGTTACAAAAGGCATTTCATTTTCTTGAACTTATTTGAACTCCAGGCTTTTCGTGTGTTCAAAATGCACCATTCGAAGCCACATCATCAATTTTCAACCCTTTCTGACTTCATTTGGTATTTTTCATGCATTTAATGATTTTTTTGAGCTAAATGACCCTGAAATTGAAAAGCACTACAAATGAACTCTGAAAATGTTGAAAGTTGGCATGGTATCAACCTTTCACCCACATAGCATGTGCTAAAAAGTTGAGTGGGTTACGGCAAAAACTGGATGCATTTCGTGTACAAAACGGACAGTCTCTTTCGAAGTATCGGGGTTTCAGACGGAAACTCATCGGTTACAAAAGGCATTTCATTTTCTTGAACTTATTTGAACTCCAGGCTTTTCGTGTGTCCAAAATGCACCATTCGAAGCCACATCATCAATTTTCAACCCTTTCTGACTTCATTTGGTATTTTTCATGCATTTAATGATTTTTTTGAGCTAAATGACCCTGAAATTGAAAAGCACTACAAATGAACTCTGAAAATGTTGAAAGTTGGCATGGTATCAACCTTTCACCCACATAGCATGTGCTAAAAAGTTGAGTGGGTTACAGCAAAAACTGGATGCACTTCGTGTACAAAACGGACAGTCTCTTTCGAAGTATCGGGGTTTCGGACGGAAACTCATCGGTTACAAAAGGCATTTCATTTTCTTGAACTTATTTGAACTCCAGGCTTTTCGTGTGTTCAAAATGCACCATTCGAAGCCACATCATCAATTTTCAACCCTTTCTGACTTCATTTGGTATTTTTCATGCATTTAATGATTTTTTTGAGCTAAATGACCCTGAAATTGAAAAGCACTACAAATGAACTCTGAAAATGTTGAAAGTTGGCATGGTATCAAACTTTCACCCACATAGCATGTGCTAAAAAGTTGAGTGGGTTACGGCAAAAACTGGATGCACTTCGTGTACAAAACGGACAGTCCCTTTCGAAGTATCGGGGTTTCAGACGGAAACTCATCGGTTACAAAAGGCATTTCATTTTCTTGAACTTATTTGAACTCCAGGCTTTTCGTGTGTTCAAAATGCACCATTCGAAGCCACATCATCAATTTTCAACCCTTTCTGACTTCATTTGGTATTTTTCATGCATTTAATGATTTTTTTGAGCTAAATGACCCTGAAATTGAAAAGCACTACAAATGAACTCTGAAAATGTTGAAAGTTGGCATGGTATCAACCTTTCACCCACATAGCATGTGCTAAAAAGTTGAGTGGGTTACGGCAAAAACTGGATGCACTTCGTGTACAAAACGGACAGTCCCTTTCGAAGTATCGGGGTTTCGGACGGAAACTCATCGGTTACAAAAGGCATTTCATTTTCTTGAACTTATTTGAACTCCAGGCTTTTCGTGTGTTCAAAATGCACCATTCGAAGCCACATCATCAATTTTCAACCCTTTCTGACTTCATTTGGTATTTTTCATGCATTTAATGATTTTTTTGAGCTAAATGACCCTGAAATTGAAAAGCACTACAAATGAACTCTGAAAATGTTGAAAGTTGGCATGGTATCAACCTTTCACCCACATAGCATGTGCTAAAAAGTTGAGTGGGTTACGGCAAAAACTGGATGCACTTCGTGTACAAAACGGACAGTCTCTTTCGAAGTATCGGGGTTTCGGACGGAAACTCATCGGTTACAAAAGGCATTTCATTTGCTTGAACTTATTTGAACTCCAGGCTTTTCGTGTGTTCAAAATACACCATTCGAAGCCACATCATCAATTTTCAACCCTTTCTGACTTCATTTGGTATTTTTCATGCATTTAATGATTTTTTTGAGCTAAATGACCCTGAAATTGAAAAGCACTACAAATGAACTCTGAAAATGTTGAAAGTTGGCATGGTATCAACCTTTCACCCACATAGCATGTGCTAAAAAGTTGAGTGGGTTACGGCAAAAACTGGATGCACTTCGTGTACAAAACGGACAGTCCCTTTCGAAGTATCGGGGTTTCGGACGGAAATTCATCGGTTACAAAAGGCATTTCATTTTCTTGAACTTATTTGAACTCCAGGCTTTTCGTGTGTTCAAAATGCACCATTCGAAGCCACATCATCAATTTTCAACCCTTTCTGACTTCATTTGGTATTTTTCATGCATTTAATGATTTTTTTGAGCTAAATGACCCTGAAATTGAAAAGCACTACAAATGAACTCTGAAAATGTTGAAAGTTGGCATGGTGTGCGTGCTTGCCAACAATGACAACCCACTTTTTTGTTGCATTTTGTTCTCAGCCGAAATCGGAATTTAAGAAAAAACTGAATTGAAAAGCACTACAAATATATAATAGCTAGAGAGATATGTAATATATATATAATAGTTCAGATATCCATTACAGAAAGTACTCGTCCAAGCGAACACTACTAGCTAGTCTGAATCAGAAGAATATTCCAATGGTGGTGGTGGTGCGAGGTGACGCTGCCCATAGTTCACGGTTCGAATCTTGCGGTACAACTCATATGCAACGTATGCATCTTTTGCTGCATACTCAATGTTGATAGGCTGAAGTGGGGTCCTCTCCCACTCTTTGTGCTGCGCCCGGGGGAATTTGGTCTTCATATCTCCGTAATAGTCGTCGATCAAGGCGACTGCCATAGAAGCCATCGAAGTCCTCTCATACCAAAGCCTGAATATGTCTTGGATATCAATAAGGCAGCCAGCTGGTATCTCAATACCGAAGCTGCGCCTCATCTTCAGCTTGTCATTACTTACATCAACGCTAGCAAAATGTATGCCACTGCGTAGGAAGTCCATGAGTGCTGGGCAGTGCTTGTCACTACTGCAACATCAACAAATTAAAATGGAACAAATGTTAAATACTGCTGCAACAAGTATATTTCGGCAGAATTATAATATGCAACTATATAAAGGAAAATTATTTCGCTGCAACAAAAGAGGAAGACGCGGAGTTTTTGCTCCCCGGGCTCATTTGAGCCCGGTGAACAGTAATATCATAAAAAAATTGAAAATTATTTCACTACAACTTAAGAGAAATTGATCTTTGCCATAGGATTCAAAATAGAACATATATATTGCTATATCCTATATATATGCAATTTTCATATCCTATGAATTGATGAAGAAACCCTAAATTAACTATATGACATATATGTTCTCCCACGTTTTGCAACAAGGAAAATTGTTTCACTACAAACTTAAAAGAAATATTGATCTTTCCCATAGGATTCAAAATGGAACATATTTCTATCCTATGCAATTTTCATAATAATCTAGAAATTATTAATTGATCAAAGAAAACCCTCAAAACTCACCTTGCCCATTGGAAGATCATGACATGTTTCTTGAAACATAGCTGGATGACGGCAACATCTTCTTGCTTGGCCGTGTACTCGAGATCAAGCCCTATGAACTTGTCTTTCTCATCCGCCACTTGAAGCCATTTCTGCAAAAGGGAAAGAAAATGCGGCACCATGGCACTGTCGTTCGTGTAGACGACATCGAGATTGGTACTGCCATGTGCGAGCACCTCCCCGTAGCGAGTGATTGGATTCATGGTAGAAGATATGGGGGGAAGAAGAGAGGAGAAGATGAGAAATGGGCGAAGTTACTGTAGCCCTCGCCGAGGAACAGTTGCTTTATCCTCCTGTTTCTCGGAGCGCGAAACGTCGTGGGTTTGAACCTTTAGTCCCGGTTTGAACCACCAACCGGGACTAAAGGGGCGCGCACCAGGCGAACGGTTACACATTTGGTCCCGGTTCCTTCCACGAACCGGGACCAATGGTTGTGGGCCAGGAGCGAGGCACATTGGTCCCGGTTCGTGTCTGGAACCGGGAACAAAGGTTCCAGACGAACCGGGACCAATGCCCCACGTGGCCCGCCCGGCCGTCTGGCCTCACGAACCGGGACTGTTGCACCCATTAGTCCCGGTTCGTGACTGAACCGGGACTAATGGGCTGGCCCGGCCTGGACCAATGCCCTGTTATGTACTAGTGTACCATGGTCAATTAAATGTAACATTTCCTTTAATGAATACTAACTTGCTATTTTAACAGTATTATAATTGTATAATATAAATACATTTTTTGTGATAAGTCTATACATTTTCTTTTTACACTTACAATTGGTACTCGATTTTTTAATGCTACAAAAAGAAGAACCAGCTATTCTTCCAAAAAAATATCATGCGTTTGTAGAACCAAAATATGAAAACCTTTTCAGAGATTTCTATACATTTGGTCCCGGTTGGTGGCACCAACCGGGACTAAAGGGGTGCATTGGTCCCGGTTGGTGCCACCAACCGGGACCAAAGGTCAGTTTTCAGCAGCCCAAAGGGCGGGAAACAGGGACCTTTGGTCCCGGTTGGTGGCACCAACCAGGACTAAAGGGGCGCATTGGTCCCGGTTGGTGGCACCAACCGGGACCAAAGGGTGGTGCTACCCGGGGCCAAATTTTTAGTCCCATCTCGCTAGCCGAGAGAGCTCGAGAGTGGTTTATAAGTGCTGCTGCGCATACCCTCTCGAGCTCCTCTCAGCTGCAGGCCTCCGGGCCTAATCTGTCACTGCTTGTGGGCTTATTGGGCCTTTTGCGGGCCCAGTAGGTGGCATTTTTTTTTAAAAAAATACAGTTTTTTGTTTTGTTTTTTGCTTTATTTATTTTTTTAATTTTTTTCTAGTATTTTTCTTCTGTTATTTTAGTTCATTCTTTTTAACAAATAAATACTTTGATAATTTTAGTTGCATTTATTTATTTTTGTTTTGTTTTTTGCTTTATTTATTTTTGTTTTATTTTTTGCTTTATTTATTTCCAGTGTGTTTTATCATTATATTCTTTTTGCTATTAATGTTTTGAACAAAAAATACTTTGATAATTTTAGTTGCATAATTTTTATATAATTATAGTTTCAAAAATACTAGAGGTTTATAAAAGCTTTTTAGTTGATTCTTTTTTGAACTCCACTCCCACGATGTTTTGAAAGAAATTAAAAAGCACTTCAAATGAACTCTGAAAAGGTTGAAAGTTGGCATGGTATCATCATTTCACCCACATAGCATGTGCTAAAAAGTTGAGTGGGTTACGGCAAAAACTGGATGCACTTCGTGTACAAAATGGACAATCTCTTTCGAAGTATCAGGCTTTCGGACGAAAACTCATCTGTTACAAAGGGATTTCATTTTTTGAACTTATTTGAACTCCATACTTTTTGTGTGTTCAAAATGCACCATTCAAAGCCACATCATCAATTTTCAACCCTTTCTGACTTCATTTGGTATTTTTCATGCACTTGCTGATTTTTTGAGCTAAATAACCCTAAAATTGAAAAGCACTTCAAATGAACTATGAAAAGGTTGAAAGTTGGCATGGTATCATCATTTCACCCACATAGCATGTTATAAAAAGTTGAGAGGGTTACGGCAAAAACTGCATGCACTTCATGTACAAAACGGACAATCTCTTTCGAAGTATCAGGGTTTCGGACGAAAACTCATGTGTTACAAAAGGCATTTCATTTATTCACATGTAACTGCAATGATATAGTTGTGGAGAGAAAGTCTTTACTTTTTCTTCGCTTGTGTCCTTTGCTTATTGCGCCGTAACCATGGATAATCTTCATCGTTTAACAGGGTGCTTGGGTCAGCCTTGACTTTGAAGGGAGGAATTTCATTAAACTTTTCATAATCTTCAGACATGTCTGTCTTGCCCTCCAATCCCACGATGTCTCTTTTTCCTGAAAGAACTATGTGGCGCTTTGGCTCATCGTATGATGTATTCGCTTCCTTATCTATTCTTTTTCTCGGTTTGGTAGACATGTCCACATAGAAAACCTGCGCCACATCATTGGCTAGGACGAATGGTTCGTCTGTGTACCCAAGATTGTTCAGATCCACTGTTGTCATTCCGTACTGTGGATCTTCCTGTACCCCGCCTCTTGACAGATTGACCCATTTGCACTGAAACAAAGGGACCTTGAAATTATGTCCATAGTCAAGTTCCCATATGTCCACTATGTAACCATAATATGTGTCCTTTCCCCTCTTGGTTGCTGCATCAAAGCGGACACCACTGTTTTGGTTGGTGCTCTTTTGATCCTGGGCGATCGGGTAAAATGTATTCCCATTTATCTCGTACCCTTTGTAAGTCATTACAGTCGAAGATGGTCCCCTGGCCAATGAGTACAGCTCATCATAAACAGTGTTGTCACGCATGAGACGTGTTTGCAACCAACTGCCGAAAGTCCTGATGTGTTCACATGTAATTCAGTCGTCACACTGCTCCGAGTGTTTGGAGCGCAGAATATTCTTGTGTTCATCGACATACGGGGTCACCAAGGTAGAATTCTGTAGAACTGTGTAGTGTGCTTGAGACCAAGAATGGCCGTCCCTACATATTATTGAGTCCACTCCTAGCGTGCCTTTTACAGTCAGTCTCCCCTCATACCGCGATTGAGGGAGACCAATCTTCTTAAGGTCAGGAATGAAGTCAACACAAAACCCAATGACATCCTCTGTTTGATGGCCCATGGAGATGCTTGCTTCTGGCCTAGCGCGGTTACGAACATATTTCTTTAAGACTCCCATGAACCTCTCAAAGGGGAACATATTGTGTAGAAATACAGGGCCCAGAACGACAATCTCGTCGACTAGATGAACTAGGACGTGCGTCATGATATTGAAGAAGGACGGTGGGAACACCAGCTCGAAACTAACAAGACATTGCACCAAATCACTCCTTAACCTTGGCAGGATTTCTGGATCGATCACCTTCTGAGAGATTGCATTGAGAATGCACATAGCTTCACAATGGCTAATCGAACGTTTTCCGGTAGAAGCCCCCTCAATGCAACCGAAAGCAGTTGCGTCATAATCACGTGGCAGTCATGAGACTTTAGGTTCTGGAACTTTGTCTCTGCCATATTTATTATTCCCTTTATATTCGACGAGAAGCCAGACGGGACCTTCATACCGAGCAGGCATTCAAAGAAGATTTCCTTCTCTTCTTTGGTAAGAGCGTAGCTGGCAGGACCTTCATACTGCTTTGGATGCATGCCGTCTTTTTCATGCACACGTTGCTGTTCCTCCCGTGCCTCAGGTGTATCTTTTGTCTTCCCATACACTCCCAAGAAGCCTAGCAGGTTCACGCAAAGATTCTTCGTCACGTGCATCAGTCGATTGCAGAGCGGACCTCCAGGTCTTTCCAATAGGGTAGGTCTCAAAATATAGATTTCTTCTTCCACATGGGTGCGCGTCCCGCATCGTCAGTCGGAACAGATAGTCCGCCAGGACCCTTTCCAAATATTACTTGTAAATCATTGACCATATCAAGTATGTGATCACCAGTACGGAGGGCGGGCTTCTTCCGGTGATCTGCCTCACCTTTGAAATGCTTTCCTTTCTTTTGACATTGATGGTTGGTCGGAAGAAATCGACGATGCCCCAGGTACACATTCTTCCTGCATTTGTCCAAATATATACTGTCGGTGTCATCTAAAGAGTGTGTGCATGCGTGGTATCCCTTGTTTGTCTGTCCTGAAAGGTTACTGAGAGCAGGCAAATCGTTGATGGTTACAAACAGCAACGCATGTAGGTCAAATTCCTCCTGTTCGTTCTCATCCCACACACGTACACCTCTTCCATTCCATAGCTGTAAAAGTTCAGCAACTAATGGCCTTAGGTACACATCAATGTCATTGCCGGGTTGCTTAGGGCCTTGGATGAGCACTGGCATCATAATGAACTTCCGCTTCATGCACAACCAAGGAGGAAGGTTATACATACATAGAGTCACAGGCCATGTGCTATGCTTGCTGCTCTGCTCAACAAAAGGATTAACGCCATCTGCACTTAAACCAAACCATACGTTCCTCGGGTCACCTGTAAAGTCGCTCCAATTTCTCTCGATCTTTCTCCACTGCGACCCGTCTGCGGGTGCTCTCAACTTCCCGTCTTTCTTACGGTCTTTTTGGGCCATTGCATCAACTCGGCATGCTTTTTGTTTCTAAACAGACGTTTCAACCGTGGTATTATAGGAGCATACCACATCACCTTGGCAGGAACCCTCTTCCCGGTGCGCTGGCCCTCAACATCACCAGGGTCATCTCTTCTGATCTTATACCGCAATGCACCGCATACCGGGCATGCGTTCAAATCCTCGTACGCACCGCGGTAGAGGATGCAGTCATTAGGGCATGCATGTATCTTCTGCACCTCCAATCCTAGAGGGCATAGAACCTTCTTTGCTTCGTACGTACTGCCGGAAAATTCGTTATCCTTTGGAAGCTTCTTCTTCATTATTTTCAGTAGCGAACTAAATCCCTTGTCAGATACACCATTGTCCGCCTTCCATTGCAGCAATTCCAGTGTGGTACCGAGCTTTCTGTTGTCATCTTCGCAATTTGGGTACAACCCTTTTTTGTGATCCTCTAACATGCGATCGAACTTCAACTTCTCCCTTTCACTTTCGCATTCTGTTTGTGCATCAACAATGACCCGGCGAAGATCATCATCGGGCACATCGTCTGGTTCCTCTTGATCTTCAGCTTCCCCCGTTGCAGCATCACCGTATTCAGGGGGCGGGTAGTTGTCGTCATCCTCTTCTTCTTCGTTGTCTTCCATCATAACCCCTCTTTCTCCGTGCTTGGTCCAAACATTATAGTGTGGCATAAAACCCTTCTGAAGCAGGTGGAAGTGAAGGGTTTTATAGTTGGAGAAAGCCTTCGTATTCTCACAGACAGTGCATGGACAATGCATAAAACCATTCTGCTTGTTTGGCTCAGCCGCTTCGAGAAAATTATGCAGGCCCTTAATATACTCGGAGGTGCGTCGGTCACCGTACATCCATTGCCGGTTCATCTGCGTGCATATCATGAATAGAAAAGTGACCAAATTAATAGAAATTCATCATCACATTAAAAGTACAGTAGTGACCAAAATAAATACATAACGTTCATACATAGTTCTCATTATTGAACAACATATAGGTCTCTAGAGCATCTAATTAAAACATACATTGAAACTATAAAATTTAAATGCAACAACAAATGCGATCATAACCGCAACTAAGGTACCAATTGATCCAACGGCGTAATGATACCAAGCCTCAGTATGAATGGCATATTTTTCTAATCTCTCTAATCTTCAAGCGCATTGCATCCATCTAGATCTTGTGATCGTCGACGACATCGACAACTTGCAACTCCAACTTCATCTTCTCCTCTTCAACTCTTTGTAATTTTTCTTTCAAGTAATTGTTTTCTTTTTCAATCAAATTTAACTTCTCGACAAGAATTTCTATGTCGGTTGGAATTTCCGGTTCACATACCTCCTAGATTAAAAAATCTATGTCACGTTGGTCGGCATAATTGTCATAAACACTAAATAAAACAAATAGTTATAAAAGATAATATATACCACATCCGAATCATAGACCGGACGAGGGCCGACGTGGGCGGATACCATGACCATGGCACTATATAATAACAAACAATAATAAAAGTAAGAAAATTACACAAGTATCTATCTAAATGATACAAGTAAGAACTTTTTTCTTTTAGAAAGAAGATAAGAAGAAGAGGCTAACCACGGTGGTGCCGGCACCGAGATGGGAGCGGGCGATCGACGGCGGTGAGGACGGGGACGGGACAGGACGGACCGCCAAACCTAAACAAATCTTGAGGAAATTGGAGCTTGGACAAGGAGCTTCGAGAGGAGAAAGCTTAAGTGTGGTTCGGGCATTTCATCGAACACCTCATGTGCATAGGAGGTGAGCTAGAGCACCACAAAGCTCTCCAACGGCCGGCCAAAAAAAAGTGAGCAGTGCATTGCTCTGCTCGCGGGCAGGGGGTATATATAGGCCGACCATTTGTCCCGGTTTGTGGCTGGAACCGGGACTAAAGGACACCATTTGGTCCCGGTTCCAGCCACAAACCGGGACCAATGATTGTGGGCCAGGAGCCAGGCCCATTGGTCCCGGTTCGTGTCTGGAACCGGGACCAAAGGGGTCAGACGAACCGGGACCAATGTCCCACGAGGCCCGGCCGGCGCCTTGGCCTCACGAACCGGGACCAATGCCCCATGGGTCCCGGTTCGTGAGTGAACCGGGATTAATGGGCTTCTCAGGGCTGGACCAAAGCCCTGTTATGTACTAGTGATTCTATCTCTTTGAGCTCTAGATGGCTGGCTTCGTTGAGAGTCTGAGAGAAGGGGTGTGGGCTGTTTATGTAGGGTAGCCAGAGTTGTCACGAGGAGGCAGAGAATGGGTGTGGTTAGCGTCTTGTGTGTGAGAGTCTGAAAGAGAGATCGGTTACAGAAAATTGATCTCGCTGCTGCATGCAAGAGCTGCCGTGCCGCAGGATACAAAATATGTTCTGGGTCAGTGTTGTGTATGAGGAAGTACATCACATATTGTCGTCATGATGCTGCGGTATTAACTCTCAAGTCTCAACACAAATGCGGCAGCATTGTGCACGATATAGATCACATGTTGAGCAGCAACGTATGGTACTCGCCTCTGTGCATCATAGGCCACAAAATTCCAGACATGGTAAACCCTACTCCCTTCGTCTCATAATTTAAGAACGTTTTTGATACTACACTATCATAAAAAACGTTCTTATATTATGGGACGGAGGGAGTAGTAAATACTCCCTCCGTTCCATAATGTAGTGCATATAGATTTTTAGGAAAGTCTAACTTTTCAAACTTTGACCAAATTTTTAGAGAAAACTATTTATATTTACAATATCAAATATATACCACATGAAAATACGTCTTGTGATGTATCTAAGGATATGTACTTGGTATTCTAGATGTATATATTTTTCCCTACAAACTTGGTCAAAGTCTATAAAGTTTGACTTATCAGAAAATCTATACGAACTACAATCGTGGAACACGGAGGGAGTAGCTGTAACGTGGCTTCTGTCCTGCCGTGCATGCATGGTGATCAATCAATGGCCATATGCTACTCGGTGGAATGGCCAAGTACGAAGAAGGCAGGGCATGGACCGCTGGCCAAAAGGATGTGTAGTATGTATGGCTTTGACTAGCGGTCAAAGAATTCGAATACGTTGGTGCTGCAGTACAATATTTTTTAGACTACCATAATAAAGACATAATTCTGCCCAAACACAACCTAAACAATCTGTACGTTTTTGCATACACCACATATTAATACACATATATAAATTCACGCACACATACTACACATTTATATGTGTATATATAATGTTTTAGCAGAAATTTGCGGTTATAAGAAATAAGTTTTCTGTTTTTGTAAGAGCTTTGAATCGCTCTTTTGGAAGACTCACTATTATTACGTGTTTATGATAGCACGGACATACCCTTTTTATTTTTATTACATATTTACAAATATATAAATGATTAATGATGCATCCATATCTTAGAAATGCTATGTATTGTTCATTACCATGGTCAATTAAATGTAACATTTCCTTTAATGAATACTAACTTGCTATTTTAACAGTATTATAATTGTATAATATAAATACATTTTTTGTGATAAGTCTATACATTTTCTTTTTACACTTACAATTGGTACTCGATTTTTTAATGCTACAAAAAGAAGAACCAAATATTCTTCCAAAAAAATATCATGCGTTTGTAGAACCAAAATATGAAAACCTTTTCAGAGATTTCTATACATTTTACTTTCAAACCTACAATCGGTGCTCAAACTTTTGTAATTCTGCCAAAAGAAAGAACCAACATATTCGTCGGAAAAAATATCACGCCTTTGTAGAACCAAAAAATGAAAACATTTAGCGATATTTATATACATTTTATTTTTACTCTTAAAATCAGTGTTTAATATTTTAGAATTCTGGCAAAAGTAGAATAAATTCTTGAAAAAAAGTCACTCCTCGTAGACTAGAGACACTAGTTATGAACTAAGAATGAATTAAAACATGTATAATAAAATACCCAAGCAAAAAGAATAATTTTGAGGCTTGTTTGGTTCACCGGATTCTAAAAAAGTAGGAAAAGGATAGGGATGCATGAGCAAACCATATGATTAGAAATCACAAGAATTTTTTCAACACGCGTGTTTTGCTCGCAGGAAATTAGTCAACACGGGAATCCAAATAAACATGGTCAAATCAAAGTCAAACCAAACAAAAATCTATAATCAGAATGTTATTATGCCACCAAAGATCTTACTCGTTCTTCATGCATGTGAATCTAAAATAGGAATACAAGTGGAGGTCAAAATCTCTATTTTTCCTTTGAAACTGATATTAAACGAAAATTTCCTCAACTTTTATTCTGCCGCATTCCTTTGAACTAAATTCATGAATTGTATCACCGTAGGAAAATTTACTATTGCTACGTTTTGCTCCACTTTTCCTTGAAGAGAAGAGGCTCTTGTGCAGTTTTGATTGGTAGTATGGGGGGTGGGTTATATCAAAGAGTGTTTGATATCATAGGAAAATTATAAAGGAATGCTAGCAAGATATTTGAGTGGATGAAAAATTTCCTCCTAATGGAATACACATGAATCCTATGGATAATTTCTTCAGTATTGCAATCCTGCGAAACAAACGATCACCTTAGGGGAAAAGCCTGATGATTCAAATCTCCAACAAACGCTGAGAATCAAACGATCACGGTAGGGGGAAATCTTATGGAATTCCTGTGATTAACTATCTCATCCGGTAATTATCGACTACCATACATGATTTTTTTAATGAACTTGCAATTAGTCAAACTTCACATAAGTTTGATTTATAATAAACCTGAAACTTCGATTAATTTAGAACCAAGGGAGTAGTTTCTACCAAATCCCCCAATACGACAAGGATCAGGGTGTTGTACTACACTTGTACTGGTTGTTTTCTTCTTGTTGTCGTTGGTGTGCATGCGGGTGATACATGCATGAACATTTACACGCAGCGGGCTTGTGTGGTAAACCAGTAAATCCATGCAAGCGTACAGGAGTTTGACCAGAGGACAAGTTTGTCTTATCTCTTGTGCCAAATGCCACAGACAGGAGCTTCCTGCCTGCCTATGAGGCCTGACCTCCTGCACCCTGCTGTGATAAAACAAAAATGTGCGTGTGCGGCCAAGGCAGGACCCAAAGACCGTTCATGACAAGAGATCCCTGGCAGCTCCTCTGGGTGCTGCCGAGTGATCGATGAAAACATAAATGACAAGAGGATTTTTGACCCATGGTCCAAGCATGACGCCCTCTCTATCCCAAGCACAGGTCCGTTTTATCCGGATTTCGTCCGTTTGGAGGTGAGAATGGGGTTGTGTCCGCCCGAATCTACGTTTGCGTCGGTCGTGCGCCCAACATGCGGCCGCATCTTCGACCCCATCTCGTCGGCCGTAGGCCAAGTACAATTAAAATCAAATATAGCAAAAATAGTTTAAATCATGTAAAATAGATGGTTCCAAGTCCGAAATAGTCATTTATTACACCCCAATCAAAATTTTATAAATATGAAATAGTCTTCAAAACCAATCAAGTTTGTGCGCACGTAGATGTTGTCATCACGTTCACGTACAAAGATTAAACAGATAGATCTATCGATTGTCAATGTTTTTGTTTGCGGAATCAGTTGCACACGAACGTTGGCATACTCACCTCATAGTGCGACCACCTCCAAGCCTTGCAGTCGCTCGGTGGCCATAAAAAATCCAGGACATGATTCAAGTCAGGATTACGCCATGCCGACATGTTTGGTTTGTAGTGTGTCCCGCGGAGGCCCCGTCGTGCAACATGACAATCCCTTTTCTAGGTAATATGTGTGTGTTTATGAAGTGTATACATATATGCACTTCCTTTTATGTTTTATTCTTACAAATGGGACAAGCATGTCCTTTATTTTCCAGAACCGTAGCTAATCTTAACATGTTAATTGGTCGTTTTTCTTACCCAAGTTTCCAATTTATTTTGGACAGCCAAATTTGTTGTTTTTTCCTCGTCAGGAGCTGTATGTTGTACCCGACAGTCCAGTTTTTTTAAACAAATTGAACGGCCAGACAATTTTAATTTTAAGAGATCCATCCGATTGAGGGATGTAATTTTTTGGTTAACATGGATTTTTCTACCCTATTTCTCTTGCTTCTGGTTCACCGTGTTCTATTTCTTGTATATAGTAGATAGATTCTGGACAAGGAGTTTCTCAGCTCGAGCTTGGGTGAACAGGAAATTCAAAAACAATTGAAAACAAATTCGGAAAGTGTAAAACAATTTTGCTACAAACATTGACAAATGTTGGCAATGCTTGCAAAGTTTCATCGTGAAATGACATTTGTAGAAGCCGTGGAAAAAAATCAATGCTCAAAAAATGGTATGTCCAAAAGCATTTTGGAGTGATGTTTTTGTTTTTTTACACGACTTCCACAAATGTCATTTCACGATACAATTTTACAAGCAGTCAAAACATTTATTAATGTTTTCCACAAAACAATTCATTATTTTTTGAATTTATTTTCATTTGTTTCCGATTTTACAGAAGAGTACTTCCGATAGATTCTTGCATATCTCAAGTCAGAATGTTTTATTTTTGGACAACTGAATGTTTATTCTGGTACAACTTCTCACACCAGTTTACTGAAGCACCCAACACATTGGAATCCTTTAGCAACTAGTGCAAACCCTACACTATACATCGTTTTTGTCCAGCGGTCCATGACCTGTGTTCTGTCCATTTGACCACTCCAACAAGTACCATTTGACCATTGACTGATGAGTACAGACGCCCGTGTAATGCTGATGAGCACTCTATGCTGTTGCACAGCATGTGATCTACTATCACGCACAACATGATCCGTGCATGCCCTGTGTTCTAGCCAACGGCCCATGCCCTGCGTTCTGGCAATCTAGCCATTGATTGATCACCATGCATGCACGGCAGCACAGAGGCACCAGGTCCTAGCTGGTGACTAGGGGTTACCATGTTTGGAATTCTGTGATCTACGCTGCAGAAGATACGCTGCTGCTGACTGCTCTGCGTTGTTGCACAACATGTGGTGACCATATCATGCACAATACAGCAGCATTAGCACATCATATATTTTGTATCCTGCTGCACGCCATGCATGGAGTACATCAAACCCGATGGATCCATCAATCAATTTTCTCTCCCACCCAACAAGAGCCGAGTGGACTCTGCCTACATAAACACCCACCCCACTTCTCTTCTTCCCAACCAAGACTCCTCCCCACCGAAGCCAGCCAGCCAGCCATCTAGAGCTAGAGGGAAGCCAGCCAGCCAGCCATCTAGAGCTAGAGGTAGTAGTACTAGGAAGAAGAAGACGCAGGTAGCCATGGGCGTGGTCAAGGAAATGGCGCCTGTGGCGCTCTGCGTCCTAGGTAGGTAGCCATGGGTGTGGTCGGCGTGCATCTCGTAGCCGCCTGGGTACTCCGTGGCCGTCTCCGAGCACTGAGGCTCCGTCGAGATAGCTAGGTAGCCAAGCCAACAACGAGCCGGTGGGATTGTCTCTCTCAATTGATTAGGGTTGTGGTGGTGTTCTCCAAATGATGTGTCTGGCGTGCCTGGACAAAGGCATCAATCAACTTTTTATTATTGTTCTTAATCTTAGGGAGTGTGTTTAGTTTATTTTAGGAAGACGGAAAAACTGTACCACCGGTGTTGGCTTAAATCTTAATCAACTATCTCTTGTGTGTTAATTAGTTATGTTGGCATCTTGATCCTTTCTTTACTTCACTGCACTCTACTTAGATCCATGCATGTTGATATCTGTCTGTTCATTACCGTAAAACACATGCATGCATGCATGTTAGCAAATGAGTCATTGGGAGCTTGAGGCATGTATTGTTGGCAGCTACTGTTGTATAAAAGGTTTACAAATTCTAGAGTACATTTTTCTTTAGCTTCTCCAAAGCATGGCCGATAACAAGTTGTTTCTGTTGTGAATGATGCACTGTCTTAAATAACCTTGGACTCGTGTTTGCTGCTTAACAGATTTACTTGTGCATGCCGGAGAGAAGACGTTTTCTTGATACACTGCGGATCTCTTCTAAGCATGCATGTTACTCTCTGCCCTAGTACTAAATGCTGTTGCATGCACGTGCGAGGTTGTCGTGGTGACAAAGTAGTTCATGTGAACAAACCAAAATGGTTGAATGTTTATGGAGTAGTCTCAACGCATGCACGCTCTCTGTGATTGTGAGCCTAAGGTTTTTGTGTAGTCCCGATATTTTGGGCAGGAATTTGGTGAACATGGTTCCACACACACTCCTTATAAACCGTAAATTTAAAAAATATTAGAAAATAACAAAACAATCTGAATTTTATTTGTAACATACATAGTCGACCGGTATGAAGTTTCAAGAAGAATTGACATCCACGGTATTCTGGGCAAAAATGACAAAATCAAAGCTATATTAAAAAAACACCATTTGCTGAATAGTAAGGCGCAGATTGTGTTTTCTTCACTAAGCATACCATGGGTCATGGGCGTCATTTCTTTACGAAACTTCACACGTGAGTAGAATGGTCAACCAAGTTTCATATCTCAAAATTTCAGCATTTTGTTAAAATTCATAGTGTGTTATCTGGGTGCGCATGATGTTTGCATGTGCATTTTATCAATCTTTTTAGTATTGATGAGAGCCGCAGGTTATATGACCCTCTAGCTCATAGCAATTAGCTCATCGTCGAATCTTGCCATTTCGGTCTCTTTCGTGGGCTAATAGCCAACAATTTTTTGGTGTTGCTAGTATTTCGTTGGTAGACAAGACCTGTTTGTCAAGGTCAAGGGCTTGTTATGACACATAAACTACATTGATTGGTCACGGTTACGGTCATATTATGCGCATCTCGAAATTCTTGTAGTATTGGCTGATTTCTTGGATATACACGTGTCCAGCCATCGGCTTTGTTCCATCGACGAATCCCAAGGCTCAGCATGATCATGTGCATGTGTTTGATGCCCATGAACGCATAACAAAAACGGTGAGATGTGTGGACGTGCATGCCTTGAAAGGCCACTTAGTTAGTACCATACATTTAATCAGCTAATGATGCTTGCATGGGGATTCTGACCTGTGGGGTAGAGATAGGTAAAGGCAGTAGTAGTCTAGGGGATCCTATGCATGCATGCCCATGCTAGCTGTAATATGGGTCAAAACCCCGGACTAGTGCCTACACAGATAGACGCTAGCTGTACCATTGTGCACAGTGGAGAGAGAAGATAAACAGGACCATGTAGCTCACTTATTTTTTGACATGCAGCTCTAGCTCACTTAGTGCGTATGGAGCTCCTGTAGAGGATGGTCGTGTGAGTTCACGAGAGGTCTAGGTTGCCATCTTGGCTACATCTCGACGAATCTGTCCACATGCAGCTTTCCAAAGGAGAGCGAGAGAGAATGAGCGAGTGAACACTCATTAGGAGATTTGCGTGTTGATGGAGGATCAGTAAGTGGGCAGACCTGTAGGAGATATGCCCTAGAGGCAATAATAAATGTTATTGATTATCTCCCTGTTCATAATTAGGTTTATGTTCCATGCTATAACTGCTATGGTTCTCGAGTCTGCAATAACCACGAGGCTCGGAGGAAGACTCATATGCACGTGTGGGATAATAAACGGTAAAATGTATTCCTAGTCAAGCTTCTATGACTGGCTCAAGTATTGCATGATGATCCTGTTTTCCTGATCATGGGCATGGATATGCCGGCAATTTTGAGGACACAATTGTTGGTAGAACACTTGTGTTGAATCGACCCGATTGATGTTATGCTATGAGATACATTCGTCATAAGTTGATGGTTAATAACACAGCAAGTTAATGTTTGCATAATTCCTTAGACCATGAGAGTATCGAGTTTCTTCATGCTTGCTTCATGAACTTTGGGGTTTGTTAAACGTCATCCGTTAATGGGTGGCTATTACGGCGGCTTACGGGTTCATGGAAAGGTATGTCAAGTAACTTGATAGCTCAAGATTGGGATTTGCTCCTCCGACGATGGAGAGATATCTCTGGGCCCTCTCGGTGTTACGGTATCGATCATCGTCTGGCCAGACACAGGGTGATTTGATCACAGGGATGCCGGAACACGGGAACGAGAAAAGAGAACAATACCGGCAACGAGGTAACTGGCATTGTGGACAAGTGTTGATCCACGAGGATGCCGATGTTTCTCACCTCGGGTAATTGTAACATATCGCGAAGCAACAGGAATAGCACACGGCAACTGGAGGTTCGCTCGAATATTCATTCGTGTGGGTATAGGGGTCAATATGGGTGTCCACGGCTCCGATGTTGATCATTGATCGGAACGGGTTCCGGGTCATGTCTATGCTTCACCGAACCTATAGGGTCACACGCTTAAGGGTCATCTATCTGTTGAATACTAGACAGGGAGTCTGAGAGAAAAACACCGAAAAAGTTTCGGACGCCGGAAAAGTTTCGGACAGCGGAAAAGTTCCGCAGAGAGAGGTCACCGGATGAGTTTCGGTGAAACTGAAAAGTTGTTTCAGAGGATACCATAAAGTCAAATTGGTTTTGGCACATGCCTGATAATTCTTGGAGGGTGCCAGAATCATTCTGGAAACTTTCTGGAATTTTCCGGGATGAAAACCGGAAATGTTCCGGAGCTGCCGAAACCGCTTCAGATGCTTTTCGCAGATGAAATCACTAAACCGGAATTGTTCCGGCTCGCGTTGAAAATTATTTTGGTGGGTACTAGAATTGTTCTAAGCCCACATGAATATTTTCAGTTCGATCAGACGCTGAAAAATGTCGTCGTGAATAGTGAAAGTGCTTTTTGGGATATTTTTGGAAGCCACCTTTTGGGGCTTTGCTCCAAAAGATCTTGGGGATGACATGGATGGATAGGGGCCAATTTTGGGGCCCCACATGAGGGTGTGGCCGGCCACATGGTGGACTCCTTCATGGAGTCCCCCTTGTTCCTTGGTTTCACCTTTTAGGTCCTTGGGAAGGACTCCTTTCCATGTGGGTTTTGGGTTTTCTTGTAAAACCACCCTACCCCTTGGGTTTCCTATAAATAGGAGGTGTGTGGGCTGCCATAAGATCACACTCTTGCTCTCATACACAAAGCCATGCATGATCTGGCATTCTTCTCTCCCTCCCAACGAAATAGTTTCGTAGAGCCGAAAGGCTGTCTGGGTTCCGGCAGGAACAAGTTCTGGATGGCGAAGCCCTGCCGGATAGATGACACCGTATGTGTGCAACTCTGTAGAGAGATCGTAGTTTCGGTCTTAGTTCGAGAGTGCCTCCCGAAGGGCTGTCCGTGTGACCGTCCGAGTTTTGGAGGTCCTCCCGAAGGGCTGTCCGAGTGACAGTCCGAGTTTCGGAGGTCCTCCCGAAGGGCTGTCCGCGACACCGTCCGGGGGACTGTGCGACCGCCTCCCGGAGGGCTGTCCGCGGGGCAGATGAGGGTATACATCCTCGCGGTTGCGAGGTTGTAAAATCCTAGCTGCGGGGATCTGCACCGCCGTTCGTCATCGACTCTACTTCCGCTGCGCTACGAGTCGGTAACGAAAATGATCAAACCTTGTATGCAATCTCCATAGTGGTCCTGGGCTGGTGCGTAGGTCGGAAAAATTTTGTTTTCTGCTGCGTTACCCAACAAGACCAACTCGCTATTTGCAGAGGATCAGGCGGGAGAGAAGGCAAGGGATGATGAAGCTGATCCGGAGTAGGAAGAAGTGCAGGATTGGGATCACTAAGATCCGGATCCCAACTCTGGAAGATGCCCGCGAGGGTTTGAACCTACACGGCGAGGAGGAAGAAGTCCAAGATTTGTCGGGGGAATTGGATGACTTGATCAAGAAGGTTCGGTGGTTGGCCTTGCTTAGGGTTCACACAATGTGCCCCCTTTCGTCATGCGGCCTTGTTGAACACGATGAGGAACGCTTGGTCTTGTGCGCAAGGAGTAGCATTTGAAATCAAGGGGCCGAGTTTTTTTCTTGGCACAGTGCCGGTGCCTGGGTGATTGGAAGCGCGTTACGGAAGGGGGTCCGTGGCAGTTTCACAGGAATCCGGCTCTCATAGTGGAGTAAGATGGTTTCACCAATGTTAGTGAACATGCACTAGACACAAACACGTACCAACTCCTGGACACAGACCAGGACACGGTTGTACTAATTCTAGCTGGACTTGTGTGTTAAGCTAACACATACATCATACGCGTACGTACGTGGTAGAACTATCACACATCTCCAACCTCGAAGATAGAAACTAGCAAACCTACTAATCAAGATTAGTCTAACAGTGGCTAGTTTGTGATCGAGTGTGCAAGGTGGTGCCTGTGTTTATTTACCCTTTACTGTCTATGCAGCGCTCCTTCAGTTTCTTCTCTCGTGCAACACCAATTGCTAGCTGACAGTCACAGACCACAGAGTGACATGGATATCGTAGAGCAGCAGCAAGTATGTAGATAGGAGGTCACCTAGTAGAGGAGGAGTAATAATGCTGATGCATAACACTGCTGTATACATGACCACGTACGCAACAAAATTAGAAGCATTATCATTTATTTTAGTTATTACTCCCGGTAGCTACCAAGCAGATGAGCGTCAGAATATACCGAGTCGACCAACATGATAGTTTGGTCAGCCATCACGTGGCTAGAATCCCTTTGCGTGACCATATATAGATGCTCGTTTAGGGGTTACGTAGATTGCATCCAAAAATTCTTAATCACCCGTGTTGAGTGAATCCAAAAACAATTCAAGGGGGTAAGTGAGCATGGCCGATGCATGGTATATGGAAATAAAGTGCTTTTCTTTTTCTCGATAGATATGAACTTTGTTGTTCGAGTACACAAGACGCATAAAAGAAAATAAAAATAATTAACTAAGCTAGCTGCGCGTGCAGCGTTTCCAAAATAAGAATACATAACAGTACTAGGACTAGTGAGTACATCACAAGGATTAAGAAACAACAATTAAAGTTGCGACCAACCGGCCAGCGGCTAATGAACACAGTAGCTCGCTAACTTAAACAGCAGGGATAGTTCCTAGCTTGCACACACGTACTCATAATGCTGACGGTACATGTTGATCTCTGTCCAGCAGAAGGCCGGACACCAACTCTGAAGACGTCTAAACAAACTTGCACAATCAATGCTTACTCCTTGACATTCACTACGTGGACTACTACTAATCATTCTCTAGCTAGCTAGCGGTCACTCTTGCATGCATGCTCTCTCCACTACATCTACACCCCGGCGACCGCGGTCCAGCCGATGGAAAAGTGCGCGGCGGCAGCGACGACGGCGCATCCTATGCGTATCGAGCCCAAGTAAGCATCCTCGCCGAGGAGCTTGTCGGCGACGGAGCCGAGGGCTAGGAAGGTGCAGACTGCAGTGAGGCCGACGGAGAGCAGCAGCCCTCCAAGGAGCAGCAGCATCTTCCAGCGCGCCATGCCCATGCACTAGTAGAAACACAGGGCTTTCGTCACACCCGGATCGGAGCAATAGTCCCGGTTGCGTTACGAACCGGGACTAATGTGAGCACTAGTCCCGGTTGCGTTACGAACCGGGACTAATGTGAGCATTAGTCCCGGTTCGAGCGGCGCAGGCATCAGTCCCGGTTCGAACGGGACCTTTAGTCCCGGTTGGAGACACCAACCGGGACTAAAGGGTTTGTGACCGGCTTCGAACGGTGCCCGCCCCTTTAGTCCCGGTTGGTATCTCCAACCGGGACTAAAGCCCCCCCCCCCCCCCTTTAGTCCCGGTTGGAGATACCAACCGGGATTTTTTAAAGGAATTTTTTTTCAATTTTTTTCCCAGCCCTATCTTTAGTCCCGGTTGGAGATACCAACCGGGACTAAAGGGGGGCCCCTAAACCCTAAACCCCTTTACCACATTAATCTTAGAAAAATCATAACTAAATTATTCTAATTTAGAAAAATACAAATAATATATCAAAATGTAGAGAAAAAAAAAGATTTCTCCGAAGAAACTTCCTGTTTTCCGTTTCGATAATTTTTTAAATCACCAAATTCCAAAGGGAAAATAGAGCTTTTCGACGTTTTAGGGTTTAGGGGCTAGGGTTTAGATTTCTAAGTTTAGGGTTATGTTTTAGGGTTTGAACCTTTAATTTTACTGTTTATAATAGAGTTTCGGACATTTTAAGTCCCGGGTTTAGGGTTTTCGGACGTTTTAAGTCCTGGGTTTAGTGCTTTTCAATTTTAGGCTAATTTAGCTCAAAAAATCAATAAATCCATGAAAAAATAGCAAATGAAGTCAAAAATGGTTGAAATTTAAGGATGTGGCTTTGAACGGTTCATATTGAACACACAAAAATTCTGGAGTTGAAATAAGATTAAAAAAATGAAATGTCTTTATAACAGCTGAGTTTTCGTTTGAAACCCTGTTACTTCGAAAGAGATGGTCCAGTTTGTACACAAAGTGCATCCAGTTTTTGCCATAACCCTCTCAACTTTTTAGCACAAGCTATTTCGGTGAAATGATGATACCATGCCAAGTTTCAACCTTTTCAGAGTTTATTTGTAGTGCTTTTCAATTTCGGCCTAATTTAGCTCAAAAAATCTTTAAATACATGAAAAATAGCAAATGAAGTCAGAAATGGTTGAAATTTGAGGATGTGGCTTTGAATGGTTCATATTGAACACACAAAAATTCTTCAGTTAATATAAGTTTAAAAAAATGAAATGTGGTCAAACTCTGGTCAAACAGTGGTCAAACTACTTATTCAATAAATATTACTGTTACTAAATAATTATTGTTTTTTAGAATAATAGTTTCAAACTCAAACGGTGAAGCGTGTGACATCATGGTCATATTTTTCTGATAATAATGGATATATTATTTGTCGAATTTTGATTTACAGATTTAAAGATATTAATTATGCCATTTTAAATGAATAAATGGCAAAATAATAATAATAATAATATTACTTATTTTATTTTCATTGAAATTCAATATTATTATTACTTATTTTATTTTGACCTTTTTGTATTATTTTGGATTTTTTGATTTTTAATAATTTTTGATTTTTTTGATTTTTTTCCTTTTTTTGAAGTATTTTTTAGTTTTTAAATTAATCATTGTTGTTTGTTAATCATTGTTTTTTATTTTAATAATTGTTCGGAATTCAAAAAATTAAATCATGTGACATCAAGACATAAGGGTTAACAGGATTGATAGCTTACTATTGTCAGGAAAACAACAAGTGCAGACTTGGAAACTAGGGGAGATAGAACCTGAAAGTTGGAAACTAGGGGAGATAGAACCTGAAAGTTAAGCGTGCTGGGGCTGGAGTAGTGAGAGGGTGGGTGACCGGCCGGAAAGTTAGACGATTTGGAATGAGTGCTGATTAGAGACTAGAGATTAAATTCTGAAGCACTGAGGAGGGATGATTAGAGATTAAATTGTCAAATAATTCAAAATTTGAAAATCAGAAAAAAAAATTAAAAGAAATCGAAAAAAAAATTGAATTTTTTTTTAAAAAAAATTCCTTTAGTCCCGGTTGGTGTTACCAACCGGGACTAAAGGTGGACCTTTAGTCCCGGTTGGTAACACCAGCCGGGACTAAAGGTCCTCCAGCCCACGCACAGAGAGCGGCCACGTGGAGGGCCTTTAGTCCCGGTTCGTAAGCCAACCGGGACTAAAGGTTTTGGGCATTAGTCCCGACCCTTTAGTCCCGGTTCCAGAACCGGGACTAAAGGCCCTCTGGAACCGGGACTGATGGGCCGTTTTCTACTAGTGATGATCGTGCCTGCTCCGTTGGCGTTGGCCGGCAGCGCCGCCTTGACGACCCACGCGAGTAGCCACGCCGCCAGCATGGTGGGGATGAAGAGCCTCCGTCGGGCGGCGTCACGCTCGCTGGGGCTGGTCGCCAGGACGATGTAGGCCGGGCCTAGCAGCAGGAGGTGCATGGCAATGGAGCTGAAGAAGGCCATGGCGAAGCTAGCTACTCCCTCCGCTCGCTCACTCACTCACTGACTTTACTCTACCTAAGGGAAGGGAGCTTTACGTTGCCGGCTGGTGGTGTGTTGTGAGACGAGACGAGACCATGTATGTGGATTTCTGGGGGTGCCATTTATAGGCCGGCTTGTGTACTCGTTTATGTTTTGCGTGTAGTGCGCCGCAGAGACGATGGGTGTTGGTTCAATAAATTTTCATATTTTCAAATAGGATTGCTTGGCACAGGAGTGAAAAGATGCACCAGCCGAGAACTGTGGCATCATTGTTGTGCAGCTCAGCTACCATATTCACAAGTATGCGTGTTAACGCTGCCTGTGCTTGCTGTCTTTACTCCATCTCTCCAGTTTCCTCTCCTCTCTCAAGCAACCACACAAAGAGCAGCAGCAGACTGGCATGGCGCGGAGAGAGAGAGAGAGAGAGAGAGAGATGGGTATTATTTGTAAAATGTTGAAAAATATGGCATGGAGCGCCAGTTGAGATGGGTCGTCTGTGCTCACCTCAGCTCTCTGCTGCCGTGCAATCTTGGCTACATTTCATAGTGTCAATCCAATAGTTGGTACAGGAATAAATTTAGGTTATTTCAAAAGCGTAATCAAAAGGTTAAACTTTCAACTCATATTGAAGGTTACCATACATGCAAAATTGAGGTTTAAGATGCACAAACTCAATGTCCATGAGTCCCATCCTACAATGGCGCACGCAACGCAACAGGGGGCAAGGGCCACTTGCCTATGGCAAGAAGGGCCAGTTATTTTATTATTCAACACATGTTTGTATTCTTTCGGAAAATCTTAAAAATATAGATATAAACGACATAAATTTTAAAAAATGTTGGAAATTGGTTTTAAAATTAAACAATTTTCAAAAGATGTGCGTGCCTAAAAATGTTCATAACTTACAAAAAAGTTGATCAAATTTATAAAATGTTCGAAATTTTAAAATCATTTGTCTCTTAAAAGTGCTCACCATGTATTTGAAAAATGTTTGCTTTCTCAAAAACAAATACATTTTTTAAAATATGTTCACTTTCCTAAAAATATTGAATTTTGTAGAAACAAATAAACTCCTTTTTTTCCTTATAAAAAACCAATGTACTAAAATGAAGAAATAAAAAGAGCGCTTGATAAGATCATTTTCTACACGGACTGGCCTAGTTGGGCGGCCTTTATGAGACGGAGGTGTTTTAACGCTTAATGCTTCATATAGGAGCTCGCCTCTCAGCTAAACATAAACATGTCGGTGATTGTTTGCGAGAACACGAATTGGATTTTGTGGCAATTTCCGAGGCTGGTGAATGTGACTTCCGCCCGCACGTCCTCGATCACCTATCAGGTGGTTTCGACTACACATGGCATAGTCTACCAGCTCGTGGAAGGTCTGGAGGAATCCTTCTTGGGATAAGGACCACGACCATGGACTTGCTGCCTTTTTTGACCGGTGTATTTCATATCAAATTTCACCTACAAAATAGGGCTGATAATTTTACATGGAGCCTGGTCGCGGTCTATGGGGCTGCCCAAGATGAGCATAAACCTGCTTTCCTTCGTGAACTGGTGAACCTAGCTAAGGATAACCCGTACCCAATGCGAGAGACCAGTATGTCGTAGTGGCAGTTCACTTGGGCTAATAACCGATCTGTGTCCATGTACGAGAAGCTCGATATTATACTCATGGATACCGAATGGGAGCTAAAATTTTCAATGGTAACCGTGCGAGCCCTAGAGCGAATCAAGGCATTATTGGATCATGCTCCAATCATTCCTGATTCTAATTCTACACGCCATTCTGCCCGTCACCCTTTCAAATTCAAATTGGCATGGCTGCATCGGGAAGGTTTTCTAGACATAATCAAGAACGTTTGGGAGAGGCCTCCCGTTGGCCCTACACCGATTCAGAGATGGAATTATTAAATAAAGACCATGAGGCAACACCTCTCTGGATGGGCGAAACACACGAACGGTTTGTACAAAAAAGAAAAGTAGCGCCTCTGTACCATCATGGATGACATCGACAAAATTGCAGATATCCGCAGCTTATCTCAACAAGAGATTGAATTGAAAAATAAATCTAATGAGAAGGTTGCCCGTCTATTGCGTGAAGAGGAGATCAAATACTACTAGAGGTCCAAAGCTGACTTCATCGTAATGGGAGATAGTAGTGCAAGATACTTCCAATTGGTCATCAATGGTCGACATAGGAAGAAATGTATTCATAGTCTCCAACAGGATGAGGGGCAGATCGAAGGTGAGGAGGAGCTCAAAAAGTATATCACCATCTACTACAAATCTCTGTTCGGGGCGCCAAATGAAGGGAATGTCACCCTTGACGAGGCCCGAACAGACAATATTCCACAAGTCACGGCAGAAGAGAACGATATGCTCACGGCACCTTTCTCGGAAGAGTAAGTGAGAGCGACGGTGTTCCAAATGGAACACAACAAAGCTCCAGGCCCTGATGGTTTCCCAGCAGAATTCTATCAGAATTTCTGGGATATCATCAAGACTGACCTTTTGGAGTTGTTTAGGTGTCTTCATGCCGATTGACTTGACCTATTTAGGCTAAATTTTGGCGAGATTATTTTGTTGCCAAAAATTAAGGAGGCCGAACGGATCCAGAAGTTCAGACTCATATGCCTCCTTAATGTCAGCTTCAAGATTTTCACCAAAGTGGCTACGAATAGGTTAAACTCGATAGCCGACCACCGGCCATCTCAAACGACCTTCATGCATGGAAGGAATATACTAGATGGTGTAGTAATCCTGCATGAGACCATCCACGAGATGCACAGAAAAAACATGAGTGCAGTGGTATTCAAAATTGACTTTGAAAAAGCCTATGACAATGTCAAGTGGTCTTTTCTCCAACAGGCCTTAAGGATGAAAGGTTTCTCCGATAAATGGCGCCAGTGGATCCAAGATTTTGTAACTGGAGGTACTATGGCCATCAAAGTCAATGATGATGTAGGTAATTACTTTGAGACAAAAAAAAAGGACTACGACAGGGTGACCCCATGTCCCCAATATTATTTAACATTGTTGCTAACATGTTGTCTATTTTGATTGAGCGCGCCAAGAAGGAAGGCCAGATTGCAGGAGTAGTGCCACACCTTGTGGATGGTGGCCTCTCAATTTTGCAATATGCCAACGACACAATTCTTTTTATGGAACATGACCTGGACAAAGCTCAAAATTTCAAACACTTGCTTTCGGCGTTTGAGCAAATGTGGGGCCTAAAAATTAATTTCCACAAAAGCGTTTTGGTCTGCTTTGGAGAAACCGTTGAGGTGGCGACAGATGCTGACCCGTTTGGTTGCTGACATGGCCAATTCCTGATTAAATATCTGGGAATACCGGTTCATTATTGGCGTCTCACCATTACAGAGTGGAAGCATGTGGAGGAGCCTCTAGAGAAACGGTTGAGCAGTTGGAAAGGAAAGCTACTTTCAGTCGGATGTCGGCTGGTTTTGATTAACTCCGTCCTCACAAATATGGTTCTCTATATGTTTTCTTTCTTCCAACACCCAAAAGGGGTCCTGCATAGACTGGACTATTTTAGGTCCAGATTCTTTTGGCAAGGACATGGTGAAAAGAAGAAATACAGGCTGGCAAAATGGAGCTTGGTTTGTAGGCCTAAAGACCAAGGTGGCCTTGGAATTCATGACCTGCAGGTCAAGAATGAGGCCCTTCTCAGTAAATGGTTGTTTAAACTTGTTACTAAGGATGGTGTTTGGCAAACCATGCTGCGCAACAAGTATCTAGGTCAAAAGGCGGTGTCTCAGGCATATTAGAAACCTGTCGGCTCACACTTTTGGGCTGGCCTAATGGCGGCAAAGAAACATCTTTTTCGCTTTGGGTCTTTCGCGATAAAGGATGGGTCGGAGATTCGTTTCTGGGAAGACATTTGGCTAGGCAATGCCAGTCTCAGAGAACAATATCCAGCCTTATATAACATTGCTCCTGATAGGAATAATACTATTGCACACGTGCTTAGTTCTTCCCCGCCGAATATTTCGTTCACGCGGGATTTGATTGGCCCCCGGCTGTTGTCATGGCATAATCTTTTATCCCGGTTGGATTCGATTAACCTGACACAAGGCCGTGATGTATTCGCTGGAACCTTACTACATCAAGGTCTTTCACAGTAGACTCTATGTATCGTGCACTTATGCACTCAGAGGTACCAGTGAGTAATAACAAAAAAAATTGAAAGTCCAAGATTCCACTAAAAGTGAAAATCTTCATATGGTATCTTCGTAGAGGAGCTGTGTTAACCAAAGACAACCTCGCACGACGCAACTGGGCAGTGAGTAAGAAGTGTTGTATTTGTATTCATGACGAGACAATCAAACACCTTTTTTTCCATGCACGTCCTACGTGGTCCGTCATCCAAATAGCGTCAAATTTATATCCGCCTACTAGTGTTGCCAATATTTTTTGTCATCGGTTGGACGGTATTACAAATAGTTTCGAAACGCTAATTAGGATAGGAGCACATGCCTTAATTTGGTCGGTTTGGCTATGTGGAAATGATTTGGTTTTTAATGATAAAAATGCTTCTCTACAGGTTATTTTCCAGCGTATGCACTTGCTACGTACGTGGTCTATGATACAACGATTGGAATACCAACCGCTGTTCATGGCGGTGTGTACGCGATTGGAGCAGGTAGCTACGGAGGTTTTTTCCCAAAATGGATGGCAGCATAACCTACGGATCGATCCACCACCCATTTCGACATAGGTATAGTGTCGGTCTATAGGACTCTGCTGTTGCCGTTTTGTCGGTTCTAATTTCATAATTTTTTGTCAGACTTTTGAATTTGGCTATGTGCATCCTATTTATGCAGAGGTCGGGTGTTACTCATAATGCGTTATATCCGTTTGATGCTACATTTTAAGATAATAAAGTCGTCCTTTATCATAAAAGGAGCTCGCCTTTCCTCATGGTGCCACTTAGTCACGAGACATGTCCCAGCTTAGGCATAAATGGAAACAAATGGGAGGAGGCGGCGACGAAGGAGATGCCAAAGAGACCCAGCTGGTGCAACGACGCCTCTCTGTATTATAAATATATATGTGCATGCTACAATAATATATGCATGATTAAGACGAGATGATGCATCTAAAAGTAGAAAGAGAAATGAGGATTCAAGAATATACTACTTGTCAAAACCTCTCGTATGCTTTAGAATCTATGATATGGTTACACCTAAACTTGGTGCCGTAGAAACTTATATCCAATGACTGTTTTATTCATTCACTCAAAATACTTTATCATGTTATGTACACATTTAAGAAACTATGTACACATACACATATAATTGAACAACATTAATGAATTAAATTAGTGTGTGGAATAATGTGATTCTTGCAATATACTTAATTTCGAGTAGTTCTTGTGTAATGTACTTGTATTGATTAATGTAGAATAGTACAAGAATATGTGAAAATGTTTTTCAACAATAAGCCAGAAACATGTGAGGAGCACGAGGGCCAGCGCCGGAGATGTGTACATGCGTTCATAGGGTTAAGTATACATGCGTGTACATGAATATTTATACTTGTACACTAGTAGAAAACAGGGCTTTGGTCCAGGCCTGAAATCCCATTAATCCCGGTTCACTCACGAACCGGGACCCATGGGGGCATCGGTCCCGATTCGTGAGGCCAGGGCGCCGGCCGGGCCTCGTGGGCCATTGGTCCCGGTTCGTCTGACCCCTTTGGTCCCGGTTCCAGACACGAACCGGGACCAATGGGCCTCGCTCCTGGCCCACAACCATTGGTCCCGATTTGTGGCTGGAACCGGGACCAAATGGTGTCATTTGGTCCCGGTTCCAGCCACAAATCGGGACCAATGGTTGGCCTATATATACCCCCTGCCCGCGAGCAGAGCAGTGCACTGCTCTGTTTTTTTGGCCGGCCGTGGGAGAGCTTTGTGGTGCTCTAGCTCACCTCCTATGCACATGAGGTGTTCGATGAAATGCCCGAGCCACACTTAAGCTTTCTCCTCTCGAAGCTCCTTGTCCAAGCTCCATTTTCCTCAAGATTTGTCTAGGTTTGGCGGTCCGTCCTGTCCCGTCCCCGTCCTCACCGCCGTCGATCGCCCGCACCCATCTCGGCGCCGGCACCACCGTGGTTAGCCTCTTCTTCTTATCTTCTTTCTAAAAGAAAAAAGTTCTTACTTGTATGATTTAGATAGATACTTGTGTAATTTTTTTACTTTTATTATTGTTTGTTATTATATAGTGCGATGGTTTTGGTATTCGCCTCCGTCGGCCCTCGTCCTGTCTATGATTCGGATGTGATATATATTATCTTTTATAACTATTTGTTTTATTTAGTGTTTATGACAATTATGCCGACCAACGTGACATGTATTTTTTAATCTAGGAGGTATGTGAACCGGAAATTCCAACCGACATAAAAATTCTTGTCGAGAAGTTAAATTTGGTTGAAAAAGAAAACAATTACTTGAAAGAAAAATTACAAAGAGTTGAAGAGGAGAAGATGAAGTTGGAGTTGCATGTTACCGATGCCGTCGACGATCACAAGATCAAGATGGATGCAATGCGCTTGAAGATTAGAAAGATTAGAAAATATGCCATTCATACTGAGGCTTGGTATCATTATGCCGTTGGATCAATTGGTACCTTAGTTGCGGTTATGATCGCATTTGTTGTTACATTTAATTTTTTTACATAGTTTCAATGTATGTTTTAATTAAATGCGCTAGAGAGCTATATGTTGTTCAATAATGAGAACTATATAACGCACGCAGATGAATCGGCAATGGATGTACGGTGACCGACGCACCTCCGAGTATATTAAGGGCCTGCATAATTTTCTCGAAGCGGCTGAGGCAAACAAGCAGAATGGTTTTATCCATTGTCCATGTACTGTTTGTGAGAATACGAAGGCTTTCTCCAACTCTAAAACCCTTCACTTCCACCTGCTTGAGAAGGGTTTTATGCCACACTATAATGTTTGGACCAAGCACGGAGAAAGAGGGGTTATGATGGAAGACAACGAAGAAGAGGAGGATGATGACAACTACCCACCCCCTGAATACGGTGATGCTGCAATGGGGGAAGCTGAAGATCAAGAGGAACCAGACGATGTGCCCGATGATGATCTTCGCTGGGTCATTGTTGATGCACAGAGAGAATGCGAAAGTGAAAGGGAGAAGTTGAAGTTCGATCGCATGTTAGAGGATCACAAAAAAGGGTTGTACCCCAATTGCGAAGATGACAACAGAAAGCTCGGTACCACACTAGAATTGCTGCAGTGGAAGGCAGACAATGGTGTATCTGACAAGGGATTTAGTTCGTTACTGAAAATAATGAAGAAGAAGCTTCCAAAGGATAACGAATTGCCCGGCAGTACGTACGAAGCAAAGAAGGTTCTATGCCCTCTAGGATTGGAGGTGCAGAAGATACATGCATGCCCTAATGACTGCATCCTCTACCGCGGTGCGTACGAGGATTTGAACGCATGCCCGGTATGCGGTGCATTGCGGTATAAGATCAGAAGAGATGACCCTGGTGATGTTGAGGGCCAGCGCACCGGAAAGAGGGTTCCTGCCAAGGTGATGTGGTATGCTCCTATAATACCACAGTTGAAACGTCTGTTCAGAAACAAAAAGCATGCTGAGTTGATGCAATGGCACATAAAAGACCGTAAGAAAGACGGGAAGTTGAGAGCACCCGCTGACGGGTCGCAGTGGAGAAAGATCGATTGATAGTGGAGCGACTTTACAGATGACCCAAGGAATGTATGGTTTGGTTTAAGTGCAGATGGCGTTAATCCTTTTGGGGATCAGAGCAGCAAGCATAGCACATGGCCTGTGACTCTATGTATGTATAACCTTCCTCCTTGGTTGTGCATGAAGCGGAAGTTCATTATGATGTCAGTGCTCATCCAAGGCCCTAAGCAACCTGGCAATGACATTGATGTGTACCTAAGGCCATTAGTTGATGAACTTTTACAGCTATGGAATGGAAGAGGTGTACATGTGTGGGATGAGAACGAACAAGAGGAATTTGACCTACATGCATTGCTGTTTGTAACCATCAACGATTGGCCTGCTCTCAGTAACCTTTCAGGACAGACAAACAAGGGATACCACGCATGCACACACTGTTTAGATGACACCGACAGTATATATTTGGACAAATGCAGAAAGAATGTGTACCTGGGGCATCGTCGATTTCTTCCGACCAACCATCAATGTTGAAAGAAAGGAAAGCATTTCAAAGGTGAGGCAGATCACCGGAAGAAGCCCGCCCTCCGTACTGGTGATCACATACTTGATATGGTCAATGATTTACAAGTAATCTTTGGAAAGGGTCCTGGCGGACTATCTGTTCCGACTAACGATGCGGGACGCGCACCCATGTGGAAGAAAAAATCTATATTTTGGGACCTACCCTATTGGAAAGACCTAGAGGTCCGCTCTGCAATCGACGTGATGCACGTGACGAAGAATCTTTGCGTGAACCTGCTAGGCTTCTTGGGAGTGTATGGGAAGACAAAAGATACACCGGAGGCATGGGAGGAACAACAACGTGTGCATGAAAAAGACGGCATGCATCCAAAGCAGTATGAAGATCCTGCCAGCTACGCTCTTACCAAAGAAGAGAAGGAAATCTTCTTTGAATGCCTGCTCAGTATGAAGGTCCTGTCTGGCTTCTCGTCGAATATAAAGGGAATAATAAATATGGCAGAGAAAAAGTTCCAGAACCTAAAGTCTCATGACTGCCACGTGATTATGACGCAACTGCTTCCGATTGCATTGAGGGGGCTTCTACCGGAAAACGTTCGATTAGCCATTGTGAAGCTATGTGCATTTCTCAATGCAATCTCTCAGAAGGTGATCGATCCAGAAATCCTGCCAAGGTTAAGGAGTGATTTGGTGCAATGTCTTGTGGAGTTATTTCAGTTATACAATCAACTGGCCCTTGACAAACAACTCATGACTTCCTACTGTCTGTAAGTATTACTTCTATAGTTAAGTCTCTAGCTCAGCTCGTTCATTGCATGTATATATAATTATCCTCACTATATTATGCAGATTGAAGATCGTCGAATGCAAAAAAGCAGGAATCTTCGAGGTTGGGTTCATTAGCCCAGATGCCGTAAATGAATGGACGGTATGAAATGAAATCAAAGAGAACGAGGAGAACTTGCTAAAGTCGTTCCTTATACATCAAAACAAAGGGAAATACTCTTTCCTTACAACTTCAAGTGAGTGTTGTTGTCTTGTCTGTATACTCGGTTTCGCTTACTCGAGGTTAAGTAATGTAATTGATGAGTTATATATGCGTGCGCAGTTACCACTTTATTTTGCTATCCATTAAGCTTGACGGGGCATTAGTAACTGTCTTAGACTCGAGACGTAAAGATCCCGAGAATTATGCGGACATGACTGCAATGCTCAAGAAGTAAGTTCAGTCAATACCGGGACCATATCGGCATGCAACTTTCGTTAATTTCCTGATATCAAGTAATCATTTTCTTTGCCTGGCAGGGTTTGGAAAAAGTTCACCCGAAAGGTTCCCGGTCTAAACAAAGAGTTGCGATTTACGCACCCCAAAGTAAGTAGTACTAGCTAGTTCCGCGCATCTCTAATTGATTCAAATTTTCATCAATATATCATTACCATGCTTGCTTATCAGTTTGATTGAACTCTATTCTCGTAAAGTGCTTGTACCAGAAAGAAGGGACTGTTTTATGTGCATACTACGTATGCGAGTTCATTCGCCACTCGACCTCTGAGCAGGGCTTCTCTGACAAACAATTTGAAGTACGTAAATAATATTCATAATTTTATTTTATATATTACCATCAATTGTGTTGAGTTTTATTCATATATATGCATGTATTGACCCCCTTCTTTAAATTAGATCTGGCAGATGCGGGATGAACTCCTACCACATGATCGCATACGAGCAATTCAAGAGGAATTGGCGGGATTCTTTCTTGACCACGTCATACCTAAAGACGGAGAATACCATGTGGATTTGTGATTGGATCTTATGTAGATGATGTTAGGGATTGTAAAAGATGTTATATTGTATATATGTAGTAGCGTCGGATAGATATACGAAAACTTGTTATTCGACCAAGCACGGAGAAAGAGATGTCACTTCTCTCTATATATGTTCAGCATGACGATCTTGTGTAATTAATGGTTTCCTTCATTTTCTTATTAGCTAGCGTCGAGTTCTCTCTATATGTATAGTAGCTAGCGTCGACCAAGCACGGAGAAAGAGAGGACAATTCTCTCTATTATCTAGCTAACACAATATGAAACCCCTAAATTAACCCTTCAACCCCCCCCCCCCTCTCAAAAAAAAACAAAAACCCCAGCTCCTGCCAGATGCTCACGCGTGGATGCCCTTTGGTCCCGGTTGGTGTGACCAACCGGGACTAAAGGTCCTCCTGCCTGGGCTCCCCGCAGCGGCCACGTGGATCCCCTTCTGTCCCGGTTCGTAAGCGAACCGGGACTAAAGATTTTGGGCTTTAGTCCCGTTTCCAGAACCGGGGCTAATGGGCCTCTGGAACCGGGACAAATGGGCTGTTTTCTACTAGTGGTACTATGTTAAGAAAAAAAACTTTTGGCCTCGTAAGATTTTTTGACCAATGGCCAACCAGTAACTCACTGTTGTTAGCCTGGCAAAAGAGAAATCACATTTTTTAGTCCGCAAAATGGCAAACATTATGTCACAATCGTATAAGATTGCAAATGGCAAACACAGGAAGAAGAGGATAATTCAATTGGAACAAGATGAGGGTACAATTGTAGGACATGAGAACCTCAAAATGTACATCTCTGAGTATTATAAGAAACTATTTGGTGCTCCTAAAGAGAATTTTGTTTCGTTGGATGAGAGCACAACTCATGATATACCTCAGCTAAATGCTGATGAGAACGAGATTTTATCAGCTCCCTTTACAGAGAAAGAGGTGTTCGACGCAATAGCACAAATGAAACAAAACAAGGCTCCAGGGCCGGATGGATTTCCGGCAGAATTCTACAAAAAATGCTGGCATATCATAAAAGATGACCTTTTGCCTATGTTCCATGATTTATTTAATGGGCAGTTACAGCTATTCCACATTAACTTTGGAACTATTACGTTGTTGCCAAAGAAGGTGGAGGCTGTTCGTATTGAGCAGTTCAGACCTATCTGTTTGCTCAATGTCAGCTTCAAAATCTTTACAAAGGTGGGCACGAATAGATTGACACAGATAGCTCATTCGGGTGTCCAGCCAACACAAACAGCTTTCATGCCTGGGAGACACATCTTAGAGGGAGTTGTGGTCTTACATGAAACGTTGCACGAAATCCATACAAAGAAACTTGATGGGGTTATCTTTAAGGTGGATTTCGAGAAAGCGTATGATAAAGTCAAATGGCCATTTCTTCAACAGACCCTACGTATGAAGGGGTTCAGCGAGTCCTGGAGGGATCAGGTGGATGCTTTCATAAAGAAAGGTAGTGTGGGGGTTACAGTCAATGATGACATAGGTCACTTCTTCACAACACATAAGGGACTGAGACAGGGAGACTCCATGTCTCCAATATTGTTCAACATAGTAGCAGATATGTTGGCAATACTTATTGGTAGGGCTAAAGAAATGGGCCAGGTAGGAGGACTTGTCCCTCACCTCGTTGAGGGAGGAGTATCCATACTACAATACGCTGATGATACGATTATTTTCATGGAACATGATATGGTAAAGGCAAGGAATATGAAACTAGTTCTCTGCTTATTCGAACAGCTATCTGGGTTAAAAATTAATTTTAAGAAAAACGAATTGTTCTGCTTTGGGAAGGCAAAGGAGGAGCAAGATGCTTACAGACAGCTATTTGGATGTGAAATGGGATCACTTCCATTTAGTTACCTTGGGATCCCTATTCATCATAGACGTTTGACGAATAAGGAATGGAAATGTATCGAGGAACGATTTGAAAAAAGATTAAGTTGTTGGAAAGGAAAGCTTATGTCATATGGGGGGAGGCTAGTGTTAATAAATTCGGTTTTAACAAGCCTGCCGATGTTCCTCTTGTCCTTTTTTGAAATACCAATAGGGGTGCGAAAAAGGCTAGATTTTTACCGATCACGTTTCTTCTGGCAAAGTGAGGAGGCTAAGAAGAAATATCGATTGGCACGGTGGGATATTATATGCAGACCCAAAGACCAAGGAGGTCTTGGCATCGAAAACCTAGAAGTCAAAAATAGATGCTTGCTTAGCAAATGGCTATACAGGCTATCTACAGAGACCGAAGGTATGTGGGTTCAAATATTGAAGAATAAATACCTACAATCCAAAACACCAGCCCAGGTTACAGCTAGACCAAATGACTCACCTTTCTGGAGAGGGTTAATGAAGATGAAGGTAACTTTCTTTCAGAGGGTGAAATTTGTAGTCGGAGACGGTTCCACTACGAGATTTTGGGAAGATACATGGCTTGGGGATACTCCTTTAGCACTTCAGTATCCCAGTTTGTATAACATTGCACAACGGAAGGAAGACTTTGTGGCCAATGTTTTACATTCGGTACCCATAAATATGCAATTTAGGAGAGCTTTAGTGGGAGCACGATGGAATTCCTGGTTACATCTGGTTAGGAGACTGATGCATGTTCAGCTTTCTAATCAGCCGGATAGAATTAAGTGGACTTTAGCAACGAATGGCATATTCTCTGTAAAGTCCATGTACATGGATTTGATAAACATTGGACCCATCTCTAATTCTTTGCATATTTGGAAAATCAAAGTACCTCTTAGAATCAAGATTTTCATGTGGTTCATACACAAGGGTGTGGTATTAACCAAAGATAACTTGATTAAACGAAGATGGGTAGGCAGGCCTAATTGTTGCTATTGTGATCAAAATGAAACAATAAGACACCTCTTTCTAGATTGTCCTCTTGCAAAATTATTATGGCGAACTGTTCAGATAGCTTTTAATATCAATCCACCAACATGTATTAGTTCGGTATTTGGACCGTGGCTCGATGGAGTAGTCGTTGCCATAGCGAATCTTATCCGTGTTGGGATTTGCGCTTTATTTTGGGCTATTTGGAACACGAGGAATGATATGATTTTTAATGGCAAGAAGTTCAACAATTTTCTGCAGGTTATTTTCAGAGCAACGTCTTGGATCCGTACGTGGTCCTTACTCAGCAATGCGGAGGCCATGGAGCGTATGGATATTGGGTGCAACCGGTGGGAGATGGTTGCACGGGTTATCTTCAACCGGTTTGGATGGCGTGCTAACAATAGACTAGGTGTATAGGCATCGTAGTCTATTCTCAGTTCTGCCACATACGGCACTGTTTTTTTTTCTTTGGTACTTTCTTTTTGTTCAAGCGCCTGAGCGCCTTGTGGATCTAAGACCTCTTTTCGAAATACTTTAATAAGATGGCTGCATGCATCGATTGATGCAGAGGCCGGGGACTTCGTTCCTCCTTTTCCAAAAAAAAAATTTGTCACAATCGTTTGCCAGACGACGCTGTAACCCAACCACACATTCGCCTGTTCGGTCTCATAAAAATGTTAATCCCGTTAAAAAGTAACTTTGTGCTCCCTCCGTCCGAAAATACTTGTCGTAGGAATGGATGTATCTAGATGCATTTTGGTTCTAAATACATCCATTTTTATCCATTTCTGCGACAAGTAATTCCCCGTAGCCTGCCATCTAGTAAAAGTGTGTCTCCGGTCTCGTAAGATTTTTCTCCTTGGAGGAAGGCCACACACGGGACCGGGAACCTCACGAACCGGTCTCCGGTCTCCTTAGATTTTTCCCCGTAGCCTGGCCTCCTGGTTCGTGAGTGAACCGGGATTAATGGGCTTCTCAGGGCTGGACCAAAGCCCTGTTATGTACTAGTGATTCTATCTCTTTGAGCTCTAGATGGCTGGCTTCGTTGAGAGTCTGAGAGAAGGGGTGTGGGCTGTTTATGTAGGGTAGCCAGAGTTGTCACGAGGAGGCAGAGAAGGGGTGTGGTTAGCGTCTTGTGTGTGAGAGTCTGAGAGAGAGATCGGTTACAGAAAATTGATCTCGCTGCTGCATGCAAGAGCTGCCGTGCCGCAGGATACAAAATATGTTCTGGGTCAGTGTTGTGTATGAGGAAGTACATCACATATTGTCGTCATGATGCTGCGGTATTAACTCTCAAGTCTCAACACAAATGCGGCAGCATTGTGCACGATATAGATCACATGTTGTGCAGCAACGTATGGTACTCGCCTCTGTGCATCATAGGCCACAAAATTCCAAACATGGTAAACCCTACTCCCTTCGTCCCATAATTTAAGAACGTTTTTGATACTACACTAGCATCAAAAACGTTCTTATATTATGGGACGGAGGGAGTAGTAAATACTCCCTCCGTTCCATAATGTAGTGCATATAGATTTTTAGGAAAGTCAAACTTTTCAAACTTTGATCAAATTTTTAGAGAAAACTATTTATATTTACAATATCAAATATATACCACATGAAAATACGTCTTGTGATGTATCTAAGGATATGTACTTGGTATTCTAGATGTATATATTTTTCCCTACAAACTTGGTCAAAGTCTATAAAGTTTGACTTATCAGAAAATCTATATGAACTACAATCGTGGAACGGAGGGAGTAGCTGTAACGTGGCTTCTGTCCTGCCGTGCATGCATGGTGATCAATCAATGGCCATATGCTACTCGGTGGAATGGCCAAGTACGCAGAAGGCAGGGCATGGACCGCTGGCCAAAAGGATGTGTAGTATGTATGGCTTTGACTAGCGGTCAAAGAATTCGAATACGTTGGTGCTGCAGTACAATATTTTTTAGACTACCATAATAAAGACATAATTCTGCCCAAACACAACCTAAACAATCTGTACGTTTTTGCATACACCACATATTAATACACATATATAAATTCACGCACACATACTACACATTTATATGTGTATATATAATGTTTTAGCAGAAATTTGCGGTTATAAGAAATAAGTTTTCTGTTTTTGTAAGAGCTTTGAATCGCTCTTTTGGAAGACTCACTATTATTACGTGTTTATGATAGCACGGACATACCCTTTTTATTTTTATTACATATTTACAAATATAGAAATGATTAATGATGCATCCATATCTTAGAAATGCTATGTATTGTTCATTACCACTAGTGGGAAAGGGCCCATTTGTCCCGATTCGTAAGGGCCTTTAGTCCCGGTTCTGGAACCGGGACTAAAGGGTCGGGACTAAAGCCCAATACCTTTAGTCCCGGTTCGCTTACGAACCGGGACAGATGGTGCTCCACGTGGCCGCTGCGGCGAGCCCAGGCAGGAGGGCCTTTAGTCCCGGTTGGTAATACCAACCGGGACCAATAAGCATCCACGCGTCAGCAGCTCAGGAGCTAGGGTTTTTTTTTCTTTGAAAGGGGGGGGGGGGGGTTGGGGGTTTTGGAGGGTTAATTTGGGGGTTTCGTATATTGTGTTAGCTAGCTAATAGCTACCTAGAGAGAAGTGACCTCTCTTATCTCCGTGCTAGCTTGGTCGACGCTACGTACTATACGTATAGAGAGAACTCGACACGCTAGGTAGTAAGCAAATGAAGGAACCAGTAAGTACATAAGATCGTCATGAACATATACAGAGAGGAGTGATCGACCTCTCTTTCTCCGGAGAGATTGGTCGAACAACAAGTTTCATAATAACAAGTCATACTAGATCATCATCACCATAGTCATCTAACCAACCATACTTAATTGTTCTTAGCACATGATCATGAGTATTAGCTAGGACCTAACTACCCGGCCTCTCTTAGGTAAAATAGCATAAAACAAGATAGGCCATGACTCTCCATTATGGAGAATGGAGATTATCCCGTCTCCAATTCTTGCACGTCGCACAATGTTGCTTCCAAGTAGCTCCCTACGATCGACCATACATTTTTTCCAATCTTTGATTGTCATGTCTTCATCGGTTTTAGAAATCGGGTATGGACAACAGTGATGCATATGATGACCTGGTGGCAGTAAGCTCATAACATCAAGGTGACCTTTCGGAAACATCAGATGAGGCACACAATCATTCGGGATTTTCTGTTGAAAAACATAGTAATAACTTCGTAGTTAGCAATGTAGTTTAGTTTTAAAAATAATTTATGCAAAAGATGCACGGATGTCGTAATAGTAAAAAATCTTACCATGCGATCTCCATGGATGTTACCGTAGTTCAACACGTGCACTAGTGGCACGTATTGACCATAATGTGTAGGAGTTTGATAATAGGTATTGTAATTCTGAAGATCATTAATAAATGCAATAAGATGATTTTTCTCCTGACAAGTTAATTCTGCGCCATCGGTGTAGTAGGTTCTGTCTACCATCTTCCGTACATTTTTTGAAGAATGAAAATAAGCTGTCAATGGAAATAAGCTGTCAACTATTTTGAAATAAACAATATAAATTACATAATAAATATGTTTAACAAACTCACAAGGAGGCAGAATCGGAATCATAATAAATATGGTTGAGAAACTCACATAATGGTAGAACTGGAGGTGTCTGCACATCGACCCAGATGTCGATATTACCTTCAATTTCATCTTCCGGACGAATATCAAAGGTGATAAGCATATTAGGCTCAAATGCATAAGCCTTGCATAGTGCTTGCCAACTTTTGCATTCAAAAAAGGAGTAGGTGTCTGCATTGTACAATTTTACGGCAAAAGTATAACCATGCTCGGTCCTCAAGTGAACTATCTTTACCTCCATACTTTCTTTAGTATTGAAACCAATCTTATCCAAGACATATCTTCTTGCATGGCAGGGGATACGCTAGTAGAATAGTAAAAAATTAAAATTATAAGTTGAAGCAAAAGAAGCAGAAGTCATGCTTAATTACGAAAAAAGACTTGTCGTTGTGACTTACTGTATCCACTTCGAAGGTCTCATCCAGCACGATGCTGAAGCGCCTACCATCAACTAGGTGAGTCGTGTCGCACAGACCGCGCTCGTCTTCGCAGTATTCGCACATACCGAATTCCCTTTCGCTATCGTCGTCAGACATTTCCTATGTTCATAGTTGAAACATTTAAAATCGATCGAAGGCAACTACCAGGAAACTGATCAACACACAGATCACTATTACTCAAAATATGCAACGGGTTGACTTTAGGTCTGTCGAGTCTTTGCTTCCTAAACTCTCATCTCACGTATATGGTGGGCACTCCCTCTGATATTGCGACCGTCGGTGATGGTGGCTCCTCCATTCGTCCCCGAGTGCATTACACCAAAATGTCTAGCACACGGGAACGAAGGAGAAGCGACCCCCATGACAACAGTCGGGATTCTTCCTCTCTCATATATCGACCGTCGGTGATGGTCGCTACTCCTTCTTTCCCTAGTGCATTACAAATATCTAGCACAAGGAAAAGAAGGAGAAGCGACCCCCACGACAACAGTCGGGATTCTTCCTCTCTCATATATATATATATGGTGGACACTCTCCCTCACTGAAAGACACACAAGGAGCCGAAACAGACCTGAAGTCAACCCGTTCCATATATCGAGCAATGACATAGAAAAAATTCCCTATGTTTTGCCGCAATGACTGGCAAAACACAAGCACTCGATATTAACTAATACATCATCCCGAACAATCCAGTTAATGCATCATCAAATATTAACTAATACATCTCGAATATTATCATATAAGATCACTAATACAGATCGAATATCCTAGAATCCAAAGTGGAGGACGGTGAACTAGGTTCACTAGCGGTCTCTGAGTCGCCGGCGGTGGACACCCAAAGATAAGGAACCATCACGGGATCATAACTCGGGTGAGATCCCTGAAGAATCTGCCAGGTATTGTCGAACCGGGCGTCCAACGCCGCCATGTAGCGACGGACGTGCTCGTCCTCCTCCCTGACATGGCGACGTACCACCTCCGCGGGGGCCCGCTCCCTCCGCACCGAAAGTGGCCCGCGTGACCGCCACCACAGAAGCTCCGGGTCGACGACGAGACCTGGATTCCTCACCAACCTCCGAGCCCGGGAAGGTAGCACCTCCCAGTGCCAGCCCGGCGGAGCCCAGTCCCGGACATGGCGCCTATCAAGCAGGCTCTCGCGGACCACTCGACGACGAGGATGAGGGCCGGGCATCGTCGACGTCGAGACAAATTCCTATGAGAACGTTTTCTTATCGTTTAATCACTAATTTTTCATAAAACCAATTTTTTTTCTGTAATCTAACATACACATACTAATTTTTTCCTAAGACTCCTAATAATTAAATAAAACATAAAACAACTAAAACATAAACATTCATCATATAAAAAAATCAACATATATTTAACATGCATGCATATATACATCCATCCATTCATCCATCCATACATACACATACATATATACATGGACATATACACACATATACATGAACATATACACATATACATGAAAAAAACATATACATGAACGACGGCGCCACGTCAGCGCCACGTCAGCGTCGCCGGAGTTAAGCCGGCGAGGCCCTTCCCGACGGCGGACGACGGGCGACGGGGCGCGACAAGCAGAGCTACGGCTCGCAGAGCGCGGCGGGCGACGGGCGACGGGGCGCGGGCGGACGGCGGGCGACGGGCGACGGCTCGCAGAGCGCAGCAGACGGCGGACGACGGGCGGCGGGCGGCGGGCGACGGCGTCGGGGCGCGGGGGGGGGGGAGGAGGAGAGGAGGGGAACGGCGCGGCGGGCGACGGCGTCGGGGCGCGGGGGGGGGGGGGGAGGATGAGAGGAGGGGAACGGCGAGGCGGCTCACAGTGGGTGCGGGGACGGCGTCGGGGGCAGCTCGGCGACGGCGACGACGGCGAGGTGGAGCAGCCTGACGGCGTCGGGGCAGGGCTCGGCGGTGACGGCAACGAGGAGCAGGGCGTCGGGCGGAGAAGAACACGATTTGGAGAAACTGCTAAGTGTGTGGCTTATATACACACACCTTTAGTCCCGGTTGGTGGAACCAACCGGGACCAATGCCTCCCTTTCGTCCCGGTTGGTGCCACCAACCGGGACCAATGGTCTCTTTTCGTCAGCCCAAAGGGCGGGAAACAGGGACCTTTAGTCCCGGTTGGTGCCACAAACCGGGACCAAAGGTCTCTTTTCGTCAGCCCAAAGGGCGGGAAACAGGGACCATTGGTCCCGGTTGGTGGCACCAACCGGGACGAAAGGTGGGCATTGGTCCCGGTTGGTGGCACCAACTAGGACCAACGGGTGGTGCTGCCCGGGGCCAAATGTTTAGTCCCACCTCGCTAGTTGAGAGGGCTCGAGAGTGGTTTATAAGCGCAGCTGTGCACAACCTCTCGAGCTCCTCTCAACAGCAGGCTTACGGGCCTAATTGCACACCCCTGCCTGTGGGCCTTCTAGGCCGGCAGCGGGCCCGAAGTAGGCGGCATTTTTTTTAATTTTTTTCTACTTTTTTTGTTTTCTTTTTTGCTTTATTTATTTTCTTTTGTTTCTACTTACAGTTTTTCAGTGATTCTTTTTGCTTTTAGGTCACAAAAATTATAAACTTTCTGTTAGTGCCATTAGTTTCCAAATTTGAATAGTTTAAATTTGAATTCTTTTAAATTGGTGTGAATAACTAGTTTGTGAATAACTGTACAAAATAGATTTTTGAGTGATTCTTTTTCCTGCTATGTAATGTTACTGTGTTTTATCATTATATTCAATTTGGTAAGTTTTAGGTTATTTTAAATGTCTGTTTTAATCAAAAACAGATTTGGTTATTTTAGTTTGCTATTAAAGTTTCTAACAAAAAAATTCTTTATGAAAATTATTTTTGCTATTAATGTTTTGAACAAAAAATACTTTGATAATTTTAGTTGCATATTTTTTATATAATTATAGTTTCAACCCTTTCTGACTTCATTTGGTATTTTTCATGCATTTAATGATTTTTTTGAGCTAAATGACCCAGAAATTGAAAAGCACTACAAATGAACTCTGAAAAGGTTGAAAGTTGGCATGGTATCAACCTTTCACCCACATAGCATGTGCTAAAAAGTTGAGTGGGTTACGGCAAAAACTGGATGCACTTCGTGTACAAAACGGACAGTCCCTTTCGAAGTATCGGGGTTTCGGACGGAAACTCATCGGTTACAAAAGGCATTTCATTTTCTTGAACTTATTTGAACTCCAGGCTTTTCGTGTGTTCAAAATGCACCATTCGAAGCCACATCATCAATTTTCAACCCTTTCTGACTTCATTTGGTATTTTTCATGCATTTAATGATTTTTTTGAGCTAAATGACCCAGAAATTGAAAAGCACTACAAATGAACTCTTAAAAGGTTGAAAGTTGGCATGGTATCAACCTTTCACCCACATAGCATGTGCTAAAAAGTTGAGTGGGTTACGGCAAAAACTGGATGCACTTCGTGTACAAAACGGACAGTCTCTTTCGATGTATCGGGGTTTCGGACGGAAACTCATCGGTTACAAAAGGCATTTCATTTTCTTGAACTTATTTGAACTCCAGGCTTTTCGTGTGTTCAAAATGCACCATTCGAAGCCACATCATCAATTTTCAACCCTTTCTGACTTCATTTGGTATTTTTCATGCATTTAATGATTTTTTTGAGCTAAATGACCCAGAAATTGAAAAGCACTACAAATGAACTCTGAAAAGGTTGAAAGTTGGCATGGTATCAACCTTTCACCCACATAGCATGTGCTAAAAAGTTGAGTGGGTTACGGCAAAAACTGGATGCACTTCGTGTACAAAACGGACAGTCCCTTTCGAAGTATCGGGGTTTCGGACGGAAACTCATCGGTTACAAAAGGCATTTCATTTTCTTGAACTTATTTGAACTCCAGGCTTTTCGTGTGTTCAAAATGCACCATTCGAAGCCACATCATCAATTTTCAACCCTTTCTGACTTCATTTGGTATTTTTCATGCATTTAATGATTTTTTTGAGCTAAATGACCCTGAAATTGAAAAGCACTACAAATGAACTCTGAAAATGTTGAAAGTTGGCATGGTATCAACCTTTCACCCACATAGCATGTGCTAAAAAGTTGAGTGGGTTACGGCAAAAACTGGATGCACTTCGTGTACAAAACGGACAGTCCCTTTCGAAGTATCGGGGTTTCGGACGGAAACTCATCGGTTACAAAAGGCATTTCATTTTCTTGAACTTATTTGAACTCCAGGCTTTTCGTGTGTTCAAAATGCACCATTCGAAGCCACATCATCAATTTTCAACCCTTTCTGACTTCATTTGGTATTTTTCATGCATTTAATGATTTTTTTGAGCTAAATGACCCTGAAATTGAAAAGCACTACAAATGAACTCTGAAAATGTTGAAAGTTGGCATGGTATCAACCTTTCACCCACATAGCATGTGCTAAAAAGTTGAGTGGGTTACGGCAAAAACTGGATGCACTTCGTGTACAAAACGGACAGTCCCTTTCGAAGTATCGGGGTTTCGGACGGAAACTCATCGGTTACAAAAGGCATTTCATTTTCTTGAACTTATTTGAACTCCAGGCTTTTCGTGTGTTCAAAATGCACCATTCGAAGCCACATCATCAATTTTCAACCCTTTCTGACTTCATTTGGTATTTTTCATGCATTTAATGATTTTTTTGAGCTAAATGACCCTGAAATTGAAAAGCACTACAAATGAACTCTGAAAATGTTGAAAGTTGGCATGGTATCAACCTTTCACCCACATAGCATGTGCTAAAAAGTTGAGTGGGTTACGGCAAAAACTGGATGCACTTCGTGTACAAAACGGACAGTCTCTTTCGAAGTATCGGGGTTTCGGACGGAAACTCATCGGTTACAAAAGGCATTTCATTTTCTTGAACTTATTTGAACTCCAGGCTTTTCGTGTGTTCAAAATGCACCATTCGAAGCCACATCATCAATTTTCAACCCTTTCTGACTTCATTTGGTATTTTTCATGCATTTAATGATTTTTTTGAGCTAAATGACCCAGAAATTGAAAAGCACTACAAATGAACTCTGAAAAGGTTGAAAGTTGGCATGGTATCAACCTTTCACCCACATAGCATGTGCTAAAAAGTTGAGTGGGTTACGGCAAAAACTGGATGCACTTCGTGTACAAAACGGACAGTCCCTTTCGAAGTATCGGGGTTTCGGACGGAAACTCATCGGTTACAAAAGGCATTTCATTTTCTTGAACTTATTTGAACTCCAGGCTTTTCGTGTGTTCAAAATGCACCATTCGAAGCCACATCATCAATTTTCAACCCTTTCTGACTTCATTTGGTATTTTTCATGCATTTAATGATTTTTTTGAGCTAAATGACCCAGAAATTGAAAAGCACTACAAATGAACTCTTAAAAGGTTGAAAGTTGGCATGGTATCAACCTTTCACCCACATAGCATGTGCTAAAAAGTTGAGTGGGTTACGGCAAAAACTGGATGCACTTCGTGTACAAAACGGACAGTCTCTTTCGATGTATCGGGGTTTCGGACGGAAACTCATCGGTTACAAAAGGCATTTCATTTTCTTGAACTTATTTGAACTCCAGGCTTTTCGTGTGTTCAAAATGCACCATTCGAAGCCACATCATCAATTTTCAACCCTTTCTGACTTCATTTGGTATTTTTCATGCATTTAATGATTTTTTTGAGCTAAATGACCCTGAAATTGAAAAGCACTACAAATGAACTCTGAAAATGTTGAAAGTTGGCATGGTATCAACCTTTCACCCACATAGCATGTGCTAAAAAGTTGAGTGGGTTACGGCAAAAACTGGATGCACTTCGTGTACAAAACGGACAGTCTCTTTCGAAGTATCGGGGTTTCGGACGGAAACTCATCGGTTACAAAAGGCATTTCATTTTCTTGAACTTATTTGAACTCCAGGCTTTTCGTGTGTTCAAAATGCACCATTCGAAGCCACATCATCAATTTTCAACCCTTTCTGACTTCATTTGGTATTTTTCATGCATTTAATGATTTTTTTTGAGCTAAATGACCCTGAAATTGAAAAGCACTACAAATGAACTCTGAAAATGTTGAAAGTTGGCATGGTATCAACCTTTCACCCACATAGCATGTGCTAAAAAGTTGAGTGGGTTACGGCAAAAACTGGATGCACTTCGTGTACAAAACGGACAGTCTCTTTCGATGTATCGGGGTTTCGGACGGAAACTCATCGGTTACAAAAGGCATTTCATTTTCTTGAACTTATTTAACTCCAGGCTTTTCGTGTGTTCAAAATGCACCATTCGAAGCCACATCATCAATTTTCAACCCTTTCTGACTTCATTTGGTATTTTTCATGCATTTAATGATTTTTTTGAGCTAAATGACCCTGAAATTGAAAAGCACTACAAATGAACTCTGAAAAGGTTGAAAGTTGGCATGGTATCAACCTTTCACCCACATAGCATGTGCTAAAAAGTTGAGTGGGTTACGGCAAAAACTGGATGCACTTCGTGTACAAAACGGACAGTCTCTTTCGAAGTATCGGGGTTTCGGACGGAAACTCATCGGTTACAAAAGGCATTTCATTTTCTTGAACTTATTTGAACTCCAGGCTTTTCGTGTGTTCAAAATGCACCATTCGAAGCCACATCATCAATTTTCAACCCTTTCTGACTTCATTTGGTATTTTTCATGCATTTAATGATTTTTTTGAGCTAAATGACCCTGAAATTGAAAAGCACTACAAATGAACTCTGAAAATGTTGAAAGTTGGCATGGTATCAACCTTTCACCCACATAGCATGTGCTAAAAAGTTGAGTGGGTTACGGCAAAAACTGGATGCACTTCGTGTACAAAACGGACAGTCTCTTTCGAAGTATCGGGGTTTCGGACGGAAACTCATCGGTTACAAAAGGCATTTCATTTTCTTGAACTTATTTGAACTCCAGGCTTTTCGTGTGTTCAAAATGCACCATTCGAAGCCACATCATCAATTTTCAACCCTTTCTGACTTCATTTGGTATTTTTCATGCATTTAATGATTTTTTTGAGCTAAATGACCCAGAAATTGAAAAGCACTACAAATGAACTCTGAAAAGGTTGAAAGTTGGCATGGTATCAACCTTTCACCCACATAGCATGTGCTAAAAAGTTGAGTGGGTTACGGCAAAAACTGGATGCACTTCGTGTACAAAACGGACAGTCTCTTTCAAAGTATCGGGGTTTCGGACGGAAACTCGTCGGTTACAAAAGGCATTTCATTTTCTTGAACTTATTTGAACTCCAGGCTTTTCGTGTGTTCAAAATGCACCATTCGAAGCCACATCATCAATTTTCAACCCTTTCTGACTTCATTTGGTATTTTTCATGCATTTAATGATTTTTTTGAGCTAAATGACCCTGAAATTGAAAAGCACTACAAATGAACTCTGAAAATGTTGAAAGTTGGCATGGTATCAACCTTTCACCCACATAGCATGTGCTAAAAAGTTGAGTGGGTTACGGCAAAAACTGGATGCACTTCGTGTACAAAACGGACAGTCCCTTTCGAAGTATCGGGGTTTCGGACGGAAACTCATCGGTTACAAAAGGCATTTCATTTTCTTGAACTTATTTGAACTCCAGGCTTTTGGTGTGTTCAAAATGCACCATTCGAAGCCACATCATTAATTTTCAACCCTTTCTGACTTCATTTGGTATTTTTCATGCATTTAATGATTTTTTTGAGCTAAATGACCCAGAAATTGAAAAGCACTACAAATGAACTCTGAAAAGGTTGAAAGTTGGCATGGTATCAACCTTTCACCCACATAGCATGTGCTAAAAAGTTGAGTGGGTTACGGCAAAAACTGGATGCACTTCGTGTACAAAACGGACAGTCCCTTTCGAAGTATCGGGGTTTCGGACGGAAACTCATCGGTTACAAAAGGCATTTCATTTTCTTGAACTTATTTGAACTCCAGGCTTTTGGTGTGTTCAAAATGCACCATTCGAAGCCACATCATCAATTTTCAACCCTTTCTGACTTCATTTGGTATTTTTCATGCATTTAATGATTTTTTTGAGCTAAATGACCCAGAAATTGAAAAGCACTACAAATGAACTCTTAAAAGGTTGAAAGTTGGCATGGTATCAACCTTTCACCCACATAGCATGTGCTAAAAAGTTGAGTGGGTTACGGTAAAAACTGGATGCACTTCGTGTACAAAACGGACAGTCTCTTTCGAAGTATCGGGGTTTCGGACGGAAACTCATCGGTTACAAAAGGCATTTCATTTTCTTGAACTTATTTGAACTCCAGGCTTTTCGTGTGTTCAAAATGCACCATTCGAAGCCACATCATCAATTTTCAACCCTTTCTGACTTCATTTGGTATTTTTCATGCATTTAATGATTTTTTTGAGCTAAATGACCCTGAAATTGAAAAGCACTACAAATGAACTCTGAAAATGTTGAAAGTTGGCATGGTATCAACCTTTCACCCACATAGCATGTGCTAAAAAGTTGAGTGGGTTACGGCAAAAACTGGATGCACTTCGTGTACAAAACGGACAGTCCCTTTCGAAGTATCGGGGTTTCGGACGGAAACTCATCGGTTACAAAAGGCATTTCATTTTCTTGAACTTATTTGAACTCCAGGCTTTTCGTGTGTTCAAAATGCACCATTCGAAGCCACATCATCAATTTTCAACCCTTTCTGACTTCATTTGGTATTTTTCATGCATTTAATGATTTTTTTGAGCTAAATGACCCTGAAATTGAAAAGCACTACAAATGAACTCTGAAAATGTTGAAAGTTGGCATGGTATCAACCTTTCACCCACATAGCATGTGCTAAAAAGTTGAGTGGGTTACGGCAAAAACTGGATGCACTTCGTGTACAAAACGGACAGTCCCTTTCGAAGTATCGGGGTTTCGGACGGAAACTCATCGGTTACAAAAGGCATTTCATTTTCTTGAACTTATTTGAACTCCAGGATTTTCGTGTGTTCAAAATGCACCATTCGAAGCCACATCATCAATTTTCAACCCTTTCTGACTTCATTTGGTATTTTTCATGCATTTAATGATTTTTTTGAGCTAAATGACCCTGAAATTGAAAAGCACTACAAATGAACTCTGAAAATGTTGAAAGTTGGCATGGTATCAACCTTTCACCCACATAGCATGTGCTAAAAAGTTGAGTGGGTTACGGCAAAAACTGGATGCACTTCGTGTACAAAACGGACAGTCTCTTTCGAAGTATCGGGGTTTCGGACGGAAACTCATCGGTTACAAAAGGCATTTCATTTTCTTGAACTTATTTGAACTCCAGGCTTTTCGTGTGTTCAAAATGCACCATTCGAAGCCACATCATCAATTTTCAACCCTTTCTGACTTCATTTGGAATTTTTCATGCATTTAATGATTTTTTTGAGCTAAATGACCCTGAAATTGAAAAGCACTACAAATGAACTCTGAAAATGTTGAAAGTTGGCATGGTATCAACCTTTCACCCACATAGCATGTGCTAAAAAGTTGAGTGGGTTACGGCAAAAACTGGATGCACTTCGTGTACAAAACGGACAGTCCCTTTCGAAGTATCGGGGTTTCGGACGGAAACTCATCGGTTACAAAAGGCATTTCATTTTCTTGAACTTATTTGAACTCCAGGCTTTTGGTGTGTTCAAAATGCACCATTCGAAGCCACATCATCAATTTTCAACCCTTTCTGACTTCATTTGGTATTTTTCATGCATTTAATGATTTTTTTGAGCTAAATGACCCTGAAATTGAAAAGCACTACAAATGAACTCTGAAAATGTTGAAAGTTGGCATGGTATCAACCTTTCACCCACATAGCATGTGCTAAAAAGTTGAGTGGGTTACGGCAAAAACTGGATGCACTTCGTGTACAAAACGGACAGTCTCTTTCGAAGTATCGGGGTTTCGGACGAAAACTCATCGGTTACAAAAGGCATTTCATTTTCTTGAACTTATTTGAACTCCAGGCTTTTCGTTTGTTCAAAATGCACCATTCGAAGCCACATCATCAATTTTCAACCCTTTCTGACTTCATTTGGTATTTTTCATGCATTTAATGATTTTTTGAGCTAAATGACCCTGAAATTGAAAAGCACTACAAATGAACTCTGAAAATGTTGAAAGTTGGCATGGTATCAACCTTTCACCCACATAGCATGTGCTAAAAAGTTGAGTGGGTTACGGCAAAAACTGGATGCACTTCGTGTACAAAACGGACAGTCCCTTTCGAAGTATCGGGGTTTCGGACGGAAACTCATCGGTTACAAAAGGCATTTCATTTTCTTGAACTTATTTGAACTCCAGGCTTTTCGTGTGTTCAAAATGCACCATTCGAAGCCACATCATCAATTTTCAACCCTTTCTGACTTCATTTGGTATTTTTCATGCATTTAATGATTTTTTTGAGCTAAATGACCCTGAAATTGAAAAGCACTACAAATGAACTCTGAAAATGTTGAAAGTTGGCATGGTGTGCGTGCTTGCCAACAATGACAACCCACTTTTTTGTTGCATTTTGTTCTCAGCCACAATCGGAATTTAAGAAAAAACTGAATTGAAAAGCACTACAAATATATAATAGCTAGAGAGATATGTAATATATATATATAATAGTTCAGATATCCATTACAGAAAGTACTCGTCCAAGCGAACACTACTAGCTAGTCCGAATCAGAAGAATATTCCAATGGTGGTGGTGGTGCGAGGTGACGCTGCCCATAGTTCACGGTTCGAATCTTGCGGTACAACTCATATGCAACGTATGCATCTTTTGCTGCATACTCAATGTTGATAGGCTGAAGTGGGGTCCTCTCCCACTCTTTGTGCTGCGCCCGGGGGAATTTGGTCTTCATATCTCCGTAATAGTCATCGATCAAGGCGACTGCCATAGAAGCCATCGAAGTCCTCTCATACCGAAGCCTGAATATGTCTTGGATATCAATAAGGCAGCCAGCTGGTATCTCAATACCGAAGCTGCGCCTCATCTTCAGCTTGTCATTACTTACATCAACGCTAGCAAAATGTATGCCGCTGCGTAGGAAGTCCATGAGTGCTGGGCAGTGCTTGTCACTACTGCAACATCAACAAATTAAAATGGAACAAATGTTAAATACTGCTGCAACAAGTATATTTCGGCAGAATTATAATATGCAACTATATAAAGGAAAATTATTTCGCTGCAACAAAAGAGGAAGACGCGGAGTTTTTGCTCCCCGGGCTCATTTGAGCCCGGTGAACAGTAATATCATAAAAAAATTGAAAATTATTTCACTACAACTTAAGAGAAATTGATCTTTGCCATAGGATTCAAAATAGAACATATATATTGCTATATCCTATATATATGCAATTTTCATATCCTATGAATTGATGAAGAAACCCTAAATTAACTATATGACATATATGTTCTCCCACGTTTTGCAACATGGAAAATTGTTTCACTACAAACTTAAAAGAAATATTGATCTTTCCCATAGGATTCAAAATGGAACATATTTCTATCCTATGCAATTTTCATAATAATCTAGAAATTATTAATTGATCAAAGAAAACCCTCAAAACTCACCTTGCCCATTGGAAGATCATGACATGTTTCTTGAAACATAGCTGGATGACGGCAACATCTTCTTGCTTGGCCGTGTACTCGAGATCAAGCCCTATGAACTTGTCTTTCTCATCCGCCACTTGAAGCCATTTCTGCAAAAGGGAAAGAAAATGCGGCACCATGGCGTTGTCGTTCGTGTAGACGACATCGAGATTGGTACTGCCATGTGCGAGCACCTCCCCGTAGCGAGTGATTGGATTCATGGTAGAAGATATGGGGGGAAGAAGAGAGGAGAAGATGAGAAATGGGCGAAGTTACTGTAGCCCTCGCCGAGGAACAGTTGCTTTATCCTCCTGTTTCTCGGAGCGCGAAACGTCGTGGGTTTGAACCTTTAGTCCCGGTTTGAACCACCAACCGGGACTAAAGGGGCGCGCACCAGGCGAACGGTTACACATTTGGTCCCGGTTCCTTCCACGAACCGGGACCAATGGTTGTGGGCCAGGAGCGAGGCACATTGGTCCCGGTTCGTGTCTGGAACCGGGACCAAAGGTTCCAGACGAACCGGGACCAATGCCCCACGTGGCCCGCCCGGCCGTCTGGCCTCACGAACCGGGACTGTTGCACCCATTAGTCCCGGTTCGTGACTGAACCGGGACTAATGGGCTGGCCCGGCCTGGACCAATGCCCTGTTATGTACTAGTGTACCATGGTCAATTAAATGTAACATTTCCTTTAATGAATACTAACTTGCTATTTTAACAGTATTATAATTGTATAATATAAATACATTTTTTGTGATAAGTCTATACATTTTCTTTTTACACTTACAATTGGTACTCGATTTTTTAATGCTACAAAAAGAAGAACCAGCTATTCTTCCAAAAAAAATATCATGCGTTTGTAGAACCAAAATATGAAAACCTTTTCAGAGATTTCTATACATTTGGTCCCGGTTGGTGGCACCAACCGGGACTAAAGGGGTGCATTGGTCCCGGTTGGTGCCACCAACCGGGACCAAAGGTCAGTTTTCAGCAGCCCAAAGGGCGGGAAACAGGGACCTTTGGTCCCGGTTGGTGGCACCAACCGGGACTAAAGGGGCGCATTGGTCCCGGTTGGTGGCACCAACCGGGACCAAAGGGTGGTGCTACCCGGGGCCAAATTTTTAGTCCCATCTCGCTAGCCGAGAGAGCTCGAGAGTGGTTTATAAGTGCTGCTGCGCATACCCTCTCGAGCTCCTCTCAGCTGCAGGCCTCCGGGCCTAATCTGTCACTGCTTGTGGGCTTATTGGGCCTTTTGCGGGCCCAGTAGGTGGCATTTTTTTTAAAAAAAATACAGTTTTTTGTTTTGTTTTTTGCTTTATTTATTTTTTTAATTTTTTTCTAGTATTTTTCTTCTGTTATTTTAGTTCATTCTTTTTAACAAATAAATACTTTGATAATTTTAGTTGCATTTATTTATTTTTGTTTTGTTTTTTGCTTTATTTATTTTTGTTTTATTTTTTGCTTTATTTATTTCCAGTGTGTTTTATCATTATATTCTTTTTGCTATTAATGTTTTGAACAAAAAATACTTTGATAATTTTAGTTGCATAATTTTTATATAATTATAGTTTCAAAAATACTAGAGGTTTACAAAAGCTTTTTAGTTGATTCTTTTTTGAACTCCACTCCCACGATGTTTTGAAAGAAATTAAAAAGCACTTCAAATGAACTCTGAAAAGGTTGAAAGTTGGCATGGTATCATCATTTCACCCACATAGCATGTGCTAAAAAGTTGAGTGGGTTACGGCAAAAACTGGATGCACTTCGTGTACAAAATGGACAATGTCTTTCGAAGTATCAGGCTTTCGGACGAAAACTCATCTGTTACAAAGGGATTTCATTTTTTGAACTTATTTGAACTCCATACTTTTTGTGTGTTCAAAATGCACCATTCAAAGCCACATCATCAATTTTCAACCCTTTCTGACTTCATTTGGTATTTTTCATGCACTTGCTGATTTTTTGAGCTAAATAACCCTAAAATTGAAAAGCACTTCAAATGAACTATGAAAAGGTTGAAAGTTGGCATGGTATCATCATTTCACCCACATAGCATGTTATAAAAAGTTGAGAGGGTTACGGCAAAAACTGGATGCACTTCGTGTACAAAACGGACAATCTCTTTCGAAGTATCAGGGTTTCGGACGAAAACTCATGTGTTACAAAAGGCATTTCATTTATTCACATGTAACTGCAATGATATAGTTGTGGAGAGAAAGTCTTTACTTTTTCTTCGCTTGTGTCCTTTGCTTATTGCGCCGTAACCATGGATAATCTTCATCGTTTAACAGGGTGCTTGGGTCAGCCTTGACTTTGAAGGGAGGAATTTCATGAAACTTTTCATAATCTTCAGACATGTCTGTCTTGCCCTCCAATCCCACGATGTCTCTTTTTCCTGAAAGAACTATGTGGCGCTTTGGCTCATCGTATGATGTATTCGCTTCCTTATCTATTCTTTTTCTCGGTTTGGTAGACATGTCCACATAGAAAACCTGCGCCACATCATTGGCTAGGACGAATGGTTCGTCTGTGTACCCAAGATTGTTCAGATCCACTGTTGTCATTCCGTACTGTGGATCTTCCTGTACCCCGCCTCTTGACAGATTGACCCATTTGCACTGAAACAAAGGGACCTTGAAATTATGTCCATAGTCAAGTTCCCATATGTCCACTATGTAACCATAATATGTGTCCTTTCCCCTCTTGGTTGCTGCATCAAAGCGGACACCACTGTTTTGGTTGGTGCTCTTTTGATCCTGGGCGATCGTGTAAAATGTATTCCCATTTATCTCGTACCCTTTGTAAGTCATTACAGTCGAAGATGGTCCCCTGGCCAACGAGTACAGCTCATCATAAACAGTGTTGTCACGCACGAGACGTGTTTGCAACCAACTGCCGAAAGTCCTGATGTGTTCACATGTAATTCAGTCGTCACACTGCTCCGAGTGTTTGGAGCGCAGAATATTCTTGTGTTCATCGACATACGGGGTCACCAAGGTAGAATTCTGTAGAACTGTGTAGTGTGCTTGAGACCAAGAATGGCCGTCCCTACATATTATTGAGTCCACTCCTAGCGTGCCTTTTACAGTCAGTCTCCCCTCATACCGCGATTGAGGGAGACCAATCTTCTTAAGGTCAGGAATGAAGTCAACACAAAACCCAATGACATCCTCTGTTTGATGGCCCATGGAGATGCTTGCTTCTGGCCTAGCGCGGTTACGAACATATTTCTTTAAGACTCCCATGAACCTCTCAAAGGGGAACATATTGTGTAGAAATACAGGGCCCAGAACGACAATCTCGTCGACTAGATGAACTAGGACGTGCGTCATGATATTGAAGAAGGACGGTGGGAACACCAGCTCGAAACTAACAAGACATTGCACCAAATCACTCCTTAACCTTGGCAGGATTTCTGGATCGATCACCTTCTGAGAGATTGCATTGAGAATGCACATAGCTTCACAATGGCTAATCGAACGTTTTCCGGTAGAAGCCCCCTCAATGCAACCGAAAGCAGTTGCGTCATAATCACGTGGCAGTCATGAGACTTTAGGTTCTGGAACTTTTTCTCTGCCATATTTATTATTCCCTTTATATTCGACGAGAAGCCAGACGGGACCTTCATACTGAGCAGGCATTCAAAGAAGATTTCCTTCTCTTCTTTGGTAAGAGCGTAGCTGGCAGGACCTTCATACTGCTTTGGATGCATGCCGTCTTTTTCATGCACACGTTGCTGTTCCTCCCGTGCCTCCGGTGTATCTTTTGTCTTCCCATACACTCCCAAGAAGCCTAGCAGGTTCACGCAAAGATTCTTCGTCACGTGCATCAGTCGATTGCAGAGCGGACCTCCAGGTCTTTCCAATAGGGTAGGTCCCAAAATATAGATTTCTTCTTCCACATGGGTGCGCGTCCCGCATCGTCAGTCGGAACAGATAGTCCGCCAGGACCCTTTCCAAATATTACTTGTAAATCATTGACCATATCAAGTATGTGATCACCAGTACGGAGGGCGGGCTTCTTCCGGTGATCTGCCTCACCTTTGAAATGCTTTCCTTTCTTTTGACATTGATGGTTGGTCGGAAGAAATCGACGATGCCCCAGGTACACATTCTTCCTGCATTTGTCCAAATATATACTGTCGGTGTCATCTAAAGAGTGTGTGCATGCGTGGTATCCCTTGTTTGTCTGTCCTGAAAGGTTACTGAGAGCAGGCAAATCGTTGATGGTTACAAACAGCAACGCATGTAGGTCAAATTCCTCCTGTTCGTTCTCATCCCACACACGTACACCTCTTCCATTCCATAGCTGTAAAAGTTCATCAACTAATGGCCTTAGGTACACATCAATGTCATTGCCGGGTTGCTTAGGGCCTTGGATGAGCACTGGCATCATAATGAACTTCCGCTTCATGCACAACCAAGGAGGAAGGTTATACATACATAGAGTCACAGGCCATGTGCTATGCTTGCTGCTCTGCTCAACAAAAGGATTAACGCCATCTGCACTTAAACCAAACCATACGTTCCTCGGGTCACCTGTAAAGTCGCTCCAATTTCTCTCGATCTTTCTCCACTGCGACCCGTCTGCGGGTGCTCTCAACTTCCCGTCTTTCTTACGGTCTTTTTGGGCCATTGCATCAACTCGGCATGCTTTTTGTTTCTAAACAGACGTTTCAACCGTGGTATTATAGGAGCATACCACATCACCTTGGCAAGAACCCTCTTCCCGGTGCGCTGGCCCTCAACATCACCAGGGTCATCTCTTCTGATCTTATACCGCAATGCACCGCATACCGGGCATGCGTTCAAATCCTCGTACGCACCGCGGTAGAGGATGCAGTCATTAGGGCATGCATGTATCTTCTGCACCTCCAATCCTAGAGGGCATAGAACCTTCTTTGCTTCGTACGTACTGCCGGAAAATTCGTTATCCTTTGGAAGCTTCTTCTTCATTATTTTCAGTAGCGAACTAAATCCCTTGTCAGATACACCATTGTCCGCCTTCCATTGCAGCAATTCCAGTGTGGTACCGAGCTTTCTGTTGTCATCTTCGCAATTTGGGTACAACCCTTTTTTGTGATCCTCTAACATGCGATCGAACTTCAACTTCTCCCTTTCACTTTCGCATTCTGTTTGTGCATCAACAATGACCCGGCGAAGATCATCATCGGGCACATCGTCTGGTTCCTCTTGATCTTCAGCTTCCCCCGTTGCAGCATCACCGTATTCAGGGGGCGGGTAGTTGTCGTCATCCTCTTCTTCTTCGTTGTCTTCCATCATAACCCCTCTTTCTCCGTGCTTGGTCCAAACATTATAGTGTGGCATAAAACCCTTCTGAAGCAGGTGGAAGTGAAGGGTTTTATAGTTGGAGAAAGCCTTCGTATTCTCACAGACAGTGCATGGACAATGCATAAAACCATTCTGCTTGTTTGGCTCAGCCGCTTCGAGAAAATTATGCAGGCCCTTAATATACTCGGAGGTGCGTCGGTCACCGTACATCCATTGCCGGTTCATCTGCGTGCATATCATGAATAGAAAAGTGACCAAATTAATAGAAATTCATCATCACATTAAAAGTATAGTAGTGACCAAAATAAATACATAACGTTCATACATAGTTCTCATTATTGAACAACATATAGGTCTCTAGAGCATCTAATTAAAACATACATTGAAACTATAAAATTTAAATGCAACAACAAATGCGATCATAACCGCAACTAAGGTACCAATTGATCCAACGGCGTAATGATACCAAGCCTCAGTATGAATGGCATATTTTTCTAATCTCTCTAATCTTCAAGCGCATTGCATCCATCTAGATCTTGTGATCGTCGACGACATCGACAACTTGCAACTCCAACTTCATCTTCTCCTCTTCAACTCTTTGTAATTTTTCTTTCAAGTAATTGTTTTCTTTTTCAATCAAATTTAACTTCTCGACAAGAATTTCTATGTCGGTTGGAATTTCCGGTTCACATACCTCCTAGATTAAAAAATCTATGTCACGTTGGTCGGCATAATTGTCATAAACACTAAATAAAACAAATAGTTATAAAAGATAATATATACCACATCCGAATCATAGACCGGACGAGGGCCGACGTGGGCGGATACCATGACCATGGCACTATATAATAACAAACAATAATAAAAGTAAGAAAATTACACAAGTATCTATCTAAATGATACAAGTAAGAACTTTTTTCTTTTAGAAAGAAGATAAGAAGAAGAGGCTAACCACGGTGGTGCCGGCACCGAGATGGGAGCGGGCGATCGACGGCGGTGAGGACGGGGACGGGACAGGACGGACCACCAAACCTAAACAAAGCTTGAGGAAATTGGAGCTTGGACAAGGAGCTTCGAGAGGAGAAAGCTTAAGTGTGGTTCGGGCATTTCATCGAACACCTCATGTGCATAGGAGGTGAGCTAGAGCACCACAAAGCTCTCCAACGGCCGGCCAAAAAAAAGTGAGCAGTGCATTGCTCTGCTCGCGGGCAGGGGGTATATATAGGCCGACCATTTGTCCCGGTTTGTGGCTGGAACCGGGACTAAAGGACACCATTTGGTCCCGGTTCCAGCCACAAACCGGGACCAATGATTGTGGGCCAGGAGCCAGGCCCATTGGTCCCGGTTCGTGTCTGGAACCGGGACCAAAGGGGTCAGACGAACCGGGACCAATGTCCCACGAGGCCCGGCCGGCGCCTTGGCCTCACGAACCGGGACCAATGCCCCATGGGTCCCGGTTCGTGAGTGAACCGGGATTAATGGGCTTCTCAGGGCTGGACCAAAGCCCTGTTATGTACTAGTGATTCTATCTCTTTGAGCTCTAGATGGCTGGCTTCGTTGAGAGTCTGAGAGAAGGGGTGTGGGCTGTTTATGTAGGGTAGCCAGAGTTGTCACGAGGAGGCAGAGAATGGGTGTGGTTAGCGTCTTGTGTGTGAGAGTCTGAAAGAGAGATCGGTTACAGAAAATTGATCTCGCTGCTGCATGCAAGAGCTGCCGTGCCGCAGGATACAAAATATGTTCTGGGTCAGTGTTGTGTATGAGGAAGTACATCACATATTGTCGTCATGATGCTGCGGTATTAACTCTCAAGTCTCAACACAAATGCGGCAGCATTGTGCACGATATAGATCACATGTTGAGCAGCAACGTATGGTACTCGCCTCTGTGCATCATAGGCCACAAAATTCCAGACATGGTAAACCCTACTCCCTTCGTCTCATAATTTAAGAACGTTTTTGATACTACACTAGCATAAAAAACGTTCTTATATTATGGGACGGAGGGAGTAGTAAATACTCCCTCCGTTCCATAATGTAGTGCATATAGATTTTTAGGAAAGTCTAACTTTTCAAACTTTGACCAAATTTTTAGAGAAAACTATTTATATTTACAATATCAAATATATACCACATGAAAATACGTCTTGTGATGTATCTAAGGATATGTACTTGGTATTCTAGATGTATATATTTTTCCCTACAAACTTGGTCAAAGTCTATAAAGTTTGACTTATCAGAAAATCTATACGAACTACAATCGTGGAACACGGAGGGAGTAGCTGTAACGTGGCTTCTGTCCTGCCGTGCATGCATGGTGATCAATCAATGGCCATATGCTACTCGGTGGAATGGCCAAGTACGAAGAAGGCAGGGCATGGACCGCTGGCCAAAAGGATGTGTAGTATGTATGGCTTTGACTAGCGGTCAAAGAATTCGAATACGTTGGTGCTGCAGTACAATATTTTTTAGACTACCATAATAAAGACATAATTCTGCCCAAACACAACCTAAACAATCTGTACGTTTTTGCATACACCACATATTAATACACATATATAAATTCACGCACACATACTACACATTTATATGTGTATATATAATGTTTTAGCAGAAATTTGCGGTTATAAGAAATAAGTTTTCTGTTTTTGTAAGAGCTTTGAATCGCTCTTTTGGAAGACTCACTATTATTACGTGTTTATGATAGCACGGACATACCCTTTTTATTTTTATTACATATTTACAAATATATAAATGATTAATGATGCATCCATATCTTAGAAATGCTATGTATTGTTCATTACCATGGTCAATTAAATGTAACATTTCCTTTAATGAATACTAACTTGCTATTTTAACAGTATTATAATTGTATAATATAAATACATTTTTTGTGATAAGTCTATACATTTTCTTTTTACACTTACAATTGGTACTCGATTTTTTAATGCTACAAAAAGAAGAACCAAATATTCTTCCAAAAAAATATCATGCGTTTGTAGAACCAAAATATGAAAACCTTTTCAGAGATTTCTATACATTTTACTTTCAAACCTACAATCGGTGCTCAAACTTTTGTAATTCTGCCAAAAGAAAGAACCAACATATTCGTCGGAAAAAATATCACGCCTTTGTAGAACCAAAAAATGAAAACATTTAGCGATATTTATATACATTTTATTTTTACTCTTAAAATCAGTGTTTAATATTTTAGAATTCTGGCAAAAGTAGAATAAATTCTTGAAAAAAAGTCACTCATCGTAGACTAGAGACACTAGTTATGAACTAAGAATGAATTAAAACATGTATAATAAAATACCCAAGCAAAAAGAATAATTTTGAGGCTTGTTTGGTTCACAGGATTCTAAAAAAGTAGGAAAAGGATAGGGATGCATGAGCAAACCATATGATTAGAAATCACAAGAATTTTTTCAACACGCGTGTTTTGCTCGCAGGAAATTAGTCAACACGGGAATCCAAATAAACATGGTCAAATCAAAGTCAAACCAAACAAAAATCTATAATCAGAATGTTATTATGCCACCAAAGATCTTACTCGTTCTTCATGCATGTGAATCTAAAATAGGAATACAAGTGGAGGTCAAAATCTCTATTTTTCCTTTGAAACTGATATTAAACGAAAATTTCCTCAACTTTTATTCTGCCGCATTCCTTTGAACTAAATTCATGAATTGTATCACCGTAGGAAAATTTACTATTGCTACGTTTTGCTCCACTTTTCCTTGAAGAGAAGAGGCTCTTGTGCAGTTTTGATTGGTAGTATGGGGGGTGGGTTATATCAAAGAGTGTTTGATATCATAGGAAAATTATAAAGGAATGCTAGCAAGATATTTGAGTGGATGAAAAATTTCCTCCTAATGGAATACACATGAATCCTATGGATAATTTCTTCAGTATTGCAATCCTGCGAAACAAACGATCACCTTAGGGGAAAAGCCTGATGATTCAAATCTCCAACAAACGCTGAGAATCAAACGATCACGGTAGGGGGAAATCTTATGGAATTCCTGTGATTAACTATCTCATCCGGTAATTATCGACTACCATACATGATTTTTTTAATGAACTTGCAATTAGTCAAACTTCACATAAGTTTGATTTATAATAAACCTGAAACTTCGATTAATTTAGAACCAAGGGAGTAGTTTCTACCAAATCCCCCAATACGACAAGGATCAGGGTGTTGTACTACACTTGTACTGGTTGTTTTCTTCTTGTTGTCGTTGGTGTGCATGCGGGTGATACATGCATGAACATTTACACGCAGCGGGCTTGTGTGGTAAACCAGTAAATCCATGCAAGCGTACAGGAGTTTGACCAGAGGACAAGTTTGTCTTATCTCTTGTGCCAAATGCAACAGACAGGAGCTTCCTGCCTGCCTATGAGGCCTGACCTCCTGCACCCTGCTGTGATAAAACAAAAATGTGCGTGTGCGGCCAAGTCAGGACCCAAAGACCGTTCATGACAAGAGATCCCTGGCAGCTCCTCTGGGTGCTGCCGAGTGATCGATGAAAACATAAATGACAAGAGGATTTTTGACCCATGGTCCAAGCATGACGCCCTCTCTATCCCAAGCACAGGTCCGTTTTATCCGGATTTCGTCCGTTTGGAGGTGAGAATGGGGTTGTGTCCGCCCGAATCTACGTTTGCGTTGGTTGTGCGCCCAACATGCGGCCGCATCTTCGACCCCATCTCGTCGGCCGTAGGCCAAGTACAATTAAAATCAAATATAGCAAAAATAGTTTAAATCATGTAAAATAGATGGTTCCAAGTCCGAAATAGTCATTTATTACACCCCAATCAAAATTTTATAAATATGAAATAGTCTTCAAAACCAATCAAAGTTTGTGCGCACGTAGATGTTGTCATCACGTTCACGTACAAAGATTAAACAGATAGATCTATCGATTGTCAATGTTTTTGTTTGCGGAATCAGTTGCACACGAACGTTGGCATACTCACCTCATAGCGCGACCACCTCCAAGCCTTGCAGTCGCTCGGTGGCCATAAAAAATCCAGGACATGATTCAAGTCAGGATTACGCCATGCCGACATGTTTGGTTTGTAGTGTGTCCCGCGGAGGCCCCGTCGTGCAACATGACAATCCCTTTTCTAGGTAATATGTGTGTGTTTATGAAGTGTATACATATATGCACTTCCTTTTATGTTTTATTCTTACAAATGGGACAAGCATGTCCTTTATTTTCCAGAACCGTAGCTAATCTTAACATGTTAATTGGTCGTTTTTCTTACCCAAGTTTCCAATTTATTTTGGACAGCCAAATTTGTTGTTTTTTCCTCGTCAGGAGCTGTATGTTGTACCCGACAGTCCAGTTTTTTTAAACAAATTGAACGGCCAGACAATTTTAATTTTAAGAGATCCATCCGATCGAGGGATGTAATTTTTTGGTTAACATGGATTTTTCTACCCTATTTCTCTTGCTTCTGGTTCACCGTGTTCTATTTCTTGTATATAGTCGATAGATTCTGGACAAGGAGTTTCTCAGCTCGAGCTCGGGTGAACAGGAAATTCAAAAACAATTGAAAACAAATTCGGAAAGTGTAAAACAATTTTGCTACAAACATTGACAAATGTTGGCAATGCTTGCAAAGTTTCATCGTGAAATGACATTTGTAGAAGCCGTGGAAAAAAATCAATGCTCAAAAAATGGTATGTCCAAAAGCATTTTGGAGTGATGTTTTTGTTTTTTTACACGACTTCCACAAATGTCATTTCACGATACAATTTTACAAGCAGTCAAAACATTTATTAATGTTTTCCACAAAACAATTCATTATTTTTTGAATTTATTTTCATTTGTTTCCGATTTTACAGAAGAGTACTTCCGATAGATTCTTGCATATCTCAAGTCAGAATGTTTTATTTTTGGACAACTGAATGTTTATTCTGGTACAACTTCTCACACCAGTTTACTGAAGCACCCAACACATTGGAATCCTTTAGCAACTAGTGCAAACCCTACACTATACATCGTTTTTGTCCAGCGGTCCATGACCTGTGTTCTGTCCATTTGACCACTCCAACAAGTACCATTTGACCATTGACTGATGAGTACAGACGCCCGTGTAATGCTGATGAGCACTCTATGCTGTTGCACAGCATGTGATCTACTATCACGCACAACATGATCCGTGCATGCCCTGTGTTCTAGCCAACGGCCCATGCCCTGCGTTCTGGCAATCTAGCCATTGATTGATCACCATGCATGCACGGCAGCACAGAGGCACCAGGTCCTAGCTGGTGACTAGGGGTTACCATGTTTGGAATTCTGTGATCTACGCTGCAGAAGATACGCTGCTGCTGACTGCTCTGCGTTGTTGCACAACATGTGGTGACCATATCATGCACAATACAGCAGCATTAGCACATCATATATTTTGTATCCTGCTGCACGCCATGCATGGAGTACATCAAACCCGATGGATCCATCAATCAATTTTCTCTCCCACCCAACAAGAGCCGAGTGGACTCTGCCTACATAAACACCCACCCCACTTCTCTTCTTCCCAACCAAGACTCCTCCCCACCGAAGCCAGCCAGCCAGCCATCTAGAGCTAGAGGTAGTAGTACTAGGAAGAAGAAGACGCAGGTAGCCATGGGCGTGGTCAAGGAAATGGCGCCTGTGGCGCTCTGCGTCCTAGGTAGGTAGCCATGGGTGTGGTCGGCGTGCATCTCGTAGCCGCCTGGGTACTCCGTGGCCGTCTCCGAGCACTGAGGCTCCGTCGAGATAGCTAGGTAGCCAAGCCAACAACGAGCCGGTGGGATTGTCTCTCTCAATTGATTAGGGTTGTGGTGGTGTTCTCCAAATGATGTGTCTGGCGTGCCTGGACAAAGGCATCAATCAACTTTTTATTATTGTTCTTAATCTTAGGGAGTGTGTTTAGTTTATTTTAGGAAGACGGAAAAACTGTACCACCGGTGTTGGCTTAAATCTTAATCAACTATCTCTTGTGTGTTAATTAGTTATGTTGGCATCTTGATCCTTTCTTTACTTCACTGCACTCTACTTAGATCCATGCATGTTGATATCTGTCTGTTCATTACCGTAAAACACATGCATGCATGCATGTTAGCAAATGAGTCATTGGGAGCTTGAGGCATGTATTGTTGGCAGCTACTGTTGTATAAAAGGTTTACAAATTCTAGAGTACATTTTTCTTTAGCTTCTCCAAAGCATGGCCGATAACAAGTTGTTTCTGTTGTGAATGATGCACTGTCTTAAATAACCTTGGACTCGTGTTTGCTGCTTAACAGATTTACTTGTGCATGCCGGAGAGAAGACGTTTTCTTGATACACTGCGGATCTCTTCTAAGCATGCATGTTACTCTCTGCCCTAGTACTAAATGCTGTTGCATGCACGTGCGAGGTTGTCGTGGTGACAAAGTAGTTCATGTGAACAAACCAAAATGGTTGAATGTTTATGGAGTAGTCTCAACGCATGCACGCTCTCTGTGACTGTGAGCCTAAGGTTTTTGTGTAGTCCCGATATTTTGGGCAGGAATTTGGTGAACATGGTTCCACACACACTCCTTATAAACCGTAAATTTGAAAAATATTAGAAAATAACAAAACAATCTGAATTTTATTTGTAACATACATAGTCGACCGGTATGAAGTTTCAAGAAGAATTGACATCCACGGTATTCTGGGCAAAAATGACAAAATCAAAGCTATATTAAAAAAACACCATTTGCTGAATAGTAAGGCGCAGATTGTGTTTTCTTCACTAAGCATACCATGGGTCATGGGCGTCATTTCTTTACGAAACTTCACACGTGAGTAGAATGGTCAACCAAGTTTCATATCTCAAAATTTCAGCATTTTGTTAAAATTCATAGTGTGTTATCTGGGTGCGCATGATGTTTGCATGTGCATTTTATCAATCTTTTTAGTATTGATGAGAGCCGCAGGTTATATGACCCTCTAGCTCATAGCAATTAGCTCATCGTCGAATCTTGCCATTTCGGTCTCTTTCGTGGGCTAATAGCCAACAATTTTTTGGTGTTGCTAGTATTTCGTTGGTAGACAAGACCTGTTTGTCAAGGTCAAGGGCTTGTTATGACACATAAACTACATTGATTGGTCACGGTTACGGTCATATTATGCGCATCTCGAAATTCTTGTAGTATTGGCTGATTTCTTGGATATACACGTGTCCAGCCATCGGCTTTGTTCCATCGACGAATCCCAAGGCTCAGCATGATCATGTGCATGTGTTTGATGCCCATGAACGCATAACAAAAACGGTGAGATGTGTGGACGTGCATGCCTTGAAAGGCCACTTAGTTAGTACCATACATTTAATCAGCTAATGATGCTTGCATGGGGATTCTGACCTGTGGGGTAGAGATAGGTAAAGGCAGTAGTAGTCTAGGGGATCCTATGCATGCATGCCCATGCTAGCTGTAATATGGGTCAAAACCCCGGACTAGTGCCTACACAGATAGACGCTAGCTGTACCATTGTGCACAGTGGAGAGAGAAGATAAACAGGACCATGTAGCTCACTTATTTTTTGACATGCAGCTCTAGCTCACTTAGTGCGTATGGAGCTCCTGTAGAGGATGGTCGTGTGAGTTCACGAGAGGTCTAGGTTGCCATCTTGGCTACATCTCGACGAATCTGTCCACATGCAGCTTTCCAAAGGAGAGCGAGAGAGAATGAGCGAGTGAACACTCATTAGGAGATTTGCGTGTTGATGGAGGATCAGTAAGTGGGCAGACCTGTAGGAGATATGCCCTAGAGGCAATAATAAATGTTATTGATTATCTCCCTGTTCATAATTAGGTTATGTTCCATGCTATAACTGCTATGGTTCTCGAGTCTGCAATAACCACGAGGCTCGGAGGAAGACTCATATGCACGTGTGGGATAATAAACGGTAAAATGTATTCCTAGTCAAGCCTCTATGACTGGCTCAAGTATTGCATGATGATCCTGTTTTCCTGATCATGGGCATGGATATGCCGGCAATTTTGAGGACACAATTGTTGGTAGAACACTTGTGTTGAATCGACCCGATTGATGTTATGCTATGAGATACATTCGTCATAAGTTGATGGTTAATAACACAGCAAGTTAATGTTTGCATAATTCCTTAGACCATGAGAGTATCGAGTTTCTTCATGCTTGCTTCATGAACTTTGGGGTTTGTTAAACGTCATCCGTTAATGGGTGGCTATTACGGCGGCTTACGGGTTCATGGAAAGGTATGTCAAGTAACTTGATAGCTCAAGATTGGGATTTGCTCCTCCGACGATGGAGAGATATCTCTGGGCCCTCTCGGTGTTACGGTATCGATCATCGTCTGGCCAGACACAGGGTGATTTGATCACAGGGATGCCGGAACACGGGAACGAGAAAAGAGAACAATACCGGCAACGAGGTAACTGGCATTGTGGACAAGTGTTGATCCACGAGGATGCCGATGTTTCTCACCTCGGGTAATTGTAACATATCGCGAAGCAACAGGAATAGCACACGGCAACTGGAGGTTCGCTCGAATATTCATTCGTGTGGGTATAGGGGTCAATATGGGTGTCCACGGCTCCGATGTTGATCATTGATCGGAACGGGTTCCGGGTCATGTCTATGCTTCACCGAACCTATAGGGTCACACGCTTAAGGGTCATCTATCTGTTGAATACTAGACAGGGAGTCTGAGAGAAAAACACCGAAAAAGTTTCGGACGCCGGAAAAGTTTCGGACAGCGGAAAAGTTCCGCAGAGAGAGGTCACCGGATGAGTTTCGGTGAAACTGAAAAGTTGTTTCAGAGGATACCATAAAGTCAAATTGGTTTTGGCACATGCCTGATAATTCTTGGAGGGTGCCAGAATCATTCTGGAAACTTTCTGGAATTTTCCGGGATGAAAACCGGAAATGTTCCGGAGCTGCCGAAACCGCTTCAGATGCTTTTCGCAGATGAAATCACTAAACCGGAATTGTTCCGGCTCGCGTTGAAAATTATTTTGGTGGGTACTAGAATTGTTCTAAGCCCACATGAATATTTTCAGTTCGATCAGACGCTGAAAAATGTCGTCGTGAATAGTGAAAGTGCTTTTTGGGATATTTTTGGAAGCCACCTTTTGGGGCTTTGCTCCAAAAGATCTTGGGGATGACATGGATGGATAGGGGCCAATTTTGGGGCCCCACATGAGGGTGTGGCCGGCCACATGGTGGACTCCTTCATGGAGTCCCCCTTGTTCCTTGGTTTCACCTTTTAGGTCCTTGGGAAGGACTCCTTTCCATGTGGGTTTTGGGTTTTCTTGTAAAACCACCCTACCCCTTGGGTTTCCTATAAATAGGAGGTGTGTGGGCTGCCATAAGATCACACTCTTGCTCTCATACACAAAGCCATGCATGATCTGGCATTCTTCTCTCCCTCCCAACGAAATAGTTTCGTAGAGCCGAAAGGCTGTCTGGGTTCCGGCAGGAACAAGTTCTGGATGGCGAAGCCCTGCCGGATAGATGACACCGTATGTGTGCAACTCTGTAGAGAGATCGTAGTTTCGGTCTTAGTTCGAGAGTGCCTCCCGAAGGGCTGTCCGTGTGACCGTCCGAGTTTTGGAGGTCCTCCCGAAGGGCTGTCCGAGTGACAGTCCGAGTTTCGGAGGTCCTCCCGAAGGGCTGTCCGCGACACCGTCCGGGGGACTGTGCGACCGCCTCCCGGAGGGCTGTCCGCGGGGCAGATGAGGGTATACATCCTCGCGGTTGCGAGGTTGTAAAATCCTAGCTGCGGGGATCTGCACCGCCGTTCGTCATCGACTCTACTTCCGCTGCGCTACGAGTCGGTAACGAAAATGATCAAACCTTGTATGCAATCTCCATAGTGGTCCTGGGCTGGTGCGTAGGTCGGAAAAATTTTGTTTTCTGCTGCGTTACCCAACAAGACCAACTCGCTATTTGCAGAGGATCAGGCGGGAGAGAAGGCAAGGGATGATGAAGCTGATCCGGAGTAGGAAGAAGTGCAGGATTGGGATCACTAAGATCCGGATCCCAACTCTGGAAGATGCCCGCGAGGGTTTGAACCTACACGGCGAGGAGGAAGAAGTCCAAGATTTGTCGGGGGAATTGGATGACTTGATCAAGAAGGTTCGGTGGTTGGCCTTGCTTAGGGTTCACACAATGTGCCCCCTTTCGTCATGCGGCCTTGTTGAACACGATGAGGAACGCTTGGTCTTGTGCGCAAGGAGTAGCATTTGAAATCAAGGGGCCGAGTTTTTTTCTTGGCACAGTGCCGGTGCCTGGGTGATTGGAAGCGCGTTACGGAAGGGGGTCCGTGGCAGTTTCACAGGAATCCGGCTCTCATAGTGGAGTAAGATGGTTTCACCAATGTTAGTGAACATGCACTAGACACAAACACGTACCAACTCCTGGACACAGACCAGGACACGGTTGTACTAATTCTAGCTGGACTTGTGTGTTAAGCTAACACATACATCATACGCGTACGTACGTGGTAGAACTATCACACATCTCCAACCTCGAAGATAGAAACTAGCAAACCTACTAATCAAGATTAGTCTAACAGTGGCTAGTTTGTGATCGAGTGTGCAAGGTGGTGCCTGTGTTTATTTACCCTTTACTGTCTATGCAGCGCTCCTTCAGTTTCTTCTCTCGTGCAACACCAATTGCTAGCTGACAGTCACAGACCACAGAGTGACATGGATATCGTAGAGCAGCAGCAAGTATGTAGATAGGAGGTCACCTAGTAGAGGAGGAGTAATAATGCTGATGCATAACACTGCTGTATACATGACCACGTACGCAACAAAATTAGAAGCATTATCATTTATTTTAGTTATTACTCCCGGTAGCTACCAAGCAGATGAGCGTCAGAATATACCGAGTCGACCAACATGATAGTTTGGTCAGCCATCACGTGGCTAGAATCCCTTTGCGTGACCATATATAGATGCTCGTTTAGGGGTTACGTAGATTGCATCCAAAAATTCTTAATCACCCGTGTTGAGTGAATCCAAAAACAATTCAAGGGGGTAAGTGAGCATGGCCGATGCATGGTATATGGAAATAAAGTGCTTTTCTTTTTCTCGATAGATATGAACTTTGTTGTTCGAGTACACAAGACGCATAAAAGAAAATAAAAATAATTAACTAAGCTAGCTGCGCGTGCAGCGTTTCGAAAATAAGAATACATAACAGTACTAGGACTAGTGAGTACATCACAAGGATTAAGAAACAACAATTAAAGTTGCGACCAACCGGCCAGCGGCTAATGAACACAGTAGCTCGCTAACTTAAACAGCAGGGATAGTTCCTAGCTTGCACACACGTACTCATAATGCTGACGGTACATGTTGATCTCTGTCCAGCAGAAGGCCGGACACCAACTCTGAAGACGTCTAAACAAACTTGCACAATCAATGCTTACTCCTTGACATTCACTACGTGGACTACTACTAATCATTCTCTAGCTAGCTAGCGGTCACTCTTGCATGCATGCTCTCTCCACTACATCTACACCCCGGCGACCGCGGTCCAGCCGATGGAAAAGTGCGCGGCGGCAGCGACGACGGCGCATCCTATGCGTATCGAGCCCAAGTAAGCATCCTCGCCGAGGAGCTTGTCGGCGACGGAGCCGAGGGCTAGGAAGGTGCAGACTGCGGTGAGGCCGACGGAGAGCAGCAGCCCTCCAAGGAGCAGCAGCATCTTCCAGCGCGCCATGCCCATGCACTAGTAGAAGCACAGGGCTTTCGTCACACCCGGATCGGAGCAATAGTCCCGGTTGCGTTACGAACCGGGACTAATGTGAGCACTAGTCCCGGTTGCGTTACGAACCGGGACTAATGTGAGCATTAGTCCCGGTTCGAGCGGCGCAGGCATCAGTCCCGGTTCGAACGGGACCTTTAGTCCCGGTTGGAGACACCAACCGGGACTAAAGGGTTTGTGACCGGCTTCAAACGGTGCCAGCCCCTTTAGTCCCGGTTGGTATCTCCAACCGGGACTAAAGCCCCCCCCCCCCCCCCTTTAGTCCCGGTTGGAGATACCAACCGGGACTGGAAAAAAAAATTAATTTATTTTTTCAAAATTTTTTAAAGGATTTTTTTTTCAATTTTTTTCCCAGCCCTATCTTTAGTCCCGGTTGGAGATACCAACCGGGACTAAAGGGGGGCCCCTAAACCCTAAACCCCTTTACCACATTAATCTTAGAAAAATCATAACTAAATTATTCTAATTTAGAAAAATACAAATAATATATCAAAATGTAGAGAAAAAAAAGATTTCTCCGAAGAAACTTCCTGTTTTCCGTTTTGATAATTTTTTAAATCACCAAATTCCAAAGGGAAAATAGAGCTTTTCGACGTTTTAGGGTTTAGGGGCTAGGGTTTAGATTTCTAAGTTTAGGGTTATGTTTTAGGGTTTGAACCTTTAATTTTACTGTTTATAATAGAGTTTCGGACATTTTAAGTCCCGGGTTTAGGGTTTTCGGACGTTTTAAGTCCTGGGTTTAGTGCTTTTCAATTTTAGGCTAATTTAGCTCAAAAAATCAATAAATCCATGAAAAAATAGCAAATGAAGTCAAAAATGGTTGAAATTTAAGGATGTGGCTTTGAACGGTTCATATTGAACACACAAAAATTCTGGAGTTGAAATAAGATTAAAAAAATGAAATGTCTTTATAACAGCTGAGTTTTCGTTTGAAACCCTGTTACTTCGAAAGAGATGGTCCAGTTTGTACACAAAGTGCATCCAGTTTTTGCCATAACCCTCTCAACTTTTTAGCACAAGCTATTTCGGTGAAATGATGATACCATGCCAAGTTTCAACCTTTTCAGAGTTTATTTGTAGTGCTTTTCAATTTCGGCCTAATTTAGCTCAAAAAATCTTTAAATACATGAAAAATAGCAAATGAAGTCAGAAATGGTTGAAATTTGAGGATGTGGCTTTGAATGGTTCATATTGAACACACAAAAATTCTTCAGTTAATATAAGTTTAAAAAAATGAAATGTGGTCAAACTCTGGTCAAACAGTGGTCAAACTACTTATTCAATAAATATTACTGTTACTAAATAATTATTGTTTTTTAGAATAATAGTTTCAAACTCAAACGGTGAAGCGTGTGACATCATGGTCATATTTTTCTGATAATAATGGATATATTATTTGTCGAATTTTGATTTACAGATTTAAAGATATTAATTATGCCATTTTAAATGAATAAATGGCAAAATAATAATAATAATAATATTACTTATTTTATTTTCATTGAAATTCAATATTATTATTACTTATTTTATTTTGACCTTTTTGTATTATTTTGGATTTTTTGATTTTTAATAATTTTTGATTTTTTTGATTTTTTTCCTTTTTTTGAAGTATTTTTTAGTTTTTAAATTAATCATTGTTGTTTGTTAATCATTGTTGTTTATTTTAATAATTGTTCGGAATTCAAAAAATTAAATCATGTGACATCAAGACATAAGGGTTAACAGGATTGATAGCTTACTATTGTCAGGAAAACAACAAGTGCAGACTTGGAAACTAGGGGAGATAGAACCTGAAAGTTGGAAACTAGGGGAGATAGAACCTGAAAGTTAAGCGTGCTGGGGCTGGAGTAGTGAGAGGGTGGGTGACCGGCCGGAAAGTTAGACGATTTGGAATGAGTGCTGATTAGAGACTAGAGATTAAATTCTGAAGCACTGAGGAGGGATGATTAGAGATTAAATTGTCAAATAATTCAAAATTTGAAAATCAGAAGAAAAAAAATTAAAAGAAATCGAAAAAAAAATTAAAAAAAAATTTGAATTTTTTTTAAAAAAAAATTCCTTTAGTCCCGGTTGGTAACACCAGCCGGGACTAAAGGTCCTCCAGCCCACGCACAGAGAGCGGCCACGTGGAGGGCCTTTAGTCCCGGTTCGTAAGCCAACCGGGACTAAAGGTTTTGGGCATTAGTCCCGACCCTTTAGTCCCGGTTCCAGAACCGGGACTAAAGGCCCTCTGGAACCGGGACTGATGGGCCGTTTTCTACTAGTGATGATCGTGCCTGCTCCGTTGGCGTTGGCCGGCAGCGCCGCCTTGACGACCCACGCGAGTAGCCACGCCGCCAGCATGGTGGGGATGAAGAGCCTCCGTCGGGCGGCGTCACGCTCGCTGGGGCTGGTCGCCAGGACGATGTAGGCCGGGCCTAGCAGCAGGAGGTGCATGGCAATGGAGCTGAAGAAGGCCATGGCGAAGCTAGCTACTCCCTCCGCTCGCTCACTCACTCACTGACTTTACTCTACCTAAGGGAAGGGAGCTTTACGTTGCCGGCTGGTGGTGTGTTGTGAGACGAGACGAGACCATGTATGTGGATTTCTGGGGGTGCCATTTATAGGCCGGCTTGTGTACTCGTTTATGTTTTGCGTGTAGTGCGCCGCAGAGACGATGGGTGTTGGTTCAATAAATTTTCATATTTTCAAATAGGATTGCTTGGCACAGGAGTGAAAAGATGCACCAGCCGAGAACTGTGGCATCATTGTTGTGCAGCTCAGCTACCATATTCACAAGTATGCGTGTTAACGCTGCCTGTGCTTGCTGTCTTTACTCCATCTCTCCAGTTTCCTCTCCTCTCTCAAGCAACCACACAAAGAGCAGCAGCAGACTGGCATGGCGCGGAGAGAGAGAGAGAGAGAGAGAGATGGGTATTATTTGTAAAATGTTGAAAAATATGGCATGGAGCGCCAGTTGAGATGGGTCGTCTGTGCTCACCTCAGCTCTCTGCTGCCGTGCAATCTTGGCTACATTTCATAGTGTCAATCCAATAGTTGGTACAGGAATAAATTTAGGTTATTTCAAAAGCGTAATCAAAAGGTTAAACTTTCAACTCATATTGAAGGTTACCATACATGCAAAATTGAGGTTTAAGATGCACAAACTCAATGTCCATGAGTCCCATCCTACAATGGCGCACGCAACGCAACAGGGGGCAAGGGCCACTTGCCTATGGCAAGAAGGGCCAGTTATTTTATTATTCAACACATGTTTGTATTCTTTCGGAAAATCTTAAAAATATAGATATAAACGACATAAATTTTAAAAAATGTTGGAAATTGGTTTTAAAATTAAACAATTTTCAATAGATGTGCATGCCTAAAAATGTTCATAACTTACAAAAAAGTTGATCAAATTTATAAAATGTTCGAAATTTTAAAATCATTTGTCTCTTAAAAGTGCTCACCATGTATTTGAAAAATGTTTGCTTTCTCAAAAACAAATACATTTTTTAAAATATGTTCACTTTCCTAAAAATATTGAATTTTGTAGAAACAAATAAACTCCTTTTTTTCCTTATAAAAAACCAATGTACTAAAATGAAGAAATAAAAAGAGCGCTTGATAAGTTCATTTTCTACACGGACTGGCCTAGTTGGGCGGCCTTTATGAGACGGAGGTGTTTTAACGCTTAATGCTTCATATAGGAGCTCACCTCTCAGCTAAACATAAACATGTCGGTGATTGTTTGCGAGAACACGAATTGGATTTTGTGGCAATTTCCGAGGCTGGTGAATGTGACTTCCGCCCGCACGTCCTCGATCACCTATCAGGTGGTTTCGACTACACATGGCATAGTCTACCAGCTCGTGGAAGGTCTGGAGGAATCCTTCTTGGGATAAGGACCACGACCATGGACTTGCTGCCTTTTTTGACCGGTGTATTTCATATCAAATTTCACCTACAAAACAGGGCTGATAATTTTACATGGAGCCTGGTCGCGGTCTATGGGGCTGCCCAAGATGAGCATAAACCTGCTTTCCTTCGTGAACTGGTGAACCTAGCTAAGGATAACCCGTACCCAATGCGAGAGACCAGTATGTCGTAGTGGCAGTTCACTTGGGCTAATAACCGATCTGTGTCCATGTACGAGAAGCTCGATATTATACTCATGGATACCGAATGGGAGCTAAAATTTTCAATGGTAACCGTGCGAGCCCTAGAGCGAATCAAGGCATTATTGGATCATGCTCCAATCATTCCTGATTCTAATTCTACACGCCATTCTGCCCGTCACCCTTTCAAATTCAAATTGGCATGGCTGCATCGGGAAGGTTTTCTAGACATAATCAAGAACGTTTGGGAGAGGCCTCCCGTTGGCCCTACACCGATTCAGAGATGGAATTATTAAATAAAGACCATGAGGCAACACCTCTCTGGATGGGCGAAACACACGAACGGTTTGTACAAAAAAGAAAAGTAGCGCCTCTGTACCATCATGGATGACATCGACAAAATTGCAGATATCCGCAGCTTATCTCAACAAGAGATTGAATTGAAAAATAAATCTAATGAGAAGGTTGCCCGTCTATTGCGTGAAGAGGAGATCAAATACTACTAGAGGTCCAAAGCTGACTTCATCGTAATGGGAGATAGTAGTGCAAGATACTTCCAATTGGTCGTCAATGGTCGACATAGGAAGAAATGTATTCATAGTCTCCAACAGGATGAGGGGCAGATCGAAGGTGAGGAGGAGCTCAAAAAGTATATCACCATCTACTACAAATCTCTGTTCGGGGCGCCAAATGAAGGGAATGTCACCCTTGACGAGGCCCGAACAGACAATATTCCACAAGTCACGGCAGAAGAGAACGATATGCTCACGGCACCTTTCTCGGAAGAGTAAGTGAGAGCGACGGTGTTCCAAATGGAACACAACAAAGCTCCAGGCCCTGATGGTTTCCCAGCAGAATTCTATCAGAATTTCTGGGATATCATCAAGACTGACCTTTTGGAGTTGTTTAGGTGTCTTCATGCCGATTGACTTGACCTATTTAGGCTAAATTTTGGCGAGATTATTTTGTTGCCAAAAATTAAGGAGGCCGAACGGATCCAGAAGTTCAGACTCATATGCCTCCTTAATGTCAGCTTCAAGATTTTCACCAAAGTGGCTACGAATAGGTTAAACTCGATAGCCGACCACCGGCCATCTCAAACGACCTTCATGCATGGAAGGAATATACTAGATGGTGTAGTAATCCTGCATGAGACCATCCACGAGATGCACAGAAAAAACATGAGTGCAGTGGTATTCAAAATTGACTTTGAAAAAGCCTATGACAATGTCAAGTGGTCTTTTCTCCAACAGGCCTTAAGGATGAAAGGTTTCTCCGATAAATGGCGCCAGTGGATCCAAGATTTTGTAACTGGAGGTACTATGGCCATCAAAGTCAATGATGATGTAGGTAATTACTTTGAGACAAAAAAAAGGACTACGACAGGGTGACCCCATGTCCCCAATATTATTTAACATTGTTGCTAACATGTTGTCTATTTTGATTGAGCGCGCCAAGAAGGAAGGCCAGATTGCAGGAGTAGTGCCACACCTTGTGGATGGTGGCCTCTCAATTTTGCAATATGCCAACGACACAATTCTTTTTATGGAACATGACCTGGACAAAGCTCAAAATTTCAAACACTTGCTTTCGGCGTTTGAGCAAATGTGGGGCCTAAAAATTAATTTCCACAAAAGCGTTTTGGTCTGCTTTGGAGAAACCGTTGAGGTGGCGACAGATGCTGACCCGTTTGGTTGCTGACATGGCCAATTCCTGATTAAATATCTGGGAATACCGGTTCATTATTGGCGTCTCACCATTACAGAGTGGAAGCATGTGGAGGAGCCTCTAGAGAAACGGTTGAGCAGTTGGAAAGGAAAGCTACTTTCAGTCGGATGTCGGCTGGTTTTGATTAACTCCGTCCTCACAAATATGGTTCTCTATATGTTTTCTTTCTTCCAACACCCAAAAGGGGTCCTGCATAGACTGGACTATTTTAGGTCCAGATTCTTTTGGCAAGGACATGGTGAAAAGAAGAAATACAGGCTGGCAAAATGGAGCTTGGTTTGTAGGCCTAAAGACCAAGGTGGCCTTGGAATTCATGACCTGCAGGTCAAGAATGAGGCCCTTCTCAGTAAATGGTTGTTTAAACTTGTTACTAAGGATGGTGTTTGGCAAACCATGCTGCGCAACAAGTATCTAGGTCAAAAGGCGGTGTCTCAGGCATATTAGAAACCTGTCGGCTCACACTTTTGGGCTGGCCTAATGGCGGCAAAGAAACATCTTTTTCGCTTTGGGTCTTTCGCGATAAAGGATGGGTCGGAGATTCGTTTCTGGGAAGACATTTGGCTAGGCAATGCCAGTCTCAGAGAACAATATCCAGCCTTATATAACATTGCTCCTGATAGGAATAATACTATTGCACACGTGCTTAGTTCTTCCCCGCCGAATATTTCGTTCACGCGGGATTTGATTGGCCCCCGGCTGTTGTCATGGCATAATCTTTTATCCCGGTTGGATTCGATTAACCTGACACAAGGCCGTGATGTATTCGCTGGAACCTTACTACATCAAGGTCTTTCACAGTAGACTCTATGTATCGTGCACTTATGCACTCAGAGGTACCAGTGAGTAATAACAAAAAAAATTGAAAGTCCAAGATTCCACTAAAAGTGAAAATCTTCATATGGTATCTTCGTAGAGGAGCTGTGTTAACCAAAGACAACCTCGCACGACGCAACTGGGCAGTGAGTAAGAAGTGTTGTATTTGTATTCATGACGAGACAATCAAACACCTTTTTTTCCATGCACGTCCTACGTGGTCCGTCATCCAAATAGCGTCAAATTTATATCCGCCTACTAGTGTTGCCAATATTTTTTGTCATCGGTTGGACGGTATTACAAATAGTTTCGAAACGCTAATTAGGATAGGAGCACATGCCTTAATTTGGTCGGTTTGGCTATGTGGAAATGATTTGGTTTTTAATGATAAAAATGCTTCTCTACAGGTTATTTTCCAGCGTATGCACTTGCTACGTACGTGGTCTATGATACAACGATTGGAATACCAACCGCTGTTCATGGCGGTGTGTACGCGATTGGAGCAGGTAGCTACGGAGGTTTTTTCCCAAAATGGATGGCAGCATAACCTACGGATCGATCCACCACCCATTTCGACATAGGCATAGTGTCGGTCTATAGGACTCTGCTGTTGCCGTTTTGTCGGTTCTAATTTCATAATTTTTTGTCAGACTTTTGAATTTGGCTATGTGCATCCTATTTATGCAGAGGTCGGGTGTTACTCATAATGCGTTATATCCGTTTGATGCTACATTTTAAGATAATAAAGTCGTCCTTTATCATAAAAGGAGCTCGCCTTTCCTCATGGTGCCACTTAGTCACGAGACATGTCCCAGCTTAGGCATAAATGGAAACAAATGGGAGGAGGCGGCGACGAAGGAGATGCCAAAGAGACCCAGCTGGTGCAACGACGCCTCTCTGTATTATAAATATATATGTGCATGCTACAATAATATATGCATGATTAAGACGAGATGATGCATCTAAAAGTAGAAAGAGAAATGAGGATTCAAGAATATACTACTTGTCAAAACCTCTCGTATGCTTTAGAATCTATGATATGGTTACACCTAAACTTGGTGCCGTAGAAACTTATATCCAATGACTGTTTTATTCATTCACTCAAAATACTTTATCATGTTATGTACACATTTAAGAAACTATGTACACATACACATATAATTGAACAACATTAATGAATTAAATTAGTGTGTGGAATAATGTGATTCTTGCAATATACTTAATTTCGAGTAGTTCTTGTGTAATGTACTTGTATTGATTAATGTAGAATAGTACAAGAATATGTGAAAATGTTTTTCAACAATAAGCCAGAAACATGTGAGGAGCACGAGGGCCAGCGCCGGAGATGTGTACATGCGTTCATAGGGTTAAGTATACATGCGTGTACATGAATATTTATACTTGTACACTAGTAGAAAACAGGGCTTTGGTCCAGGCCTGAAATCCCATTAATCCCGGTTCACTCACGAACCGGGACCCATGGGGGCATCGGTCCCGATTCGTGAGGCCAGGGCGCCGGCCGGGCCTCGTGGGCCATTGGTCCCGGTTCGTCTGACCCCTTTGGTCCCGGTTCCAGACACGAACCGGGACCAATGGGCCTCGCTCCTGGCCCACAACCATTGGTCCCGGTTTGTGGCTGGAACCGGGACCAAATGGTGTCATTTGGTCCCGGTTCCAGCCACAAATCGGGACCAATGGTTGGCCTATATATACCCCCTGCCCGCGAGCAGAGCAGTGCACTGCTCTGTTTTTTTGGCCGGCCGTGGGAGAGCTTTGTGGTGCTCTAGCTCACCTCCTATGCACATGAGGTGTTCGATGAAATGCCCGAGCCACACTTAAGCTTTCTCCTCTCGAAGCTCCTTGTCCAAGCTCCATTTTCCTCAAGATTTGTCTAGGTTTGGCGGTCCGTCCTGTCCCGTCCCCGTCCTCACCGCCGTCGATCGCCCGCACCCATCTCGGCGCCGGCACCACCGTGGTTAGCCTCTTCTTCTTATCTTCTTTCTAAAAGAAAAAAGTTCTTACGTGTATGATTTAGATAGATACTTGTGTAATTTTTTTACTTTTATTATTGTTTGTTATTATATAGTGCGATGGTTTTGGTATTCGCCTCCGTCGGCCCTCGTCCTGTCTATGATTCGGATGTGATATATATTATCTTTTATAACTATTTGTTTTATTTAGTGTTTATGACAATTATGCCGACCAACGTGACATGTATTTTTTAATCTAGGAGGTATGTGAACCGGAAATTCCAACCGACATAAAAATTCTTGTCGAGAAGTTAAATTTGGTTGAAAAAGAAAACAATTACTTGAAAGAAAAATTACAAAGAGTTGAAGAGGAGAAGATGAAGTTGGAGTTGCATGTTACCGATGCCGTCGACGATCACAAGATCAAGATGGATGCAATGCGCTTGAAGATTAGAAAGATTAGAAAATATGCCATTCATACTGAGGCATGGTATCATTATGCCGTTGGATCAATTGGTACCTTAGTTGCGGTTATGATCGCATTTGTTGTTACATTTAATTTTTTTACATAGTTTCAATGTATGTTTTAATTAAATGCGCTAGAGAGCTATATGTTGTTCAATAATGAGAACTATATAACGCACGCAGATGAATCGGCAATGGATGTACGGTGACCGACGCACCTCCGAGTATATTAAGGGCCTGCATAATTTTCTCGAAGCGGCTGAGGCAAACAAGCAGAATGGTTTTATCCATTGTCCATGTACTGTTTGTGAGAATACGAAGGCTTTCTCCAACTCTAAAACCCTTCACTTCCACCTGCTTGAGAAGGGTTTTATGCCACACTATAATGTTTGGACCAAGCACGGAGAAAGAGGGGTTATGATGGAAGACAACGAAGAAGAGGAGGATGATGACAACTACCCACCCCCTGAATACGGTGATGCTGCAATGGGGGAAGCTGAAGATCAAGAGGAACCAGACGATGTGCCCGATGATGATCTTCGCTGGGTCATTGTTGATGCACAGAGAGAATGCGAAAGTGAAAGGGAGAAGTTGAAGTTCGATCGCATGTTAGAGGATCACAAAAAAGGGTTGTACCCCAATTGCGAAGATGACAACAGAAAGCTCGGTACCACACTAGAATTGCTGCAGTGGAAGGCAGACAATGGTGTATCTGACAAGGGATTTAGTTCGTTACTGAAAATAATGAAGAAGAAGCTTCCAAAGGATAACGAATTGCCCGGCAGTACGTACGAAGCAAAGATGGTTCTATGCCCTCTAGGATTGGAGGTGCAGAAGATACATGCATGCCCTAATGACTGCATCCTCTACCGCGGTGCGTACGAGGATTTGAACGCATGCCCGGTATGCGGTGCATTGCGGTATAAGATCAGAAGAGATGACCCTGGTGATGTTGAGGGCCAGCGCACCGGAAAGAGGGTTCCTGCCAAGGTGATGTGGTATGCTCCTATAATACCACAGTTGAAACGTCTGTTCAGAAACAAAAAGCATGCTGAGTTGATGCAATGGCACATAAAAGACCGTAAGAAAGACGGGAAGTTGAGAGCACCCGCTGACGGGTCGCAGTGGAGAAAGATCGATTGATAGTGGAGCGACTTTACAGATGACCCAAGGAATGTATGGTTTGGTTTAAGTGCAGATGGCGTTAATCCTTTTGGGGATCAGAGCAGCAAGCATAGCACATGGCCTGTGACTCTATGTATGTATAACCTTCCTCCTTGGTTGTGCATGAAGCGGAAGTTCATTATGATGGCAGTGCTCATCCAAGGCCCTAAGCAACCTGGCAATGACATTGATGTGTACCTAAGGCCATTAGTTGATGAACTTTTATAGCTATGGAATGGAAGAGGTGTACATGTGTGGGATGAGAACGAACAAGAGGAATTTGACCTACATGCATTGCTGTTTGTAACCATCAACGATTGGCCTGCTCTCAGTAACCTTTCAGGACAGACAAACAAAGGATACCACGCATGCACACACTGTTTAGATGACACCGACAGTATATATTTGGACAAATGCAGAAAGAATGTGTACCTGGGGCATCGTCGATTTCTTCCGACCAACCATCAATGTTGAAAGAAAGGAAAGCATTTCAAAGGTGAGGCAGATCACCGGAAGAAGCCCGCCCTCCGTACTGGTGATCACATACTTGATATGGTCAATGATTTACAAGTAATCTTTGGAAAGGGTCCTGGCGGACTATCTGTTCCGACTAACGATGCGGGACGCGCACCCATGTGGAAGAAAAAATCTATATTTTGGGACCTACCCTATTGGAAAGACCTAGAGGTCCGCTCTGCAATCGACGTGATGCACGTGACGAAGAATCTTTGCGTGAACCTGCTAGGCTTCTTGGGAGTGTATGGGAAGACAAAAGATACACCGGAGGCACGGGAGGAACAACAACGTGTGCATGAAAAAGACGGCATGCATCCAAAGCAGTATGAAGATCCTGCCAGCTACGCTCTTACCAAAGAAGAGAAGGAAATCTTCTTTGAATGCCTGCTCAGTATGAAGGTCCTGTCTGGCTTCTCGTCGAATATAAAGGGAATAATAAATATGGCAGAGAAAAAGTTCCAGAACCTAAAGTCTCATGACTGCCACGTGATTATGACGCAACTGCTTCCGATTGCATTGAGGGGGCTTCTACCGGAAAACGTTCGATTAGCCATTGTGAAGCTATGTGCATTTCTCAATGCAATCTCTCAGAAGGTGATCGATCCAGAAATCCTGCCAAGGTTAAGGAGTGATTTGGTGCAATGTCTTGTGGAGTTATTTCAGTTATACAATCAACTGGCCCTTGACAAACAACTCATGACTTCCTACTGTCTGTAAGTATTACTTCTATAGTTAAGTCTCTAGCTCAGCTCGTTCATTGCATGTATATATAATTATCCTCACTATATTATGCAGATTGAAGATCGTCGAATGCAAAAAAGCAGGAATCTTCGAGGTTGGGTTCATTAGCCCAGATGCCGTAAATGAATGGACGGTATGAAATGAAATCAAAGAGAACGAGGAGAACTTGCTAAAGTCGTTCCTTATACATCAAAACAAAGGGAAATACTCTTTCCTTACAACTTCAAGTGAGTGTTGTTGTCTTGTCTGTATACTCGGTTTCGCTTACTCGAGGTTAAGTAATGTAATTGATGAGTTATATATGCGTGCGCAGTTACCACTTTATTTTGCTATCCATTAAGCTTGACGGGGCATTAGTAACTGTCTTAGACTCGAGACGTAAAGATCCCGAGAATTATGCGGACATGACTGCAATGCTCAAGAAGTAAGTTCAGTCAATACCGGGACCATATCGGCATGCAACTTTCGTTAATTTCCTGATATCAAGTAATCATTTTCTTTGCCTGGCAGGGTTTGGAAAAAGTTCACCCGAAAGGTTCCCGGTCTAAACAAAGAGTTGCGATTTACGCACCCCAAAGTAAGTAGTACTAGCTAGTTCCGCGCATCTCTAATTGATTCAAATTTTCATCAATATATCATTACCATGCTTGCTTATCAGTTTGATTGAACTCTATTCTCGTAAAGTGCTTGTACCAGAAAGAAGGGACTGTTTTATGTGCATACTACGTATGCGAGTTCATTCGCCACTCGACCTCTGAGCAGGGCTTCTCTGACAAACAATTTGAAGTACGTAAATAATATTCATAATTTTATTTTATATATTACCATCAATTGTGTTGAGTTTTATTCATATATATGCATGTATTGACCCCCTTCTTTAAATTAGATCTGGCAGATGCGGGATGAACTCCTACCACATGATCGCATACGAGCAATTCAAGAGGAATTGGCGGGATTCTTTCTTGACCACGTCATACCTAAAGACGGAGAATACCATGTGGATTTGTGATTGGATCTTATGTAGATGATGTTAGGGATTGTAAAAGATGTTATATTGTATATATGTAGTAGCGTCGGATAGATATACGAAAACTTGTTATTCGACCAAGCACGGAGAAAGAGATGTCACTTCTCTCTATATATGTTCAGCATGACGATCTTGTGTAATTAATGGTTTCCTTCATTTTCTTATTAGCTAGCGTCGAGTTCTCTCTATATGTATAGTAGCTAGCGTCGACCAAGCACGGAGAAAGAGAGGACAATTCTCTCTATTATCTAGCTAACACAATATGAAACCCCTAAATTAACCCTTCAACCCCCCCCCCCCCTCTCAAAAAAAAACAAAAACCCCAGCTCCTGCCAGATGCTCACGCGTGGATGCCCTTTGGTCCCGGTTGGTGTGACCAACCGGGACTAAAGGTCCTCCTGCCTGGGCTCCCCGCAGCGGCCACGTGGATCCCCTTCTGTCCCGGTTCGTAAGCGAACCGGGACTAAAGATTTTGGGCTTTAGTCCCGTTTCCAGAACCGGGGCTAATGGGCCTCTGGAACCGGGACAAATGGGCTGTTTTCTACTAGTGGTACTATGTTAAGAAAAAAAACTTTTGGCCTCGTAAGATTTTTTGACCAATGGCCAACCAGTAACTCACTGTTGTTAGCCTGGCAAAAGAGAAATCACATTTTTTAGTCCGCAAAATGGCAAACATTATGTCACAATCGTATAAGATTGCAAATGGCAAACACAGGAAGAAGAGGATAATTCAATTGGAACAAGATGAGGGTACAATTGTAGGACATGAGAACCTCAAAATGTACATCTCTGAGTATTATAAGAAACTATTTGGTGCTCCTAAAGAGAATTTTGTTTCGTTGGATGAGAGCACAACTCATGATATACCTCAGCTAAATGCTGATGAGAACGAGATTTTATCAGCTCCCTTTACAGAGAAAGAGGTGTTCGACGCAATAGCACAAATGAAACAAAACAAGGCTCCAGGGCCGGATGGATTTCCGGCAGAATTCTACAAAAAATGCTGGCATATCATAAAAGATGACCTTTTGCCTATGTTCCATGATTTATTTAATGGGCAGTTACAGCTATTCCACATTAACTTTGGAACTATTACGTTGTTGCCAAAGAAGGTGGAGGCTGTTCGTATTGAGCAGTTCAGACCTATCTGTTTGCTCAATGTCAGCTTCAAAATCTTTACAAAGGTGGGCACGAATAGATTGACACAGATAGCTCATTCGGGTGTCCAGCCAACACAAACAGCTTTCATGCCTGGGAGACACATCTTAGAGGGAGTTGTGGTCTTACATGAAACGTTGCACGAAATCCATACAAAGAAACTTGATGGGGTTATCTTTAAGGTGGATTTCGAGAAAGCGTATGATAAAGTCAAATGGCCATTTCTTCAACAGACCCTACGTATGAAGGGGTTCAGCGAGTCCTGGAGGGATCAGGTGGATGCTTTCATAAAGAAAGGTAGTGTGGGGGTTACAGTCAATGATGACATAGGTCACTTCTTCACAACACATAAGGGACTGAGACAGGGAGACTCCATGTCTCCAATATTGTTCAACATAGTAGCAGATATGTTGGCAATACTTATTGGTAGGGCTAAAGAAATGGGCCAGGTAGGAGGACTTGTCCCTCACCTCGTTGAGGGAGGAGTATCCATACTACAATACGCTGATGATACGATTATTTTCATGGAACATGATATGGTAAAGGCAAGGAATATGAAACTAGTTCTCTGCTTATTCGAACAGCTATCTGGGTTAAAAATTAATTTTAAGAAAAATGAATTGTTCTGCTTTGGGAAGGCAAAGGAGGAGCAAGATGCTTACAGACAGCTATTTGGATGTGAAATGGGATCACTTCCATTTAGTTACCTTGGGATCCCTATTCATCATAGACGTTTGACGAATAAGGAATGGAAATGTATCGAGGAACGATTTGAAAAAAGATTAAGTTGTTGGAAAGGAAAGCTTATGTCATATGGGGGGAGGCTAGTGTTAATAAATTCGGTTTTAACAAGCCTGCCGATGTTCCTCTTGTCCTTTTTTGAAATACCAATAGGGGTGCGAAAAAGGCTAGATTTTTACCGATCACGTTTCTTCTGGCAAAGTGAGGAGGCTAAGAAGAAATATCGATTGGCACGGTGGGATATTATATGCAGACCCAAAGACCAAGGAGGTCTTGGCATCGAAAACCTAGAAGTCAAAAATAGATGCTTGCTTAGCAAATGGCTATACAGGCTATCTACAGAGACCGAAGGTATGTGGGTTCAAATATTGAAGAATAAATACCTACAATCCAAAACACCAGCCCAGGTTACAGCTAGACCAAATGACTCACCTTTCTGGAGAGGGTTAATGAAGATGAAGGTAACTTTCTTTCAGAGGGTGAAATTTGTAGTCGGAGACGGTTCCACTACGAGATTTTGGGAAGATACATGGCTTGGGGATACTCCTTTAGCACTTCAGTATCCCAGTTTGTATAACATTGCACAACGGAAGGAAGACTTTGTGGCCAATGTTTTACATTCGGTACCCATAAATATGCAATTTAGGAGAGCTTTAGTGGGAGCACGATGGAATTCCTGGTTACATCTGGTTAGGAGACTGATGCATGTTCAGCTTTCTAATCAGCCGGATAGAATTAAGTGGACTTTAGCAACGAATGGCATATTCTCTGTAAAGTCCATGTACATGGATTTGATAAACATTGGACCCATCTCTAATTCTTTGCATATTTGGAAAATCAAAGTACCTCTTAGAATCAAGATTTTCATGTGGTTCATACACAAGGGTGTGGTATTAACCAAAGATAACTTGATTAAACGAAGATGGGTAGGCAGGCCTAATTGTTGCTATTGTGATCAAAATGAAACAATAAGACACCTCTTTCTAGATTGTCCTCTTGCAAAATTATTATGGCGAACTGTTCAGATAGCTTTTAATATCAATCCACCAACATGTATTAGTTCGGTATTTGGACCGTGGCTCGATGGAGTAGTCATTGCCATAGCGAATCTTATCCGTGTTGGGATTTGCGCTTTATTTTGGGCTATTTGGAACACGAGGAATGATATGATTTTTAATGGCAAGAAGTTCAACAATTTTCTGCAGGTTATTTTCAGAGCAACGTCTTGGATCCGTACGTGGTCCTTACTCAGCAATGCGGAGGCCATGGAGCGTATGGATATTGGGTGCAACCGGTGGGAGATGGTCGCACGGGTTATCTTCAACCGGTTTGGATGGCGTGCTAACAATAGACTAGGTGTATAGGCATCGTAGTCTATTCTCAGTTCTGCCACATACGGCACTGTTTTTTTTTCTTTGGTACTTTCTTTTTGTTCAAGCGCCTGAGCGCCTTGTGGATCTAAGACCTCTTTTCGAAATACTTTAATAAGATGGCTGCATGCATTCGATTGATGCAGAGGCCGGGGACTTCGTTCCTCCTTTTCCAAAAAAAAAATTTGTCACAATCGTTTGCCAGACGACGCTGTAACCCAACCACACATTCGCCTGTTCGGTCTCATAAAACTGTTAATCCCGTTAAAAAGTAACTTTGTGCTCCCTCCGTCCGAAAATACTTGTCGTAGGAATGGATGTATCTAGATGCATTTTGGTTCTAAATACATCCATTTTTATCCATTTCTGCGACAAGTAATTCCCCGTAGCCTGCCATCTAGTAAAAGTGTGTCTCCGGTCTCGTAAGATTTTTCTCCTTGGAGGAAGGCCACACACGGGACCGGGAACCTCACGAACCGGTCTCCGGTCTCCTTAGATTTTTCCCCGTAGCCTGGCCTCCTGGTTCGTGAGTGAACCGGGATTAATGGGCTTCTCAGGGCTGGACCAAAGCCCTGTTATGTACTAGTGATTCTATCTCTTTGAGCTCTAGATGGCTGGCTTCGTTGAGAGTCTGAGAGAAGGGGTGTGGGCTGTTTATGTAGGGTAGCCAGAGTTGTCACGAGGAGGCAGAGAAGGGGTGTGGTTAGCGTCTTGTGTGTGAGAGTCTGAGAGAGAGATCGGTTACAGAAAATTGATCTCGCTGCTGCATGCAAGAGCTGCCGTGCCGCAGGATACAAAATATGTTCTGGGTCAGTGTTGTGTATGAGGAAGTACATCACATATTGTCGTCATGATGCTGCGGTATTAACTCTCAAGTCTCAACACAAATGCGGCAGCATTGTGCACGATATAGATCACATGTTGTGCAGCAACGTATGGTACTCGCCTCTGTGCATCATAGGCCACAAAATTCCAAACATGGTAAACCCTACTCCCTTCGTCCCATAATTTAAGAACGTTTTTTATACTACACTAGCATCAAAAACGTTCTTATATTATGGGACATATTATGGGACGGAGGGAGTAGTAAATACTCCCTCCGTTCCATAATGTAGTGCATATAGATTTTTAGGAAAGTCAAACTTTTCAAACTTTGATCAAATTTTTAGAGAAAACTATTTATATTTACAATATCAAATATATACCACATGAAAATACGTCTTGTGATGTATCTAAGGATATGTACTTGGTATTCTAGATGTATATATTTTTCCCTACAAACTTGGTCAAAGTCTATAAAGTTTGACTTATCAGAAAATCTATATGAACTACAATCGTGGAACGGAGGGAGTAGCTGTAACGTGGCTTCTGTCCTGCCGTGCATGCATGGTGATCAATCAATGGCCATATGCTACTCGGTGGAATGGCCAAGTACGCAGAAGGCAGGGCATGGACCGCTGGCCAAAAGGATGTGTAGTATGTATGGCTTTGACTAGCGGTCAAAGTATTCGAATACGTTGGTGCTGCAGTACAATATTTTTTAGACTACCATAATAAAGACATAATTCTGCCCAAACACAACCTAAACAATCTGTACGTTTTTGCATACACCACATATTAATACACATATATAAATTCACGCACACATACTACACATTTATATGTGTATATATAATGTTTTAGCAGAAATTTGCGGTTATAAGAAATAAGTTTTCTGTTTTTGTAAGAGCTTTGAATCGCTCTTTTGGAAGACTCACTATTATTACGTGTTTATGATAGCACGGACATACCCTTTTTATTTTTATTACATATTTACAAATATATAAATGATTAATGATGCATCCATATCTTAGAAATGCTATGTATTGTTCATTACCATGGTCAATTAAATGTAACATTTCCTTTAATGAATACTAACTTGCTATTTTAACAGTATTATAATTGTATAATATAAATACATTTTTTGTGATAAGTCATACTAGATCATCATCACCATAGTCATCTAACCAACCATACTTAATTGTTCTTAGCACATGATCATGAGTATTAGCTAGGACCTAACTACCCGGCCTCTCTTAGGTAAAATAGCATAAAACAAGATAGGCCCTGACTCTCCATTATGGAGAATGGAGATTATCCTGTCTCCAATTCTTGCACGTCGCACAATGTTGCTTCCAAGTAGCTCCCTACGATCGACCATACATTTTTTCCAATCTTTGATTGTCATGTCTTCATCGGTTTTAGAAATCCGGTATGGACAACAGTGATGCATATGATGACCTGGTGGCAGTAAGCTCATAACATCAAGGTGACCTTTCGGAAACATCAGATGAGGCACACAATCATTCGGGATTTTCTGTTGAAAAACATAGTAATAACTTCGTAGTTAGCAATGTAGTTTAGTTTTAAAAATAATTTATGCAAAAGATGCACGGATGTCGTAATAGTAAAAAATCTTACCATGCGATCTCCATGGATGTTACCGTAGTTCAACACGTGCACTAGTGGCACGTATTGACCATAATGTGTAGGAGTTTGATAATAGGTATTGTAATTCTGAAGATCATTAATAAATGCGATAAGATGATTTTTCTCCTGACAAGTTAATTCTGCGCCATCGGTGTAGTAGGTTCTGTCTACCATCTTCCGTACATTTTTTGAAGAATGAAAATAAGCTGTCAATGGAAATAAGCTGTCAACTATTTTGAAATAAACAATATAAATTACATAATAAATATGTTTAACAAACTCACAAGGAGGCAGAATCGGAATCATAATAAATATGGTTGAGAAACTCACATAATGGTAGAACTGGAGGTGTCTGCACATCGACCCAGATGTCGATATTACCTTCAATTTCATCTTCCGGACGAATATCAAAGGTGATAAGCATATTAGGCTCAAATGCATAAGCCTTGCATAGTGCTTGCCAACTTTTGCATTCAAAAAAGGAGTAGGTGTCTGCATTGTACAATTTTACGGCAAAAGTATAACCATGCTCGGTCCTCAAGTGAACTATCTTTACCTCCATACTTTCTTTAGTATTGAAACCAATCTTATCCAAGACATATCTTCTTGCATGGCAGGGGATACGCTAGTAGAATAGTAAAAAATTAAAATTATAAGTTGAAGCAAAAGAAGCAGAAGTCATGCTTAATTACGAAAAAAGACTTGTCGTTGTGACTTACTGTATCCACTTCGAAGGTCTCATCCAGCACGATGCTGAAGCGCCTACCATCAACTAGGTGAGTCGTGTCGCACAGACCGCGCTCGTCTTCGCAGTATTCGCACATACCGAATTCCCTTTCGCTATCGTCGTCAGACATTTCCTATGTTCATAGTTGAAACATTTAAAATCGATCGAAGGCAACTACCAGGAAACTGATCAACACACAGATCACTATTACTCAAAATATGCAACGGGTTGACTTTAGGTCTGTCGAGTCTTTGCTTCCTAAACTCTCATCTCACGTATATGGTGGGCACTCCCTCTGATATTGCGACCGTCGGTGATGGTGGCTCCTCCATTCGTCCCCGAGTGCATTACACCAAAATGTCTAGCACACGGGAACGAAGGAGAAGCGACCCCCACGACAACAGTCGGGATTCTTCCTCTCTCATATATCGACCGTCGGTGATGGTCGCTACTCCTTCTTTCCCTAGTGCATTACAAATATCTAGCACAAGGAAAAGAAGGAGAAGCGACCCCCACGACAACAGTCGGGATTCTTCCTCTCTCATATATATATATATGGTGGACACTCTCCCTCACTGAAAGACACACAAGGAGCCGAAACAGACCTGAAGTCAACCCGTTCCATATATCGAGCAATGACATAGAAAAAATTCCCTATGTTTTGCCGCAATGACTGGCAAAACACAAGCACTCGATATTAACTAATACATCATCCCGAACAATCCAGTTAATGCATCATCAAATATTAACTAATACATCTCGAATATTATCATATAAGATCACTAATACAGATCGAATATCCTAGAATCCAAAGTGGAGGACGGTGAACTAGGTTCACTAGCGGTCTCTGAGTCGCCGGCGGTGGACACCCAAAGATAAGGAACCATCACGGGATCATAACTCGGGTGAGATCCCTGAAGAATCTGCCAGGTATTGTCGAACCGGGCGTCCAACGCCGCCATGTAGCGACGGACGTGCTCGTCCTCCTCCCTGACATGGCGACGTACCACCTCCGCGGGGGCCCGCTCCCTCCGCACCGAAAGTGGCCCGCGTGACCGCCACCACAGAAGCTCCGGGTCGACGACGAGACCTGGATTCCTCACCAACCTCCGAGCCCGGGAAGGTAGCACCTCCCAGTGCCAGCCCGGCGGAGCCCAGTCCCGGACATGGCGCCTATCAAGCAGGCTCTCGCGGACCACTCGACGACGAGGATGAGGGCCGGGCATCGTCGACGTCGAGACAAATTCCTATGAGAACGTTTTCTTATCGTTTAATCACTAATTTTTCATAAAACCAATTTTTTTTCTGTAATCTAACATACACATACTAATTTTTTCCTAAGACTCCTAATAATTAAATAAAACATAAAACAACTAAAACATAAACATTCATCATATAAAAAAATCAACATATATTTAACATGCATGCATATATACATCCATCCATTCATCCATCCATACATACACATACATATATACATGGACATATACACACATATACATGAACATATACACATATACATGAAAAAAACATATACATGAACGACGGCGCCACGTCAGCGCCACGTCAGCGTCGCCGGAGTTAAGCCGGCGAGGCCCTTCCCGACGGCGGACGACGGGCGACGGGGCGCGACAAGCAGAGCTACGGCTCGCAGAGCGCGGCGGGCGACGGGCGACGGGGCGCGGGCGGACGGCGGGCGGCGGGCGGCGGGCGACGGGCGACGGCTCGCAGAGCGCAGCAGACGGCGGACGACGGGCGGCGGGCGGCGGGCGACGGCGTCGGGGCACGGGGGGGGGAGGAGGAGAGGAGGGGAACGGCGCGGCGGGCGACGGCGTCGGGGCGCGGGGGGGGGAGGATGAGAGGAGGGGAACGGCGAGGCGGCTCACAGTGGGTGCGGGGACGGCATCGGGGGCAGCTCGGCGACGGCGACGACGGCGAGGTGGAGCAGCCTGACGGCGTCGGGGCAGGGCTCGGCGGCGACGGCAACGAGGAGCAGGGCGTCGGGCGGAGAAGAACACGATTTGGAGAAACTGCTAAGTGTGTGGCTTATATACACACACCTTTAGTCCCGGTTGGTGGAACCAACCGGGACCAATGCCTCCCTTTCGTCCCGGTTGGTGCCACCAACCGGGACCAATGGTCTCTTTTCGTCAGCCCAAAGGGCGGGAAACAGGGACCTTTAGTCCCGGTTGGTGCCACAAACCGGGACCAAAGGTCTCTTTTCGTCAGCCCAAAGGGCGGGAAACAGGGACCATTGGTCCCGGTTGGTGGCACCAACCGGGACGAAAGGTGGGCATTGGTCCCGGTTGGTGGCACCAACTGGGACCAACGGGTGGTGCTGCCCGGGGCCAAATGTTTAGTCCCACCTCGCTAGTTGAGAGGGCTCGAGAGTGGTTTATAAGCGCAGCTGTGCACAACCTCTCGAGCTCCTCTCAACAGCAGGCTTACGGGCCTAATTGCACACCCCTGCCTGTGGGCCTTCTAGGCCGGCAGCGGGCCCGAAGTAGGCGGCATTTTTTTTAATTTTTTTCTACTTTTTTTGTTTTCTTTTTTGCTTTATTTATTTTCTTTTGTTTCTACTTACAGTTTTTCAGTGATTCTTTTTGCTTTTAGGTCACAAAAATTATAAACTTTCTGTTAGTGCCATTAGTTTCCAAATTTGAATAGTTTAAATTTGAATTCTTTTAAATTGGTGTGAATAACTAGTTTGTGAATAACTGTACTAAAAAATAGATTTTTGAGTGATTCTTTTTCCTGCTATGTAATGTTACTGTGTTTTATCATTATATTCAATTTGGTAAGTTTTAGGTTATTTTAAATGTCTGTTTTAATCAAAAACAGATTTGGTTATTTTAGTTTGCTATTAAAGTTTCTAACAAAAAAATTCTTTATGAAAATTATTTTTGCTATTAATGTTTTGAACAAAAAATACTTTGATAATTTTAGTTGCATATTTTTTATATAATTATAGTTTCAACCCTTTCTGACTTCATTTGGTATTTTTCATGCATTTAATGATTTTTTTGAGCTAAATGACCCAGAAATTGAAAAGCACTACAAATGAACTCTGAAAAGGTTGAAAGTTGGCATGGTATCAACCTTTCACCCACATAGCATGTGCTAAAAAGTTGAGTGGGTTACGGCAAAAACTGGATGCACTTCGTGTACAAAACGGACAGTCCCTTTCGAAGTATCGGGGTTTCGGACGGAAACTCATCGGTTACAAAAGGCATTTCATTTTCTTGAACTTATTTGAACTCCAGGCTTTTCGTGTGTTCAAAATGCACCATTCGAAGCCACATCATCAATTTTCAACCCTTTCTGACTTCATTTGGTATTTTTCATGCATTTAATGATTTTTTTGAGCTAAATGACCCAGAAATTGAAAAGCACTACAAATGAACTCTTAAAAGGTTGAAAGTTGGCATGGTATCAACCTTTCACCCACATAGCATGTGCTAAAAAGTTGAGTGGGTTACGGCAAAAACTGGATGCACTTCGTGTACAAAACGGACAGTCTCTTTCGATGTATCGGGGTTTCGGACGGAAACTCATCGGTTACAAAAGGCATTTCATTTTCTTGAACTTATTTGAACTCCAGGCTTTTCGTGTGTTCAAAATGCACCATTCGAAGCCACATCATCAATTTTCAACCCTTTCTGACTTCATTTGGTATTTTTCATGCATTTAATGATTTTTTTGAGCTAAATGACCCAGAAATTGAAAAGCACTACAAATGAACTCTGAAAAGGTTGAAAGTTGGCATGGTATCAACCTTTCACCCACATAGCATGTGCTAAAAAGTTGAGTGGGTTACGGCAAAAACTGGATGCACTTCGTGTACAAGACGGACAGTCTCTTTCGAATTATCGGGGTTTCGGACGGAAACTCATCGGTTACAAAAGGCATTTCATTTTCTTGAACTTATTTGAACTCCAGGCTTTTCGTGTGTTCAAAATGCACCATTCGAAGCCACATCATCAATTTTCAACCCTTTCTGACTTCATTTGGTATTTTTCATGCATTTAATGATTTTTTTGAGCTAAATGACCCTGAAATTGAAAAGCACTACAAATGAACTCTGAAAATGTTGAAAGTTGGCATGGTATCAACCTTTCACCCACATAGCATGTGCTAAAAAGTTGAGTGGGTTACGGCAAAAACTGGATGCACTTCGTGTACAAAACGGACAGTCTCTTTCGAAGTATCGGGGTTTCGGACGGAAACTCATCGGTTACAAAAGGCATTTCATTTTCTTAAACTTATTCGAACTCCAGGCTTTTCGTGTGTTCAAAATGCACCATTCGAAGCCACATCATCAATTTTCAACCCTTTCTGACTTCATTTGGTATTTTTCATGCATTTAATGATTTTTTTTTAGCTAAATGACCCTGAAATTGAAAAGCACTACAAATGAACTCTGAAAATGTTGAAAGTTGGCATGGTATCAACCTTTCACCCACATAGCATGTGCTAAAAAGTTGAGTGGGTTACGGCAAAAACTGGATGCACTTCGTGTACAAAACGGACAGTCTCTTTCGATGTATCGGGGTTTCGGACGGAAACTCATCGGTTACAAAAGGCATTTCATTTTCTTGAACTTATTTGAACTCCAGGCTTTTCGTGTGTTCAAAATGCACCATTCGAAGCCACATCATCAATTTTCAACCCTTTCTGACTTCATTTGGTATTTTTCATGCATTTAATGATTTTTTTGAGCTAAATGACCCAGAAATTGAAAAGCACTACAAATGAACTCTGAAAAGGTTGAAAGTTGGCATGGTATCAACCTTTCACCCACATAGCATGTGCTAAAAAGTTGAGTGGGTTACGGCAAAAACTGGATGCACTTCGTGTACAAAACGGACAGTCTCTTTCAAAGTATCGGGGTTTCGGACGGAAACTCGTCGGTTACAAAAGGCATTTCATTTTCTTGAACTTATTTGAACTCCAGGCTTTTCGTGTGTTCAAAATGCACCATTCGAAGCCACATCATCAATTTTCAACCCTTTCTGACTTCATTTGGTATTTTTCATGCATTTAATGATTTTTTTGAGCTAAATGACCCTGAAATTGAAAAGCACTACAAATGAACTCTGAAAATGTTGAAAGTTGGCATGGTATCAACCTTTCACCCACATAGCATGTGCTAAAAAGTTGAGTGGGTTACGGCAAAAACTGGATGCACTTCGTGTACAAAACGGACAGTCTCTTTCGAAGTATCGGGGTTTCGGACGGAAACTGATCGGTTACAAAAGGCATTTCATTTTCTTGAACTTATTTGAACTCCAGGCTTTTCGTGTGTTCAAAATGCACCATTCGAAGCCACATCATCAATTTTCAACCCTTTCTGACTTCATTTGGTATTTTTCATGCATTTAATGATTTTTTTGAGCTAAATGACCCTGAAATTGAAAAGCACTACAAATGAACTCTGAAAATGTTGAAAGTTGGCATGGTATCAACCTTTCACCCACATATCATGTGCTAAAAAGTTGAGTGGGTTACGGAAAAAACTGGATGCACTTCGTGTACAAAACGGACAGTCCCTTTCGAAGTATCGGGGTTTCGGACGGAAACTCATCGGTTACAAAAGGCATTTCATTTTCTTGAACTTATTTGAACTCCAGGCTTTTGGTGTGTTCAAAATGCACCATTCGAAGCCACATCATCAATTTTCAACCCTTTCTGACTTCATTTGGTATTTTTCATGCATTTAATGATTTTTTTGAGCTAAATGACCCTGAAATTGAAAAGCACTACAAATGAACTCTGAAAATGTTGAAAGTTGGCATGGTATCAACCTTTCACCCACATAGCATGTGCTAAAAAGTTGAGTGGGTTACGGCAAAAACTGGATGCACTTCGTGTACAAAACGGACAGTCTCTTTCGAAGTATCGGGGTTTCGGACGGAAACTCATCGGTTACAAAAGGCATTTCATTTTCTTGAACTTATTTGAACTCCAGGCTTTTCGTGTGTTCAAAATGCACCATTCGAAGCCACATCATCAATTTTCAACCCTTTCTGACTTCATTTGGTATTTTTCATGCATTTAATGATTTTTTTGAGCTAAATGACCCTGAAATTGAAAAGCACTACAAATGAACTCTGAAAATGTTGAAAGTTGGCATGGTATCAACCTTTCACCCACATAGCATGTGCTAAAAAGTTGAGTGGGTTACGGCAAAAACTGGATGCACTTCGTGTACAAAACGGACAGTCTCTTTCGAAGTATCGGGGTTTCGGACGGAAACTCATCGGTTACAAAAGGCATTTCATTTTCTTGAACTTATTTGAACTCCAGGCTTTTCGTGTGTTCAAAATGCACCATTCGAAGCCACATCATCAATTTTCAACCCTTTCTGACTTCATTTGGTATTTTTCATGCATTTAATGATTTTTTTGAGCTAAATGACCCTGAAATTGAAAAGCACTACAAATGAACTCTGAAAATGTTGAAAGTTGGCATGGTATCAACCTTTCACCCACATAGCATGTGCTAAAAAGTTGAGTGGGTTACGGCAAAAACTGGATGCACTTCGTGTACAAAACGGACAATCTCTTTCGAAGTATCGGGGTTTCGGACGGAAACTCATCGGTTACAAAAGGCATTTCATTTTCTTGAACTTATTTGAACTCCAGGCTTTTCGTGTGTTCAAAATGCACCATTCGAAGCCACATCATCAATTTTCAACCCTTTCTGACTTCATTTGGTATTTTTCATGCATTTAATGATTTTTTTGAGCTAAATGACCCTGAAATTGAAAAGCACTACAAATGAACTCTGAAAATGTTGAAAGTTGGCATGGTATCAACCTTTCACCCACATAGCATGTGCTAAAAAGTTGAGTGGGTTACGGCAAAAACTGGATGCACTTCGTGTACAAAACGGACAGTCCCTTTCGAAGTATCGGGGTTTCGGACGGAAACTCATCGGTTACAAAAGGCATTTCATTTTCTTGAACTTATTTGAACTCCAGGCTTTTCGTGTGTTCAAAATGCACCATTCGAAGCCACATCATCAATTTTCAACCCTTTCTGACTTCATTTGGTATTTTTCATGCATTTAATGATTTTTTTGAGCTAAATGACCCAGAAATTGAAAAGCACTACAAATGAACTCTGAAAAGGTTGAAAGTTGGCATGGTATCAACCTTTCACCCACATAGCATGTGCTAAAAAGTTGAGTGGGTTACGGCAAAAACTGGATGCACTTCGTGTACAAAACGGACAGTCTCTTTCGAAGTATCGGGGTTTCGGACGGAAACTCATCGGTTACAAAAGGCATTTCATTTTCTTGAACTTATTTGAACTCCAGGCTTTTCGTGTGTTCAAAATGCACCATTCGAAGCCACATCATCAATTTTCAACCCTTTCTGACTTCATTTGGTATTTTTCATGCATTTAATGATTTTTTTGAGCTAAATGACCCAGAAATTGAAAAGCACTACAAATGAACTCTGAAAATGTTGAAAGTTGGCATGGTATCAACCTTTCACCCACATAGCATGTGCTAAAAAGTTGAGTGGGTTACGGCAAAAACTGGATGCACTTCGTGTACAAAACGGACAGTCTCTTTCGAAGTATCGGGGTTTCGGACGGAAACTCATCGGTTACAAAAGGCATTTCATTTTCTTGAACTTATTTGAACTCCAGGCTTTTCGTGTGTTCAAAATGCACCATTCGAAGCCACATCATCAATTTTCAACCCTTTCTGACTTCATTTGGTATTTTTCATGCATTTAATGATTTTTTTGAGCTAAATGACCCAGAAATTGAAAAGCACTACAAATGAACTCTTAAAAGGTTGAAAGTTGGCATGGTATCAACCTTTCACCCACATAGCATGTGCTAAAAAGTTGAGTGGGTTACGGCAAAAACTGGATGCACTTCGTGTACAAAACGGACAGTCTCTTTCGATGTATCGGGGTTTCGGACGGAAACTCATCGGTTACAAAAGGCATTTCATTTTCTTGAACTTATTTGAACTCCAGGCTTTTCGTGTGTTCAAAATGCACCATTCGAAGCCACATCATCAATTTTCAACCCTTTCTGACTTCATTTGGTATTTTTCATGCATTTAATGATTTTTTTGAGCTAAATGACCCAGAAATTGAAAAGCACTACAAATGAACTCTGAAAAGGTTGAAAGTTGGCATGGTATCAACCTTTCACCCACATAGCATGTGCTAAAAAGTTGAGTGGGTTACGGCAAAAACTGGATGCACTTCGTGTACAAGACGGACAGTCTCTTTCGAATTATCGGGGTTTCGGACGGAAACTCATCGGTTACAAAAGGCATTTCATTTTCTTGAACTTATTTGAACTCCAGGCTTTTCGTGTGTTCAAAATGCACCATTCGAAGCCACATCATCAATTTTCAACCCTTTCTGACTTCATTTGGTATTTTTCATGCATTTAATGATTTTTTTGAGCTAAATGACCCTGAAATTGAAAAGCACTACAAATGAACTCTGAAAATGTTGAAAGTTGGCATGGTATCAACCTTTCACCCACATAGCATGTGCTAAAAAGTTGAGTGGGTTACGGCAAAAACTGGATGCACTTCGTGTACAAAACGGACAGTCTCTTTCGAAGTATCGGGGTTTCGGACGGAAACTCATCGGTTACAAAAGGCATTTCATTTTCTTAAACTTATTCGAACTCCAGGCTTTTCGTGTGTTCAAAATGCACCATTCGAAGCCACATCATCAATTTTCAACCCTTTCTGACTTCATTTGGTATTTTTCATGCATTTAATGATTTTTTTTTAGCTAAATGACCCTGAAATTGAAAAGCACTACAAATGAACTCTGAAAATGTTGAAAGTTGGCATGGTATCAACCTTTCACCCACATAGCATGTGCTAAAAAGTTGAGTGGGTTACGGCAAAAACTGGATGCACTTCGTGTACAAAACGGACAGTCTCTTTCGATGTATCGGGGTTTCGGACGGAAACTCATCGGTTACAAAAGGCATTTCATTTTCTTGAACTTATTTGAACTCCAGGCTTTTCGTGTGTTCAAAATGCACCATTCGAAGCCACATCATCAATTTTCAACCCTTTCTGACTTCATTTGGTATTTTTCATGCATTTAATGATTTTTTTGAGCTAAATGACCCAGAAATTGAAAAGCACTACAAATGAACTCTGAAAAGGTTGAAAGTTGGCATGGTATCAACCTTTCACCCACATAGCATGTGCTAAAAAGTTGAGTGGGTTACGGCAAAAACTGGATGCACTTCGTGTACAAAACGGACAGTCTCTTTCAAAGTATCGGGGTTTCGGACGGAAACTCGTCGGTTACAAAAGGCATTTCATTTTCTTGAACTTATTTGAACTCCAGGCTTTTCGTGTGTTCAAAATGCACCATTCGAAGCCACATCATCAATTTTCAACCCTTTCTGACTTCATTTGGTATTTTTCATGCATTTAATGATTTTTTTGAGCTAAATGACCCTGAAATTGAAAAGCACTACAAATGAACTCTGAAAATGTTGAAAGTTGGCATGGTATCAACCTTTCACCCACATAGCATGTGCTAAAAAGTTGAGTGGGTTACGGCAAAAACTGGATGCACTTCGTGTACAAAACGGACAGTCTCTTTCGAAGTATCGGGGTTTCGGACGGAAACTGATCGGTTACAAAAGGCATTTCATTTTCTTGAACTTATTTGAACTCCAGGCTTTTCGTGTGTTCAAAATGCACCATTCGAAGCCACATCATCAATTTTCAACCCTTTCTGACTTCATTTGGTATTTTTCATGCATTTAATGATTTTTTTGAGCTAAATGACCCTGAAATTGAAAAGCACTACAAATGAACTCTGAAAATGTTGAAAGTTGGCATGGTATCAACCTTTCACCCACATATCATGTGCTAAAAAGTTGAGTGGGTTACGGAAAAAACTGGATGCACTTCGTGTACAAAACGGACAGTCCCTTTCGAAGTATCGGGGTTTCGGACGGAAACTCATCGGTTACAAAAGGCATTTCATTTTCTTGAACTTATTTGAACTCCAGGCTTTTGGTGTGTTCAAAATGCACCATTCGAAGCCACATCATCAATTTTCAACCCTTTCTGACTTCATTTGGTATTTTTCATGCATTTAATGATTTTTTTGAGCTAAATGACCCTGAAATTGAAAAGCACTACAAATGAACTCTGAAAATGTTGAAAGTTGGCATGGTATCAACCTTTCACCCACATAGCATGTGCTAAAAAGTTGAGTGGGTTACGGCAAAAACTGGATGCACTTCGTGTACAAAACGGACAGTCTCTTTCGAAGTATCGGGGTTTCGGACGGAAACTCATCGGTTACAAAAGGCATTTCATTTTCTTGAACTTATTTGAACTCCAGGCTTTTCGTGTGTTCAAAATGCACCATTCGAAGCCACATCATCAATTTTCAACCCTTTCTGACTTCATTTGGTATTTTTCATGCATTTAATGATTTTTTTGAGCTAAATGACCCTGAAATTGAAAAGCACTACAAATGAACTCTGAAAATGTTGAAAGTTGGCATGGTATCAACCTTTCACCCACATAGCATGTGCTAAAAAGTTGAGTGGGTTACGGCAAAAACTGAATGCACTTCGTGTACAAAACGGACAGTCTCTTTCGAAGTATCGGGGTTTCGGACGGAAACTCATCGGTTACAAAAGGCATTTCATTTTCTTGAACTTATTTGAACTCCAGGCTTTTCGTGTGTTCAAAATGCACCATTCGAAGCCACATCATCAATTTTCAACCCTTTCTGACTTCATTTGGTATTTTTCATGCATTTAATGATTTTTTTGAGCTAAATGACCCTGAAATTGAAAAGCACTACAAATGAACTCTGAAAATGTTGAAAGTTGGCATGGTATCAACCTTTCACCCACATAGCATGTGCTAAAAAGTTGAGTGGGTTACGGCAAAAACTGGATGCACTTCGTGTACAAAACGGACAATCTCTTTCGAAGTATCGGGGTTTCGGACGGAAACTCATCGGTTACAAAAGGCATTTCATTTTCTTGAACTTATTTGAACTCCAGGCTTTTCGTGTGTTCAAAATGCACCATTCGAAGCCACATCATCAATTTTCAACCCTTTCTGACTTCATTTGGTATTTTTCATGCATTTAATGATTTTTTTGAGCTAAATGACCCTGAAATTGAAAAGCACTACAAATGAACTCTGAAAATGTTGAAAGTTGGCATGGTATCAACCTTTCACCCACATAGCATGTGCTAAAAAGTTGAGTGGGTTACGGCAAAAACTGGATGCACTTCGTGTACAAAACGGACAGTCCCTTTCGAAGTATCGGGGTTTCGGACGGAAACTCATCGGTTACAAAAGGCATTTCATTTTCTTGAACTTATTTGAACTCCAGGCTTTTCGTGTGTTCAAAATGCACCATTCGAAGCCACATCATCAATTTTCAACCCTTTCTGACTTCATTTGGTATTTTTCATGCATTTAATGATTTTTTTGAGCTAAATGACCCAGAAATTGAAAAGCACTACAAATGAACTCTGAAAAGGTTGAAAGTTGGCATGGTATCAACCTTTCACCCACATAGCATGTGCTAAAAAGTTGAGTGGGTTACGGCAAAAACTGGATGCACTTCGTGTACAAAACGGACAGTCTCTTTCGAATTATCGGGGTTTCGGACGGAAACTCATCGGTTACAAAAGGCATTTCATTTTCTTGAACTTATTTGAACTCCAGGCTTTTCGTGTGTTCAAAATGCACCATTCGAAGCCACATCATCAATTTTCAACCCTTTCTGACTTCATTTGGTATTTTTCATGCATTTAATGATTTTTTTGAGCTAAATGACCCTGAAATTGAAAAGCACTAGAAATGAACTCTGAAAATGTTGAAAGTTGGCATGGTATCAACCTTTCACCCACATAGCATGTGCTAAAAAGTTGAGTGGGTTACGGCAAAAACTGGATGCACTTCGTGTACAAAACGGACAGTCTCTTTCGAAGTATCGGGGTTTCGGACGGAAACTCATCGGTTACAAAAGGCATTTCATTTTCTTGAACTTATTTGAACTCCAGGCTTTTCGTGTGTTCAAAATGCACCATTCGAAGCCACATCATCAATTTTCAACCCTTTCTGACTTCATTTGGTATTTTTCATGCATTTAATGATTTTTTTTTAGCTAAATGACCCTGAAATTGAAAAGCACTACAAATGAACTCTGAAAATGTTGAAAGTTGGCATGGTATCAACCTTTCACCCACATAGCATGTGCTAAAAAGTTGAGTGGGTTACGGCAAAAACTGGATGCACTTCGTGTACAAAACGGACAGTCTCTTTCGATGTATCGGGGTTTCGGACGGAAACTCATCGGTTACAAAAGGCATTTCATTTTCTTGAACTTATTTGAACTCCAGGCTTTTTGTGTGTTCAAAATGCACCATTCGAAGCCACATCATCAATTTTCAACCCTTTCTGACTTCATTTGGTATTTTTCATGCATTTAATGATTTTTTTGAGCTAAATGACCCAGAAATTGAAAAGCACTACAAATGAACTCTGAAAAGGTTGAAAGTTGGCATGGTATCAACCTTTCACCCACATAGCATGTGCTAAAAAGTTGAGTGGGTTACGGCAAAAACTGGATGCACTTCGTGTACAAAACGGACAGTCTCTTTCGAAGTATCGGGGTTTCGGACGGAAACTCGTCGGTTACAAAAGGCATTTCATTTTCTTGAACTTATTTGAACTCCAGGCTTTTCGTGTGTTCAAAATGCACCATTCGAAGCCACATCATCAATTTTCAACCCTTTCTGACTTCATTTGGTATTTTTCATGCATTTAATGATTTTTTTGAGCTAAATGACCCTGAAATTGAAAAGCACTACAAATGAACTCTGAAAATGTTGAAAGTTGGCATGGTATCAACCTTTCACCCACATAGCATGTGCTAAAAAGTTGAGTGGGTTACGGCAAAAACTGGATGCACTTCGTGTACAAAACGGACAGTCTCCTTCGAAGTATCGGGGTTTCGGACGGAAACTCATCGGTTACAAAAGGCATTTCATTTTCTTGAACTTATTTGAACTCCAGGCTTTTCGTGTGTTCAAAATGCACCATTCGAAGCCACATCATCAATTTTCAACCCTTTCTGACTTCATTTGGTATTTTTCATGCATTTAATGATTTTTTTGAGCTAAATGACCCTGAAATTGAAAAGCACTACAAATGAACTCTGAAAATGTTGAAAGTTGGCATGGTATCAACCTTTCACCCACATAGCATGTGCTAAAAAGTTGAGTGGGTTACGGCAAAAACTGGATGCACTTCGTGTACAAAACGGACAGTCCCTTTCGAAGTATCGGGGTTTCGGACGGAAACTCATCGGTTACAAAAGGCATTTCATTTTCTTGAACTTATTTGAACTCCAGGCTTTTCGTGTGTTCAAAATGCACCATTCGAAGCCACATCATCAATTTTCAACCCTTTCTGACTTCATTTGGTATTTTTCATGCATTTAATGATTTTTTTGAGCTAAATGACCCTGAAATTGAAAAGCACTAGAAATGAACTCTGAAAATGTTGAAAGTTGGCATGGTATCAACCTTTCACCCACATAGCATGTGCTAAAAAGTTGAGTGGCTTACGGCAAAAACTGGATGCACTTCGTGTACAAAACGGACAGTCTCTTTCGAAGTATCGGGGTTTCGGACGGAAACTCATCGGTTACAAAAGGCATTTCATTTTCTTGAACTTATTTGAACTCCAGGCTTTTCGTGTGTTCAAAATGCACCATTCGAAGCCACATCATCAATTTTCAACCCTTTCTGACTTCATTTGGTATTTTTCATGCATTTAATGATTTTTTTGAGCTAAATGACCCTGAAATTGAAAAGCACTAGAAATGAACTCTGAAAATGTTGAAAGTTGGCATGGTATCAACCTTTCACCCACATAGCATGTGCTAAAAAGTTGAGTGGGTTACGGCAAAAACTGGATGCACTTCGTGTACAAAACGGACAGTCTCTTTCGAAGTATCGGGGTTTCGGACGGAAACTCATCGGTTACAAAAGGCATTTCATTTTCTTGAACTTATTTGAACTCCAGGCTTTTCGTGTGTTCAAAATGCACCATTCGAAGCCACATCATCAATTTTCAACCCTTTCTGACTTCATTTGGTATTTTTCATGCATTTAATGATTTTTTTGAGCTAAATGACCCTGAAATTGAAAAGCACTACAAATGAACTCTGAAAATGTTGAAAGTTGGCATGGTATCAACCTTTCACCCACATAGCATGTGCTAAAAAGTTGAGTGGGTTACGGCAAAAACTGGATGCACTTCGTGTACAAAACGGACAGTCCCTTTCGAAGTATCGGGGTTTCGGACGGAAACTCATCGGTTACAAAAGGCATTTCATTTTCTTGAACTTATTTGAACTCCAGGCTTTTCGTGTGTTCAAAATGCACCATTCGAAGCCACATCATCAATTTTCAACCCTTTCTGACTTCATTTGGTATTTTTCATGCATTTAATGATTTTTTTGAGCTAAATGACCCTGAAATTGAAAAGCACTACAAATGAACTCTGAAAATGTTGAAAGTTGGCATGGTATCAACCTTTCACCCACATAGCATGTGCTAAAAAGTTGAGTGGGTTACGGCAAAAACTGGATGCACTTCGTGTACAAAACGGACAGTCTCTTTCGAAGTATCGGGGTTTCGGACGGAAACTCATCGGTTACAAAAGGCATTTCATTTTCTTGAACTTATTTGAACTCCAGGCTTTTCGTGTGTTCAAAATGCACCATTCGAAGCCACATCATCAATTTTCAACCCTTTCTGACTTCATTTGGTATTTTTCATGCATTTAATGATTTTTTTGAGCTAAATGACCCTGAAATTGAAAAGCACTACAAATGAACTCTGAAAATGTTGAAAGTTGGCATGGTATCAACCTTTCACCCACATAGCATGTGCTAAAAAGTTGAGTGGGTTACGGCAAAAACTGGATGCACTTCGTGTACAAAACGGACAGTCTCTTTCGAAGTATCGGGGTTTCGGACGGAAACTCATCGGTTACAAAAGGCATTTCATTTTCTTGAACTTATTTGAACTCCAGGCTTTTCGTGTGTTCAAAATGCACCATTCGAAGCCACATCATCAATTTTCAACCCTTTCTGACTTCATTTGGTATTTTTCATGCATTTAATGATTTTTTTTTAGCTAAATGACCCTGAAATTGAAAAGCACTACAAATGAACTCTGAAAATGTTGAAAGTTGGCATGGTATCAACCTTTCACCCACATAGCATGTGCTAAAAAGTTGAGTGGGTTACGGCAAAAACTGGATGCACTTCGTGTACAAAACGGACAGTCCCTTTCGAAGTATCGGGGTTTCGGACGGAAACTCATCGGTTACAAAAGGCATTTCATTTTCTTGAACTTATTTGAACTCCAGGCTTTTCGTGTGTTCAAAATGCACCATTCGAAGCCACATCATCAATTTTCAACCCTTTCTGACTTCATTTGGTATTTTTCATGCATTTAATGATTTTTTTGAGCTAAATGACCCTGAAATTGAAAAGAACTACAAATGAACTCTGAAAATGTTGAAAGTTGGCATGGTATCAACCTTTCACCCACATAGCATGTGCTAAAAAGTTGAGTGGGTTACGGCAAAAACTGGATGCACTTCGTGTACAAAACGGACAGTCTCTTTCGAAGTATCGGGGTTTCGGACGGAAACTCATCGGTTACAAAAGGCATTTCATTTTCTTGAACTTATTTGAACTCCAGGCTTTTCGTGTGTTCAAAATGCACCATTCGAAGCCACATCATCAATTTTCAACCCTTTCTGACTTCATTTGGTATTTTTCATGCATTTAATGATTTTTTTGAGCTAAATGACCCTGAAATTGAAAAGCACTACAAATGAACTCTGAAAATGTTGAAAGTTGGCATGGTATCAACCTTTCACCCACATAGCATGTGCTAAAAAGTTGAGTGGGTTACGGCAAAAACTGGATGCACTTCGTGTACAAAACGGACAGTCTCTTTCGAAGTATCGGGGTTTCGGACGGAAACTCATCGGTTACAAAAGGCATTTCATTTTCTTGAACTTATTTGAACTCCAGGCTTTTCGTGTGTTCAAAATGCACCATTCGAAGCCACATCATCAATTTTCAACCCTTTCTGACTTCATTTGGTATTTTTCATGCATTTAATGATTTTTTTGAGCTAAATGACCCTGAAATTGAAAAGCACTACAAATGAACTCTGAAAATGTTGAAAGTTGGCATGGTATCAACCTTTCACCCACATAGCATGTGCTAAAAAGTTGAGTGGGTTACGGCAAAAACTGGATGCACTTCGTGTACAAAACGGACAATCTCTTTCGAAGTATCGGGGTTTCGGACGGAAACTCATCGGTTACAAAAGGCATTTCATTTTCTTGAACTTATTTGAACTCCAGGCTTTTCGTGTGTTCAAAATGCACCATTCGAAGCCACATCATCAATTTTCAACCCTTTCTGACTTCATTTGGTATTTTTCATGCATTTAATGATTTTTTTGAGCTAAATGACCCAGAAATTGAAAAGCACTACAAATGAACTCTTAAAAGGTTGAAAGTTGGCATGGTATCAACCTTTCACCCACATAGCATGTGCTAAAAAGTTGAGTGGGTTACGGCAAAAACTGGATGCACTTCGTGTACAAAACGGACAGTCTCTTTCGAATTATCGGGGTTTCGGACGGAAACTCATCGGTTACAAAAGGCATTTCATTTTCTTGAACTTATTTGAACTCCAGGCTTTTCGTGTGTTCAAAATGCACCATTCGAAGCCACATCATCAATTTTCAACCCTTTCTGACTTCATTTGGTATTTTTCATGCATTTAATGATTTTTTTGAGCTAAATGACCCAGAAATTGAAAAGCACTACAAATGAACTCTGAAAAGGTTGAAAGTTGGCATGGTATCAACCTTTCACCCACATAGCATGTGCTAAAAAGTTGAGTGGGTTACGGCAAAAACTGGATGCACTTCGTGTACAAAACGGACAGTCTCTTTCGAATTATCGGGGTTTCGGACGGAAACTCATCGGTTACAAAAGGCATTTCATTTTCTTGAACTTATTTGAACTCCAGGCTTTTCGTGTGTTCAAAATGCACCATTCGAAGCCACATCATCAATTTTCAACCCTTTCTGACTTCATTTGGTATTTTTCATGCATTTAATGATTTTTTTGAGCTAAATGACCCTGAAATTGAAAAGCACTAGAAATGAACTCTGAAAATGTTGAAAGTTGGCATGGTATCAACCTTTCACCCACATAGCATGTGCTAAAAAGTTGAGTGGGTTACGGCAAAAACTGGATGCACTTCGTGTACAAAACGGACAGTCTCTTTCGAAGTATCGGGGTTTCGGACGGAAACTCATCGGTTACAAAAGGCATTTCATTTTCTTGAACTTATTTGAACTCCAGGCTTTTCGTGTGTTCAAAATGCACCATTCGAAGCCACATCATCAATTTTCAACCCTTTCTGACTTCATTTGGTATTTTTCATGCATTTAATGATTTTTTTTTAGCTAAATGACCCTGAAATTGAAAAGCACTACAAATGAACTCTGAAAATGTTGAAAGTTGGCATGGTATCAACCTTTCACCCACATAGCATGTGCTAAAAAGTTGAGTGGGTTACGGCAAAAACTGGATGCACTTCGTGTACAAAACGGACAGTCTCTTTCGATGTATCGGGGTTTCGGACGGAAACTCATCGGTTACAAAAGGCATTTCATTTTCTTGAACTTATTTGAACTCCAGGCTTTTCGTGTGTTCAAAATGCACCATTCGAAGCCACATCATCAATTTTCAACCCTTTCTGACTTCATTTGGTATTTTTCATGCATTTAATGATTTTTTTGAGCTAAATGACCCAGAAATTGAAAAGCACTACAAATGAACTCTGAAAAGGTTGAAAGTTGGCATGGTATCAACCTTTCACCCACATAGCATGTGCTAAAAAGTTGAGTGGGTTACGGCAAAAACTGGATGCACTTCGTGTACAAAACGGACAGTCTCTTTCGAATTATCGGGGTTTCGGACGGAAACTCGTCGGTTACAAAAGGCATTTCATTTTCTTGAACTTATTTGAACTCCAGGCTTTTCGTGTGTTCAAAATGCACCATTCGAAGCCACATCATCAATTTTCAACCCTTTCTGACTTCATTTGGTATTTTTCATGCATTTAATGATTTTTTTGAGCTAAATGACCCTGAAATTGAAAAGCACTAGAAATGAACTCTGAAAATGTTGAAAGTTGGCATGGTATCAACCTTTCACCCACATAGCATGTGCTAAAAAGTTGAGTGGGTTACGGCAAAAACTGGATGCACTTCGTGTACAAAACGGACAGTCTCTTTCGAAGTATCGGGGTTTCGGACGGAAACTCATCGGTTACAAAAGGCATTTCATTTTCTTGAACTTATTTGAACTCCAGGCTTTTCGTGTGTTCAAAATGCACCATTCGAAGCCACATCATCAATTTTCAACCCTTTCTGACTTCAGTTGGTATTTTTCATGCATTTAATGATTTTTTTTTAGCTAAATGACCCTGAAATTGAAAAGCACTACAAATGAACTCTGAAAATGTTGAAAGTTGGCATGGTATCAACCTTTCACCCACATAGCATGTGCTAAAAAGTTGAGTGGGTTACGGCAAAAACTGGATGCACTTCGTGTACAAAACGGACAGTCTCTTTCGATGTATCGGGGTTTCGGACGGAAACTCATCGGTTACAAAAGGCATTTCATTTTCTTGAACTTATTTGAACTCCAGGCTTTTCGTGTGTTCAAAATGCACCATTCGAAGCCACATCATCAATTTTCAACCCTTTCTGACTTCATTTGGTATTTTTCATGCATTTAATGATTTTTTTGAGCTAAATGACCCAGAAATTGAAAAGCACTACAAATGAACTCTGAAAAGGTTGAAAGTTGGCATGGTATCAACCTTTCACCCACATAGCATGTGCTAAAAAGTTGAGTGGGTTACGGCAAAAACTGGATGCACTTCGTGTACAAAACGGACAGTCTCTTTCAAAGTATCGGGGTTTCGGACGGAAACTCGTCGGTTACAAAAGGCATTTCATTTTCTTGAACTTATTTGAACTCCAGGCTTTTCGTGTGTTCAAAATGCACCATTCGAAGCCACATCATCAATTTTCAACCCTTTCTGACTTCATTTGGTATTTTTCATGCATTTAATGATTTTTTTGAGCTAAATGACCCTGAAATTGAAAAGCACTACAAATGAACTCTGAAAATGTTGAAAGTTGGCATGGTATCAACCTTTCACCCACATAGCATGTGCTAAAAAGTTGAGTGGGTTACGGCAAAAACTGGATGCACTTCGTGTACAAAACGGACAGTCTCTTTCGAAGTATCGGGGTTTCGGACGGAAACTCATCGGTTACAAAAGGCATTTCATTTTCTTGAACTTATTTGAACTCCAGGCTTTTCGTGTGTTCAAAATGCACCATTCGAAGCCACATCATCAATTTTCAACCCTTTCTGACTTCATTTGGTATTTTTCATGCATTTAATGATTTTTTTGAGCTAAATGACCCTGAAATTGAAAAGCACTACAAATGAACTCTGAAAATGTTGAAAGTTGGCATGGTATCAACCTTTCACCCACATAGCATGTGCTAAAAAGTTGAGTGGGTTACGGCAAAAACTGGATGCACTTCGTGTACAAAACGGACAGTCCCTTTCGAAGTATCGGGGTTTCGGACGGAAACTCATCGGTTACAAAAGGCATTTCATTTTCTTGAACTTATTTGAACTCCAGGCTTTTCGTGTGTTCAAAATGCACCATTCGAAGCCACATCATCAATTTTCAACCCTTTCTGACTTCATTTGGTATTTTTCATGCATTTAATGATTTTTTTGAGCTAAATGACCCTGAAATTGAAAAGCACTACAAATGAACTCTGAAAATGTTGAAAGTTGGCATGGTATCAACCTTTCACCCACATAGCATGTGCTAAAAAGTTGAGTGGGTTACGGCAAAAACTGGATGCACTTCGTGTACAAAACGGACAGTCTCTTTCGAAGTATCGGGGTTTCGGACGGAAACTCATCGGTTACAAAAGGCATTTCATTTTCTTGAACTTATTTGAACTCCAGGCTTTTCGTGTGTTCAAAATGCACCATTCGAAGCAACATCATCAATTTTCAACCCTTTCTGACTTCATTTGGTATTTTTCATGCATTTAATGATTTTTTTGAGCTAAATGACCCTGAAATTGAAAAGCACTACAAATGAACTCTGAAAATGTTGAAAGTTGGCATGGTATCAACCTTTCACCCACATAGCATGTGCTAAAAAGTTGAGTGGGTTACGGCAAAAACTGGATGCACTTCGTGTACAAAACGGACAATCTCTTTCGAAGTATCGGGGTTTCGGACGGAAACTCATCGGTTACAAAAGGCATTTCATTTTCTTGAACTTATTTGAACTCCAGGCTTTTCGTGTGTTCAAAATGCACCATTCGAAGCCACATCATCAATTTTCAACCCTTTCTGACTTCATTTGGTATTTTTCATGCATTTAATGATTTTTTTGAGCTAAATGACCCTGAAATTGAAAAGCACTACAAATGAACTCTGAAAATGTTGAAAGTTGGCATGGTATCAACCTTTCACCCACATAGCATGTGCTAAAAAGTTGAGTGGGTTACGGCAAAAACTGGATGCACTTCGTGTACAAAACGGACAGTCCCTTTCGAAGTATCGGGGTTTCGGACGGAAACTCATCGGTTACAAAAGGCATTTCATTTTCTTGAACTTATTTGAACTCCAGGCTTTTCGTGTGTTCAAAATGCACCATTCGAAGCCACATCATCAATTTTCAACCCTTTCTGACTTCATTTGGTATTTTTCATGCATTTAATGATTTTTTTGAGCTAAATGACCCTGAAATTGAAAAGCACTACAAATGAACTCTGAAAATGTTGAAAGTTGGCATGGTATCAACCTTTCACCCACATAGCATGTGCTAAAAAGTTGAGTGGGTTACGGCAAAAACTGGATGCACTTCGTGTACAAAACGGACAGTCCCTTTCGAAGTATCGGGGTTTCGGACGGAAACTCATCGGTTACAAAAGGCATTTCATTTTCTTGAACTTATTTGAACTCCAGGCTTTTCGTGTGTTCAAAATGCACCATTCGAAGCCACATCATCAATTTTCAACCCTTTCTGACTTCATTTGGTATTTTTCATGCATTTAATGATTTTTTTGAGCTAAATGACCCTGAAATTGAAAAGCACTACAAATGAACTCTGAAAATGTTGAAAGTTGGCATGGTGTGCGTGCTTGCCAACAATGACAACCCACTTTTTTGTTGCATTTTGTTCTCAGCCACAATCGGAATTTAAGAAAAAACTGAATTGAAAAGCACTACAAATATATAATAGCTAGAGAGATATGTAATATATATATATAATAGTTCAGATATCCATTACAGAAAGTACTCGTCCAAGCGAACACTACTAGCTAGTCCGAATCAGAAGAATATTCCAATGGTGGTGGTGGTGCGAGGTGACGCTGCCCATAGTTCACGGTTCGAATCTTGCGGTACAACTCATATGCAACGTATGCATCTTTTGCTGCATACTCAATGTTGATAGGCTGAAGTGGGGTCCTCTCCCACTCTTTGTGCTGCGCCCGGGGGAATTTGGTCTTCATATCTCCGTAATAGTCATCGATCAAGGCGACTGCCATAGAAGCCATCGAAGTCCTCTCATACCGAAGCCTGAATATGTCTTGGATATCAATAAGGCAGCCAGCTGGTATCTCAATACCGAAGCTGCGCCTCATCTTCAGCTTGTCATTACTTACATCAACGCTAGCAAAATGTATGCCGCTGCGTAGGAAGTCCATGAGTGCTGGGCAGTGCTTGTCACTACTGCAACATCAACAAATTAAAATGGAACAAATGTTAAATACTGCTGCAACAAGTATATTTCGGCAGAATTATAATATGCAACTATATAAAGGAAAATTATTTCGCTGCAACAAAAGAGGAAGACGCGGAGTTTTTGCTCCCCGGGCTCATTTGAGCCCGGTGAACAGTAATATCATAAAAAAATTGAAAATTATTTCACTACAACTTAAGAGAAATTGATCTTTGCCATAGGATTCAAAATAGAACATATATATTGCTATATCCTATATATATGCAATTTTCATATCCTATGAATTGATGAAGAAACCCTAAATTAACTATATGACATATATGTTCTCCCACGTTTTGCAACATGGAAAATTGTTTCACTACAAACTTAAAAGAAATATTGATCTTTCCCATAGGATTCAAAATGGAACATATTTCTATCCTATGCAATTTTCATAATAATCTAGAAATTATTAATTGATCAAATAAAACCCTCAAAACTCACCTTGCCCATTGGAAGATCATGACATGTTTCTTGAAACATAGCTGGATGACGGCAACATCTTCTTGCTTGGCCGTGTACTCGAGATCAAGCCCTATGAACTTGTCTTTCTCATCCGCCACTTGAAGCCATTTCTGCAAAAGGGAAAGAAAATGCGGCACCATGGCGCTGTCGTTCGTGTAGACGACATCGAGATTGGTACTGCCATGTGCGAGCACCTCCCCGTAGCGAGTGATTGGATTCATGGTAGAAGATATGGGGGGAAGAAGAGAGGAGAAGATGAGAAATGGGCGAAGTTACTGTAGCCCTCGCCGAGGAACAGTTGCTTTATCCTCCTGTTTCTCGGAGCGCGAAACGTCGTGGGTTTGAACCTTTAGTCCCGGTTTGAACCACCAACCGGGACTAAAGGGGCGCGCACCAGGCGAACGGTTACACATTTGGTCCCGGTTCCTTCCACGAACCGGGACCAATGGTTGTGGGCCAGGAGCGAGGCACATTGGTCCCGGTTGGTGTCTGGAACCGGGACCAAAGGTTCCAGACGAACCGGGACCAATGCCCCACGTGGTCCGCCCGGCCGTCTGGCCTCACGAACCGGGACTGTTGCACCCATTAGTCCCGGTTCGTGACTGAACCGGGACTAATGGGCTGGCCCGGCCTGGACCAATGCCCTGTTATGTACTAGTGTACCATGGTCAATTAAATGTAACATTTCCTTTAATGAATACTAACTTGCTATTTTAACAGTATTATAATTGTATAATATAAATACATTTTTTGTGATAAGTCTATACATTTTCTTTTTACACTTACAATTGGTACTCGATTTTTTAATGCTACAAAAAGAAGAACCAGCTATTCTTCCAAAAAAATATCATGCGTTTGTAGAACCAAAATATGAAAACCTTTTCAGAGATTTCTATACATTTGGTCCCGGTTGGTGGCACCAACCAGGACTAAAGGGGTGCATTGGTCCCGGTTGGTGCCACCAACCGGGACCAAAGGTCAGTTTTCAGCAGCCCAAAGGGCGGGAAACAGGGACCTTTGGTCCCGGTTGGTGGCACCAACCGGGACTAAAGGGGCGCATTGGTCCCGGTTGGTGGCACCAACCGGGACCAAAGGGTGGTGCTACCCGGGGCCAAATTTTTAGTCCCATCTCGCTAGCCGAGAGAGCTCGAGAGTGGTTTATAAGTGCTGCTGCGCATACCCTCTCGAGCTCCTCTCAGCTGCAGGCCTCCGGGCCTAATCTGTCACTGCTTGTGGGCTTATTGGGCCTTTTGCGGGCCCAGTAGGTGGCATTTTTTTAAAAAAAAATACAGTTTTTTGTTTTGTTTTTTGCTTTATTTATTTTTTTAATTTTTTTCTAGTATTTTTCTTCTGTTATTTTAGTTCATTCTTTTTAACAAATAAATACTTTGATAATTTTAGTTGCATTTATTTATTTTTGTTTTGTTTTTTGCTTTATTTATTTTTGTTTTATTTTTTGCTTTATTTATTTCCAGTGTGTTTTATCATTATATTCTTTTTGCTATTAATGTTTTGAACAAAAAATACTTTGATAATTTTAGTTGCATAATTTTTATATAATTATGTTTCAAAAATACTAGAGGTTTATAAAAGCTTTTTAGTTGATTCTTTTTTGAACTCCACTCCCACGATGTTTTGAAAGAAATTAAAAAGCACTTCAAATGAACTCTGAAAAGGTTGAAAGTTGGCATGGTATCATCATTTCACCCACATAGCATGTGCTAAAAAGTTGAGTGGGTTACGGCAAAAACTGGATGCACTTCGTGTACAAAATGGACAATGTCTTTCGAAGTATCAGGCTTTCGGACGAAAACTCATCTGTTACAAAGGGATTTCATTTTTTGAACTTATTTGAACTCCATACTTTTTGTGTGTTCAAAATGCACCATTCAAAGCCACATCATCAATTTTCAACCCTTTCTGACTTCATTTGGTATTTTTCATGCACTTGCTGATTTTTTGAGCTAAATAACCCTAAAATTGAAAAGCACTTCAAATGAACTATGAAAAGGTTGAAAGTTGGCATGGTATCATCATTTCACCCACATAGCATGTTATAAAAAGTTGAGAGGGTTACGGCAAAAACTGGATGCACTTCGTGTACAAAACGGACAATCTCTTTCGAAGTATCAGGGTTTCGGACGAAAACTCATGTGTTACAAAAGGCATTTCATTTATTCACATGTAACTGCAATGATATAGTTGTGGAGAGAAAGTCTTTACTTTTTCTTCGCTTGTGTCCTTTGCTTATTGCGCCGTAACCATGGATAATCTTCATCGTTTAACAGGGTGCTTGGGTCAGCCTTGACTTTGAAGGGAGGAATTTCATGAAACTTTTCATAATCTTCAGACATGTCTGTCTTGCCCTCCAATCCCACGATATCTCTTTTTCCTGAAAGAACTATGTGGCGCTTTGGCTCATCGTATGATGTATTCGCTTCCTTATCTATTCTTTTTCTCGGTTTGGTAGACATGTCCACATAGAAAACCTGCGCCACATCATTGGCTAGGACGAATGGTTCGTCTGTGTACCCAAGATTGTTCAGATCCACTGTTGTCATTCCGTACTGTGGATCTTCCTGTACCCCGCCTCTTGACAGATTGACCCATTTGCACTGAAACAAAGGGACCTTGAAATTATGTCCATAGTCAAGTTCCCATATGTCCACTATGTAACCATAATATGTGTCCTTTCCCCTCTTGGTTGCTGCATCAAAGCGGACACCACTGTTTTGGTTGGTGCTCTTTTGATCCTGGGCGATCGTGTAAAATGTATTCCCATTTATCTCGTACCCTTTGTAAGTCATTACAGTCGAAGATGGTCCCCTGGCCAACGAGTACAGCTCATCATAAACAGTGTTGTCACGCACGAGACGTGTTTGCAACCAACTGCCGAAAGTCCTGATGTGTTCACATGTAATTCAGTCGTCACACTGCTCCGAGTGTTTGGAGCGCAGAATATTCTTGTGTTCATCGACATACGGGGTCACCAAGGTAGAATTCTGTAGAACTGTGTAGTGTGCTTGAGACCAAGAATGGCCGTCCCTACATATTATTGAGTCCACTCCTAGCGTGCCTTTTACAGTCAGTCTCCCCTCATACCGCGATTGAGGGAGACCAATCTTCTTAAGGTCAGGAATGAAGTCAACACAAAACCCAATGACATCCTCTGTTTGATGGCCCATGGAGATGCTTGCTTCTGGCCTAGCGCGGTTACGAACATATTTCTTTAAGACTCCCATGAACCTCTCAAAGGGGAACATATTGTGTAGAAATACAGGGCCCAGAACGACAATCTCGTCGACTAGATGAACTAGGACGTGCGTCATGATATTGAAGAAGGACGGTGGGAACACCAGCTCGAAACTAACAAGACATTGCACCAAATCACTCCTTAACCTTGGCAGGATTTCTGGATCGATCACCTTCTGAGAGATTGCATTGAGAATGCACATAGCTTCACAATGGCTAATCGAACGTTTTCCGGTAGAAGCCCCCTCAATGCAACCGAAAGCAGTTGCGTCATAATCACGTGGCAGTCATGAGACTTTAGGTTCTGGAACTTTTTCTCTGCCATATTTATTATTCCCTTTATATTCGACGAGAAGCCAGACGGGACCTTCATACTGAGCAGGCATTCAAAGAAGATTTCCTTCTCTTCTTTGGTAAGAGCGTAGCTGGCAGGACCTTCATACTGCTTTGGATGCATGCCGTCTTTTTCATGCACACGTTGCTGTTCCTCCCGTGCCTCCGGTGTATCTTTTGTCTTCCCATACACTCCCAAGAAGCCTAGCAGGTTCACGCAAAGATTCTTCGTCACGTGCATCAGTCGATTGCAGAGCGGACCTCCAGGTCTTTCCAATAGGGTAGGTCCCAAAATATAGATTTCTTCTTCCACATGGGTGCGCGTCCCGCATCGTCAGTCGGAACAGATAGTCCGCCAGGACCCTTTCCAAATATTACTTGTAAATCATTGACCATATCAAGTATGTGATCACCAGTACGGAGGGCGGGCTTCTTCCGGTGATCTGCCTCACCTTTGAAATGCTTTCCTTTCTTTTGACATTGATGGTTGGTCGGAAGAAATCGACGATGCCCCAGGTACACATTCTTCCTGCATTTGTCCAAATATATACTGTCGGTGTCATCTAAAGAGTGTGTGCATGCGTGGTATCCCTTGTTTGTCTGTCCTGAAAGGTTACTGAGAGCAGGCAAATCGTTGATGGTTACAAACAGCAACGCATGTAGGTCAAATTCCTCCTGTTCGTTCTCATCCCACACACGTACACCTCTTCCATTCCATAGCTGTAAAAGTTCATCAACTAATGGCCTTAGGTACACATCAATGTCATTGCCGGGTTGCTTAGGGCCTTGGATGAGCACTGGCATCATAATGAACTTCCGCTTCATGCACAACCAAGGAGGAAGGTTATACATACATAGAGTCACAGGCCATGTGCTATGCTTGCTGCTCTGCTCAACAAAAGGATTAACGCCATCTGCACTTAAACCAAACCATACGTTCCTCGGGTCACCTGTAAAGTCACTCCAATTTCTCTCGATCTTTCTCCACTGCGACCCGTCTGCGGGTGCTCTCAACTTCCCGTCTTTCTTACGGTCTTTTTGGGCCATTGCATCAACTCGGCATGCTTTTTGTTTCTAAACAGACGTTTCAACCGTGGTATTATAGGAGCATACCACATCACCTTGGCAGGAACCCTCTTCCCGGTGCGCTGGCCCTCAACATCACCAGGGTCATCTCTTCTGATCTTATACCGCAATGCACCGCATACCGGGCATGCGTTCAAATCCTCGTACGCACCGCGGTAGAGGATGCAGTCATTAGGGCATGCATGTATCTTCTGCACCTCCAATCCTAGAGGGCATAGAACCTTCTTTGCTTCGTACGTACTGCCGGAAAATTCGTTATCCTTTGGAAGCTTCTTCTTCATTATTTTCAGTAGCGAACTAAATCCCTTGTTAGATACACCATTGTCCGCCTTCCATTGCAGCAATTCCAGTGTGGTACCGAGCTTTCTGTTGTCATCTTCGCAATTTGGGTACAACCCTTTTTTGTGATCCTCTAACATGCGATCGAACTTCAACTTCTCCCTTTCACTTTCGCATTCTGTTTGTGCATCAACAATGACCCGGCGAAGATCATCATCGGGCACATCGTCTGGTTCCTCTTGATCTTCAGCTTCCCCCGTTGCAGCATCACCGTATTCAGGGGGCGGGTAGTTGTCGTCATCCTCTTCTTCTTCGTTGTCTTCCATCATAACCCCTCTTTCTCCGTGCTTGGTCCAAACATTATAGTGTGGCATAAAACCCTTCTGAAGCAGGTGGAAGTGAAGGGTTTTATAGTTGGAGAAAGCTTTCGTATTCTCACAGACAGTGCATGGACAATGCATAAAACCATTCTGCTTGTTTGGCTCAGCCGCTTCGAGAAAATTATGCAGGCCCTTAATATACTCGGAGGTGCGTCGGTCACCGTACATCCATTGCCGGTTCATCTGCGTGCATATCATGAATAGAAAAGTGACCAAATTAATAGAAATTCATCATCACATTAAAAGTACAGTAGTGACCAAAATAAATACATAACGTTCATACATAGTTCTCATTATTGAACAACATATAGGTCTCTAGAGCATCTAATTAAAACATACATTGAAACTATAAAATTTAAATGCAACAACAAATGCGATCATAACCGCAACGAAGGTACCAATTGATCCAACGGCGTAATGATACCAAGCCTCAGTATGAATGGCATATTTTTCTAATCTCTCTAATCTTCAAGCGCATTGCATCCATCTAGATCTTGTGATCGTCGACGACATCGACAACTTGCAACTCCAATTTCATCTTCTCCTCTTCAACTCTTTGTAATTTTTCTTTCAAGTAATTGTTTTCTTTTTCAATCAAATTTAACTTCTCGACAAGAATTTCTATGTCGGTTGGAATTTCCGGTTCACATACCTCCTAGATTAAAAAATCTATGTCACGTTGGTCGGCATAATTGTCATAAACACTAAATAAAACAAATAGTTATAAAAAATAATATATACCACATCCGAATCATAGACCGGACGAGGGCCGACGTGGGCGGATACCATGACCATGGCACTATATAATAACAAACAATAATAAAAGTAAGAAAATTACACAAGTATCTATCTAAATGATACAAGTAAGAACTTTTTTCTTTTAGAAAGAAGATAAGAAGAAGAGGCTAACCACGGTGGTGCCGGCGCCGAGATGGGAGCGGGCGATCGACGGCGGTGAGGACGGGGACGGGACAGGACGGACCGCCAAACCTAAACAAATCTTGAGGAAATTGGAGCTTGGACAAGGAGCTTCGAGAGGAGAAAGCTTAAGTGTGGTTCGGGCATTTCATCGAACACCTCATGTGCATAGGAGGTGAGCTAGAGCACCACAAAGCTCTCCAACGGCCGGCCAAAAAAAAGTGAGCAGTGCATTGCTCTGCTCGCGGGCAGGGGGTATATATAGGCCGACCATTTGTCCCGGTTTGTGGCTGGAACCGGGACTAAAGGACACCATTTGGTCCCGGTTCCAGCCACAAACCAGGACCAATGATTGTGGGCCAGGAGCCAGGCCCATTGGTCCCGGTTCGTGTCTGGAACCGGGACCAAAGGGGTCAGACGAACCGGGACCAATGTCCCACGAGGCCCGGCCGGCGCGTTGGCCTCACGAACCGGGACCAATGCCCCCATGGGTCCCGGTTCGTGAGTGAACCGGGATTAATGGGCTTCTCAGGGCTGGACCAAAGCCCTGTTATGTACTAGTGATTCTATCTCTTTGAGCTCTAGATGGCTGGCTTCGTTGAGAGTCTGAGAGAAGGGGTGTGGGCTGTTTATGTAGGGTAGCCAGAGTTGTCACGAGGAGGCAGAGAATGGGTGTGGTTAGCGTCTTGTGTGTGAGAGTCTGAGAGAGAGATCGGTTACAGAAAATTGATCTCGCTGCTGCATGCAAGAGCTGCCGTGCCGCAGGATACAAAATATGTTCTGGGTCAGTGTTGTGTATGAGGAAGTACATCACATATTGTCGTCATGATGCTGCGGTATTAACTCTCAAGTCTCAACACAAATGCGGCAGCATTGTGCACGATATAGATCACATGTTGAGCAGCAACGTATGGTACTCGCCTCTGTGCATCATAGGCCACAAAATTCCAGACATGGTAAACCCTACTCCCTTCGTCTCATAATTTAAGAACGTTTTTGATACTACACTAGCATAAAAAACGTTCTTATATTATGGGACGGAGGGAGTAGTAAATACTCCCTCCGTTCCATAATGTAGTGCATATAGATTTTTAGGAAAGTCTAACTTTTCAAACTTTGACCAAATTTTTAGAGAAAACTATTTATATTTACAATATCAAATATATACCACATGAAAATACGTCTTGTGATGTATCTAAGGATATGTACTTGGTATTCTAGATGTATATATTTTTCCCTACAAACTTGGTCAAAGTCTATAAAGTTTGACTTATCAGAAAATCTATACGAACTACAATCGTGGAACACGGAGGGAGTAGCTGTAACGTGGCTTCTGTCCTGCCGTGCATGCATGGTGATCAATCAATGGCCATATGCTACTCGGTGGAATGGCCAAGTACGAAGAAGGCAGGGGCATGGACCGCTGGCCAAAAGGATGTGTAGTATGTATGGCTTTGACTAGCGGTCAAAGAATTCGAATACGTTGGTGCTGCAGTACAATATTTTTTAGACTACCATAATAAAGACATAATTCTGCCCAAACACAACCTAAACAATCTGTACGTTTTTGCATACACCACATATTAATACACATATATAAATTCACGCACACATACTACACATTTATATGTGTATATATAATGTTTTAGCAGAAATTTGCGGTTATAAGAAATAAGTTTTCTGTTTTTGTAAGAGCTTTGAATCGCTCTTTTGGAAGACTCACTATTATTACGTGTTTATGATAGCACGGACATACCCTTTTTATTTTTATTACATATTTACAAATATATAAATGATTAATGATGCATCCATATCTTAGAAATGCTATGTATTGTTCATTACCATGGTCAATTAAATGTAACATTTCCTTTAATGAATACTAACTTGCTATTTTAACAGTATTATAATTGTATAATATAAATACATTTTTTGTGATAAGTCTATACATTTTCTTTTTACACTTACAATTGGTACTCGATTTTTTAATGCTACAAAAAGAAGAACCAAATATTCTTCCAAAAAAATATCATGCGTTTGTAGAACCAAAATATGAAAACCTTTTCAGAGATTTCTATACATTTTACTTTCAAACCTACAATCGGTGCTCAAACTTTTGTAATTCTGCCATAAGAAAGAACCAACATATTCGTCGGAAAAAATATCACGCTTTTGTAGAACCAAAAAATGAAAACATTTAGCGATATTTATATACATTTTATTTTTACTCTTAAAATCAGTGTTTAATATTTTAGAATTCTGGCAAAAGTAGAATAAATTCTTGAAAAAAAGTCACTCCTCGTAGACTAGAGACACTAGTTATGAACTAAGAATGAATTAAAACATGTATAATAAAATACCCAAGCAAAAAGAATAATTTTGAGGCTTGTTTGGTTCACAGGATTCTAAAAAAGTAGGAAAAGGATAGGGATGCATGAGCAAACCATATGATTAGAAATCACAAGAATTTTTTCAACACGCGTGTTTTGCTCGCAGGAAATTAGTCAACACGGGAATCCAAATAAACATGGTCAAATCAAAGTCAAACCAAACAAAAATCTATAATCAGAATGTTATTATGCCACCAAAGATCTTACTCGTTCTTCATGCATGTGAATCTAAAATAGGAATACAAGTGGAGGTCAAAATCTCTATTTTTCCTTTGAAACTGATATTAAACGAAAATTTCCTCCACTTTTATTCTGCCGCATTCCTTTGAACTAAATTCATGAATTGTATCACCGTAGGAAAATTTACTATTGCTACGTTTTGCTCCACTTTTCCTTGAAGAGAAGAGGCTCTTGTGCAGTTTTGATTGGTAGTATGGGGGGTGGGTTATATCAAAGAGTGTTTGATATCATAGGAAAATTATAAAGGAATGCTAGCAAGATATTTGAGTGGATGAAAAATTTCCTCCTAATGGAATACACATGAATCCTATGGATAATTTCTTCAGTATTGCAATCCTGCGAAACAAACGATCACCTTAGGGGAAAAGCCTGATGATTCAAATCTCCAACAAACGCTGAGAATCAAACGATCACGGTAGGGGGAAATCTTATGGAATTCCTGTGATTAACTATCTCATCCGGTAATTATCGACTACCATACATGATTTTTTTAATGAACTTGCAATTAGTCAAACTTCACATAAGTTTGATTTATAATAAACCTGAAACTTCGATTAATTTAGAACCAAGGGAGTAGTTTCTACCAAATCCCCCAATGCGACAAGGATCAGGGTGTTGTACTACACTTGTACTGGTTGTTTTCTTCTTGTTGTCGTTGGTGTGCATGCGGGTGATACATGCATGAACATTTACACGCAGCGGGCTTGTGTGGTAAACCAGTAAATCCATGCAAGCGTACAGGAGTTTGACCAGAGGACAAGTTTGTCTTATCTCTTGTGCCAAATGCCACAGACAGGAGCCTCCTGCCTGCCTATGAGGCCTGACCTCCTGCACCCTGCTGTGATAAAACAAAAATGTGCGTGTGCGGCCAAGGCAGGACCCAAAGACCGTTCATGACAAGAGATCCCTGGCAGCTCCTCTGGGTGCTGCCGAGTGATCGATGAAAACATAAATGACAAGAGGATTTTTGACCCATGGTCCAAGCATGACGCCCTCTCTATCCCAAGCACAGGTCCGTTTCATCCGGATTTCGTCCGTTTGGAGGTGAGAATGGGGTTGTGTCCGCCCGAATCTACGTTTGCGTCGGTCGTGCGCCCAACATGCGGCCGCATCTTCGACCCCATCTCGTCGGCCGTAGGCCAAGTACAATTAAAATCAAATATAGCAAAAATAGTTTAAATCATGTAAAATAGATGGTTCCAAGTCCGAAATAGTCATTTATTACACCGGGATTGTCTCTCTCAATTGATTAGGGTTGTGGTGGTGTTCTCCAAATGATGTGTCTGGCGTGCCTGGACAAAGGCATCAATCAACTTTTTATTATTGTTCTTAATCTTAGGGAGTGTGTTTAGTTTATTTTAGGAAGACGGAAAAACTGTACCACCGGTGTTGGCTTAAATCTTAATCAACTATCTCTTGTGTGTTAATTAGTTATGTTGGCATCTTGATCCTTTCTTTACTTCACTGCACTCTACTTAGATCCATGCATGTTGATATCTGTCTGTTCATTACCGTAAAACACATGCATGCATGCATGTTAGCAAATGAGTCATTGGGAGCTTGAGGCATGTATTGTTGGCAGCTACTGTTGTATAAAAGGTTTACAAATTCTAGAGTACATTTTTCTTTAGCTTCTCCAAAGCATGGCCGATAACAAGTTGTTTCTGTTGTGAATGATGCACTGTCTTAAATAACCTTGGACTCGTGTTTGCTGCTTAACAGATTTACTTGTGCATGCCGGAGAGAAGACGTTTTCTTGATACACTGCGGATCTCTTCTAAGCATGCATGTTACTCTCTGCCCTAGTACTAAATGCTGTTGCATGCACGTGCGAGGTTGTCGTGGTGACAAAGTAGTTCATGTGAACAAACCAAAATGGTTGAATGTTTATGGAGTAGTCTCAACGCATGCACGCTCTCTGTGATTGTGAGCCTAAGGTTTTTGTGTAGTCCCGATATTTTGGGCAGGAATTTGGTGAACATGGTTCCACACACACTCCTTATAAACCGTAAATTTAAAAAATATTAGAAAATAACAAAACAATCTGAATTTTATTTGTAACATACATAGTCGACCGGTATGAAGTTTCAAGAAGAATTGACATCCACGGTATTCTGGGCAAAAATGACAAAATCAAAGCTATATTAAAAAAACACCATTTGCTGAATAGTAAGGCGCAGATTGTGTTTTCTTCACTAAGCATACCATGGGTCATGGGCGTCATTTCTTTACGAAACTTCACACGTGAGTAGAATGGTCAACCAAGTTTCATATCTCAAAATTTCAGCATTTTGTTAAAATTCATAGTGTGTTATCTGGGTGCGCATGATGTTTGCATGTGCATTTTATCAATCTTTTTAGTATTGATGAGAGCCGCAGGTTATATGACCCTCTAGCTCATAGCAATTAGCTCATCGTCGAATCTTGCCATTTCGGTCTCTTTCGTGGGCTAATAGCCAACAATTTTTTGGTGTTGCTAGTATTTCGTTGGTAGACAAGACCTGTTTGTCAAGGTCAAGGGCTTGTTATGACACATAAACTACATTGATTGGTCACGGTTACGGTCATATTATGCGCATCTCGAAATTCTTGTAGTATTGGCTGATTTCTTGGATATACACGTGTCCAGCCATCGGCTTTGTTCCATCGACGAATCCCAAGGCTCAGCATGATCATGTGCATGTGTTTGATGCCCATGAACGCATAACAAAAACGGTGAGATGTGTGGACGTGCATGCCTTGAAAGGCCACTTAGTTAGTACCATACATTTAATCAGCTAATGATGCTTGCATGGGGATTCTGACCTGTGGGGTAGAGATAGGTAAAGGCAGTAGTAGTCTAGGGGATCCTATGCATGCATGCCCATGCTAGCTGTAATATGGGTCAAAACCCCGGACTAGTGCCTACACAGATAGACGCTAGCTGTACCATTGTGCACAGTGGAGAGAGAAGATAAACAGGACCATGTAGCTCACTTATTTTTTGACATGCAGCTCTAGCTCACTTAGTGCGTATGGAGCTCCTGTAGAGGATGGTCGTGTGAGTTCACGAGAGGTCTAGGTTGCCATCTTGGCTACATCTCGACGAATCTGTCCACATGCAGCTTTCCAAAGGAGAGCGAGAGAGAATGAGCGAGTGAACACTCATTAGGAGATTTGCGTGTTGATGGAGGATCAGTAAGTGGGCAGACCTGTAGGAGATATGCCCTAGAGGCAATAATAAATGTTATTGATTATCTCCCTGTTCATAATTAGGTTTATGTTTCATGCTATAACTGCTATGGTTCTCGAGTCTGCAATAACCACGAGGCTCGGAGGAAGACCCATATGCACGTGTGGGATAATAAACGGTAAAATGTATTCCTAGTCAAGCCTCTATGACTGGCTCAAGTATTGCATGATGATCCTGTTTTCCTGATCATGGGCATGGATATGCCGGCAATTTTGAGGACACAATTGTTGGTAGAACACTTGTGTTGAATCGACCCGATTGATGTTATGCTATGAGATACATTCGTCATAAGTTGATGGTTAATAACACAGCAAGTTAATGTTTGCATAATTCCTTAGACCATGAGAGTATCGAGTTTCTTCATGCTTGCTTCATGAACTTTGGGGTTTGTTAAACGTCATCCGTTAATGGGTGGCTATTACGGCGGCTTACGGGTTCATGGAAAGGTATGTCAAGTAACTTGATAGCTCAAGATTGGGATTTGCTCCTCCGACGATGGAGAGATATCTCTGGGCCCTCTCGGTGTTACGGTATCCATCATCGTCTGGCCAGACACAGGGTGATTTGATCACAGGGATGCCGGAACACGGGAACGAGAAAAGAGAACAATACCGGCAACGAGGTAACTGGCATTGTGGACAAGTGTTGATCCACGAGGATGCCGATGTTTCTCACCTCGGGTAATTGTAACATATCGCGAAGCAACAGGAATAGCACACGGCAACTGGAGGTTCGCTCGAATATTCATTCGTGTGGGTATAGGGGTCAATATGGGTGTCCACGGCTCCGATGTTGATCATTGATCGGAAGGGGTTCCGGGTCATGTCTATGCTTCACCGAACCTATAGGGTCACACGCTTAAGGGTCATCTATCTGTTGAATACTAGACAGGGAGTCTGAGAGAAAAACACCGAAAAAGTTTCGGACGCCGGAAAAGTTTCGGACAGCGGAAAAGTTTCGCAGAGAGAGGTCACCGGATGAGTTTCGGTGAAACTGAAAAGTTGTTTCAGAGGATACCATAAAGTCAAATTGGTTTTGGCACATGCCTGATAATTCTTGGAGGGTGCCAGAATCATTCTGGAAACTTTCTGGAATTTTCCGGGATGAAAACCGGAAATGTTCCGGAGCTGCCGAAACCGCTTCAGATGCTTTTTGCAGATGAAATCACTAAACCGGAATTGTTCCGGCTCGCGTTGAAAATTATTTTGGTGGGTACTAGAATTGTTCTAAGCCCACATGAATATTTTCAGTACGATCAGACGCTGAAAAATGTCGTCGTGAATAGTGAAAGTGCTTTTTGGGATATTTTTGGAAAGCCACCTTTTGGGGCTTTGCTCCAAAAGATCTTGGGGATGACATGGATGGATAGGGGCCAATTTTGGGGCCCCACATGAGGGTGTGGCCGGCCACATGGTGGACTCCTTCATGGAGTCCCCCTTGTTCCTTGGTTTCACCTTTTAGGTCCTTGGGAAGGACTCCTTTCCATGTGGGTTTTGAGTTTTCTTGTAAAACCACCCTACCCCTTGGGTTTCCTATAAATAGGAGGTGTGTGGGCTGCCATAAGATCACACTCTTGCTCTCATACACAAAGCCATGCATGATCTGGCATTCTTCTCTCCCTCCCAGCGAAATAGTTTCGTAGAGCCGAAAGGCTGTCTGGGTTCCGGCAGGAACAAGTTCTGGATGGCGAAGCCCTGCCGGATAGATGACACCGTATGTGTGCAACTCTGTAGAGAGATCGTAGTTTCGGTCTTAGTTCGAGAGTGCCTCCCGAAGGGCTGTCCGTGTGACCGTCCGAGTTTTGGAGGTCCTCCTGAAGGGCTGTCCGAGTGACAGTCCGAGTTTCGGAGGTCCTCCCGAAGGGCTGTCCGCGACACCGTCCGGGGGACTGTGCGACCGCCTCCCGGAGGGCTGTCCGCGGGGCAGATGAGGGTATACATCCTCGCGGTTGGGAGGTTGTAAAATCCTAGCTGCGGGGATCTGCACCGCCGTTCGTCATCGACTCTACTTCCGCTGCGCTACGAGTCGGTAACGAAAATGATCAAACCTTGTATGCAGTCTCCATAGTGGTCCTGGGCTGGTGCGTAGGTCGGAAAATTTTTGTTTTCTGCTGCGTTACCCAACAAGACCAACTCGCTATTTGCAGAGGATCAGGCGGGAGAGAAGGCAAGGGATGATGAAGCTGATCCGGAGTAGGAAGAAATGCAGGATTGGGATCACTAAGATCCGGATCCCAACTCTGGAAGATGCCCGCGAGGGTTTGAACCTACACGGCGAGGAGGAAGAAGTCCAAGATTTGTCGGGGGAATTGGATGACTTGATCAAGAAGGTTCGGTGGTTGGCCTTGCTTAGGGTTCACACAATGTGCCCCCTTTCGTCATGCGGCCTTGTTGAACACGATGAGGAACGCTTGGTCTTGTGCGCAAGGAGTAGCATTTGAAATCAAGGGGCCGAGTTTTTTTCTTGGCACAGTGCCGGTGCCTGGGTGATTGGAAGCGCGTTACGGAAGGGGGTCCGTGGCAGTTTCACAGGAATCCGGCTCTCATAGTGGAGTACGATGGTTTCACCAATGTTAGTGAACATGCACTAGACACAAACACGTACCAACTCCTGGACACAGACCAGGACACGGTTGTACTAATTCTAGCTGGACTTGTGTGTTAAGCTAACACATACATCATACGCGTACGTACGTGGTAGAACTATCACACATCTCCAACCTCGAAGATAGAAACTAGTAAACCTACTAATCAAGATTAGTCTAACAGTGGCTAGTTTGTGATCGAGTGTGCAAGGTGGTGCCTGTGTTTATTTACCCTTCACTGTCTATGCAGCGCTCCTTCAGTTTCTTCTCTCGTGCAACACCAATTGCTAGCTGACAGTCACAGACCACAGAGTGACATGGATATCGTAGAGCAGCAGCAAGTATGTAGATAGGAGGTCACCTAGTAGAGGAGGAGTAATAATGCTGATGCATAACACTGCTGTATACATGACCACGTACGCAACAAAATTAGAAGCATTATCACTTATTTTAGTTATTACTCCCGGTAGCTACCAAGCAGATGAGCGTCAGAATATACCGAGTCGACCAACATGATAGTTTGGTCAGCCATCACGTGGCTAGAATCCCTTTGCGTGACCATATATAGATGCTCGTTTAGGGGTTACGTAGATTGCATCGAAAAATTCTTAATCACCCGTGTTGAGTGAATCCAAAAACAATTCAAGGGAGTAAGTGAGCATGGCCGATGCATGGTATATGGAAATAAAGTGCTTTTCTTTTTCTCGATAGATATGAACTTTGTTGATCGAGTACACACAAGACGCATAAAAGAATACAAAAATAATTGACTAAGCTAGCTGCGCGTGCAGCGTTTCGAAAATAAGAATATATAACAGTACTAGGACTAGTGCTCCCTCCGTCCCAAAATAAGTGTCGCGGATTATCAGCGACGCTTATTTTGGGACAGAAGGAGTACATCACAAAACAACAATTAAAGTTGCGACCAACCGGCCAGCGGCTAATGAACACAGTAGCTCGCTAACTTAAACAGCAGGGATAGTTCCTAGCTTGCACACACGTACTCATAATGCTGACGGTACATGTTGATCTCTGTCCAGCAGAAGGCCGGACACCAACTTTGAAGACGTCTAAACAAACTTGCACAATCAATGCTTACTCCTTGACATTCACTACATGGACTACTACTAATCATTCTCTAGCTAGCTAGCGCCTAGCGGTCACTCTTGCATGCATGCTCTCTCCACTACATCTACACCCCGGCGACCGCGGTCCAGCCGATGGAAAAGTGCGCGGCGGCAGCGACGACGGCGCATCCTATGCGTACCGAGCCCAAGTAAGCATCCTCGCCGAGGAGCTTGTCGGCGACGGAGCCGAGGGCTAGGAAGGTGCAGACTGCGGTGAGGCCGACGGAGAGCAGCAGCCCTCCAAGGAGCAGCAGCATCTTCCAGCGCGCCATGCCCATGATCGTGCCTGCTCCGTTGGCGTTGGCCGGCAGCGCCGCCTTGACGACCCACGCGAGTAGCCACGCCGCCAGCATGGTGGGGATGAAGAGCCTCCGTCGGGCGGCGTCACGCTCGCTGGGGCTGGTCGCCAGGACGATGTAGGCCGGGCCTAGCAGCAGGAGGTGCATGGCAATGGAGCTGAAGAAGGCCATCGCGAAGCTAGCTACTCCCTCCGCCCGCTCACTCACTCACTGACTTTACTCTACCTAAGGGAAGGGAGCTTTACGTTGCCGGCTGGTGCCTGGTGGTGTGTTGTGAGACGAGACGAGACCATGTATGTGGATTTCTGGGGGTGCCATTTATAGGCCGGCTTGTGTACTCGTTTATGTTTTGCGTGTAGTGCGCCGCAGAGACGATGGGTGTTGGTTCAATAAATTTTCATATTTTCAAATAGGATTGCTTGGCACAGGAGTGAAAAGATTCACCAGCAGAGAGCTGTGGCATCTTTGTTGTGCAGCTCAGCTACCATATTTACAAGCATGCGCGTTAACGCTGCCTGTGCTTGCTGTCTTTACTCCATCTCTCCAGTTTCCTCTCCTCTCTCAAGCAACCACAGAAAGAGCAGCAGCAGACTGGCATGGCGCGGGGAGAGAGAGAGAGAGAAGCAGAGAGAAAACAGAGGAGGTTGAGGGAGAAGAAGTGAGATCTGTTCCCCCGCACAGTGCCCTTACCTCTTATATTAAAAATTGGGCGTAATTTGTGGCCGTCAATCCGCAAACGGAGAGAGATCCGCAGATCTACTGTACAGGCTCTCAGAGACACGTGGCGAAAATCACGGCACGGTTATCGAGGCGTCGTGCCCACTACCCCCAAATCCCGCGGAGTAACCGTTTCATCGTGCGTCCGCGCGCGCTCTCCGCGATTTCGAACGCGTGAAGACCTCTTCATACCTTATAAGGGGATAGCTCCGCGCTCCGGATCGCCTGACGATCCATTCATAAAGCCGAATGACCAGGCAGTCTACGACGAGACACTCGGGTTGAACATCTGAGCATTCGGATCGTTTCTCCAGAGAAACACTTCAATTACAGAGATAACATCGAATATGCAAAGTAAGTCATTCGGCCAAGGAATGGTAATCCTGAATCCGTCAAGATTTGGAGCCGGGTGAGAAATGATCCAGATCATTTTTTGAAGCATCTCCAGGGTGTCGTTGACATTCCCGAATGTCTATCACCCGACCATTCAAACCTCACGGATTCGGGGGCTACTGATGAGGTCGTCTACCATGGGTAGGGTCACAAGACTGACTTCCTGGCCCACCTAGGACCCTCATCGACATTGAAGCTCTAGAGGTGGAAGTGCACTCGGACACGCCTGAAGAGTCACTCGGACACACCTGAAGATGCACTCGGATGGCCACAACCACACTCGGTCAACAGGAACTCAACGGTCCAGGAGACGTAGCGTTGAGTAATATGAAGGGACCTCCTCTGGAATAGATCAGACGTGCGTTACCGATAACGCTCTAGTTAAAGCGGCAGTTCTTGTAACGTAGCTTTAACTAGCATTTATTGCGGCACTCGGCTGGTGGTGGCGCACTCTATATAAGCCACTGCCAGACGCCGTAGCAAGGTTCCGACACTTGTATTCTCATACTCCCCCACAAGAAAAACAAACCAGCCTCCGGGCTCGAGACGTAGGGCTCTTACCACTTCCGAGTGGGGCCTGAACTCGTACACATCCGAGTGAAACACCTGAGCCGTAGCTAGACATCGCCCCTCCATTCGTACCCCCTAGTACTATTGTCAGGGTCAATCCCACGACAGTTGGCGCCCACCGTGGGGCTGCGCATCTAGCGAATTCCGGCGCTGGTGGAGTTTTTATTCTCCTGTTCATCATGAACGCTTTCGACGGCGAGATCTTCTTCGGGTCCCTCAGCTTCGCCGTCGACGATTCGTCATGGCTGCAAGAGGCACCGCTGGACGCTGAGGCACTGCCCGCCCGCGGCGCAGTGCACTTTAGCGCGACGACGTTCGGAGTTCTTCTCCGGCATCCGTCTATGCCCTATCGACCGACTTCTCTGACTCGTCTTGTGGCTTCTCGCCGGCGCTCCGGGCGCTCTCGGCTGCAGCGCTGGATCAAGCACGCTGCGGCGGCGCAGGTCGCAGGGCAGCAAGTGGCTGCACTCGAAGCTGGCGAGTCAGTCCATTGCATTTTCTCGTCTTCGGATGACGACTCCTCCGATGCTGCTGATTTCGAGAGCAGCGGCGAAGTGGCGGAGGTCTTGATGGCCGGCCCGTTCCGAGATGCTGCCCCTCCAGGGTATTCGGCAGGAGACGCCCGCGATTGGGACGGCGACCACCGTAACGCCAGTACCGACGGTTATGTTTCCCGACCGCTCACTCGGGAGCAGCGGGAGGAAATCAGGCGCAGGAACGACCAAGTCCTCCAGACGCCCATTGCGGGGAACACCCCCGAAGAGATAGCCCTCGAGGCCGCTCGCCAAGCTACATTGGCTAAGCGCGAGCGTCTCGAGCGGTTGCAGCATTCACTCGACGAACGCGCGGCAAGGGAACTTCCTAGTTCCAGCCGTAGCCGCCGCCAGTTGACATTCACGAAGGAGCGCCCGTACACCATCCAAATGATGCGTAAGCCTTTGATGAATCTGGCCGCGGCCACTCGGATCGCAGATTCGATCCAGCCGTCCAATTCGGCAGCAGGCGAGGGCATTCGGCAGATCCAGGCTCTGCTGAAGACCGCCTTGCAACAAAACTCAGAGGTATCACAATCTCACCAGCGCATTCATAGTGAATCTACTCGGGTAGATACTGTGCAGTCGGCTCATAGTCCGCTCGTGCCGAGGAAGTATCCGCGAACTCCGCCTCATCCGAGAGGTCCATACGGAGGGTGCGGACACGACGACCGTGATTTCAGTCGGACTCCCCCTCCGAGGGGCGGTCCGCGTAGCCAACGTCCTTATGACGGAGGCTATCCACTCGGGAGAAACCGCGAGCGGAGTCCTGTTCGACACAGGGCTATGATGCCCGATCGGACATCACTCAGCGAGTGGTTGATTGGAATAGATATGACAGAGACCGAGCGAGCGGCTGGGGAGTTTCTGGTCTTGGATGCTTCAGCAGATACATCCGAGAGGCAGAAATACCCCCCAATTACCGACTGGCAACCGGAATTGGAAAGTTCAATGGCGAGTCCAAGCCAGAAACATGGCTGGAAGATTATCGAGTCGCTGTCCAAATCGGCGGCGGTGACGATGTTGTTGCCATGAAGCACCTTCCGCTCATGTTGGAAGGATCTGCGCGGGCGTGGCTAAATCAGTTGCCTGCCAACTACATTTACTGCTGGGATGACTTGGCCCGAGTGTTTGTCAAGACATTCGAAGGCACCTACAAGCGTCCGGGTGGACTGACGGAACTCCGGCACTACGTTCAGAAGAACAATGAAACTCTCCGAGAGTACATTCAGCGCTGGACCACGTTGCATAACACCGTGAAAAACATCACCGAGCATCAGGCCGTGTGCGCCTTCAAGGCAGGCACTCGGTATCGGGAGTTAGTCTTGAAGTTTGGCCGATCTGGGGATCTGTCCCTTAGTCGGGCCATGGAGATTGCGAACAAGTACGCTAATGGTGAAGAAGAAGACTGCCTCCGAAGGGGCAAAGCGAGAGACGGCAACGCCCCTCAATCGGGAGGCAACGCCGGGAAGAATCAGAAGCGGAAAGCTGACACCTCCGGCAAGGCGGAAGTCGTAGCCGTCCAAGGGCAAGGGCAAGGCAAGCCGAAGCCCAAGAAGAAGAAGAAAGAATGGATTCCCAAGAAGAAGTCTGAGTACAAATCCGACATTCTTGACCAACCGTGCCAGATTCATACCAAGACGGATGAAGAAGGCAACGTTGTGCTTCCGAAGCACACCACTCGGGAATGTCGCATGCTCAAGCAGGAGATGGGCGCTGAGCCCTCGAGTGAGAAGGTCGATGTCGAAGAGGAAGAAGATACTTCCGAGTATCCTAAAGTGGATAAAGTCCTCAATGTGATCTTCGCCGATGTTGAGAGCAAGAGGCAGTTGAAGGTTATCAATCGGGAGGTTAATATGGCAGTTCCGACTGCACCCAAGTACCTCAACTAGACGAAGACGCATGTCACCTTCGACCAGTCCGATCACCCGCCCCACATTTCCACCCCTGGGAAGCAGGCGCTGGTCGTTGACCCAGCGGTGGGCGGTGTCCGACTGCGTAAGGTCCTAATGGACGGAGGCAGCAGGCTTAATATCATATACGCCGACACGCTCAAGGCTATGGGCATCCCGATGTCCCGAGCAACATGCATTTCCATGGGATCGTCCCTGGAAAGAAGGCAGAATCACTCGGCCAGATCGCGCTGGACGTAGTCTTCGGCGGCGAGAAGAATTTCTGAAAGGAAAAACTAACCTTCGAGGTGGTCGACTTCCGCAGTGCTTACCACGCCATCCTGGGTAGGCCTGCCTACGCGCGTTTCATGGCCAGACCATGCTACGTGTATCTCAAGCTCAAGATGCCAGGACCTAAGGGTGTGATTACAGTCACTGGTGATCGGAAGGTCGCCGAAGAGTGCCTTCAGCAGGGCACAAAGATAGCCAATGAACAAGTGCTTGCAGTCGAGCTTGAAGGGTACAAGAAAGAGGTGGATACGGCTGATCTGCTCAGGCCAAAGCGGCCGGCTTCAGAATGAGCCTTCCAGTCAGCTGGCGAGACTAAGCAAGTTCATGTCCATCCGAGTGACCCGAGCGCCGCTCCGACAAACATCTCCACTTCACTCGGAGACAAATAGGAAGCCGAGCTCATCCAGTTCCTCCGTGAGAACTGGGACATCTTCGCATGGAAGCCATCTGACATGCCTGGTGTTCCCAGGGAACTGGCTGAGCACCGACTCCGAACCGACCCCAAGGCCAAGCCAGTCAAGGAGTACTTGCCTCGATCCTCCGTGGAGAAGCGCAAGGCGATTGGTCAAGAGATAGCTCGGCTCCTCGCCGCCGAGTTCATCCGCGAGATTTACCACTTCGAGTGGCTCGCGAATGTTGTCTTGGTACCGAAGAAGGACAAGTCACTCCGTATGTGTATTGACTTCAAACATCTCAATCGGGCCTGCCCAAAGGATCATTTTCCTTTACCTCGTATAGATCAGATCGTAGACTCCACATCCGGATGCAAACGACTATCGTTCCTGGATGCGTACTCCGGTTACCACCAGATCCGAATGTACGGTCCTGATGAAATAAAAACAGCCTTCATCACCCCATTCGGGTGCTTTTGCTATGTCACGATGCAATTCGGCTTGAAGAATGCCGGAGCCACTTTCCAGCGCATGATCCAGAAGTGCTTGCAAAGGCAAATCAGCCGGAACGTGGAGGCCTATATGGACGATATCGTGGTCAAGTCTAGGAAAGGTTCCGACCTCTTGACTGACCTCACCAAAACCTTCGCAAACCTGCGGAGCTTTCGGATAAAGCTGAATCCAGCTAAGTGCACATTCGGAGTGCCAGCAGGAAAGTTACTCGGTTTCCTCGTTTCCGAACGGGGGATCGACGCCAATCCAGACAAAATCGGCGCCATAGTCCGAATGAAGCAACCAGAGCGCTTACATGACGTGCAAAGGTTGACAGGATGCCTTGCGGCCTTGAGCCGATTCATTTCAAGACTTGGAGAGAAGGCACTCCCTCTCTACCGATTGATGAAGAGGTCCGACAAATTCGAGTGGACTAATGAAGCGCAAGCCGCGTTCACCGAACTCAAGGCATTGCTTTCCACCCAGCCGGTGTTAGCTGCTCCGGGCAGCCAGGAACCTCTACTCCTGTACATTGCGGCGACCAGCCAGGTGGTTAGCACAGTCCTTGCGGTAGAGCGTGAAGAGCCAGGAAAAGCATTCAAAGTTCAAAGACCCATATATTACATCTCAGAAGTGCTAACTCCTTCCAAGCAAAGCTATCCTCACTACCAAAAGCTGGTCTATGGCATTTACCTGACTGCCAAAAAGGTGGTTCATTACTTCCAAGACCACTCGGTCACGGTTGTCAGCAGCGCTCCCCTATCGGAGATCCTGCATAACAAGGGTGCCTCCGGCCGAGTGGCAAAGTGGACAATCGAGCTCCTTCCGCTGGAGATCAAGTTTGAAGCTAAAAAAGCAATTAAGTCCCAGGCATTGGTTGATTTTATGGCCGAGTGGATCGAGCAGGACCAACCAATTCCGAGTGTTCCCGAACACTGGACTATGTTCTTCGATGGATCCAAGATGCTCAATGGCTCGGGGGCTGGCGTGGTTCTGGTCTCTCCCAAAGGAGACCGGTTGAACTATGTCCTCCAAATCCATTTTGACTCATCAAACAATGAGGCCGAATATGAAGCCCTCTTGTATGGGCTCCGCATGGCCATATCACTCGGTATTCGTCGGTTGATGGTCTACGGCGACTCGGACCTCGTTGTCAATCAAGTGATGAAGGAGTGGGACATTCGGAGTCCAGCAATGACCGGATACTGCAACGCGGTCTGGAAGCTGGAGAAGAATTTTGAAGGCCTAGAACTGCATCACATTCCTCGCGCAAAGAATTAGGCAGCAGACGATCTGGCAAAGATTGGGTCCACTCAGCGAGCGGTCCCGAAAGACATATTCCTTGAACATCTGTGCGCTCCAACAATCGCAGAAGATCCTTTCACAGAGGAGCCCCCGCAAGCAGTCGGTCCATCTGATCCGACTGAGGTTGAAGTTCCAGCCATAGTGGATCTGGTCCACGAAATGCTGGTAATCACTCCCGAGTGGACTCAACCCTATTTGGCATACTTGCTCAGACAAGAACTACCCGAAGATGAAAAAGAAGCCCGTTGGATCGTCCGTCGATCCAAGTCATTCGAAGTTATGGGTGATCAGTTGTACAAGAAAAGCACCACAGGAGTCGCCCAAAAATGCATCTCCCCAGAGGAAGGGCTGCAAATCTTACACGAAATCCACTCGGGAACTTCTGGCCACCATGCGTCCTCTCAGACTTTGGTTGCTAAAGCTTTCTGAGCTGGTTTTTATTGGCCCCGAGCCAATGAAGCAGCAAGGGACCTGGTAGACCTGTGTGTCGGGTGTCAGTTCTACAAGAATAAGTCCCACAAGCCAACATCCGCGCTCAAGACAATTCCGATCACTTGGCCGTTTGAAGTGTGGGGCCTTGATATGGTTGGTCCCTTACGGACTGGGTCGAGTGGATTCACACATCTGCTCGTCGCGGTTGACAAATTCACCAAGTGGGTCGAAGCGAAGCCCGTCAAGAGTATGGATGCAGGCACTGCCGTTAGTTTCATTCGGCAAATCATCTTCAGGTTCGGAGTACCGCATGATATCATCACGGATAATGGGAAGAACTTCGACTCAGAAGAGTTCCGTGAATTCTATTTCTCTCAAGGCACTCAGGTTAATTACGCCTCAGTGGCTCACCCGCAGTCGAATGGACAGGCAGAGTGCGCAAACGGAATGATTCTGCAAGGTCTGAAGCCCCGATTGATGAGAGACCTGAAGTACGCTGCTGGAGCTTGGGTCGAAGAATTGCCTTCTGTCTTATGGGGCATTCGGACAACCCCGAACCGCTCTACGAAGCGCACGCCTTTCTTCATGGTGTACGGGTCAGAGGCGGTTTTACCGAGTGATCTTCAGCACAATTCCCCCCGAGTGGAACTATATGATGAAGCTGAAGCTGAAGCCGCTCGGCAAGACGGCCTTGACCTTTTGGAGGAAGAGAGAGAGCTGGCCCTCATCAGATCGACGCTCTATCAGCAGGATCTGAGTCGTTACCATGACAGACACGTCCAGGGCCGAGCCTTTCAGGAATGAGACCTTGTTCTCTGACTGGATCAGCAGAAACCCCACAAGCTAGCGCCTCCGTGGCAGGGGCCGTATGCAATCTCCAAAGTCTTGCACAATGGAGCCTACCGGCTTTACAATATCAAAGATGGAGTAGAAGAGCCTCGGACTTGGAACGCGGACCTGCTTCGCAAGTTCTACACCTAGAACATAACTACTTTAGCTTGTCATTCCAGTAATGAATCCGAGTGATCTCGATGAATAAAGTTTTATTTCATTATATCTTGTTGAAATTTGACTGCCACCCCCTATGGGTGTAAAACACAAACACTTAGCCGCAAACCTGATTTTGCCTAAGTATAAACTACTCCGAGTGAGGGTCTCGCCCGCGCTCGGGGGCTTAGCCGCGGCTCCGCGTCGCCTAAGTTAAGAAACTTTTCGAGTGGGACATCCTCCACACTCGGTTATCAAGATGAACAGGACCATCATTGTTCGTCTAAGGACAAACTACTCCGAGTGAGGGGCTCGCCCGCGCTCGGGGGCTTAGCCGCGGCTCCGCGCCGCCTAAGTTAAGAAACTTTTCGAGTGGGACATGCTCCACACTCGGTTGTCAAGATGAACAGGACCATCATTGTTCGTCTAAGGACAAACTACTCCGAGTGAGGGTCTTGCCCGCACTCGGGGGCTTAGCCGCGGCTCCGCGTCGACTAAGTTAAGAAACTTTTCGAGTAGGACATCCTCCACACTCAGTTGTCCAGATGAACAGGACCATCATTGTTCGTCTAAGGACAAACTACTCCGAGTGGGGTTCTCGCCCGCGCTCGGGGGCTTAGCCGCGGCTCCGCGTCGCCTAAGTTAAGAAACTTTTTGAGTGGGACATCCTCCACACTCGGTTGTCAAGATGAACAGGACCATCATTGTTCGTCTAAGGACAAACTACTCTGATGTAGGGTCTCGCCCGTGCTCGGGGGGCTTAGCCGCGGCTCCGCGTCGCCTAAGTTAAGAAACTTTTCGAGTGGGACATGCTCCACACTCGGTTGTCAAGATGAACAGGACCATCATTGTTCGTCTAAGGACAAATTACTCTAAGTGAGGGTCTCGCCCGCGCTCGGGGGCTTAGCCGCGGCTCCGCGTCGCCTAAGTTAAGAAACTTTTCGAGTGGGACATGCTCCACACTCGGTTGTCAAGATGAACAGGACCATCATTGTTCGTCTAAGGACAAACTACTCCGAGTGGGGTTCTCGCCCGCGCTCGGGGGTTTAGCCGCAGCTCCGCGTCGCCTAAGTTAAGAAACTTTTCGAGTGGGACATCCTCCACACTCGGTTGTCAAGATGAACAGGACCATCATTGTTCGTCTAAGGACAAACTACTCCGAGTGAGGGTCTCGCCCGCGCTCGGGGGCTTAGCCGCGGCTCCGCGTCGCCTAAGTTAAGAAACTTTTCGAGTGGGACATCTTCCACACTCGGTTGTCAAGATGAACATGACCATCATTGTTCGTCTAAGGACAAACTACTCCGAGTGAGGGTCTTTCCCGCACTCGGGGGCTTAGCGCGGCTCCGTGTCGCCTAAGTTAAGAAAATTTTCGAGTGGGACATCCTCCACACTCGGTTATCAAGATGAACAGGACCATCATTGTTCATCTAAAGACAAACTACTCCGAGTGAGGGTCTTGCCCGCACTCGGGGGCTTAGCCGCGGCTCCGCGTCGCCTAAGTTAAGAAACTTTTCGAGTGGGACATCCTCCACACCCGGTTGTCAAGATGAACAGGACCATCATTGTTCGTCTAAGGACAAACTACTCCGAATGTGGGTCTTACCCGCACTCGGGGGCTTAGCTGCGGCCCCGCATTGCCTAAGTTAAATTTCACGCCAAGTGCGAATATTGTACACTCTCGAAACCCCGTGCACGATCCTGCAATCGCTCAAGTATAAAACACTCAAAAGATCAAAGATCAAGTTAAGATAAGGCAGATGAGAACTGCATCGTTCAAAGCAGAAGTACGGATGATAGCAGCCTCAAGCTCATTAAAAGTCTTACAGATACCACTCGGCATTCCGAGGCAAATGTTTAAAGAAGTTTTTAACCCGACGATCACTTGGGGTCAGGCACTGCTTCGACGAACGTGTCGAGGTCAAGACTCTCTGCAATCCTGGTTGCTGCCTCTATGAACATCTCCATGAAGTCTTGGATTCTGGCGTGCTTCCGATTGGCGACTTCCAAGGACTTCAGTTTCTTCTCATCCACTCCCTTGCAGTGGACCCGAACTAGTGAGAGAGCAATGTCCGCTCCGGCTCGGGCCGCTGATTTCTTCCAGATCTTCACTCTGTGCGGGACGTCTCTCACTCGGTTAAGAATGGATTCCAGGTCCTTGGAGGGTTCTTCATCGGAGAAGAGTTCCTTTTAGAAGTCCGCGATGCCAGTACGGAGCCTCTTGATGAACGAAACTGCTTCGTCGACGCGTTCTTCCAAACGGAGAAAGGCCAAGGCAGCACTGTCCTTCAGCAGTTCTCGGGATGGATCTAGCTCTTTCTCGATCCTGTCGGTCTCTTCACCAATATCGAAGCAGAATTCTGAGTTCAGCGAAAAAAAAGGAATCAAAGTCAAGCAAATTTCATTCAGTTGTTCAGAAATTCACATGGGTCAGTCGGGAGAGTTTACCTTTGAGCTTTTCACTCACTGAGTCGCCGAATTCCTCGACGAACTGCTCCAGCTCAGCCTTCTTGGCAATGATATGTTCAAGCTTGGTTTTCCATTCGGCGAGTTCTTCCCTGGACTTCTTCATAGCGACCTCGAGGGTTTTCTTCTCCTCTTCTAACTTCCTGACTGACTTCAGCTTCTCATCAGCCTCCTTGGCCTTCCGACTGGCCTCCTTCTGAGCTGCTGCCAGTTTTGTGTCCTTCTTCTCAAGGGCTATCTTCACAGTCACTAAAGAAACAGAACTCTTCAGTCTCTCGACAAGCTTACGATTTTCTCCACGAAGATCTGACGAAGTAGACTTAGTCGGACGGGGAGAAAGAACAGAGATGGTAACAGTCGGTCAGGGAGAGTAATACCTTCCAATGCATTCTTCTCTTGCTCCAATCGGGCGCTCTTGGCCTTCTCAGCGTCAAGGTCGAGACACAAGGTCAACACCTCCTCCTTCAGAGCATTATAGTGGCTTCCGAGCTCACAAACGGACTACAAATGACAAATGGAAGAAAAATTATGTTCGAGAAGACATACGGTTCGTCAATCGGATAATATGTACAGATCATTCGGTCAGATTCCAAAACTCTAAGACTCCCACCGACTGCTTCAGTCAACGGCAGTCTCGGGGACTACACCTAGTGGGTGCGCTCAGCGCGCTCCCACTGGAAAATTTAAGTTCAAGTCAGGACAGACATTTCTATGCTATTAGACTACCGCCGACTGCTTCAGTCGACGGCAGTCTCGGGGACTACACCCAGTGGGTGCGCTCAGCGCGCCCCCACTGGAAAGTCAACACCCAGTGGGTGTGCCCAGATGCAAACCCACTCGGGTCTTAAAACATTGACAAATTGACCAAGACGCCGAATGAGGAAGGTACTTACGAGAGTACTTACTCGGACATTCTTCTGCAGCGCCGCACTCGCGTCGTACGCCGTCTTTAGTTTATCGCACATCAGCTCCAGCTGGATCAGTGCCTCTTTGCTCGCTCCCGTCTGGTCCTCTGAGACATGGTGTAGCGAGAAGATGGTGGTCTCACGAGGAGTCGGCATAAGAGTTGACGTGCCGGTTCCGAGTGCGACTCCAGCGCCTGAGCTGGTTCCCTGCGATGTTGCCAAAGCACCGGCAAGTGATGGCTCCTACGTTGCACCTTCTATGTTCGCAGTAGGATTGGGCAGATCAGCTTTGCCATCCAGATCGAGGTTTATCACTTCATTCGGAGCTACAAAATATACAAAAGTCATTCGGAAATGAGCAGAAGCAAAATCGCAACATATGCAAGCAAAGTTTCGAAGTTAACCCTTCGAAGACGCCGCGTCTGCTTTGGCTCGCTCCTTCTCCAGAGTTTGGGGGTCAGGCGAAGTGGTTGAAGTATCAACACTACAAAGGAAACATTCGGATTGTTAAACTCACTCGGATAGATCTCGACAATGATTTTCGAGTGAAAGTTCTTACGCCGAAGCAACCGGGATGGTCATCTTGATCCTCGGAATGGGCACGGCCTTCCGGGGTTTCGTCGCAACAACTTTAGCTTGCTTCGCAACCTTCTCAGGTGACGATGCCAGTTCTGCACGACCACGTTTCAAGCAACGGGTCGAGGGTGCATTGACAGTCGGCTTGACAACATTCGACGCCTTCGGGTCACCGCCAGCAACCCCCGGGTCGTGGCGTGACTTGGAGCGGGATTCGGGCATGCCGCCTTCCGAGCGTGAGGACTCCACCTCGTAACTCCCGTCTGATTCCTCCTCGTCGTCATCGTCTTCATCATCTCCACCTTCTTCTTCTTCTACTCCGGTTGGTTCTCCCGCGGGGTCTGTATCGCTCGCCACATCAATTGGATATTGATTGATGACTAGAATTTCACTGATCAAGCCCATGAAAGCCTGCCGAATGAAGAATAGATCAGTCAAGATGATATTCGGCAAGCACAACTATATCATTCGGATAACAGGTGGGACTCTGAAATTACCTCATTCGGCGGATTTTTTGCTGAGAGTGGAAGCACCTTCCTGCTTCCCCTGGGGTTATCTCGTGCTAGAGTGGCAGCTTTGATCTTGGCTTCAACCGTCTCTTCGTCAAGTTCTTCGGGGTGCGTCCGAGTGATGTCGTCTGGTCCGGTATATCCCCACATGGGATGAACTCTAGCTTGCAATGGTTGGATTCTCCTCTGAAAGAAAACCTCTAGCAAGTCTAGTCCGTTGACGCCCTTCTGCACTAAGGCTACCAGAGCAATTACCAGGATGTCTACATCTACTTTCTCTTCTTTGGTTACATTCAGTCGGGGAAGAGATTGAATGCGTTTCGACGTATACAGGGGGAGTCCTGGTTGATTTTCTCCGACTGGGATATCCTGGCAGTAGAACCAGTTCTCCTGCCAGCCCTTCACCGAGTCGGGAAAGTTGATCGCTGGGAAGCAGACCTTGCCCCGCAGCTGGATACCCAATCCCCCGCACAGTTGGACCACGTTGGTCTTATCCTCTGACCGAGTGGGTTTCTTCACGGCGATCACTCGGCAAGTGAACAAGTGCTTAAACAGGCCCCAATGTGGGTGGCAGCCCAGGAAGTTCTCACACAAAGAAACGAAAGCAGCTAGGTACACCCTGGCATTGGGTGGAATGTGGTGAAGTTGGACACCGAAGAAATCCAAGAAGCGGCGGAAGAACGGATGGGGAGGAAGTGAAAAACCTCGTTCCAGATGAGTCACTAGGAGAACGCGCTCGTTCCCTTGCGGCGAAGGATCATCTTCGCCTGCCTTCGGCAATCGCCAGCTCCCTTGGGACAGGAGACCCTGGTCCTCCATCTCGAGCAACCGGGCTTCAGTGACCCGCGACGCCATCCAGTCGCCTTGGGTCCATCCTGCCGGCGTACCGGCGTGCTACTTCTTGAGCATGCGTTGGTTTTACCTTGAAGAGGAAAGGGTGATGCAGCAAAGTAGATAAGTATTTCCCTCAGTTGTTGAGAACCAAGGTATCAATCCAGTAGGAGATACAAGCAAGTCCCCAATAGATGTACCTACACAAATAATCAAACACTTGCACCCAACGCTATAAAGGGGTTGTCAATCCCTTCACGGTTACTTGCAAGGATGAGATCTGATAGAGATAGATAGATAGGATTGCTAAAACGAAAAGTAAAACAAAAGTAAAAAGATTGCAGCTAAGTATTTTTGGTATTTTTGGTTTATAGATCTGAAAATATAATATGGAAAATAGACCCGACGGCCATAGGTTTCACTAGAGGCTTCTCTCATGAAGGAAAATAATACTGTGGGTGAACAAATTACTGTCGAGCAATTGATAGAAAAGCGAATAATTATGAAGATATCCAAGGCAATGATTATGCATATAGGCATCACGTCCGTGTCAAGTAGACCGAAATGATTCTGCATCTACTACTATTACTCCACACATCGACCGACTCCTGCCTGCATCTAGAGTATTAAGTTCATGAAGAACAGAGCAACGCATTAGGTAAGATGACATGATGTAGAGGGGTAAACTCAAGCAATATGATGAAAACCCCATCTTTTTATCCTCGATGGCAACAATACAAATACGTGCCTCGCTACCCCTACTTTGTCACTGGGTGAGGACACCGCAAGATTGAACCCAAAACTAAGCACTTCTCCCATTGCAAGAATTACCAATCTAGTTGGCCAAAGCAAACCAATAACTCGAAGAGACTTGCAAAGATATGAAATCATGCATATAAGAATTCAGAGAAGATTCAAATAATATTCATAGATAAGCTGATCATAAACCCACAATTCATCGGATCTCGACAAACACACCGCAAAAGAGTATTACATCGGATAGATCCCCATGAAGATCATGAAGAACATGGTATTGAAGAACAAAGAGAGAGAAGAAGCCATCTAGCTACTAGCTATGGACCCGAAGGTCTGTGGTAAACTACTCACGCATCATCGGAGGGGCAATGGAGTTGATGTAGATGCCCTCCGTGATCGATTCCCCCTCCGGCAGATTACCGGAAAAGGCTCCAAGATTGGATCTCATGGGAACAGAGGCTTCCGGCAGCGGAAAAGTATTTTCGTGGCTCTTTTTGGTATCCAGGGAATATTTGGGAATTTATAGGCCGAAGAATAGGGTTAGGAGGGCTGCCGTGGTGCCACAAGCCAGGGGGGCGCCCCCCCTAGGGCGCGCCCTGGTGGCTTGTGACGCCATGGCAGGTCTCCTGCCTTCATCTCCAAGTCTGCTGGGTTTCTTCTGGTCCAAGAAAAATCATTCCGAAGATTTTATTCCGTTTGGACTCCGTTTAATATTCCTTATCTGCAATACTCAAAAACAAGGAAAAAACAGAAACTGGCACTAGACTCTAGATTAATAGGTTAGTCCCAAAAATAATATAAAATAGCATATTAATGCATATAAAACATCCAAAACAGATAATATAATAGCATGGAACAATCAAAAATTATAGATACGTTGGAGACGTATCAAGCATCCCCAAGCTTAATTCCTGCTCGTCCTCGAGTAGGTAAATGATAAAAACAGAATTTTTGATGTGGAATGCTACCTTACATATTTATCCATGTAATATTCTTTATTGTGGCATGAATATTCAGATCCATAAGATTCAAAACAAAAGTCTAATATTGACATAAAAACAGTAATACTTCAAGCATACCAACAAGGCAATTGTGTCCTTTTGAAATAACATGGCCTTGGAAAGTTATCCCTACAAAATCATATGGTCTGGCTATGCTCCATCTTCCCCACACAAAGTATCTAAATCATGCACAACCCCGATGACAAGTCAAGCAATTGTTTCACACCTTTTATGTTCTCAAACCTTTTCAACTCTCACACAATACATGAGCGTGAGCCATGGATATAGCACTATAGGTGGAATAGAATATGGTGGAGGTTGTGAGGAAAAAGGAGAAGATAGTCTCACATCAACTAGGCGTATCAACGGGCTATGGAGATGCCCATCAATAGATATCAATGTGAGTGAGTAGGGATTGCCATGCAACGAATGCACTAGAGCTATAAGTGTGTGAAAGCTCAAAAAGAAAACTAAGTGGTTGTGCATAAGATGAAAAATTCCACTAGTTATATGAAAGTGACAAAATAGGAGACTCTCTATCATGAAGATCATGGTGCTACTTCGAAGCACAAGTGTGGAAAAAGATAGTAGCATTGTCCCTTCTCTCTTTCTCTCATTTTTTTGGTGGGCATCTTTGGCCTCTTTTTTTTATTTGGGCTTCGCTGGCCTCTTTTATTTTTTGTAAAGTCCGGAGGCTCATCCCAACTTGTGAGGGATTCGTAGCTTCCATCATCCTTTTCTCTCACGGGACAAATGCTCTAATAATGAAAATCATCACACTTTTATTTACTTACAACTCTCGATACCTAGAACAAAATATGACTCTATATGCAATATGAAAGTGATGGCGCGTGTCATGAAAAACGGAACGGTGGAAGTTGCATGGCAATATATCTCGGAATGGCTATGGAAATGCCATAATAGGTAGGTATGGTGGCTGTTTTGAGGAAAGTATATGGTGGCTGTTTTGAGGAAGGTGGGTTTAATGCACCGGCGAAAGTTGCGCAGTACTAGAGAGGATAGCAAAGGTGGAAGGGTGAGAGTGCGTATAATCCATGGACTCAACATTAGTCATAAAGAACTCACATACTTATTGCAAAAGTCTATTAGTTATCGAAGCAAAGCATTAGACGCATGCTCCTAGGGGAGAGGTTGGTAGGAGTTAACCATCGCGTGCTACCGACCCTCACACAAACACTACAAGAAATATGTCAACTTGCGACCATCACTATTGGTCACTGAATGATCACTTTTTTCCATTTGTGACATTTTTGTGACCAAAAACTGATGGTCAAAAGCTGACCGTCGTTAATGGAAATTAACGACCTTCCTTCTGGAAAGGTCGTAGACTTTTACGACCAAAAAAAAGGTCATAGAATCAATGACCAATTATTTTGGTCACTAGAAATCCGCCCACGCCACGCTAGATCCACCGTGGCAAGCTGACGTGGCAGGATTACGACCAAATGAGAAGGTCGTAAATTAGAATCAGCCCGGTCCATTTCGGCCGTCTACATGGGCCAAGCCCAATAATTCAGCCCATTTGATGTTTTTTCCTCTTTATTTTGCTTAGCTGCATGGGCTTGGCCCAATAATTTGGCCTTTTATTTTCTGGGATGGAGCCTTTTACAAACCAGTTTTTTTCCTAGTAAACTATTTTTTTGGGCCACAGCCTTTTTATTCTACTTCTTGTTTTGGCCTTGGCCTGGCCCAGCTTATACAGACTAGGTTTTTTTTAAGTCAGCTCTTCTTTCAGGCCCAGGCCTTTTTAGCATAATTCTTGTTTGGGCCTCAGCCTTTTGAGAGCCCAGGTTCATATTTTGCATAATTTCAGAAAATGCATAACTTCAAACAGCAAGTGCTCCACATAACTATAAACAAGTGCTCCCATAACTATAAACAGGTGCTTATAACAGCTCCCAGGTTCACAAAATGCTTATAACAGCTCCCAGATCCACATAACAGGTTCACATAACTATAAACAAGTGCATAAACAGCTCCCAGGTTCACATAACAGCTCCCAAAATGCTCCCAGGTCCACATAACAGCAAGATCCTACAGACTGCAAAATGCTCCCAGGTTCACAAGTGCTCCCAGGTTCACTAGTGCTCCCAGGTTCACAGGTTCAAAGACAAACCAGTTCAAAGACAAACTGCATAAAACCAAAGAACTTCACAGCCATCAAACTGCTTTAGCTCCAAAGAGAGCCATCAAGTGGGCTAACTTCTCATCATGTTCTTGAGACTTCTTGCGCAGCAGCTCAAGTTCCTTGTCGCGTGCAGCTTCAGCTTCTTCCGCCTTCATCTTGATTGCCGCCACTTCTTCTTGCATCAATTCAGCATGAAGCTCCGACCTCTCCAGCTTCTGCTCAAGATCACGAACATGAGCAGCCACAGCAGCAGTTGCTTTGCCCGAGTTATTCGTAGATGACTGGATCCCAACATTCCTGAGGAATGTGCTATGCTTTACTTCGGTCTTGAGCACTTCGTCAACATTTTCAGCAGCAGACTTTGGCTCTTCACCTTCTGGTACCGGCGCATCTTTCCTTTTTTCCATCTCAAGCTAGCATATGGAGGAAAATGATAAGACATTAGTGGCAGATCTATTTCACATTTTGCAAACCAAAGCAAGCAAGAGAAACCAAACAAGAATGCCACCAAACCAGCACACAAAATCTATACGTAGATATTTTACTCAAACTCAAACAGAAGAAGATGATGACTAGTAACCTGAAAGCATTATTTGAATCTGCACGTAGATATTATCAATAACAGATTCATTATAGCAAGTGTACACACTTATGTGATCTGGAGACATGCAATTGGAACAATATGATGGCTTGATTAAGCCTAGAATGGTGGTTCTATATAAGATGGCTTCCCGAGTGAGCCGATCATCAAACTAACATCCTGATATCTTTGTTGAGAACTATACAACAAATTATGATATCTTTGTTGAGATACCAAACCTATCTTAGGCTCTAGCAAACAGCATCAAAGCATGGAACATAGTTTGTGTTCTTGCTGGCTGTGAATCAAACAGGGCATGGCAGAAGTTTGAACTGGCTGGACAAACTAGTCAAACAGCATCAAACCTATCTTAGGCTCTAGAAGTTTGAACTGGCTGGACAAACCAGTCAAACAGCATCAAATAGGGCATGACAGAAGTTTGAACTGGCTGTGAATCAAACAGGGCATGACGGAAGTGTGAATCAAACAGCATCAAACCTATCTTAGGCTCTAGCAAACAGCAACAAAGCATACCAAACCTATCTTAGGCTCTAGACAAAAGTTTGAACTGGCTGGACAAAGCATGGAGTGACTTACTATAGCTTTCTTTACTGGCTCCGAAAACCCGTGCTTTTTGCTGTTGTGGGTGGCCTTGAACAAGTCAATCGCAGACAGCTCCTCACCCTTCCGCTCTTCTTTCTGAAATGATTTTCAACAAAAATCAAAATGTTATTCAGCAAGAATCAAAAATGTTATTCAACGAGGATCAAACGGTAAGGTCTCTAGACAAAAGTTCTCACAGTGGCAAAAATGTGTGCTGTGTAGTGCCTGGAACCAGTTTTCTATGCGTACACAACTTTTTCTCCATTCATCTTGTTCGACAAACAGGTTTCCTACAAAAAAAGCATACTGTCAGCATGATCTAGCACTAGCATATCATGTGCAGAACATAAAGCAGCAAACAAAGCAGAGACAAACCTTGTGTCTTGGGGTAGACCACATCTCCACCAGAGCTTGCCATTCACCGTCCGTCAGATCCGGCACCGGAGACTTGATGCTGACTTTGTTTGCTGCTACGGTATCAAAATATTTCTTCTTGATCTGATGGCGTCTGTTCTTTGAATTTTTCTGCAGAATATCTTTGCACGCGGTCTTGATAGTCTCCGAGTCCGTGTTCATCTCAAAATTTGCCTACCAAGACAGCAAACAAGGTAGGAACAATATTAGTGATCATACATAGGTGTAACTGAAAATAGATAGCACATTAACTACGAAACAAGTAGCTTACAGCAACTTTCCCAATGTAGTTCGCCAATAGATTAGCGTTTTTTTTGTATTCCTTGAAGTGAGGAAGAACCGGCAGATGGGTTCTTGCAACGAGTCCACACTCAGAAGCAAGCTTTGCTGCCTGTAGAGGCTTCTCTAGACGCTTCATCCCTTTAGCAATTTGGATAGGCACCTTGCTACGAAGCGACTTGGTGATTCTCTCTAGCCCTTTGCCCTTTCTCTGTCTAAGCTTGGTAGTCATTGCATCTGAAAATGAAATTGAACTCATAAATTAGAAGAGAAATCGACAAATGCAGGAATGGTTCTGCTAAACAGGTAACCATACATGATAATTTCCATTTGGAAAAATGCACTAGTAAAAGAGAGCATTGCAAAGGTGAACTTGCCTGATTGAAGCACAAGTTGCTGTTCTTCTTCACTGATGACAGCATTCCTGTCAATAGAAGGTGCAACAGGGCTGAGGTCTGTGTGGAGAGTGCCTGCTTCATCTATGCAGATAGCTCCTCCTTCATCTAGGCAGACAATGCCTCTTTCATCTATGCAAAGAGTGGTTTCATCATCCATGGGCGGAAACTCATCACCCATTTGCACCGAGCTCTCAGAGTCCATGCGCAGCTGACTTTCCTGATGGTCCGTCGCAGCCGGCATCTTTGCTTTCTGCCTCGTGACTCTAGCAGGGGCCGGTTCATCAGGTTCCAGGATCCTCTTTGTTTGTCCTGGAGGTGGGGCCATCTGTTGGGAGACGTAGTAGTAAATCAAAAAAATTCCTACGTGTTCACCAAGATCTATCTATGGAGAAACCAGCAACGAGTAAGGGGAGAGTGCATCTTCATACCTTTGAAGATCGCTAAGCGGAAGCGTTACAAGAACGCGGTTGGTGGAGTCGTACTCGTAGCGATTCAGATCGCGGTGGACTCCGATCTTAGCGCCGAACAACGGCGCCTCCGCGTTCAACACACGTGCAGCCCGGTGACGTCTCCTACGCCTTGATCCAGCAAGGAGGAAGGAGAGGTTGAGGGAGAGCTCCGGCAGCACGACGGCGTGGTGATGGTGGAGCTGCGTGGACTCCGGCAGGGCTTCGCCAAGCACTACGGAGAACGAGGAAGAGGAGGAGTAGGGCTGCGCCGTGAGAGAGAGAGATGCGTGTCCTTGGCAGCCCCAAACCCTCCACTATATATGGGAGGAGAGGGAGGAGGGTGCGCACCCCTAGGGTTCCCACCCTAGGTGGTGCGGCAGCCCCTAGATGGGATCTGGCCGGCGGCCAAAGGGGAGAGGGAGGCGGCAGCCCTAGGCGCCCTAGGGTGGGCCTTAGGGCCCATCTGCGCTAGGGTTTGCCCCCCTCCACCCTTGGCTGCGCCTTGGGCCTTGGTGGGAGGCGCACCAGCTCACTCTGGGGCTGGTCCCTTCCCACTCTCAGCCCACGCAGCCCTCTGGTGCCGGTGGCCCCATATGGTGGACCCCCGGAACCCTTCCGGTGGTCCCGGTACGTTACCGGTAATTCCCGAAACACTTCCGGTGGCCAAATCCTCACTTCCTATATATGAATCTTTACCTCCGGACCATTCCGGAGCTCCTCGTGACGTCCGGGATCTCATTCGGGACTCCGAACAACCTTTGGTAACCATGTACACTATTTCCCTATAACCCTAGCGTCATCGAACCTTAAGTGTGTAGACCCTACGGGTTCGGGAGACACGTAGACATGACCGAGACACCTCTCCGGTCAATAACCAACAGCGGGATCTGGATACCCATGTCGGCTCCCACATGCTCCACGATGATCTCATCGGATGAACCACGATGTCGGGGATTCAATCAATCCCGTATACAATTCCCTTTGTCTACCGGTATGATACTTGCCCGAGATTCGATCGTCGGTATCCCTATACCTTGTTCAATCTCGTTACCGGCAAGTCTCTTTACTCGTTCCGTAACACATCATCCCGTGGCTAACTCCTTAGTCACATTGAGCTCATTATGACGATGTCTTACCGAGTGGGCCCAGAGATACCTCTCCGTCATACGGAGTGACAAATCCCAGTCTCGATTCGTGCCAACCCAACAGATACTTTCGGAGATACCCGTAGTGTACCTTTATAGCCACCCAGTTACGTTGTGACGTTTGGCACACCCAAAGTATTCCTACGGTATCCGGGAGTTGCACAATCTCATGGTCTAAGGAAACGATACTTGACATTGGAAAAGCTTTAGCAGACGAACTACACGATCTTGTGCTATGCTTAGGATTGGGTCTTGTCCATCACATCATTCTTCTAATGATGTGATCCCGTTATCAACGACATCCAATGTCCATGGTCATGAAACCGTGACCATCTATTGATCAACGAGCTAGTCAACTAGAGGCTCACTAGGGACACGTTGTGGTCTATGTATTCACACATGCATTACGGTTTCCGGTTAACACAATTATAGCATGAACAATAGACAATTATCATGAACAAGGAAATACAATAATAACCATTTTATTATTGCCTCTAGGGCATATTTCCAACAGTCTCCCACTTGCACTAGAGTCAATAATCTAGTTACATTGTGATGAATCGAACACCCATAGCATTCTGGTGTTGATCATGTTTTGCTCGTGAGAGAGGTTTAGTCAACGGATCTGCGACATTCAGATCTGTATGTACTTTACAAATATCTATATCTCCCTCCTGAATGTAATCACGGATGGAGTTGAAGCGGCGCTTGATGTGTCTTGTCTTCTTGTGAAACCTGGGCTCCTTCGCAAGGGCAATAGCTCCAGTGTTGTCACAGAATAGAGTCATCAGGCCCGACGCATTGGGAATTACTCCTAGGTCGGTGATGAACTCCTTCATCCAGACTCCTTCCTTTGCTGCTTCCGAAGAAGCTATATACTCCGCTTCACATGTAGATGCCGCCACGACACTTTGCTTGCTGCTGCACCAGCTGACTGCCCCTCCGTTCAAAATATACACGTATCCGGTTTGTGACTTGGAGTTGTCCGGATCTGTGTCGAAGCTAGCATCGACGTAACCCTTTACGACGAGCTCTTCGGCACCTCCATATACGACATGTCCTTTGTCCTTTTCAGGTACTTCAGGATATTCTTGACCGCTGTCCAGTGTTCCGCTCCGGGATCACTTTGGTACCTCCCTACCAAACTTATGGCAAGGTTCACATCAGGTCTGGTACACAGCATGGCATACATAATAGAGCCTATGGCTGAAGCATAGGGGATGACACTCATCTCTTCTCTATCCTTTGCCGTGGTCGGGCATTGAGTCGTACTCAATCTCACACCCTGTAACACAGGCAAGAACCCCTTCTTGGACTGATCCATATTGAACTTCTTCAATATCTTTTCAAGGTATGTACTTTGTGAAAGACCTATGAGGCGTTTCGATCTATCTCTATAGATCTTAATACCTAATATGTAAGCAGCTTCTCCAAGGTCCTTCATTGAAAAACATTTATTCAAGTAGGCCTTTACACTTTCCAAAAGTTCTATATCATTTCCCATCAACAATATGTCATCCACATATAATATGAGAAATGCTACTGAGCTCCCACTCACTTTCTTGTAAATACAGGGTTCTCCATAAACCTGCATAAACCCAAACGCTTTAATTACCTCATTAAAGCGAATGTTCCAACTCCGAGATGCTTGCACCAGCCCATAGATGGAGCGCTGGAGCTTGCATACTTTGTTAGCACCTTTAGGATCGACAAAACCTTCCGGCTGCATCATATACAGTTCTTCCTTAGGGAAGCCATTAAGGAATGCCGTTTTGACGTCCATTTGCCAGATCTCATAATCATAAAATGCGGCAATTGCTAACATGATTCGGACAGACTTCAGCATCGCTACGGGTGAGAAAGTCTCATCGTAGTCAACTCCTTGAACTTGTCGATAACCCTTAGCGACAAGCCGAGCCTTATAGACGGTCACATTACCATCCGCGTCAGTCTTCTTCTTAAAGATCCACTTATTTTCAATGGCTCGCTTATCATCAGGCAAGTCCACCAAAGTCCACACTTTGTTCTCATACATGGATCCTATCTCGGATTTCATGGCTTCAAGCCATTTGTTGGAATCCGGGCCCGCCATCGCTTCTTCATAGTTCGAAGGTTCACCGTTGTCCAACAACATGATCTCCAGGACAGGGTTGCCGTACCACTCTGGTGCGGAACGTGTCCTAGTGGACCTTCGACGTTCAATAGTAACTTGATCTGAAGTTTCATGATCATCATCATTAACTTCCTCTCCAGCCGGTGTAGGCTCCACAGAAACAACTTCATGTGCTGCGCTACCCTCCGGTTCGAGTGGAGGTACGATTACCTCATCAAGTTCTATTTTCCTCCCACTTACTTCTTTTGAGAGAAACTCTTTCTCGAGAAAGGATCCATTCTTGGCAACAAAGACTTTGCCTTCGGATCTGAGGTAGAAGGTATACCCAATAGTCTCTTTGGGATATCCTATGAAGACGCACTTTTCCGCTTCGGGTTCGAGCTTCTCAGGTTGAAGTTTCTTCACATAAGCATCGCATCCCCAAACTTTTAGAAACGACAGCTTAGGTTTCTTTCCAAACCATAATTCATACGGTGTCGTCTCAACGGACTTTGACGGTGCCCTATTTAAAGTGAATGCGGCAGTCTCTAATGCATATCCCCAAAATGATAGCGGTAAGTCAGTAAGAGACATCATAGATCGCACCATATCCAATAGAGTGCGATTACGACGTTCAGACACACCATTTCGCTGAGGTGTGCCAGGCGGCGTGAGTTGTGAAACAATTCCACATTTCCTTAGGTGCGTGCCAAACTCGTGACTTAAATATTCTCCGCCACGATCAGATCGTAGGCACTTTATTTTCCTGTCACGTTGATTCTCTACCTCACTCTGAAATTCCTTGAACCTTTCAAAGGTTTCAGACTTGTGTTTCATTAAGTAGACATACCCATATCTGCTCAAGTCATCAGTGAGGGTGAGAACATAACGGTAGCCACCGCGAGCCTCGACGCTCATTGGACCGCATACATCGGTATGTATTATCTCCAACAAGTCAGTTGCTCGCTCCATTGTTCCAGAGAACGGAGTCTTGGTCATCTTGCCCATGAGGCATGGTTCGCACGTGTCAAATGATTCGAAATCAAGAGACTCCAAAAGTCCATCACCATGAAGCTTCTTCATGCGTTTGACACCAATATGACCAAGGCGGCAGTGCCACATGTAAGTGGGACTATCGTTATCAACCTTACACTTTTTGGTACTCACACTATGGACATGTGTAACATCATGTTCGAGATTCATCAAAAATAAACCATTGACCAGCGGGGCATGACCATAAAACACTTCTCTCATATAAATAGAACAACCATTATTCTCAGATTTAAATGAGTAGCCATCTCGCATCAAACGAGATCCAGATACAATGTTCATGCTCAAAGCTGGTACTAAATAACAATTATTGAGGTTTAAAACTAATCCCGAAGGTAGATGTAGAGGTAGCGTGCCGACGGCGATCACATCGACCTTGGAACCATTCCCGACGCGCATCGTCACCTCGTACTTTGCCAGTCTCCGCTTATTCCGCAGCCCCTGCTTGGAGTTACAAATGTGAGCAACTGCACCGGTATCAAATACCCAGGAGCTACTACGAGCGCTGGTTAGGTACACATCAATAACGAGTATATCACATATACCTTTAACGTTGCCGGCCTTCTTATCCGCTAAGTACTTGGGGCAGTTCCGCTTCCAGTGACCGGTACCCAGCAATAAAAGCACTCAGTCTCAGGCTTGGGTCCATTCTTGTTCTTCTTCCTGGCAACTTGCTTACCGGGCGCGGCAACAGTCTTGCCGTCCTTCTTGAAGTTCTTCTTACCCTTGCCTTTCTTGAAACTAGTGGTCTTATTCACCATCAACACTTGATGCTCCTTTTTGATCTCGACCTCCGCTGATTTCAGCATCGAGTACAACTCAGGAATGGACTTCTCCATACCCTGCATGTTGTAGTTCATCACAAAGCTCTTGTAGTTAGGTGGAAGCGACTGGAGGATTCTGTCAATGACCGAGTCATCCGGGAGATTAACTCCCAGCTGAGTCAAGCGGTTGTGCAACCCAGACATTTTGAGTATGTGCTCACTGACAGAACTATTCTCCTCCATCTTACAACTGAAGAACTTGTCAGAGACGTCATATCTCTCGACCCGGGCATGAGCTTGGAAAACCAGTTTCAGCTCTTGGAACATCTCATATGCTCTGTGTTGCTCAAAACGCTTTTGGAGCCCCGGTTCTAAACTGTAAAGCATGCCGCACTGAACCAGGGAGTAATCATCACAGCGTGACTGCCAAGCGTTCGTAACGTCTTGGTCCGCTGGAAAAATGGGTGGGTCACCTAGCGGTGCATCAAGGACATACAATCTCTTGGAAGCTATGAGGATGATCCTCAAGCTACGGACCCAGTCCGCATAGTTGCTTCCATCATCTTTCAGCTTGGTTTTCTCTAGGAACGCGTTGAAGTTGAGGGTGACATTAGCGTTGGCCATTGGATCTACAATATAGATTGTAAAAACATTTTTAGACTAAGTTCATGATAATTAAGTTCACATAATCAAATTATTTAATGAACTCCCACTTAGATAGACATCTCTCTAGTCATCCAAGTGATCCATGATCCATGTCAACTAGCTCGTGTCCGATCATCACGTGAGACGGACTAGTCATCCATGGTGAACATCTCTATGTTGATCGCATCTACTATACGACTCATGTTCGACCTTTCGGTCTTCCGTGTTCCGAGGCCATGTCTGTACATGTTAGGCTCGTCAAGTCAACCTAAGTGTTTCGCGTGTGTAAATCTGGCTTACACCCGTTGTATGCGAACATTAGAACCTATCACACCCGATCAACACGTGGTGCTTCGGAACAACGATCCTTAGCAATGGTGCACAGTTAGGGTGAACATCTTTCTTGAAATTTTTATTGAGAGATCATCTTATTTACTACCGTCGTTCTAAGCAAATAAGATGTAAACATGATAAACATCACATGCAATCAATATAGTGACATGATATGGCCAATATCATCTTGCTCCTTTGATCTCCATCTTCGGGGCACCATGATCATCACTGTCACCGGCACGACACCATGATCTCCATCATTGTGTCTTCATGAAGTCGTCTCGCCAACTATTACTTCTACTACTATGGCTAACGTTTAGCAATAAAGTACAGTAATTACATGGCGTTTATGATTGACACGCAGGTCATACAATAAAATAAGACAACTCCTATGGCTCCTGCCGGTTGTCATACTCATCGACATGCAAGTCGTGAATCCTATTACAAGAACATGATCAATCTCATACATCACAATACATCACATCACATCCTTTTGGCCATATCACATCACAAGGCATATGCTGCAAAAACAAGTTAGACGTCCTCTAATTTGTAGTTGCAAGTTTTTACGTGGCTGCTATAGGTTTTTAGCAAGAACGTTTCTTACCTACGCCAAAACCATAACGTGATATGCCCATTGCTATTTACCCTTCATATGGACCCTTTTCATCGAATCCAATCCGACTAAGGTGGGAGAGACAGACACCCGCTAGCCACCTTATGCAACAAGTGCATGTCAGGCGGTGGAACCGGTCTCACGTAAGCGTACGTGTAAAGTTGGTCCGGGCCGCTTCATCCCACAATACCGCCGAATCAAGATAAGACTAGTAACGGCAAGCAAATTAACAAGATCAACGCCCACAACAACTTGTGTTCTACTCGTGCATAGATTCTACGCATAGACCTAGCTCATGATGCCACTGTTGGGAGACGTAGTAGTAAATCAAAAAAATTCCTACGTGTTCACCAATATCTATCTATGGAGAAACCAGCAACGAGTAAGGGGAGAGTGCATCTTCATACCTTTGAAGATCGCTAAGCGGAAGCGTTACAAGAACGCGGTTGGTGGAGTCGTACTCGTAGCGATTCAGATCGCGGTGGACTCCGATCTTAGCGCCGAACAACGGCGCCTCCGCGTTCAACACACATGTAGCCCGGTGACGTCTCCTACGCCTTGATCCAGCAAGGAGGAAGGAGAGGTTGAGGGAGAGCTCCGGCAGCACGACGACGTGGTGACGGTGGAGCTGCGTGGACTCCGGCAGGGCTTCGCCAAGCACTACGGAGAACGAGGAAGAGGAGGAGTAGGGCTGCGCCGTGAGAGAGAGAGATGCATGTCTCAAACAGCCCCAAGGGCTCCACTATATATAGGAGGAGGAGGAGGGAGGGCTGCGCCCTAGGGTTCCCACCCTAGAGTGGTGCGGCAGCCTCCAGATCCCATCTGGCCGGCGGCCAAGAGGGAGAGGGGTGCGGCTGCCCTAGGGTGGGCCTTAGGGCCCATCTGCCCTAGGGTTTGCCCCCTTCCCACTTCAGCTGCGCCTTGGGCCCTTGTGGGGGGCGCACCAGCCCACCTAGGGGCTGGTTCCCTCCCACTTGCGGCCCATGCAGCCCTCTGGGGCTGGTGGCCCCACTTGGTGGACCCCCGGAACCCTTCCGGTGGTCCCGGTACGTTACCGGTAATTCCCGAAACATTTCCGGTGACCAAAACCTCACTTCCTATATATGAATATTTACCTCCGGACCATTCCGGAGCTCCTCGTGATGTCCGGGATCTCATCCGGGACTCCGAACAACCTTCGGTAACCACATACACTATTTCCCTATAACCCTAGCATCATCGAACCTTAAGTGTGTAGACCCTACGGGTTCGGGAGACACGTAGACATGACCGAGACACCTCTCCGGTCAATAACCAACAGCGGGATCTGGATACCCATGCTGGCTCCCACATGCTCCACGATGATCTCATCGGATGAACCACGATGTCGGGGATTCAATCAATCCCGTATACAATTCCCTTTGTCTACCGGTATGATACTTGCCCGAGATTCGATCGTCGGTATCCCTATACCTTGTTCAATCTCGTTACCAGCAAGTCTCTTTACTCGTTTCGTAACACATCATCCCGTGGCTAACTCCTTAGTCACATTGAGCTCACTATGACGATGTCTTACCGAGTGGGCCCAGAGATACCTCTCCGTCATACGGAGTGACAAATCCCAGTCTCGACTCGTGCCAACCCAACAGATACTTTCGGAGATACCCGTAGTGTACCTTTATAGCCACCCAGTTACGTTGTGACGTTTGGCACACCCAAAGTATTCCTACGGTATCCGGGAGTTGCACAATCTCATGGTCTAAGGAAACGATACTTGACATTGGAAAAGCTTTAGCAGACGAACTACACGATCTCGTGCTGTGCTTAGGATTGGGTCTTGTCCATCACATCATTCTCCTAATGATGTGATCCCCTTATCAACGACATCCAATGTCCATGGTCATGAAACCGTGACCATCTATTGATCAACGAGCTAGTCAACTAGAGGCTCACTATGGACACGTTGTGGTCTATGTATTCACACATGCATTACGGTTTCCGGTTAACACAATTATAGCATGAACAATAGACAATTATCATGAACAAGGAAATACAATAATAACCATTTTATTATTGCCTCTAGGGCATATTTCCAACAAGAACTACTATGGCCTGAAAGACTAGCCAGGAATGAGGTTAAGATACACACAGGGAACATAGTAAATGTTACTATACCTTCCATCGGTGTATTACCTATGTATTTATTTTCATAATTCTTTTGGAGTTTCACGCTCCAGCCCTTTGCATAAGGTATCTTGCAAGAAGGTTGTTCATAAGAGAACTTTTGATGTTCGGTGTTATGAATAACATAAGGGCCATACTTTCATTATGAATGAGATGTATGTTATGAATAATGATATTAATATATTACCTCTGTGTTTACTTTCATAATTCATTTTAGAGTTTCATACACTCTAGCCCATTGCACAATGCTTGTTGGAAAAGAGTTGTTCATAAAAACAACAATTGTTGTTCAGTATTATGAATAAGATGAAGGGACATGCTTCCATCCTAGATGGGATGTATGTTATGAATATTGATGGAAATATGATACATCCATAACACTGACGCTAAATGTCGCAAGACTAAAAGAATACCACACAAGTGTGGCACTGCATTTGGTCACATTGGAGAAACCCGCATGGAAAATTCCATTATGATGGATTTTTTAAGTCGTTTGATTTTGAATCATCTGGCACTTGCAACTTTCCTCTGAAAAGTGAAGTGACTGAAATACTGTTCACAGGCCATAAGGAACGAGCATATAACATATTGGTGATCATACATTATGATGTGTGTAGTCCAATAAATGTTGTTGCAAGTAGTGGATTTATCTATCTTCAGAAATGACTCAAGTAGATATATGGATATTTACTTGATGAGACGTGCGTCTGGATCTTTTGAAATCATTCGAAAGGTTTTCAAAATGAAGAAGAAAATATTGTAACAAGAAAATTATGTTTCTACAATTTGATTGCAGAAAGGAATATTTGAGTTACAAGTTTAGCGAATGTCTGATGAGTTGTGAAAGGGGTTTCATAACTTGCACCTCCCGAAACACCACTGCAAGTGGAAAGTCCGTGAAGATGTAATCGAACCATTTATGACATGGTAAGATCAAAGATGACATAAATAGATTTGCCATTATCCCTTTTAAAGAGTGATGCTTTAGAGACTGCGGCTTTTACACTGAAAAGAGCTCCATCGGGGTCTGTTGAAATGATGCCATGGTATGGTACGCCCAACCATGTTATATCTTTTCTTAACATTTGGAATATGGGGCTTGTGTAAAAGGTTACAAACCTATTCCAAATCAGACAAGTGCTACTTTGTAGGTTATCCCAAGTCATTGGGTATTCCCCCACCACTATACCGAGGCAAAGGATTTTGCCACAAAACGGTATGCTTTTAAAGAGAATAGTTCTTACAAAAGGTGAGTGGGAGGACAGTGCAACTCGACGAGATAACCAGTATCTTCGTCATCAGATCAAAGGAAAGAAACCTTGGAAGTGATTCCGGAGTTTCCTACTGCGACTGATACGGAAGTCTCTACAATAAAATGTATGGACTTCGGTCGAACTTGCAGCTGAACCACGTAGGCAAAGCTCGTGCAAACCTATCAGGTGCACAAACGAGATATTGTTGTTAGACAACAGTATACCTACAATACACAAGGAAGCGTTGATGGGCCCTGACTCCGGAATTGGCTAAATGCCAATACAATCCGAGATAGTTTCCATATATGTGATTCGAGATTAAAATCTTGATACACCTTTCGGAAGACTTAAAGTCTAACGAATATTTATGGAACTAAAAACTGATACGGATAAAAAAAATTATCCATAAAGCTTGACTTGTTGCATTAACAAGTTCAAGGAGTTGACTACGATGAGATTGTCTCACCATAGCGATGCTTGAAGTCGGTTCGGGTTGAACTAGCAATTAATACATATTTCAATCATGAGATATGAAACATGGATGACAAAAGGATTTCCATCTGATGGAAATAAAACCTAGGACGTGTATGTGATACAGTCCAAAGTAATTTGTCAATCCAGAGGATGCTAGTAAGTATGCAAACTTCAGAGTTCCAGCGATGGACAGAAGAGAGCAAAGTGGAGTTGGAATCTTCGTTTTTGATGGAATGGTCAAAGGGGTTTGACTTCATCAAATGGGTAACGAAGATGCTTGTGATTCAAGAAAGTAAGTGGGAGCATAATAATATTTCTAAAAACCTTGTGTGCTTGACACATTAATTGGAAATAAAATTTCTTGACACGAATTGTTACTTCATTTGAAAATAGTTTTTCGATGAAGTACTTAGGCTAAATAACCTCAATATTAGGCATGATGATCTATGGAGATAGATTTACCTAATGGGGCTAAGCAATGAATACATATTGACAAGGTGCTAAAACCTTTTAGCATTTAAAATGCCAAGGAGTGATTCTTGCCGAAGTCACATGGAAAGAGTTTTGCAAGACTCGGTGTCTCAAAACACAGATGAGCAAAATACATGATGGTGATTCCACACACTCTTGTGTTTGGATTAATCATGTATTCCATGGTATGTAAAAACAACGAGATATGTCCAATACTCCAAAGTTGTTGCGAGTATAGATACCAAAGTGATCAAAAGTGCTGATCATAGGACAACAGTGAAAGATGTCATTGAGTACTAGAGTAGTACTGATGACATGTTTTCTCGCAAGCAGAGATTATGAAGTGCTCATTGTAAGTAATTACATTGATACAGTCTTCATCAATGCTCCATGCGATTTTCGATTTAAGTTAAGGGTTTTTTTGTGTAATACACAATATGGTGGCACGGTAGTTGGAAATTGTTCCAAACAAGATACTGTGGCGAATTCTATAACAAAGGCTAAGTATGTTGACGCTTAAGAAGCGACAAAGAAGTTGTTGAATCATATAGTTCATTCATGAACTTAGTATGGTTCCAAGATGGCTTTGGTCTATAGGACACTATTGCAGATAGTTGCTCCATAGCTCAGTCTGAGGAATCAGGTTTCGACCAATGATTGACACATATGCAAAGCCAAATCCACACAAAATATGAATTTTCTGAAAGCGTGAAAACGCAAGGATATGCAAAGTTACACACGGAGCTGAAGTTGTCAGATCCGTTGGACATCAGGCTATACCACAAGCGAAGCATATTTTACACCAGTATGCCATAGGTGTAAAGTGCATTAGCATTGACTAGATTATTGACTCTAGTGCAAGTGGGAGTCTGTAGGAGATATGCCCTAGAGGCAATAATAAATGTTATTGATTATCTCCCTGTTCATAATTAGGTTTATGTTCCAAGCTATAACTGCTATGGTTCTCGAGTCTGCAATAACCACGAGGCTTGGAGGAAGACTCATATGCACGTGTGGAATAATAAATGGTAAAATGGATTCCTAGTCTGGCCTCTAAGACTGGCTCAAGTATTGCATGATGATCATGTTTTCCTGATCATGGGCATGGCTATGCCGGCAATTTTGAGGGCACAATGTTAGAAGAACATTTGTGTTGAATCGACCTGAATTGATGTTATGCTATGAGATTCATTCGTCATAAGTTAATGGTTAATAACACAGAGATGGTTAACGTTTGCATGATTCCTTAGACCATGAGAGTATCGAGTTTCTTCATGCTTGCTTCATGAACTTTGGGGTTTGTTAAATGTCATCCGTAAATGGGTGGCTATTACGGCGGCTTACGGGTTCATGGAAAAGTATGTCAAGTAACTTGATAGCTCAAGATTGGGATTTGCTCCTCCGACGATGGAGAGATATCTCTGGGCCCTCTCGGTGTTACGGTATCCATCATCGTCTGGCCAGACACTTTGTGATTTGATCACGGGGATGCCGGAACACGAATACGAGAAAAGAGAACAAAACCGGTAACGAGGTAACTTGCATAGTGGACAAGTTGTTGATCCACGGGGATGCAGAAAATCTCACCTCAGGTAATTGTAACATATCGCTAAGCAACAGGAATAGCACACGGCAACTGGAGGTTCACTCGAATATTCATTCGTGTGGGTATAAGGGTCAATATGGGTGTCCACGGCTCCGATGTTGATCATTGATCGGAAGGGATTCCGAGTCATGTCTATACTTCACCGAACCTATAGGGTCACACGCTTAACGGTCATCTATCTGCTGAATACTAGACAGGGAGTCTGAGAGAAAATCACCGAAAAAGTTTCGGACACCGGAAAAGTTTCGGACAGCGGAAAAGTTCCGCAGAGAGAACACCGGAACAGTTTCGATAAAACTGAAAAGTTGTTTCAGGGGATACCATTAAGTCAAATTGGTTTCGGCACATGCCTGATAATTCTTGGAGGGTGCCAGAATCATTCTGGAAACTTCTGGGAATTTTCCGGAAGAAAAACCGAAAATGTTTCGGAGCTGCCGGAACCGCTTCGGATGCTTTTTGCAGATGAAAATCACTAATCCAGAATTGTTCCGGATCGCATTGAAAATTATTTTAGTGGGTACTGGAAATGTTCTAAGCCCACATAAATATTTTCAGCTCGACCGGACGCTAAAAAATGTTGTCGTGAATAGTGAAAGTTTTTTTTGGGATGTTTTTGGAAAGTCACCTTTTGGGATATTTCCAAAAGTCTTCTAGAAGGGCTTGGGGGCCAAGGAAGCCCCTCATGGGGGGGGCCCCAAGGGGTGGCCGGCCAAGGGTGGAGCTCCTCCATGGAGCTCCACATGGCACCCTTTTTCCTTCTTATGGTTTTTTATGTGTGACATAAAGTGGGGGTATTTTGGTACTTTGTGTGACCATCCTACCCCTTGGCTTTCTTATAAATAGAGGAGGTGAGGGCTGCCATAGGTTCATCCCTTGCTCTCATACACATGCTATGCTTTGCTAGCTCTCTCTCTCCCTCCCACGAAAAGAGTTTTTCGTAGAGCCGAAAGGCTGTCTGGGTTCCGGCAGGAACTAGTTCTGGACGGCGAAGCCCTGCCGGATAGATGACACCGTATGTGTGCAACTCTGTAGAGAGATCGTAGTTTCGGTCTTAGTTCGAGAGTGCCTCCCGAAGGGCTGTCCGAGTGACTGTCCGAGTTTCGAGGGTCCTCCCGAAGGGCTGTCCGAGTGACCGTCCGAGTTTCGAAGGTCCTCCCGAAGGGCTGTCCGCGACACCGTCCGGGGGACTGTCCGACCGCCTCCCAGAGGGCTGTCCGAGGGGAAGATGAGGGTATACATCCTCGCGGTTGGGAGGTTGTAAATCCTAGCTGCGGGGATCTGCACCGCCGATCGTCATCGACTCTACTTCCGCTGCGCTACGAGTCGGTAACGAAAAAGATCAAACCTCGTATGCAGTCTCCATAGTGGTCCTGGGCTGGTGTGTAGGTCGGAAATTTTTGTTTTCTGCTGCGTTACCCAACACCCAGAATATTCCTTTACAAACCAACTCGGCCCAGCTCACTCCTGGGATATATTTTGACAACATATTTATTTGAATATAACAATTATGAGAAGGTTATTGCCATATTATATCATAAAATCCTCATTTTGTCTCATGTTACCAGTAACAGTAACAGAAAGATAAAGAAATGTCCACTCTAAGTAAAACATGCAGCTCATCCATCTCAACGGCTACGGCAGTCTTTCTCTTAGCAAGATAAATAACTGTAAGCATAAGGTCATTGGATAAACTCTCAATCACTATTCACTAGTATAGAAATCAATATCAGCCTCTAATAAGCGCTCTCGGGCGGTTTATAAAACGGAAACCGCCTCCAATGAGTGAATGCACTATCGGAGGTGGTCGTCGTAGAAACCACTTCCTATCCCAAAGTATTCTAGGCAGTTCCAGTATATAAAAAATGCCTCCTATTCCAAAGTATATTCTAGTTGGTTCAATATAACTGCCTTTGATATGTCCAACACCTGCCCTATGTCGGTCCCACGCTGGTGCATGGTGCCACTGTTTATTCTACACCGTCGTCTAGTTGGGAAAATGTCGGCGGGTGCGAGGGTGAGGGTGTGGCTAGGGGCGCATGGGATAGTTCATCATCTTTGCTGTGGTAATTTGCTTTGAAATTCCCATTGGTGGTGACATGAAGTCAAACCTGCGGTTGCCAACAAGTTAGTGCAACTAGTGATGTAAATTGACGGATGGATGTATCCGTACTTTAATCTAGCTACTAGGTAGGTCCGGTCTCCTTGCTGAAATTGTGGTACGGACGTATGAAAAGGAGCCTAGGATGGCATCTTTCTTCTGATCAAGTCGAATGCGGGCGGGCGGGCAGCACCTGAGATGGCATCTTTCTTCTGATCAAGTCGAATGCGGGCGGGCGGGCGGGCAGCACCTGAGATGGCATCTTTCTTCTGATCAAGTCGAATGCGGGCGGGCGGGCGGGCAGCACCTGAGATGGCATCTTTCTTCTGATCAAGTCGAATGCGGGCGGGCGGGCAGCACCTGAGATGAGATGGTTGTAAGTTTGTAACTGGTTGCCTTAGATTGCTGCTGGTCAAAGCAAGCAAGCAACAAAGTTGCGTGGACCATTTCATTTCATAAATATGATTAGATGGACGAACAACAACAGCTCAATCGGCGGAATGGACTCGTGCTCACGGCACCAACTACAGTAGATGAGATGAGATGAGATGAGATGGATCAACGTGGTAAAAAGAGTTGTGGTTGTTTTTTTTTTTTTTGAAAAGGAGGAACGAAGCCCCCGGCCTCTGCATCAATCGATGCATACAGCCATCTTATTAGATAAGTTCCAAGCAAAAAAACATAGTCCAGACCGCGTCCAAGCGCTTAAGTAAAAACAACAAGAAGTATAAATTTAGCTGCCACATCCGGCGCTCTGTAACAATAGACTACGATGCCTACACACCTAGCCTATTATTAACACGCCATCCAAACCGGTTGAAGATAACCCGTGCGACCATCTCCCACCGGTTGCACCCAATATCCATACGCTCCGTGAAGTCCGCATGGCTGAGTAACGACCACGTACGGATCCAAGACGTTGCTCTGAAGATAACCTGCAAAAAGTTATTGAAATTCTTCCCATTAAAGATCATGTCATTCCTGGTGTTTCATATAGCCCATAATAAAGCACATATTCCAACCCTGATGAGCTGCGCTATTGTAACGTCCACTTCATTGAGCCACGTTCCAAACAGCGAACTTATACATGTAGGTGGATTTAAGTTAAAAGCTATATGAAGTGTTCGCCATAATAGTTTTGCTAAGGGACAATCGAGAAAGAGGTGCCTTATTGTCTCATTCTGGTCACAAAAACAGCAATTAGGCCTTCCTCCCCATCTTCTTTTTACCAGGTTGTCTTTGGTTAATATCACTCCCTTGTGTACGAACCACATGAAAATTTTAATCCTAAGGGGCACTTTAATTTTCCAAATATGTAAAGATCTCGAGAGCGGTCCAGTATTTATGAGTTCGTTGTATAAAGACTTTACTGAGAAAAAAGAGTTGTGGTTGTACGTCTGTTGAGTCTTGTCTTGTCTATCTAGAGCTAACAGTTCATAAAGGAGGAGAGCAAGCAAAGCAAGAAAGAGAGATTTGCTTTGCCCTTTTTACTTGGCTTGTGATGGCACTTGATTCAGATTCAGCCTCGGACAGTGACTGCACAACCTCCCAAGTCCAACCCCCTCTTTCACCGTCCATTCATTCATCGCCAAAACCTCCGCACATAGGGTAGCACTAGGAGAGCCTGCCAAAGTGCTCTTTTTCATCCCGACCAGAGTCTTTCACCGTCCATTCATTCATCGCCAAAACCTCCGCACATAGGGTAGCACTAGGAGAGCCAAAGTGCTCTTTTTCATCCCGACCACAGAGGCGACATTTTCATCACAAAGTTTTGCATGCAGTTGTAGCATTCGCCAATAAAAGATCGAATTTTTAAAAGGAGAAAAATATTATTATTTTACTGATCCTCCGAGAGCATGGAATCTCGGTTCAAAAATGTTTCATCATGGCTTGCTCAGCACACACCAACTGTTCCCCAAGCACAATAATAAAATCATTCATACTACCTATAATAAACTCATCCCCACATCAAGAATTGATCTAACTGATGATATATCAATCTAAGTTGATTCAGGCTTGGGGATAAAGACACACGCACCAACTGATAATATAGCAAGCTACAGAAGGGATCCCGTCTATCAAAGAGACGAGCTCCTTCCATAACTACCCCGTCTCTAAGAAATATAAGATCATTTATACATAACTAACATAGTGATCTGAACAATCTTATATTTCTTACTCCCTCCATTCCTAAATATAAGTCTTTCTAGAGATTCCACTACGGACTATATACGGAGCAAAATAAGTGAATCTACACTCTAAACTATGTCCATATACATCCGTATGTAGTCCATAGTGGAATAACTAAAAAGACTTATATTTGGGAACAGAGGGAGTACATAACTTCAACAGATGGCATTCAAAACAATAAAGATCAAAAGATAACAAACATATTTCACATAAGAGTAACACAAGCACTAGGAGGATTATAAGGTTTCCTACCAGCCCAGCCCAAGACCGAATTCAGTCACTTGATACATCATCATCATCATAATACAGTCATCAAATCTATAGACTAAACTAACAATTAAGGATCAACATCCATACTATATCATGCTCAGCACACGCACAAAATGTTTCACCGAGCACTAAAACACATCCATCTAACCATCCACACAGCCCGCAAAATGCTCCAGGCCCCTCGAGCACATCTTGCGGCAAAATTGAGTCCACACCTCCCTATCATCAACTAGCACAAATCTTGGAATCGCCAAACCAGAAATAAAATTACAGCAGGCACCCTCCTTTCACCACCACCACCACCCTGGAAGAAAACTCAGGCTCCGGGACATGGAGGCCTCTGGAGGCCTAATCAAACATCAAACTGGATTAGCAATGCAGAATCACAGAGCACTATGAGTCTACCATCTCGTCTTGCAATTCGCTTGGGGCAATCAGCCCTGGGATGGCAAGCATCCGTTGCCGTTCCTTTTCTCTTTGTACCGCAGCCTCTTCCGCATACAGATCCTTGTTATCCTAAATAACCCATCACAAGAGAACTTTTGTTACCAAAACATCATAGGTTTCCAGAGAGGTCCATTTTATGTATGAATATTTTCTTGATTATTATTGAAACATTTTCCATGAGGTTAGTTTTCATCAATCTTATGATGGCATAAAAAAAAATTACCTGGGCTGAGAACTCCTTTGATTGCACCAGGAAGTCCCTAATATGGTTTTTGAAGCTTGGGAGGTCATGTCTCGAACCAAGGAGACCATCAACAAACTTGGTCACCTGCGCGAAAAAATTAGTCAGGTTCATGATGGCACCAAGTCAACGACAGGATAGCTGTATTTGGATGATCATACCTCAGCTGCCATCATGTTAGGAAACGATGCTCCAAGAAGTTTGATTGTGTAGTCCCGTACAAACATAGCATTAGATGGATATGATACCGTGGATGCATCCCATAGAGGTTCAGTTAGGCCATCAACCTACATATTATGAACCTAATTAAACAGACGCACACATACAAACACTAGATGTCATGATATTAATCATGCACAAGAAACATACCACGCAAAACAAGTGTTGTAGCACCAAAACATGAAGTTTGAATCCGGGCTTATGAAATGAATCTGTGAGAACTGCAAAAATCTCCTGCTCTATATTCAAAAAGTATGTTTTGTAGAACTGATTCGTGAATTCTGAAGCCTGCGAGTCAACCGCATCAAAGAGTTAGCTTCCAAAGAAAGGATGTTTTGCGTGGAAAGGATGGACCACATGTTCTTGCCTGAAAATTCTTCAGAATTTCTAACAATAGACTAAGGCCAGTCTCAGCAATGTTTCTCTCTGTATGTCTAAATGCCCAGTTAATCGAATCAATCACAAGCTTCAATTGCTGAAACAAACAGTCGGATAATCGAATTAATGAGAGAGAATTTGGGTTGCCGTATTAATAGATAACATCAACAGGGATAATAGTAGTAATTAAAAGAAGTTATCACAAACCTGACTGGAAAGCTGAATTAAAGCTTTGAAGCAATGGGTGCCGATAGCACGAAGTAAAGAGAAAAATTTGAGGCGGTGCTCAGGATAGTCTTCGAAGTTTTTAGTAATCATCTGGCCAGACCAAACAATCAGTGAAATCTTGATGTGTAACTGAGTATGAACAGTAAAAAACAAGGTTGTAATTCCTACCTCAAGGGTACACTGGAAAACAGCCTCGAATATACGAGGCACGTCATCAAGCATTTCAGCTTTGTACCTTCAGTATAAATACAAAGATTAGAAATGATGTACAATAACAGCAGAGTATTCAGTATTAACAACAAATAACTGGATATGAAACCTAGATGACTCATGACTGACAGAAGAATCTTCATACAAGCTACACTCACTAATTAGATAACATTTTAGTTCCCAGATAGAGAATAAATGGGTATCAAATTCAAGGCAATACTTGTTTATAATTGTTGCAAACAGGGACAGGACTTCGGATTCCCTTGCATCAGGCACATTTCTTGCATAATCACCAAGAATAGGATCCATCATTGGAGGAACAAACTGCTTCCCAAGGTGTGGTAGGTCTTCAGCTTTGTCCACAAAAGTCTCGATCAATTTCAATGTTTCCCTCTTGATAGATCTGTTTGAAGTATTATATTATTATTCAGTAACACAGATAAATGAAAAGAGAAGGATACAACAACAACAACAACAAAGCCTTTAGTCCCAAACAAGTTGGGGTAGGCTAGAGGTGAAACCCATAAGATCTCGCGACCAACTCATGGTTCTGGCACATGGATAGCAAGCTTCCACGCACACAGATAAATGAAAAGAGAAGGATAGATATCAACAATTAATTATACCTTAAGAGTTTTACAAATGACGACTTTGAGGCATAAGGTCCCCCTTCAGCAATAGTGCTTGATACAAGCTCACTGTACATTCTGATACAAATATAACACAAAGAAGGTTGCATTAGATTGTGACACATTGCTCGTAACTTTGTACAACCTCAAACTATGACAACAAAATGGGGAGGCACAATGAGTAGCATTTCGGACTAATATACAAGCAAAATTCGACCAAGGCTGAACCAGCACAATGTTTTGACCAGATTGCCTTGCCCCAGCTTAAAATTACTCCCTCTGTTCCTAAATATAAGTCTTTCTAGAGATTCCACTATGGAGTATATAGACATATTTTAGAGCGTAGATTCACTCATTTTGCTCCGTATGTAGTCCGTAGTGAAATCTCTAGAAAGACTTATATTTAGGAACGGAGGGAGTATCATTTAACAGACTGCCCAGGTTTGCAGGACCGGGTGACACCAGGCAGGACCAGAAGAGATTCTTTTTAGAACCAGGCCTAGCTCAAAACTTCGTAAGATGCTAACCAGCACCTTAATACTATAAAACATCATGTGGGATGCTAAAGAAAATACCTGTAAACTGTCAGCATGTCGAGGAAGATCAGTGAAATTTGTGGGAAAAAGTGTGGTCCAAGCGAGGTCGCAACACTTGTGTTTGTCTGTAAATTGCAAATAGCAATATCATGTTAGTACCAAGAGAGCAATCACAAATAACATTACGTCCATATCACCCAAGGAGCAATTGCAAACATGATAACAAGGAAACCCAAAACCAAACACCATTCCCACCTTTAGCAACACACTACTAGTAGCATATTTCAGGCAGCATACCATACTAGTGCTAATTCATAGTCTCCATACAGGCTGGTTGGTAAAAATGTCAACTAAAAGCACTAAAATTTTCTACAATGAAAAACACTCTAAACTAGCAAACCTGTGAGTTCAGGTATCAAGTGTGTTTATGGTGCATTTGTCAAGTCCAGATAACTATTCCGTGCACAAACCAAGTGTCCCGGAGACTGATCTTTTGGAGGAATGACATGCAACTGAGTTTGGTCGTCTAACAAATATCATTTCTTGAAGTATACCAACCACAATCTTATAATGAATTTATAAATTAAGTAAAGAACTTCAAAGCAGTAAACAGCCAACACCATTACAGTTTACACTTGTAAAGCCAGGGTGATCAAATACAGACTCGATTATTACCTGCAAGATGTTAAGAACAGATCTGATAACATCTTGGTTCTTCAGGATATCAATGCTTTGGCCTGCCTGTCCAATTATTTCTGCCCATTTCTGTCAAATCAAATCACAAGATAACATTGTAAATACTATCCTTGAAAGAGAGGATGAAGAATGCAAAAGTTCATGGTAGAACCGAACCTGATTAGGAAGGCTCATCAATCTCTTCAGGTATTCGTCCCTCTTAGTATTATCAGATTCAGCTTGAATCATGTGACCAACCTGAAAGTGAGCACAAAGGCACAAATAATATGAGATTCAGCTTGAATCATGTGGCTAGCCTGAACAGTGAGCACAAAAAGGGACAAATGATAGTACGAGTAACAGCCTATCTTGGCTCAATTTGTTCAACATACCGATTCATAAAACGTATGAATCTGATGTGGCTCAAGATCAAGAATTGTCGTAGCAAGGTTGGTAAGCAGTTCAGAAACAAATGGTTCATTCTCGCCCACCTGAGAAACAGCAGGAAGTAGAAAAAAATGGGCACATAACCGGTGAGTATCGTATAGTATAAACGTGAGGATAAGTGTTTGAGTAATACATAATAAAACAAATCATAAGTCTATCAATTCACATATAGAACTGAAGACAAAGGCAATGTGATGTAATGAATCTACCTGTTGTGTCACAAACTTGCGCTTGCATTTCTGAACAATTTTCAGGAATGTATCACACGCCATATCCTGCAACAAGCAATGTGTCGCATACATTACATAAAGTAGGAGGTACTTGAAACTTTGTGCAAATGCAGAGGGAAGCACAACTATGTACAGCAACAAAAAACAGAAGCAGCGGACTGTAGGTGACCACAAATACTAATAATATACTCCCTCCCATCTATATTACTTGTCACAGCTTTAGTACAACTTTGTACTAAAGTTGACAAGTACTATGGATCGGAGGGTGTACGTGTTTCACACTGCAGGAATTTTCCCATTCCAACTGAAGAAACTACATGTAAAATGCATCACTGACCTGAACTCCAGGATGCATCTCATGCATGAACTCAAATAATTTGTTGACTACTGTCTTCAGAAACTTCCAATGAGCCCTGAGAAATCTTGGGTACTGACCGACCACATACCTATTAATGCCAAACATTGGATCAGCAAAGATTTTCTTTTGATAATATCAAACATGAGAGAATTGAAGCAAACGCGTACATGATGTTACTCGCAATAACAGCTTTGTTGTCTTTCCCCTTCGTGATTTCACAGAGATTTAGCAAATCGCGAATGACCATCACCAAGAATCTGTTCTCCTGCAATAATAGGGAGACGAACCATTTAGGATTTACTGTGAAGTAAAGGTAGTAAATCGCCAAGTCCTCCACAAGAATTTATCAAAACCAAATAAAACAGTGAACAAACCTGTTCCTCCACCATAGAACCAGATATTGATCCAATAGCCCAGCAAAGAGTATTGAGGTTATTCCAACTCCAGTCCTCTCCATTCAATTGCTTAGTCAATTTCTTCAACATCTGGAATAACGAAGAAAGTGTGAGAGTTGTGGCTTAAATTCAAAAGGGTAGTAAATAGAAAACATAAGCAGGGCAACAAATGTATATATAAACAAAATAGATACTCGCTCCCTAGATACACAGACTGAACAGTCTCAAACGAATAATTGTGTTCATTGTCATTAATTGTATTAGTGTTTTGCGTATATCTTATGTCATTTCAACAAAAAGACAAAGGAGTGCACTTGTACCAAATATACTGCAGACCAGCTCACAGTAGTGTATACTATGTGTTGCATAATTTCTGAAACTGTAATGAAAAAATCCAGAAAACATGAATAGCATACCTGTTGCTCTGTATCCTCATGATCAAGATGGGACAAGTAGATCAGTGTTTCCCTCATGATCTAGTATTAGAATTAAAAAAAGAAGTGTCACATCAGTTTTATGATACACCTCATAAAGCACCACAACAGTTTCACAATTTGTTACCAACCTTATATTGGACAAGGACATCATTATCCTTCATTGTTTCCCGTACAATATTGCCATTTTCATCTTCCACAATCAATACCTCCTCAGGCTTTGCCATCCGACAAATCATCAACATTCGTAACTTTGATAGTGGACTTGCATAAAGCTGCCTCCTTTGGTGAACAGCTGTACCAGTACCATCAACTCCAGGAATCATCTGGGCCTACAAGTTAAGCATTGATGTGACCAGAAGGATTTATAACTTGAATACAAAAAGAGGAGTTCACAAAGCAAGAAACAGACATAGAACAAAATGCAGCACATGGATGGAAATGTATCACAAGAACATAAGAAAATATCACCTCTGTTCAGAATTATAAGACGTTTTGGATATTTTTATATGGACTACATATGGACTAAAATGAGTGAACAAACACACCAAAACGTGTCTATATATATTCGATTTAGAAAGAAGTTAGAACATCTTATAATTCGAAACGGTGGAATTAAATTCATGATAGTTTTTCGACAAATGCTTAAATTGAAAGCATGATATATCTAACTCATTAGAAAAACATGTGGACAGCTTTCCCATAGATAACAGAAACAATTTAAAAGCACCTGAAGCCCAATCATGCTTACAGCTGGTATTGCAGGCTCCATTTGATTGTGTGCTTCAAAAAGCTCCAAGACAAATACATTCCAGTAATCCAAACACACCTGTAAATAACCATCATGAGAATTACACCATGTGAATGTATATGCATGCTAAATCAAGTCTAAATGTATTACCTTAAAAACTTCAGTGTCATCAACATATGATATTCCAATGAGGTACTCGAGACCAACAAGCAATGCAGCTCTATTTTCTGCAGATGCCTCCAGTATGCGTATATGATTCTGCATGCACCAGAAAGAAAGAGATTACCACAAAACAATGGATCACACCAAAAAAGGAAATTCCTTCTTTTGTATCATTATTATATTACCAACTAGCATGTCTCTGTTTGTAGATCATAGAGTTTGAACGTCCAAAACAATGACCAATACTGTTAAAATTCATTTTGCGTTACAGCTGGGAACGTGATAGCAGAAATAGGATCCTTGCATCATCTAAGAATATTTTATGAAGAAAAACATCTCGCATATCCATGTCAAAGTTCAACTATACCAATTAATAGGGTACATCCATAATGTGATGGATCTGACCTTGAAGAAGGCAGTGAAGAAGAGTGCCAGATTTTGTATGAATGCTTGTTCTTCATTGGAACCATTAGCATATGCATTGGGAATTGTTCCAGGAGGAAGAATAGCCTAAACAATGGAGAGAGAAATCTATTAATAAGCGTTCAAATGAAAATCTTTAGAAAGAATAAAAACATAGTTTTTTTTCCTGAAATACATCATTCACCTGCAGCTGTAACATGAAAAATGTGTACATCTTCACATACTGCATGTTATAAAAATCACCAAACTGAAGAGCAGCAACCTGCAAAGAAAAAGTCAAAACAATGTTGTGTCAATGTCAGGGTCAATTTTCTGCCACTATATGTAACGCAATACAGTGCAGCCTAATAATCAAACTATAAGACAGAATGTCATTGCATTACTCCAACAGAATAGTTGGAAACAATGCAAAACTAAACATAGCTAACAACATGTTTTCTTTACCTCTGTCAGGCACTGAAGTGTAAGGTTCCGATAGGCGGCCATAGGAAAGAACTTCAGCAGCGTCTCCAGCTAATAATCATCAAGGGAAAAAATGAGACGGATTTTCAAAGAAAACAAAGATGAAAAATCTGGAGGAATGTAGAAAAAAACAAAGTACCAATGGCGACTCAAAGATGAATCCAACAGGAATCCATGATAAGAAAGCATGAAGCGTAGCCAATGTAGCACGGATCAGCTCAGAACTTTGTGTTGCAGATAGGACATACAAACACAGCTCGTGGATGAGTCGAAATTCACTGTTTCATAACAAGGAAAATTAGGACAGAACAACTAAAATATTAGACCAACTAAAGAGTAAAGAAGAGATACAAAAAGTAACCAAGTCTACTTCTACTCTATCAAATAGAAGCTGTTAGGCAGACACAAATGATAGATGGCCACAAATCCAACCTGTTGAGTGAGGACTTGAGTTCTTTGATCTTCTGTTGTGTCATTTCACCTCTTGAAAAATCAAATATTTCTTCACTTAAAAGCTGCAGATTATTTCATGGTTAATAGTTGTTCTGATGCACCAATTAAGCAGACATGAATAGAAACACAGCTTGCCTTCAATATAGCCATGCAGTTTTCACATATGGTTTCACTGCTCTTTGCTGCTGCAACAAGGTCAGGAATGAAGGATGTCCACCTGGCTGGCCACTCATGCTTCAGAACCTATTATGTTGGCCACAATTCAGGTCAAGTGGTTGTCAAATGCATTTATTCAGGTAATCAAAAAAAGTGAATGGGTTATATGGATCAAGAAGTACTTACCTGCACCAATATAATGTTGAGCTTATTAACATAAAGCCTCTCTTGTCGAAAGGAAACCTCATTACCTGAGAGCTGGTAGAGTGCCAAAAGTGAACGGCAAAAAGAGTGCATGAATCAGATTTATTTCATGAGAGAAATGACAAAAATTGCCATATTTAACAAAGAAGTTAATCCTTGCCTGAACAATCACATCAGATATGTAATTCTTTATGCCATCACGTTGTTCAACCGGCAACGCGTTCCACCTGTACTTGATAACACTTTCAAGTACCTAAAATATATTTGTAAAATAATCAATACATGACAAAAACTAAACACAATAGAGCGTATGCAGCATGCAACTACATGCACCTACATAATCCAATAACCTCAACTCAACACAGCAAATGGAAGTCAGGCAACAAAATATGGAGATCATTATAATGTCTTGTGTTACCCTAAAGGTTCACAATCATCACTGCCCTAAAGGTTCAAAATTATCACTGCTCTAATAGCAAACACTACAACCATATATGTCCCTTATAAATATTTACGGTAGACTACCCGCCATGCACGAAAAGGACACCAACCATCATCACCCCATACAAGGTTTAGTACCAATAGTGTATATTTGTCAGTATTAACAACACGACACAGGGTTAATGCTCGTAGTTATTTTGTCCATCTTGGGCACAGATTTTGTACGGAAACAGAACAGTGCATGGTATTGTGAACTGAAATGCGAGTAATTAAATTTCATGCAAAGATGGCACCCAGAACGATTAGATATAATAGATTGTATGCTTTGGCATGACAGGAGAAAAATAAAAACCACTGGCTACATAACTTGCTTATGGACCATCAACATTTATCCTGGCCCATTTCATCCCCTCTACATATGTCGACATGTCGTCATCACACATGTTATCTAAGTTCAGTTTCTAATCAAAAATAAAAATGGTGCAAGAATTGCGCAAATATTCAAAGGACGACTATCCTGACCAGGTTTTAAATAGGCCCAAAAGAGGCAGAATGAAAACAAGAGAAGACGTAGCGTCTACCCCAAAAAACAACCTAAAGTATGTTTCTACGCTGGTAGACAAACGAGGTATCTTTTGGATCATTCGAACTTAGTACTAATAGTGTAACAAACTATATAAACTTTCTTTATCTCCTACAGGGAAACCAATTGAGTGCATTCTATTCATATAGTGAGATGCGCAACAGCTGGCAGTAACTAGCCAATCAAATTAGTATCATACAAAATTGCTAGTACGGCAACGGCGCTTGAGCTCACACGCCAAAGCAGAATCCTATTAGGCATCCATCTTTTCTACACCATGAGATTTTCATGTAGCATACTGCATGTTCAAATGTGTTGAACCCTCAAAGCCAAGCGACTGGGCATTTTAACCGCTTAAAACCAGTTACGAGTTAGACAAGAAAAATATTAGCAGTTCCATTTCCTAATATAACCGGTGAACCACAATAGCAAGTGTAATTAATGGGCAGTACTGGCAGTACAGAATGTAAAACATGCATGATCTAATCCAAGACGAGCGGCAGCCACGGCATCAAATAAACCTTCATTCAGTTGCGAACTACCCTCTAAACTTTTGAGATAAAAACATTCAGGAGCAGAAGCTTACTTGAAGGGCAAAGAACTTGGTGTTGAGGTTCTGGGAGTGCTGCAGGATGTGCACCACTTGCAGCCACATGTCAGGGTTGTTTTGCAGATCCCGCAGTATGAGATCAGCGGCGCTCCTCTGAAACAAAGCAGCCCATTTCAATCAGCAAGGTTAAAAGCAGGCAGATAAACCACAGCAGTAGTAAGCACAGCCCCAGCGCTGCATCTATGCCTAGCATGCAATCGGCTTCCAGGTTGGAGAAGTAGAAACAGTAAGCGTCAGGTCCCCCTGCGGCGTATTCAGCCATTTCGGGCTGATGATCGCCGCTAAGCCTCCTCCACAGACCAAACCCTATCTGGCTAGGAAACTTACCGCTGCCGTCCACCCCTGAATCCCGAGCGGGTGGAGGACCCCCTGCTCTAGCGGGTGGACTAACAACTAGTAGGTAGCATCTAGCAGATGGCCTGGAAGCGTGGGAGGACCAAACCCTAGGTCTCGCTGGAGGGGAGGCGGCGCTGGGCCGACCGAAACAGACTAGCAGGCTCGTGCGAAAGCGGAAGCGGGAGCGGGCGGCGTGGTTGGACGCGGTTACCTCCTCCTTAGATCCGGTGCCGTAGAAGGCGGCGACGGTGGCGTCGAGCACGGGGACGTCGATGGGCTGGGTCAGATCCCTCAGCTTCTCCGCCATGGCGGCGGGCGGGGGGAGCGCACCGGTGTGTGTGGGGGTCGGGTTGGGGGACGGAGCGGGGAGAGCCGGGGCGGTCGCGGCGGCGGGAGGGACGGAACCCTAGCGCGTCGGCGGTGGTGAGGGGGCGGCGGCGGCGAGGGGGTGAGAGGGGGGGTGGGGAGGAGGAAAGGGAGGGAGGATTTTTATTTCGGATTTTTGGTTTCGGGGGGTTTAAGAGGGAGGCAGGGTTGCTGACAAACCACGCGAACCTCTCCCCTGCCCGAGCACGCCGCGCGGTTAGGCCCCTGAATGCTTTTCTATTTGCGATCCGGTCCTGCGCTGCCCCGATTCAAAAACGGAGGGTGGGGATGGAATGGAGCCGCTCCCTCCCTCCCTCGGTCAGTGCACTCTATCCTTTCCCCTTCTTTTTCCTTTTTCTTCTTTTTTTTCTTTTGATTTAATCGAATGAATGAATGAATGAACCTATGGGTTTGTCTTGGAGGATATTACCTTCTAGACCCGAGTCCTCGATGCTCGACCGAGGCTAGTGTGCTTAGATTTAGATCATCCCGGCATTGATTCCGGTGTGTTTTTTCAACTTTGCATGGAGTAAGTCGTGTTGTACTGGTTGTACGTAGTGTGTGTGTGTGTGTGTGTTTTTATGTGAAGGTGCTCGGATTGCTCGCGGTACCCCCAACAGGTTGTTGACCATTGTCGTGTTTTGAAGGCTGAACAAAGCAACCGCCAGAGCCGGTCAAAAGGTGCATTTATCGCCCTCCCGCCAAATATTAGTGGCTTGCCCCTTCAAAATTTGGAGAAGGGGTTACTTTGTCTGGACTCGGCATTCAAGTTAGTGGCGACCGTAATAAAACCATGCCTCGAGGTCGAAGACGGTTTCATATCGGACGTGGATGGTGTTGACAGGTCGGTATTTTTTCTTGGAGTGTAAGATGAGTTGTTCGTAAACGGTCGAGCCCACTCACGCGTAGCCCACTACGCTCTTTCCTATTTCGGATCGAGTACATCCCTCCATGCGCAACCTCGGTTCAAAATGGATGTTGGGGATGGAACCTCCTCACTCAATGCATTATATCCCTTTTTTCCTTTTTTTTCTTTTTCTTTCTTTTAAACATCTGGGTTTATCTCGGAAACCTTTTAGGCTCAAGTTTTTAGTGCTCGATCGTTCATGTGCTAAGATTATTTGGGCATTGATTTTGATATGTTTTCTTGAACTTCACGTTGATCTTGTTGCACCGGTTGTGCAAAAGTGTGTGTATATTACTGTGAAAGTGCCCGAACTGCTCGCATTATCGAAGAGTTATCCGGCTTCCACCATGCGTAAGAGCAACATGTTTGTTCAATCGTGTTTAGAAAAACTCACAGTGGCCTCCCAAGCTAGTCAGTTGTATTTTTATGGAGTGTAAGGGCTTGTTCGGCAACGCTCCAGCTCTCAACTTCTATTTACTCCACACTGGAGCTGAGCCGAACGCATTAGCTCCAAGAAGCTAAAATTCTCGAAGCTCACCTGGGCCGTAGTGCAATTTGGCGAAGCAAGCAAAGCCGAGCTCCACGTTTAGAAGAAGCTGGAGTTCCACCTATTTACGATCGGTATGCCACCGCCCAGGAAAACTATTCGGTCAGAGCCCTCAACTCATCTCTCCCTCGTTCGCTAACCCTCACCTCGTTCTCTCTCTCGAACGCTCCCGCCGCTGCCAGTTGCGCCGCCAGGGCTGCTTCCCCCCGTCGCCGGCCGGATCCTCTCCCCCGCCTACAGATCCAGCCATCCCAGCCCTTTTCCTGCCGGATCCCATCTTCAGCGCGGCTAGTCCTGCCGTCAGCGAGGAGCAACGACACCATGAAAAGGAGGAGCTCACCCGGACGCCATTGATGCCCGAGAACCCATCCCGATGACCGGTCGCCCTCTCCTGCAATGGGCTGCTTCCAGCCGGCCCAAGCTGGGAACGAACAGGCTCCCAGCGTACTGTAGCGCTAGGAGAAGCTGCAGCGCTGCCGAACGGTTTCCCAGCGCCAGGTGAAGCGAGAAGCCGAGCAAGAAGCTGAATCTGAGAAGTTTTTGAGAAGCTGTAGGACATCAGAACAGGCCCTAAGATTACCTGTATTAAACTAAACAAATGTCGCAAATCAATTATTTATTTACAAAATATTCTATCATATTATCCCATGTTAATTAATCGTGTGTCTCGTGTTAGTCTCTGTAATCGACCATATGCAATGGGCATTCCAATCTTTCCACATAACCTTAAAGTTTGGGCATATTGATTGTCAAAGTATAAGTCCATACATAGCTAAATTAATGTGAAGTTTAATGAAAAAATATGTTATGTACGCATTAAATTTGGTCAACCGCGTGCTAGTACACCAACGACGTCCCCGTGCCAATTGACCCCCCCCTCGCCCCACACTTTCCCCTCTTTCTATTCAGGTCCCTCCCACCCTCTAGCACAAACGAAAATAAAAGGGTGGAGATGGAACCTCTTTGGTGCGGAGCATCCCATGGACATCACCTTGGATCCTACATCGACACCCTAAATGCCAAGTGAACCGATTACTAGAGGACGTGCACGTGCCATTGAAATAAAAGTTAACTCACTCCTCTTTGAACTACCCTTACATTCATATGAGACATGGCTACTGCCTCAAACGGAGAACCTATGCATACTCAATTAGCAATGAAGTGACCATGGAGAATCAAGGGAACAAAGTTGAGCCATGGTGGGAGAGGAGCAAGGAGAAGTAGAAGAGAATGTTGTCCCTGTGCTACAGCTGGACGTCCGGGCTGAGCCCAAACGAAATGGCTCCCTGGCTGGTCGATCGGTCTTTGTGTCCGGACTCAACCCGGACATCCGGCTAGGCAACAGAAGCCTTGGCACTCAAGCCGGACGTCTGGCCCGTTGTCTGGACATCCGGCACCTGGAGCGCATCCCTATGCAGCCCGAGCCCTAGAACTTTCCCAAACATCCGGATGTGTGCCCAGTCTACGTGCTAATTTGGCCCGGTGGCCTTGTATGCCCTTTCCCACATACCCTATTTCGCTCCTGGACTATAAATACTCCTTCCTCGCTTCATCTTGGGGGTAGCAAAGCACAATAGAAATACTTGAGAGGGCTTTGCTCATCTATCACTACACTGGAGATCAAGGCCTCCTTTGGAGAAGATCCATCTTGGATTCAAAACCTCCATCTCTTCTTGAGATTTGGAGAAGACTACCCCTCTAGAACTCATCTCCCTTTGTGTATTTTGGGAAAACTACCCTAACTACTTATCTTCCTTTTGTTGTTTATGGATCTTGCTTGGATTTGTGGAAAGAGTGCATGTGTGATTGGATATATGTTCTTGAGTGTTTCTCTCAATCCACCACTAAATTATGAAAGACGAGGCGACCTAGGACTTGGTCATACATCGTCTTCTATCATGAGCTTTGGTTGTCACAATTTAGAGCCCTCTCACCTTTATAGCAAGGCACCACATACTAACATAACATGGCTGAAAGGACGTGGATGTCGCCTAGAGGGGGGGTGAATAGGCGCTTTAAAATAATTACGGTTTAGGCTTGAACAAATGCGGAATAAAACTAACGTTTAATAAGTCAAGCACAAAACCTAAAACAACTAGGCTCACCTATGTGCACCAACAACTTATGCTAAGCAAGATAGACAACTAAGTGATAGCAAGATATATAACAAGAAACAATATGGCTATCACAAAGTAAAGTGCATAAGTAAAGGGCTCGGGTAAGAAATAACCGAGGCACGCGGAGACGACGATGTATCCCGAAGTTCACACCCTTGCGGATGCTAATCTCCGTTTGGAGCGGTGTGGAGGCACAATGCTCCCCAAGAAGCCACTAGGGCCACCGTAATCTCCTCACGCCCTCGCACAATGCAAGATGCCGTGATTCCACTAAGGGACCCTTGAGGGCGGTCACCGAACCCGTACAAATGGCGACCCTTGGGGGCGGTCACCGGTACCCGTACACTTTGGCAACCCTTGGGGGCGGTTCACCAGTACCCGTACAAATTGCTCGGGGCAATCTCCACAACCTAATTGGAGACCCCGACGCTTGCCCGGAGCTTTACACCTCAATGATTGAGCTCCGAGGCACCACCAAGCCGTCTAGGGCGCCAAGGCACCCAAGAGGAACAAGCTCTAGGGTGCTCAAACACCCAAGAGTAATAAGCTACTCAACTTCTCACTTCCACGTATCACCGTGGAGAACTCAAACCTATGCACCAAATGCAATGGCAAGGACACACGGAGTGCCCAAGTCCTTCTCACCCAAATCCCACCAAAGCAACTAATGCTAGGGAGGAAAATGAGAGGAAGAACGAAGAAGAACACGAAGAACTCCAAGATCTAGATCCAAGGGGTTCCCCTCACTTAGAGGAGAAAGTGATTGGTGGAAATGTGGATCTAGATCTCCTCTCTCTTTTCCCTCAAGAACTAGCAAGAATCATTGGAGGGATTGAGAGTTAGCAAGCTCGAAGAAGGTCAACAATGGGGGAAGAACACGAGCTAAAGAGATTAGATGCATTGGGGAAGAAGACCCCCTTTTATAGGGGAGAGAAAATCCAACCGTTATCTGCCCAGCCCGCAGTAAAGCGGTACTACCGCTCCATAGAGCGGTACTACCACGCCCAGGACTAAAATACACAGAGTGTTCAACGGTAGTGCCGCCGGAGCGGTACTACCGCTGCCCCAGGCGGTACTACCGCTTAGGGGTTTTAGACCAGGAGAGGCAGCAGTAGTAGAGGCAGCCAGGGCAGCAGTACCGTACAAAGCGGTACTACCGTACTAGTGCCGCTCTATTACCGCATCGGGTAAAAAGGAAACAGGAGCGTGCACTGAGGAAACCCCGCAAGCGGTAGTACAAGCGGTAGTACCGCTAGAGCGGTACTACCGTGCTACTGCCGTGAAATGCAAACCGGCAACAGAGAGCTGCACGCTCGGGGAAACAACAAGCGGTAGTGCCACGGTAGTACCCAGCGGTACTACCGCATAAGCGGTACTACCGTGGGCACAAGCGGTACTACCGCTTGGGTGCTGAGAAACTGCCCAAACACAACAGAAGGATACAATAAAACCTGAACTGCCATAACTTCTGCAAATGAGCTCCGAATTGAGCAAACCCAAGCTTGTTGGATTCAGTATAAAAATGCCAATGGTATAGAGATGTGAAACCTCTATCAATGAAGAACCGGCAAAAACTCCAACATCGAAAACATCATAGAAGATGCATAAGGACTCCGTTTTCGATGAACTTGAACTTGTCATGAAGCTGACCATAAGCTCAAGAACCCACAAAGAGAAAAACCAACCAAGAACCAAGAAAGATGATGATGCCAAGAATGCAATGGTTTGAGCTCTCAACGAACGATACGATCAAGCTACTCACTTGAGAGCCCCCCTTGATAGTACGGCAATCTATCCTATAACCCAGTCTCCCAACTACCACTATGAGACCGGTAAAATAGAAAACCCTATCAAGGTCAAACCTTAGCCTTGCGCATAGTCCACTTGAGCTAGATGATGACGATCTTGACTTCCTCAAGATGGACCACCTTTCTTGATTGCGCTGGCTCGATGAAGACTAGATGATTGCTCCCCCATACTCCACTATGGGTGAGCCACTCTTCGACATATCTTCACAAGTCCATTATCACCACAATGGACGGCAAGCTTCAAGCATGATCTCTCCATGATGCTTCACTTGAACTTGCACACCGCAACCTTGATGACGATCACCACTTGATGTCATCCTCCATGGGTTGTATGAGATCTTCCTCTTGACGCAAACCCATGGAAATATACCTAACCCCACAACGAACTCTCACGTAGACCATGGGTTAGTACACAAAGCATAATGGACAATGCTTACCATACCATGGGATCACTTGATCCCACTTGGTACATCTTCTACGCTTTGTGTGTTGATCAACTTGATTCACTCTTTGACTTAGTCTTGATCAACCATGTATCTTATCTTCTCTATGACCAATCTTTGGATAAAACATTGAATACCACCTTGGTCACCATATAAACTCCTTGAAACCAACAGATGGACTTCAAGAAGTACCTATGGACAAATCCTTCAAATATAACTTAAGGCAACCATTAGTCCATAGGGATTGTCATCAATTACCCAAAACCACACATGGAGAAATGTGCTCTTACAATGGCATAATAAGATAATAAGGGGAAGTGTATGTCTCACACTATCGGGGATATAACCCCACGGTGTGACCCGTCCTACTGGGCCGGGTCAGTATAATGGCGACTCTGGATATATGTTCAAGATGGGTCGTGTTGTGAAGATAAGACAAGTAAGGCGGTTGCTGAGTGAACTGTCGGGCGGCCCAAGCGCGCGGTGACGGCGACTCAAGGCCCACGGGGCAGAAGACGCCGGAAGATTCCTTGCTTGAGAGGCAAAGCGTGTTAGAGATATGATAGGTTACAAGTCATGATATGACTCGGACTCTGTTGTAAACCCTAGGGTCTTGACCTGTATATAAAGGCAAGCCCCTAGGGACGAAATACCTAAGTCATAATCCCTCGAGAGCTAGGTTAGCAATTTCGCACCCTTGTAATCGAGATCTATCCATCAATACGCACAAAGCAGGACGTAGGCTATTACCTCCATCGGAGGGGCCGAACCTGGGTAAACTCGCCTCCAGTTCCTGTTTAACCCCCTTTGAGTCGCCACCTAGCTAGCGGCGTTGGCCTCACACCCAAGTCCTTGCACGAGGACATCTGCCGTGACAAAACCACGACAGTTGGCGCCCACCGTGGGGCTCTCGTCCGGTGGAGTTGAGTTCTCGAAGGGAACCTGTCCAGGGTTCGGGAAATTCGCGGTCGACCAGATGATCAAGAGTCGCCGCGACGAGATCTACATCGACGATCCAGTCTGGGGCACCAAGGCCGGCTCAACCGAGCCCCAATACCGGGTCCCCTTTGGCGGGATCGGTGCTACGATTTCCGAGTCGGACATTTGCATCAACATCGACGAACCAGCTCGGCGCACTCGACCCGGCCGGGATCAAGCCGGCGGGCGTCATGTGTTCGTCGGCTTCACTCGGGGAGTTTGCCTCCCGGATGAGCCGACGGGCAGCGATGACGTCCTCGTCAACTCAGATGGCGAGTCTTCCATGGGAGAAACTAAATCGATCTGTCCTCTTTATGATGGCAGACTCAGGGGATCATTGGAGATTGGAGCCCCTGAGGAATTCCACGAGTCGCCTCGTCGGGTTGTTGTCTACATGGCAGGAACCGCGACGGCTCAGAACCCATCCGCAGCCGGAGCGGCGGGTGGATCTGGCAGGTCTGGCAAGACGCCGGCTCAAGCCATGACAGATTTAATGGCTGAGATGGCAAAACTCGTGGAAAGTCCCGTCACGACGAAAAATCAAGGAGAACGCAACACGGAGTTAACCAAACTACGTGATCAGATGACCGAGGTACAGAGGGAAATCGATGCTGAGAACGCCAGGATGGCAGAACTACATGCTCGCATACATAATGAGTCGGAACGCCTTAAGGCCGAGGCTTGGCACTTAGGACTTCAGAGAGAGGCATCTGAGGCGGTTTACCAAAGGAGACATCGGAGCCGGCTGCCACTGAACCTCGAGCCACAGCAACTCTTCAACACCCCTCAGCAGACACCGAGGGCTGGGCAGCCGCTCGAGAATCAACAAAACGAGCCGCCTCAGCCACCACCAGCTCACTCGCCGCCACAGTGTTTTCAAACACCATGGGGCCACTTTTCTAATCCTGTTGACAATGTGTTGGCGGCGGCCCGGCAGTTGGAAGCATTACCTATTCTTGGAAATACCCTTGTTGATGTTGAAGCCAGGAATGCCATAGAGATGTTGAAAACAGCAGTGGTGCAGCAAGCGCGGTATTCTTACAGTCGCGATCATATGCACTCCACTCCATATGCTAGTCGCGGCAAGAGTCGCCATCCGGAGTCTCCGGCAATTTCTAGCAGTGGGCGCAGGCAACAGCCTCAAGTTTCCCCAACCCGACCTGTTCCATTCGGAGCTCAGGCGATCGTTGATGCGGCTAGGGATGCACGGCAGGCAGAGGCGGAAGCAGCGGCACGGGCGATTCAACAGCTTCATCCTCAACCCGAGGCTGGGACCAATAGTAGGACAATTGAGATACCTTGTCTATCTCCGGCTCTCTGCGCCAAACGTATGCCCAAAGACTTCAAGGGGCCACGCAAGGTGCCAAACTACACGACGGATCTTGAGTCGGCGGCTTGGATCGAAAGCTACGAGTTAGCAATGGATATGTTGGATGTCAGTGATGCCGTATGCGCCAAATACCTGACCATGATGCTGGAAGGACCGACTCGAACATGGTTGAAGAACTTGCCGCCCAACTCCATCAACACTTGGGCTGAGCTTAAAGAACGTTTCATCAAGAATTTTCAGGGAACGTGCAAGAAGCCAATGACGATTGTGGACCTTCAACATTGCGTCCAGCGGGTAGATGAGTCGGCTCATCATTGGACTCGCTGGGTCGCGGAAATCATACACTCGTCAGACAGTATTACGGCGGCTCAAGCCATCCTGATCCTAGAAAAGAATTGCCACTTCCAGCCGCTGGTCCAGAAGCTCGGGCGGCTCAAGCGTAAGGTACATGATATGGGCGATTTGATGGATGTCCTCACCAGATACGCCGAATCAGACAGCACGAAGGATCCCGGCTCGGATGAAGACAAGACCGGCAAGGGAAAGAAAGGTGAAGGTGGAAAGGGCCAGCATAATCATGGTGGTAACTAGGGAACCCAGAGTAATATTGGCAAGCGGAAGCAACCAGACAGCGGGTTAGACTTTGTAGCCAACACTAATGTTGGCTTCAAAAACTAACGTCGTAATGGTCGCCCTGGAGGGACTTATAATGGAAATAAGCCTCGTAATTATGAGGAAACGCTCAAGGGACCGTGTCCCAAACACAGTACCCAGGACAAGCCAGCTACCCACTCATGGGAGAACTGTTACATCATGCAGGAGTTCCGTAATCAGGCTTTCCAGAATAATCCAGGAGGCAATGGTGGAGGACACCCGGGTCAGCACGGTCCTGGAGGGTCGCAGGCCGGCTCGGGGGTTGGTTTTCAGCATCAGGGAAATCATGGCAATGGACAGCATCCTGGCCAGGGCAGTCAGCATAACAACCAAGGTGGGTTCCAAAGTAATCCCAAGCAGCTGAATAGCGGTCAGTACCACTAGTTGAATCCCTGAATAAAATTCATACTCTGGCGGGTTTTACAAGAAGAATTCTATATCTGCCAGAAGAAAACAAGCCGGCCTTGGGACACCTGAGGCCTTACTATACTTAAAGACACCGTCTCCTTTTGTAATTTCCCCCGCATGCAGTTTCTGTATATACTTCTTTATGTGTATAATAAAGCCGGAGCTCTTTTTTGTTTCAAAATTGCAAATTGAGCATGAGTCTTTATTTTTTGAAACACTGGGCGCTTGGGGGCTTCCAACTCATCGAGTTCGGCTTTCTCACCTTTGCGACCCGGCGAAGAAACGCCATAATTCTTTGGGCATTTGGGGGCTTCCAACTCATCGAGTTCAGCTTCAACACCCTCTTGACCCGGCAAAAAAGACGCCACATATGGTTAAACCTGCCTGTACGCTTGATGCGACTCCGATCAGATGACCCCATGTACTCTTGATAAGTCAATCCTTGTTGACCCTGAACTTACCAAGGTTAAAACATTGGCTTGAGTCATGTGAGAGCCGGCATACAGAGAGCTAGGATAAACCATAGGTTATCATACCCGCTTCATTGAAGCAAGACTCGAGCCTCGAAAGCCGGTCTTTTCGTTAAGCCTCGAAAGCTGACGATTTTTATATGTTCTGATATCATATGCATACATCATTTACATTGTATCATCGCATCATTACATCATACCTGCATATTCATACTTGTGCGGGAAGCTGGTCGTCAGGACGGGATACACCATAAACATCATACCCAAATATTTATGCTGAACAAATAGAGTCTTTGGCTGATCCACATCATTGTTTATTATGACCAGGATCAAATGATTAGGGCCTTCAAAGCCGGTTCCACAGAGTTGGTCTATATTTCTGAGCCTCGAAAGCCAGTTTATTTTTGCCGAGTCCCACTGGGCCGGCTTATTAACAGTACTTCGTATTGTTATGAAAATTATGCTATCACCACATAATACTTTCAGGTACACCCTGTTCCCATTGCCAGCTCGTACGTGAGCGTCCGGGTTATTAGTTGCAGTCAAAACACTGACTAACACAAAATTCTTGTTTTCCTCAATGTTTTTGGGGAAAAAAATTAAGACTTGAGCAACGAAAGCCAGTCTCTCATTGCCAAGTCTCACTGAGCTGGCTTATCAAATCGTATTATTTTACAGTAATTTTTCAGGTACAATATTGCAACTATTGCCAGCTCACATTTGAGCGACCGGATTAAGCAACTGAGTTCACATTGTGACCAGCTGTCAAATCATACATCTTCAACATCGTTGAGGGGGGTGTTGGCAGAACTTGATTTTCACAAGCCAAGACCTTCTGCCGGCTTATTTTGCTCCGACTTTTTCTGTCAAACGGACTCATTGATCACAACAATAGAGATGTATAAAGATAGGCAAAAGGAGTAGCAAAATGATATTGTGCCCAAAAAGATTGGAGTCTTGCACCAACAAGGGCGCAAACATGCACGATGGCACGACAAAGCATTTCAGAAGTTTTTTAACTATTCCTATTACAGGCTCAAGGAGCCACACAATGTTCTGCCCCATACTTGAGGGCTCAAGCCGTCAGACTGGCAATTTAAAAAGTTCATCATTTTGGCAACTCACCTTCTGTGTCGTCCGGGTTGGCAGCGGACTGATCCATCGCTTGAGCCGTCTCCGGGTTATCCTCCACTGGGTCTTCTGGCTCTTCTATCTGAAGATTGTCCACATCCTAGTTGCAATGGATTAAAGCATGGAATATGGCTTCATCATCAAGGATAGGCGACGGGTCAACATCAGGAGCGAAGATGTGCTTACGTCGTTGAGGAGTCAGATTCACCGGTTCGAAGGCGGGTGGTGGAACTCGTGAATGGTTGGCATCATAAGCCGCGTGATAATTCCTCAGCTTCATTTCAGAAACCAGCTGGGTGGACAACACTCGAGCCGCCTTGACACAAGAGGTGTAGTCGCTTTCGGTGAAAGCTGACCCATCGACCTTAAACTCTGGGAAGCCTTTGGCCATTTCTGTTGGATCAAGTTCCGCTGAATAGGCTAGGGCCCGGCTCAAAGCGTATATTGAGCCGGCTTGGGCGACTGATCTTTTCAGCTCTTGAACCTGTTGTGGAATTGTTGAAAGGCACTTCAGCACATCCTTGATAAGTTTTACCGGCTCTTTATACCCCATCACAGCCTTGATCGCAAGGTGGCTTCCAGCGTAAAGTTGCTCAGTTCACGAGTATATAGCCTTCAGCATCAGCAGGCTATTATCCTGAAGTTTGCTAGTCCGGGGCCCTGCAAAGTAGCATCAATACATGAGTCGCCATGCAATTTATATTCATATTTCAAGAAAGAAAGAAGTCGTCAAGATACTTACCAAAAACAGCCTGGGTCATATGGGAAATGTGTTGTTTCAACCCGGATAGCTCTTCAGTGATGGGCTTCAGCTGGCCCTCAACATCTTATGCACACTTCAGCAGAACGGCTTTTTCAATTTCAAAGGACTACTTGTCTTTCTCAAAAATTTCCTTGATCTTCTCCAATTCTGCCAAGGAGAGTCTAAGTTTTTCCTCAACATCTGCTCGGGCGGTTTGCCCCGTTTCAAGGTCTTTTCTTAAGCTGGCCGCACTTAACTCGGCTGCTTTCAGAGCTTCCTGAAATAAAAAAAAATGATCATGAGTGTTATGGTGCAAAATGTGAAAACAATGTCCCAAACAGATTGCAAGCAATATACTTGGCACTTGGGGGCTAATGCAAAGCAGTTTTTAAATGAACAAAATACCCGACTCATCTCAAGAAGATGAGTCGGCCCTTGGGGGCTACAGGTCAAAATTCTTTAAATTATCAAGACCCGACTCATCTCAAGAAGATGAGTCGGCCCTTGGGGGCTACAGGTCGAGATTCTTTAAATTATCAAGACCCGACTCATCTCAAGAAGATGAGCCGACCCTTGGGGGCTACAGGTTGAATCATCCACAATATTCACAAGACCCAACTTATCTCAGAATGATAAGCTGGCCCTTGGGGGGGTAAGTGAGGATATATGGTATGGAGCATACCTCATATTTGTTCTTCATCAGGCTAACAAGGACGACTTCCATCTCTCGACTCGTAGCAAGGCAATCCAGATAGCCGGCATGCAGCTCTTCAGCACTGAAATTCTCATAGTTTGGGAGCTCTAGCTTAGCTTTCCCTTTCTCTGGCAATACTGTTTCATCCTTAGCAATAATTTTTGTTAGCACCCTAGAGACTTCAGGAGCAGCGTAACCCGACCCAATGATAATGACCTCCTCATTCTTGTCACGAGGAGCATCTTCAGTTGGCTTTGGAGGACTGGGTGGATTAAGATTGGTTGCTGGATTGGTTTCAACATCCGTGGCATTGGTGTTTGCCGGCTCGGGAGGAGGGGGGTAAGTCAGCTTGGATTTCCTGATGATCTTCAGATCAATCAGTATGGATTTCAGGAGCCGCCGAATCAGGGATCTCTGGCTCAAGGACCTCAGGGTTGGTGGATGACCCGTCAGTTTTCCTTTTCTTGGCTTTGGCCCTACAAAACAAAGGAATCAATATAAGGCATATGCAAAGACAAAAGCCTATTTAAACAAGCGGATGATGAAAGGGAAATTTACCCGGGATTGATAACAAAGGGTGCTAGTTTGGAGGCAGTTGAGTCGCCCGATGAAGGTGGCGACTCCTAATAAACCGAAATATAAGGATCAATAGTTAACATATTAGGACAATTCTCTTTGAAGGACTAGAACATCAAATACCTCAGTTGATCGTTATCAGGCGGTTGACTTATCGGGCAGGCCGTCAACAAGATCACCATTCCCACTCCGGGTCTGACGCTTTGATTTGTGCTGAGTTTTCTTCAAAACAAAATTGGGGTCCAGATAAGCATCCGGGTGAGAGAAGCTTACTTTCTGAACAAACCGCCTTGTTTTCAATGGAGGCAAGGATTCTGAGTCGGAGGAAATAGAAATTACCTCAACATCGCCTGCACGGCTTGTCTCAACATCGCCATGAGAAAAGAAGGCATCAACCAGATTCAATGAAACATGGACAAAGTAAAATTCTACCTCTGATTGAATATCAGTTGCAGTTGTTTCGTCCATTTGAGACGGTCCTTCAGTGGTCGCCTTATTCTTTTTCCTACTTGGGGCGGCTTTGGGTTTATTAGCTTGAGTTTTGCCTCGTTTCCTGCCCTGGAAAGGAGACTTGGCCTGAAGAAAATTGGCAATCAGAGCAAACAGATGAAGGTTTAAAAGCTAAAAAGACAATATTCATAAAGCCGGATAAAAGTATCAAAAGAATTTTTACCGGAGGAGCCGGGTTAAGAGCATAGAAAGGCTTTAACCCGTCTTTGCTGCAAGTTTCTTGATTTTCACCCAGCAGCTTCTTCACGATCCGGTTTATTTCCTCGGCATCTAAAGAAAAGTTGTTGTACCTTTGGGCATTGACGTGGTTTGAGACTGCGTCGGTATTTCCCCAAAGAGGAAGGGATGATGCAGCACGGCGACGGTAAGTATTTCCCTCAGTTATGAAACCAAGGTTATCGAACCAGTAGGAGGATCACCAACACCCAATAAGCAGCACCTGCACACAAACAACAAATACTTGCAACCCGACGCGAAAGAGAGGTTGTCAATCTCTCTACGGTAATAAGATAGATTAGGTAGTGATAGATAGGAGAGATAGATCTCTCAAGAACACAAATAAAAGGAGTAAATATGCAGCAATATATTTTTTGGTTTTTGGTTTTGTAGATCTGAAAACAAAGATTGCAAAAACGTAGATCGGAAAGCAATATGATGGAAAAGTAGACTCGGGGGCCGTAGGGTTCGCTAGTGGCTTCTCTCATGAGTATAGCGCACGGTGGGTGAACAAACTACTGTTGGGCAATTGATAGAAAATCGAATAGTCATGACGATATCCAAGGTGATGATCATTATATAGGCATCACATCCAAGATAGATAGACCGACTCCTGCCTGCATCTACCTCTATTACTCCACACATCGACCGCTATCCAGCATGCATCTAGTGTATTAAGTTCATGGAAAAACGGAGTAATGCAATAAGAACGATGACATGATGTAGACAAGATCTATTCATGTAGGAATAGACCCCATCTTCTTATCCTTAATAGCAATGATACATGCGTGTCTTGCTGCCCCTTCTGTCACTGGGAAAGAACACCGCAAGATTGAACCCATCACAAAGCACCTCTTCCCATGGCAAGAAAAATCGATCTAGTCGGCCTAACTAAACCAAAGATTCAGAGAAGAAATACGAGGCTATAAGTAATCATGCATATAAGAGATCAAAGAAGACTCAAATAATATTCCTGGATAGAAACTGATCATGAACTCAAAATTCATCGGATCCCAACAAACACACCGCAAAAGTTTGCATCAAATAGATCTCAAAGAGACCATTGTATTGAGAATCATAAGAGAGAGAAGAAGCCATCTAGCTACTGCGTACGGACCCGTAGGTCTTTGGTGGACTACTCACGCATCATCGGAGAGGCACCTATGAGGAAGATGAACCCCTCCGTGATGGTGTTTAGATTGGATCTCGCGGTTCTAGAACTTGCGGCGGCTGGAATTGTGTTTCGTCGACTCCCCTAGGGTTTTTGGAATATTTGGGAATTTATAGGCATCAGAGGCTGTAAGGGCATAATTATACCCTAATGGTTTTGGTGATTGATGACAATGCGTTTGCGGACTAATCGTGTGCATTAAGCTTTCAGAGAATATCAGGTGGCACGAGACGATTATCATACCCCTCAGGAAGCTAAAAGGAAGACGGTGTCTTTTCGATGATTTAGTGTCGGTGGACTTAAGTCGTAGGAATTATCCGTACTATCAAGAGGGGGTCCGCGATGGGAAAGTTTGGGAGGAATCATCACGTACACACTCGCACCCCATTCGTTTCCCGGCAACATGGAGTTTCTGTCTTTGCCCAACTCTCCCTGTCTTTCTCTCAGCGGTAGTACCGCTCTGGGAAGCGGTAGTACCGCGCTCAGCCGGTACTACCGCTCCAGCCAGCGGTAGTACCGCTGAGGGGAAGAAGGGAGGGCTTGCCTCCTCGCGCATGGGGTCAGACATGCCTCTGGGCGTGTCTGATGCCGCGCGCCAGCCCCCTGCCGCAGCGGTAGTGGGGGGCAGTAGTACTAAGCGGTACTACCGCCACCCCTGCTGCTGGTTTCTGTTGGGCGGTAGTACCGCCCCATCCAGCGGTACTACCGCTGAAGCGCGGCTGGCAGAGCTGGTAAGTGGGCAACGGGCAGATTCCTCTCCTCCCTATTTAAAGGGTCTTCTTCCCCAAGAAGCTCTACCTCTCATCCCTCCAAAAGCTCCATTGTTGCCCAAAGCTCATTCTTGCCCAATCTCTCTCCCTAGCCAACAAAGCTTGTTGATACTCTAGGGTTTGGTTGAGAGGGCCCCGATCTACACTTCCACCAAGAGAAATTTGATTCCCCCCACTAATCCCTTGCGGATCTTGTTACTCTTGGGTGTTTGAGCACCCTAGACGGAAGAGGTCACCTCGAAGCCATAGTCCATTGTGGTGAAGCTTCGTGGTGTCGTTGGGAGCCTCCAATTCAGTTGTGGAGATTGCCCCAACCTAGTTTGTAAAGGTCCGGCTGCCGCCTTCAAGTGCACCACTAGTGGAATCACGGCACCTCGCATTGTGTGAGGGCGTGAGGAGAATACGGTGGCCCTAGTGGCTTCTTGGGGAGCATTGTGCCTCCACACCGCTCCAACGGAGACGTACTTCCCTTTACCGGGAAGTAACTTCGGTAACACATCCTCGTCTCCATCGGTTCCCCTTGTGGTTATTCCTTACCTTTACTTCTCGCAAGCTACTTACTTTGTTTATCTTGCTTGCTTGTGTTGCTTATTGTGTTTAGCATCATATAGGTTGCTCACCTAGTTGCATATCTAGCCAACCTATTTGTTGCTAAGTATAAATTGTTATAGAAAAGTTAAAAACTGGTAGTTGCCTATTCACCCCCCCTCTAGTCAACCATATCGATCCTTTCAATTGGTATCAGAGCCCCGTCTCTTTATTAAGGGTTTCACCACCCGAAGAGTATGGTTGACGACGGGGACCGGGAGGTTGAACTCCCCGAGGTCGTGGGCGTGAACACGGTCTCTCGCGAGGATTTAAATGAGGCCATGACCTTGCTTAAATCCTCCATGACGACCGAGGTCAAATCCATGTTTAAAGAATTCCTTGACACGCTTAAACTTTCTACCGATGCGGTTCAAGTGGTTAATCCCACTACCTCGGCATCGGATGTCAACTCCGGTAAGGAGGGGGCTAGTGCTGAAAAAGATAATCGTTCTCATGGAATTAATGGGTCGGGGACGTTTGCCTCAGTTCCCCCTCCCTTGGTCTATGGAGGACCGGTGCACCCACCTCATATAGTTAACCACGGTCCTCCTCCTAAGCTTGTTAAAAATGATTTCGCTAATTGGCTTTTCTCTATCAAGTCTCATTTGGATCACAGCTCAATTCAACTCATGCGAGTCATTGAAGAAGGATTCTACCCTCGTGATCCACGCAACCTCACTCCAAGGGAAGAAGCGGATAAACAGCTAAATTCCTCCGCCTTGTTCATACTCCAAGCTGCTGTTCCTACTGAAGACCTTCCTCACCTGCGTCCTTTCACTGTTGCTAAAGAGTGTTGGGAACACATTATCTCCATGTACAAGGGCAGCTCAAGCATTCAACGGTCAAACTATGAAGTTGTCCTTGATCAGTCAGATGAGTTTGTGATGATAGAGGATGAGGAACCGCGTGAGCTCTATAGAAGGGTGACTGCCCTCGCCGTTGCCCTCAAAGATCATGGCAGCAAGGATGTGGATGATACGTGGGTCAAGCGTAAGTTTCTGAAGGCCATCATGCCCTACAACAAGGCCATGTCCGCTGTCATCCGTCAAAGACCAGACTTTCACACCTTGTCTTCTGGTGATGTGTTGGATGAATTTATTGCAATGAACATCTTGAACACAACAGCTGACAATGCTCTCGCTCGCGTGCAACGGTCAAAGAAATCATCCCCCAACCTTGCTTTGAAGGCCAAGGTCTGTCAAGAGGAAGAAGAAGAAGAAGAGGAAGAGGGTTGCCCCGAGGACACCAAATATGCCTATCATGAGCACATGGCTCTTGCATCCAGGCAATTTTGGGGCAACAAGAGGAACACAAGGCCCAACTTCTCCAAGAACAACTCAAATGGGCCAAAGGGCAAGCAACGTGTGAGGACCTGCTACAACTGTGGTAATGTGAGTCACTTTGTGGTGGATTGTCCATATGAGAAGAGGGAAGACAATGGTGGCAAGCTCATCCGCAAAGATAAGGCCAAGTCGTTCCCCAACAAGACCAACTTCACCAAGAAGACTCCACACAAAGTGTTGGTGACTCAAGAAGAGTATGCATCGGATGATGATTGTGATGACGGAGACACAAGTGGTGAAGGAATGGCAATGGCATCTGTAGCAATCGCATCCTCCACCCCAACAAAGGTGTCACTCTTCGCTGCCCCCAATGAGAACCACATCGCTAGGTGCCTCATGGCAAAAGGTATTACCAAGGTAACCTCCAACGCCAAAACCTCAAACATTAAGACTTCTGTTTCTTCCACTCCGTCTTTGTTAGATTGTGTGGATGAACTTGAGGAGGCGATAGAGGGTGAGAATGTGTTTGACAAGTTCTTGGGTAAACTCAAGGGAGAGTCCAAGAGGCACTTCGTTTCTCTCTTGGAACAACTTGGTGAGGCCAATGACACGATTGATTCTCAAGAAGAATCTCTTGAGGAGATGAGAGGCCATAGTCGTGATTATGCCGACGAGATAGCAGATCTTTCTATTGCTCTAGAGGAAGAGCGAGGTCTTCATTTGACTTTTAAGGAGTCACACAATGATGACTTTGCTAAATTACGTAAAGATTATGATCATGCTATTGTTCTTAACCGTGTTCTTAAATCTGAAAAGGTTGCACTTGGGGTTGACCATGCTCGACTCAAGGATGAGTTTGTCTCTCTTGACAATGCTCATATTTCCTTGAAGAGCGTTCATGCTTCTCTTAAAGAGTCACATGATCAACTCCAAGTGAAACTCACTAAAGAAATTGCCACGTGTCCTCCCTTTGTCTTAATTGATAATGCATCTGCTACTAACCCGTGTTGTGAGCATGCACACCTTGTGGAGGAAAATGCTAAGCTAAAAGAGCAGCTTGAGAAAGGCCTTGTGACATGTATACAAGGTGAGAAGAATCTCAATAACCTTTTGAGCTATCAAAAGGAAGTGATTGCAAAGGAAGGAGTTGGGTTTGCACCCAAATCCAAAAAGAAGAAGAAGAAGACCACGAAGGCTCCTCCGCTCAAGGAAACATTTGTCAAAGCGGGGAGCATTACTCATGAAAAGAAGAAAGACAAGGTTGTGAATGATAGTGCCAAGAAGGGCAAGATCACTCCCTCCAACAAGGCCGGCGACTTTAACCCCTCTTATGTTTTGTGCCGTGCTAGTGATGGGCATGTTTATGCCAAATTTGTTGGTTCTTCATATGAGTATATTGAGTGGTCTATTTGGGTTCCCAAAACCCTTGTCACTAACATGAAAGGACCCATTCAAGAATGGGTACCTAAATCCAAGCATTGATCTATTGCAGGGCTTTGCTTCCGGAGGAGTCTCATGGTTGCTCGATAGTGGAGCAACAAATCATATGACCGGAAGCAAGGACTTGGTGGTGGATGTTCAACCCGATGAATCCGTGGCCACCCAAGTCTCATTTGGAGATGATGCAATCTCAAAGGTATTGGGTCTTGGCAAGGTGGTTATCTCTCCAACCTTAACTATTGAGAGAGTCATGCTTGTTGAGACCCTTGCATACAATTTACTTTTCGTTCGTCAACTTGCAATCATGGGTTTTAGTACCTTCTTTGGCATTGATACCGTGACCCTTTTGTGGAGCAAGACTCTTAAAGTAGCCTTTGTTGGACATGTCGAAAATGGTCTCTATGTGATTAACTTCTCGGAGCGACCCACTAAGACCGTGACATGTCTAATGGCTAAAGTTGATGTGGGATGGCTTTGGCATCGCCGACTAGCCCATGTCAATATGAGATCTTTGCAAAGTCTCCTCAAAGGGGATCACATTCTTGGATTGACAAACGTGAGTTTTGCCAGAGATCGTGCTTGCAGTGCCTGTATCGAAGGAAAGCTACATGAAAAGGCTCATCGTCCAACTATAACAATCTACTCAAAGAGGACCTTAGAACTCCTTCACATGGATCTCTTCGGGCCTCCATCTTTTGACAGCCTTGGAGGAAGAAGATATTGCTTGGTGATTGTGGATGATTACTCAAGATACACTTGGGTATATTTCTTCAAGAGAAAGAGTGAGACCCAACAGACCGTCATCGACTTTGCTAATGAAGTCCAACGTCAACATGATGCAAAGATTTTGATGATCAGAAGTGACAACGGCACTGAGTTCAAGAACTACACCCTAAATGAGTTTCTCAGTGATGAAGGGATAAAGCACCAATATTCCACACCTTACACCCCTCAACAAAACGGTGTTGCGGAGAGGAAGAACCGGATGTTGATGGATGCGGCAAGAACCATGATGGCGGAGTTTAAATCTCCATACAACTTTTGGGCCGAAGCCATCAACACAGCGTGTCATGCATCAAATCGGCTCTATCTCCGCAAAGGCTTGAACAAGACTCCTTATGAGATTCTTACCGGGAACAAGCCCAACCTCAAATACTTCCGGGTGTTCGGTTGTAAGTGTTTCATTCTCAAGAAAGGTGCTCGTTTGTCTAAATTTGAATCTAGAGCCCATGAGGGCATACTTGTTGGTTATGCTGCAAACTCTCATGCTTACCGTGTCCTCAACAAGTCCACGGGAGGAGACGAGTAACGTAGAGTTTGATGAAAATAATGGCTCCCAAGTGGAGCAAAGTGGTCTTTGTGATATAGGTGATGAAATTCCTCCCCAAGCCATAAGAAGAATGGGTGTGGGATACTTCCTACCCGTTGAGGAACCCCTTGTGGCTGAAGGAGAAGGACAATGTTCCACTCAAGTGGAACCATCACCGACGCACGACCCACACGCTTCCGAAGAACAAAGTGAAGGCCCTCAACCCCATGATCAAGATCAAGGACGAGATCAACTCGATAGTGATGTTTCTACTTCACATGATGCTCAAGATCTTGTTCACACCCCCGTGCAAGCTCAAGATCGAGTTGAAGCTCAGGACCAAGATCTACTTCAAGATCAAGGTCAAGCTAAAGACCAAGATCATGCTCAAGATCATGAGCAAGCCGGTGCTAGTACCAAAGCTCGTCAAGTTACCAAGCCTCAACTTTCCGAGGAGGAAATTCGTGAAAAACGAGCTGCCACGAATGCTGCCAAGCTTCAGAAAATGCAACACGTCCTAGAGAATGTCTACGGAAGCTTGAAAAGAGGGGTAACTACTCGTCGTCAATTAACAAACTTCTGTTCACATAATGCGTTTGTTGCTTGCTTTGAACCCCTCAAGGTACAAGATGCACTCGAAGACGAGGATTGGCTTGGAGCCATGCATGATGAAATCAACAACTTCGAGCGCAACAAAGTGTGGCGATTGGTGCCAAGACCAAAAGAGGATCACAATGTCATCGGAACCAAATGGATCTTTAAGAACAAGCAAGATGCACATGGTATCATTATTCGCAACAAGGCAAGACTGGTGGCTCAAGGCTACTCCCAGGTCGAGGGTATCGACTACGGTGAAACCTTTGCCCCTGTTGATCGCCTTGAATCTATTCGCATGCTGCTAGCCTATGCTTCCCATCATGATTTCATATTATATCAAATGGATGTGAAGAGTGCATTTCTTAATGGTCCACTTAAGGAGTTGGTATATGTCAAGCAACCCCCGGGGTTTGAGGACCCCAAGTTCCCCAATCATGTTTACGTTCTCGATAAGGCACTCTATGGCCTTAAACAAGCCCCACGTGCGTGGTATGAGCACCTTACCGAGTTGTTGCAAGATCGTGGGTTTGAAATTGGGAAAATCGACCCCACTCTTTTTAATAAGAGGGTTAACGGGAACTTGTTTGTATGCCAACTATATGTTGATGATATTATCTTTGGTTCCTCTAACAAAGCTTTTAATGATGAGTTCGCCGCACTAATGACCAAAGAGTTTGAGATGTCTATGATGGGAGAGTTGAAGTTCTTCCTTGGATTCGAAGTCAAACAACGAAGCCAAGGAACCTTCATCAACCAAGCTAAATACACTCAAGACATGCTCAAGAGGTTCAAGTTGGATGAGCTGAATCCTCCGAAGGCCAATACTCCGATGCAACTCAAATGCCAACTTGACAGTGATCCCAATGGTAAAGCTGTGGATCAGAAGGTATATCGCTCCATGATTGGATCTCTGCTTTACCTTTGTGCATCTAGACCGGATATCATGTTGAGTGTGGGAATTTGTGCACGATTTCAATCCGCACCTAAGGAGAGTCATTATGTGGCTGTCAAGCGAATCTTTCGATATTTAGCTCATACCCCAAACTTTGGCTTATGGTACCCCAAAGGTGCTTCATTTGATCTCATTGGATATACTGACTCGGATTGGGCGGGAGACCGTGTGGAAAGGAAGTCCACTTCCGGAGGTTGCCAATTTCTTGGCCGCTCTTTGGTAAGTTGGTCTTCCAAGAAACAAAATTGTGTTTCTCTCTCGTCCACCGAGGCCGAGTATGTAGCCGCCACAAGCTGTTGTGCTCAGATTCTTTGGATGAGGCAAACTTTAAAGGATTATGGTGTCAACTGTGACAAAGTGCCTATTTACTGCGACAATGAGAGCACGATCAAGATCTCCAACAACCCGGTTCAACACTGCAAGACGAAGCATATCGAGATTCGTCATCACTTCATCCGGGACCACATCAAGCGTGGAGAAATTGATCTTATTCATCTCTATACCAAGGAACAGCTTGCAGATATCTTCACGAAGCCATTAGATGAAGCAAGATTTCGCGAGTTAAGGCATGAGCTAAATATCATCGATTCGAGCAATGTGGCTTGACTTAGTGCACACCCCACCACACTCATCATTATGTCTTGTTTAGATGTAGGCATGGATTTAGGGGGAGTCTAGTTCTCTAAATGAACTATCCCTCCTCCTATTATGCATAAACTAATCAAAGTCTTTCACACCCGCCATTTTTGATGGTTTTTGTGCTTCAAAGACGAGTTTTGGTCATGGGCCCAAGGTTCAAATCTTCGCGGTGCCATACCATTTGACTCAAACATAGGTGGCCTCGGCCACCGCCCCTCCTAGCGAGGCATTTGCTTTTGAGAAGTTCGTTTTTGTGTCTTCAGGGTCACTCAAACCTTTTGGTTTGTTTTAAATCGACATCATCGGAGTGTTTCCTGATTTTTGGATGTTTTGTTGTCTCCAACCTTTTTACCAAAAACAAATCTTGCATGAGCCACTCTTCTCTTTTTCCATTTTTTGCCTTGGTGTTGCCCAGAGCGGTACTACCGCTGTCTTGGGCGGTAGTACTAAGCGGTACTACCGCTACTCCCAGCGGTACTACCGCCGGAGCGGTTCTACCGGGCCTTCTGCCGCTGTGTAGTTCCGGGGCGGTACTACCGCCCAAACGGGCGGTACTACCGCCTGTGAGTCCCCACGACGGGATTTGGGGCGGGGCAGGGGAAGTTTCTACTTCCCCGTACCCATTCACCCCCCTTCTCTCGTGGCTCTCTCTCTCCAGGCGACCCAAGGCCACGGAGGTCTTCGCCGGATCTCCGTCTCCGGTCACCCTTTTGCAAAACCGACCGGGGGAGTTGATCTCCATCCCTCCCTCTCGCCATGGACGCCGGTATTGCCCCGTTTTTCTCTCCCTAGGTTCTTCTCTCTTTGAATCTAGGTCTTGGGCAATGTGTGTTGTGTTCATCCTTTTTAGGTCAAATCTGGGCGAGTTTCTTCTATTTTTGATTGCTAGGAAGTAGTTCTTCATCTTTAAGAGTCTAATATGTGCATTTGACATCCCCGGTAGTACCGGTTGTCGCCGGCGGCTGTAGGTCCGCTGCGATTTTCGCCCGCTCGGTACTACCGCCTCTTGGAGCGGTAGTACCAAGCGGTAGTACTAAGCGGTACTACCGCTGGTGGCAGCGGTACTACCGCTGGTGGTGCCAACTGCCCATATTTTTCTCTAAAAGCTTCAGAATTGCTTCATTTTTTTCCCTTGGCTTATGCAATCTGGTTTTCACTCTGTTTGCTCTCGTTGGGTGTTCTCGTTTTGGTTTCCAGGTGGTAGGAGGAGGAACCCGAGCCAAGAGTCCGGCTCCAAGCGACCGTGCATCTCCGAAGAAGGCGACTGCTCCGCCAACCCTCCCAGGCAGCAGTCGAAGAAGTGTGCCTCCAAGAGGTCGCAACCATCTCTGGACAAGATCCCTCTCAAAGATTACTGGGCCATCCGCCATCATGATCCATATGTCTCACCTCAGGAGAATGCTGTTCGCAACCGTCCCTTCTGGACCAAGCAGCAGCTGCATGTTTACAATGACGTGCTTCTGGGTAAGGAAAACATCTATGTGCCTAATGTCAAGTCGATTGATATGGAGTGCTTGGAAAAGAATGCCCACTACTTTGGCCAGGCTATTGAGCTCTGTCAGAAGCTTCAGCTCACTCATCTCATGGAATTCAACATGGACTTCAATGCTGAGATGATTGCCGTGTTCTACGCTACCGTTCACTTTGGGACTGATGAGGCCAGGACTATGACTTGGATGGCTAATGGGAGGAGATTGTCTGCTACATGGAAGGAGTTCATGGATCTTCTTCACGTTGAGGACAGGGGGCTCGATGACCCTGTCGGTTTTCGCCCTCAGAAGGAACCTTCACCAACTCACAAGCGCCAACTTTGGCCCTACTCCACTGAGAAGGTATCCAACACCACTGGCAAGTCTTCTTATGTTCTGCAGCCATTCCTTGATATTATGCACCGCATCTTCCGGAACACCTTGTTTCCTCGTGTTGGAAACTTGGACCAGGTGCATTCCTACCTGGTGGATCTGTTGCTCTTCTGTCAGCACATGAAGGACTCTACTGAGGTGCCTGCTCTGGATATTTCTCACATTATGTGGTCTGAACTGCACTCGACTGTCTTTGATCGCAAGGTTCCTATTTATGGCCCATTCTTGATGCTTCTTCTTGAGAGCACGTGGACTAAGGCTCATCCTGGCATCATCTTTGAGCATGGTGAGTTGGTTACTCATAAGGTTGTGCAGCTCCGTCAGAAGGACAAATGGGCCAACTATGTTGCTCCCGAGGCTGATCTTGCTGATGATGAGGTTGAGGATGAAGATGAGGATGACGAGGATGATGAGGACTTTGTGGTCCAGGGTGGTGCTGCTCCTCGTTCTGTTCCTTCTATGGCTGAACCATCTTGGGCTAAGAAGCTCAAGGAGAAGATGAAGAAGCTGTTCTGTTTGCAGGCTAAGGGTCAGTACAGGGCTCACGTGGCTGAGAAGGAAGCTAGACAGCGTCACAAGGCTCTTGGCCGCCACGTTGGGTTGGAGGTTCCCAGTGGTTCTGAGGAGATTATTACTGATGAGGAGGTCTGGATCTCACGACACTGCAAGGACTCTGACGATGATCTGCCTGGCTCTTCTGCTCCTGCTCAGCCCGGCACCATTTCCCACTCTCCAGAGTCCGGAGAGTACTGATGATTGGTCCTCATGTTCTGCCACCTGTGTGTCTTAGTCCTCCCTACCCTTTTGGTGTCTCGCTGCCAAAGGGGGAGAGAGTGTAGGGATTTGCGAGTCACGAGCATATGTTTGCTTTCCGAGTTGCTTTCTCTTATGTCTTTGCTCGTGAACTCTTTTTTTTATTGCTTTGCTTTGCTTTGCTTTGCTTATGGTTGTGAGGCTTATGTTAATTTGAGACTTATGTCACTTCGTCTTATGGTGTAAGACATATGCTATCCTTAATTATCCTTAAATGTCTCATTGTGCTCCTTGCTTAGTTATCTATGTCTTATTATATGTTTGTTGCAAAGAGTATTCGTCTCTAAAATATAGGGGGAGTGTTGATCCTAGCATGTGTGTTTTGCATTCCAAAAGCATATCAAATATAGCACACATCTAGGGGGAGCCCGTCTATATTTTTGTAGACTTTTGGGTTTGCTTTCTTTCTCGTATTTATTCTCTATGCAAATCCAGTGTTGTCATCAATCCACCAAAAAGGGGGAGATTGTAAGGGCATAATTATACCCTAATGGTTTTGGTGATTGATGACAATGCGTTTGCGGACTAATCGTGTGCATTAAGCTTTCAGAGAATATCAGGTGGCACGAGACGATTATCATACCCCTCAGGAAGCTAAAAGGAAGACGGTGTCTTTTCGATGATTTAGTGTCGGTGGACTTAAGTCGTAGGAATTATCCGTACTATCAAGAGGGGGTCCGCGGTGGGAAAGTTTGGGAGGAATCATCACGTACACACTCGCACCCCATTCGTTTCCAGGCAACATGGAGTTTCTGTCTTTGCCCAACTCTCCCTGTCTTTCTCTCAGTGGTAGTACCGCTCTAGGAAGCGGTAGTACCGCGCTCAGCCGGTACTACCGCTCCAGCCAGCGGTAGTACCGCTGAGGGGAAGAAGGGAGGGCTTGCCTCCTCGCGCATGGGGTCAGACATGCCTCTGGGCGTGTCTGATGCCGCGCGCCAGCCCCCTGCCGTAGCGGTAGTGGGGGCGGTAGTACTAAGCGGTACTACCGCCACCCCTGCTGCTGGTTTCTGTTGGGCGGTAGTACCGCCCCATCCAGCGGTACTACCGCTGAAGCGCAGCTGGCAGAGCTGGTAAGTGGGCAACGGGCAGATTCCTCTCCTCCCTATTTAAAGGGTCTTCTTCCCCAAGAAGCTCTACCTCTCATCCCTCCAAAAGCTCCATTGTTGCCCAAAGCTCATTCTTGCCCGATCTCTCTCCCTAGCCAACAAAGCTTGTTGATACTCTAGGGTTTGGTTGAGAGGGCCCCGATCTACACTTCCACCAAGAGAAATTTGATTCCCCCCACTAATCCCTTGCGGATCTTGTTACTCTTGGGTGTTTGAGCACCCTAGACGGAAGAGGTCACCTCGAAGCCATAGTCCATTGTGGTGAAGCTTCGTGGTGTCGTTGGGAGCCTCCAATTCAGTTGTGGAGATTGCCCCAACCTAGTTTGTAAAGGTCCGGCTGCCGCCTTCAAGTGCACCACTAGTGGAATCACGGCACCTCGCATTGTGTGAGGGCGTGAGGAGAATACGGTGGCCCTAGTGGCTTCTTGGGGAGCATTGTGCCTCCACACCGCTCCAACGGAGACGTACTTCCCTTTACCGGGAAGGAACTTCGGTAACACATCCTCATCTCCATCGGTTTCCCTTGTGGTTATTCCTTACCTTTACTTCTCGCAAGCTACTTACTTTGTTTATCTTGCTTGCTTGTGTTGCTTATTGTGTTTAGCATCATATAGGTTGCTCACCTAGTTGCATATCTAGCCAACCTATTTGTTGCTAAGTATAAATTGTTATAGAAAAGTTAAAAACTGGTAGTTGCCTCTTCACCCCCCCTCTAGTCAACCATATCGATCCTTTCAGAGGCGGTGCAGAAGTGGGCCGAGGAGGGCACAACCCATCAAGGCGCGCCGGGGCCCCCCTGGCGCGCCCTGGTGGGTTGTGCTCTCCACAGCCCACCTCTCCGGGAGTTGTTTGGCCCACTAGGTGTCTTCTGGTCCAGAAAAAATCTCCAAAAAGTTTCGTCGCGATTGGACTCCGTTTGGTATTGATTTTCTGCGAAGTAAAAAACAAGCAAAAACAGCAACTGGCACTTTGGCACTATGTCAATAGGTTAGTCCCAAAAAATGATATAAAGTTGTTATAAAATGATTGTAAAACATCCACGAATGATAATATAACAGCATGGAACAAGCAAAAATTATAGATATGTTGGAGACGTATCAGGCATCATTTAAGTCCCCGAAATAAGTGTGCATTAAGTTGATGCGGTGGCTCAGTGGCAAGATTCTCCAGGACACCCAACACCGGGTTATGTCAACTCCAGTTAGCCCGTTGGCTAGTAGAGCCCTCAACTTTGGGTAGATAGGGGCGTGTTGAGAACACTCTTCTTGAGGAGCCTAGCCAGGAGGATCGAAACCCATGGGAAGGCGGCTGGGTCTGTAACCTGGCAAGGGGTTCTCGTCAGCAGGGGCGGTGTTCCGACAAGAAAACCAAGTTTTATTCCACCCCTTAGGATGACTTGGTAAGGTGGCAGCAGTAAAGAAGACGTCTCTCTGCCTCTGGATCGAGACCCAACCAAGTTCTAGGCTAGGGCCGTCTGCGCATTCAGTCTGCCGGTTCAAATAGAAGAATTCCCTGAAGAGGGAAACAGAGGGTTCCATTTGTAGATACACCTCACAAAACACTTGGAATTGGCAAAGATTGGATATGGAGTTGGGAGCCAGGTCCTGAGGATGAAGATGGAAGAAATGCAGAACATCTCGAAAGAATTTTGACCCGGGAGGTGAGAAACCTCTGAGGAGATGGTCCAAGAATATTACTATTTCTCCTTCCTCCGGGTGTGGGATTTCTTCTCCAAGAATAACCCGTCAGCCAATTACCTCTTAAGGCGGCAGAAACCCTTGATCTTGATAATCTTTTAAAATGGTGTCAAAAACCTGAGTGGCCACCCAGTTGCAGACTTTGGGTTCCGACATAATGAGTCGCCTGAATAAAGCAAAAGGGGGCGGCTTAAGCAAATGATTCAAATAAGATGATCTAATTATCTACAATGGAAAGGTTGCCTTGTGAGGAGCCAGAACCTTAATACAGCAGTTTAACGCATGGCGGGTTACAGCTATTGAGCCGACAAGAGTAAGGGCTGCTCACGCTAAAAACCAAAGACCTCTAAGATTTTGCTATAGTGTGGGACAAACAAGTTTCTACCGGAGTAGCTACGTTTGTGGATCTGAAAATATTTCTAAAAAGCAAGGTAAATGCTAGACCTAATGGCGGAGCAGGGAAGCGGTGACAGTACAATTCAGCAATTGCTCAGGCATATTAAAGTATGCTATGCGTAAAACGGGGCCGTCACTCCTACCGCTCCATTCTCATGATTAAACTTACGGGATCTACACATGAAACCGGCAATAGAGATGAGCTGAAGAAGAACTACCGAAGAACTCGAAAACTCTGACGAACTACGATAGATCTAGGTCAGAGGAGAAGACTTACCTGAGTGATCATTGATGGCGGCAAAGACGTGCGGGTGACTCCTGATGAAGAAGAAATGCCACTACGGTCTCAGGAGCGGTCACCGGCGACGAGCAGGTTGCGGCGGTGGCGCAAGGAAGTTTCGGGCTCGAGGAAGAAGAAGCAAGGAGATGAAGTGAAAAATGAGAAGGTGACCCCCCGGTAAATATTTAAAGGCAAGGAGCCCGAAGAGGCAACCGACGAGCGCGACAATCGAGGAAATGCAGTAAATTTCAGGAAACAAAAGACGCCTCAATTTTTGGGATAAATGGATACGTTCAGATTCGCCATGATGTCATTATTGACCTCCTAAATTAATGGTGGGTGATGTCATTAGTGGACAGCGTAGAAGAGCGGCAAAGGCTGGGAGTATTACAAGCCGGCATGATGAAATCCATGTAAAATACAAGTCCGAAGGTGAGCCGCCAAAGAAGGGAAGAAAAATTGACATGAATGAATTCAAATCAATCTGGGGCCTAATGTCAGGGATATAACCCCACGGTGTGACCCGCCCTACTGGACCGGGTCAGTATAATGGCGGCTCTGGATATATGTTCAAGATGGGCCGTGTTGTGAAGATAAGACAAGTAAGGCGGCTGCTGAGTGAACTGCCGGGCGGCCCAAGAGTGCGGTGACGGTGACTCAAGGCCCACGGGGCAGAATACGCCGAAAGATTCCTTGCTTGAGAGGCAAAGCGTGTTAGAGATATGATAGGTTACGAGTCATGATATGACTCGAACTCTGTTGTAAACCCTAGGGTCTTAACCTATATATAAAGGCAAGCCCCTAGGGCCGAAAGACCTAAGTCATGATCCCTTGAGAGCCAGGTTAGCAATTTCGCACCCTTGTAATCGAGATCTATCCATCAATACACACAAAGCAGGACGTAGGCTATTACCTCCATCGGAGGGGCCGAACCTGGGTAAACTCGCCTCCAGTTCCTGTTTAACCCCCTTTGAGTCGCCACCTAGCGGCGATGGCCTCACACCCAAGTCCTTGCACGAGGACATCTGCCGTGACAAAACCACGACACACACCATACTTGCAAAGGTTCCAAGTCTCACACACGAAAGCAAATAAGATAAAGAGTTCACAAGTGATAAAAAGATGCGAATAAAATGAGCTTGTGACTCGAGAACACCCTAAGAAAGTAAATCCCGGTCCTAAACTCTCCCCCCTTTGGCATCGAGATGCCAAAAAGCAAAGAGTAACTATCCGTCCCAAGGTGGTAGGACAACTCCGAATACTCATCCATGGTATCCTCTGTGTCATCTCCAGCACGCTCCTCCTCGAGATCCTGCTCAGCAATCTCCTCATCATCATCCGCAGCATGGCAAGCATAGGTGACATCATCGTCTGAGTTCGTCCAGCGACTGCTCTTGGAGATCCATGATACGAATCAAACATATCTACTTTTCCAAACACTTTTGCTTTGGTTTTGTCCTCTAATTTGCATGATTTGAATGAAACTAACCCGGACTGACGCTGTTTCAGCAGAACTACCTTGGTGTTATTTTTGTGCAGAAATAAAAGTTCTCGGAATTGGACGAAATTTTTTATGGATTTTTTCTGGAATATATAAGGAATTTTGGAGAGAAGAACTGCCGGAGGGGGTGGACCATAAGGCCACCACGCAACCGGCCGCGCCCCCTTGGGGCGCGGCCAGATGGCTTGTGGGGCCCTCGTGGCCCCTTCGACCCTAATTCCAATGCTATAAATTCACATCCGCGGAGAAAAAAATTAGAGAGAAGATTTCATCGCGTTTCATGAGACGGAGCCGCCGTCACCTCCTGTTCTTCCTCCGGAGGGCTGATCTGGAGCCTGTTTTGGGCTTCGGAGAGGGGAAATCGTCGTCGTTGTCATCACCAACCCTTCTCCGTCAACACCTCCATGATGCTCACCACCGAGAGTGAGTAATTCCTTTGTAGGCGTGCTGGAAGGTGGTGGGATTGGATGGAATTGATCATGTAATCGAGTTAAGTTTGGTAGGGCTTGATCCCTAGTATCCATCATGTTCTGAGATTGATGTTACTATGACTTTGCTATGATTAATGCTTGTCACTAGGGCCCGAGTGCCATGATTTCAGATCTGAACCTATTATGTTTTCATGAATATAAGAGTGATCTAGATCCTATATTGAAAGTTATATGTACCTATTACGTGTCATGATCCGCATACCCCAAGGTGACAATAATTGGGATTCTTTCCGGTGATTGCCGTAGTTTGAGGAGTTCATGTATTCACCATGTGTTAATGCTTTGTTCCGGTTCTCTATTAAAAGGAGGCATTAATATCCCTTAGTTTCCTATAGGACCCCGCTGCCACGGGAGGGTAGGACAAAAGATGTCATGCAAGTTCTTATCGCAAGCACGTATGACTATATATGGAATACATGCCTACATTACATTGATGAATTGGAGCTAGTTCTGTGTCGCCCTAGTGTGTAACTGTTATATGACCAATGCCATCCAAATCATTATCCATCACCGATCCACGTGCCTACACGTTACATATACTGAATCTTGCCAAAGTTACTATTGCTATTGTTACTGTCACACTTGCTACAAAACTGCTACTGTCACTATTACTGTTACCTTTGCTATTACTATTTGCCGTGCTACTAAATCTTTGCTACAGAGAGATATCCTCGGTGCGGTTGAATTGACAACTCAACTCTCAAGGCCAATAAATATTCTTTGGCTCCCCTTGTGTCGAATCAATAAGTTAGGGTGAAATACTACCCGTGAAGACTGTTGCGATCCCCTACACTTGTGGGTTATCAAGACCTTTTTCTGGCGCCGTTGCCGGGGAGCATAGCTCTATTTATTGCGTTAACTGAAGGATATCCAATTGCCACTATGAGAAATCTGAAAGACGACTGAACTAAGTTTGTCCCCTCTCGCACGAGAGGAGGTAAGGAATTGCCATCTAGCTCTGCTTTTGATTCACCTTCTGTTTTGAATCAGCTTGTTACACCACCACCTGTTGATCGTCCTGATATGTCACATGAACTTGATGATGCTACTTCTGAAATTAATGATGAAACTATTGCTACACATGTTGAAACTGAATATGTGCCGCTGAATGAATTACTTGATGCTCATATTGCTAAAGCTAGAGAACTTGAGAATGCTGAAATTGAGGAAGACTTTGAATCACCTATTACCCCTCGCCCACCTAATAGATATGAATTGCCTTTTGTACCTGAAGGATATGTTATGGATGATGAGGTAGCTAGGGACATTCTTGCTTGTGAAAATAGAGATGATGTGAAGAAACTATTATGCAAACTAAAAGAAAAATCTATGATGGAGAAAATGAAACGTGATCCTAAATTTGCTACTTCTCCTATATTTGTTACTGATAGGGATTATGAGTTCTCTGTAGACCGTGAGTTAATTCCTATAGTAGAGTCTGGTCCTTTCCATGGTTATGAAAATGAAACTGTTGTCGAACACCTTATGAAACTGAATGATATTGCTGCTTTGTTTACCAATGAAGAAAAGATTCGCTACTATTATATCCTTAAACTTTTTCCTTTCTCGCTAAAAGGCGAGGCCAAGGAATGGTTCTTATCACTTACTCCTGGATGCATACGTAGTCCCCAGGATATGCTTCAACACTTTTCTTCAAAATATTTTCCTGCTCATAAGAAACAAGCTGCCTTACAGGAAATATTTAACTTTGCTCAAACTAAAGAAGAGAACCTTCCTCAAGCTTGGGGGAGGCTTCTCCGGTTACTACGAGCTTTGCCTGATTGTCCACTTGAGAGGAATGAAATACTTGATATTTTTTATAATGGACTAACTGATGCTTCTAGGGATTTCCTAGCTAGATAGTTGTGCTGGTTGTGTTTTCAGGGAAAGAACTGTTGGACAAGCTGGAGAATTATTGAACAACATAATGCAAAATGCCGATGATTGGACACTCCCTGAACCACCTTCAGATCCTATTCAAAAGAAGAGAGGTATTCTATTTCTCAGTCCCGAAGATATGCAAGAAGCAAAAAGGTCTATGAAGGAGAAAGGTATTAAATTGAGGATGTCAAGAAATTACCACCTATTGAAGAAATACATGGACTTGATACCCCGACACAGGTAGTGTAAGAGCACATTTATCCATGTGTGGTTTTGGTAATTGATGACAACCCCTATGGACTAATGGTTGCCTTGAGTTATATTCGAAGGATTTGTCCATAGGCACTTCTTGAAGTCCATCTGTTGGTTTCAAGGAGTTTATATGGTGACCAAGGTGGTATTCAAGGTTTTATCCAAAGATTGGTCATGTGAGAGTTGAGCTTATTGCAAGCATGTCTTGAAGAAGAAGATTGTGTTAGCATTCATGTTTACCTTCAAGACATCATCTTTATGAAGAGAGAAGATAAGATACAAGATTGATCAAGACTAAGTCAAAGAGTAAACCAAGTTGATCAACACACAAAGCGTACAAGATGTACCGAGAGGGATCAAGTGATCCAATGGTATGGTAAGCATTGTCCATTATGCTTTGTGTACTAACCCATGGTCTACGTGAGTGTTCTTTGTAGGGTTAGGTATATTTCCATGGGATTGCATCAAGAGCAAGATCCCATACAACCCATGGAAGATGACATCAAGTGGTGATCGCCATCAATGTTGCGGTGTGCAAGTTCAAGTGAAGCATCACAGAGAGATCATGCTTGAAGCTTGTCGTCCATTGTGGTGACAATGGACTTGTGAAGATGTGCTGAAGAGTGGCTCACCCATAGTGGAGTATGGGGGAGCAATCAACTAGTCTTCATCAAGCCGGCGCAATCAAGAAAGGTGGTCCATCTTGAGGAAGTCAAGATCATCATCATCTAGCTCAAGTGGACTATGCGCAAGGCAAAGGTTTGACCTTGATAGGGTTTTCTATTTTACCGGTCTCATGGTGGTAGTTGGGAGACCAGGTTATTGGATTGATTGCCGTACTATCAAGGGGGGCTCTCAAGTGAGTAGCTTGATCGTATCGTTCGTTGAGAGATCAAACCATTGCATTCTTGGCATCATCATCTTTCTTGGTTCTTGGTTGGCTTTTCTCCATGAGGGTTCTTGAGCTTATGGTCAGCTTCATGACAAGCTCAAGTTCATCGAAAACAGAGTCCATATGCATCTTCTATGATGTTTCCGATGTTGGAGTTTTTGCCGGTTCTTCATTGATAGAGGTTTCACATCTCTATATCATTGGCATTTTCATACTGCCTCTTCTTAAGATAATCAGTCGCTGTTGGATAGCTCTTGTCGTCCTGAATCCAACAAGCTTGAGTTTGCTCAATTCGGAGCTCATATGCGAAGGTTATGGCAGTTCTAGTTTTACTGGTTCCATCTGGCTGCTCTGGTTCTTTGTTACCCTCCCGAGGTAGTACCGCTCTGGCCAGCACGGTAGTACCGCTTATAGCCGGTACTACCGCTGGGGGGAAGTGGGGTGGCTCGGGGAACTCGCACGAGGCACTAGACAGCTCGAGACACTTGTCTGGTGTCCCGCGCCAGCCCTCCAGCCGCAGCGGTAGTAGTGGCGGTAGTACTAAGCGGTACTACCGCCGCCCGTTCTACTGCTGCTCAGATCTGCTGGTGGGCGGTAGTACCGCTCCCAGGGGCGGTACTTGTTGACACCTGATTTTGGCACGATCCAAGATGCAATAAATATGGCCTCAAATGAAAAGGTTTTTACATGAGAAAGTTCACATTGCCGAGTGGAACAACTTTGATGTTTAGACCATCATCATTCGGCATCATATCAAGGATCAAAATTACACTCGGATTGTCATGTTTAGGTGTTCTGAGTGCTTTTTGGTCGATTACGCCTCCAAGACAACCTTGGATGACGGAATGCTCTACATGGATTGTCTTCGTCTCGTCGAGTTGATAGATTTTGATATATAAATCATCTCAATTCGAGTTCGTATGCAAAAGTTAGAAGCAAAACACTGCGGACTGACCCTGAGCAAAAATATGGCGCGAGGGACCAGACACTCACCTGGATGGTGTCTGATGGGTCGCGCGGGCAATTAGGCCCTCAAGACGGCCTTGAATCGAAAAATCTTCAATACGGAAAAGTTTCGTTTCGTCGAATCGGTCGATTTTCTTATATAAATCGTCCAAATCCGAGGTCGTATGAAACCTGCAGAGGCGAAACAAGTTCAGGCTGTGTTTTCATTCGAGAAATCCGAGTGAAAAGCTTATCATCCGAGTGAAAATATAGCTATCTGAGTGAAGGCTTGATGACCGAGTGAAAAGTTTCCATCGAGTGAAACTTAGGACAAGGAGTCCAGGTACATGAATTCCGAGTGGAAAAATTGTTGTCCGAGTGAGAAATTTCACTCGACCGACTAAAGGACTCCAAATCCGAGTGAATCAACCAGAAGGTAAATATTAGCCTATATGGTCAATTAGATGGCCTTGGATGGAAAAGTGTTCAACATGAAAGTTGTTCGTAACGTCGAAACGGTAACCTTGCTTTTAATGTCATTATCATCTGAGACAGTATACGGCATGCAGAGACGCTACAAGACTCGGACGGTCCAGTCAGCTACATGACCGAGTCCGACTCGAAGTTAAAGATGACCTCGTGGAGTATTCAAGATGGCCTTATTTGGAAAAGTGATCAACATACGGATTGTTGGCCTCGTCGAAACGCACAAGATTGGTATTTGAACCGTCTCCATCGGAGGTCATATGCAGATTCCACGGCCCGCGCAAGGAGCAAGACAGAAGATTGGGCCAGATTCGGGCTGAATCCGAGTGGGACTAGAACTAGGACTCTAGGACGTGAATTGATGTAATTTTCTTGTAAGGAAAACCTAGATGAATCCTTTACTTGTACGGGAAGTCCAGCCGCCTCTTATATATGTTGGGGGTGACGGCCGATTGAACAAACACCAATCGAACCAATCTATCAATCTACTTTTTCGTGTTCATCTACTTTTTATCTCCTACCCTTGTATCTTTCTTTCTCGTTCTTCGCTAGCCTTCCACGCCGGAGGGCTGCGGATCCACGAGGCTCTAGGGGTGAGCGAATCGACCTAGGGCAGCCCATAGCTGCCGCGAGCCCTGACGGGGTCCCTCCCGGGTGAGCGGGGCTTCGGGTCTACAAAAGTGCCCGCTGACTGTCTTGCGTATCGCGCTGTCGGTCGGGTCTCCTTCGACGTGAGCTGCGGTGCATCACCCCGGCGTCGAGGGTACACAGTGGCGTGTTCGTGTGCGAACACACTTTTTGGCGACTCCGCTGGGGACGAAGCTTTGAACGGTCTCCAGCCCGTTCTTGCTACGAGGAGAGCGTCATCAAGCGGCTGCAATCTACACGGTAACATGTATCATAAATCTGCTTATGTAGATGCAAATAGCCATTATATTGTTGTCATTAGATCCTTTGATGGGCATACCATGTCGGCTAGCCCTAACGAGCAAAGGCCGACTAAGTATCCTGTTGGAGAAGCTTGGGAATTACATAATTGTGACATACAACTTATAGATCCGAACTTTCGTGCATCGGCAACTCCGTTCAATATGCCGGTGAGCAACACGATGAGTTCGAGTGATCAATATAAGACACCTCACGCACAGGAGGGTGTTTCGTAGTTTTGTCCATCGACAGCCGGCTCACAATATGCGGGTTCATCCCCAAACATGCCGATGGATGGGGGAATCGGCCATGCTTCCATTAGCTATTTGGCTGGTTATCCTCACTCATCATATACCACACCCCGTGAGGTTAATTGTTCAGCAGCATATGCAAATAAAAATATTCATGACTCGGCTCACCTTCATGGTTATTGCCGAGTGAGTGGAGATTCTATAGGAGCATCTGTGTCTAATATTGCAAAAGATGAGGTGGCTCTGGCTGCTTTAAAAAGTTTAGCCCAGAATAAGCAGATTACTGCTCTTTGCCTTGAGCAACATGATAAGGGTTTGGTACCTGATTATGAGGCAATAAGAGCTAAGGTTTTGCAAGAAGACAACGTGTTGCCAGACCAAATTGGCGAGAGGAAATATGGTTCAACAACAGTGCATACGTCTTCACCTATCATTGCAGCGTGTCATACACCCCCTATACAATTGCAAAATTTCGGCAACATCAGTTCATTGCCGAAGGATCCTAAAAGCATTGGGGGGCAAGCCGATCCAAGCAAGGACAAATTTAAAGAAAAATATGTGGCCCGAATGGACAAGGTCAATCCAAAGCTCACAGGGAATTGCGTCAACAATTTTACCACACCGACTCTTGAGGAGTTACCAGCAGAATATCGACAGGCTTATGAAGCACTCAAGAAGAAGCGTGAGGAGGAAGATTTGCAAGAATACGTCAAGTCCCTTCCTTTATGCAGCAACCATGTTGGTCCCTCTACGATGTTGAGGCAAGATAAAACAGAAGCTTTGCAAGCCAAACAACAAAAAAGGATTCACTCGGTTAATACGGTTGATTCGGTAGAAACCGAGTCAAATATGACTAAGTCGTCTACAGCCGAGTCAAACGGTTCCTTTAAAGCCAAGACAATGATGGATTCGGTTGAAACCGGATTGAGCACCGAGACGGCCAAGGTCGAGTGCATAGAGTCAATATCGAGTGCATCGAGCCAACCGAGTGCATCAAGCTAGTTAAGGCCGAGTGCATGAAGTCAGCCGAGTGCATTGAGTCATCCGAGTGCATCACCGGCTAATGTCGAGTGCATCGAGCCAGTTATTGCCGAGTGTACCAAAACAGATGATGCAAGCTTCATCGAGCAAAGGAACGACAAACGCAGCAAATTGGCCGTGCTCGATTTTTCTGGATGTGAGGGAGCTTACATGCTGCCCTATGAGTTTCGTGCTAAAGAAATTGACGAGCATCAAGAACAAAGTAATATGGCCGAACACAGTTCGATTAACGATGAACATCAAGAACAAGAACATGTTGCTAAGCAAAGTTCAGCTGATAAAGAGCGTCTGAGTGGAATCCATTCGGATAGTCCGAGTGAAATCTACACGGGAAATCCAAGTGATGATGCACGAGATCCAGAAGAAGAGGAAGGGGCATTGGAGAATTATTTAGAAGTGGAGCAAGATATTGTTCTAGTTATGCAACCATCTTCTCCTCCCAACGTCTTCACAAAGGTACACCTAGATGAAAGTTTACTCAATTTTCGATCCGGTCAAAATCATATTGTTGATCCACCCGTTAGCAAGATTCTAATTAATTTTGAAAGACCAATCGAGATGAGTAATCTGTTTGTTTGGAATAATCTTGTCACTATGCATACTGATCAACACATGTCACCATTCACAGAAGCTAATAGTGACAACTTATCACAACCAAAGTTGTTCCCGTCATGTCGGCTGAACTTTATATTCATATGGGCAACTTTGTTTGTTTTATGCCTAGCTAACATTTGGTCTCAGATGAGACGTATATTCTGTAATTATTTTGGTTGCAGAAACATAAAGCCAGGTCCAAAGTCCTCCGAGATAGCCGATTCAAGAGCATCGGGAAAGGAGGATGAAAATCAATGCATAGCCGAGTCGGATGACGTTAAGTCGGCACCACTCGGTTGTTTTGTTTCAGAGCCGGTATCACAATATCAGTTAATGGATGAGCAGTCTACCTTCAGTCCGGGCATAGGTGATCACATCGTCGGTGCATCACCGACTAATCCTATTATTATAATTGATCACGATGTCGAGCTGTCAAAACAAGAACAAGTGCAATGTTCGTTTGAGCAGAATGTCAAAGACAACAATGTGATTCATCAAGCCACACAATCGGCCAACAGAGGACGATTGGAGCTCGTTGAGGCACAAGCATGTGGCCAGTCGACTCAGATTGGTCTTGATGGTGATCAAGTGTTGACTCAGCTACCTCAAGCTGGCTCATCCAAAGACGGACAGGTATACGCTAATGATGATGGGATCAAATCTTCAACTGAGGTAATTATTCAAAAGTGCATCAGCAATAATATTGAAGACAGGAATTCCATCAAAGTTACAACTGACACATCTAGCACTGGGGGGCAACAAGAAAATTCAAAGACCGATGCACTCAAAACCAAAGAAAGGAAAGGCCGTGGTAAGCACAAAGGTAAAAAGCCGAAAGTCACTTTCGCGCAATTATTGGAAAAATATCAGAAGATAAGTGAGGCAAAGAGTGCTTATCGGCCGAGTGAAACAAAGGCATCGAAGTCACCCCAAGGAATAAATCTGAATACTGGGATTGGCGAAGGAAGAAGTTGACTCCATATCCTCCTTTTGGGCCACCAATGCCGATGTCATACGTACCTCCTCATGCCGACTATTATTCATATCAATCATGGGACAGGTATAAATCGAGGGATCACCGTCCATCATATTCTAAACCACCTCACCAAAATTATGCAGCTCCGAGAGGATCATTGTTTGTTCAACAACCACATGTTAAAGACTGACTCAACCAAAAAGAATCGGTCCAGAGCTTGGCGAAAAAGATGGACGTGGTCAAGCAAATTTACCGAGTGAAAAAGGATGGCCGCAAGTGTGCTCTTTCAGATCCGACTCCGGACGACAAAAAGCCAGCTAAGTCTACGTTGGCTACTAAAGGCAAGGAGATGAAGCGTGTAACTTTCAAGGATCCAATTGCCGAATTTCAACAGGCCAAGTTGGAGGTTCCCAAAGCCAAGAAAAACTTGCCAGTGCATAAAACAAAGCCACAGCCGAGATGCCCATTCGGCTTATCATATTCGCAAGAGAAGAAGCTGAAGCGGCTTAGGGCCTATGAGCTGGAGAAGAGGAACATGGCGTGGGTCCCCAAAGGAAGCCGTCAAGGCAAGAATGATGTGACAGCTCCTGTTGCAGGAGTAAGAGAGGACAAGCGTGAAGCCGGTAGGCAAAAACAACGATTTTCATGTCACAATACGAGACTCCAGACAGTGCATCATCCATGTTCTTCAACCGTCCCATCAGAGTTTGTGCCCAACAATTTATCGCCAGCTGAAATTTCTGATTTATTTCAGCCATTCACACTTTGGTAGGCAGGTTCCCCAGATCCTTTGAGATGAGAACAAATGGCCGATATTTGTTTATCGTCCTGAGATTTCGTCATGTTGGTACAACAAGCGTTAGGCTACTATCTCAGCTGAATCCGAGTGGATCATCATTTAGGTAATATTGCCAAGGTTTGAACCGAGTGAAATACAGTCGGTATGTCCGATTGAAAATCTTTGTGATGACCCGACTGGTCCTAAAGCATCAAGTTGCGATCCGGGTGATTTTAAATCCATGTGGATCGCCACTCGGGTAATATCGATAAAACTGAAGATGGACCTATCAGAACTGTTCAAATAACTTCAGATGGAGTTGATCCAACAAGAGGCATGTTTTTTCACATCTGAACAGTCTGATGCTTGGTGTAGCCAATTCACATATGGCCGACTTATTTATTCACTCGGCTCGTGGGGAAAATACGGCTGACTCATCTTTGAATCGGCCAGGAAAACTACATTTGACTGACTCCTTAGTCGATTCAGCTAGTAATGAAGGATCTAGTGCTATTCAGGAAGCTAACTGGAAGAAATCCGAGTGTCAGTCATTTGCAGGATCCGAGTGAAGCAAGATTGTTCGGCACATGGCTTAATATACAGTTTGATCTTTGATGATTTGTGTTGCCGAATAGTTGACGATATTCCTTTGAGGTGCATGGTCATAATCGTTCGGCAGCCAGAATGGTGTATCGTCAAACGGTTCTAATATCCCCAAGGAGTGCCTGAGCATATGGCCGATAATAATTGTCGTCCTTAGCATGCACAGCCGATGGAGTGTTGACATCGTCCTTAGAACAAACACGGTGCAAATTATATTTCGGCATGCAAGCTTTGCCGAAAAATAGGGGGGCATGTGTTGACACCTGATTTTGGCACGATCCAAAATGCAATAAATATGGCCTCAAATGAAAAGGTTTTTACATGAGAAAGTTCACATTGCCGAGTGGAACAACTTTGATGTTTAGACCATCATCATTCGGCATCATATCAAGGATCAAAATTACACTCGGATTGTCATGTCGTGTTCTGAGTGCTTTTTGGTCGATTACGCCTCCAATACAACCTCAGATGAAGGAATGCTCTACATGGATTGTCTTCGTCTCGTCGAGCTGATCGATTTTGATATATAAATCATCTCAATCCGAGTTCGTATGCAAAAGTTAGAAGCAAAACACTGCGAACTGACCCTGAGCAAAAGTATGGCGCGAGGGACCAGACACTCACCTGGATGGTGTCTGATGGGTCGCGCGGGCAATTAGGCCCTCAAGACGGCCTTGAATCGAAAAATCTTCAACACGGAAAAGTTTCGTCTCGTCGAATCGGTCGATTTTCATATATAAATCGTCCAAATCCGAGGTCGTATGAAACCTGCAGAGGCGAAACAAGTTCAGGCTGTGTTTTCATTCGAGAAATCCGAGTGAAAAGCTTATCATCCGAGTGAAAATATAGCTATCCGAGTGAAGGCTTGATGACCGAGTGAAAAGTTTCCATCCGAGTGAAACTTCGGACAAGGAGTCCAGGTACATGAATTCCGAGTGGAAAAATTGCTGTCCGAGTGAGAAATTTCACTCGACCGACTAAAGGACTCCAAATCCGAGTGAATCAACCAAAAGGTAAAGATTAGCCTATATGGTCATCTTGATGGTCTCGGATGGAAAAGTGTTCAACATGAAAGTTGTTCGTAACGTCGAAACGGTCAACTTTGCTTTTAAGGTCATTATCATCTGAGACAGTATACGGCATGCAGAGACGCTACAAGACTCGGACGGTCCAGTCAGTTACATGACCGAGTCCGACTCGAAGTTAAAGATGACCTCGTGGAGTATTCAAGATGGCCTTATTTGGAAAAGTGATCAACATACGGATTGTTAGCCTCGTCGAAACACACAAGATTGGTATTTCAACCGTCTGCATCGGAGGTCATATGCAGATTCCACGGCCCGCGCAAGGAGCAAGACAAAAGATTGGCCCAGATTCGGGCTGAATCCGAGTGGGACTAAACTAGGACTCTAGGACGTGAATTGATGTAATTTTCTTGTAAGGAAAACCTAGATGAATCCTTTACTTGTACGAGAAGTCCAGCCGCCTCTTATATATGTTGGGGGTGACGGCCGATTGAACAAACACCAATCGAACCAATCTATCAATCTACTTTTTCGTGTTCATCTACTTTTTATCTCCTACCCCTGTATCTTTCTTTCTCGTTCTTCGCTAGCCTTCCACGCCGGAGGGCTGCGGATCCACGAGGCTCTAAGGGCGAGCGAATCGACCTAGGGCAGCCCATAGCTGCCGCGAGCCCTGACGGGGTCCCTCCCGGGTGAGCGGGGCTTCGGGTCTACAAAAGTGCCCGCTGACTGTCTTGCGTATCGCGCTGTCGGTCGGGTCTCCTTCGACGTGAGCTGCGGTGCATCACCCCCGGCGTTGAGGGTACACAGTGGCGTGTTCGTGTGCGAACAGTACTACCGCTTGTGTGCGGGCTGTGGGGGTAACGGTTGGATTTCCCCC